>CP136058.1:614315246-615583581 GCA_032464435.1 Aegilops umbellulata | reverse complement strand
CAAACTTATGGAACCCGAAAAATTCTACCAAAATTTTAAGACCTGGGAAATTTGTTTATTGATCAGCAGCAATTGGAATCACTATTTTATCACGTTCTGGTGATTTGTAACAATTCAGGCACTAAGCACAAAGATTCTGGAAATTACAGCAAGATCAAATAACTATCTTCCAAGAAGATCTAATAGGTTTAACTTGGCACAAACACTAATTAAAAGATAAAACCATGTCTAAACATAATCTAGATGGATTATTTATTCCTAAACAGAACCAAAAACAAAAAACACAAAATAAAATTGGGTTGCCTCCCAACAAGCGCTATCGTTTAACGCCCCTAGCTAGGCATAAAAGCAAGTATAGATCTAGGTATTGCCATCTTTAATTTTCAACTTTTTAGCAGAGTCATGCTCGAATCCGGGGGGTTCTTCCCTCTTCCCTTCATACTCGGGGTTCCAGAAGTATCCAACCATTTATTGCAAAGAGTAATCAACATATTCATACGGTTAAGATTTCCGCTAATATTTTTAAGAGGATCAAGAGACTTTTGTAAAATCTTTGTTACTTCGCAAATCTTCTCAAACACTTGGGTTTCTTCCTGGGTAGGATGAGATCCTCCCTTTTGGGGTGGTGTTCCCACTATTCCCTCTATAATCTCATGCGCAATACCGGGATCAATATTAATGAAATTTCCCTTGGCCATGCAATCCAAGAGTTGTCTATGCGTCATGTTTAACCCAACATAAAAATTGCGAAGAAGAATTTTAAAGTTCACCTCTAGGGTGCACTTACGATAAGATTCCATCATCCTATACCAAGCATCTTTTAAGTTTTCTCCTTGCCGTTGCTTGAAGTGAAGAACTTCAAACTCGGGAGACATAGGAGCGGATAAGGAATTCGACATAGTGACAGGTAAGCAAACCAACAAACGAGCAAAAAAAGGCAAAGGGAAAAGGAGGAGGAGATTGGGAAAGAGAGGGCGAATAAAACGGCAAGGGTGAAGTGGGGGAGAGGAAAACGAGAGGCAAAAGGCAAATAATGTAATGTGAGATATAGAGATTGTGATGGGTACTTGGTATGTTGACTTTTGCGTAGGCCTCCCCGGCAACGGCGCAAAAAATCCTTCTTGCTACGTTTTGAGCTAGCGTTGGTTTTCCCCGAAGAGGAGGGTGTGATGCAGCACAGTAGCGTAAGTATTTCCCTCAGTTTTTGAGAACCAAGGTATCAATCCAGTAGGAGGTCACGCGCAAGTCCCTCGTACCTGCACAAAACGGTAGCAACTCGCAACCAACGCTAAGGGGTTGTCAATCCCTTCACGGTCACTTACGAGAGTGAGATCTGATAGAGATAATATTTTTGGTATTTTTGGTATAAAGATGCAAAGTGAAAAGTAAAAGCAAAACAAGTAAAATAAAGTAATGGAGATTGATATGATGAGAATAGACCCGGGGGCCATAGGTTTCACTAGTGACTTCTCTCAAGAGCATAGATATTCTACGGTGGGTGAAACAATTACTGTTGAGCAATTGATAGAATTGAGCATAGTTATGAGGTTATCTAGGTATGATCATGTATATAGGCATCACGTCCGTGACAAGTAGACCGACTCCTGCCTGCATCTACTACTATTACTCCACTCATCGACCGCTATCCAGCATGCATATAGAGTATTAAGTTAAAAACAGAGTAACGCCTTAAGCAAGATGACATGATGTAGAGGAATAAATTCATGCAATATGATTAATACCCCATCTTGTTATCCTCGATGGCAACAATACAATACGTGCCTTGCAACTTTTCTGTCACTGAGTAAGGACACCGCAAGATTGAACCCAAAGCTAAGCACTTCTCCCATTGCAAGAACTACCAATCTAGTTGGCCAAACCAAACGGATAATTCGAAGAGACTTGCAAAGATAACTCAATCACACATAAAAGAATTCAGAGAAGATTCAAATATTATTCATATATAAGTTGGATCATAAACCCACAATTCATCGGTCTCAACAAGCACACCGCAAAAAGAAGATTACATCGAATAGATCTCCGCGAGGGAGGGGGAGAACATTGTATTGAGATCCAAAAAGAGAGAAGAAGCCATATAGCTACTAGCTATGGACCTGAAGGTCTGAAGTAAACTACTCACACTTCACCGGAAGGGCTATGGTGTTGATGTAGAAGCCCTCCGTGATGGATCCCCTCACAGGCGGAGCTCCGGAACAGGCCCCAAGATGGGATCTCGTGGATACAGGAAGTTGCAGCGGTGGAATTATGTTTTTGGCTCCGTCTCTGGTCTAATGGGGGTACGTAGGTATATATAGGAGGAAGGAGCATGTCGGTGGAGCTCCGAGGGGCCCACGAGGCAGGGGGGCGTGCCTGAGGGGGGGGGGGCGCCCTCCACCCTCGTGACCTCCCCGGAAACTTCTTGGAGTAGGGTCCAAGTCTCCTGGATTACGTTCGGTGAGAAGATCACGTTGCCGAAGGTTTCATTCTGTTTGGACTCCGTTTGATATTCTGTTTCCTCAAAATATTGAAATAGGCAAAAAACAACAATTCTAGGTTGGGCCTCCGGTTAATAGGTTAGTCGCAAAAATAATATATAAAAGTGGAAAATAAAGCCCAATATAGTCCAAAACAGTAGATAAAGTAGCATGGAGCAATCAAAAATTATAGATACGTTGGAGACGTATCAGGTTCCATTTTGTATTGTTATGCATGTGACACCAATTGCATTTGGCTACACTCAATACATATTCTACTAATAGTATGGCAACTCTCAGTTAACCTGATCAAGATCTTCCTTATGTGTGTTGCAGGGAAACAATGGGAGACACTGCAGCTTAGGTTTGTTCAAGAATGGTCCTTTGGCTAATAGCACATTATTGTGCAGTTGCAGGAATCATTCTAATATTTAGGTTTCTTACAATTTGGTCTTGCACATGTAGGTCCTGCTGTCGGAGGCTTAGACCCACTGTTCGACCCATTTTGCATATGGGGAAATGATATGTCCATGAATATCAGTCAAGTCAAGAAACTCAGAAAGATTGTTAGGATGAAGAAACTTGTGACGAATAACAACAAGATCTTTGTTTGCACAATGAAGAAGACATCAGACAACTTTAGGATGCTACTAACTCTTTTACCTTGTTTATACCCCTTGCGCCATTTCAAAAATTATAACAGTGATTTATGCATATCTTTGTTTTCAGTACTTTTCAAAGCAGTTCACCGACGATTTTCTCTCAAACCACACCTGCATGGTCAAGAGGCAAGGAAGGTATTCATTCAACACCTATGGTACAATTTTGAAGTCTTGCTGAAGAGGAAGAAGGTTGGGTGGGCAATTATCCATAGCCACTAGCCTAAAGTGGCAAGGACATTCAACATCACTCAAGGCTCAATATTTGCCTTCCGCTTCTGCAGTATCCCAGATGAGATTCATCTATATATTTACCGTGTATGATGCTACTTTCCAAAGGTTTTTGATGTTGCATGTGAAACTTGATGCTATTGTGTAATGGCGTAACTGAGTGCTGAAGCTATCTGATGTAATTAGATTATGAAATCCTGGTTGCTGTTATACGGTATGAAATATATGGTGTGTTTTATAAGAAATATCAATTTGATTAGTACATGGATTATCAATAATAGGCTAATTACCCTACTTATTGGGGTTTTCTATTGCAGACGGTTACTCAGACATCACCGTGGGCGATGAACTCAAACAACCCACACGGTTTCTAGAAAGTAGGCGTGTTTGACCAACAACAATCACACACGGCTTCCGGCAGCGAACTGTTTGCGTTAGGCCACCTTGCACAAACGTTTCCACACAAAGAACTGTGTGTGATATACATACGAACAAAAAAGATTTTCTGGGATTCACAGTGTGGGATGTACATACCTACATAAATGATTGGGTTTCAATGCCTCGCCCGACCGCACACGAGATCATTTGGTGTCCCAGGAGGGCCTATCCTCGATGATTTCTGGGTCATGTGGGAAGGACCCCCTATCTCCCACACTCACTTGGTGATGGTTCCAAACACCATCGCAGAAAGGGGTTAAAAACTGTTTGTATAGCACGTCGTTGTACCAGTGTGGGATGGCTTTGGCATCACCGTTTAGCCCCTGTCAATATGAGATCTTTGCAAGGTATTCTCAAGGGGGACCATGTCCGTGGACTAAAAAAAATGTTATTTTTGCCAAAGACCGTGCTTGCAGTTCTTATATCGAAGGAAAGCTACATGAGAAGGCTAACCCTTCCACGACTATCATCTACTCCAAGAGGCCCTTGGACCTCCTTCACTTGGATCTCTTTGGACCTCCATCCTTTGATAGTCTTGGGGGTAGAAAGTATTGCTTCGTGATTGTTGATGATTATTCAAGATACACTTGGGTATATTTCTTCAAGAGGAAGAGTGAGACCCAACAAACTATCATCGACTTTGCAAATGAAGCTCAACGTCAACACAATGCAAAGATCTTGACGATAAGAAGTGACAATGACACCAAGTTCAAGAACTACACCTTGGATGAGTTTCTTAGTGATGAGGGGATCAAGCATCAATATTCCGCACCATACACCCCACAACAAAATGGTGTAGCGGAGAGGAAGAACAGGACGTTGATGGATGCGGCAAGGACCATGATGGCGGTGTTCAAGTCTCCATACAAATTTTGGACCGAAGCTATCGACACCGATTTTCATGCATCCAGTCGGTTCTATCTCCGCAAAGGCTTGAATAAGACACCATACGAGATACTCACCGGCAACAAGCCCAACCTCAAGTACTTCGGGGTGTTCGGGTCTAAGTGTTTCATTCCCACGAAAGGTGTTCGTTTTTCTAAATTTGAGGCTAGAGCTCATGAGGTCATATTTGTTGCTTATGCTACAAACTCTCATGCTTACCATGTTCTCAACAAGTCCAGAAGACTCATTGAGGAGACGTGTAACATGGAGTTTGATGAGAATAACGGCCCCCAAGTGGAACAAAGTGGTACTTGTGATGTAGGTGATGAAATTCCTCCCCAAGCCATAAGAAGAATGGGTGTTGGTCATATCCTACCCATTGAGGTACCCCTTGTGGCCGAAGGAGAAGGACAATGTTCCACTCAAATGTAACCATCACTAATGCAAGTCCGACACACTTCCGAAGAACAAAGTGAAGGCCCTCAACCAAATGAACAAAATCAAGGGCAAGAGCAATTTCAAGATGGTGGTGAACCACCAAGTGATGCCCAAGGTCAAATTCTCACCACCAAGAAAGTTCAAGATCAAGAGCAAGCTCAAGATCAGGAACAAGCTCAAGACGACACTCAAGATGATCAAGTTACCGCTCCTCAACTCTCTCTTGAGGAGGAATTGGAGCGTCGTGCCGCCAAGATTGCCTCCAAGCTCACTACCAAAGATCATCTCATGAAGAATGTGCTTGGAAGCTTAAGAAATGGGGTAAGCGCTCGTATACTATTAGCAAACTATTGTGAACATCACGTGTTTGTCTCTTGTGTTGAACCCCAAAAGGTCTATGAGGTGCTCGAGGATCCGGATTGGCTCAATGCCATTCATGAAGAACTCAACAACTTCAAGTACAAGAAGGTGTGGATATTGGTGCCAAGGACAATGGGGAACCATAATGTTATTGGAACCAAGTGGATATTCAAGAACAAGCAAGATGCTCAATGGATTATCGTTCGCAACAAGGATCGTTTGGTAGCACAAGGCAACTCCCAAGTCAAGGGTATCGACTACGGTGAAACTTTTGCTCCCGTTGCTCTCCTTGAATCTATTCATTTGTTGATTGCTTATGCTTCTCATCATAACTTCAAGTTGCAACAAATGGATGTGAAGAGTGTTTTTCTTAATAGTCCTATTAATGAGTTGGTGTATGTCAAACAACCCCCAGGGTTTGAGGATCCCGAGTTCCCCAATCATGTGTACCAACTTGATAAGGCACTGTATGGCTTTAAACAAGCCCCACGTGCGTGGTATGAACACCTTATCGAGTTGTTGCAAGATCGTGGGTTTGAAATTGGGAAAATCGACCCCACTCTTTTTACTAAGAAGATCAAAGGGGAGTTGTTTGTATGCGAACTATATGTTGATGATATTATCTTTGGTTCCCCTAACAAAGCTTTCAATGAGGAATTTGCCGCTCTCGTGACCTCGAAGTTCAAGATGTCCATGATGGGAGAGTTGAAGTTCTCTCTCGGTTTCGAAATCAAACAAATAAGAGAAGGAACCTTCATCAACCAAGCCAAAAACACTCAAGACATGCTCAAGAGATTCAAGCTAAGTGATGTCAAGCCGGCTTCCACTCCGATGCCCGTCAAATACCAACTTGACATAGATCCCAATGGCAAAGCAGTGGATCAAAAGGTATATCGCTCCATGATTGGCTCCTTGCTTTACCTTTGTGCATCTAGATCGGATATCATGTTGAGTGTGGGAATTTGTGCATAGTTTCAAGCCACACCTAAGGAAAGCAACTATGTGGCGGTCAAGCGAATCTTTCGATATTTGGCTCATACCCCAAACTTTGGCTTATGGTTCCCAAGAGGAGCTAACTTCAACCTGGTGGGTTTTTCGGACTCGGATTGGGCGGGAGACAGAGTGGATAGGAAGTCAACTTCTGGAGTTAGTCTTTGGTGAGTTAGTCTTCTAAGAAGAAAAGTTGTGTGTCTCTCTCATCCACCGAGGTGGAGTATGTGGCCGTCGGTAGTTGTTGTGCACAACTTCTATGGATGAGGCAAACTTTAAAGGATTACGGTGTCATTTGTGACAAAGTGCCTCTTTGGTGTGACAATGAAAGTGCCATCAAGATTTCTCTCAACCCGGTTCCACACTTCAAGACGAAGCATATTGAGATTGGATATCACTTCATCCGAGATCACATTAGGCGAGGGGAGATTGAACTCAACTATGTCAACACTCATGATAACCTTGCGGATATTTTCACGAAGCCCTTGGAAGAAGCAAGATTTCGCAAGTTAAGGCATGAGCTAAATATTATTAGTTTGAGCAATGTGGCTTGAACCTCTTCACACCCTACCACACTCTTCTTGATGTCTTGTTCTAGTGGTAGGCATGGACATAGGGGGAGTATTGTTCTCTCAATGAACTCTTCCTCCCCCATTATGCATAAATTGATCAAGTCTTTCACATTAGCCATCTTTGATGGTACTTGTGCTTTAAAGATGAGTTTTGGTCATGGGCCCAAGGTTAAAATCTTCATGGTGCCATACCATTTACACTCAAACATAGGTGGCCTCGGCCACCACCCTTTTTTTGAAAAGGGGAGTTGGTTTCTTTGGATATTATTTTCTCTACTAGTTCTCTGTTAGGTCGTAGGTGTTGTGATCTCCATGTGTGGGGTTTTTCTCGTTGATTGGCTCTTGCTCTCTTGGAGGTCACCACACCCTAATTCAGTGTCTTGATCCATCCCAAGCCCATCTCTACCTCTTAACCATCTAATCCAATTGCGCACAACTTGATCTTGGTATGGGTGATGTTGACTGGGCAGTACAACCGGTGTCCCTGGTGGTTCAACCGGTAGTACACTCGTTTGTGCAGTCCCAGGAGTACTATCACGGGTGTCTAGGCGGTTCCACCGATGGCCCCCAGGTCGGCTCCTGGCTGGTACTACCGCTTGGTTACATGCGGTACTACCGCTGCCTTCCAGGCAACGGAAGTACCACCCGCAATCACTGGTATGTGCCAGGGATCGGTACAACCGCTTCTCAGAGCGGTACAACCGCTTCGCATCTACGGGCATATTTAAGGGTCGGGGCCGAAGGGGTTTCCTCTTTTCCCCTATCCCCTTTCCCTTCTCTTGCCCTAGCCGCCAGTCGCCATTGCCCCTGCCCCTTAGGCACTCCGGATCCGTGGGCTCTCCATGGATCCGCGCCGTGCTGGCCTCCTCCTTCCCGATCTCTTCCCATGGATGCCGGAAATGCCTCGTTTTCTTCTTTCTACGGTTTCCTTTCCCTCCTCCTAGGGCATTGCTTGACATTCTGTGTTTATTGTTTAAACTATTGGGTGGAAGAGGTCTATATGCCTCATGTTTTGTTTGCGTTGCCTTAGATCTTAGACTACTGTTAGGTTGATGCAAATCTCATGGGTAATTGTTCTCAGGATGGTAGTGCTACTCATTCAGCGGTTCTGCCGCCCCTATGGGCGGAACAACCATTAGGGCGGTACTATCGGTTGTAAAACCAGTACAACCATGATTTATGAACCACATAACACTGTTCTACCTTCTCTGATTTGCAAGCAATTTATTCGTCCTCTCTTGTGTGCAATCCTCTCATCTTTGTTGGTTTTCTTGTGTTCTTCCTGTGTGTGTGTGTGTGTGTGTGCAAGAGGCTCTGGTTCTCGCCCTGCTCCTCGTAACAAGACCAAGAAGAGGGCTCGGAGATGCAAGCGCCCAATTGAGACTAATGAAGAAGTAGAAGTTGTGACTCCCACCATGCTTACTCGCCGTGAGAAGATCTGCCACTGCCAAGCAATGTGTGGTCATGCCTCTACACAAATGGAAAGCCAAGGAATGGGAAGCCTTCCAGACAACGAATCCATACTTGGTTCCTGTTGCGCCTCATTGGACAACTGTTCAGTTCCGGAATGAGAAGCAAGTAAGGATTGTTCATGAGCTATTTGAGCACAACAAGAACCGGTATGCCAAGCAGTGGACTATTGATCTTGATCACTTGAGGAGCAACTTGGATTACATGTTTGTGAAGAGTTTGACTTGGTCAAGCTCATGTCTGTCAACTGATACGTCCATTTTGCATCATGTTTTCTGACTGTTATTTATAATGTTTTTATCCATAATAATGCTTTTTGGAGTAATTCTAATGACTTTTCTCTCATAGTTTGCAAGGTACACACCAAGAGGGAGAATTCTGGCAGCTGGAAATCTCGACCTAAAAAAGCTACCTCAGGCTACCTATTCTGCACAACTCCAAATGAGTGAAACTTCACAGAGATTTTTTGTGGAATAAATTGTTGACCCCTGATTTTGGCACAATGCAGAATGCAATGGAGATGGACTTAAATGACAAAATATTCTAAATAAGAAATTTCACATTGCCGAATGGAACAACTTTGATGTTTGGACCATAATTATTCGGCATCATATCAAAGGCCAAAACTACACTCAGATTGTCATGTTTAGGTGTTCTAAGTGCTTTTTGGTCAATTACCCCTCCAGGACAACCTCGGATGAAGGAATGCTCTACATGAATTATCTTTGTCTCGTCGAATCGGTCGATTCTGATACAAAAATCATCTCAATCCGAGTTTGTACGCAAAAGTTAGAGCCATCTGAATACAGCCCTATCAAGAGGCGAAATATGACGCGGGAGACCAGACATGTTTTGGCAAGTGTCTGATGTAATGCGTGAGTGTTTTGGCCCAGAAGATTGCCTCGAATCGGAAAACGTTAAACACAAAAGTTTTTCGTCTCGTCAAAACGGTCAACTTTGCTTTTGGGTGTATTTTCATCCGAGGTCGTTTACTGCCTCAAAAATCTTGCCGGGGAAAGCTTGCCGCCGTGAACAGTAAGCTTGCCGGGAGAGCTTGCCGCCGTGAACAGTAACCTTGCCGGGGGAGCTTGCCACCGTGAACAGTAACCTTGCCGGGGAGAGCTTGCCGCCGTGAACAGTAACCTTGCCGGGGGAGAGCTTGCCGCCATGAACAGTAACCTTGCCGGGGGAAGCTTGCCGCCGTGAACAGTAACCTTGCCGGGAAAGTTTGCCGCCGTGAACAGTAGAAACTGTCGAGACCAATCCGACCAGATGCTGAAGATGGGCTCAAATACTTTTCTAGATGGCTTCGGATGAAAAAGTGTTCAACACGGGAGTTGTTTGTAACGTCGAAACAGTCAACTTTGCTTTTGGAGTCATCATCATCCGACGTAGTATGCGACCTGCAGAGACGCTGCAAGAGTCGGATGGTCCAGTCAGCTACATGAACGAGTCCGACTCGAAATTAGAGATGACCCCGTGGAGTATTCAAGATGGCCTTATTTGGAAAAGTGATCAACATACGGATTGTTGGGCTCGTCGAAGCACACAAAATTGATATTTGAACCGTCTCCATCGAAAGTCATATGCAGATTCCACGGCCCACGCAAGGAGCAAGACAGAAGATTGGACCAGATTCGAGCTGAATCCAAGTGCGGCCAGAACTAGGACTCTAGGACGTGAATTGATGTAATTTTTTTGTAAGGAAATCCTAGATAAATCCTTGGCTTGTACGGGAAGTCCAGCCGCCTCTTATATATGTTGGGGGTGACGGCCGATTGAAACAACACCAATCGAACCAATCTATCAATTACACTTTTGTGTTCATCTACTTTTATCCCTTACCCGTGTATCTTTCTTTCTCGTTCTTCGTTCGTTCTTCGTGTTGGAGGGCAGCGATCCACGAGGCTCTAGGGGCGAGCGAATCGACCTAGGGCAGCCCATAGCCGCCGCAATCCCTGACGGGGTCCCTCCCGGGTGCGCGGGGTTTCGGGTCTGCAAAAGCGCCCGCCGACTGTCCTGCGTATCGCGCTGTCGGTCGGGTCTCCTTCGACGTGAGCTGCGGTGCATCACCCCCGGCGTCGAGGTTACACGAGACGTGTTCGTGTGTCAACACACTTTTTGGCGACTCCGCTGGGGACGAAGCTTTGAACGGTCTCCAGCCCGTTCTTGCTACGAAGAGATCGCCATCTAGGTTTGCAATCTAGAAAGGTAATATGAATACCCAATTCCCTACTGTAGATGCAAATAATTCATATGGTGTTACTAGATCGTCCAATGAGTATGCTCTATCGGCCAGCCCTAATTTGTTCAATCATGCATCTAATTACGTGCATAGGCCGATTCAAAGTAATTTACATGTTTCAACTTCTTATGATACTAGTAACATACAACATATGTATCCTAACTCTCATGCATCGGCAACCCCACAAATTCATATGCCGATGAACAACATGATGGGTTTGGTTAACCGATTTGAAACACCTAATGTTAGAATTTCCAATTCCATGCAAGAAAGTGTTTCACCGTTTTATTCATCGGCAAGTAATGTGCAATATACTAATCCAACCATGCCGATGAATGGGAGAATTGGCCATGCTAATACCAGTTATTTGGCCAGATATTCTCAACCGTCATATGCTACACCTCATGTCAGTAATTTTTCAGCACCATACACAACTGTAGATGTTCATAATTCGGCTTCACACCTTCCTGTTCATAGCCGAATAAATGTAAATTTTATAGGAGCGATTGTGCCCAATATTGTAGAAGATGAGGTAGTAGTGGCTGCATTGAAGAGTTTAGCCCAAAATAAGAGGATTAGTTCTCTTTGCCTTGAACAACATGAAAAGGGGCTATTTCCTAATTATGTCGTAATTTAAGCTAGAGTTTTGCAAGAAGATGAATCTTTGCCAATTGATAAAATTGGCGAGCAAAGATATGGTTTTACAACAATGCATATGACTTCACCTAGTACTACATCATATTATACACCCCCTACACAATTGCAAAGTTTCGGCAACCCCCATGTGTCATCGCCGAAAGAATCTCAACGCATTGGGGGGCAATCATATCCGGAGTGGGCTGAAGTTGAGAAAAAGCTTAAAGCCAATTTTGCCGCTCGCCGCCAGAAACAAATAGAAAAAGAATTGGCTCAGATAAAAGAAGCATTGCCAATTGGTAGTATCAATGAAAAGAAGGATGATTTGGAACTTGAAAGTGCTTCGGTTGAGAAAGCCGAATCAAGTAGCATATATTCCGAATCCATCAAATCCAAAGAGGCAAGCATTATTGAGAAAGGGCATGGCAAGCATAGCAAAGCGACCATACTTGATTTTTCTAGAGTTAATGGAACCTACTTCCTGCCCTATGAGTTTCGTGCCAGAGAAAGTGATGAACTTCAAGGACAAGAACAAGTAGCCGAACAAAGTTTGGCCGACAAAAATCTTCAATGTAATGATGCACGGAATCAAGAAAAAGATGATGAAGAGGCGTTGGGGAGCCATCCAAAGGCGGAGCAAGATATTGTTCAAGTCACACCACCATCGTGCTCTCCCAACATATTTGAAGAGGTATGTATAGCAAGTAATTTACCTATTTTCAGATTTGGTCAGGACTTTATTGTTGATATATCTATTAGAAAAATCCTCATAAGTAATTTTGAAAGACCAATGAAGAAGGGTAATTTACTTGCTGGCAATAAAGTTGTTCTTGAGCATATCGGTCAACCCATTACGCCATTTGTAAAGACTGATAGTGACTTATTATTACAGCCAAAGCTTTCCCCGTTGCTTTGTCTAAAGTTCATATCTATTTGGGTAGCTTTGCTTATTTCGTACTTGGCTTGCACTTGGTCTCAATTGAGACATGTATGTTCTAACTATTTTTGTTTTAGAAATTTAAAGCCAAGGTTAAATTCTGTTGAGAAAACCGATGCTAGTATAATACCTTACCCAAAGACATCGGAAATAGAGTGCAAAACACAATGCATAACCGAATGGTGTGGTGCAAAATCTGAACCATTCGTTTTCTTAATTCCAAAGCCGTTCTCACAGCAAGATCGGCTAGAAAATAAAAGGTTTACCTTTAATTCAAACATGTGTGATGAAATCTTTGATTTGTTGTTGAGGAATAATTATATTAGAATTCTTGATCACCATGTTGAGCCATCTGTCCAGGGACGAATGTATTGTAAGTTGCATGATTCGTCCAAGCATAATTTTGAGGATTGTAACATGTTTCGTCAAATAGTTAAATCGGCCATTGATAAAGGACGATTGAAATTTGTTGAGACACCAAGAGATGACCAGTCTATTCCGATTGGTCCCGATGGTAGAAAGTTTTTGTATCGGCTGCTTCAAGCCGATCCATTTGAAGAGAAGGTAAAAACTACAGGTGATGGGATCAAGCTTTCAAGTAAAGAAGTTGTCGAAGAGCATAATGAACATAATCTTGAGGGCAAGAATTCCATCAAAGCTACAATGGAGACGCCAAGGACTGGGGGGCGGCAAGCAAATCCAACGATCGATGAAAGCAAACCAAAAGAAAACAAAGGCCGAAATAAGCGCAAGTGTAAAAGATCAAAAATCACCTTCGCTGAACTATTGGGGAAATATCAAAAGAAGAGTGAAGAGCAGAATGCTTATCGGCCCAATCATGCAAAGAAACCAAGATCACCGCCAAGGCGCAAATATGAGGATCGGTATTGGCAAAGTGAGAGTTTCAATGCAACATATTCATATCCTTATTTTGGGCCGCCAATGCCAATGTCGTGGATGCCTCCCTATGCTCATGTAGATCCATATTCATCATGGGACAGGCATGATACAAGGGCACATTCTCCATCTTATTTTAGACCATCTCACCAATATTATGCAACTCCGAGAAGATCAACATTTGAACAGTCACATGTTAAAGACCGTTTCAATTATAAGGAATCGGTTCGGACACCATGGATGAAAAAAGAGGTGGTCAAGCAAGTCTACCGCGTGAAAAGATATGGTCGTAAGTGTGCTACTTCAGATTTGATCTCAAATAATAAAGAGCCAATTAAAGTGTTAACATTGGCTACAAAAGGCAATAAGACGAAGCAACCAATTATTGAGAGTCAAAGTGCCAAATCTGAAGAAAAGAAGTTGAGAGTGCACAAGGCCAAAAAGGAATTGCCATTGGTCAAAACAGAATCACAACCGAGATGCCCACTCAGCTTACCGTAGTGGCAAAAGAGGAAATTACAAAAACTTAGTGCACAAGAACTTGAAGAAAGGAACATGGCATGGGTTCCCAAAGGAAGTGCTCAAAATAAGAATTATGTGCAAGCCTCCATTACAGGAAGTGCGGCAAAAGTGAAGAAGGAAAAGAGTAAAAACTATGAAGGACCAAGCCGAAGGTTTCAACATGTTTGGTCTACACATTATCCATATTCTTCAACTATGCCATTAACGCCTATGCCATGGAATTCGTCATCAGGTATGATTGGTAACCCTCAATGGGCCTATTTTAATCCATGGATGCAATATAATTTCTTACGTCATGAAAGGGTATTACCAAGTCACTATACATTTGATTAGCTACAAGTTTGTTGCTAATCCAAAGGGCCGAAATACTTGATTTGTCATTTCATTTGTTTATTTCGGCTATATGTGCTTTGAATGAAGTTTACATGGTAATGGCCGATATTTATCTATCGTCCTAAGAGTATGTCAATGCATGGCCGGTGTAGTATTCTAACATCGTCCTTAGTTTGATTGGAGAGCGAGACAAGGTACGTGCTCATGAAAATTTATATGTATGCCTATATTATGATTGAATGGAGTTGAGACATCATGACCGATGTCATTGAATATATGCTGCATAGACCAATTCATAGCTGTAGAATTGGTTGGTGGGCTTATACTTTGTTTGGATATGATTTGGCTTATGCATCTTTGAGATCTATAAGAGGACAAATCATAGTTGATTTTATTGTTGAACATCGGATTGATGACAAGCATGACATTGATATAAATCTTGTCTCATTAGTACCGTGGAGATTATATTTTGATGGTTCATTTTGTAGCAATGGCCAAGGTGTTGGTATTGTTTACATATCTCCTCATGGTGCTGTTTTGGAAGCCTCGTGCCGCTTAGAATATTTTTGTACAAACAATCAAGCCGAATATGAA
Source organism: Aegilops umbellulata (assembly GCA_032464435.1). Classification (NCBI taxonomy): domain Eukaryota; kingdom Viridiplantae; phylum Streptophyta; class Magnoliopsida; order Poales; family Poaceae; genus Aegilops; species Aegilops umbellulata. Next base: position 615,568,900 of record CP136058.1, on the reverse strand, counting down.
GCATTGTTATTCGGCCTAGAGATGTTACTTGCTGTAGGTGTTACACATATTGAGGCTTATGGTGATTCATTATTAGTAGTGCAACAAATATCCAAAGTCTTTCAATGTTTTGACGAATCTCTTAATGTTTATCTTGATAAATGTCTAGATATAATTTCTGCTCTAGATTATTTTAGCATTGCTCATATATCTAGACATGACAATTGGAAAGCAAATGAGTTGGCACAACAAGCATCCGTCTATCATGTTGATCGTAGCATGTTTCATATTTCTGAAAAGCCGTAGTCTTGCCAACATAAGGGAGGCCGAACCGGAGCCCGCCGTTTCGGCCACTAATGAAATATTCAATGCAGGAGAAAATCAAGACTGGAGGAAACCCATCATTGATTATTTGTGTGATCCTAGTAGAAGGGTGGACAGGGCTGTTCGGTGTATGGCTTTCAAATACACAATGAGAGATGATGATCTCTATCGCCGAACGGTTGATGATGTTCTTTTAAAGTGCTTGGACGAGGACCAAGCGAGAATTGCTATGGGAGAGGTCCATGAAGGTATTTGTGGCACTCATCAGTCGGCTCCCAAGATGAAGTGGTTACTACGACGTGCTGGGTTTTATTGGCCGACTATGATTAATGATTGCTTCAGATATTATAAAGGGTGTGAAGCTTGTCAAAAATTTGGTGATATTTAGTTGGCTCCTGCTGCTATGTTACATCCCATTATCAAGCCGTGGCCTTTCAGAGGATGGGGTTTAGACTTTATTGGACAAATTCATCCGTCTTCCTCAAAGGGGCATCGGTTCGTATTGGTGGCAACCGATTATTTCACTAAATGGTCTGAAGCAGTACCTCTCAAGAACATGACACATACGGAGGTGATTAAATTCATAACCGAGCACATTATTCATAGATTCGGCATTCCTCAAACATTGACTACAGATCAAGGCTCCTCTTTCATGTCACACCAAGTTAGAGAATTTGCCGAATCTTATAACATAAAATTGCTCAATTCCTCTCCATATTATGCCCAAGCCAATGGACAAGCTGAGTCTAGCAATACAATTTTAATCAAGCTCATCAAGAAGAAGATTGAGGATAACCCAAGGAGATGGCATGAGTTGTTGTCTGAAGCTTTGTGGGCACATAGAATTTCAAGGCATGGTGTTACAAAGGTGACTCCATATGAGCTAGTATATGGTCAACAGGCTGTTTTACCAGGGGAAGTGAATTTGAGTGCTTTGAGAATAGCCAAACAGAATGATTTATCGGCAGTGGACTTTTACAATTTGATGATGGACAACATTGATGAAGTTGCTGATAAACGTTTGGCTACTTTAAGGGCCATAGAAAGGGACAAGCTGAGGGTAGCCAGAGCTTACAATAAAAAGGTCAAGTTGAAGAATTTTCAGGTTGGCGATCTTGTGTGGGAAGTGATTCTACCGATTGGTTCTAGAGATAGAAAATTCGGGATGTGGTCTCCAAGTTGGGAAGGTCCTTTTAGGATTACAAGAGTTGTTCCCAAAAATTCATATTTGGTGGAATCCATACAAGGGGCATTGTTACCTCGAGCTCTCAATGGCAAATATTTGAAGAAGTACCACCCGAGTGTGTGGCAGGAAGCCTAACTAGGCAATGGCCGATATACGATTATCGCCCTTAGCACAAACATGGCCGATACATAATTATCGCCCTGAAAGAAATGGATGGCCGATGGAGTGTTGACATCGTCCTTACAACAAACATGGTGCAAATTATTTTTCGACATGCAAGCTTTACCGAAAAACAGGGGGGCACGTGTTGACACCTGATTTTGGCACAATGCAGAATGCAATGGAGATGGACTTAAATGACAAAATATTCTAAATAAGAAATTTCACATTGCCGAATGGAACAACTTTGATGTTTGGACCATAATTATTCGGCATCATATCAAAGGCCAAAACTACACTCAGATTGTCATGTTTAGGTGTTATAAGTGCTCTTTGGTCAATTACGCCTCCAGGACAACCTCGGATGAAGGAATGCTCTACATGAATTATCCGTCTCGTCGAATCGGTCGATTTTGATATAAAAATCATCTCAATCCGAGTTTATATGCAAAAGTTAGAGCTATCTGAATACAGCCCTGTCAAGAGGCGAAATATGACGCGGGAGACCAAACATGTTTTGGCAAGTGTCTGATGTAATGCGTGAGTATTTTGGCCCAGAAGATTGCCTCCAATCGGAAAACGTTCAACACGAAAGTTTTTCGTCTCGTCAAAACGGTCAACTTTGCTTTTGGGCCTATTTTCATCCGAGATCGCTTACTGCCTCAAAAATCTTGCCGGGGAAAGCTTGCCGCCGTGAACAGTAAGCTTGCCGGGAGAGCTTGCCGCCGTGAACAGTAACCTTGCCGGGGGAGCTTGCCACCGTGAACAGTAACCTTGCCGGGGAGAGCTTGCCGCCGTGAACATTAACCTTGCCGGGGGAGCTTGCCGCCGTGAACAGTAACCTTGCCGGGAGAGCTTGCCGCCGTGAACAGTAACCTTGCCGGGGAGAGCTTGCCGCCATGAACAGTAACCTTGCCGGGGAAAGCTTGCCGCCGTGAACAGTAACCTTGTCGGGAAAGTTTGCCGCCGTGAACAATAGAAACTGTCGAGACCAATCCGACCAGATGCTGAAGATGGGCTCAAATACTTATCTAGATGGCTTCGGATGATAAAGTGTTCAACACGGGAGTTATTCGTAACGTCGAAACAGTCAACTTTGCTTTTGGAGTCATCATCATCCGACGTAGTATACGACCTGCAGAGACGCTGCAAGAGTCGGATGGTCCAGTCAGCGGGTGCTTTCAACTTCCCGTCTTTCTTACAGTCCTCACTGTGCCATCACATCGACTTGACATGCTCTCCGTTTCTGAACAGACATTTCAACCTTGGTATTATAGGAGCATACCACATCACCTTCGCAGAAACCCTCTTCCTGCGGGGCTCGCCGTGAACATCACCAGGGTCATCTCGTCTGATCTTATACCGCAATGCACCGCATACCGGGCATGCGTTTAGATCCTTGTATGCACCGCAGTGCAGTCATTAGGGAATGCATGTATCTTCTCCACCTCCAACCCTAGAGGGCATACGACCTTCTTTGTTGCGTATGTACTGTCGGGCAATTCGTTATCCTTTGGAAGCTTCTTCTTCAATATTTTCAGTAGCTTCTCAAATCCTTTGTCAGGCAGAGCATTCTCTGCCTTCCACTGCAGCAATTCCAGTACGGTACCGAGCTTTGTGTTGCCATCTTCGCAATTGGGGTACAATCCTTTTTTGTGATCCTCTAACATGCGATCGAACTTCAGCTTCTCCTTTTGACTTTCGCATTGCGTCCTTGCATCGACAATGACCCGGCGGAGATCATCATCATCAGGCACATCGTCTGGTTCCTCTTGATCTTCAGCAGCTTCACCCGTTGCAGCATCATTGGGCACATCGTCTGGTTCCTCTTGATCTTCACCAGCTCCCCCCATTGCAGCATCACCGTATTCAGGGGTCACATAGTTGTCATCGTACTCTTCTTCTTCGCCGTCTTCCATCATAACCCCTATTTCTCCGTGCCTTGTCCAAACATTATAGTGTGGCATGAAACCATTGTAAAGCAGGTGGGTGTGAAGGATTTTTCGGTCAGAGTAAGACTTCGTATTCCCACAATTAGGGCATGGACAACACAAAAAACCATTCTGCTTGTTTGCCTTAGCCGCATCGAGAAACTCATGCACGCCCTTAATGTACTTGGAGGTGTGTCTGTCACCGTACATCCATTGCCGGTTCATCTGCGTGCATTATATATAATTAAGTGTCCAAATTAATAGAAGTTCATCATCACATTAAAACCAAAGTACATACATAGTTCTCATCTAACAACATATAGCTCTCCAAAGCATCTAATTAACTAAACCATACATTGAAACTATGTAAAACATTTTAATGCGAAAACAAAGACGATCATAATCGCAACCAAGATAACAATTGATCCAACGGCATAATGATACCAAGCCTCGGTATGAATGGCATATTTTCTAATCTTTGTAATCTTCCTTTCAGAAAGAAGATAAGAATAAGAGGCTCACCACGCTGGTGTCGGTGATGAGATCGGCGCGGGTGATCGACGGCGGTGAAGACGGGGGTGGGGCGTGACGGACCGCTAAATCTAGACAAATCTCCAGGAAAATGGAGCTTTGGGGTCGAGCTTCGAGAGGAGAAAGCTTAACTACTGTGGCTCGGGCATTTCATCGAACACCTCATGTGCATAGGAGGTGAGCTAGAGCACCACAAACCCCTCCCCTCGCCGGCCAGAGAAAAACAGAGCACTGGAGTGCTCTGCTCGCGGGCGAGGGTATATATAGGCACCTCATTGGTCCCGGTTCGTGGCATGAACTGGGCCTAAAGGGCAGCCTTTGGTCCCGGTTCAGGCCACGAACCGGGAACAATGGTGGCGGGCCAGGAGCCAGGCCCATTGGTCCCGGTTCGTCCCACCAACCGGGACCAGGTCCAGACGAACCGGGACCAATGGCCCACGTGGCCCGGCCGGCACCCTGGGCTCACGAACCGGGTCCAATGCCCCCATTGGTCCCGGTTCTAGATTGAACCGGGACTAATGGGCTGACCCGGCCTGGACCGTTGCCCCCTTTTCTACTAGTGTTGGCGGGAGGTAGACGAAGGCCATCTCCCGTTCCTTATAGATCGGATGGTTCATTAAAAAAATCGACTGACCTATTTATTTTCAGTCGACTGTTATCTTAGATATGACCACATGTGGTGGTGTGCTGGAGGAGTACCTGCATTTCCTGTGCTCATATATTACAAAATCATACAGAGTAGAATCTACTTTTGTTTGCCATGCAATGTTGTAGAGCTATCATATGTCTCCTGTCATTTATTTTTCAGCCACCTGCTATCTGCTACTGTTACAGTGCACTAGTTCTGCACACACTTCACCCTTACACTCACTGTTGTGTTTTTATGCAAGGGTATTTCAGACTCTGCTACCATGAGAGAAGCCAAAAAGAAAAGAGAGAGGTCGCTCCAGTTTGGTGTGCGGCTAGGCAAGACATGTTTGAAGCCTTTAAAGGGTGTAGTGTCAGAAGATGGAGACGGGGAACGTAGCTCTGGAGTTGATGACCTCGCTCGCAATGAACCACCATCCCAGGTGCTTGCTTTAACTTTGCGGTGTCATATGTGGTTGCATGTTCCATATGGTGTCTAGCTTGTATTCGAAAGGCCGAAGTCGGTAAGATAAGGAAAGATATTTTTTTACATGAACCACCATCCCGTGAGCACCAGAAGACAAATAGCTAGTCAGGGCACTGGTCGAGCCAGTAACAAGCCCAGCAAAGATAGGCATCACTTGGGAGCCAACTAAAAAGCTGCCCGACATTAATCTCAAGAAACAGAAATGCTAGATGAAGATAGTGAACGTAGCTCTGTAGTTGATTACAGCATTTCCCCTACACTAGCATCGCAGGTGCTTGCTCTAACTTGGCAGCGTGATATGTGGTTGCATGTTGCATATGGTGTCTACACTACTAGGGAAAACCTTATACACAGAATCTTAGCAGCAGCGCGGTCTAAAATAGGCGCTACTGCTAATTAGCAGCAACGAGCTTTAGAAAAGAGCGCTGCTAATGACTGTGTAGCAGTAGCGCTCTAGGTGAAAAGAGCGCTACTACTATGATTGCCACGGTGTTGCCTCCAGGCTAGATATAGTAGTAGCGCCCTTCTAGTGGACGCGCTACTGCTAAAGAACTTAGTAGCAATGGTTTTGCTCAAACCTCGCTACTGCTAAGTAAGACCGCAATTAATTAAGTTCAGTCCCATACTGCTAGGCGAACAAGGTGTTTACCACCTTAAATATGTTGCTTCTCAACCTATCTCGAGCACTTGGTCTTCATTGAACTATATGTGTATGGTTTTTGGTTGCAATATGAATCCTCGCCTGTACCTATCCAGGTACAGTGAGGATTCATGTTGACTATTTAGATTATACACAAAAAGATCAATGATTACCAATGTATATTTTTGATGTTTTTACTAAACAAAAGAAATAACTGCTTCCATTAGCAGTAGCGGTTTTTCCTAAAACGCGCTGTAGATATGTTAGCTACAACGCATTTTTCTGTACGCGCGCTACTGCTAATTCGAGTTAACCACCCCCCGCACCAAAATTTCGCTAAGTCCTCTTTACCCCCCACCGGCCTGTTCCTTCTTCCCCTGTCGCCCCCGCCCGAGCCCGAGCGCTTGCCCTCACCGCCGCCGCCGCCGCCTGCCCTCAACCTCACCGCCGCCGCTCTCGACGCAAACTGTCGCCGCCCTCGACCTCACCGCCGCCACCCTCCACTACTAGAAAAAGGGCTATAGATAAGATTGACACTAATGGCGCACTAGATGAGAGGTGCGCCATTAGTATATACTAATGGCACACAACCTTCTGATACGCCATTAGTGTTGAAACTACTAATGGCGCACCAGGCCTAGGATGCGCCATTAGTACCAATTTTTTTTTTGAACTAGCGCGCCTGTCCAAACATACTAATGGCGCATCCAGACCCAGTGCGCCATTACTAGTTGTAACTAGTAATGGCGCACTTGTCCCAGAGTGCGCCACTAATGTTGTTTTTTTAATTATATTTTTTATTCTTTTTGTTGCAAAACTACTAATGGCGCACTCTTCCACCGTGCGCCATTACTAGTTCAAACTAGTAATGGCGCACTCTGAATCAGTGCGCCATTAGTATGTTTTTTTTTGCAAAATTACTAATGGCGCATCAGACGTTGGTGCGCCATTAGTAACCTGGATTACTAATGGCGCATTTGTTGTTGGTGCGCCATTAGTAAGTGGGCAGCAACAAGATATTTTGGGCAGCCTCTCCTTCCCACACTCACTTTCTCCCCACTTCATTCTCTCCACCTCCTCCTTGTCTCGGGTGCCTCCTCTTTTTCACCTCATTTCCACCATAGATTCATTCAAATTAAGTGGTTAAATTACCTTGTTTTGATAGGTAAGTAAGGGGGGAAGCTATATTTATGTTGTTCTCCCTACAACAATGTGCACATGCACTTTTTATGGCCTAGCTAGATCTATGTATGTTCGTGGTGTTCCATATGTTTGTGGTGTTGCATATGTGTTTGTGTTTGGAGGTGTACCGGTATTTGAAATGCGATAGTTGCCAATATTTTGCCGGAATGTTGATTCATTTCCGTTTCGGTGATAATTTTGGCATTAAGCATTCTTTTTGGTCCTATTTTTAGGGAAAGTCATGCCAAATTTTTTCTTGGTTCTAAAATATCGTTTTGCTCTACCCCGCAGGCGACCATGGTCTGCAGGATGACCGAAGGCATCGTGAATAGGTTTTTGAGGTCCGCGAAGGCCAAGATGCTTCAAAAGAACGAGACGGAGATAAGATGTCCGTGTCGAAGATGCAAGCTGGAGAGCCTTATTGCGGACCCGGATTCCGGGCAGGTGCGGGACCACCTGCTCTTGCGTGGTTTCATGGATGGCTCTCGGTGGCAAGGTGATGAAGATGACTACGAAGGCGTCCATGGGGGCCGGGCAAGAAATGAGGAAGGGCAGCAAGACAACTACCGCGGCTCGGGCGGGCGAGAAGACGAAGAATCCCTAGGAGATGATCACGTAGACGACGGGCATGATGATGAATAAGATGCCGGAGCAGACGACGGGCATGATCATGAAGATGATGATGCCGGCGGAGCAGACGACGGTGGACCATCGATGGGCTGGGTGCAGTACCCTTATATTCAAGAGCTGCTTCTCAAGCAGATGGATAATGCAAGAGCTGCCGCCCGAGAGAAAGCCAAGGTGGATCAACTTGAGTTAGACGCGGTTACTCCATTGTATGAAGGATGCAGGCCCGAGGATACCCGCCTGAAAGTAACGCTCATGGCTCTGGAGATGGAGGTAAAACACAAAATGACCGACGCATGCTTCGACGAGAACATGTCATTCTGGCACGAACGTCTTCCAAAGGGGAACAAATGCCCGACCAGTTTGGAGGAGGTGAAGAAAATCGTGTGTCCTCTGGATTTACCGCACGTGAAATACCATGTGTGCATGAACAATTGCATCATTTATCGGGACGAGCACGCGGAGTCTACCATATGTCCGGTGTGCGGCGTCACTCGATACAAGAAGAGGAAGAAAGCTCCTCGAAAAGTGGTGTGGTACTTTCCAATCACTCCTCGTCTGCAGCGGTATTTCGCGGATCCTAAGGTAGCAAAGCTCCTGTGTTGGCACGCGGATAGGGAGGAGAAGAAGCGAGAAGATGACGCAAATGATCTGGAGATAGATAAAAAAGACAAGATGCTGAGTCACCCTAAGGATGCGAGCCAGTGGCAAGCGTTGAATTTTGAATACCCAGAATTTGGGAAGGATCCAAGGAACATCGTGCTGGGCGCGAGCACCGATGGAGTAAATCCGTTTGGCAGCCAGAGAAGCACACATAGCACCTGACCTGTGTTTGTGTGGATGTACAACCTTCCCCCCTGGTTGTGCATGAAGAGGAAGTACATTCACATGAGTATGCTAATTGAAGGGCCAAAACAACCAGGGAACGACATCAATCTGTATCTGGGGCTGCTGAAGGAGGAGCTAGACACGCTGTGGAAAACGCCAGCCAATACGTGGGACGCCACAGAGAAAGAATATTTCCCTATGAGAGCCGCACTGCTCACGACGGTGCACGACTATCTCGGTTACGGATATCTCGCGGGGCAGGTAGTCCACGGATTTTCTGGATGCGTAAGGTGCATGGATGACACAATGTATCGCCAGCTAGATAGAGATCCCGGGTCTTCAAAAACCGTGTTCATGGGACATCGAAGGTGGCTTCGCGACGATGAACAGTGGAGGAAACACAAGGATCTGTTCGATGGTGAAACCGAACCCCGAAAACGCCCGTGTACGAGGAGCGGCGAGGAAATAGACAAGCTATTGAAAAATTGGAAAGAGTGCCCACTGCCGGGAAAGAAGCAAAAGGCGCCAGAGGCGGGAAAGAAGCGAAAGGCGCCAGAGCCGCTGCTGAAGGTATGGAAAACGAGGTCTGTTTTCTGGGACTTGCCGTACTGGAAGATCCACCGTGTGCCTCACAGCCTTGATGTCATGCATATCACGAAGAACGTGTGCGAGAGTCTGCTTGGTACCCTGCTCAACATGCCAGAGAGGACCAAAGATGGGCCGAAAGCAAGGGCAGACTTGAAATCAATGGGCATCAGGCAGGAGCTTCACGCTATATATGATGATGATGATGAGGCGAAGCAGGACACAGAAAGTCGTCGCAAAGGCAAAAAGGCCAACAAGACTGGAAATGACTACCCTCCCGCATGCTTCACTCTAAGTCTGGAGGAGATCGAGCAGTTTTTCACCTGCCTCCTAGGAGTAAAACTTCCTTACAGTTACGCGGGGAAGATAAGCAGATACCTAGACCCAGCGAAGCAGAAGTTCAGCGGGATGAAGTCTCACGACTGTCACATGCTGATGACGCAGATACTTCCAGTTGCAATCCGTGGGATCATGGACGCACACATCTGTGAAACGCTATTTGGCCTATGCAACTTCTTCGACATCATCGCTCGGAAGTCGATTGGCGTGAGGCAACTCAGAAGGCTACAGGAAGAGATCATGGTGATACTATGCGAGCTTGAGATGTACTTCCCGCCCGCATTCTTCGGCGTTATGGTGCATCTGCTGGTCCATATAGTGGAGGATATCATCCAACTCGGGCCGACGTTCCGGCACAGCATGATGCCGTTCGAAAGGATGAATGGTGTCATCAAAGGATACGTTCGCAACATGTCACGTCCAGAGGGAAGCATAGCCAGGGGCTTTCTGACCGAAGAGTGCATCTCCTACTACACGAATTATCTAGGCATCGAGAACCCCGTTGGTCTGCCCGTCAACAGGCACCTCGGCAGGCTCGTTGGATGGGGTCACCGTGAGGGTCGCCGCGAAATGCATGTCGACTTCGAGGGTCGACTCGCCGACTTTGAAAGAGCAAACCTAGTCGCGCTACAACACATAGACGTGGTCGATCCTTGGGTTGTAGAGCACAAAACCTTTATTAAGAAGACGTACAATGACCGAGGTCAACAGAGGACGGACGGAGATATACTCAAAGAGCACAACTCATGTTTCACGCGTTGGTTCAAGCTGAAGCTTCTGTCGTACCCTTTACATGAGGATTCTTCCGCGGAAGAACAACTCATATTCGCCTTGTCACAGGGTGCCGAGCACGACCTGATGACCTATGAGGCGTACGATATCAACGGCTACACATTCTACACCGAGGCCAAGGACATGAAGAGCGATGGTTATCAGAACTCCGGGGTAACGATGGAATCCTACACCGGTAACGACAAGGACAGATACTACGGAAGGATCGAGGAGATCTGGGAGCTGAGCTATGCTGGAGAGAAGGTCCCGATGTTCCGTGTCAGATGGGCCAAGAGCGTCCTAAAAGAAGACCGGTATTTCACCACCATGGTTATACCTGAAGCCAAATCCAAGACCGCGGGCGCAAACGTCACCGCGAAAAATGAGCCATGGGTACTGGCTTCCCAAGTGGACCAATGCTTCTTCATTACCGACCCGTCAAAGCCCAGTCGTGTTGTCGTGAGGAGAGGCAAAAGGAAGATCATCGGAATGGATGGAGTAGCCAATGAGCAAGACTTCGAAAAGTACGGCGACCCGAGGATCGAACATGACGACGATGATGAAGTAGCAGCATACACCACAAGAAGAAGCAGGACCACCCTACCTAAAGGACGTCCGTTCCACAGAAGAACTCCATTCGCGAAAAAGAAGGGCAAGAAGATTGTATTTAATTAAATCGTAGCCTTCATTTCTCGATTGTATTTCATGGGCACTTTCTGAACTATCATGAATATTTTTAAATTTCATGGACACTCGATCTCGATCCCCCTCCATCTCGATCGCTATCCCACCTCGCCAGATCCGGTCCCACTCACCGCCGAGCACCCCCCGGTCCACCGGCCGCCGCCGCCGACCCCCCGCACCCTCGATTCCCCTACACAACTGCCGCCGCCGACCCCCCGCACCCCTCCCCTACTCAACCGCCGCCGCCGACCCCCTGCACCCTCCCCCGCTCCACCGGCATTACTGTTTGATGATATTTTTAAAAAAATTATTACTCTCTTATAAAAAATATTACTGTTATGATTTAAACAAGTTTGAACATATTTAAACACAAATAAGTATCAAACAGCATTTTAAATGCATAAAAAAAATTGTGGAGCCTGGGAATCGAACCCAGGACCTCTTGGTGTGAGAACTAGCTGCTGACCAGTCGAGCTAGTAGAGAAGACTTGATGTGGATCAGGTCAGGTGGTAGATAACCTGTTGGCTCGAGCAGAAAATAAAAAAAATACTATTGGCGCACCAGGGTGAGGTGCGCCATTAGTATGGATGTACTTATGGCGCACCGAGGGGTGGTGCGCCATTAGTATTGTTAGGCCCCCATCCATATTCCCTCCCTCTCTCTCCCCTCTCTCTCCCTCGCCCCTCGATCCCCTTCCCCTCTCCTCTCCCGATGCCGCGACGCCGCCCCTTGCCCCGATGCCTCCACGCCGCCCCTTGCCCCTGCGCCCCTGCGCCTCGACGCCCGACGTCTCCAACCATCGCCGCCTGAGGCCCCGACGCCGCCCCTTGCCCCTGTGCCCCTGCTCGTCGTACCCGACCTCGGCGGCTGGGTTCCCGATCTCGCCGGCTCGCCGGACGCCGTCGCCCGTCGCCGCCTGCCTCTCCGCCCCGCCCCGCCCGCCCGGCGCTCAGCGCCACCGGGCCCCTCTGGCGCCCCTGCAAGCCGGCGCCTGCCGCCCACTCCGCTCTCCGCTGACTCCGGCACTCGGCCGGCAGCAAGCCAGCAAGCCAGCCCTGCCCGGCGGCCAGCCTTTAGCCCGACTTGAGTACTCGAGGTGAGCTGCCCATTCCCCCAGTTTCTGATTTAGGGTTTGATCTTTGCTGTCTGTTGCATCAATCGGGTGGTGGAAGAGTTCCCAATCTAGCTAGTCTGTGTATAGTGACATGCTTAGTTTAGCACATACTACTGAACTGCTAAGATTTTAAGGTAGCTATCCATGTATATACTGAACTGCTATCTATGTATTGTTGTTGGTGGGCACAAATTCCTTCTGTCGGTGAATGAAGGCTTTTTTGCGTGCTGCTTAATCAGTCCCTTGCACCATTCTTGGAATATTAGTCGTCACAAAAAGTACATATCATCGTACCATACAGTTCTTGAATCAGTGCATACAACTGAATAATGTGTCGCAGAGACACAAATTCAAGTTTATAGTCATCATAGAAAAAATATGCCTGCTTAGCAAATGGTACTGTATAAAGGAAGAACCTTGCAAGGTGTGCACACACGCGCATGCGAGTCTGTGTGTGTAAATGTGAACACCGGGATTTGAGGATGGACCATTAAGTTTATATTACTGCTGGCATGTATCAGAATTCAGAAATACAGTACCTCTTAAGCTCTTAGCCGAGCTCTTCATTTATACTCTTTTCCCCTATTTCTGTTCAAATGTTAGGAACTCTAGTTCTTTAGCATGGTAAGTTACTAAAGTCATTGTCCTGATCATCAAGATTCAAGACTGAAGTAATATGCATGTTTGATGTATGCAGATTATAATTTTTGGTGACAAGGTAATTCTAGAAGATCCCATCGAAAGGTATATACCTGATAATGTGAAGGGCAAGTCTTAGAATATGAATTTTTCAGTATTAATTTTCTGAATATTCATGAAAAAAGAAAGTGAGTAGGCAGGCCAAAATTTACTTTACAGATACACAAACAGGACTAGTGGATCATGTTGTCCTACTCGAAGGATGGAGTTTAGGAACTAAGCCTGTATATACTGAACTGCTAAGATTTTTCGGAAATATCTGTCCGATTTTGAGGTAGCTATCTATGTATATACTGAACTGCTATCTATGTATTGTTGTTGGTGGGCACAAATTTATGTGCTTTAGCTTGGATAACTGCTTCCCAGGAGACAGGCTAGATGCTTTGTATTAGCTTGGATATAACTCTTTCTTAAAATCATGTTAATTTGGGAAAGTTCTGAAGTAGCAATCTGATGTTCTGGCACTTAATGTTAATCTGGGCTAATCAAACTTTTCAAAGACATGCTGTTTGCTATACTTTAATTTACATTTTTTCCACATTAATTAATAACAAAATGGTACCTTGAACTGGAATTGTTGTAGTTGACAAACTAGAAATGCCCACCTTTTCTCTGAAAAGTGGTCAACTTTTTATCACTAGAAAGATGGATGTGACTTTCTCTTTTTGGCATGGTTTGTTGATGGAATAGTGATCTAAGCACCATAATTTGTTTGCTGGATGAAAGCAAGGAGAATAATGTTATTTGAATTAGCTAGCCACTATGCTCCGTTTGGGTTTATTAGGCCCTCTTTTATTCTGAGTTAAGGTTTGGCCATAATAACTTGTAAAATGCAAGCTAAATGTACAAATATTACCTATATGAGAATTCCTGCATTCAACCCAATTTTTCTGGTTGCAATTCAGCCAAGTTGATCTGAGCAACCCAATCAATCTTGATAACAAATCAAAGCAAATCACATATACATAATGCTTTCTAAGAAAACAACCACCAGTTCCTTGTACTCTGCTGAAAACCTACACTATAGTTTTGAACTGTTAGTTTTGTTGCCTTTTGGTGTGTGGTCGTCAGGGCTAACATACTAACATGAGTATTTCTTTTACATATATAATGCAAAATTTTGTCTATGACTATGATATAATCCCCTACGTTCCAAGCTTGATGCCTGCCATGTTAATTTGCTGGTACTAGCTAGAATTTGGCACTGAAAAGCCCTTGAGTTTGCTGGTATATATATATTTCCATGTTGTGATGGAGGCCTTTTTTGCCTTGTCCACCCGAGAGGCCCTTGAGTTTGCTGGAATGTCGATTAACTTCCGTTCCGACAAATTCGGGTAATCCATATGTCCTATTTTCAGCAAAGGTCATGCTGAAATTTTCCGTGAATTTTAGCATGACTTTGCTAAAAATAGGACATATGGGGTACTTGTGACTAATGCATGGGCCGGGGTATCTTAGTAGTTAATTAAGCAGGATCAAGTGCCTCTTTATTCTAGCTGCATTAAACCATAGGCGGCAATAGAGCCAAGTGATTAGGCCCAACTTAGAATTCTCCTTCCCAGCTTAGCTTTTAGGATGCCTCGGTGTCGACAAACCCTTAATTATACAACCTTGGCTTTTAGGGTGCCTCGGTGTCGATAAAAACCGAAATGATGAAAGCTTAGGCTTTTAGGGTGCCTCGGCGTCGAAAAACCCTCAATGATAAAAGCTTAGCTTTTAGGATGCCTCAGTGTCGACAAACCCTAAATGATGAGACCATGATCTTGTTCCTTGACAATAACCAACTTTTTGACCATTGTTTCTATTTAGAGAGAAACATGGCCCACAACGATGAGGCCGGGGGTTCGGGCGGCAAGGCATTCTGGGAGCTGTCCCAGGAGATGGAGGAACAACCTCACTTGTATGAGGACGCCGCCTTCCCCACCGATCTTGAGACCACTGATGGTGCCGCCGAGGATGACCCCACTGATGCCACCACTGATGGTGCCGCCGAGGATGCCACCACTGATGATGGCGGTGCACGCACAGATGGCAGCCAGAAGAGGCAACGGAAGGACCGGCGCCCGACCGTGCTCCGCACCCTCAAGGAGGAAGTTACTGAAGTGGACTCCGACGGGAATCCAACGGCGCCCGAACGAATAGTCAAGGGGTACTCGCTTCAGCTCGGGTGCATTCTCCGGAGCACCGTCTCGATCAACACCGAGAACCTGAGGCATCCTGACGAGGGAATTTGCGCAACCTCCTCTTCACGAAGCTGCACGAACGATACAAGTTCCCCGCTGAATTTGAAAACACAAGCCTCAAAGGGAATAAAGTGAACAATGCTGCCCTCATGAAGATGAGCAAGGCCCTGTCTACTTGGAAAAGCAATGTGAAGAGAATGATCGAGAAAGGTGAGAGCTATGAGAAGATCAAGGAGAAAAATCCTTCGATCCCCGAAGATAACTACAACGACTTCAAGATCAATTGCTCGAGCACCGCACACTCCGAATCAAGTAAGTGGGGGAAAGAAATGCGGGAGCTGAACTTAGGGGAACACACACTCGGTCCCGGCGGTTACAGAGTGGCGGAGCCTATATGGGACAAGGAGGAGGCGGACCGTGCCGAGCAAGGCCTACCGCCCCTCTTCGATAAATACGGTGACAAGCAGACCAGGAACTATGTCAGGGCCCGGTACAAGAAGGACCCGAAAACAAAGGAGCTTACCATGGATCTGAAGACCAGGGCGCTTGAGCTTGTTCTGGTAAGGAATACACCCCCGCGTAATTAGCTCCATATGGTTGCATTTTAATTAATGAAGCTAAATTTCTAAATGGTTCACATTCCTTCCGCAGGCGACAGAAAGCAGTAGCGCGGGGTCGACTAAGAGCAACCCTTGGGACACCACTCTAAATAGGGCGTTGAATGTAATGAAGAACAAGGATAAGCTCAGTAAGCCGACGTCAGCTGGTCGTGTGGCCGGCAAAGGCTTGTCGACAAAATGGGGGTCATACTATAACACTGGTGGACGAAAGGAGAAAAAGACCAGCTCGGAAAGCCAGGCGCGCGAGGTTCAAGAACTCAAGGCACAGGTGGCGCGGATTCCGGAGATTGTCCAAGAGCAAGTGCAACAACAACTCAGAGCGACGATCACCGCCATTGTGTCTACCTTGATCCAGGGGTTGAGTGCGTGGATTGCGGGCGGCCAACAGGGGCCGCCCCCGATTCCTAGCTTCACGGCCAGCAACTCGCAGAACGTGATGGCGGGGCCATTGGTGTCTCCGACGGAGGCGGCATTGGTGTCTCCGATGCCGGCACGGGAGCTTAATGCACCCGGGTGTACGCCGGCCGGCACCTCTGCAACAAGCGGCCCCTCCGTCAACTGCACGCCCGCCGTTGGCGGTGCCTCGACATTAGCCGAGCTCGACGCCATCATCACGGTAACTAATTAAGCCTCTCTCGGCTGAGGACTTCACCTCCTTGCCTTTGACTGGGCATCCCTGACGCCCTACATGTTTTCGCAGGGCGCCGCCGACGTTCCGTGCACTCTCCTGCACTTCGTGAACAATGAGTTGGTCGATGTCGCCAAGGGCAAAATCGTTCAACCGGGAAACCCCTTGTTCCACGGTACCCAGATGCCACCCAACTTGTTTAGGGTTCAACTGGTTCGGGTGCTGCCAGGCTGCGACGAGTTGTTACCTCCGATTCGACCCGTCGGGGCCAACGATGATGACGTGATGACCCTCGGCGCCTGCCTGAGCTGGCCCCTACTTTGGCCGAAGAGCCAGATTCGTTTGGGGGCGGGGGACACCACCCCAAAGACAACACCGCCAGTCGTGCCAGCGCCAAGTAGGCCCCATGGCAAGACCGCCGCAACGGTGCCGGACATCCCTATGCCACTGGATCCAAATATGCATATGGCACAGGATCAGAACGACGACGATGACGATACATTTGCCAACGTCGATTGGTACTTTGCCGATCATGGGTACGATGGCGACTTCATGGGGCCTCCTTCTCAAGAACCCAACCCAACAAAAGACGTGCGCGATCTAGCTGGTACCACGGAGAAGCCAAGTTGCAACAGGCGTCGTCTGCCGTTCAGCTCTCAGGAGACGCCTCCAGCTGCCGACTTCACCGAGCCTCAGATAGGCGAGGTGCGAAATATTCTCATCCCCAACACACTCAAGTAGGCGGTCTGTGAGAAGAAATCGGTCCCATTACAGGAGAAGAAGAAGGCACGCAAAAGAAAGACTAACAAGGGTGCGGGCCAGCCGGCACCGAGTACGATCCGTGCTCAGGACGGGCCACCTTCACTTGAGGATTTAATGAGGAGGATGCATGTGGCGGGTAGGCCAATGCTACCGAGAAATATGCTCGATGTTGCAGCCGGTGCTATGCGGAGTCTGCATGACAGTGTTCTTTCTTTGGAGAAGCGGCGTCTTAGAGAGAAGGATGTGGCATACCCAGTTTTCGTGGCCAAGGTGCCAGAGGGCAAGGGCTTTGTGGATAACTCCATCGGGGGTACGATCGTCCTGCGGTTTGATGACATCCACGCTATGTTGAACCTTCATCCGCTGCACTACACCTTCGTTCGGCTATTTTCGCTGAGTATGAAGATGCGGATCATTCGCGACAAGACCCCGGACATCGTCATAGTCGACCCCTTCTACATGCGTGCCAAGATCTTGGGCAGCGCTGGGGACCGGCAAGTCGCGAGTTCTTACCTCGAAGGCATAATTCTGGCAAACCCAGATAAGGATAACTTCCTCGTGCCTTACTTTCCCGAGTAAGTCCTCCCCTCAACCGCCCCGTAACATACGAATTCTTAGATTTCGATCGTTTTTCTTTTAACATTCCGTGTTTTCTGCAGTGACACACATTGCACGCTCATCCTCCTAAGCCCCAAATATTCCATGGCCACGTATTTCGACCCGGACCGTCAGTCGAACGTAGACTACACAAATGTCAAGAAGGTTCTTGATGATGTTCTCCCCGGCTAAGCCCAATCTGGAGGCACCTTCAACAGGACTATTCGTAAGTACGGCAAGCACGTGTTGTCCCACAATACGACGTTCTGCTGCGTCAAGCAGCCGCCTGGCGGTCAGAAGGGTGCCTACTACGCCATCCATCACATGCGGGCGATCATACGGGACCATCATCAACTTCTGCTACCGAGTAAACTCAAAGATTGGGCCGCGAGCGTGTCGGCAATCCAGGTCGCGGACATCAGACAAGAATTCTTTCGCATCCAGTCGGAGTTCTCGGAAATCATCCATCAAGATGTCCTTCGTACCTCGGGGCAGTTCTACCTTAGAAATCAACCTTCCAACAGTGAGATAGACGGAATGCTACAAATGCAGGCTGACAACGCCCGTAATTTCATGACTCCCATGATAGACGGCAGCTTCATCCATGCTCCGGTCCCTTGAGTCGAGTCGAAAGCAGTGATGCTGTGTCTAGTTCTGAAACATCGATTGGCTCATGTTGTAATTAAACTTTAATGAACTTGTAGTATTTCTCTTTGGTTTCGAGAGTCGTTCAACTTAGATGTAATTGATGCTATTAATGTCTTGCTTTTCTCTTCCGATCGTTCTGTTGCATACTTATATATTGCTTATGTATTGTCTGTGAATTGGTACTAACGTTTCGTTTGGCTAGTGCATAGCGATGCCGTCGTATGTCGTGTACAAGGGTAAGGTTCCCGGAGTCTACGACGACTGGGAGGAGTGTCGGAGATAGGTTCACCGATTCAGCGGTAACAGTTACAAAGGGTACACCACTAGGGCCGAGGCCGAATCTAGATACGCCCGCTATCTAGCGGGAGAGGGGAGGGAGCGTTGGAGGAACCGGATGAAGACGAGTTTCATCGTGATGATGCTCATCGTGATGACCGCAGCTCTCTTCTATGTGATGGTAGTTTAGATGATCGATATCGACTTGTAATGTGAAGACAAACTCGCTACTCGCGGTCTCGAGACTTGTAATATAATGTTCTATCTTTGTTCGGTCTTTTCAATTCGGAGACTAATATGATGAATTGTATTCGGAGACTAATATGATGAATTGTATTCAGAGACTAATCTTCTATTGTATTCGATGAATCTGTTGTTGATGTGTGCTGTCTATATTTTGTCCAATTATACATTTTGTAACCTGTGCAAAAAAACAAAAAATTAAAATATTAAAAAAAAACCTAATATTCATACTAATGGCGCATCACATAACAGTGCGCCATTAGTATGCCAGAGGATACTAATGGCGCATTCTTAAGCAGTGCGCCATTAGTACGCCGAGGTTACTAATGGCGCATCCTCTTGTCGTGCGCCATTAGTATGCCAAAGCACCTGGCTATACATGGCCCCTGGGAGGCATACTAATGGCGCACCGTGCCCTATACTAATGGCGCACCAGTGGTGCGCCATTAATATGCCAGATACTAATGGCGCACCAGTGGTGCGCCATTAGTAAATATTACTAATGGCGTGCTAGTAATGGCGCACCACTAATGCGCCATTAATGGCCAAATTAGGTGCGCCATTAGTAGCCCTTTTTCTAGTAGTGCTCGACCGATCCCGCCGCCCAGGACCGCCGCCCTGCCGAGCCCGCCGCCCAGGACCGCCGCCCTCGACCGAGCCCGCCGCCCCTCCGTCGCCGAGCACCTCCCCGCCACCGTCTCTCCCTTTGTAAGCCCCCCACCTCTCCCCCACCCCCTCTCACTTTGCTTAGTTAGTAGATGATTTTAGTAGTAGTAGATGTTAATTTAGGGTTCATAGATAATGATTTTTAGAAGCAGTGGATATTAATTACTAGTAGTGATGGTAAACTAGTTGTATAATTAGTAGTAGATGTAGTAGTTAGATGTTAATTAGTAGTAGATGTAGTAGTTAGATGTTAATTAGTAGTAGTAGATGTGCTAGTTTCTTTCTATTTATAGTAAGTTTATATTTAGTAAGAACTAGTTGAATTAATAGAACTAGTTTAGTTTTAGTTGAACAAGTTAAGTTTTAGTTGAACTAGTATAGTAAGTAAATTAATAACTAGTTGAACTACTTCATTTGTAGAAAGAACTAGTTTTTTCATTTTATACTAAGTTTATATTTAGTAAGAACTAGTTGAATTAATAGAACTAGTTTAGTTTTAGTTGAACTAGTTAAGTTTTAGTTGAACTAGTATAGTAAGTAAATTAATAACTAGTATAGTAAGAACTAGTTGAATGAATAGAACTAGTTGAATTAATAGAACTAGTGTCCTATGTTTTGGTTACACCTCCGAGTGTCCTATGTTTTGCCGGAGTGTTGATTAATTTTCGTTCCGGCAAATTTCAGGTGCTCAATATGTCCTTTTTGAGCAACGGTCATGCCGGATTTTTCCGTGAATTCTGACATGACTTGTGCTAGAATATGTAGAAGTTTAATCTTTGAATTATGAACGTAGGAAATGTCGTACTCGGACGACGACAGTCTCCCGGGGGAGTGCAGCTAGTGCCACGATGATCGAGGTATGTGCGACAGGTTCGTTGAGTTGGATGGAGATCGGCGCTTCAGCATTAAGCTCGAGGAGACCTTCCATGTTGAAACGGTACACAACAACGACAAGTGTTTTTTTCGTAATTAAGCATGACTTCAACTACTTCAACGTCTAATTTTCAACTTTTACAATTCGACTAGCTTATCCCATGCCATGCAAGACGCTATGTGTTGGAGAGGATGGGTTTTGAAGACCATGAAAATTTTCAAACAAAGAAAATACACCTAAGTACCTATCATTATATCGATTTTGAAGTAAATCTGTACAATTCTCAGAGCGTAACCCATTTTGGTTGCCAAAATTGGGAAGCACTTTGCAAAATGTATGGTTTTTATGAGGGTATGTTTGTCACCATGGATCTTGGTGATCCTGACATCGAGCAAGACAATATGGACATTTGGGTCCTTGTTGATACGCTTCCGATTCTACCGCAATGTGAGTTTCTCAAACATAGTTATTAACTAATTTATATTGTTTATTTCAAAATAGTTGACAGCTTATTTCCATTGATAGCTTATTTTGAATCTTCAAAGAGTATGCAGAAGATGGTAGACAAAACCCACTACACTAAGGGCTCCGAATTAACTTATAAGGAGAAAAATCATCTGATTGCTTATTGTACTTTTTTTGAGAATTACAATACCTATTATCGAACTCCTCCAAATTATGGTGAATACGTGCCACTAGTGCACGTGTTGAACCACGATAACTTCTATGGAGATACCCTGGTAAGATATTTTACTATTACGACATCCATGCATCTTTTGCATACTTCTAAAACTAGTACATCATTGCTAACTACGAAGTTATTACTATGTTTTTCAACAGAAAATCCCGATGGAGTGTGTGCCTCATCTGATGTATTACAATGGTCGCCTTGAAGTTCTGAACCTACAGCCAGGTCATCCTACGGATCTCACCTGTGCATATCGAGTTTCTGAAACCGGTGAACACATGCTAATCAAAGAGTGGAAAAAATGTTTGGACATTCGTAAGGAGGTTCTTGGAAGCAACATTAAGCGAAAGGCAAGAATTGGAGACAGGGTAATCTGCATTCTCCATAATGGAGAGCCAGGGGCTATCTTGTTTTTTGCTATTTTACCTTAGAGAATATAGTAGGTCCTAAGAGAATGTAGTAGGTCCTATGAGGTACAATATGTTTATTATGTGATACAATGTGTTAGAGTTGAAGATGTGAGGAGTACTTGTGATTACGACTAGTGACCAATGATATGATGATGATGATGATGATGATATATAAGTTGTTAATGATATGATGATGATGATGATGATATTTATTATATCATTGGGTGAAAGAACCGCGGATTAGTTTCAAATGGATGGATCCAAAGTGACCATTGGTTACTTTGGATCCATGCACTTGAAACTAATCCAAGGTTCTTTCACCTAGTGATTTAATAACTCATTATGATATAAATACAATCTCTAAATTGCTACTGTATGAAAAGTTGTATACAGGTATATGAATACGACCTAAAATTCAAGAGAAATGGAATAGGGAATGATAGTAGTAGCGATAGTTCCCGAAAGCGCTACTAGTAATTAGCAGTAGCGCTTGACAAGGCAAGGGCTACTACTAAGTAGATATAGCAGTAGCGAGTGCCTGTAGGCGCTACTGCTAAGCATTAGCTGTAGTGCCTTATCAGTAGCGCGCCTACCCGCGCTACTGAGAGGCCCAAAACCCTCGCTGCTGCTAGGCTTTTCCCTAGCAGTGCTAGATTGTCATTCTCCCAATCTGGTTAAACTGCACGTGCTAGTCTGCTTAGCTTATACATTATATCTGTTAATGTGACATGCCTTCCCGTATTTAGTACATAGTACATCTGTCTATTAAGCATGTCCCTACATAAAACTATTGTTTTCTTGTATCCCGCATCAATCAACATGACGAGACACATTTAGTATATGCAGTGCGATATTAGTTGCATCTTTCATATGATTTATAGCATGCGCTGCTTCTAATTTGTTGAAATTCCATTTATGATGGGACGCTTTTAACTTGGCCGAGTCATATTGGTTGCATCTTTCATGTGGTGTCTAGCTTGCATTGCTTCTTATTTGCTGGAATGGTTTCTGCTTAGTTTACAGAAACAGTTATGAACATGCCATGCCGTCCTATTATTCATACATATTCCATCCTGGTATCATGTGTTTGCCTTACATCAAAGTAGTGATTGTCGGTATCATGCATGAATGAGCTATGAAGAGAGAATGTTGTTGCTTTTTCTTGTCGGTTTTACTTGACAATTCAAAATCAATAAAGCGGAAGGAAGTTAGCAAGGCAGCAGATAAAGGTGCTCCTTCCGAACGGAGGGCCTCTACAGTTTCTACTCCTCCACACCCCCAAGATGATTTCCAAGACAACACATGCATAGACACTCAACAAAGCTGTGTTTATGATGAGCACGTCTCCTCTATTGCAGCATCACCGGTGCTCCCTCTAACTTGGCACTGTTATATGTGGTTGCATGTTATGTGTGATGTCTAGCTTGTATTGCTTCTAATTTTGTTGAATTCCATCTACTTACTTTACACATTATACTTGAATAAGACACCTGTTCCTGTTTCTAGAACATACAATATATGTCTATCACACCATGTTCTTACATCAAATTACTACTGTTGTGTAACTTGCAACAATCACTTATCATAAGAAATGTTCGACTTCGCAGTGTGATATAGGTTACATCTCACATTCTTTTCTAGCTTGTACTACTAATTTGTTGAAATGACACTTATGACGAGACAGTTTTAACTTGGTAGAGTGATATTCGTTGCATCCACTAGTAGAAAACGGGCCTTTTGTCCTGGTTTGTAAGGGCCTTTTGTCCCGGTTCCTGAACTAGGACTAAAGGGTCGTTACTAATGCCCTGACCCTTTAATCCCGGTTCAAACCAGAACCGGGACAGATGGGCCTCCTCGTGGCCTGTGCGCCGAGCCCAGTCGGGAGGGCCTTTGGTCCCGTTTGGTGGCACCAACCGGAACCAATAGACCTCCACGCGTCAGCATTTCTCTGGCTGGTGTTTTTGTTTTTTTAAAGGGGGGGGGGTTGGGGGTTTTGGGGGGTTAATTTAGGTATTTCATATATTGTGTTAGATAGCTAATTAATAGAGATAAGTGTCCTCTCTTATGTCCGTGCTTGGTCGACGCAACGTACTACACATACATATAGAGAGGACTAGACATGCGCTATAGCTAGCTAGTTAGCAAACGAAGGAAACAGAAGATCGTCATGAACATATATGCATACAGAGAGATGTGATTTGGGGGGTTAATTTAGGTATTTCATATATTGTGTTAGATAGCTAATTAATAGAGATAAGTGTCCTCTCTTATGTCCGTGCTTGGTCGACGCTATGTACTATACATACATATAGAGAGGACTAGACACACGCTATAGCTAGCTAGTAAGCAAACGAAGGAAACAGAAGATCGTCATGAACATATATGCATACAGAGAGATGTGATATCGACCACCTCTCCTTCTCCGAGAGATTGGTCGAACAACAAGTTCTCGTATATCTATCCGACACTACCGGCTACATATATACAATAATTATCTCTTACAAATATAATCTCCTAAATTACGGACGCATGGTCCACATAGTATTCTCCGTCTTCAGCGATCACGTGGTCAAGAAAGAATGCCGCCAATTCCTCTTGAATTGCTCGCATGCGATCTAGTTCTAGGAGTTCATCCCGCTGCCGAAACATCTAATATGAAGAAGGGGGTCAATACATATATATATATATATGAATGAATGAAACTCAACACAAATGATGGTAATAAACTAAAATTGTGAATATTATTTCCTACGCAGTTCATATTGTTCGTCAGAGTACCGGCCGCGCTCACAGGTCGTGTGGCGGATGGACTCGCAAACGTAGTATCCACTGAAATCATTCCCTTGTTCCTGCCACAACCACTTTACAAGAAATAGAGGTCAATCAAACAGATAAGCAAGAATGCCAAATGGTATTGATGAAACTAGCGCTTGAATCAATAGCTAGGAGACACGCGGAACATGCTACTATAGTACTTATTTCGGGTATCTAAATTGCAGCATCTTCGCCAGTCCCGGAGATTTTTTGGTGAATTTTCTCCAAACCCTGCCAGACCAAAGAAAACAATTACCTGATATCAGGAAATGAACAAAGTTGCTGATATTGTGGATAATGATCGATTTAACTTACTTCTCGAGGATTTCAGTCATGTCCGCATACTCCTGGGGATCTTTTCTTTTAGAGTCCAAGACAGTTACTACTCCCTCCTCAAGCCTAATCTCTTGGAGAATATAGTGGTACCTGCGCACTCTTGCATAACTCATCAATTACATTACTATAACCTGGACTAATATATAAGGGAAACCGAATATGCACAAGACAGTAACACTCACTTGAAGTTGTAAGGAAAGAGTACTATATGTTTGTTTTCATTTATTTTGAATGATCATAGCAAGTTGGCCTCGGTATCTGCGGCACGATGTTCAACCTCAGTTGCATCTATGAGATATGTGTTAACGAACACAATATCACCGATTTGTCTTTTCTTCAATTCGGCGATCTTCAATCTGCATAATATAGTTATCGACCGCCCCTCATGTCGAAGTTATCCGAGGGGTATATCGACCCCCCCCCTCGTGTTGAGGTTATTGGGAGAGGGAATAGAGGAGAAGATCGAAGAAAAAAAAGAAGAAAAAAAAAGAGGAGAAGAAGAAAGGAATAGAGGAGAAGAACAAAAAATAGAATATATTCTATTTTCTCTTCTTCTCCTCTGTTCCTTTCTTCTTCTCCTCTTCTTTTTCTTCTTTTTTCTTATTCTTATTTATTTCTCCTCTTCTTCCTCACCACTTCTCCTCCTTTTTTCCTCTTCTTATTTCCTTTTTCCTCTCATTCTTTTTCTTGTTCTTCCTTTCCTAGGTAGATATATAAAACTTTTCTAAAAATGTAACTTTTGCATATATACATGGAAAAAATGTTATTGGGGAGGGGGTATATATCGACCCCCCCCCTCGACCCTCTTTTCCTTCTTCTTCCTTCTTCCTTCTTCCTCTTTTCTTCTCCAACACAAAACACATCTCATCTCATCTCATTTCATCCAAAAATAATTCTTTGCATATGAACATTTTTTTAAATATTAACAAGCATATGAACATACATATCACCAAAAAATAGACCTTTTTCTTGGTAACAAAAAAATGCAAAAACGAGTATCATACATCATATACAGAGCATTATAAAGTGAACATACATACATACATACATACATACAATGAGCATATACAGAGCATTATACGGCGACGGCGACGATGGTTGGCGGTGGCGCGCGCTTACGGATGACGTGCGGGGACGGCAATGAGAAGGAAAGGGGAGGAGGCAGGGGCTCACAGCGGGGAGGGGTTCAGGTCGCCGGCCGGAATCGGTGCGGCGGCGGACGAACGGCCTCGGGGACGGGTCGTAGGAGCCGGTGTGGTGCTTCCCCGCAGCAACGGCGACAACGAGCGCGGGCGACGATGACGGCGTCGGCGGGGGCAACGGGAGGCTTCGGGGCAGCCTGGCGGCGACGGGGCAGGGGCGACGACGGGGGCGCGCCGACGGCGCCTAGGTGGCGGGCAGTGTCAGGGCAGCGGACGGCGTCGATCTGTGCAGCCTGGCGGCGTCAATGAGCTCGGCGTCGTCGGGCGGGCCGGGGCGCAACTGGCGATGAGTTCATCAAATTTTCCTAAGTGCTACTTATATACCCAGGCCTTTGGTCCCGGTTCGTCGCACAAACCGGGACCAATGCACCCTTTAGTCCCGGTTGGTGCCACCAACCGGGACCAAAGGTCTCTTTTCAGCAGTCGAAAGGGCGGGAAGCGGCGGCCTTTTGTCCCGGTTGGTGGCATCAACCAGTACTAAAGGGGGCCATTGGTCCCGGTTTGTGCCATGAACCGGGACCAATGCCCACCTTTAGTCCCGGTTGGTGCCACCAACCGGGACCAGTGGCCTTGTGCTGCCCCACGCCCAAAAGTTTAGTCCCACCTCGCTAGTTGAGAGGGCTCGAGAGTGGTTTATAAGCGCTGCTGCGCCCACCCTCTGAAGCCCGGCCCATGGTTGGGTTTCTAGTCGTATTCAGGTCGTGGTGGCCCAGTAGGTGGAATTTTTTTTCCTTTTTGCTATTTATTTTTTCATTTCTACTTAGAACTAAATACTTATAGTTTTGTAGTGATTTCTTTTTTATTTTAGGTCACAAAAATTATAAACTTTCTGTTAGTTCCATTAGTTTTAAAATTTGAATAGTTTAAATTTGAATTATTTAAAATTTGTGTGAATCACTAGTTTATGAATAACTTTACTATAAAAATTTATTTTTGAGTCATTCTTTTTCCTGCTATTTAATATTACTGTGTTTTATCATTATACTCAATTTGGTAATTTTAGTTAGTCATAACAAATATTATAGGCATTTTTTTCTCTTTTTCTATTTATTTTTTCATTTCTACTTAGAACTAAATACTTATAGTTTTTTAATGATTTCTTTTTTCTTTTAGGTCACAAAAATTATAAACTTTCTGTTAGTGCCATTAGTTTTAAAATTTGAATAGTTCAAATTAGAATTTTTTAAAATTTGTGTGAATCACAAGTTTGTGATTAACTTTACTAAAAAAATGATCATAGATGCACCTGTAGGGAAAATTCGACCTAAATTCATAATCGATTTCTATGAATTTTAGAGAAATTCATTATGAATTTAGGTCAAATTTCCTGTATAGGGGCATCTATTTTCACTTTGAGATGAGCTCAACAAGGCAGAGAGGGACGGGCTTATAAACCGGTGTGGGCGCCCTTCGGTTGGTGAGGTGGGACTAAACTCTGGGTGCAACGAGGGCCAACCCTTTAGTCCCGGTTTGTGGCACAAACCGGGACTAATGGTCATGGGCCAGGGGCGAGCCATATTTTTTTTCCAGTTTTTTTGTTTTGTTTTCTGCATTATTTATTTTCTTTTGTTTTTTGCTTTATTTTTTAATTCTTTTTGCTTTTAGTTTTAGAAAAATTACAAACTTTCTGTTAGTGCCATTAGTTTTCAAATTTGAAAACACTTTTTTTGTTTTTTTGTTTTCTTTGTTGCTTTATTTATTTTACTTTGTTTCTACTTACAACAAAATACTTATTGTTGCTATTTTTATTTTATTTTCCAGTTTTTT
This sequence comes from Aegilops umbellulata, assembly GCA_032464435.1. Lineage (NCBI taxonomy): Eukaryota > Viridiplantae > Streptophyta > Magnoliopsida > Poales > Poaceae > Aegilops > Aegilops umbellulata. The sequence goes on along the minus strand of CP136058.1, from coordinate 615,541,492 downwards.
TGTTTTGTTTTCTGTATTATTTATTTTCTTTTGTTTTTTGCTTTATTTTTTAATTCTTTTTGCTTTTAGGTCAGCAAAATTATAAACTTTCTGTTAGTGCCATTAGTTTTAGAAAAATTATAAACTTTCTGTTAGTGCCATTAGTTTTCAAATTTGAATAGCTAAAATTTGAACATAGATGCACCTATAGAGAAAATTCGACCTAAATTCATAGTTTTCAAATGAACTCTGAAAAAGTTAGCATAGCATACTCGTCTGTTACAAATTTGGCATGGTATCATCATAATAGTTGCGGGAGAAAGTCTTCACTTTTTCTTCGCTTGTGTCATTTGCTTATTGCGCCGTAACCATGGATAATCTTCATCGTTTATCAGGATGCTTGGGTCAGCCTTGACATTGAAGGGAGGAATTTCATGAAACTTTTCATAATCTTCAAACACGTCTGTCTTGCCCTCCACTCCCAGGATGTCCCTTTTTCATGAAAGAACTATGTGGCGCTTTGGCTCATCGTATGATGTATTCATTTCCTTATCTGTTCTTTTTCTCGGTCTGGTAGACATGTCCTTCACATAGATAACCTATGCCACATCATTGGCTAGGATGAACGGTTCGTCAGTGTACCCAAGATTTTTCAGATCCATTGTTGTCATTCCGTACTGTGGGTCTACATGTACCCCGCCTCCTGACAGATTGACCAATTTGCACTTAAACAAAGGGACCTTAAAATCTTGTCCGTAGTCAAGTTCCCATATGTCCACTATGTAACCATAATATTTTTCCTTTCCTTTCTCGGTTGTTGCATCAAAGCGGACACCGCTGTTTTGGTGGGTGCTCTTTTCATCTTGGTCAATCGTGTAAAATGTATTCCCATTTATCTCGTATCCTTTGTAAATCAATACAGTCAAAGATGGTCCCCTAGACATCAAGTACAACTCATCACAAACAGTGTTGTCACCTCTGAGACGTGCTTCCAAACAACTGCTAAAAGTCCTAATGTGTTCACATGTAATCGAGTCGTCGCACTGCTCCGGGTGTTTGGAGCGCAGACTGTTCTTGTGTTCATCGACATACGGGGTCACCAAGGTAGAGGTCTGTAGAACTGTGTAGTGTGCTTGAGACCAAGAATATCCGTCCCTGCATATTATTGAGTCACTTCCAAGAGTGCCTTTTCCAGTCAGTCTCCCCTCATATTGTGATTTAGGGAGACCTATCTTCTTAAGGCCAGGAATGAAGTCAACACAAAACCCAATGACATCCTCTGTTTGATGGCCCATGGAGATGCTTCCTTCTGGCCTAGCGTGGTTACAGACATATTTCTTTAGGACTCCCAGGAACCTCTCAAAGGGGAAAATATTGTGTAGAAATACGGGCCCCAAAATGACAATCTCGTCGACTAGATGAACTAGGACATGCGTCATGATATTGAAGAAGGATGGTGGGAACACCAGCTCGAAACTGACATGACATTGCGCCACATCACTCCTTAGCCTTGGTATGATTTCTGGATCGATCATCTTCTGAGAGATTGCATTGAGGAATGCACATAGCTTCACAATGGCTAATCGGACGTTTTCCGGTAGAAGCCCCCTCAATGCAACCGGAAGCAGTTGCGTCATAATCACGTGGCAGTCATGAGACTTTAGGTTCTGGAACTTTTTCTCTGGCATATTTATTATTCCCTTTATATTCGACGAGAAGCCAGTCGGGACCTTCATACTGAGCAGGCATTCAAAGAAGATTTCTTTCTCGTAAGAGCGTAGCTGGCAGGACCTTCATACTGCTTCGGAGGCATGCCGTCTTTTTTGTGCAAATGTTGCAGGTCCTCCCGTGCCTCAGGTGTATCTTTTGTCTTTCCATACACGCCCAAGAAGCCTAGCAGGTTCACGCAAATGTTCTTCATCACGTGCATCACGTCGATTGAAGAGGGGACCTCTAGGTCTTTCCAGTAGGGTAGGTCCCAAAATATAGATTTCTTCTTCCACATGGGTGCGTGTCCCTCAGCGTCATTCGGAATAGCTAGTGCGCCGGGAGCCTTTCCAAAGATTACGTGTAAATCATTGACCATAGCAAGTACGTGATCACCGGTACGCATGGCGGGCTTCTTCCGGTGATCTGCCTTGCCTTTAAAATGCTTGCCTTTCTTTCGACATTGATGGTTGGTTGGAAGAAATCGACGATGGCCCAGGAACACATTCTCCCTGCATTTGTCCAGGTATATACTTTCAGTGTCATCTAAACAGTGTGTGCATGCGTGGTATCCTTTGTTTGTCTGTCCTGAAAGGTTACTGAGAGTGGGCCAATCGTGGATGGTCACGAATAGCAACGCCTTTAGGTTAAATTCCTCTTGTCTGTGCTCATCCCACGTACGTACACCGTTTCCATTCCACAACTGTAAAAGTTCTTCAACTAATGGCCTTAGGTACACATCAATGTCGTTGCCGGGTTGCTTAGGGCCTTGGATGAGAACTGACATCATAATGAACTTCCTCTTCATGCACATCCAAGGTGGAAGGTTATACATACATAGAGTCATAGGCCAGGTGCTGTGATTGCTGCTCTGCTCCCCGAAAGGATTAATGCCATCCGCGCTTAAAGCAAACCATACGTTCCTTGGGTCCTTTGCAAACTCATCCCAGTACTTTCTCTTGATTTTTCTCCACTGCGACCCATCAGCGGGTGCTCTCAACTTCCCGTCTTTCTTACGGTCCTCACTGTGCCATCGCACAGACTTGGCATGCTTTCCGTTTCTGAATAGACGTTTCAACTGTGGTATTATAGGAGCATACCACATCACCTTCGCAGGAACCCTCTTCCTGTGGGGCTCGCCGTGAACATCACCAGGGTCATCTCGTTTGATCTTATACCACAATGCACCGCATACCGGGCATGCGTTCAGATCCTTGTATGCACCGCGGTATAGGATGCAGTCATTAGGGCATGCATGTATCTTCTCCACCTCCAATCCTAGAGGGCATACGACCTTCTTTGTTGCATATGTACTGTCGGGCAATTCGTTATCCTTTGGAAGCTTCTTCTTCAATATTTTCAGTAGCTTCTCAAATCCTTTGTCAGGCACAGCATTCTCTGCCTTCCACTGCAGCAATTCTAGTACGGTACCGAGCTTTGTGTTGCCATCTTCGCAATTGGGGTACAACCCTTTTTTGTGATCCTCTAACATGCAATCGAACTTTAGCTTCTACTTTTGACTTTCGCATTGCGTCCTTGCATCGACAATGACCCGGCGGAGATCATCATCATCGGGCACATCGTCTGGTTCCTCTTGATTTTCAGCAGCTTCACCCGTTGCAGCATCATTGGGCACATCGTCTGGTTCCTCTTGATCTTCACCAGCTCCCCCAGTTGCAGCATCATGGTATTCAGGGGGCACATAGTTGTCATCGTACTCTTCTTCTTCGTCGTCTTCCATCATAACCCCTATTCCTCCATGCCCCGTCCAAACATTATAGTGTGGCGTGAAACCCTTGTAAAGCAGGTGGGTGTGAAGGATTTTCCAGTTAGAGTAAGACATCGTATTCCCATACTTTGTGCATGGACAACAAATAAAACCATTCTGCTTGTTTGCCTCAGCCGCATCGAGAAACTCATGCACGCCCTTAATGTACTCGGAGGTGTGTCTGTCACCGTACATCCATTGTCGGTTCATCCGTGGGCATTATATATAATTAAGTGTCCAAATTAATAGAAGTTCATCATCACATTAGAACCAAAGTACATACATAGTTCTCATCTAACAACATATAGCTCTCTAGAGCATCTAATTAATTAAACCATACATTGAAACTATGTAAAACATTTAAATGCGAAAACAAAGGCGATCATAATCACAACCAAGGTTACAATTGATCCAACGGCATAATGATACCAAGCTTCGGTATGAATAGCACATTTTCTAATCTTTCTAATCTTCAAGCGCATTGCATCCATCTTGATCCTGTGATCATCGACGACATCCGCAACATGCAACTCCAATATCATCTTCTCCTCCTCAATTTTTTTTATTTTTTCCTTCAAGAAATTGTTTTCTTCTTCAACTAAATTTAACCTCTCGACAATAGGGTCGGTTGGAATTTCCGGTTCACATACATCCTAGATAAATAAAATCTATGTCACGTTGGTCGGCATAATTTTCATAAACAATAAATGAACCAATAGTTATAAAGATAATATATATACCACATCCGAATCATAGACAGGACGAGGGCTGACGGGGGCGGATACCAAAACCATCGCACTATATAAGATGCAATAATAAAAGTAAGAAAATAATACAAGTATCTATGTAAACATACAAGTAAGAATATTTTTAACTTTCAGAAAGAAGATAAGAACAAGAGGCTCACCACAGTGGTGCCAGCGATGAGCTCGACGCGGGTGATCGACGGCGGTGAAGACGGGGACAGGGCGTGACGGACCGCTAAACCTAGACAAATATTGAGGAAAATGGAGCTTGGAGGTCGAGCTTGGAGAGGAGAAAGCTTAAGTAGTGTGGCTCGGGCATTCCATCGAACACGTTGTGTGCATAGGAGGTGAGCTAGAGCACCACCAAGCCCTCTCCCCCTCGGCCGGAAAAAACAGAGCAGTGTGCTCTGCTCTGGCGCGAGGGGGGTATATATAGGCACCACCACTGGTCCCGGTTGGTGGCATGAACCGGGACTAAAGGGGAGCCTTTTGGTCCCGGTTCATGCCACCAACCGGGACCAATGGTGGTGGGCCAGGAGCGAGGCCCATTGACCCGGTTCGTCCCACCAACCGGGACCAAAGGTCCAGACGAACCGGGACCAATGGCCCACGTGGCCCGGCCGGCCCCCTGGGCTCACGAACCGGGTCCAATGCCCCCATTGGTCCCGGTTCTAGACTGAACCGGGACTAATGGGCTGACCTGGCCTGGACCTTTGCCCCCTTTTCTACTAGTGATCTTTCATATGGTGTCTAGCTTTCATTGCTTCTAATTTGTTGAAATGCCTTCGCCTTAGTTTACACATCATAAGCTGTGAATATGCAGTGCTGTGAATATGCAATGGCACTAATGACGAGAGACCTCTAACATGGTAGTGTGATGTTGTTTGCATCTTGCATATGATTTATTTCTTGTACTGCTTCACTTTTGTTTAAACGCCATTTATGATAAGACACTGTTAACTTGGCAGAGCGATATTTGTAGCATCTTTCATAAGGTGTCTACCTTCCATTGCATTGCTTCTAATTTGGTGAAATGTCTTCTTCTTAGTTTACACATCATAGTTCTTGTTATCTCTTCCATCCTGTTTTTCATACAGATTACATCCTCCTATCATGTGGTTGTCTAACATCAAAGTTCAGTTCGTCTGCATCACGAATCAATTTGTTCTGAAGAACTAAATTGTTATTCGTTTTTCTTGTCGGCTTGACTTAACATGGCACAGAGAAAGAGGAAGAAACACAGAATGGCAGGGAAGGAGAAGTGGATGAATCCTGCAGAATCTGCTGGTACTGATGGTGCAATAGAAGGTCAATGTCCAGTGGAAAATTCTACAAACACGGCATCCCATGCTACACGAGTTGCAAAAAAAGACAAACGTAAACAAATAGCTGCCACCAAACAAGCAGAGATAGCCCTAGTTCTTGCAACACCTACCATAGTACTACCATCTGCACAACGTACTCGTGCGTCAACTAAGCTAGCAGCACGTTCCCAAGCTCCCTTGCCACCTGACACTACTTCCCAAGCACTCTTGACACAAAACGAGTTGGCAATATCAGATGAACCTTGTGAGCTTCAATAATAAGAAGGTAGTCTGGAGTCAAGTTACAGTTGCATGCTTCTTTATATGTAGTCTCACAGTTTGATGTACACTAACACTTCCTATGTCTGTTGTTGGACTAGCACCTAGGCGCAAGAAGAAACAAACATCAGGGATAATGCTCGATAGGTTAACTAAATCTAGAGTAGGAAGAATGGAGATCCGTTTTGAGGCAGGTTTAAAAAGGCCACGTGATGCTACAGAGTCAGCCAAGTTAGTATTAGAGGCAGTGGTTGCTGTTAGGTGTCATGCACGTATCCTCCCAACATGGATTCAGTAGAGGAATTACAAAGAAGAAACCCAGTTCAACACCTTCCTCGACCATTTATCTGTAAGTATGGTTATGTATGGAAACTAGTAATATCGTCTTGCTCTGTCCAATACTTCCTAGGTTGCTGATAATGAGACTCCCATAATTTTCAACAGGTGAGGTTCAAGTTGGATAGCCGTGATGATGCAACCAGACAAGCTTGCACCCATGTTTTCAAGTCTGCTCTGCGACGGTATCGGTATAACTTGAGGAAAACTCACTTTGAAGGCAAGGCTAACAGTGAACTTGCCCAAACATCTCCAGTGGAAAATATATCTGATGAAGACTAGAGAGGCCTCGTTGAACACTGGTCTGATCCGAAGTATCAGGTACATTATATATATGTCATCATATCACATGTTCAAGTCCTATTTACGCATGTGCCACATAAATCTATCTTCTTGTAGGTGAACTGTTCAAAGAACAAGGCCAACCGTACAAAAGTGAAATTCCAACAGACGACAGGATCTCGTAGCTATATTGCACACTGCGAGGCTCTTGTAATTAGCTATTGTTTCACTCTTTTCGCTGTACCATATTATCAGATCTATATTGACTTGTTCCAAATGCAGAGGATAGCCCGCAAGGACCAAAAAGTACCTGAACCAAATGCTGTGGAAATCGTCAAGGACTGTCACACCAGCAAGAAGAAGGGCATGACTACACCAGTCAAATCCGCTGTTGTATGTCCTTAAACCTCATGCCTTTTAACTACTACTTACTCTGACTTGTGCCTTGAATTGCATGGTTTGCAGCTAATGTCTATTACACTTTTCAATTTTATACACAATTGTCTTAGCGTATCATTGCTCCTACATGGTTTAAAAGAGAGGAGTGATGTTCCTTTGATCTTGACCCATTACCTAGTTCCGTGCTGGACTTGCCCACACAACGTTACAATTTCCTGTTTGTATGTTCTCAGTTGTTTTCCGATATGAATGATGGCATACTATGCTTACCGTATTATAAACTTCGTCTCTTTATCCTTAGCCCTCAATACAATGTGAAGAAATAGACAATACATTAGCGATGGTACATGGTCATATGTTTGGAACCTGGTTTTATTATGTACTTTGCAATAAAATACAACTAATATTTTACATGGGTTCACCAGAATAAGTTCTGTATATAGACCAAAGCTATTTTGTTTGGTTTTGCTGCCTCCTTAATATCTTCTGTTCTAGTACTACTAATGTAAAACCTCAACTTTCCAGCGAGCTATGGAAAAAATGGTGGAGCCGCCACCTTCAGAAGGTGACGAGGCAACTATAACCGCAATGTCAGCTCTTGCTGTAGTGGGTCAGTACCTGTCCACTAACAGTGCCAAAAGCACGTTCCTGCGTAATACTGGGTTGGTTGTTAAGGCAATATCGTCCAAACTGCCTCATGATCAAGATATGCAAGCTCAAAGCAATGTTGTATCTGCGCTCCAGACACAAGTCCATTCCCTAATAGAGACCCTTTGTGAAACAAGGAGAAACATTGCTCAATGTCATCAAGATATGCATGGTTTTGAATCCAAACTATCAAACATTTGCTATGTTGTTCAGGAGCCTAGGGGAAATGAAGGCGAGGGTTATGGTGCTCCATCGGACAATACAACATGAAAATGTAACAGTCAGGTCAAATGAACTGAGCTTCTAAACTTCTGGTGGTGTATTTATCTGCTAGACTGTTAAGTTTTATGCCAAACTTCCTTTTGGTGCGATAAAAAATTATTCTTGACGTGCAGCCACCGGCTGAAGAAAACAGCAAGCCATTTTAGTATAGTGTAGGGTATTCCCTATATTTGCACTAGTGGCAATCTTTGATGCCGAGTGGATGTAATCTGTGCAATCGCCTTAATAGCCTAGCGTTTGTTTCAGCCTTATTTATTTCCTAGTCTTCTTTTTCACTGGTTTTCTAGTGGCCGCAACTACCATGGGCCATATACGGGCCGTAGGATCCATGGGTCTCCTACGGGTCGTCGATAACAGGCCGTAGGACAGCAAAGGCTTAATTCTTTCACAGGCATAACGGGTCGTTAATGGGCCAGAATATAGGACGGGCTGGAAACGGCGCAACAGGTTAACAGGCCAGAGACGGGCCAACTCTTGTCATGGGCCGAATTTGGCCCATTAGGGTAACAGGCCAGTAACGGGCCGACTCTTGCCATGGGCCGAATTTGGCCCATTAGGGGAACAGGCCAGTAACGGGACGGAAGTAATCGAGGGCCGAAAAGGAGCCCAAAACGTATGGGCCGTCAATAGGTCGAAAGCTAACACGGGCTGGAAACGGCCCATGTAAATCACGGGCCGTTAACGGGTATAAAGAAAAATACTGTTCATTATGGGCTAGATTCACCGTGGGCCTGTAAAGGGCCGAAAGATACGATGGCCTCATATGGGCCGAAAGACATGTTGGGCCATACATGGGCTGAAAGTGAAATGGGCTGGTGTTATATTCAACGGCCCACAAGATGTTGTTGGGCCGATTTCCTTTAGGGCCTAACGGGTCGTGAGTTAACGGGCCGTAAAATGGGCTATTTGCGAGGAGACTGTTAACAGGCTTTTCATGGGTCAGCCCGTTAACTTTTGACCAAGTCAAACGAGACGGCTTTGTAAGCTAAATGGGCTAGTGGTGAGCCGTGGCACGTGTCGACATATCATAGGCGCCTATCTGACCCACTGATGAGCTGACACGTGTTTCGTCCGGCCAATAAGAATTTTACGCGTGGAAATTTCCCATTGGTCGGGGCTGTTAATGGGTTATCGGATCCAAAACCCGACGTGATAGCTTAACGGTGTTCCGTTACGATGGATGCCACGTGTCGGTCACCCTTGATGAAAGCACTTCTGTGACGCGTGATTTATCGTCATGGAAGTGGACACTTCCGTGATGATAATTTTGGTAATGTCATGGAACACTTCAACGACAGCACAGGCATGACTATCTTGATTTTGTCATAAATTTTTCATGGATGTACATGCATGACAAAAATCGCGACCTACTATGACAAACACGTATCAACCTACTGTGACAAACATGTATCATCACGGAAGTGTTTTTTTTGTAGTGCATCTTGTAGTTGATTACTATATGGTTTATTTGGTGGAAGATTATATGTTCAGATCCAATATGCTATTTAATACTCCTCTGATCAAGAGCATGTTTATCATTTGTGAGTAGTTACTTTTGTTCTTGAGGTCACGGGAGAAATCATGTTGCAAGTAATCATGTGAACTTGATATGTGTTCGATATTTTGGTAGTATGTATGTTGTGATTCCCTTAGTAATGTCATGTGAATGTCGACTACATGACACTTCACCATATTTGGGCCTAAGGGAATGCATTGTGGAGTAGCAATTAGATGGTGGGTCGCGAGAGTGACAAAAACTTAAACCCCAGTTTATGCGCTATTTCGTAAGGGACCGATTGGATCCCAAAGTTTAATGCTATGGTTAGAATTTATTGTTAATACTTTTCTCGTAGTTGCGGATGCTTGTGCGAGGGTTAATCATAAGTAGGAGGTTTTTTCAAGTAAGAACAGCACCTAAGCACCGTTCCACCCACATATGAAATTACCAAAGTAGCGAACACAAATCGAACCAACGTGATGAAAGTGACTAGATGAAATTCCTCTGTACCCTCAAGGACACTTTGCGTATCATAAGAGACTGTTTTGGCCTGTCCTTTGCCTCAATAGGATTGGGCTACCTTGCTGCACTTTTGTTACTACTATCGTTACTTGCTCGTTACAAAGTATCTTGCTATCAAACTACTCCGTTACTTACAATTTTAGCACTTGCAGACATTACCTTACTGAAAACTACTTGTCATTTCCTTCTGCTCCACGTTGGGTTCGACACTCTTACTTATCGAAAAGAGCTACAATTGATCTCCTATACTTGTGGGTCATCAAGGCTATTTTCTGGTGCCCTTGCTGGGGAGTGAAGTGCCTTTGGTAAGGGGAATTTGGTAAGTGCTGGGGATATTACTACTGGGCGTAAACCGGCCTAACTGGGCCGAGTTGATTCATCAGTAGTCCAAGGTGCTATAGCCCAGAGGCTAGGTAAAGGCCCAAGGCTATAGTCGGTTCAGTATCTGTAGCCGTAAACCGGCGTGTATATAAACTTGTATCATAAGTTAGGAATAGGGAGAGACCAACCCGGATACGAATATAAGCCGGAGATTGGGACTCTATGAACCGACGGGTGTCACCCGTGTATATAAGGGGACAACCCGATAGCGGTTCAAGGACAGACAACCATAACTCGAGCCTAGGCGAAGCTTGTTTGCTCCCTAGTCATCGAAACCCCATCAATTCCATCACAAACTAGACGTAGGCTTTTACCTTCATCGAAGGGGCCGAACTAGTATAAACTCCCTGTGTCCCTTGTCCGCTTTAACCCCTTCTAGTTAACCCGTTGCGATGGCTCCACGACTAAGTCGTTTCGCTAGGACATCTGCCGTCACAAACCCACGACACTTGGCGCCCACCGTGGGGCTATCGCACGATGGTTTCAAGTTCTTGAAGGGTCGCTTTGAAGGACTCGAGGGATACGTCGTGGGCCAGATGACCAAGAGTCGTCGCGGCAAGATCTACATCGACGATGCAGGCTGGGGCCCCGACGCCGGCTCAATTGAATACGGGTACCGGGTCCCCTTTGGTGGCATACATGTCTTCATCGGCAAGATCGGTAAACCGGGCCCTGAGCTGGACACCTTCACCGACCTCGTCGAGACAGCTCAGCGTGCACGACCTGCCCGGGTTAAACCGGCCGTGAAGCGTGCCTTCGTGGGAGTCATCCATGGAGGAAGCTATGAGGACGGATCAGGATCTGGTGGTGAAACCGTCGTTTACTCTGGCGACGAGTCATCGACCGGAGAGACTGAGTCATTGTATCAGCTACAAGATGGCCGGATTGGGGGCTGTTCCGATGGCGACAGTATTCCGGACCCCTCTGATCTGCCCAATCGGGTTGGGATATTCATGGCCGGTACACAAGAAGCACCTCACTCATCGACAGCCGCGGCGATGATTTCCGGTTCAGCAGCAGCAACGGCTGCCGGAGCAGGAGGCTCGGTGCGCCCGCCGGTTCAAGTTTTATCAGATCTATTCGACGCATTGGCTGCACTCACGGTGGAGGCTAATCTGGTGGATCAGGATGCTCATAACGCGGAGATCGCCAAGGTGAGAGAGCAGATTACCCAGGCCAAAGCGGATCTGGCAGCAGAAGAGGTCAGGATGACCGCGGAGCGGGCCGCTTTGGATGACCAAGCTTATAAACTCATGCTGGACCAGAACGCCTCACAGGAAGTCATGTAGAGGAAATACCGATCTCGGTTACCCTCAGTTTTTGAAGGAAGGAACCTTTTCAACACCCCTGAAGCGGGAATCAATAATCCGCCGGTAGTAAACCGGGCGGAGGCACCTGCGACAGGAGCGCCGGTTCAGCCCCGTTTAATAGATCTGCCTCGTCATAATGCTGGTGTACCGTAGGCCGTGCCTACACCTCCGGGTCACTACTCCAATCCGACTGATAACCTCGTTGCAGCTGCGGCACGGCTGGAGGCTATTCCGGTTGAAGGTGATTCATTACAGGCGGTCAAAACGCGTCGGGTTAAGGAGCTCCTTAGGACGGCCTTGATCCAACAGTAAGCATACTCATACAGCCGTGACCGGATTCATTCTACCCCACGTCCGGCCCAGAGTTATAGCAGGCGTATGGAGGAACCAGCTGTGTCAAGTAACGCGCGGCGTGAAGCACCCCGTGGCAACAATCCGGCTCCCGATGCCCAGGAGGTGGTAGACTGGGCCCGAGCGCGCAGGGAAGCTGAGTTAGCAGCGCAGTATCAGACTCATCAGTTCACGCCGGTTCGTCCCACCACTTCGGTCGAACCGGGGCTCACGTCTAGCGCTTTGGGAGTGCCTTGTCTTGTCCCCGCTTTACGCAATGTGCGCCTGCCCAAGGATTTTAAAGGCCCGCGCAAGGTGCCGAACTACACGGCGGATCAACCCCCAGAGACGTGGGTGGAGAGTTATGAGATGTCCATGGAGATGCTTGACGTTGATGAGGCGGCGTGTGCAAAATTTTTTACCATGATGCTTGAAGGGACAGCCCGCACTTGGTTAAAAAGCCTGCCGCCCTATTCTATCAGTTCATGGGCCCAGCTGTGAGACCGGTTCATCAATAATTTCAAAGACACGTGTAAGCAGCCCATGTCAATAGTGGATTTAGCTGCCTGTGTCCAGGAGGAAGGAGAATCAACAACTCATTGGGTGCGCAGGGTCTCACGAGTTCTGCACTCTTCAGACCGCATCAATGCGGACACCGCAGTTATAACCTTGGAAGGCAATTGCCGGTTTGGGCCTTTGAAGCTGAAGTTAGGACGAATGAAACGCCATTGTACTGACATGGGAACCCTCATGGGCGCCTTGGTAAAGTACGCCGATTCTGATAGTACCAAGGATCCTGAATCTGATGATGAAAAGACAGGGAAGGGAAAGAAGAATGGCAACTTCAAGGGTCAGCACCATCACTCAGCAGGAAACGGTGGTGGAGGCAAGCGTAAAGCGGATGGCAACATGGATTTTGTGGCCAATACTAACGTGCAGAACGGAGGCCCGCGACGTAAGGGCAAAAACCGCGGTGGAGCGGCTAGTCCTAATCTGGAACGCCTGAACTATCTGTTGAACCAGCCCTGTCCAAAGCATGGGACAAGGGAGGAACCAGCAAACCACCTTTGGAAGGATTGCTATATTATGAAAGAATTCAAGAGCTCCAATGCCTTCCGGTATGACTCCGGCTCTGGTGGTAGTTCTGGATCTGGACCGAGTCACGGTGGAGGAAATTCTGGTTCAGGATTTAATGGTAACCCGGGCGGGCATAACAATCAGCATAATCAGAATAACCAGGGTGGTAACAATCAGCAACAGCAGCAGTCGGGTTACCAGAGCAATCCGAAGCAGCTAAATAGTGGGCAGTATCATGTATTCACCACTAGCTTGGACAAGCGGGACCGGAAGGTCCAGAAGCGGGCAGTTAATTCTGTTGAACCAGCCGTGCCCCGGTATCTGCGCTGGTCAGAGCAACCAATCATATGGAGTAGAGAGGATCACCCTCCCCGGGTTGACAATCCGGGTCAGCTGGCTTTAGTGGTGGCACCTCAGGTGGGAGGTAATAAATTCACCAAGGAACTCATGGATGGAGGTAGCAGCATTAACATCCTGTACTATGAGACTTTCTGTCGAATGGGGCTGACAGATAAGGAACTCCGGCCTTCGAATACGGTATTTCATGGTGTGGTACCTGGCAAGTCAGCATACCCCGTTGGGAAGATAGCATTGGAAGTGGCCTTCGGAGATGATCACGATTCCCGGTCCGAGACACTGACGTTTGAGGTGGTAAAAATCCAAAGCCCGTATCACGCCCTGTTCGGTAGGCCAGACTATGCGAAATTCATGGCACGGCCCTGTTATGTATACTTGCAACTCAAGATGCCAGGTCATAAGGGGACCATCACGGTTCACGGAAGCCGCAAGGTCGCTTTGGAATGCGAAGAAGGAGATGCGGCTTACGCAGAATCGGTTTGTAGTACCGAGGAACTCAAGTATTACAAAGACAATGTTGATCCGACGGATATGACTCCTTTAAAGAAGCCTACTACAGAGCATGATCGGGCCCTGAAATTTATATCAGCCGCTGAGAGTAAGCTTGTTGACTTCGTACCTGGCGATTCGTCCAAGCAGTTCAGTATCAGTGCCAATCTGGATCCGAAATAGGAAAGCGCGCTCATCGAGTTCATCCGTGAGAATCGGGACATCTTTGCGTGGAAGCCTTCTGACATGCCTGGTGTACCGAGGCGACTCGCTGAGCACACTCTTAACGTGGATCCTAAATACAAACCGGTGAAACAGTTCCTCCGTCGGTTCAACGAGGAGAGGCGAAATCTATTGGAGAAGAGGTGGCGAGGCTCTTAGCAGCTGGTTTCATTGTTGAAGTTTTGCACCCTGAGTGGCTTGCTAATCCGGTGCTCGTCCTTAAGAAAAATGGCACCTGGCGCATGTGTGTGGATTATACTGATCTTAATAAAGCCTGTCCCGCGGATCCTTTTGCCCTCCCCCGTATTGATCAGATTATTGATGCTACGGCGGGTTGTGAGCGTTTATGTTTCCTGGATGCGTATTCCGGCTATCATCAGATCAAAATGGCAGTTAAGGACCAGGACAAGACGGCGTTCATAACTCCTTTTGGAGCCTTCTGCTATGTGTCTATGCCTTTTGGGCTCAAAAGTGCCCAGGCAACCTATCAACGGTGTGTGCAAAATTGTCTCCACAAACAGATTGGCCGTAATGTGCATGCTTATGTGGATGATATCGTTGTTAAATCGAGGAAGAAGGAGACTTTGGTCAATGACTTGAAGGAAACCTTTCATAACCTGAGGACGTACAAGATGATGCTCAATCCGGCCAAATGTGTCTTTGGTGTACCAGCAGGCAAGTTATTGGGTTTTCTGGTGTCCAACAGGGGAATTGAGGCTAATCCGGAGAAGATCACGGCTATCACTTCTCTGGCTAAACTGAAATGTATTAATGATGTTCAACGTTTGGCTGGCCGGATTGCCGCGTTGAGCCGGTTTATCAGCCGCCTTGGTGAGAAAGCGATCCCGTTGTATCAGATGTTGAAGAAAACGGATCAGTTCGTCTGGAGTTCTGCCGCCGATCAGGCTTTGGAGGATTTAAAGCGGCAATTGGCCAATCCGCCTGTACTCGCCGCCCCCGTTGACAAAGAACCATTATTGTTGTATGTCGCAGCTAATGCTCGTGCGGTCAGTGTAGCTATAGTGGTGGAGCGGAAGGAGGCGGGCAAAGAGTACCCGGTTCAGCGTCCGGTTTATTATATCAGCGAAGTGCTTATTGAGTCCAAACAAAGATATCCGCATTGGCAGAAGCTGGTATACGGAGTTTTCATGGCAAGCCGGAAGCTGAAGCAGTATTTCCAAGGGCATCCCATCACAGTGGTCAGCTCTGCCCCTTTGGGTGATATCATCCAGAACCGTGAAGCAACAGGTCGGATTGCCAAGTGGGCTATAGAGCTTGGGCCACACGGTTTGGAATACGTGCCTCGGACGGCGGTGAAGTCCCAAGCACTTGTCGATTTCATCAATGACTGGACAGAGCTGCAGGCCCCTGAAGAGAAGCCAGATCACACATATTGGACCATCCATTTCGACGTATCACGACAATTGGAGGGCTTGGGGGCTGGAGTCGTATTAACTTCCCCACGAGGTGACAAGTTTTGTTATGTTCTCCGCTTAATGTTCCCTTGTACTAACAATGCAGCTGAGTACGAAGCCTTGCTCCATGGTCTCCGGATGGCTAAAGAGATGAACTTAAGCCGGGTTAAGTGCTTCGGTGACTCGGACCTGGTAGCTCAACAGGTGTCTGGTACTTGGGATTCTAAAGACCCACTCATGGCTGCATATCGTCGTGAGGTTGATGCTGTTGCTGGTCATTTCAAGGGTTATCAGGTGGACCACGTGGACCGTCGGAAGAATGAAGCAGCGGACGCTTTGAGCCGGCAAGGCTCACAGCGTAAACCGGTCCCGCCCAATGTCTTTCTCAACATACTACACAACCCATCGGTTCAGCTACCTGGAGAAGCAGATTTGGCTGTTCCTGATCCGGAGGCTCAGTTGGTGGCGGCACTCCACGTCATTCCGGATTGGACACTTCCCTACCTGGCGTATATGAACCGGGGAGAGTTACCATAGGATGAGACTCTGGCCAGACAAATAATATGGCGGTCCAAGTCCATGACAATCATCAATGGCGAGTTGCATCATTGCAGTATATCAGGAGCATTTCAATGCTTTGTGTCTCCTGAGGAAGGCTATGAAATTTTGCGTGAGATCCATGAAGGGGATTGTGGTCACCACGCTTGTTCAAAGTCTTTGGTGGCTAAGGCGTTTCGCCACGGTTTCTATTGGCTGACTGCCCATGCTGATGCGGAGGATCTGGTCAGGCGATGTGATGGTTGCCAAAAATTCTCAAGACGCGCTCATGTTCCGGCTCAAGAATTGAGGATGATTCCAATTACTTGGCTGTTTGCAACCTGGGGGCTGGATATGGTTGGGCCTTTCAAAAGGTCCAAAGACAAGAAGACCCACCTCCTGGTGGCGGTTGATAAATTTACAAAATGGGTGGAGGCAGAGCCCGTTAGCAAGTGTGATGCAGCCATTGCGGTTCAGTTCATCAAAAAGGTGATTTTCCGGTTTGGCTTTCCACACGGTATCATCACAGATAATGGTACCAATTTATCTAAGGGTGCCATGAGAGAGTTCTGCGAACGACAGCACATCCGCCTTGACGTTTCATCAGTGGCACACCCGCAGTCCAATGGTCAAGCAGAAAGAGCTAATCAGGAGATCTTGAGAGGCATCAAACCCCGGCTTATGGTTCCCTTGCAGAGGACGCCGGGTTGTTGGGTCGAAGAATTGCCCTCTGTGTTATGGAGCATCAATACCACGCCCAACAGATCAACTGGATACACGCCGTTCTTCATGGTTTATGGAGCAGAGGCGGTTCTCCCTAGTGATATCCGTCACGATTCACCTCGGGTTGCGGCTTATGTTGAAGCGGACAACGAGACGACCCGACAAGACGCTTTGGACCGGTTAGATGAAGAGCGAGACACATCAGCTGCCCGCTCGGCGATTTATCAACAAGATCTTCGTCGCTATCATAGTCGTCGGGTCAGAACCAGAACCTTTCAAGAAGGAGATTTGGTGCTTCGACTCATTCAAGATCAAGCCGATATGCATAAGTTATCTCCACCTTGGGAAGGACCGTTCGTGGTCAGCAAAAATCTGCACAACGGGTCATACTATCTGATTGATATTCGAGAGCATAAGGACTCACGTCAGTCAGAGGAGGAGACCAGCAGGCCATGGAACATAGCTCATCTTCGGCCTTACTACACCTGAGCCATTGGCTCTACTTATGTACATATTATGACAATATATATATTATCAATATAATAAACCGGATCCTCAGCTAAAGCGGGGTATCTGTTCGTTTCTATCATGTGTGGTTACATGGAGTTGGTCTGTTTTAAAACGACCTCCGGTTTACCCCTTGCAAAAATTATCAATATCACTTGGGGGCTCGGTCATGTCTGAACCGATGCAACGCCTTCTGATAGGCGAAAGCCACCGGATCACTTGGGGGCTCGGTCGTGTCCGAACCGATGCAACACACCTTGATCGGCGAAAGCCACCAGATCACTTGGGGACACGGTCAAGTCTGAACCGGTCACGCCTCTTGGTCGGCCTACAGGCCTTAGAGTCACTTGGGGGCTTGGTCGAACCCGAACCATTGCCATGCCACTTGGCCGGCGTAATGCCACGAGTCATTTGGGGACCTGGCCGACTGGCACCGTAGCTACACCTTTGGGGAGCTGGTTGCGTTTGACCATGGTAACACCATCTGATCGGCTCAGTAAAGCCTCTCTTTTTGCAAAAAGTTTTATCATTGCTTTTGCTTTAAATAGCCTTCCTTAAGGAGTTCCTATTTTATTTTAGTTGCGTTTTTTAAACCGACAGTGCTTTGTACCGGTTCAAACAGCCAAATTGGCGGAACACGGTCCATTTTTAAACCGAAGATTATTTGCCCGGTTTGACTTTTTCTGTTCACATCCTTTTTTGGAGTAACAAAAGGCTATTATTATCAAAGCACGGTTTACACAGTAAGCCGGCGTTATATATACAGGATCTGTTTTCTCCCATGACGGTTTAGGGTTATCAAACCCCCGTTTCAAGATTGGCTACATGCCTACTTTGTGCCCAATAAATGGCAGGTATTTCGTATCGCAAAATTTGATCATATTTGCAAGTCTCCTTGCATATCTACATAAAGATTCATAAAACCGGATGGCGTTACAACCGCCCTGGTAGTTTAAGATTTTATGATTGCAGGAGATATAAGTTGGCAATATTGACCTTCCAAATAAAGGTATCAGCACAGATGCACGAAGGCATCTCAAGAAGCAAAAAGTATTGTCTATCCTATTACAAGGCAGCTTGGTGCCCAAATGAGATCATTGTTTTCTTGACAAGATATAACAAGGAAGCTAGTCAAAGCTGCCTCCGGTTCATGCCTGCTAGCCACCCCGGTTTGATTGTTCTGGATCATCCTGCGCCGCTTCAGCTTCCTCGTCTCTACCCAGCGGCTGGAAGTCAACAGTGGTCCAGTCGATTCCCATTAATGCTTGAAAGACAGCCTCTTCATGGATCAGTGAAGACGGTTCAATATCAGGGGCGTAAGTATGCTTAAGGATTGGAGGAATCAGGTTTTCCGCTTCAGGGATTGGTGCAGCCACTCTTTTGTTCTGGTCATTATACTGAGCTTGATAATGCGACAAATTTGCTTCCTCTACCAATTGGCAGGCTAGAGGGCGCACCGCCCGGTTTATCTCTCTTAAATCCTCTTCGCTGAATTCTGAGCCATCCTCCTTCAAGCTGGGATAGCCTTGAGCCGCTTCAACAGGATCAAAATCGGGCACCCATGCTTTGGCCCGGATTAAGGCATTGATGGCTCCGGTTCGAGCAGCAGACTTTTTTAGTTCATCAATCCGAGCAGGGAGCATTGACAGTCTCTTCAGTGTATCTTGGATCAAAGTGGGTGCTGGATTATTATGTGACGCAGTTGAGATAATCCGTTGCTCTCCAGTGTACAGCTGCTCGATTAAGGTGTAGGCGGCTTTCAGTTTCATCCGCACATCCGACGCCAAGTGGTTAATGCGAGTGCCTGTAACATGATCAGCAATTTACAAACCGGGCTGTTTATAAGAGGATCAAGATTATTATACAAGTCACAAGAAGCTTACCAAAGATGGCGGCAGTCATTGCGTGCACTTGTCTCTTTACGCTGGTTAATTCATCAGTTACCTGTTTAAGGGCAGCCTCCGCATCTTCAATCTTCTTGGTTAAAGCGGCCTTTTCTGTGGCCCAGTCAGCCCGTTCCTTCTTGAAGCCCTCTTTCAGCTGCTCCATGGTGCTTAAAGTGCTGGTTAACTCCTCCTTGGCCTTGGAGGTTTCAGCTTGCTGGGACTTCAAGTTCTCTTGCAGGTCGGCGACTTGGTTCTCTTTGACCTTCAGTTCAGCCTGCAATCCGATAGTTATACGGTTTAACCAATGAAGTACCAACCACATAACAAGTTATGCGCTTTGTACTTGGGGGCTAATGCCTATTTGATTTATAGCTATCAATTAATTATCAAAGTCCCAAGCTCAAAACAAGTATTCAACTTGGCACTTGGGGGCTAATGGCCATTTGCTCTGACGATATTTCGGATGCTACTGTTTGAAGATTAAAGTCTCGGTTCTAACTATATTAAGTTGAACTGACCCTTGGGGGCTACATCGGCGAACTTTGAAGTATTGAGTTTTATGACAAGACCCGATTCAATTATACTAAAGTTGGACCGGCCCTTGGGGGCTACAGTGGTGATAAACAAGAACAAGTACATGGAGATTACCTCAAATTTTTCCTTCATCATCTTTACCAGATTGGCTTCATAATCGCGGCTAGTATATAGCCGGTTTAAATAACCAGAACGAATATCTTGGGCGCTGAGAGCAGTATATGCTGCCAGATCAACATCCCATTTGCCTTTGCTCATGGTAGAAAATTCTTCTTTGGCAGTATGCTTGGCTAAAGCGACGGGATTCCCCGGTCCAGAACGACCAATGCCAGTGATTATGACTTCATCATCCTTAGACTCGCCGGTTTGAACTGGCGCAGTCGGTTTATCGGCAGGTTTGGAGGGACTGGTGGTTTTCTCAATCCAGATGGGACTGGCTGGCTAGTCAGCAGGACCGGAGGTGTTAACAAAACCCTCTTCAGCAGAAACAACTTCATTTTGCACTAGCGGGTCATTAACCACATCTTCATAGATGACCTCTTCAACATTTTGGGTAGCATCCGGTTCAGGAGCAGCGTCTTCCTCGGCTGCCTTATCCAGGCGAGCTTTCTTACTTGGCCTCGGTTTGGCCCTAAAAAGAAGCAGCAAAATCAAAGACAGTGCATATTGAAAGCTACAAAAATCAACAACGTTATGATAAGTACAAGCTTACCCAAGCACGGTTTTAAGTGGAGGCAGCTCGGTGCCAGTTGACTCGCCAGAAGATGCGTGCAAGGTGACCTGATAATCGGAGTCAGACGGATTAAGCGGTTGACGAAAACAGCCTGCTTTAGGACAAAATTTTGACAAGCAAATTAGAGACCTCTGAACGACGTCTCCGAACCGGATTGTTTGGTAAACCAGTGGAGGTAACTACCTGACCGCCGTGTCGAGTTGTGCGGCGCACCTCATGCTGGTGGGTCTTCATAAGAAAGTTGGGATCCAAATAAGCAAGAGGATGAGAAAATTTAACTTTGCGGTTTGCCTGACGGATTTTATGTGAAGGCGGAAGGCTTGAGTCAGAGGAAAGAACAATTACCTCTACATCGTCAGCATGGCTAGCTTCGGCATCATCCTGACAAATATCATCATCAATAAGGTGTATAAAAAGTAAACCGAGGGAATCAAGTTCTGCCTCAAGGTCCGGATTACCCACATCGTCATCAGCGGGCGGATCAGAGGAAGCGGTGGTTCTCCTTTTATGAGCAGACTTCTTAACGACCTTGGTCTTAGGCCGGATTGGTCTGTCCGGTTTATCGGTTTTCTCTTGTGTGATTTTCTTGCTCCAAAACGGATCATTACCCTGCATCAAACAGATATTGGCATCAGTAATAGACAAGTACAATAGCATCAAAGCTAGTACAAAGAAAAAATGCAGACTCACGGCTGGCGGTTTGTTGGTGGCGAAAAAAGGAAGCAGGCCAGTACGAGCACAGACGTGCTCCGGTTCATTCAAAATTTTCTTTACAGCTTCTGTGACTTCTTCATCAGTAAGCTAGATGTTTACATGCCGCAGCGGATCATCAACACTGCCCGTATATTCACACATTAAACCGGAGCGTCGGCTGAGGGGCAGCATACTCCAGGATATCCAACAACGGGCAAGATCAACTCCAGTTAAACCGTTGGCTAGGAAAGCTCTAAGCTTGGACAATTGGGGAGCGTACTTACTCCTCTCTTTGCTAGTTAACCTCTGAGGAAAGGGGTGAGTGTTGCTAAGCCGTTCCGGACGGAGACCAGGCAATGGATTCTCTTCGGCAGGGAAGGTGTCTTTGCAATAGAACCAGGAATTATTCCACTCCTGGGGATGACTGTGCAGTTTCGCATGAGGATAAGTGACTTCTTTCCTTTTCTGAATCGCCATACCACCCAGTTCCATATTAGGGCCATCAGTAAACTCTGTGCGACGGTTCAAGTGAAAGAAGTCTCGGAACAATTCCACTGTGGGTTCCTCTTGGAAGTACACTTCGCAAAGCACTTGGAAGTGGCATATATTAGTAACAGAGTTGGGACCGATATCTTGTGGGCGCAGTTGGAAATTGTCTAAGACATCCCGATAAAACTTTGAACCAGGCGGACTAAAGCCCCGGGCCAGTTGATCCGCAAAAACAACAACTTCTCCCTCTTCAGGGGTGGGAGGACATTCTGTGCCTGGGACTCGCCAGTGGATGGTATTTTTACTACTTAAAGCGCCGGTGAGAACAAAGTTGTTCAGCTGTGTTTCCGTAACACGAGAAGGAACCCAGTTGCACTCATATATTTGCTTGGCCATGAGAAGATCTACAAGACAAGTGGTTCCGGTTCAAGTATATGTTTGATTAAACCGGATGCATATCTATTTAAACCGAAGGCAGTCCTATCTAAACCAGAGTTATACAAGGTGGCGGCGTCGGGCGGTTCAAACAAGGGGACTAATGATATATACTGATCCTTTACATTCTCTATGCCAAAGTTAAACCACCGGATCTGAACATTGAAAGCAATTGAGGGTGTACAGATACAGAAACAGATTTCATAAGACTTCTCTACAACGATGGATCTAAAGCCAGTTCACGAAAAGGAATATATTTAAAAGCTTAAGGCGGAACAATATTGATTCAAAGAGCAGAAAGGATATTGGGATCTATGAACTTAAGCATGAATCTACAAGACGAATGCTAAAGGCCCATTGGTAATCACAGTAGGGTTTTTTCTTGGATCTATCCAGAGGTATGAGCAGGAATATGAACAGTGAGCAGGAACACTGCAAGAACAGGAAACCCTAGTATGGATCCAGGTTGATAAAAACAAAGATCTTACCAGAGCTGGGAGAGACGCGGACGCCGCGGTTTTCTGGTACGGTCAGGTCGATGCAGCGGCCCAAGATGATGCAGAGGTCAGCAGCAGCGGCGGAGCTCCGAGGCTGACGGCGCGAAGAAGACGAAGAGAAAGGGGGTGAAGGGGAGAAAAGGAAATGACCCTTCGGCCCTATTTATGAGGCAAAGGACAGGTGTCAGGCGCGCGAATCCAGGAGCCACAAATTTCGGAGTTGTCGCCTCGATTATTGCGGATCTGTTAAACATAGAAGGCATCATAAAAGCTAGCTTCATGATGACGTCATGCCGGTTTACAGCAACCAAAGAAGATGACGACACGACGGTTCAGCAGATACAGGAAGATGATGAAGACAAAGATTTTTGCTAAGGATTGACATGAACCCGTTCAAATCAATCTGGGGCCTAATGTTGGGGATATTACTACTGGGCGTAAACCGGCCTAACTGGGCCGGGTTGAGTTCATCAGTAGTCCAAAGGTGCTAAAGCCCAGAGGCTAGGTAAATGCCCAAGGCTATAGTCGTTTCAGTATCTGTAGCCGTAAACCGGCGTGTATATAAACTTGTATCATAAGTTAGGAATAGAGAGAGACCAACCCGGATACGAATATAAGCCGGAGATTGGGACTCTATGAACCGACGGGTGTCACCGTGTATATAAGGGGACAACCCGATAGTGGTTCAAGGACAGACAACCATAACTCGAGCCTAGGCGAAGCTTGTTTGCTCCCTAGTCATCGAAACCCCATCAATTCCATCACAAACTAGACGTAGGCTTTTACCTTCATCGAAGGGGCCGAAGTAGTATAAACTCCCTGTGTCCCTTGTCCGCTTTAACCCCTTCGAGTTAACCCATTGCGATGGCTCCACGACTAAGTCCTTTCGCTAGGACATCTGCCGTGACAAACCCACGACAGTAAGGAAACATTTATATAGTGTGCTGAAATGTATTGTCACTTGTAACTATGGAAAACAATCCTTTGAGGAGTTTGTTCGGGGTATCTTCACCTCGTCCGGAACCACAATTAATTACCCCTCAACCTACTACACCTACTGAAAATATTGAATATGAAATTACTTCAGGTATGATAGAACAACTGTTAGCTAATCCTTACGCAGGAGATGCAACCGAACACCCTGATATGCACTTGATATACGTGGAAAAAATTTGTGGATTGTTTAAGCTTGCAGGTTTACCCAGGGATCACGTTATGAAAAAGGTTTTCCCTTTATCTTTGAAGGGAAAAGCACTGCCATGGTATAGGCTATGCGATGATATTGGATCATGGAATTGGAATCGTTTGAAATTGGAGTTCCACCAAAAAAAATATCCTATGCATCTAGTTCATCATGATCGGAATTATATAATTTTTGGCCTCGTAAAGGAGAAAGTATCGCTCTAGCTTGGGGGAGGCTTAAGTCAATGTTATATTCATGCCCCAATCATGAGCTATGAAGAGAAATTATTATCCAAAAAATTTATGCTCGGCTTTCTTCTCGTAATGATCGAACCATGCTTGATACTTCTTGTGCAGGTTCAATTATGAAGACGACTATTGAATTCCGGTGGGATCTTTTGGAAATAATTAAATGCAACTCTGAAGATCGGGAACTCGACAAAGGTAAAGAGTCAGGTATTAAAATTAAATATGACTGTGTTAAATCTTTTATGGATACCGATGCTTTTCAAAAGTTTAGCACTAAATATGGACTGGACTCTGAGATAGTAGCCTCCTTTTGTGAATCGTTTGCTAATCATGTTGAACTCCCTAAAGAGAAGTGGTTTAAATATCATACACCTATTAAAGAAGAAATTAAAGGCCAGTACCAGTTCAATAAGAAACTATAGTTTATAATGTTGATGCAGTTGTTCCTTCTGCTTATATTGAGAAACCACCTTTCCCTGTTAGGATAAAGGGACATGCTAAAATTTCAACTGTGGTTAACAAAAGCTATATTAGAACACCTAAACTTGATGAACAAATTAAAGTAGAACCTAGAATTGCTATGGTTAAAGATCTCCTAGAGGAAGATATAGACGGGCATGTTATTTACTGTGTGAAGAAGCTGCTAAAATTGTGAAACCTGATAAAAAGGATAAACATAGACCTATTGTTGGCATGCATGTTGTCTCAATTAAAATAGGAGATCACTGTTATCATGTTTTATGTGACATGGGTGCTAGTATGAGTGATATTCCTTACACTTTATATAAAGACATAGCACCAACATAGATGTTTCTATTAAACTTGCTAATAGAAACACCATATCACCTTTTGGGATTATTAGAGATGTTGAAGTCTTGTGTGGGGAAATAAAATACCCTACTGATTTTCTTGTTCTTGGTTCCCCACAAAATGACTTTTGTCCCATTATCTTTGGCAGACCTTTCTTGAATACAGTTAATGCTAAGATAGATTGTAAGAAACAAACTGTTGGTGTTAGCTTTGGTGATGAGTCTGATGAGTTTAATTTTTCCAAGTTTAGTAGAAAGCTTCATGAAAAAGAATTTCCTAGTCAGGATGAATTAATTGGTCTTGCTTCTATTGTTGTTCCACCTACTGATCCTTTAGAACAATATCTCCTAGACCATGAAAATGATTTACATATGCACGAAAGAAATGAAATAGATAAAAATTTCTTTGAACAACGTCCTCTGCTTAAACACAATTTGCTTATTGAAACTCTAGGAGGTTCTCCTCCACCTAAAGGAGATACTGTGTTTGAATTAAAACAATTGCCAGACACTTTGAAATATGCTTATCTTGATGAAAAGAAGATATATCCTGTTATTATTAGTGCTAACCTTTCAGAACGTGAAGAAGAAAGATTATTGAAAGTTCTAAGGAAGCACCAGGCTGCTATTGGATATAATCTTGATGATTTAAGGGGCATTAGTCCCACTATATGTCTGCGCAAAATTAGTATGGAACCTGATGCTAAACCCGTTGTTGATCACCAACGTCGGTTGAATCCAAAAATGAAGGAAGTGGTAACAACGGAAATCTTAAAACTTCTAGAAGCAGGTATTATCTAACCTATAATTGATAGTAGATGGGTAAGTCTTGTTCATTGTGTTCCTAAGAAAGGAGGTATTACTATTGTTCCTAATGATAAGAATGATCTTATTCCACAAAGAATTGTTACATGCTATAGAATGGTAATTGATTTTAGAAAATTAGACAAAGCAACTAGAAAAGATCATTGTCCTTTTCCTTTTACTGATCAAATGCTTGAAAGATTATCTAAGCACACACACTTTTGCTTCCTTGATGGATATTCTGGCTTCTCACAAATGCTTGAAAGATTATCTAAGCAAACACATCTCTGCTACCTTTCAAAGATGTATGATTGCTATATTTTCTGACTTTTGTGAAAAGACTATTGAGGTTTTCATGGATGACTTTACTGTTTATGGGAAGTCTTTTGATGACTGTTTAAGCAATCTTGAGCGAGTTTGCAGAGATGTGAACAAACAAATCTTGTCTTGAATTGGGAGAAGTGCCACTTTATGGTTAATGAAGGCATTGTCTTGGGTCATAAAATTTCTGAAAGAGGTATTGAAGTGGACCAAGCTAAGGTTGACGCAATTGAGAAAATGCCATGTCCTAAAGATATAAAAGGTATTCATAGTTTCCTAGGTCATGCTGGTTTCTATAGGAGATTTATCAAAGACTTTTCTGAAATTTCTGGGCCTCTCACTAGTCTCTTGCAAAAGGATATTCCTTTTGTATTTTTATGATGATTGTTTAGAAGCCTTTGAAACACTCAAGAAAGCCTTAATTTCTGCACCTATTGTTCAACCACCTGATTGTAACTTGCCTTTTGAAATTATGTGTGATGCTAGTGATTATGCTTTTGGTGTTGTTCTAGGACAAAGAGTTGATAAGAAATTCAATGTTATTCATTATGCTAGGAAAACTCTAGACAGTGCTCAAAGAAATTATGCTACTACTGAAAAAGAATTCTTAGCAGTGGTGTTTGCTTGTGATAAATTTAGACCTTATATTGTTGATTCAAAAGTAATTGTTCACACAGACCATGTTGTTATTAAATATCTTATGGAAAAGAAAGATTCTAAACCTAGACTTATTCGATGGGTTCTCTTGTTGCAAGAATTTGATTTACATATCATTGAGAAAAGGAGTTGAGAACCCAGTAGTTGATAACTTGTCTAGGCTTGAAAATGTGCTTGATGACCCACTACCTATAGATGATAGTTTTCCTGATGAGCAGTTAGCTGAAATAAATGTTCATCATAGTACTCCTTGGTATGCTAATTATGCAAATTATATTGTTTCTAAATATTTACCACCTAGCTTTACATACCAACAAAATAAAAAAATCTTCTATGATTTAAGCCATTACTTTTGGGATGACCCATATCTTTATAAACAAGGAGTAGATGGTATTATTAGACGTTGTGTACCTGAGCATGAACAGGGACAAATCCTACCAAAATGTCACTCCGAAGCTTATGGACGGCATCATGCTGGAGATACAACTGCTCACAAGGTATTGCAGTCTGGATTTTATTGGCATACTATCTTCAAGGATGCCCGTAAGTTTGTCTCACCTTGTGATGAATGTCAAAGGATAGGTAATATCAATAAGCATCAAGAAATGCCTATGAATTATTCTCTTACTATTGAACCATTTGATGTTTGGGGATTTGATTACTTGGGACCTTTTCCTGCCTCTAATGGGTATACACGTATTGTGGTTGCTGTTGATTATGTTACTAAATGGGTAGTAGCTATTCCAACTAGTAGTGCTGATCACAACACCTCTATTAAAATGCTTAAGGAAGTTATTTCCCCAAGGTTTGGAGTCGCTAGATATTTAATGACTGATGGTGGTTCACACTGTATTCATGATGCTTTCTGTAAAATGCTTGCCAAGTATGATGTTAACCATACAATTGCATCACCCTATCATTCTCAATCTAGTGGTCAAGTTGAACTTAGCAATCGAGAAATAAAATTAATTTTGCAAAAGACTGTCAATAGGTCTAGGAAGAATTGGTCTGAGAAATTAGATGATGCACTTTGGGCTTATAGAACAGCATATAAAAATCCTATGGGTATGTCTCCATATAAAATGATTTATGGAAAAGCTTGTCATTTGCCTCTTGATTTAGAACATAAAGCATTTTGGGAAGTTAAAGAACTCAACTATGATTTCAAACTTGCTTGTGAAAAGAGGTTATTTGATATTAGCTCTTTGGATGAATGGAGAACCCAAGCTTATGAAAAAGCAAAATTATTCAAAGAAAAAGTTAAAAGATGGCATGACAAAAGAATTCAAAAGCGTGAGTTTAAAGTCGGAGAATATGTTATTTTGTACAACTCTCGTTTCAGATTCTTTGCAAGAAAACTCCTCTCAAAATGGAAAGGCCCATATGTGATCGAGGAGGTTTACCGGTCTGGAACCATCAAAATAAATAATTCCGAAGGTACTAATCCAAATGTTGTCAATAGGCAATGAATAAAGCATTATCTCTTAGGTACGCCTATTAATGTTGAAAGTAATATTATCCAAACATTGACACCGTAAGAACACATAAAAGAGTCCTTCCGGAACACTCCAGAGTCGTGAAAATAAGGACGTACGTGATACGGTAAGTAAACGGACTCCGAAAAGTCCGCAAAAATATTTTTTTATCAGTTTTGGAATATTTAAGAATTTTAGGAATAAAGAAACTTCCAGGAAGTGTACCTGGGACACCTTCCGTACTCTGTTTTTCTTCAGTATGCTTGTCCTCCAAGATAAAAAATCTATATATACTTCCCGAACCTGTTAACCACCGTATCACGGAGAAATCCTCTACGTAGACCTGAAAATATGTCCAGCCAAGACTCTAAGGGTGAGAGCTATGTTGCTGATCTCATCGGAAACCCCAAGTCCTATGGGGATGAGGGGCACTATAGCTGGACCTCCGAAGAAGAAAAAGATGAATTGGTTCCTTCCCGGTTCAAGGATGAGAGCATGGAGGCGTTATGCAAGAGGATAATAAAACTCGAGATAGATAATTGTGAGTTGATGATGGAAAATTTTATTCTTCGTCACAAGCTGGAGGAAGCAAAAGGGAAACTGTCGGTGTCAAAACCGGCGGATCTCGGGTAGGGGGCCCCGAACTATGCATCTAGGCGGATGGTAACAGGAGACAAGGGACACGATGTTTTTACCCAGGTTCGGGCCCTCTCGATGGAGGTAAAGCCCTACTCCTCCTTGATTAATATTGATGATATGGGTAGTACAAGAGTAGATCTACCACGAGATCAGAGAGCCTAAACCCTAGAAGCTAGCCTATGGTATGATTGTTGTTGTTGTACGGACTAAACCCTCCGGTTTATATAGACACCGGAGGGGCTAGGGCTACACAGAGTCGGTTACAATGGGAGGAGAACTAAATATCCGTATTGCCAAGCTTGCCTTCCACGCCAAGGAAAGTCCCATCCGGATACGGGACAAAGTCTTCAATCTTGTATCTTCATAGCCAAACAGTTCGGCCAAACGTCATAGTCCGGCTGTCCGGACACCCCCTAATCCAGGACTCCCTCAGTAGCCCCTGAACCAGGCTTCAATGACGATGAGTCCGGCGCGTAGATTGTCTTCGACATTGTAAGGCGGGTTCTTCTCCAAATCACGAATACCTGTTAAATAGTGTCCGGCTTCTTGTAAATGCTGCGCTCCTTGGCTTCTACGCCCAACAATGGCCACCTTCCACGTGTCGAACGAATGTGAAGAGCCAGGGTATTTTTACATTTACGCCCTAGCTATGCAAATGAGCTGTCTATTAAAGCGACGAAGATTCAGATCCAATCCACGCCATCCTCTATCGGAGTAATGGGCCACGGGTAGGCTCACCCGAAGCCTAGAACCTTTCAAGACATCGGGGCAGGCTACGCCCCTCAGGAACTCCAGGACGGAGGGCCGCCTCTAGGAGTCGGCAGCGGTGCTGCCGACTATCTACTCACTGCCGAGTCCCAGGGACGACTACAAGAGGACCCGACTCCTAACTGGCGACTTCCAGAGAAGCCGGCTATGGGGAGTCGGCCCGTGACTCCAACCACCCTCTGCCTTCGTAAGAAGGGACGGGGCTGGGAACGGCCGCAGTAAGGCCCGCCCCCACCCCGATTACCAAGGGCAGGCATGGCCATAGTGCACCGTACCAACGGAGATCTTCGTCCGGCGCGGCACTGTTGCCATGCTAGCCCTGACATCAGCTCCAATGGCGGAGCCCTGTACCCACGTCGGCCTGCCTGTACGGCCCAGAGATGGCGAGAGCGTCACAAGACGGACCCCGTGGTAGTCGGCCTCCAGGAGTCGGCCGGTCCCTTCCACGAGCCCCGCATACCATTAATCAGGGAAGACAGGGAGTGGCAACAGTGATCGCCCGCCAGGCGGCGGTACTGTTGCCATGACCCCATAACCAAGCCAGCATCATTAGAAGCACGGCTACAGTAATCCGCAGCCGGCAAGACCCGCCCGCGGCGGACAAGGCCTGTTGGCTCCGTACCGGACTAGTCGGCGGGGCCCACCAGACGGCGGGCCCCAGTAGTCGGCGGAGAAGACAGCGGCCTGAGAGACAGACGACTGGGACCCGCGCCCAGCCAGATTACCATTGTACCCCCGGGGGTAGGCCTATATAAACCCCCCGGTGCACCCATGCAAAGGGTTGGACCCCATTAGCACTAGACCATAGAATACAGGAAGGAGGGAGCTAGCCTTGCCTCCTCCTACCTCCAGGAAACAGCTCAAGGAGCAACCTTGTACCCACTTTGCCATAGTGATCATGCAAAGACCCCGCAGAGCAGCAGTAGGGGTGTTATCTCCTCGGAGAGCCCTGAAGCTGGGTAAGATTTGCCGGCGTGCATGTCTACGCCTCATCCCGTTTCCAGGCACCGGCGACGTTCTACTCGCCCCCACCATGATAAGCCATCCCTTGGCATATGTCGCACCCAACCCCCGACATCCTCCCTCAGCGAGCTTTCATCGGAGCTCGCCCGAAAGAGATCCATTCCATCATGGCCGATCAACGCCGCTCCTCCTCTCGTTCTCCCAGCCCCAAGCCCGGAGATTGGGAGAGGTGCTCTGTCCCGCAAAACCAACTGGTGAAGCTTCAGACCCAGGGATTTCTTCCCCCAGCGTATATGGTCCCGGTTCGAGCCGGGCTTGCCACCTATAATGGTGGAGAACAAGCAGAGAGCCTTCCCAATCCCTCCAAGGGAGAGCGGGTATGCCTTGTCCCTTATTTGATAAGAGGACTCGGATTTCCAATTCATCCATTTCTCCGGGGACTCCTGGAGTTCTACGGCCTCCAGTTACACAGCCTTACACCTGCCTCCATGCTGCATATCGCGGGCTTCATAGCTCTTTGCGAGCTGTTTTTGGGCTGCGATCCTCATTTCGCACTGTGGAAGAAGTTGTTCTGCCTTGTGCCCCGCTCTCATAGGGGTTCAATATATCAAGTGGGCGGAGCCGAAGTATGGCGCATCACCGGGACCGGATATCTATCCGGAACCCCGAAGAAGACGTCCGAAGACTGGCCTTCCGAATGGTTTTATATAGAAGACGTCCCTCTGCCGGATCCTATTCGGATCGGCCTTCCCGAGTTTGATAATGCTCCTTTGAAGAAGCGCCTGAGCTGGCGTCCACAGAGCCCCCAGGAGGAAGATGACAGAGACGTACCTTACCTGATGAGCCGGATGAAGTTGTTGGTTCAATCAGTACTGACCATGATCGACGTCATGGCAATATGCATCATGCGGGGGTGCAGCCGCTTCAATATCGAGGCCACCCCATCACTACTAGAAAAACTGCTACTAATGGCGCACCTAATTTGGCCATTAATGGCGCATCACCGGTGCGCCATTACTAGCACGCCATTAGTAATTTTTACTAATGGCGCACCACTGGTGCGCCATTAGTATAGGCCACGGTGCGCCATTAGTATGCCTCCCAGGGGCCATGTATACCCAGGTGCTTTGGCATACTAATGGCGCACGACAACGAGATGCGCCATTAGTATTTTTGAATTTTGAAGGCGGGAAAATAGTAGTGGCGCACCGTCTAACCCCCACGGTGCGCCATTGCTATTTTTGAATTTTGAATTCGGATCTGGATCGTGATTTTTTTGCCCATTTTTTGCTAGTTTTTTTGCTAGTTTTTTGGCACGATATTATTTCAAATTTTGTTCCTGTTTTTGGATCTTGTACGTTCTTTTGCCGTGTTCTTTTGCCGAAGAGGAGTTCGCTGGAGAGGAGGAGGAGGAGGAGGAGGAGGTCATCGGAGAGGCGCTCGCCTACAACGCCGGAGAGGAGGAGGAGGTCGCCGGAGAGGAGTTCACCGAAGCATCGGAGAGGAGGAAGGAGAAACCATGAGGGAATGGGAGGAGAGGAGGGAGGAGGAGCTCACCGGAGAGGAGGGAGGAGAAACCGTGAGGGGAGGGAGGAGAGGAGGGAGGAGGAGGTTCCCGGAGAGGAGGAGGTTGCCGGAGAGGAGGAGGAGGAGGTCGCCGGAGAGGAGGAGGAGGAGGTCGCCGGAGAGGAGAAGGAGGTCGCCTGAGAGGAGGAGGGTAGTATGATGGAGGAGAGAAGGGAAGATGGAGTGGAGGAGAGGAGGAGATGGAGTGGAGGAGAGGAGAGGAGGAGATGGAATGGAGGAGAGGTGTGGAGTGGAGGAGGTGCGCCCAGCCATATATACGACATAGTAATGGCGCATCGTGGGCAGGTGCGCCATTAGTAACTTTTTTTTTTGATTTATTTTGAATTTTGAAGGCAGGAAGATACTAATGGCGCACCATGGGCAGGTGCGCCATTAGTACCTTTTTTTTATTTTTTTTGACTAATTTTGAATTTTGAAGGCGGGAAGATACTAATGGCGCACCATGGGCAGGTGCGCCATTAGTAACTTTTTTTTATTTTGTTGACTTATTTTGAATTTTGAAGGCGGGAAGATACTAATGGCGCACCATGGGCAGGTGCGCCATTAGTAAGTTTGATTTTTTTTGAATTTTTTTGCCTCTCCAGATCTTAAAAGCACCGTATCTTTTTTTCTGTTAGGTTTTTGAGGATTTTAAAAATGTTTAACGGGGTTCCCCCAGTTAAATTTGGATGTAACTTTTCGAGTAGATGATTTTTCATATAAAAAACTTTTTCATCCGAGTTAGTATGCAAAAGTTATGCCCACTTTTACAAATTCTCGAGAGATTTTGCAAATGAAGTCAAAATTCATATTTGCAAATTTTCCCAACAACTAGACCACATATCACATGGAAAACTTATTTTCTTTTATTTTTTTGACATTTTCATCATTTTTTTTTATTTTTTTAAACTGAAAAGGCGATCCACAGGGGCGGTGCATTCGGTGGAAGTGGTGGCCAAGTTACTAATGGCGCACCGTGGCATGGTGCGCCATTACTAGTTCACCACTCCCACGGTACGCCATTAGTAGTTTTGAAAAAAAAATTAAAAAATTTCAAAAAAAAAATTACTAATGGCGCACCGTGGATGTGGTGCGCCATTACTAGTTTCAACTAGTAATGGCGCACCACTCCCACGATGCGCCATTAGTAGTTTTGAACAAATTTTTAAAAAAAAATTACTAATGGCGCACCCGCGGTGTGGTGCGCCATTAGTATTTGGACACTAATGGCGTACCAACACATGGTGCGCCATTAGTATATAGTAATGGCGCACCACATGTCTGGTGCGTCATTAGTGTCAATTCCATCTATAGCCCTTTTCCTAGTAGTGCATGTGGGATTTCAACGGGGTGGATGACGCCACCGCTGTGGCCGCAAAGGGCCGGACTCATCCGCAGCTCTGGCAAAAATCTTGTCTGATTTGTACAAGGGAGAAGAGGAGGAATTCCTCCGCGTCAATCCACAGGGTGGATTTTCTATGTACAATCCTCTGAGCTGGGTAAGCAACACTTTTTGCGCTCATCCGTTCCGTATTCCCATAGCTAAGTATTTTATCTTGCGATTTCAAGGCAGGAACTGCGCAAGGATGTAAGGTTGATAAACAGCCCGTCTCCACAACCAGAGGATCCTGAGCGTTCCCTCGACCCGGCCTCCCAAGAGGATCCGGACATATCTGTGGAGCTGATCGATAGGGTATTTTACCAGTTAAGCAAAGACAACGCCTTGGGGGCCATTACGGCCGATTACCCTCGGCTGCTTCCGGCCTCGCAGGTAACTGAGACTGAAGTATCAACACTTTGAAAAGGATCCGTCCTTGCGTATTTTTTTACCGTCTACCAACGGTGTTTTGCAGGGGAGGCCCTTGGGACGTCACACCGAGCCCACGTCGACTAGCCAGCAAGGGGCTGCGAGGCCAGGCATGCTGAAAAGAAATGCTGTCCGGACTAAGACACCGGCGCAGAGGTATGGCGCGCCGTCTTACTCCATGATATCATTTTCAGAGGCATATTAACGCCCGCGCTTTCTTTAGCAAGAAGAACGCTCGCCGGACTATATCTGGAGAGGTTGCCAACCACGCCTCCACCAGTCAGGCTCCAAGTCCGGATCCGGAAGCGGAAGCGGATACGAGGCGTGCATCGGATGCTCCTCCGACAGAGGATGCGGACAGACTGTCCTCCACAAATTCCGAGGTGGAGAGTGCCATGAACCACAGACGTCGCCGGGCCGTTCTCCGTGACGCTTGTTTCTCTCAAGAGGCATTTGATGCCTTCAACTCGGGAGATGCGTACCTCCGTGCTGCTCAAAATGGTCTAGCCAGAGCCACAGATCAGTATGTAAAGGACATACGGGTGAGAAAATTTGGTGATTATATATATCAGTAGCCTCTAAGACTTGAAGCAGTTAGAATAACTGATTTAAGGATCATTTGTTATGCAGGTTCTTACAAAAAAGAATACCCAACTGTCCCATGAGCCGGAAGAGTGCAAAGCCCGACTTCAGGCCGACTAGCCGCAGAACAGAAGTCCAAGAAGACCCCCTCTGGTAAGACATATGGAAAATGATAGGTACCATATAGAGTGCGGCATATGTGCGAATTTAACAATGAAATTGTTGATGACGCTGGAGGGAATTCGGATGAGCAACAACTCCAATGCCAGCTAGAGGCTGGCGAGAGTGTACTTACCAAGGCTAGGCAGGAGAAGAATAATCTCCAGGATGCCAACACCCAGCTGAGCGTGGAACTAAGGGATGTTCGTGCTCAACTGTCGGACTCCGTGAAGGAGAATCAGCGGCTTCGACGCGGCATTTTCAGTAAGTGGTTGAACGAACTATTAAAAAAGAGTTTGGCGAAGAAGTCGACTAACAGAGTTATGTCTGTAGGTATGCTAACAGGTCGTCCTGCGGAGGAAATGCCAACGGGTGACTTTCTTCCTGAACTCTCACAACTGCACGAACGAGTTCGGCAGGTGATGCAAGGCGTCGCCCAGGCCTTGTGGCCGTCCGTCTCCATGCCCGAAGGCCTTGGAGAGCTTGTCGAGAAGCTGAAGGGAGCGCAGCGGCGCTTCCGATTATGGAAGATATCGGCCTGCCGTCAAGGTGCCAGGGAATCCTGGGCCATGGTGAACACGCGGTATATCAAGGCTGACCCAAACCACATGGCCGAGGTCGGATCTATGGGTCCAGATGGGAAAGAGATCACTGTTAGTCTAGTATACGGACAAGTAGAATTGGCCGCAAAGTATTCCCAACAGTATTGTAGGTTAGACAGCCTGTTGGATGGTATAGAAGAAGAAATTAGTAAGTCAAAGTGACTATGTAATTGAAGTGACATTTATAATGCCTTCTAGCCGGATTGTAGATCATTTATCATGGCGGACCTTTTTGCTTCAACCTCTGGACCCGATAGTCCGGAGTGAATCCGAATACCTCTCGGTTATGAAAAACCGGGGCATGCGTGGAAACTAGGCGTAGGGGTCATTAGTGATTGAACAGATAAGTGCCCAACTAGTTATGTTATATTACATGGTTAGTAAGAAACATCTTCCAGGAAGAATAGTTCCGTTAGGGGTTCCTTTCCCTGGGTATGCATGCCGTAAAGTGCATGTCCGGACTGCGAAAAGAATCGCAGGAAAAAACATCTGGGGGCATATGTAAAAATAGGTAAAAAAATCGTCTTTTGTTCACCGACCGAATATTCTCTTAAGAACGCTACCTTTCGGCTTCACCCAGTCTGAGGTACACATCCGGCTGACCCGGCAGTAACAATCGCAGAGGTGCTCCCCGTATGCCCTAGCCGAATTAACGGGAACGTAGGGCATAAATAAAAGAGCCAGGCAACCCAGCTTAGCCAAAAACTTCAATCATATCGATGCATATAATGGCGAATAAAAGGTACATGCGGAAGGATAACAGATGTGTTGAGCATGAAGCCCGTATAAATAAGCTTCTATTAAAGAAGCCCCAGGTATAATGAGTACGGATAGCGCATCAGTTGCGTGCAAACAAGGCACAAATTGGCCCTTTAAAGGCCGTGAGAGAAAAAAAAGAAGAAAGAGAGAAATATAAGACAGATGGTGTATAAAAAATTGGACAGAGTCCGGCGCTAGCTATGTCCATGGTCGCATCAAGCCTGTGTCTGGGCGTTCTACATGCACTGTCCAACTAGTGTATGGCCATTATCTGGGCGTGTCCAGATAGCGTGCGTGTGTGCGTGCGTGATGTAGCTCGGGGCTGTGCGTGTGTGCGCGCATCCAGTGGGCGTGTGCAACACTAGGTCTAGGCGGTTAGTGAATCACGAGGTGGGCGTGATCGTTGCGGGCTCGCCGCGAGCTGTGCGTGTGGTGGCCGCGGGCGGAGCGGTCTGAACGGGCGCCTGACTGGGTAGGAGGCGCGGGGATCACGCCCCAGTGCAGACCCAGGTATAAAAGCCCCGAGTTGATCATTTTCATCGCTGAGGCAACAGAGTTCGTGCTCTGGGAAGAATCTTGGCCCTTCTAGCGGCCGGCGTTTGAGCGCGGAAAACCATCCCTGTCCACTATCTCATGTCCTTCTTTTTCCTCTGATATTTCGAGCGAGACCATAGAGAGTGAAAGAAAGAGAGAGAGCTCCGGCGAAAGTCAAGATGGCAACGGGGACGAAACCGAGCGGGTTTTGCTTGTCCAAACCCATCCCCACGAGAAAATCGCAAACCCGTCCCCGTCCCCATCAGCGTGCGCGGGGTTAAATTTTTGCCCGTCCTCTAAACCCATCGGGTTTTCTAAACCCACGGGGAACCCGTCCACACGAGCAGCCAATGAAAACAACAATATTTGAAAAAAAAAAACATGATCATATTATAGCAACGGGCTGGGGGAACTAGGTTTATGTTTAGGTGTTGTATTGTGTGGGAGAGAGAGGCCTGAAGAGCAAGCGACAATGTAGCAATCGATTGAGGGGTTGGTTTATACTTCAGGGCCTCGACGCTGTGGGGTTTGGCCGCTCAGGCGCTGTGGCTTGGGGCCACTTGAGTCAAGATGGATCAGTGCATGCTAAAAAACGTAATTTTACGGGTATTGTCGAGTTTCGGGTTTGGGTAGTACTCAAACGGGTTTAAACCCGCGAAACATGACGGGTTTTATAGTGTACCCACGATCAGCCCAACGGGGATAGAAACTCGCCCATCCCCGTCCCCTAATAGGGTAAAAACCTGTGGGGACGCGGGTTTCGGGGCCGCACTGCCATCTTGAGGCGAGAGGGAGGGCCGAAGAAAACCCCAACAATTGGCACCAAAGTCACGGTTGCGGGGGTGATCGCCAGTGATGTCGCTCATTCCATACGACGGTGGTGGTGGAGGGCTGTCGCTGCCCGTCCCGCAGTTGACGCCAGTGAACTCAACCTCCTAGGTGATCAAGGTGGAGGCGATCCCTGCCCGCTCATCGATGCGTCCCATGGTCGGCGACCAAGGCGGCGTATACTGCAAGCTCACCGGCGAGTACTGAGAGCATGGCAAAGGAGACAGGATGAAGCGAGAGGACAGGCGTGGGGGTTGACTTTTACTGTTTACTTCTCTGCTGCATGTTCTAGCAGCCACCGTTCCCTTTTCCGTGCACGTGTGCTGAGATCCAATGGCCACGGAAAACAGTAATGTACGGCGCAGGAGGAGAGCAATTTAGGATTCAGCGGGTCGACTTGTGGCTAGCACTGCCCATAGAATAATAGATGCCTTTCTCTTAACTGAAATGTTCGATAGAAATCCATGATGATCAACCACTAAAAGAACAAATTATCAGTGCAGATTTACAATGAGCCAACATCGATCATGATTTCGGTTTTGGACTTGTGAGGTCATCATAGCGTGGGCATCGACTACAGGCTATAGGGCTATCTGTACACTACGTCCTCGCTCGTATGGCTAAAAGCTTACCTAACAAGACATACAATTTTGAAACAAGGTTGCCATATTCAAACACATGTTGTTGGGCGAGGCACGCGCCTTTCCAGGCACCGACCGCCTCATTGCGGTCTGACTACACCCGTTTTACTACGTCACCTCCCTGTTTTGATGTATTGCAACCTTCGTGTAGTGTTCTGGAACGTGTGTCAGCCCAACTACCCTGGCTAAATGTTCCGCTATTCGCTCGGTGACCTCCTCCGTGCACTCGGCGCTCGTTGTCCCTTGTCATGGATACCTTAGGCCTAGAGTTCGCTGACTTTCTCTCCCTCCTGGCCGATGGTATGAGGGGTGCTATCATTCTCGTCAAGCGCTCCGTACCCCCTCATAGGGGTGCACCACCTGTCCGCCTGTGTCTCAGTGCCAGGCAGTGTGGCCCACTGGTGGATCACGGGCATCTACGGCCCGTACGAAGCGGCCAAGGCTGAGTTCTTGCAAGAGCTGTAAGAATTTTGTGCCTCCTGTATCGGGCCTTGGCTCGTCGGTGGTGACTTCAACATTTTAGCCTCAGCTGCTAAGGGAGTCCTGGATTAAGGGGTCCTCGGGCGTTCGGACTATGTAACATGGGCCGGACTAATGGGATATGAAGATACAAGACAGAAGACTTTTTCCCGTGTCCGGATGAAACTCTCCTTTGCGTGGATGGCAAGCTTGGCGTTCAAATATGTAGATTCCTTCCTTTGTAAGTTGTCTATATAAACCGGAGGGTTTAGTCCGTAGAGGCAATCATAATCACAATCATACAGGCTAGACATCTAGGGTTCTAGGGTTTAGCCATTACGATCTCGTGGTAGATCAACTCTTGTAATCCTTATATTCATCAAGATCAATCAAGCAGGAAGTAGGGTATTACCTCCATTGCGAGGGCCCGAACCTAGGTAAACATCGTGTCCCCCGTCTCCTGTTACCATTGACCTTAATTAGACGCACAGTTCGGACCCCCTACCCAAGATCCGCCGGTTTTGACACCGACATTGGTGCTTTCATTGAGAGTTCCACTGTGACGTCATCAGAAGGTTCGATGGCTCCATCAGTCATCTATAACAATGCTGCCCTGTGGGAGGATTTCCTCCCCGGCCATCTCTTCGTATTCGGCGGCTTCGCACTACGGGCCAACTCACTTGGCCATCTAGAGCAGATCGACAACTACGCCCGAGGTCACCAGAATAGTTTTGGAAATCTGGATTATGTTGATGATATCCGAGGAGACTTAATCTTCCAAGGGTTCACGACCCCAACCTCCGCTCTAGCTTTAGATCCGGAGCGCGTCGCCATGTCCGAAGACGGGATTACTGAGCCCGTCGGACTATCTGCGGCCGCTAAGCCCAGCACGGGAGAACCGGGGGAAGTAGTATCGCTGGCAACCATCACGAAGCCGGACTCTTCTCCGGACACAGGCTCCGAACCCTCGGAGTCAGCATCGTGTGAACCCGGCCAAGGAGTTTCCCACCTGCCCTACTCCACGAGTTTCCTTCTCCCTGGTCAAACCTCGCCTTTAAGCGAGGCTATGAACTTGATGAGATCCCTCGTCATTACAGAGGAGCAATATCCGAACTACGCCCAGCCCAAACTAGGGGCTAAGACCAGGGAATTTTACGTTCCACCCACCACCCACTTCTTAGCCACCGTCGAGGACTTAATTGACATGCTCGACTATGGCTCCGAAGACATCGACGGTATGGACGACGATGCCGGGGAGGAGCAGGCCGAAAACCTGTCGTTTACCGGACGCTGGACGACCATCTCTTCGTATGATGTGTACCTGGTGGACACACCCAAAGAGGGTAACGACGATGATAAAGAAGATCCAGTCGAGGATAAACCTCCTGAGACACAGCCCAAGCGCCGACGTCAGCGGCACCGCTCTAAAGCAGACCATGGAAAAGACAGCAATACCGGCACCAGAGACAACAACACTCCGGATGATGCCGAAGACAAAGAAGACCCCGTCGAGCCAACCTTCAAATAGGACGAGTGGAACAGCGGTACAACCACTCCTTACCCTGGTACAACTGGGATCCACGGTTACACTGCAGAAAACCTGACAAGCAGTACAACTGGACAACCGAGCGGTAGTACTAGTATACAAGTACAACCGGAACAATCACTCCTCTACCACTCGATAACCGCTTTGAAATAGAAGGGAGTCACCCCTGTGAGCGGTGGTCGAGCGGTAGTGCGCCGGAACTACCGCCTGGCAATGGCATCGGGCGTGGCTAAGTCCCAAGCGGTAGAACTGCTTAGATCACCAGTAGTACCAGTGTGCAAAGCAAGACCGGATTAACCTGGCCACCACCGCCCAAGTAACAGTCCAATACAGAAGCTAGTCTGGTTGTGGAGAGGTACCTGGCCGGTACAACCACCAAGGATGCAACACTCAGATCTTCAAGCATGGTGGCGGTACCACCGCCTGAGGGCAACGGTATAACCGCTTGGCAAGACACTGGGAGGTCCAACCCCATGGTATCACCCCTGGGGCGGTGCTTGGGCTAGTACAACAGGGCCAGCGGTACAACCGCTCAACAGAGCGGTACAACCGCTGAACGGAAGGGCCACAACAACAGTATGGAAAGAAGGGAACTCTCTCTCAAACGAGGAACGGAAGGAAAGAGTAGGAGAGAGAAATGTGTATGTGCAATGATTCCCCCAAAGCCTTCCGATGTGGATTCCCTCTTAATAGTACGGGTTTTCTATGACCAACAAGATAAACACGTAGTAAAACACCGTCTTGGAACTTTACCTTACGGAGAGAATGACTAATCAATGCATACCTAAACACCGAGAACCTGAGGCACATATCACAAGATTAGACCAATAGAGAGTTGTCATCATCATCCAAAACACAAAGATGGGAAATGACCTAACAATTAATCTCCCCCTTTTTGGTGGATGATGACAACACCATAATTTGCATACGAGGTCTAGAAAATATAGACGGGACTCCCCCTAGATGTGTGCCCTAATTAGATTTTGCTTTCGGAATGCAAAGGTACACGTTAGGAGAAAGACCCCCCCTAGATTTTATAGACCCACCACTCCTACTAGACACGACCAAGATAAGCAGTAAGCGCATAATAAGAAATTAAAGACTTAAAGGATAACTGATACGAAAAATAGTAAATAAAGGAGCGCATGTCTCACACCATGCAAGACGAGACAACC
This sequence comes from Aegilops umbellulata, assembly GCA_032464435.1. Taxonomy (NCBI): domain Eukaryota; kingdom Viridiplantae; phylum Streptophyta; class Magnoliopsida; order Poales; family Poaceae; genus Aegilops; species Aegilops umbellulata. Next base: position 615,500,602 of record CP136058.1, on the reverse strand, counting down.
AACAAGGTCCACAAAATAAAGTTCAAACACCAACGAAAAGGAATAGAACACAACCCAAGAAAATCCCATGTAAATCCCGAGACCTACTAGAACTCTCTGCCCCTTTGGCATCAAGACACCAAAAAGGAAAAGAGTGATGCTAGAGCCCCAGAGCTCAGTAGTCCTCCTCCGACTCCTCGGTCGCATCTGGACCCTCATTATTAGACTCCTCAACATCATCCTCATCAGCGTCCTTCATGATATCATCAGCAGCAGCAAAGGAGGAAGAAGGCTGGCTAGGAGCCTCATCATCCGACCATGTGCTATGCACAGAGATCCACCGGTCGTCGGGGGTGATGCTCTTGTCAGATCCACCCTGGACAGGCATGTTGATGTGATTCTCATTGACATGGGCCTCATACATCTTCTTCTGAATGTCAGTGCGAAGGCAGAAACTCTTCTTCACTTTAGCAGTGTGCTTGGTCACCCATGAAGGCTTGGCCCCTGGTTCCATCTCAAAGTCCTCATCATCTGAAGTGGCATAGACATCCTCGGGATCATTATTAGGAAAGCGAGGCTCGCCATGATTCTTCTTCCTGAGTTGCTTGACATCATGCATGGTGAGGTTATCTGGAGAGGTGAGAAGCTCTCCAGGGCGGCGAACAGCCCAAACTGAGTTCATAAAGCACATGACGAAAGGAGCATAAATGGGGACCTTTCTGTAGATGACCATGTTGTACCTCTCGTGCCACATCCAGTTGGACACATACATAGTAGCACCAGAACCCACCTTGGTCTTCATAGCAACAAGCTAGTCAACAAGGTACCCATAGACCTCATCCTGATTTCCAACCTTGGGCAAAAACACATTGCCAAACACACGATGCATGATATGATAGACCTTCTTCCCAAGATCCTTTGATTATCCAATAATGCCTTGTCCACGAATGTATAGTGGAGCAAGTTTCTCCTTAGGCATAGAATGGGGATGGTCTTGAGGACGAATGCCACCATTCCCTTCGAGACCGGTATCCTCATACCCAATGGCATTGCAGAAAGCCCTCCAGGGCACTTGAAAGAGCTCATCACGGCACATGAACGAGAGTGTGCAAGAGTCATCTTCTCCAAAATGAACAGTGGCATAAAACTGATGGATAAGATGAACATCAAAGTCACATTTGATGATGACCCACAAGTATAGGGGATCAATTGTAGTTCTTTTCGATAAGTAAGAGTGCCGAACCCAACGAGGAGCAGAAGGAAATGACAAGTAGTTTTCAGTAAGTTAATGTCTGGAAGTGCTAAAATTGTAAGTAACGGAGTAGTTTGATAGCAAGATAATTTGTAACGAGCAAGTAACGGTAGTAGTAACAAAAGTGCAGCAAGGTAGCCCAATCCTTTTGAGGCAAAGGACAGGCCAAAACTGTCTCTTATGATAAGCAAAGCATTCTTGAGGGTACACGGGAATTACATATAGTCACTTTCATCATGTTGGTTCGATTTGTGTTGGCTACATTGATAATTTGATATGTGGGTGGACCGGTGGTTAGATGCTGTAGTTACTTGAACAAACCTCCTACTTATGATTAACCCTCCCGCAAGCATCCGCAACTACGAGAAAAGTATTGAGAATAAATTATAACCATAGCATTAAACTTTGGGATCCAATCGGTCCCTTACGGAATAGCGCATAAACTGGGGTTTAAGTTTCTGTCACTCTCGCAACCCACCATCTAACTACTACTACATGATGCATTCCCTTAGGCCCAAATATGGTGAAGTGTCATGTAGTCAACGTTCACATGACACCACTAAGGGAATCACAACATACATACTATCAAAATATCGAACACATATCAAGTTCACATGATTACTTGCAACATGATTTCTCCCGTGACCTCAAGAACGAAGGTAACTACTCACAAATGATAAACATGCTCATGACCAGAGGAGTATTAAATAAAATATTGGATCTAAACATATAATATTCCACCAAATAAACCATATAGTAATCAACTACAATATGTAATCAACACTACTAGTCACCGGCAAGCACCAATATCTATAGCTTCGGTAACAAGATTGAACACAAGAGATGAACTAGGGTTCTAGATGAGATGGTGTTGTTGAAGATGTTGATGGATATTGCCCTCCCCAAGATGGGAGAGTTGTTGGTGATGATGAGGACGATGATTTCCCCCTCCAGGAGGGAAGTTCCCCCAGCGGAATCGCTCCGCTAGAGGGCAAAAGTCCTCCTGCCCAAGTCCCGCCTTGAGGCGGCGACGCTTCGTCCCAGAAGTCGTCCTCTTAATTTTTTTTCTTGGTTAAAATGACTTATATACCAGAAGATGGTCACCGGAGGTGGGCCGAGGAGGCTACAACCCCCCAGGGCACGCCAGGGCCCCTGGGCGCGCCCAGGTGGGTTGTGCCCACCTCGTGGCCCCCCTCCGGTAGGTATTTGTTCCATTAATTCTTATTTATTCCATAAAAAATCTTTGTGAAGTTTCAACTCATTTGGAGTTGTGCAGAATAGGTAGCCTGACGTAGCTTTTTCAGATCCAGGTTTCCAGCTGCCAGAATTCTCCCTCTTGGTCTGTACCTTGCAAACTATGAGAAAAGGCATTAGAATTACTCCAAAAAGCATTATTATGGATATAAAAATTATAAATAACAGCAAGAAAACATGATGCAAAATGGACGTATCAACTCCCCCAAGCTTAGACCTCGCTTGTCCTCAAGTGAAAACCGAAATAAAAAAATGTCCACAAGCTTTGAGAGAGAGGTGTCGATAAAAAGAAAATACGGACATAGAAGCATCATGTTGATTATTATAAAAACAACCAAATTAAAAATAGTACTTTTATCATAGAACTTTAATCATATACTTCTCATGAATATGTAATAGTTCATCACAAAATCGAAGTATAAAGCAAAAATTCTATTATAAACTAACAAACTATGTTCTCAATCAACTTTGCAACTACAATTCATCATCTTTTCAGGAAGGGTCACGTGTCGGAGCATTTAGGCAAGTCCACATACTCAACCATCATATCGTCTTCTATGATTGCTAACACTCACCTCATACCCATGAGCAAAACGTTTCAACCGGACACATAGAAAGATAGGGGCTTATAATTTCGCCTCCCAACATACTCACCTCAAGGGTGAAGTCAACAATAATAACTCATGCTATCTATATTCAACTGGACATATGTTCCTAGATCTTTCCTCACCACATGATGATTGCCAAAGGAGAAAATAAAAGGAATAGAAGGAAAAACTTTGACTCTTTGCATAAAAGTAAATACATAAAAGTAAAAGATAGGCCCTTCACATCGGGAAGCAGAGCATGCCATGCACTTATTTCTTTGTATGCTCAATCCCTTAGTGCAAAAGAACGTCACGTTGTATTGCCCCTTAAGATGACAACCTTTATTATGCAGTCTGTTGCTTTTATTTTTTGTCATCCAAGTTCGTACAACACTCAATTTTCTCTTACACTAAATGATCTCACACATTTAGAAGCAATTTTTATTGCCTTTTTGCACCGATGACAACTTACTTGAGGGATCTTGCTCAATCCCTAGGTAGGTATGGTGGACACTTGAAAGTAAGATTTGGGTTTAAGTGTTTTTGGATGCACAAGTAGTATCTCTACTTAGTGCAAAAAATTTGGCTAGCAAAGATAAGGGGCAAGTATCACATGTTAAAGGACATATGACAATATGATTTCTATGTGAATATAAACAAACATAAACCCTTAAGTTGTCTTCCTTGTCCAACGTCAACAATTTTGGCATATAATATTTTGATGAGGGCTATCACAAAAGATTTCTAGGATAGTATATATATATATATGTGAATCTTCTCTTCTCTTATTAATTCTTTCATGAGTTTCATCATTGACTAATGCTATGTTTCTCAATCTCTAATAAAATTTTCTACTTATACTTTTCCTTATGTGGTGCCATCACCTACCATAGGATGGGTATATAATCTTATTGATTTATTTCCTTTCTCATTTTCTTTCTTTATTTCTTTTCTTTTATTTGCAACATGAAAGTAAAGAAAGCAAAAACTCACACTAAACTTTATTATGTACCTTGCACACTAAGCAAACTCTCAAAGAAGAAAGGATCGAACTAAACTTTTATTGATCTAATGCAAAAGATCGAACTAAAATAAGCAAAACTAATAAGATAGTGGGATGATACGATACGGGGCACCTCCCCCAAGCTTGGCGGAAACCAAGGGGAGTGCCCATACCGGATACTCAGTTCTCTTTTGGTGGTGAAGAAGATGATGGTGGTGAGAAAGTGAGGGGTTTCTGAGGGAGTCCTGGATTAGGGGGTGTCCGGACAGCCGGACTATGACCTTTGGCCGGACTGTTGGGCTATGAAGATACAAGATTGAAGACTTCGTCCCGTATCCGGGTGGGACTTTCCTTGGCGTGGAAGGCAAGCTTGGCAATACGGATATTTAGATCTCCTCCCATTGTAACCGACTCTGTGTAACCGTAGCCCCTCCGATGTCTATATAAACCGGAGGGTTTAGTCTGTACAACAACAACAATCATACCATAGCTTCTAGGGTTTAGCCTCTCTGATCTCGTGGTAGATCTACTCTTGTAGTACCCATATCATCAATATTAATCAAGCAGGAGTAGGGTTTTACCTCCATTGAGAGGGCCTGAACCTGGGTAAAAACATCGTGTCCCTTGTCTCCTGTTACCATCCGCCTAGACGCACAGTTTGGGACCCCCTACCCGAGATCCGTCGGTTTTGACACCGACATTGGTGCTTTCATTGAGAGTTCCACTATCCCGTCGCCAGAAGGAAGGATGTCTCGTCTCGTCTTTAAAGACGGTACTACCATTGGGGGAGCTTTAGCTGTCGGCCAAACTCTCCGGCTAGGCGGTTTCATCATGACCTCCTGTTCGGCCGCCACGCCAATGACGACCTCTCGGGTCATCGAAAACAGCCTCCACGTCAAATCGGCACTCGCCGAACAGATGGATCCAATGGAGCTTGCCTCCCTAAACGAGCTCTTAGATCGCATCACCGCCCTAGGATTCGCTACGGACTATGATCAGACTGGGCTTAAACCCGATCAAAGGGAGATTAACTCTCCGCCGGTCACCCATCATATTGCAGTGGTGGAGGAACAATGCGCGACCTCTCCTCCATATAAGGACCAACTATGTCCGGATTCCTGAGCTCTCTGAGCCGGATACCCGTTCGCGGGAGGACAGCATCTAATCCCTGAACTTGAGTCAGGCAGCGGGCCAGGATTACCGGGCAACACTGCGGAACCAGAATTCCCAATATTGGAAACTCCTCGGCCCCTGGATCCCAGATCTGGTAGGGGTTCGGATTCAATTCCACCCACCCACCCAAACACAAGCGATCTTTCCCACATCAGGCAAGAGCCCCAGGAAACAGTACATCACTATTGGGCCAGATTCCTCCTTGCGATGAACAAGGTTAAGGACTGCCACGAGGAAGACGCGATCTTATTTTTCTGCAATAATTGCACGGACAAGGGAATCCATAACGCCTTAAATCGCCGTGAGATATCACGCTTTGCTGAGTTGACGTCCATAGTACGAAAGTACTGTGCGATGGAAAGTGCCTGGAAAACCGAAACAAATTTTTGGGATAATCCGGCCTTAAATACGAACACAGTCCAAAACAAAAGGGTGCACTATAAAAAGACACCCGGGTCAACTACCAAGAAGCAAAAACCCTCTACAGGGCATGGAACCGTACTGGAGGGATGGCTCAATGGACCCTGTAAAATTCACATTACAGAGGGCGCCATACCAACACATAGCCTTAGAGCATGTTGGATACTCCAGCAGGTAGCCAAAAGTGGCGTAGATCTTCTAATTCCATAAGTCACAGAGCACCATCCCAGGGACACCATCCCAGGGCGTGGTGGATTTCGGCAAGGCTGCGGATTGTTCGCTTTCGCCTATTATTTGATGCGACGGTCTCGAAGACTGTTACAGGTCTGAAGAGATTACGTTCCAAGTGGCCCCCGTTCAGTAGCGGCTACCATGCCCTGTTAGGGCGGGAGGCGTTTACAATCTTCCAAGCCATACCCCATTACGGGTACATGAAGCTCAAAATGCCCGGGCCTAACGGGATCATCACTCTTGCTAGTGATCCGGACATAGCGCTTCGCGCTAAAAATAAGACAGTCGCACTGGCCCTGGAGGCACTATCCGAAGCCCTAGCGGCTGAGGAACTGACTGCGCTGCGCTCCGCGGTGAACAGGGACGATGTGATACTCGATAAAAGATCCAAGTCCACCTCCTTTAAACCAGCGGACGAAATAGTCAAATTCCAAGTCCATCCAACGGACCCTACAAAAACAGCTTCCATCGGGGCAAAATTAAACCCTGACATAGACGCCGCACTATGAGAGTTCCTACGCGAGAACTGGGACATTTTTGCCTGGCACCCTTCAGACATGCCAGGAATCCCACGTAGGCTGGCCGAGCATAGTCTAAATATTCTAAAAGGATTCAAGCCATTCAAGCAGGCTCTTCGGCGTTTCTCTGAACCTAAGAGACAAGCCATGGGAGAGGAATTAGCCAAGTTATTGGAGGCCGGATTCCTTAGAGAAATAAAACATCCGGACTGGCTAGCAAACCTGGTGATGGTACCAAAGAAGGACAAATCCTGGCGCCTGTGCGTCGATTATAAAGACCTCAATAAGGCTTCACTACTGGAATCAGCTAGTTTGCCATCTGCCAGTTCTTTGCCGTCCGCTAGCGGACGGCAAAGAAGCTCTTTGCCATCAGCTTCCAGAAAGCAGACGGCAAAGAAATGGCTGATGGCAAAGACCAAGTTTGCCATCAGCTAGTTCTTTGCCGTCTGCTAGAGGACGGCAAAGATGCTTTGCCGTCGGCTAGCGGACGGCAAAGAAGGAGGGGCTGCACTGACGAACTGCAAAAAAAAACCTAACTGGCTTCCTCTTTGCCGTCCGCTAGCGGACGGCAAAGAGCAAGAAGGCGGACGGCAAAGTGCCGCGGACGGCAAAGAGGGAGGCCCCACGTAACGTTAACGGGGCCGCGCCCCACACCCCCTCTGTCTCTCTCTTTCTCGCCCCGCCGCCGCCCCAGCGCCCCCCGCCGCCGCCCCGGCGCCCCCCCGCCCCCTGCCGCCGCCCCAGTACCCCCCGTCGCACCACGCCCCGCCGCCGCCCCAGCGCCCACCTCCGCGCCCCGGCCGGGCCCGGCGCCGCCGCCCCAGGCCGCCCCGCCCCCCTCCTCCGCCGCCCCAGGCCGCCCCGCCCCCCTCCTCCGCCGCCCCAGGCCGGCCCGCCCCGCTCCTCCGCCGCCCCAGGCCGCACCGCCCCCCTCCTCCGCCGCCCCAGGCCGCACCGCCCCAGGTGAGCTTCTTCCTTTTTTTCATTTTTTCTGTTTTTTTAGTTTTAGGTTTATGTTTAGTTTAGATTTAGTTTTAGTTTTAGGATTAGTTTTAGGTTTATAGGTTTAGTTTTAGTTTAGTTTTAGGTTTAGATTTAGTTTTTTTCTTTTTCTGTTTTTTTAGTTTTAGGTTTAGGTTTGGTTTAGGTTTAGGAAAGAAGAAAAAGAGAAAAAGAGGAGATCAGGAGAAGAAGAAGAAGAGGAGGAGGAGAAGAAAAAAGAAGAAGAGGAAGACGAAGAAGAAAAAAGAGGAGAGGAGGAGGAGAAGAAGAGGAAAAAGGAAAGGAGGAAGAAGAAGAAGAAAAAAGAGGAGAGGAGGAGAAGAAGAAGAGGAAAAAGGAAAGGAGGAAGAAGAAGAAGAAGAAGAAGAAGAAGAAGAAGAAGAAGAAGAAGAAGAAGAAGAAGAAGAAGAAGAAGAAGAAGAAGAAGAAGAAGAAGAAGAAGAAGAAGAAGAAGGAAAAAAGGAAGAAAGGGAAAAAGAGGAAGAAGAAGAAAAGGAAAAAAAACCGACCCGACACGGTACCCTGACCCCGACCCGGCACCCCGACACGACACCCCGACCCCAAGACCCCGACCCCGAGACCCCGACACCGACCCCGAGACCCTGACCCTGACACCCCGACTCCGACCCCGATCCCGACACCCCGACCCCGATACCCCGACCCCGACACCGACACCCCCACCCCCCAAGCCTGACCCGACACCCCGACCCCGACCCGACACGGTACCCAGACCCCGACCCGACACCCCGACACGACACCCCGACCCCGAGACCCCGACCCCGACCCCGAGACCCCGACCCCGACCCCGACCCCGACCCCGACCTTGACACCCCGAACCCGACCTCATATATTTGTGAATTATTAGTTATAGGTCATATATTTTTCGATTTTGTTATGAAAAACATCATATATAATTGTGTTGATCGTGTAGTTTTAAATGTGCAGTTGTTTCATCGCTGCGAGGTTTGGTGTTCGACGACCTCGCCGTGCGTTTGACGAGCTCTGCCCCTTCGTTCGTGGGTGAGCACAAATGACAAGTCCTCCTCCCCCATTAATTACTTGATCTATTCCGATGAAACTTGATAGCTAGCTATATATGTGTCTTGAATCATCAGTATGCGTAACCAATATGTGTCTCCCGTTCGAAAGCGTCATAGTTATAAATATGCATGCATTTGCATATTTATAACCTTGATTCTTTCGAATTGTCCAACGCTATCCATGGACAGCCCGAGTATGTGTAGATTGTGTTCGTTTTCCCATATGCTTTGCTCCGGATCCGACGCATAAATTTCGTCAGTGCCTCCCCTGTTGTTCTCCGGGTACACATCCTCTCTGTTTATTGCAGAGACGTGTATCAAGAGAACAGCGGGGAGGTGCTGCCGAAATTTTGCGTCGGATCCGGAGCATAGCATGGGAAAATGAACCCAATCTACACATACACGGGTGGGATTAGGACCTATCATTACATATTAGAGTGTAGGTTGCATGGACGTAATAAAGTTGACAAAGTAGATCAACTGATGAATATATACATGGTGAATTACATATATAATTGTTGTGTCCAGTAGCTCTGAAAGTCAAGATGAGTGACCGTGCTTGGATGTATACCGGTCACACTGGTCAGAACAAATGGAGCGCTGCATGGTTCACAAAAACTAAGGGGTTTGTGCAAACCGCATTTGCAAATGGCCAAAAGAAAACCTGGTGCCCCTGTTTCCGGTGCGGCAATTGGGAAAAGAAGACAGAGGCTGAAATGGGCAAACACCTGTAGAAGAGTGGTTTTACGCCCGATTATACGGTGTGGACATTTCATGGTGAGTCTGCCCAACGTGACCGAGCTGAGGTGGATCGTCGTCGCACTGACGAGCATGGTACCGGGATGGAAAACATGGTGCAAGGCTATGATGATGCTCGGGATTCGGACGAGGAGATGGAGGAATCTGCAAAGGCCTTCAATGAAATGTTGGAGTCTTCGAAACGTCCGCTACACGAGCACACTGAGCTTTGTCAGTTGGATGCCATCTCACAAGTAATGGCTCTGAAGGCTCAGTTCAACTTGGGCAGAGAATGCTATGACGCAATTATGACAGTATTTGGACACTTTCTACCCAAAGGCCATGTAATGCCTGCAAACCTGTACCAGTCGGACAAAATCCTCCATGCACTGAAGTTGCCCTATGAGAAGATACATGCCTGTGAGAAAGGATGCGCCTTATTTAGGCTTGGCTATGCGGACTTGAACTATTGTCCCATTTGCAAGTCTTCCAAGTATATTGTGGTAGACAACGGTATGGGTGAGAAGACAAAGACCAAAATCCCCGTTAGTGTTCTTCGGTATATGCCAATCATACCAAGACTTCAACGTCTTTTCATGGTCGAAGAGACGGCCAGACAGATGACATGGCACAAAACAGGCAAAAGAACCGAACTAGATGCAGATGGGAATCTGATGATGGTACACACATCGGATGGTGTTGCGTGGAAAAAGTTTGATGAATTACATGCTGACAAAGCGGCAGATCCGAGGCATCCTCGAGTCGGCATCAGCATGGATGGGTTCAGTGTGTTTGGTATGACGACAGCCCAATACAGTTGTTGGCCCGTATTTGTCTTTCCACTCAATCTCCCCCCCGGACAGATTATGCAAAGAAAGAACATTTTCCTGACGTTGATAATTCCAGGACCCAACTATCCGGGCAAAAATATGAATGTGTACATGCAGCCGCTTAAGGACGAATTGCAAGAAGCCTGGGATAATGGGTTCAAGACATACGACGCCTTTAGCAAACGGAACTTCATAATGCGTGTCTGGTACATGTACTCGACGCATGACTTGCCGGCGTATGCGCTATTCGTTGGCTGGTGTGTGCATGGAAGGTTCCCGTGCCCCACATGCAAGGGAGCTCTTGAGTTTCGTTGGCTTCAGGCCGGTCGCAAGTTTTCTTGCTTCGACATGCATAGACAGTTCCTGGATCCTCGCCATAAGTTCAGGAAAGACAAGAAGAACTTCATCAGGGGTAGAGTTGTCAAAAACTCTGCACCACCTGCATTGACAGGCCAACAGACCCTGGATCAGTTAAATGCTCTCGAGCCAGATCCACAACGTCCAGGGTACTTCAAGGGGTATAATACTAAGCACGCGTGGACTCACAAAACATGCTTATGGGATCTGCCTTACTTCAAAGACCTCCTTTGCCCACACAACATCGACGTGATGCACACTGAGAAGAATATCGCTGAGGCACTTTTTGGTACATTGTTCGGCATAGATGGGAAGTCAAAGGATAATACTAAGGCTAGAGTCGATCTGGAGGCGCTATGTGATAGGCCGTTACAAAACATGAAAGAACCGAAAGGAAAGCAGAACTGGACAAAGCCAAAGGCATGGTTCAATCTTGGAAGGCCAGCTATGAGGGAAATTCTCTTGTGGGTGCAACAACAGTTGATGTTCCCCGATGGGTATGCAGCGAATCTAAAGAGGGGAGCGAATCTTGATAAACTGAAGATATTTGGTCTCAAGAGTCATGATTGGCACATATGGATTGAGCGGGTAATGCCGGTGATGTTGCGTGGCTTCATCCCTGAGGATGAATGGCTAGTACTGGCAGAACTCAGCTATTTCTTCCGTGTTCTTTGTGCGAAAGAACTATCGCCTGGCGTGCTAGAAGAAATGGAAGAGTTGGCGCCGGAGTTGATCTGCAAGTTAGAGAAGATCTTTCCACCGGGCTTCTTTAATCCAATGCAGCATTTGATTTTGCATCTCCCGACCGAGGCAAGATTGGGCGGGCCCGTGCAAAATCGTTGGTGCTACCCAACTGAGAGGATGCAGAAGACGCTTCGAGAAAAATGTAAAAATAAACGTAGAATTGAAGCATCGATGGCTGAGGCATTCATCACAGAGGAGGCGGCAAACTTCGTAACAGCGCACTACGAAGCCAAAAATCGTCATTTGCATAATCCGAAGCCTCGGTACAATGCTGACGAGCCTAAAAAAGGTGGATCCAACCTCAGCCTATTCAAAGGGAATCTCGCAGCAGCTAGTGTTTCACATCCAGTATCTTTGGATAACAAAGAATGGCGGACCATTTCGTTGTATATCTTCAACAACCTGATAGAAGTGCGGCCGTACATCGAGTAAGTTCTCGGTACATTGTTTCGCAACTTCTATTTCCTTTGAACTACTCTTATTCCTGGATATGTCATACAGTCGATACGTCACCATATTCTCGTATGGAGCGGAGATCCAAAAGGATTCCGTCCAAGAGTATGAGCTTCTCGCAAAGCAAGGAGGTGGCTATCCCGGTTTCATCTCTTGGTTCAAACAAACGGTAATTTCTATTAGACAATTTCATTTCATACGCTAATTTGTGCATAGTGCAACAATCCTTTCATATTAAACTTGTAGGCTAATTCAGAGTCTATGGACGCCGAATTGAGACAAGTCGCTAATGGTTTTGACTATAAGGTTCGTTCATTTGACAAGTACGACATCAACGGGTATCGCTTTCGTACCTATGGCAAAGAGCTATCTATGGCCGACCGAAAGCCAACAAATTGTTGTGTATCTGCTATCGGCGAAGGAGGTACCGAGTATTATGGGAGAGTTGAAGCAATTTATGAACTTCTGTTCTATGGTGAAAATCCACCGAATGTCGTAGTCTTCAAATGTTATTGGTTTCAGCCGAAGGAGACTAGAAGGACTCATGAACATGTAGGGCTAGTTGAAATCAACCAAAGCACTCATTTAGATGTTCCAGATGTCTATATTATGGCTCAACAGGCGACCCAAGTATTCTATCTACCGTGGGCCTGCCAAACTAATCCAAATCTGAAAGGTTGGGATGTCGTTTATGAAGTGCCGCCACGTGCTAGACTTTCTCCCCCAAAGGAAGAAGATTATGAACCTCACATTAACCCAGACACATATGCAGGAGAATTCTTCCAACAGACACGTCTTTCCAAAAAGCGTTTCAAGAACCGCTATTCTTCACCCCAAAACATTGAAGTAGACAGCGACAATGAATCCGACATCACCCCAGAGGAGGAACAAGAAGAGCCGGAACAAGAAGAGGTTACTGATGCGGATGACCTGTCAATGCTTGACCGATTACGTCAAGGTGGCCTTGCACATGTTGATGCCAATGAACCCTATGAGCCCGTCATTGATTATAGTGATGATGATGATTATGCATTTATTGATGATACTGATCGAGATTATTAGTAGTGTCAGGTATTACATTTTTTTATGTTGTACTTGATGATGATACACTTAAGTGATACACATATTATTATTCATGTCGGTCTTTTTTTATGTTGTACTAATTTCGTTTACTGTTTGTCATGGCAGGTGTTGAAAGATGGTGGGCGCTGGTCGGGAGCGTGGTCTGAGGTCTTCCATTCCAGACGCACCTCTCCGCCGAGCGTTGCTGGACAGTATGGCCACACCGCCGGGCCCTTCTTCGTCGACCGCGGTGCCCAGCAGGGGACGAGGTAGGAAGAAAGGAGGTGGGGCACGTGGTCGTGGGAGAGGAAGTAGGGTGACTGCTACGGCGCCTTCCTCGCCGCCACCCCCAGCCGTTTCACCCGAGCACGTGACTGCTAGGGTGGACTCGTCCGAGGAGGAGGCTACACGGACTCCGGTCCACGAGCCTCCGGTCCACGGGTCTTGGGCCCACGAGCCTCGGGTCGACTGGCCTTCGGCCCCCGAGAGTTCGGCCCACGTGACCCCGGAGGAGCACACGTCCGGATGGGGTACCTGGCCGGATCAGCCCGAGGAGCCGAGTGGCCATGCTGATGATGGCGGGGAGCCGACTGATCTTGAGGAGGAGGGGGGCACCGTCTACCAGCGTGGTGCTACACGGCTCCCGTCCGTGCCGGTGACCCGTGAGCAGAGGTGGTTGATTTTCCCTGATGGGGAGAGGTACGTAAGTGCATTTAATATTTTTGTACCTTGTGCATTCACGTTTTTTCAAATAACTAATGCGTTGGCCTTGTCATGCTGCAGGGGTTGGGACCACCATCATAGTGTCCGCCGGCCCAACTCCGTCCTTGGAGTTCTTTGCCGGCAAAACTTCCCGGGGTTTGTCACGTTGCCTGGTGAGGGTCGGCTTCCAGAGCTTGGATTGAGCTGGGAGCACTACGTGGCTGCCCCGGCCCCGCCAGATGAGATTATCGATGGTGTCGTGTGCGACACGAGGGCAGACATGGTGATCAGAAAGTTCTGGGTAATTTCTCCTTTACACATTTAAAAATCTTCAACTAGCTAGTTATTAATTGTACTAATCAATATTGTCTCATTTGATCGCAGACATTCTACAGGTGTGAGGAGGGATACGAGGAGGACGCGGCACATGTTATCGAGAACGTCTGCAAGCGCCTACTCCAGAACTTACGGCACGAGGCTCGGGTGCAGGCTGTTCGAGACTACTACGCCTTGCGTGGTATCAAGAAGACCAAGCCGGCGTGCCGCGATAAGTTCCTGAGTAAGGAGCAGTACATGAAGGTAATTCTTAAGGCCTTCTCTACTTAAGTTCCTTCATTTAGTAATTCTTAGCGGTAGCGCTCAAGTTTCTATTTGCTAACTTAGGCGCCTCCGAGATGGTGTGCGGATCGGATGGATTGTTGGGAGGTGTTGGTCGATGAGTGGTGCTCACAACGATGGCTAGCCCTCCACAAGGAGGCCAAGGACAAACGTGCCCAAATGGAAGGTGTGCCACACCATCAAGGCAGCTCCAACTTATATCAGTTCGGGCGCAACTGGGTATGTGGTTTGCTTCATGATTCATGCAATTCATTCATCATGCTAGCTTGAGCCCTTTAATTACTAATTTTCATTGTTTCTCTCTTTCAGGCACGCTACAATAAGGCGGATAAGGTGCCAGAGGTGTACGACCTGAATGCCATGGCTCACACTGCCTCTTTCAAGAAAGTCAAAGCTTTCTCTCAGTCTGACCTCGATGATGCAAACAACTTCACCAACATCTCCTCCCACAACAAGCTCGTGAGATATAGAGATGAGGGGAAGGCGAGGAAAGGGGAGGACTTTAACCCGAGCCAGGGTCCCATTGATCCAGAGCTGTTGATGATATCTGGTGGCGGGAGGTCCCATGGCTCCATAGCCATTGGAGATGGACTTATCCGTTGTCCTAGCACTCTCCCGGAGATCAAGGCGCGTTAGTCGAGCTCCGCTCCTGAGATAAGGCCTCGTGAACGGCCAGTGCAACTCGCCATCAAGGTTAGTGATACGTACTCAGTTATCTTTCTCCATTACATTGTGTGCGCTTCCATCAATGATTACAAATTGTCATGTGAGTGGTGTTGCAGGCTGCTATACAGAGTGAGAGAGATAGAACAGAGAAACTTCTGGCGGAGGCGGCGGAGAGGCAGCGGGAGTTGGAGGAGAGGACGACAAAGATGATGGAGGAGGAGAGGGCACGGAATGACATGCAGGCAAGGGCCATGTACGAGCTCCTTGTGGTAAGTTTCTTCTGCAGATTAGCCAAAACATTCATGTAGTGTTTGTCTCATTACTAACTAGTATGACTGAGTCGTCAAAACCAAATGTGCAGTCTGTGTGCGAGAAGGCAGGTCAGACCGCTCCGCCGATGCCAGTGATTGCTCCTGGGACCACGGTGAGTTTTATTTGAAAGGACATTACTTGCTAGTCTTAACATTTGAGTGTCATCATGCTAACAAGACATTGGAAATGATCTTTGGTGCAGCGTAACTCCAGACAAGCATCGCACGATCCTTCTCCAGCTACCGACACGAGCCACCACGCTCCTACACCTCCTGGATCTTGGTAAGTTTATCTAGTGTTTTGCTTAACACATGCATAAAGACCTAGACTTAGCTTTATTTCCTCCAATGCTTACCATAATGACCTAAACTTAGCTTCTTCTCCTCCAAAATGACTTAATAAGCTTACTGACCTCCAAAACCATCCATTTTACCTAAGTTAGCTCTAAAACGATCTGTACTTAGCTTACTTATGTCAAAAATTGCATAATTAGCTTAGTTAGCTCATAGACGATCCATTTTACCTAAGTTAGCTCTAAAATGACCCATTTCACCTAGGTTAACTCCAAAATGACCAATCTTACCTAGGTTATCTCATAAACGATCCATTTCAACTAATTTAGCTCATAAACGATCCATTTCACCTAGGTTACCTAAAAAACGATCCATTTCACCTAAATTAGCTCTTAAATGATCCATTTCACCCAAGTTAGCTCAAAAAGATCCATTTCAACTAAATTAGCTCATAAATGATCCATTTCACCTAAGTTAGCTCAAAAACGATCCATTTCAACTAAATTAGCTCAAAAATGATCCATTTCAACAAAGTTAGCTCAAAAACGATCCATTTCAACTAAGTTAGCTCAAAAACGATCCATTTGACCTAAGTGAGCTAAAAAACGATCCATTTCGCCTTAGTTGCCTCAAAAACGATCCATTTCACCTAAGTGAGCTAAAAAAGATCCATTTCTAACTTTCTTATTTTGCCATTTTGCAGATTTCATTATGTGCTGGATGGAGTGCTTGTTCTACTCTTCTTGTTCTTGTCTTCTCATTCTAGTCACCTTAGCTATGGAGTGCTTGTTTATGTATGGATGGAACTTCTTTATGTATGAAATGATGGATGGAACTTGTTTATGTATGAAATGATGGATGGAACTTGCTTATGTAATATGTACGGATGGAACTTGCTTATGGACTTGCTTGCTTATGAATGCCTGTGAAATACACGAACTTGCTTATGAATGCCTGTGAAATATATCTATATGTCATATATATTTTCTGTGCAAATTGTGGGATTTAATAA
Organism: Aegilops umbellulata; assembly: GCA_032464435.1. Classification (NCBI taxonomy): domain Eukaryota; kingdom Viridiplantae; phylum Streptophyta; class Magnoliopsida; order Poales; family Poaceae; genus Aegilops; species Aegilops umbellulata. The sequence goes on along the minus strand of CP136058.1, from coordinate 615,484,356 downwards.
AAAACAGAAAAAAAAACCCAATATGCAGGCTCTTTGCCGTCTGCCACCGACGGCAAAGAGCTCTTTGCCGTCTGCCACCGACGGCAAAGGGCTCTTTGCCGTCCGCCGCGGACGGCAAAGAGGACACGTGGCATCCAGCTGTGCTTCCTGGGAACTGACCCATTTGGCCAGTTTGCCTACAGTGGCAGACGGCAAAGACTTTGCCATCAGTGGCAGACGGCAAAGACTTTGCCATCAGTGGCAGACGGCAAAGACTTTGCCATCAGTGGCTGACGGCAAAGACTTTGCCATCAGTGGCAGACGGCAAAGACCTGCCGTTAGCCACTTAACGGACTGACAGCGCAATTATTGTCGTCCGCTCTCTTTGCCGTCTGCCGCGCTCTCTTTGCCGTCCGCGGCGGACGGCAAAGACTTTGCCATCAGTGGCAGACGGCAAAGTAGTTGTTTACCGTAGCCTACGTTGCCGGAGCCTTTTGCCGTCCGCGGCTGACGGCAAAAGCCTTTGCCGTCCGCTGTTCATGCCTTTGCCGTCCGCCATGGCAGACGGCAAAGTAGCTGATTCCTGTAGTGCTTGCACAAAGGATCCCTTCCCCCTCCCCCGCATCGATCAAATTATCGATGCTACAGCAGGACATGATTCATTGTGTTTCCTCGACGCATACTCTGGCTACCACCAAATTAAGATGGCGGAGTCCTACCAAGCCGCAATGGCATTCATCACACCATACGGCCCCTTCTGCTTCAACACAATGCCCTTTGGTCTCAAAAACACCGGTGCAACATACCAGGGCATGATTCAAACATGTCTGGAAAACCAGATCAGCAAAACGGTGGAGGCATACGTAGATGACGTGGTCATCAAAACCAAACATGTCGAATCTCTAGTAGACAACTTGAGGCTCACATTCGATAACCTATGAACATATGACATCAAGCTCAACCCGAAAAAATGTGTTTTCGGCGTACCGGCCGGAAAGCTCGTTGGCTTCATTGTATACGGCAGAGGATTTGAAGCAAATCGGGTCAAGATCCGAGCTCTATCACAATTGGATATCCCAACGGACCTTAAACAAATACAAAAATTAACCGGATGTGTGGCGGCTCTAAGCCGCTTTATCTCCCACCTGGGAGAAAAGGCATTACCCCTTTACCGCCTCCTATGGCGCACCGAACACTTTGAGTGGACGGATGCCGCCACAGCCGGACTGGAAGAAATAAAAGCCATATTGGCAACCAACCCAGTCCTGGCCGCGCCAAACATTGGCGAACCAATGCTATTATACATTGCGGCAACTCATCAAGTTGTGAGCGCAGTGCTCGTCGTCGAACGAGAAACGGACGGACATAAATTCCCCCTTCAAAAGCCGGTCTACTATGTGTCCACTGACTTTACTCCATGCAAGTCACGGTACCCGCATTATCAAAAGATAGCATACGCGGTATTCATGGCATCCCGGAAGCTGCGACACTACTTTCAAGAGTGTTCGATAACAGTAGCCTCGAAAGTGACACTTAATGAAATTATAAACAACCGCGATGCCACGGGCCGGATTGCCAAATGGACCATTGAGCTCCTCCCATTCGACATAACTTACAAGCCGCGGCGAGCCATTAAGTTGCAAGTGTTGGCTGACTTCGTCGCCGAATGGACTGAAGCCGAACTCCCTAAAGAGTACGGCGCATATTCCAATTGGATCATGCACTTCGACAGCTCCAAAATGTTGGCTGGTCTTGGAGCTGGCGTCGTCTTGACGTCCCCAACCGGAGATACAATTCAATACGTACTCTAGATAATGTATACGGTTTCCAACAACGCAGCCGAATATGAGGCCCTTCTACATGGTCTTCGGATGGCAGTGTCCATGGGCATTCAACGCCTAGAGGTGCGGGGGATTCGAACCTCACTATATCCCAAATAAATGGAGACTTCGATGCCAAGGATCCAAAAATGGCGGCTTATCGCAACGCCGTCCTAAAAATGTCAGCTCGGTTCGAAGGGCTCGAATTTCACCATATACCCCGCGAAAACAATCAGGCGGCCGACGTCCTCGCATGCATCGGCGCAAAACATGAGGCGGTCCCGCCCAACATCTTTTTGGAAAGGCTTTTCAAGCCATCCGTGATATGGGAAGGGGACACTGGTAATAACATACCGGATCCAACCGCAATGCCCGATTCCGAACACTCTGACATAATCGGGGGCTCCGCCATTGAAATAACATCCTCAGCCCACGTTATAATGGCCGTCATTGCCCCGTAGACAGAACCATTTTTGGCCGACTTAACTAGGCAGGAACTCCCTGAGGACCAAAACGGGGCACGCTGCATAGTGCGGCGATCTAAAGCCTACAAGGTCCATGAGGGAGAACTTTATAAGAAAAGAACCACCGGAGTCCTTCAAAGGTGCATCTCCGAAGACGAAGGGAGGCCACCACGCCGCAGCCCGGGCCCTTGTAAGAAAGGCTTTCCGTACAGGTTTTTACTGGCCTACGGCCCGGGCAGACGCAGTAGACCTGGTCCAACGTTGCGTGGGTTGCAAGCTTTTTGCAAATCAAAGCCATATGCCGCCTACCGCCCTCCACACAATCCCCATTACTTGGCCCTTCACGGTCTGGGGGCTTGACATGGTTGGACCCCTTAAAGGAGGAACCCACAAGAAAAAATACTTGCTGGTCATGGTGGATAAGTTCACCAAATGGATAGAAGCCAAGCCTGTTAAGACGGCCGAATCCGGACTGGTGATAGACTTCATATCCGGGGTCGTACACTGTTATGGCATCCCCCACAGCATCATCACTAATAACGGCACGAACTTCACGGCTGATGAGGTAAAACTCTGGTGCAAAAACATGGGCATCAAGCTCGATTACCCTTCAGTCTACCACCCACAAACTAACGGTCAAGTCGAGCGAGCAAATTGTCTTATCATGAGCGGCATCAAACCCAGATTAGTTCGGTCCCTCAAGGAATCTAACACGCACTGGGTAGAGGAGCTCGACTCCATACTCTGGGGGCTGCGGACCACGCCGAATCACACTACCGGATACACACCAATTTTATGGTATACGGCGCAGAGGCTGTTCTGCCCTGCGACATAATTCATGACTCACCTCGAGTGCGCATGTATGAAGAAAGAGAAGCCGAGCTCGATCGGCAGGACAGTTTGGACGCTTTGGAGGAGGAGCGTGACGTGGCAAAAGCCCGTTCCGCATTCTATCAACAACAGGCTCGAAGATACCAAAGCAGAGAAGTATGGGCCAAAACTTATAATGTTGGCAAATTAGTTCTATGCCTGCCGGAGAAGAAAAAGGACAAACTCAAGCCCAAATGGGAGGGTCCCTTCATTATTGACCAAGTCCTGACTGGTGGAGCGTACCGTTTGCGGGATGCATCGGATAACCGACTCGAGCCGAACCCATGGAGCGCAGCCACACTCCGAAGATTCTATCCTTGGATTGAATCACTGAATAGATGATCAACTTGGTACTAGCAAAAAAAGGATAAACTGAAACCTATGCCTATTGTTCTGTTCTTAAGGGGTGACAGGCCTGATCCTACTTGCGCGTGAACCATATGACTAGATTTGTCATTTTGGAGAAGCACCACTGGCCATTAGAATGTCCAGGTTCCACACGACAATAAGACACCGAGCACTATTTTTAAGAACTGAAACATGGAGCCATCAATTCAAGGTGCAACCACTGTACAGACTTTACACATGTACAATACCTACTGTTATTGAATATTGTACAACAATGAAACATATCTTCACAAATTCAGAAATGACCAAAGCTACTATCACAACTTAAATGAGCATCTTAGATCACAATATTGTACTGTCAAGGATTGCAGAGAAGAGGATAGTAGATGGGCTGATTACTAAGTTCAGGTTAGGAAATTATATATCCACGGAAAATCTTGATGCAAGAGCAACAGGAAAAGGCATGTACAACTCACCTATGACCATCTTTCATGTTTCCCTGCTCGAATTCCTAAGTATGTTGTTTCCGGTTGTAGAAGAGATTGCTTGAGTACCTTTTTTCATTCTTGTTGTCTCAGAAACTTTCTTTCTCTTCAGTGTATTCCTCACTGCACCTTCTGAAGTACTGCAACCAGTCTGATGGTTGGTCACCTGAGTTCCAGTAGTTGTTTCGTTGGGATCCACATTCTCGCTATTGTTGAAAGACATCTGACTACAAACACTAGAAACCTACAATTGGGTAAAAACAAAAATCATGTATAGTTATACATAATATGAGCACAAAACAACAACTATGAGCTATGATAGTACCTTAGAGTGCAGCATGGTAGTACGGTCTGTTTGCATAATCTGCATAAAAAAGAGTTCAGAATAGTTGCATATACAAGAACAGGGTGAATGAGTTAGCAAAGTGTCATGTATCATACATTTTTGCGTGGCCATGGAATACACCTAGCTTGGGCATTTCCTATCTTGTTTAATTTCCCTTGTGCACGAGGCAGCTCAGTTGTTTCTTTGAGCACGACATTGACAAGAACTTCAACACAATCAGCTAGTGGTTGGCCATCGGTAGCTTTAGCATTTCTATCAGTTTTCTGAATGGTTCCCATTGCCACCACACTTGCACTGTTTGGCGACGTCAAACTAACTTCCATGCCACACTTTATGGTATCTTCTAATCCGTCCTGTAAGTTGCAATAGTACTAAGTAACCCTTCTAATTTGCTAGTTGGTTAATAAGTTGAGACAAATATAGAAAAATCACCTTTGGCCCCTTTTGGAGCGGTGTTTGAAATATTCCTGGTTTCTTATGTTTAGTTGTCTTTGTCTTCTTTGGTTTTGGCATAGGCGCAAGACTTGGTAGTGCTGATTCTGTTTTCTTTGATTCCAGTTGGGATGCCTTCACCAACTTAGAGTAGCCATTGCCTTGGAGCAGGCTTGGAGCAGCCATTGCCTCGGATGCCTTGGTAGTATATGAAAGTGAAGTTGCTTGTTCTTCGTCATTCATGGTTTCCAAGTCCTAGTATGTGGAAACTCATATTTAGCTAGTAGTAAGTGCTCAAATAATATGACTGAATATAAGAGATGAAAACAAGAATCACCTTAGAAGGTTCTTTATTTGGAAGCTCCTTTTCTGGAATTCCTCCCATTTCAACAGACCCCCTAGAAGCTATGATCAAACTTTTTAGCTCATTGTACTGTTCTGCCATTCTCTCACTCTTGGCCATTATTGAAGTTTGATTTGCCACCAGAGTATGCACCACATGCCGAAGCTCCATGTTCTCTTGTTTAGCAACATGTAGTTCAGCTTCAACTTGAGCAAGGCGCTCCGAAGCGACTCCACCTACTAATAGACCAAGGCCACTTGGCCTTCCTTTCTTTCCTTTTCGGAAAATTGATGAATAAAGATCACCATCACGGGCCTCCTCACCAATCAAAGAAGGATCCTCTCGAATCCTTTTTTAATTTCATCCTGAAAGGTTCATATAACAGTAGGGTTGCAAGCATGAATTTTATGAAGCACTGAACACAGCAGTATCAAGTGAAAGCTAACTAGGAATATAATAGAACAGAGCACTATGAAGTGAACTACATACCATTTTTACTCCGCTTTGTTGGTTGACTGGATATCCATTGTTTTTCGTATGCGTAACCACGTAAAGCTCGGCACGCCCAATTTCCCTACCCTCTACAATCTCCTGAAGCAGAGATGAAATGTTGATACACTAGTTACACAAGTTAGAAAGGACAAAGACACTATGGCAACAGATCTAGACAACAAATCTGTCCACAATTCAGCTGTGTACATATGAGAGGCAGAATAAGTAAGGCCAGCCTTCCTCGACACAGCGGTGTGGGTCCCGTTGACACAAAGAACAGGGCAAATGAATATTATGGGAAAAAATAAAACAAGGAATATTGATTACCATTTGATCAAGGACAACTGCAAAACTTTGTGACCCAGCGGTGTGGGTCCCGTTGCATCCCTCGAGTTGCGGTGCCCGAGTGGCTTTGTTTCTCTCAGATTTTTCCTAGACACACAAATATGGTGAAGAAACTCATAACAAGCTTATATGTGGAACACATATTTAGCATAGGATACAAAACTACACCATTGAGTACTCACCTTAGCTTTCTCTGTTCTCCAGTGTTTTACTAGCCACTACCACTGTCCAATTGGAATTCTATTATCACAACCATTAAGAATATTCCGTGCCCGTGACAAATCAGCTTTGTAGTATTTCCTCTTTAAAACAACCTTGAAGTCTTTCCATTTTTTACTAGCTGATCTCAACACCCATCTTTTGTATCACTCATCAATGTTGAAAAAAGCCTATTATACAATACAGTTGTGACAACTTGTTCGTTGAAGAAAAAAGTGACTTGTTTGTTGAAGATGCCAATATATATGTTAGATTGCGTTGACATACCTAGACAGAACCCCACAACTTTTCTTTCTCTAACTTTGGTACTTTGCTCCAGTTTTGAGCAGCTAAGGACATTTCTTTTCCTTTCACTAGGGTTCCAATAAAATTTGTCAGCTTGCAAGTCTTCAAACCACATGGCTGACCAAATCTGTTGAACTTCAAATTGATCTTGTTATCAACATCATGTTCTTTCCAGAAGCGCCTCATGTGAGTAGGTCCTCTTGTAGTCTTCTCTACAACTTCTGGTATGTGAACAGATAGGAACTACCATTAGGCCAATGCAAAACAAGCACATATAAATTCTTTTATGCTCTCAGAACTAACCATGTGTTTGCTCCTGTTCTTGTCGAACTTCCTCTTCTTCTTCATGTTCATCTTCTTGTCCAGACTCACCTTCTTCATCTTCCGATTCAGTTTCATCACCATGTTCAGCGCCATCTTCTGATTCAGTTTCCTCACCACTTCCCTCATGGCTCCTTAAGTCAACATCTTCTTCAGCTCTGGAATTCTTCAAAATCAATACAAGAAAACAAGATGAGAAATAAAAAACAAGTGTTCAAAGTTATCCATACTGAGCTCCTCAATACCATCAGAAGTAATAAAAACAAGAGCTCACCAAGTATTTTAAGAGCTTACCATAGTGAAGTGTTTTAATTTATCCCTGTTTGAAGCTTTTGTTTTCATTTGTTTCATAACATTGATGCATTCCATTTGTGGTAGATTAACTTCTCTGACTTTATATTTCAGCTCATTCAGTCTTCGTTCATGGTCAGACACATGGGACTGATTGAATGCATCAGATCTTGATCCCGAAGTCATCATATTTCCTGGCATGTACAATTTGAAACTCAGTTAGAAAAGACAGTATCAAAACTAAGATAAAAACAATCAACGACACTTGAAATTTAGTCCAAAAACAATCAATAGCTCTCACCTAATCCTAGCCTAATATTCTTCATGCCCATCAATTCTAGCCTCCATATCAAAGAAGTCTCTTGTAGGTGGATGAACCACAGCGTACCAATCCTTCTCTATAGAATCTTGTACATAATATACTTGGGTGGCTTGAGTGGCGAGGATAAATGGCTCATCAAATATGTCGCTGCCACTGCTTAGAAAATGGTTAAAATTCACCTCAGTTATTCCATATGGGTCCTTTCGAACCCCAGCATCAGGGCGAAAACTGTCGACCCAATCACACTTGAATAAAACCACGCTGCCTTTGTTTGAATAATTCAGCTCAACTATTTCAGTGATTCGGCCATAATAAACAACATCTCCTAAAGCTGGATTCTTATCTTTAGCACTTGAGAAACTAGATGTCTTTGCAATCATAGATACTCCATCACATTGCGCTTCTTTTCCGTCACCATATCCCCTTGTGTGGAAAGTGCATCCATTTATAGAGTAAGCATTGTACTTTCTCACTATCCGATATGGCTTTTGTGCTAAGACTTTAACTTCTTCGGGGATCTTAACATTATTGGAAATCAATGATTGAACCTAGAATCATAACATAGTCAATGCAATATCATCACATGAAGCGCTTCAAGAATTTTAGCGTGAGATCATAGCACCTACATGGTCAGCAAACCAAGTGTGGAAACTATTGTGATGGTCACGTTCTACATCACGTATTCTTTTGCATTGACCCGCTGATAGAATATCATGATTTTGTCTACATGCACATGAGAGAGGGTTACCGCTAGTTCAGAGAGTATGGAGAGTGTGGAACAAGTGGTGAGAAACTTACTGGACATATGGAGCAATGTGGGGGTAATTGACCAACACATATCTTTGAGCTTGGATCCATGACGTGTAGTCTAGTTCTTCAACACAAGGACCAAATAAAGGACGACCGACTATTCTCAAGTATGGTTGATGGTTTGTCGAGTCATTGCGGCCAATACAATCATTATGTCGTCCTGTTTGAGTGAATATGGTTGGACAACCATGCAAATATCTTGAGCAAAATGTAAGAGTATCATCCAAAACATATCCCTCTGCTATTGATCCCTCTGGGTGACTTAGCGTATGGATCATACTCTTTAGCTTGCCCAAAAACCTCTCAACAGCCCACATGCTTCGGTAATGCACCGGTCCAGCAATCCGTACTTCAGTTGCAAGATGAATGGTCAAGTGTTCCATGATGTCAAAAAAGGAAGGAGGAAATACTTTCTCCAATTGGCACATGATTTCAGGAATCTCATCCTCCAACTTTTGTATCTCACTCACATTGATAACCTTAGAGTATAATTGCTTGAAGTAGTTGCACAAACGCATCAATGGAATACAAACATCTTCAGGCAAAGTTCTCCTAATGGCTAAGGGCAACAGATCACGCATTATAATATGACAGTCATGGCTCTTTAGTCCATTTAATCTCTTTCTCACTATATCCACTTTGTTGTGCAAGTTGGATGCATAGCCCTCAGGAAACGTAGCATCCTTTAGAACCTGGCAAAACATCTTAGCACCGTGTGAATCCAAGTAGTATAATGCTGGAGGTAGGTATGGTTTACTCCCAGTTAAATCTGGATGTTGGTCTTGGCGTATATTCAATTGTTGTAGGTCAAGACGTGCATTTAGATTATCATTTGATCTTTTGCTAACATTCAGAAGGGTATGGGCAATATTCTCAAACACATTCTTCTCTATGTGCATAGGATCCAGATTATGACGCAATAGAAGTGTTTCCCAGTATGGCAGCTGAAAGAAGCAACTTCTCTTTCTGAATATTGAAGTGTCTTGCTACACGCTTGTATCATTCTCATCTACCTGATTACTGTGTCACTTCCTGCTGCTCTTCTGCTGCAGTTTCCCATATGTAGTTTTCATGTCCTTTGTCAATATTGAAATGTCATGTGATGAAAGGGGAACGGGAGGCTCTCGATGTTCCTCAAAACCATCAAATGACTCAGCATCAAATCGAAACTCGTGATTAGGTCCCAAGAATCTGCGATGTCCCATATAGCATTTCTTGTGTCCATTCTTTAACCAAAGAGAGCATGTCTCTGATAGACAATGGGAGCAAACTGCTATATTTTCTCCAGACAAAGATCCACGCCCAGGCCAATCACTTATTGTCCATAGTAGTGTGGCACGTAAGAGAAACTTCTTAGATCGAGAGGCATCATAAGTCCAGACTCCATCATTCCAAAGCTCCAGAAGATCATCTATGGTTAGCTGCATGTAAACATCCATGTCTTTCCCTGGAGATTTTTTACCAGGAATGATGACAGAGAGGATAAAGTTTGATTGCTTCATACAAATCCATGGAGGAAGGTTGTAGGGGATCAAGACGATAGGCCATATGCTATATGAGAGATTCATATTTCCAAAAGGGTTGAAACCATCAGCTCCCAATCCAAATCTAACATTACAAACTTCTGAACTGAAGTCTTTGTGAATAGCATCAAAGTGTTTCCATGCAGGTGAACCAGCTGGGTGTCGTATCAAGCCGTCCTTTGTGCGGCCTTCGCTGTGCCACCTCATATCTGATGCCGTCTTTGTAGAAGCGAACAACCTTTGGAGTCTCTTCTTTAGCGGGAAATGACGAACCACCTTTTGAGGCACCTTGTGGACACGCCTTCCATCAACTCCAGTATTTACGCTCTTCCATCTACTTGTGCCACACACTGGACATGATATGGCATCAGCATGTTCCTTCCTAAATAGAACGCAATCGTTTTTGCATGCATCTATACTATCATATCCAATACCAATGGCTCTCACAAACTTTTTGGCCCCATGAAAATTTTTGGGCAACGCCTGACCTTCTGGAAGTGCCTCCTTAATTAGCGCCAATACCTCATCAAAGCAGACATTGCTCATTCCCCTCATATTCTTGATATGAAGCAACCTCACCAAAAATTGCAGCTTCGAGAATCTTTTGCAACCTGGGTACAACTCTTGGCGTCCATCATTAACTAATCTATAGTATGCCTCAGCATCATCGTCCAAATCATCTGCAGACTCTTGCTCCTCTCCTAAAGTACGAGTATCGTACATCCCAAATCCTTCTAGTAGCATCTCATCCATCTCATCACTATCAGCATATTCTTCAAACTGTGAACTAGGACCAGTAATTGCTTCGGAGGGCCGCATACTTTCTCCATGGTGAATCCATGTGGTATATCCGGACATGAATCCATCACAAATCAAATGATCATAGACTTCATGCTCACCTAACCAACGAGAGTTTACACATATCTTGCAAGGAAGAGAATCCTACTATTTTTTGCTAACTCACGAAAAGCAAATTGTATGAAGTTGATAGTTCCTTCAGAATACTCAGCGGAAGACCTTGCTGCTCGCATCCAACTCTTATCCATTCTCAACTGAACAAACCCAAGTTCTACGACACGTTAAAGCAGAGACCACATAAAATTCTACAATAAATATTTGAATGCATCAAAGAGAAATTTCTAAAAGCAATATCAGTTTACTATTAGCAGAATCAAAGGGATGTTCAATATAGAAAACCTCATGTGTAGCAAGAAAACAGTTTAGCTGAAACCTGATGCAACAAGATTAGAAGTAACACAGTAGGGATGTTCTATATAGAAATGCCAAATGCACCTGCAGTTTGATTATCAGTCTATCTATATAGCTTACTCCTTGTGTGAAGTTTTCTAACATGAACAGAAGGCCACCATGCACACAAGGCAACAACAAACAAGCTCCAATTTCAACAGGACAAGTTGCCACACTCCTAGTATAATTACAAGAAGGACATGACACACAGTACAAGTTGATTCTAGATGTCATCGCATAATGATTCTTCATCCATAAGTCTAGCACCAGCAAAAACTGGAAGAAAAATGAACTACAAAAATGAAGAGGCATTACCTCGAACACCTTGTGCGCAGCAGAGCGTCAGATCAACAGCAACCTGACATGGGCTACTCTGGCGTGGGTTGGGGGCGGGGGGGGGGGGGGTCACCGCTGATGAGTTCGTGCCCTGGACCACTTGATCTTCCTCCTCGTCTCCGAGCCTGGATCTCCCCTTCTTCTTCTTCACCGCGCATGCACTACGAATCCCACCACGAGATTGGGGACGAGAGAGGGAAGGCACGGAGTGGGGATGGCGGTGCAGGTCGCGGCGGATGCAGAGGCTCCGGCGTGGAGCGCCGGTGGCGGAGCAGGCGCCGGCGGCGAAGACGACGGGGCGCCCAGCACGGAGAAGCTGCGGTGGCCGTGGCGTTCCTCTGTTTTTTGTTTTTGGAAGACCTCTGTTTTTTTTACCTTGGAACGCAGCGGGGAGGGCTGTTTCACACCAAAAACGCTAGCTACACTCCGCGGCACTTTTGTAGAACGCCTTGTTTTCCCCTGTTTAGAAAGCATTTTCTAAAACTGCCCTTGAAGGCTGCGAGCTTCGGAGGCACTTTTGGAAAGTGCCATCAATACCATGATTCTGAGGCGTTTAGCAAAAACGCTGGCAAAAAAATGCCTCCTAATGACATACGTGTTGTAGTGTGCTCGCCAATCATGGCAAAAACGGCATGCTGGTCCCAGGAAGAAGACTCGCCGGTTGTAGCTCAGTATCATGTCGGTTGCAGCACCTTGGCTTGTCGCTTTGTAGACAACACCTCACTCCAGCATCTGTGGTTTCCAGTTGCAGCACCGGTCGCCATCGTCTGGTGCTGGTTGCAACACTCGTCATCGGGTGGCACTGTATCCAACAACGGCGATTGGCAGTTGCAGCTCCGGTGGTTGCCGGTTGCAGCACCCATGAAAATCCGCATCGCAGGCGGTTGCCGCACCTGTGGAAATCCCCATCGTAACCGCTTGTAGCATCCCATGGAAATCATCATCACAGCTCATGTGGTCGTGGCCCCATCCAGCGCCTCTCGTAGTACATGCTCGCCGTGGCGTGACAGGATAACCAGGACAGGCTCACTACGTCTCCGGGGAATATGTTCAAGCTGATGCGCCCGAAGTGGGAAGGAAAGCTGAGGAGGTGGCTCATCAGCCATGACAAGGATGAGGGTGGGGCGAGTGCGATCATGAAATCAAGACGTTGCAGTGGACTTGCTAGAGTGCGTGGTGGGATGGGATTGCCCCGGGAAGAAGGTGCTCAGGAAGAAAGTTGCGCCGATGCTAGTGTGCGAGAGGAAATCTGGGGAAGAAGGTGCTCTAGATAAAAATGGATGTATGAGAAAGATCGAGAAGGGATAAGGCAAGCTTCTACTCCCACTTGGGTTCGGTGGGCCAGGTGTCGTAAGATGAGTAGGTGGGGTGACACGCGCGTGAAGTTACTGGTGCTACGCGACTGGTCGCCTGATCATGGTTACTATGATGAAGATTTTTTTTCCTTTAATATATTTTCAAATCTCTAGTCCACAACGGGTAGATCTATAGGGCATACGCAAACACCTACTTCACAAGCAATATATTGATCAAATTCAAAATTGATTCACCCTCGGAAACGCTCTGGTGTAAATTTTCTAGTTATACTTGAAATAAGTGAACACACTTCTAAGGGCTACTACAATACGGCGCATGAAATCACTCGCAAATGTCCGGACTGGATCGTCCAGGAACTTAAACTCATCTGCCGGGAGGCATCTAATTTGTCCAGACCGATCACCAAATCGGGGGAAGGTGTGGGGGAGTCCGGGTGTCCTCCCGGCCCAATGTTAGTTGGACCACATCTTCGCGCAACTCATGTGTTGCACTTGGCTCTTTTTCCTCTCAGTCCACCAGGCTCACTGTCAGTCATAATGCACTATCCTAATTTGATGATTACCGCTGGATTGTGGACACCCCGCCCGATGTCTGCTGACATTTCATGTCATTTGTTTGGTGCTCCCCATTGGAGTTGCCCTAAGCTTTTGAATCTCAAGAACAAATTAGACTTATTGCATTTCCATCTTGAAGGTATTTCTGTCAGAGAATTCTTTCGTAGTTCATATGTTGTCAAGGGTGATGGGTGGTGTTGACGCTTGTTTGCTTGTTGTGTGTCGTTGGTCACCTCTACTCTCTTTATTATCTAATTTCTCTTTTTCTGTCTGTGTGCATCCTCAATGTTTCGACTACCTCCAGACATTCTATCTTGTGATGACGAGATGGAATTGGTATCATCTTGATTTTAATATATTACCCTTTGTTGGGAAAATATATTGCTTTCTCTTTCTTCAGCCACCACACCGCACATGCAAGTAACATCATGTCGGTAGCTGCATTTTGAGTATGGGGCGCAACTTTAGACATAGTGGTACGCAATTATAGTTGTGTGCTTGACTGAAATTTATATATAAATAAAATGAAGCAACTCAAAAGTAGAAGACCGAGGTAATAAACAGACCAATGGTTTACCTTAAAAGAAGCAAGTACCACATATTTTCGACTGTTTGAAACGCACTTAGTGTTCACACCACATCTCCACACAGGAAGACTTGGTGACCCTAGCGCCAGCTGCCATGTTCTTGACAAATTATGAGGTCAAACCAGAGTCCTGGTACATCACAGTACATATGATGAAGTACAAATGCATAATTTGTGGTACAAAGCAGACTATCCATCAGCTTTGATCAGCAGGGTCATATGGGTAGCTTGGGTAGGGTAGGAAAGAGGCAAGGGCAATGGCAAGTCTGTTCCATGTATCCGATCAGATGCTCCGTTGTCACCGTGTCTTCTTCAGCCATCTTCTTCATCTGCTCCATCAACACCAAGCTACCGTTAGCCTTTGCCACGTGTTCCATCATCACTCTTTCAACCTCAGAAATTTCAGGGCTAATTAGTGCACGCAGCTCATCCCGAAACTTCGCTTGTGCACTTAGCAGATCATACTGAGAATGATATTTTGCAAATAGCATACATTCTTCCCTCGATGCCTCAAACTTTGCCAACTTAGCTTCATAATACCCATGCACTTCCTGCACCAGCAGATTAAATGAGATGAGAACTTGTGATATGCATAATCCACATCCAGCAAAAGAAAACCTCTTCTATATACACCAAATTATACAACTTCATAGCACTTGAATTTTTAATGTCCATCACCAACCAGATGAAAATCCTGTGGTTTATAGGACGTTGGTAGGTTGAGTCGTTCTAGAATGGGGGATGTAAACATAACATAACAAGTCCCAACATGATAGCCTCCATCACTATGTATTAACAATAATGTGCTCAAAATTTAGAAGAATAAAAATAATGTACGGCAACTCTATGTCAATGCCACTAGTCGCACCTGCAATTCTGCTTATGCCAATACTTAGGTCTAATTATGAAAATTTCATTACTCCATTGAAACTTCTTACATCTTCCAAGATTAGGGAGAAGACCAATAATGAAAAGAGAAGGTTGCCTTTTCGGCAAAAAAATACGTGGGGCCGGTAAAACGGTTCGATGGATGGTAACGGCCCAAGAGCAAAGGTTGGTGGCAAAAAGGAATGACATTTTCATAAATGGCTGAAAAGCAACATCGTCCTACTGTATCCAAGTATTAAAAGTATAACCTGAACACTTTCATGTCTCGACTATAAACTATCATTGAACATACAACTTGAGCACACCTACAATTCTAAGTACAGGTATTTCTTTAAGATGCGTGTTGGGATATAAGTGATGTGGGTATAGGCAAACGAACAACCAATATAGCATGGAGTGTGAGGGACAGCCGTTAATGATTTATAGACAATATAAGCTGATGTGGACTGGTGATAGAGACAACTATTGTTTCTACTATACGAGAAAAGAAAGAAAGCAATAGTCCACAATGCAACGCCCAGTGAAAGTACAACGGACAAAAGAATCAGGACCTGACACAATGGTGCATGGAGGTTGATAAGATTGCCTTCGAATTCTTCCGCACATTGAGGGCACTGGTTAGAAAGATAAATATGCATTCATAAGTAGAGAAATCTCAGGTTCCCATGATTTGATTCATGAATGTAAGTTAATATGAAGTACATACAGAATGTGGCATGTTACCTTCAGATTCTCATTCCTTGAAAGCTGATCCCTGAGCCACCTTGTTAGGCACGACCAGCCATAGACATGCCCACAATGAATACAACTGCAAGTTGGAGATGGAAGATGATGTAGAGAACACAAGCCTGTCTATGAATACTGTATAAAATCTAGTAACCCCAAGACAAGAAAAATGAAAAACCTCTGATCTTGTCACCAAATGAAGTAAGCACCATGGAAGGTCCAACAAAGACTGCCCTCCTACACTATATGATCATGTGGTGCCACATCCTCAACCCAAACCCTCCTAATATGCATACACAGTGATCACCTAACCCGATCATGTCAAATGGATAATGAATTCATGATCTGGAATAATTCAACAATGGATTGCAACTATGCCTATAACAATTAGTTGATGGCGAGAAGGAAACATTATTAATAATTCAATCGCTATAGCTAACCTATCATAAACTTAGATCTTAACATTACTCAAAACACAAGCGTTATTCCTCTCGGTGAGAAAAAAAAGGATCAGAAACAATGGATTGTTAAAGCTGTTGCATGATGTTAAAAAATCAGCTGCATCCACTAGGAGTAGTTGTAATGATCCCCAAGTGGTGGCTACTGCATATATATATTGTCATGGTAAAATTCAAATCCCAACATGGAGATGGTATTAATCAAAGCAGGACATAACTTAAGTTATTTCAGCGAGCTAGCATATGGGGCTCACTTTAAGCACAATATCATGGAATAAGACGTCAGTTTAGTAGCATATACCCAAAAAAATAAACAGTGTAAACCATATTCCTCACCAGATGTGATGCTCGTCCGTGGAGGTCCACGGTTCCATGCAGATAGAGCAGGTTGGCCGTGCTGGTGCCTGAGCATCAATGCCTTTCCCCCCTTCAGCTGAAGCCTCCATGTTCGCACTCACTAGCATCCTATTTGCTTCTTTGTTGGAGATGTTCGCATTATATTCACCAAAGTAGTTACTGTCTCTGTATGAGCCATCGGTCTGCCACCCCGTTCACTAGCTTCCACGGCATGGGGACACGGCCCCTCTCTGACCGTAATTTCGACATTGGCAATTTCATCCCCGCCTTCCATACCAGGTGCTGGCAAGGACGAGAACACGCACGACACACAAATCATCAGCTGAGGGCAATTCTGCTCCATGAACACTATCATATCCTTTGGCACCATCTTTTCTTGTTCAGCCATCTTCTTCAATCGCTCCTTCATTAACATCACGTTGGCCTTAGCCATTGTCACCTTTTTGTTTACTATTCTCTCCATCTGAGCAACCCGTTCTCTAAACCATTGTTGAATCTCAATACACGTTGCCCTTACTGCAACAAATATATTTTCGTAAAACGCTTTAATTTCCTGCAGTTCAGGTCAATTGAGCAAAAGAATAAGTTATGAGATGTAATCCACATTAAAACTAAAGAAGCCTCCTAACAACGATACTAGTTATAATAATAAAAACCTTAAGGTGGATACTGCTACAGTTGATTATATGTTTATAACATTTTTTCCGATGTCTGGTTACCAATTCAATAGGACCTAATATAAAGTAATTTACTACATGATTACTAATATAAAGTAATAGGACCTAACATTTAATATCATGTCTGGTTTTGGAACACATCCAGAATGAAAAGGATGAACCTAAGTGCTTCACTTTGTTAGTAAATCTAAATTCAACAGAGAACAAACTGTTAATGATGAATAGATCGACAAGTCATTTCAGGCCAGCATAATAGGATAGAAGTGCCACAACTCTATGGGCAAATAAAGATATAATAGTTTTCCAACAGGCTTAACAAAAATGGTTGCTTTTGCAATAGCCAATTAGTTGGTACAACTGTGACCACATGCAACAACCGAAATCCACCCTTGCTTACAGGGAGACTGTATATATACATGTATTAACTAAAAATATAGACAAAACACCACAACTTCTCCAACATGATCTTATCCAAAAGATAAACTGAATGATGTTTAGGTCGAAAGTCTCCATACATAATCTTAACTCAAAGTTATGAGAAAAGGCATGTATATATGCCTGATTCTTCTCCATTGCAGATTATGTTTCCTCTTTGACTCAAATCTGATACACGCTACCTATTGTAAGCTGTAAGGCCAGGATGAGGTGACAACTACTTGTTGATCCCCAAGATTATGAAGGATCCTATCATGCACCCTTGTTTTCTCAGAAGGGTTATGGACATAAAAATTTGGTGTCTTATGTTGACCTATTTTTTTTCTTGTCAGATTTTAGCAGCAATGAGACTAACCAGGGTGATGGTAGAAAAACTAATGTTTCTACTATTGGAAAGCCACAAAAGATCGCACGTAATGTGAAAAAGGTTCAAGAGATTTTGCAGCGCTCCACCTTACCACACTAAAGCTAAGGCAATATAAAAATCTAAGCAATTGATTGGTAGACCATTGTTAAAATTTAATGGCCATTAATGGTCAACTTCTGAACATGGTCCAAATTGATGCTTTTTCATTATGTTTTAGATATTTACTCATGGATAATTAACTGTAAATTTCAAACAACTCATATTCAGAAGTACATAGGTAATGTTTCAATTTATTTTTTGAAATACATTATTAAATGCTAAATAAGTCAGATATTGAATTAACCAGCTAATTCTAAAATTAATACTAACTTCCAAAGTACCAAATATATGTATTTCTTTAATATGTAAAGGTTTAAATTGGAATGGGGTATCATTTTGCTGCCAAATTGTACTCATGCAAGACCCGAATTGTGAGAAAGAAATAGGGAGAAATGGATGCTATTGATTCTAGTGAATTATTTGTTTCCGTTCACAATATCTTGATACTATGTAATTTTTCGCTATTAGTGGGGGTTGAATAAGAAAAGATACTATTATTGCTTATAGAATTGAACCAAAAGGTCCGGTTATCTCATAAAAGGTAGGGAAAATATCATCATATATATAGATCAACATAAACCAACATCCTACATCTAAAGTGGATGTCTTTAAAAACAAACTCGACACATCTATAGATGTATAGAGGATGAAAGAAACAGAACTTCAGGACTGCAGCAACCCTCCAAAATGTTTTCTGGTGCGTAGAGGTTGATTATAAGCTTCTCCTCGAATTGTTTGCCACACTGAGGGCACTGGTTAGAAATATCAACAGTCATGGATAAGTTGAGAATTTCCATTCAGATATTGGATATATATCTTCAATATAGTCTGTTCACTGAGTATATGCAGACCCACTCACGCTACCTTGGCACTATTCTGGCCAGAACGACCCAGCAACTTCTCCATACAAGATCTGCCGTACACATGCCCACAAGGAATGCAACTGCATTTAGAGATAGATGATGATTAGTATTCCAAAAGTATCACTAGTCTCATATAGTTAGAATACAAGCCATGCATATGTATGTAGCGTGAGTGCATCTATTTAACATGAATAATAGAAACTAATATGTGATGCTATAGCGGAAGCTAAACCATTTAGTGGATTTTGAAGAAAAAAATATGGACCATAAATAAGGAATTTTTAGATGAAACATAGATCCACAAGCTCATAAATTTTTATTGTGGTCAGGTGTTCAGTGAAGGGCCAGAGTCCTGATTAGAGCCCTCGTTCCAAGATGCACCTTCCAGCGAAGCAGACATCTCTAAGACACCGAATTAATTGATGGTTCGAGGGGTGCGAACTGGCAAGGGCGACGACGTTCATGCTGGTTCACTGATTAGGTCTTGACTCGAGCTGCCGCGTGATGGAGAACGGCACGGCTTCTTTTCTGGCGATTTGACAGGCAAATTTTCAAATAGCAGGGCTAAGCTCCTCCGACTGCTATGGATTTTAGCGGAGGTTATCAGCCCTTTTGCGCTTGTGGCTGCAATAGCCGTAGAAATTACGTCGTTGTAGCGAAAACTCATCTACAAGGCTACTAATTTTTCTTCAAGCATAGAAGAGAAAGAATAGAATAGCATTGCACGCAGTGGACCACTGGCGGAGCTACGGCTGGTGCTTGCAGAGGCTCCCCCCCCCCCCCCCCCCCCCACCACCACCACCACCACCACCACAAACCTTGGTTAAAATTGTGAAGGGAAAATTTTTGAGGTCCTGAGATTAGAGAAAATATAGTATTTGGCCCTCCCAAATATCTGTATTTTCTGATTCGCCCCCCAGAAGATCTTGGCTAGCTCCGCCACTGCAGGGGACTATAGACAGGGAATGCAATCCTCTTCAATACCAGATTAGCAGTGGTGTATGGACCTCGCAAAATCAGATCTCATGCCATATCTAATTAGCCAGTGCAAAACAAATACGTTACTGTGCTGATAAGCCCCAATCCAAAAGGAAGCGAACGTGATGGTACTAGGACCATGTCCCCCGCAGAAAAACCAAGAAACCCTAGGCCCCAACAGAGACGCAACATCACCGCCCGAAGAAGCAGCAGCGGAATTGCACTAGGCCGTGGGAGTGGAGGCCCTCGCTCGCTCACCACATGCGATAAGGGCCGTCGCTGCTCCATGGCTCCGTGCAGGCGGGGCAGATGGTCGCCGGCGACGGCGTCGCCTTGGCCTCACCGCCGCACGCTGCTTGGCTTGCCTCGACGACACCTCCGGCGTTCCCCCCTGCGCCGGTGGTGTCCGCAGCGTGCGGACGCGGCGCCTTGACGCCGGCGATCTCCTCCCTGCCAGGCGTGGGCGGCGGGGACGACATTGGAGGGAGGCAGAGGAGTAACGGAGACGAGGGTTTTTTGGGGGGAGGTCGAATTCGGGAGGAGGGAGTGTGGAGTGGGGTTTCTTCTTTTGACGGGAGGGACTGGAGTGGGGTTAGGTCAACTCCACGGGGGCGGCTCCATATCGGCTCATATGTGTGCGTTTCTGTGGGCTTATTTTTCAGACCAAAAATCCTTTTCAATGGGCTCCCTGCTCCTATATTATGTGGTTGGCCCATTCCCCTAATTTGAATAAATGAATTCTCAAAAATTGAAGAAACATGGACTTTGTCCACCGCCATGTAGGACTGGGCCTATATGCACGTGAGATTTCCCGTATCTCTCTCATCTTCATTCTAAGCATTTCTCAAAAAAAATATCTTCATTCTAAGCCTGACCCAGATCCCTCCAACCGCACGCCCTCGCCGCAATGTTTCCGTACCCACAACTGCATTGGCTTTGTCACTGCCACGTTGCCACCCCCCCCCCCCCCCCAGGTTCATTATCTGACCCAACTATGCCGGCTCAAGCCCTCTCACCATGATCCGATCTCACCGGCAAAGTCCCGATCCCACTGGATACGTCCCAAAGTCATCCTCCACTGCTACCCTCGCCGCACACACCACATGTTTAGTCACTTTCGGGCTCTGATCCTCCTCTAGTTCGTCCGTTTGGTTGTAGTCGACGGAGCTCCGACATAGATTCCTGCCATCTCTTTGGGGCGGTGAGGTTAGGATTTCTCGTCTTGTGGCGAGATTTGGTGTCAGATACTTCAGATCTATGCAAGGATTCAAGGGCGACTACTGCGGCTCTAGGGCGCTGGCCCTTAGGAGTTATGTGCACGAAGACTTTCCATTTGTTATCGACAAGGTCAAGCCGGCTCCAGTTGGGGAGCGGCGATAGCAGCGCATCAACGGCTCGTTCTGGCGATAGTAGTCGTTGTTTGGGGTCTTGGAATCTCAATATAATTTTTATTATGTTCGAGATACTTTGTACTTCTGCTGAACTTTGATAATAGATCTGAATCATTTTCACACAAAAAGGGGGTCGATTGCTGAACATATATCTAATTCTTTAAGTACACCATATACATTTTAGTGTACATATGAAACATTTTTTTGGAACAGGTTACACATTTTTCGAATATACAATGTACATATTCTTTCAATAGATGTTTTGAAAACTTTTTTGAATAAAAGAAATACAATTTTGACATGCACGTTGAACATTTTTTATGGTGATAAACTTCTTTCTGTAAATAAATGCTTAACTTGTTTTCAAACATATCTTTTTAATGTCTACTTTTTCTGGACACATTTGAACATTTTATGTATACATTAGGAACAATTTTTTGTACACGCTTATTATTTCCTAGTACATGATTAAAATTCTCTATGTCTTATATGATTTGATGTAAAGTTTTGTATAAATATTGTACATTTTTTGTATACATTAGGTACATTTTGATATGCTTTTAAATATGTAAAAAGAAATGATTTAATTTATGAAAATTGATAACTTTTGGCTTCTCCCTTCCGTATACACATTGAAAAACTTTTAACATATCAGCAACATTTGTAATATTTTTTAAATACATGGGTGATATTTTTTTAATATATATGTTATGATGTATACTATTCTGAAGCACAAACACTTTGCATACATCAGGAACAATTTTTATATACGCATTGCACATTTTCAAAATACATGATTAGTATTTCTTTCATACACATTTTTTACACTTTCTAAATGGTGATTAACATTTTTTAAATACCATACAATATTTCAATACATAGTCGCCATTTTTTGTGTACGCATTTTAAGATTATTGAATGCTTGATAATTTTTTTTCAAATAATAGATTTACATTTTTTTATACATGGTCAACATTATTTTGTGCACATTCATTATTATTCTAATGCTTGATTAACATTTTTTCAAATGCAATATTAAATATTTTCGTATCCATAGTATACATTTCCTCTATGCACATTTAGCATTTTTGAAATGCTTGACTAACATTTTTCAAATACCTATTTAGACTTTTTTTTTAACTTGATTAACATTTTTCATAATAGATTATCAAATTTCCATACACATTGTAAGTTTTTGTTAACATGAGAAACATTTTCTCTATATACGTTTAGCATTTTTCAAATGCTTGGTCAAACTTTTTAAATATTTTTATGTAAAGTATTCATCTAATATATTTATTTCAAATAATTGGAAGTATAAAAAAGTTTAAAAAAAGCTGAAAAATAACAAATCCGAGGAAGAACCCGAGTCGGTGGCGTCCTGTGCATCTGGGCCGGCCCATCTCGCGCCTTCTTTTAGGCGAGGCTCCCCTCTGTCTCGCTCAAGCGAGACAGTGTCAGGAGGCTTGCAGGAAGGATGTCGAGCGGGCATTTGGTGTGCTCCAATCTAGGTCTGCTGTTGTCCCGTACCCCGCTCAGATATGGTCAAAATCACAAATATGGGAAGTGAAGACTAGCTTTGTCATCTTGCACAACATGATCATTGAGAGCAAGTAGCAAGAGCCAGTGTTTGACACTGAGGCATATTACACGAAGAGTCCTCTTGCAACTGTTGATCACCAGGTACCGGCATCATGGGCTGCCTTCCTCAATATGCGATCCGGGACCCACAAGTGCATCTAGAAGTGCAGCACGATTTGGTGGAGCACCTATGGAGGCTCAAGGGCAAGACATACACTACTAGGGAAAACCTTACACATAGAAGCTTATCAGTAGAGTGGGCTAAAATGTGGCGCTACTGCTCATTAGCAGTAGCGCGTGTATACAAAGAACGCTAAGTATACATGCCACACCGTTGCCAACCGGCTAGGTATAGTAGTAGCGCCCCTGTGGGAACCGCGCTACTGCTAACTAGATAATAGTAGCACCGGGTCGTGGCCGCGTTGCCGCTAAGCCGACCATATCCTCCTGCCCTGCCTGTTTCCTCATTCTCCCTATCTCATAGTCACCATCGCGGTCGTTCTCCTCCTGCCATCGCCGCCGTCGCCGCATTGCCGCCGTCGTCGCCGCATTGATGTCGGCGTCGCCGCCACCCCCAGCCTCGGTAAGCCTCCTCCTTCTCCTCTTCCGCCTCCCTCCTCTAGCTGTCCCTTCTCCCTCCTCTGCCGCAGTCCTCCCTCCTCTAGCCGCGTCTCCTCCTCCCCTCATCCCTCCCCCTACTCCGTCCTCCTCTAGCCGCCCCTCACTACTGCAGGATGCTGCTAATGCGACACTATGATCAGAGACCCTTTGACAAAACTATGACGTGACACTACGGCGATGTAAAAAAACGTCAAAAAAGATGCAAACCGTTTGCGATGGCGGAGCCATCAAACACGGTTCCGATTTTAGTTGCATGTGCGATGCAGGGCATACGGTTCAGTTCAACTAATTATTTGCGATGAGGAAGTAGAATAGAAATGGCAGCCAGATGAAGGCGTTTGCGATATACGACATACAGTTCACTCGGATTAACTCTTTGTGATGAGGCGGAACAATAGAATCGGGCAGCCATATGAAGGTGTCTGCGAGCATATGTTTCAGAAGGATTACCTGTTTACGATTAGGCAACAGAACAGAAACTGTCAGCCAGATCAAAGTGTCTCCGCTTGACGGCATATACTTCACACGGATGAACTGATTGCCATTAGCCACAACAAACAGAAACAATTAGACAGATCAACGTGTGTGCGCTAGACGGACACACATTCTAATTAAAAGAAGCATGCACGATGGTTATAACAAGTGCTCACGGTTGTTGGAACAAGAGGTGTGCTGACATTGCCTATTGCATTGCACCCTATGGTGCAAACGCCACGTACGTAGCCGAGAAAGCATGCCCACATTATGCCATCCGAGAATAGTGCCGCACTTAGAAATTATAGAACACCGTCAATAAATTTGGAGCCGGGTGCCGTCACATAGGTGCGGCTAGAGGAGGAAGGAGCATGGGGAGGGATGAGGGGAGGAGGAGAGGCGGCTACAGGAGGAAGGAACATGGGGAGGAATGAGGGGAGGAGGAGAGGTGGCTAGAGGAGGGAGGAGTGGGGCGGAGGAGGAAGGAGGGACAACTAGAGGAGGGAGGAGAGAGGAGGAAGAGGAGAAGGAGGAGGCTTACCGAGGCCAGAGGATGGCGGCGACGCCGGCAACAATGCGGCGACGGCGGCGGCAATGCAGCGACAGCGGCGATGGTAGGAGGAGGACGGCCGCGACGGTGACAGTGAGACAGGGAAAGTGATGAAACGGGGCGTTGGGGATAAGGCCGGCTTAGTAGCAACGCGGGCCATGGCTATCTAGTTAGTTGTAGTGCGGTTCCCACATGGGCGCTACTACTATACCTAGCCTGCAGTTGGCAACGGTGTGGCATGTATAGTGGTATCACGTTTTATTCTTGCCGCGCTACGGCTATGCACATAGAAGTAGCGTTCTCTGTATACACGCATTACTGCTAATGAGCATTAGCGTCTCATTTTAGCCTACGTTACTGATAAGCTTCTGTGTATAAGGTTTTCCCTAGTAGTGATGGTGCAAATCCAAAGTACTACTAATCCAAAGTAAAGTGATCAAGTTTGATTAGTACTACTTTGGATCTGCACCATGTTGCCTTCACTTGAATCTAATCCACGTCTCTTTCACCCACTCATATAATAACTCATCATGATCATAAAATCATATGACTATACAAATTCAACGCCAATACG
The DNA here is from genome assembly GCA_032464435.1 of Aegilops umbellulata. Classification (NCBI taxonomy): domain Eukaryota; kingdom Viridiplantae; phylum Streptophyta; class Magnoliopsida; order Poales; family Poaceae; genus Aegilops; species Aegilops umbellulata. The sequence goes on along the minus strand of CP136058.1, from coordinate 615,459,581 downwards.
CAGAAGGAAAAAATACAGGAAATTATAGTAGTAGCGCTGGTTGACCAAACGCTACTGCTAGGTAGGTTTAGCACTAGCGCTGGATGGACAGACGCTACTACTATGTAGGATAGTAGTAGCGCGTGTCCGACCGACGCTACTGCTAAACATTAGTTGTAGTGTCGTAGCAGTAGCGCGGGTGCCCATGCTACTACTAGGCTTTTCCCTAGTACTCCCTCTGTATCGAAATAGTTGTCGCTGCAGTAGCTCAGCTCCAGCTACTGCAGCGACAACTATTTCGATACAGAGGGAGTAGTAAGGAATAGTGCAAAAGCAATAGATGCACAAGACATGAGGATCAGTAAAGTGTGTGGAATTGCCACATGGGTTTCAGTGTTCCCTCTCAGGTTGTCTGTCCAGGCGCTCTCAGCAAACAGGATTTCCGCCGCAAAGATGATATTTACAAATAACGTAAGACAGAATGCAATAAAGGCTAATGTTTCAACATATAGAGATATCCTGTAGTTGCCCATTGTTGACCTTGATGAGGCAACACGAAAAATGGGAATGACGGATGAAGGCAGGGGAAATGCCTGGATTACTGGACAAAGAATGATTAGCTCATATATCCCTTCGGAGTGTGATAATCTTGCACAATATATAGCAGGAATCGTGGCAAGAAGCTTGAGTAGCACATGATGGGTAAATAGAGACAGGTTTGTACCAAAGAAATACTCAATAACTACATGGCTAGCAATAACATATGTCAATGTGATGATGTGGCTTGAGAAGAGAAGAACTTGAAAGACCACAAGTGGTGCCATGGAACTCGTAAATATCTGCACGAAACAATAATATGGAGAAACTCAGGGAAAAAAATCAACATGCCATTAGACCCCCACAAGTTATGGTCTAATTTTGGGAGTTGCATTGATGTAACGGAAACTGGACTTACAAACCTTGTTCATTAGCTCTACAACATCATGAAATGTGAGGATGACATTGTGACTAGATTTCACTAGTGTTGAGCTCAACAAAATATAGGCAAGAAAGACCCCAGTAAAAGTGAATAATATAGAAAAAAGGTGGTCATGAAACAGGGCACCAAGGGTACTGATAAGCCCCAAGTGCAGGGAATCATCGTAGCATTTTCCAAAGGTGGAAGTGATAAGTATGGAGTGTCGAACCCACAAGGAGCTAAAGGTAAGATCAATATTCTCTCAAGCCCTATCTGCCACTAATACGACTCTACGTGCACCGAACGTTTTCTTCCAACTAGCAATGAGAAATAAAACTACGTTGTGGCTATGAAGAGGATAACTTTGCATGAAATCGAAGAGCTAAAATATAAAAGTAGGTGATGCTATCATAAAGTTAGAATATAATACTAAATATTATAAATAGCGAGTGTGGAATAATGGTGGATCGGTGTGCGGAATTGTCCTAGGAAATTGTTAACAAGGCCGATAGTCATCATTGCAATTTCATATGAGAGAGAGGCATAAGCTAACATACTTTCTCTACTTGGATCATATGCACTTATGATTGGAACTCTAGCAAGCATCCGCAACTAGTAAAGATCATTAAGGTAAAACCCAACCATAGCATTAAAGCATCAAGTCCTCTTTATTCCCATACGCAACAATCCCTCTTACTCGGGTTTGTGTTTCAGTCACTCACAAACCCACTATAAGTGAATCATGAACGTATTGCAACACCCTACAGCGGGAATCCCTCACGCTTGCGCGACACGGAGGGCACCATAGGACATCACCAAAATAAAACATACCAGTCGTACCAATCTATATCATCAATCAACCCAAGGACAAAAGATATCTACTCAAAACATCATAGGATGGCAAAACATCATTGGATCATAATATGTAGCATAAAGCACCATGTTCAAGTAGGGATTACGGCGGGGTGCGGGAGAGTGGACCGCGTAAAAGAGATGAGGATGGTGATGTTGATGAAGACGATCACCGTGGCGATGATTCCCCTCCCGATGGCACTCCGGCGCCACCGGAAAAGAGGAGGAGAGGTTCTCCCCCTTGTGCTTCCTCCTCCATGGCCTCCACCTTCTGGTCCTTGGCCTTCATGGTGATGATGGCCCCTCCGGGATACTCCTCCATGGCCACCGGTGATGATGGCCCCCTCCGGCAGGGTGCCGGAGAGGGCCTAGATTGACTTCTCGTGACTACAGAGGCTTGCGGCGGCGGAACTTCCGATCTAAGTTTCTTTCTGGATGTTTTGGTATATATAGAAGAGTTTTGCGTTGATTTCATGTCAGGGGGGTCTCCGGGCTGTCCATGAGGCAGGGGGCGCGCCCCCCACCCTCGTGGGCATCCCGGGACTCTTCTGGCCTGCTTCTGGTACTCCGTGGGCTTCTTCTGGTTGAAAAATGATCTCCGTCAAGTGGCACGTCAATTGGACTCCGTTTAGTTTTCCTTTTGTGCGATACTCTAAAACAAGGAGAAAACAGAAACTGGCACAGGGCTCTAGGCTAATAGGTTAGTCCCAAAAATCATATAAAATATCGTATAAATGCATATAAAACATCCTAGAAGGATAGTATAATAGCATGAATACTTTATAAATTATAGATACGTTGGAGACATATCAGGTACGGACATGAGACCTCTGAACCTGCATATATGATATCCATTTCATAACTAAATGTTAACTCAATAAGCAGGAATAAATAGTAAAATGGCATGTTTTATGAATGACCATCTCATCATGGTGTGTAAAGTTCAAAGGCAGTGCTGCTGCCGGGTCCCTCGGGAAAATCAATATTTTAATGGCAGAAAACGTACAACACTAGATTTGCTAGCATCAATCATTCTGGACATCTTTAACTATGTATGGGCGAGAGACGCTGGAAAATACCTGAACAATGGACAAACGAACATCAAAATTGTGTGATACTATGTTTGTACCCATAAGTGCCATCAGTGAGTAAGCACTTTCACCACTCAACTTGGGGAACATCATTTTCACATGGACAGGAATCTCTGGTTGACCGATTAATAAACCAAGAATAAAACAAAGAATTGTAAAGCCAGCTATGCATGCATTTAACGTTCCAGCCATCCTCTTGTCCTAGAATGAGCAGAATAATATATCATAAGCACACAGTCTCTTAGTGGAATTCAAACAAGTCAACCTTTTAAGAATTAGTGGTTGGATGGTAGTACATTAACCAGAAGACATAAAAAATAATGGCTGTGATGAACTCATCCACATCAAACACAAGGTTCTATCCAACTGGTATGCCTAAAATCTGAAACAGCCAAAGTATTAAATGTTCAGAATTAGTTAATTAACAAGTCAATGCACATAACATGGCCAAAAATAAATATGGTACAATAATATAGCGCTGGCAAAAAATAGTTCTGTTTGAAGTTTGTTCACATACTTAGTTCTGAATTAAACAAAGACATCTCTGCCTGGAGACCGAGGCCAACACTTATGAACTAGCTGGGGGGGGGGGGGTCTTGAAATTCATGTAGAAACATTACAATTAAGACAACATGGTGGATGTAACTGAAAAATACACAAAATCCAAGGCAGCATCTTGCAAAAAGAACCAACACAGTCTTTCCGCGCAAAATAAAAAGTGTAACAGTTTTTAAAATACTGAAATTCAGTTCTGAGCCCGAGCTCGTATGCTCTCCCAGATGAAAAGTAATTTTATTAAAAAAATCAACTAGTTAATAGTGTGTTCTAACAGTGTCCAAATTTTGCGAATAAATAATATTTGTGATGCTCTCATGATAAACAAATCAGTGAGCACATATTATGTTTGATTTTTACCGAGAGTACTCTGAATTTAATTTCTTCATGGAAACTGAGTTTAGTTCTGTGCCCGAGCTTATATGCTTTCGGGTAAATAGTAAATTTGTAAGAATCAGCTAATCAATATATAATCTGAATTCTTTTTGACAAAAAAATATGTCCCAGTGTGTTCTAACTGCATTCAAGTTTTCATGAATAAATAACATTTGTGGTGCTCTAAGAGAAAAACAAATTGGTGAGCACATATTGTATTTCTTTTATCCAGAGCACCACGAATTTATGTTCTTCATGGAAACAAAAACTCAGCTCTGAGCCCGAGCACATATGTGTTGTATGAACAGTAAATTTAGAAAACTTTACTGATATATAAATAAACTTATTTCCTTGTCAACAAGCAAATATGTTTGTGTGTTCTAATTGCATTCAATTTTTTGTGAATACATAATATTTGTGGTCCTCTAAGAAAAAAAATCAGTGAGCACATCTTATGTTTTTTTTCATTATCCAGAGCACCTCAAATTTAATTTCTTCCATGGAAACAAAAATTCTTTTCTGAGCCCGAGCCCAGATGCTCCTGGGTGAATAGTAAATTTTAGAAAAATCTACTAATAAATAAATAAACTGATTTTTTTGTCAACCAATAAATATGTTTGTGTGTTCTAATTGCATTCAGTTTTTTGTGAATACATAACATGTGTGGTCCTCTAAGAAATAAAATTGGTGAGCACATCTTATGTTTCTTTTCTTATCCAGACAACCTCGATTTTTTTCATGGATACATAAATTCTGTTTTGAGCCCGAGCTCGTATGCTCCTGGATGAATAGTAATTTTTAGAAAATCTACTAATAAATAAATAAACTAATTTTTTTGGAACGAAATGAATATGTTCGTGTTCTAATTGCGTCCCTTTTCTGTGAACAAATAATATTTCTGGTGCACTCTATTAAAAAAATCCGTGAGCACATTTACTGCTTCTTTTTTATGGAGAGCACCACAAATTTAACTTCCTCATGCAAATTTTCACAGGGTTAGAACACATAATCATGCCAGGGACTCTCGATGCGGCACACAGCTTCCATGGCGCCGTGCCGGCCGGCTGCAAAAGACCTTAGATGCAAACAGTCAGTCCAGATAGTTATCCATAGGGAAGCTGGTAGGGACTGAAGACATAGACAGCGAACCAGAGGAGAAGAGGTCATTACCTTGAGCTGGCGTGCTTCCGTGGGAGGAGACGTCTTCTGCAGAGATGGCGTGGAGGGAGTCCGGAAAGAAGTATAGGTAATGGCGTACCACCGTGATCTCTGAGAGGGCAAAGAGGAGAAAAGTGAAGGAAGAGGATAAGGGCAGAGGCTGAATGCATTTGCCGCTAGCGAACTGGAAGACATCTCTACTCTATTTTCTTATGTGGCCAGCTAATAAGCGACTCTCCATTAGCAGGTTGACTCAAAAGTTCATTAAATCAAAATCACATCTCTAAAACTTTGGATCAAACATCTAATCATCTTTGAACTGAACTCACCACAGACTGAAGTTAAATGTTATTTAACTCACACTTGCTAGCTACGTCACGAGGCTGAATGGTATTACATGAGTGTGATACATAAAATTTTCAAGCACCTGAACATTAGGAAATAAAAAAAAATAGAACAAGAACCTGAAAAATACACAGGTGAAAATGGTTTCACCCGCACCCACATTAATACTAAATTCGAAGGATACTAGAAAAAAAATCTGATTTTTGGGGATATCAAACTTGGTCGACCATTCTACTCACACGCGAAATTTCCGAAGAAATGACACCCATGGTATGAATTTGGTCTGGTTTAAATGAAATAAATTTGGTCCGGTTTAAATGTAATTAATTTGGTCTGGTTTAAATGAAAGTTATCTGATATGCATGAAAATTATTTGGTCTGTTCAAATACCATTTGAAATTTAGGTTGACACGGTTGACCGGCCGGCTCCCGTATCACTGTCCGCGGATGCATCCGGACGCTTCAGCAGACATATACCATCTCTGTTTTAGGGGTCTGCGTTGGAGATACCTTAGATGAGTGTGATACATAAAATCTTCAAGTACCTGAAAAATAGGAAATGAAAAAAAGAACAAGAGTGCGAAAATACAGAAATGAACACGGTTCCATCCGCACCCACGTGAGTATTAAATTTGAAAAAAAAACTAGAAAATTTCCAAAAAATCAGAATTATTGGGGTATCAAACTTGGTTGACCAATCTACTCACTTGTGAATTTTGCGAAGAAATGAAACCGGTAAAAATACTATCAGAACCAGACAAATAAAATTGGGACCATACTATTCATCAAATTGTATTTTTAATATAGCTTTGATTTTGTCATTTTTGCCCTGGATAGCACAGAAGTCTCTTTTTGGTGAAACTTCATACGCGAGTACCGGTGGTGTATGTTATAAAAAAACATTTTTTATTTCATGTATTTCTTTCTAATTTACTATTCATAAGGGTGCGTGTGGAACCATGTTCAACAAATTCCTGTCCAACATGAGTGTACCTAAAAAAATAAATACGAAGTACCACATATTTCTGATAGTTTGAAACACCATTAGTGTTTATACCACATCTCGACCCAGGATGACTTGGTGGCACTAGCTCCAGCTAACCAGCTAGCTACCATGTACTTGACAAAAGATGAGGTCAAACCAGAGTATCCTCGGACATCACAGTAAATATGATGAGGTAGAAATAAATAATATGCGGTAGAGTATGGTACAAAACAAACCATTCACCAGCTTTGATCAGAACGGGCATGGGGGTCGGCTGGATCGAGTAGTACAGTTTTTGCCGCTAGCTAACTGGGAAACAACCATTTCGTATGGGAGTGCACGACAAGTTATGTTTTCAGTAGGGTTAAGGTGTATGGGACACATGTGATGCGACCCAGGACCTTCGCAGTCTACTTGCTAACCTAAGGACTCATATTTAGGAATGGAGGGACTAAGAAGTAGTGCATATTTCTGACAGTGTGAAACACCATTACTGCTTATACAACGTCTCGACACAGGATGACTTGGTGACACTAGCTCCAGCTAACTAGCCAGCTACCATGTACTTGACAAAAGATGAAGTCAAACCGGAGAGTCCTCCGACATCACAGTAAATATCATGAAGTAGAAATACATAATATGTTGTAGAGTATGGTAAGCAGTTCGCCGAGTTGCACAAAATAAACCATTCACCAGCTTTGATCAGAAGGGGCATGGGGGTAGGCTGGGTAGGGTATGGAAGAGTTGATGGCAATTCAGTTCCATGAATTCGACAAGATCCTCCGTTGTCGCCTCGTCTACTTCAGCCATCTTCTTCATCTCCTCCTTCATGGACATCAATCTAGCGTTAGCCAGTGCCACGTGTAGAGTCGCCACTCTTTCCATCTCAGCAAAATGACTGTCAAGTAGTGCACGCAGTTCTGCATCATGAAGCTTCACTTCTACGCTTAGCTCTTATAAGTGAGAAGTTAATTCTGCATACACTACTAGGAAAAGGGCTATAGATAGGATTGATACTAATGGCGCACCCGGGAAGCAGTGCGCCACTTGTATATACTAGTGGCGCACATGCTGGCGATACGCCATTAGTGTGGAAGACACTAATGGCGCATCAGAAACGGGGTGCGCCACTAGTGTTAAATATTTTTTTTCCATTTTTCCATACACACTAATGACGCATCATACAGGCAGTGCGCCATTACTAGTTCTAACTAGTAATGGCGCACCACACAGAAAGTGCGCCATTACTGTAAAAAAATTTTATTCTTTTTTTTGCCCGCACCCTCCCCCGCTCCACCGCCGCCGACGAGCACCAGCCCCCCGCACCCTCCCTCGCTCCACCACCGCCGACGAGCACCCCCCGCACCCTCCCCCGCTCCACCGCCGCCGACGACCCAACCGCACCCTCCCCGACTCCACCGCCGCCGCCGATGATATTTTCAAATAACAAATTTGATGATATTTTTTAAAAAATTATTTACTGTTTTTATAAAAAATTATTACTGTTTCATATTCATATTCATTTTCTAAAAAATAATAATAATAAAGTGTAGACTACAATTGTTGTTAAACAACACTTATTACTGTTTTTATAAAAAAAATATTACTATTTCATATTCATATTTATTTTTTAAAAAATAATAATAAATAAGATTTCTAATGGCGCACCTTTCGTGCGTGCGCCATTGCTATCTAAAAAAAGATTTCTAATGGCGCACCCCTATGTGGTGCGCCATTAGTAATCTTCCCCCCTAACTAGCACGACCCCTTCAAAAAGTCAATGGGCGTCCGGGGCTTAGGGTTTGGCGACGGCGGGGCGACCGCCCCGCCGCCGCCGCCAAAGGTCGGCCTTGCCGACGTTGTTTCCATGTGCGCTCCCCGGAGGCACTATGGACCTGTTGCGGCCTCGTCCGCTCGTCTGTCGTTGGGACTCGGTGTCCTGGGCGACCACGCTATGGATCGATTTGGTGGTGAAACGAAAGGGAGTCCAGAACTTGTATGTCAAGGGGATCTCGGGCACGATTCTGATTCTAACCCTGTCTTCAAGAATCGGGGCACGGGCACGATCGTTAGGACGGAGGCTAGGGCTAAGGAAGGATCTGACAGAAAGGAACGAATTCCGCCGGAGCGAAGCAAGCCGCCAGATCGGAGGAGTAGATCAGCTACGAGTCCTGCGATGTGGACGCAGGTGACCAAAGTGGAGACCATGCCGGAGGTGCCCAAGGTGACCCTGGAAGCTGGTGGGGGCGATCATGGGGCTCCCCTTGCGGATGCTGCCCGCCCGAAGCCGGTGGAAAAGGAAACTACGAGCATCGGAGACACGGATCCAGGGGCACCTGCATTCGTTGTCGGGGACCAGGAGAAGGCGACGCAATGTCTGTCAGTTCCAGTCCAGTTTCTGAAACTCAAGCTAGCGAAACAGAGGCCTGAAAGTAGTAACAAGGGGACATTGAAAGCAAATTCTGGGCAGTCTAGTAAGGTGAAAATGAAAGATACTGAACAACGCAAGGCTCTGGCCGAAACGAAGCAGGGACAGGGTGCAACCATGTCAGCCTATCTTGAGACAGCTGACATGATTACGGCTCCCAGAGACGCCAATAGCATAGCAGGCTATATGTCTGTGGTACACTCTATTACTGGGAAGCTTACAACGTCTGAAAAAGAAGCAGTTGGTGTGGCAACGGAAAATTGGGAGGAGGAGATTAACATGGAAGGCAAGGAGGTGGAAGCTACCGGCCCAGGGGCTGCCGGTCAACTGACGGGGCCAAGTGTGGTGCCCCGTCAGGAGCCATGAATCTGCTGTCATGGAACTGCCGGGGGATTGGGGACTCCCGGACAGTTCGAGATCTTGTTAACCTCACTAGTATTCTTCAAGCTCAAATTGTGTTCTTGTGTGAAACTAGGCAAAAGAGCGATAAAGTTAGTCGTTTGTGTTCACGTTTAGGTCTCTCAGTTTTTGTTGGAGTTAGTAGTGTTGGACAGAGTGGAGGATTGGCTCTCTTTTGGAGTGAGCATGTATCCGTCGAGATCCGTGATATGAATGAAAGAATGATTGATGCATTTGTCCAAGCTTCACCTTCCGACCCTGTTTGGCGCCTCACCTGCATATATGGTGAACCTCGTGTGGAAAACAGACACCTCATGTGGTCCGCGTTGCGCAACCTAAAAACTGTCTCTCATGTTCCATGGATGTTAATGGGGGACTTCAATGAAGCCCTTTGGCAGTTTGAACATTTCTCACTAACTCCCCGCCCAGAAAATCAAATGATGGCATTTCGAGATGTTTTGCAGGACTGTGAACTCAAAGATCTGGGCTTCTCTGGCGCACCCTTCACTTATGATAATAAAAGGCAGGGTAGCAGTAATGTTCGAGTTAGATTGGATAGAGTTGTGGCTGATGAAAATTGGAGGGATATTTTTACAGAGGCTCGTATTGAACACCTTGTGTCGCCATGTTCAGACCACTGTCCGGTTGCTCTCAAGCTGGGTAAGGAGGAACCAGTATCAAATCGGCGACGTAGCAGGATGTATGAAGTCTTTTGGGAACGTGCAGCTGAGTTACCGGAGATCATATCTCGCGCCTGGGATTCGGCGGGGCCAAAACTGAACCTGGGAGATATTAACAGATGTATGTCCAAGATGATGGGGATCTTACATGGATGGAGTCGTCGGAAATTTGGCAATGTCCTCCGTGAACTAGAGAGATTGCGGTCTGAACTTGCGAGGGTCCAACAGTGTAATGGGGATCCAAGGGAGATCCGACGTTTAACTGATATCATGAATGAACTATTATATCGCGAGGAAATGCTTTGGATGCAGAGGTCCCGTATAAATTGGCTTAAGGAAGGGGATAGAAATACAAAGTTCTTCCATCAGCAGGCTGTCCATCGTGCTCGGAAGAATAAAATTAAGAGGTTACGTGATGATAATGGTGTTTGGCAAACAGTTTCATCTGATATGGAACGTATGGCTACCTCGTACTTCAAGGAGCTGTTCACCAGGGACCCTTCCCTTAATTCAGATGCTATCTTAGAGGCCCTCCTCCCCAAGGTGTCAGAAGATATGAACCGAGGTTTGTGTAAAGATATTACTCGAGAAGAGATTGCTGATGCCATGTTCCAAATAGGTCCCCTCAAAGCACCCGGACCGGATGGATTTCTGGCTCGGTTCTTCCAGCGCAATTGGGATATTATGAAGGAAGGGGTGTTTGTGGCAGTGGAGGAGTTCTTTCGTTCTGGAATTATGCCACCTAGTGCTAATAGTACATGTATTGTGCTTATTCCCAAGAAGGATCAGCCGGAGACTATGAAAGATTTTCGTACAATCAGTCTTTGCTCGGTGATCTACAAAGTGGTGGCTAAATGTTTGGTAAACCGGCTCCGCCCTATCTTGGATGAAATTATTTCTGTTAATCAGAGTGCCTTTGTCCCGGTAGATTAATTTCTGATAATTCCTTGGTGGCGTTCGAATGCTTCCATTATATTGAACATGATGTCCGGGAGAATGATATGTTTTGTGCCTATAAGTTGGATCTTTCCAAGGCCTATGACCGTGTTGATTGGGATTTTCTTCGGAAAGCGATGCAGAGGTTGGGTTTTGCTCATCGATGGGTCGAGTGGACAATGTCATGCGTGACGTCGGTGAGTTATTCTGTCAAATTTAATGGAACCCTCCTTGATTCGTTCATCCCCTCGCGTGGTCTTCGGCAGGGAGATCCTCTCTCACCATTCTTGTTCCTTTTTGTGGCGGATGGTTTGTCGGCATTGCTTCATCAAGAGGTGCAAAATCAAAATATTGTTCCTCTCCGGGTCTGTCGTAGAGCGCCGGGGATCTCTCATATGCTCTTTGCAGATGATACCCTATTGTTCTTCAAGGCTAATGCAGAACAGGCGCAACGAGTACAAGATGTGGTAAATGCTTATGCCTTGGGCACTGGTCAGCTAGTCAATCCAGAGAAGGGATCAATCTTGTTTAGCAGTACATGTCCACAATTGGTTCAGGAATCTTACAGGTTACACAAAGCTCCTTTGAGGCCAAGTATTTAGGCCTCCCAACGCCTGATGGTACACTGAAGAAGGACAAGTTCCAGAGCTTGCAGGCTAGCCTATCCAAGAGGTTGATTAAATGGGGTGATAGTGTGTCGCAAGGAGGGAAAGAACCATTGATTAAATCGGTGGCTCAGGCCATACCGACGTATGTTATGGGAGTTTTTAAACTGCCGGCTGGAGTGTGTGAGGATCTCACTCGACTTATCCGCAACTTCTGGTGGGGATCGAAAAAAGGTAAGAGACGTACACATTGGATTTCTTGGGATTCCATGATGAGACCGAAAAGTTGCGGTGGTATGGGGTTTCGTGATATGCGTCTGTTTAACCAAGCGATGCTTGCTCGACAGGCATGGCGACTAATCCAATACCCCAACAGTTTGTGTGCGCAGGTCCTGCGCGCCAAATACTACCCATCCGGCTCACTCATTGATACAGTCTTCTCTGCCAATGGTTCACCAACATGGACGGCCATTGTCCATGGTCTTGAGCTCCTCAAAAGGGTGTGATCTGGAGGATCGGTAATGGGACTTCAGTGCGCATATGGAGAGACCCCTGGCTGCCAAGGCCGGATTCTTACAGACTAGTAACTCCCCGTGGAAGATGCCGCCTCAAATGGGTCTCGGACCTACTAAATGCTGATGGAAGTTGGAATGCAAATTTGGTGAAACAACACTTTTGGCCGGCTGATGTACAAGTCATACTCAACATCAAAACTTCACGCAGAAATGATGAGGATTTTATTGCCTGGCAGCCGGACAAGCGTGGTATGTTCTCGGTGCGTACTGCTTATCATCTAGGCCTTGTTATGGGAAATCAGCAAGATACTACAGCCTCGAGCTCTCACCCAGATGGTCATAGAACTGATTGGAAACTGATCTGGAACAGCTTAGCACCTCCAAAGGTTAAGGTGTTTGCTTGGAAATTGGCAAGAGAAGCACTTGCAACGTATGCCTCTAAACATCATCGCCACATGGAGATTCTTGACATATGCCCTCTCTGTGGTATGGAGCGGGAGGACTCGTTGCATGCTCTGTATCGTTGTCCACACGCACAGAATTTATGGGAGATGATGAGAGAGTACTGGGAGTTGCCGACTGATGATATGATGCATGACTTTGAACCTGAGTGGATCCTCAGGTTACTCCATCGGTTGTCTGAATATCAACGCCTCATGCTTTTGATGCTTCTCTGGAGGGTTTGGTATGTCCGTAACGAGATAACACATGATAAACCCATGCCGGCTACTACTGGGTCCTGTAACTTTTTGAGAAGTTATGTGGACTCACTTATGTTGATCCACCAATATCCGCATGCCGACCTCACGAAAGGTAAACGGGTGATTAGTCTTCAGCATCCTACTGCGAGACGTTGTAAACCTGCGAGCCTACATTGGGAAGCACCTCCTGTTGGGTGGGCTAGCCTTGATGTGGATGGTTCATATGTTGGGGCCAATGGTGAAGCTGGAGCTGGCATGATTCTCCGTGATCACATGGGACAGATCATCTTTTCGGCATGCCGTTGGCTTTACAGCTGCTGCAGTGCACTTGAGGCTGAATTGGCTGCTTGTGATGAGGGCCTTCGGCTGGCTATGGCCTGGTCTGAATTACCAATTGTGCTTAACACAGATTGTGCTGAAGCTGTGAGTTTGATAAGCACAGCCAACTCGAATCGCTCGCCCTTTGTTAATGTTTGTAAGGAAATTGCTGCCTCGATTCAAGGAGACAGAGAAGTACTAATCAAGAAGGTGGCTCGTTCACAAGTTCAGGCTGGCCATGAACTTGCTGCTCTTGGTCGCTCCCAGCAACGCACCGCGTGTTGGCTGGGATCTTGTCCTGATAGCATCTCCAAAATTGTAATGGCAGACTGTACCCCTGATTAGTCGTACAATATAATTTTATTTCCGCAAAAAAAAAACTAGCCCGACCCCTTTGTCCCTCCCTCTCGCCAGTTCCACTTCCTCCCGCCGCCGCCCCCACGCCGCCGCCGCCCCCGCGCCCCCCACCACTGCAGCTCCTGCCCTGCCCTCCGTCGCCGTCGCCGACAGCCCCTGCCCGCGCCCCCATCGCCGTCTTTGAGGAAGGGCTCGGGGAAGCAAGAAGGCGCCGCCGCCTCCTCGACGCGCCGCCGCCTCCTCGATGCGCCGCCTCCTCCTCGACGCGCCGCCGCCTCCTCGACGCACCGCCTCCTCCTCGACGCGCCGCCGCCCGCTGCCTCCTCGACGTCGGCGCCCTCCTACGGCAGCCTGCCCTTATCCCACAGGTGATTCCTCACCTCTCCCCTTCCCCTCCTTCCCCCTAGCCCAGCTCATAGGCATGATATAGATTGTACTAAATGCTTGACCAAGATTGGAAATTATCAGCACGATCCTGGAGCTAATGAGTACTCCCTCCGTCCGGAAATACTTGTCGGAGAAATCCATAAACATGGATGTATATATAACTAAAATACGTCTAGATACATTCATTCCTCCGACAAGTATTTTCGGACGGAGGGAGTATTACGGAAGTTCGGATTTTTCATCTGCTGCATATTTTCTGTGGAATACTGCTATGTTGCATTGGCTGCTAGGGCTCATTAACCAATTTTGTGTTCATCCTTTGTTGAGAGAAACCAGCAGTCCTTGTTCTGACTTTCATGCATCTGTGCTTCTAACAAGAAATCCCTTCATACGTACTACTGTTTTACTAGCTAGGTCTGCTAATTGTCGATAGCAACCTGCTTGTGACTCGCTATGCTTGTATTTTCTGGTGGCTTTTTTGTGACTTGTTATAATTTGCATTCCAGTTTGCAATGTAAGCAGTTGATGCCTTGGTTGAATAGATATCAGAGAGTCTTGAAAGTACTTATAATAAAATTTGAGTAAAATGGAATTCATAATACGCATCCATGCTTCCAACAACAACCCCATAGTACACATACTATTTACTGCAAAAATTGTGAACTGTCACTTTTGTGTTACAGAAGCTTTTGATTTCTAAGCGTGCGTTTCTTCAAGTAGGTTGTTCCTGCTGCATATGCCCAGCTGAATACGATGATTTAGCTTGTACTGAGTGCTTAACTAGACGTTGAATATTTTCCAACCGAACTTTGTGGTGGTTTATTGATGGCTGACTCGTATTCAGTTGTCGATATTAGTCAGTTAGTGAGTGGGCTAGAATGCTGGGTATCATCTCTGTGAAGCTGAATTGGCAGACTAAAGTCAGTTACTGAAAGTCTGATACACACTAGGAAAAGTTTCAGACCACATAAACTGTTTTTCAGACTAGTAGTTTCGAATACCCAAACTTTTACTAAATTTGACAAGATCATGTGGTTGACAAACTTGTTTATTTTGTTTCAGACAAGATACTACTCCATATACTACTAATACTACTACTGTATTTCATTTCAAAGTTCAAAATACTGGTACTGAGATTTTCATTTCCAATGAGTGATGTTTTTCCTAGCAGCAGAAAAATAGTAGTAGCCATGTACTAGGAGTGCATTTTTTTTCTAGGGTGATGGATAGATCTAGTGCAGGGTGTTGCTTTATTATTCTGTCATCATTTGTAACTATGTCACAAATAAATTGTTCCTTCTTCTTTATTTGACAAGTAATGACTTGCAAAGATGATGATCATCTTGCTAGTTTGCTGGGTTTTGTCTCCGACCATTGTGTCGTGATGAATTTGCAGGTACCCCAAGAGGCCCTTGAGATTGCCGGAATGTCGATTAACTTCCGTTCCGGCAAATTCGGGTACTCCATATGTCCTATTTTCAGCAAAGGTCATGCTGAAATTCCTGTGTGTGTGTGTGTAGTTGCTTGTTTTTACTGTAGTTGTGGCTGCTTTCTTCTTGTATCATAAAAATATCTCTTCTGCTGCTTATCAGAGATGGCGGGAAGCAGCCACCGCCGCTCTGCGACACCGCAGTACGAGTTGGATGCTTCCGAGTTCTTCACTATCATACTTGGGACTTCAGTAACATCCATGACACAGGTATATAAAATGAGAGATCTCCCCTAGCTTCACCCATCTTATTATGATATCTGTTGTTTGCCTACATCACTCATTGTCCCAAACTGCAGAGGCTGCCTGATAGTTTTAAGAACATGCTGATGGGTGAAGATCCGCCAAATAATGTGAAGGTGCGACAGGCCGGCAGCGGGTTTCGCAGGCTGTGGGATGTGGAGTTGATGATTAAGGAGGGCCACATGTACTTGTCTCATGGGTGGGAGAAGTTCTACCGTGCCTACGACCTGCGGCTGGGGTACTTCCTTCTCTTCAGGTACGACGACGACGCTACCACGCTCATCGTGAAGGTGTTCAACACGACTATGTGTCGCATGCGCTACGCTGAAGATTATGATGCCGGTACGTTCTGCCTCTTCTTATTCCTCTACATTTGGATTTGTCTCACATTGATTGTTAACGGTCATTGTTGCATTTGGACAGGTAATGGGAGCAGCAGCAGCGACAATGGCTACAGCCAAAGCAGCAGCGACCATGGCGGTAGCGAAAGCAGCAGCGACCATGGCTGTAGCGAAAGCAGCAGCGATTCTGGCAGCAGCATAGACAACAAGAAGGATGATCCGAACTGGAGTGCGGGAGAAGAGGAGCAGAGTGGGGATGAGGAGCTGCAGGATGACCTAGCGCTGGTGGTGGCTGACCAAGGGTAAGAGATGGAGGTGGCTGAGGATGACCTAGCGATGGTCGTGCCTGAAGGTGGCCTCGCGATGGTGGTTGTGCCTGACAATGACCACACACTGGTGGTGGCGCCGGCGATCCCACAGCTGGGCGACATGACCGCGCCAATTCAGGTAGAAGACTACATCCCACTGCCTCCACTGCCTCCACCGCCTCGCCGCTCTTGCCGCATGAGTCTGAGGAAGGAGAAGGAGAAGAACAATGCATGAGAACTGAACGGTGTTGGATGAACAATGTGAAACTTTTGTAATATGTAACGATGGAACTATGTGTTGGCTATGTATGTATATATGATGGAACTTGTGTGTTGGCTATCTGTATATATGATGGAACTTGTATGTTGGCTATGATTGTTATATGGATGCTTGTTGTATATATATGTGTTGGATATCTCATAGGTGAAATAGTGACCTGAGATTAAGAAAAAAAATTAAAAAAATTGTTATTAATGGCGCATTACGGTATGGTGCGCCATAGTATAGCAGACACTAGTGGCGCACCGTGGGAAAAACTAATGGCGCACTGCCTGGTGCGCCATTAGTATACCAGATACTAATGGCGCACCAGTGGTGCGCCATTAGTAAAAAATTCTAGTGGCGTGATACTAATGGCGCACCAGTGATGCGCCATTAGTAGGCAAAACTGGTGCGCCATTAGTAGTCCTTTTCCTAGTAGTGATACCGCATACAGTATTCTATCGATACCCCGATCTCAGCAAACTTAGATTCATAATACCCATGTACTTCCTGCAGAGGCAAGTTAATTGGGCAAAAGAAGACCCTGTGAGATATAATCAATATCCAGCAAAAGGAATATATTCAACATGTTACAACTGAGCATAGCAATTGAATTCTTAATGTCCCTTCAGCAACCAACTGAACATAAGGCGGTTTACAGGACATTGGTTGGTTGAGTGGTTTTAGAATGGGGATGCAAAGATAACAGAAGAAGTCCCAACCATGATAGTTCGCATCACTACTTATTAACACATAATGGGCTTAATGTCTAGAAAAACAAATGAACATTTTATGTCAATGCCGCTAGTCGCTCCTGCAATTCTGCTTATGCCACTGCTTTTGTCTAATCATCAAAATGCCATTACTACGACGAAACTACATGCATCTTTTCCACTGACATCTCAATCTCATCTTGGCCATTATCTTCCATTTCATGAAACAGGCTTCTGCCCGCTTTATAGATAGGTAAACGATTCTAACCGGTCAGTCGGCCGAACCTTCAGCCGGTCGACTCGTTCGTCATGCGCGCATCACTCGCATACTCGAGTCGAGCCACATCATCCCCGTAGGCCCGCGCAACCGCCCACCCCGTGTCTTTTCTACCTTGCCACACATTTCGACACTGAAACTGTCCCCCTTCCTGATCCTTTCTTCCATCGCCACTCCAGCATTGCTACTACCGCTCCTTCCCTTGGCCGCCCCTACCCCTAGAGCTGCTGCATGGACGTGCCCCCATGAAGCCGACCGTCGTCGTGTTTGTCGCCGCGAGCGCCGTGGTGGAGGCTTTAAGAGGTCAACACAGGGAGCTACAACCAGCGCAAAAAGAAGCTACAACCGGGCGCTGCATCCTGTGATGCGCCATTAGCGCCAATGCTCGAACCGAAGCAGCATCCGGCAGATCACCGGCCATGCGTGTTACAACAGCGGCCGTCACTTTTTTTAGTGCTTCAACTAGCCATCGAACAACTGCGACGACGGCGACTTGCGGGGATGCAATGCTCCTGGAACTGGGGTAGCGTGATCCTAGAACCAGTGCTGTTTTTGCTACGATGGCAGTAATTTTTTGCTGGAACTATGATGGGTTTTGCTCGGACCGACGGTGGTTTTTGCCATGCGTGCCGTGATTTTTGTTGAAATCGGTGATTCGTTTTTGCGGGAATTGATGATTCATTTTGCTGGAACCAGCAAATGGGGATGATGAGATGCTTGGATGATGGTTTTTGTTGGGACTGACGGTGGTTTTTGCTGTGACCGGCTGTGATTTTTGCTGGAACCAACATTTCTTTTTGCTGAAACCAACAAATGGGGGTCATGGGATGCTGAGGGTGGCACACATGGTGAGCTTAAACCGGCGATGCCCAGTGTCTCGATTTTGAACCGGCGACGGAAGGTGCTTCAACGGTGATGGTAGGGGGATGACGTAGCACACGCAATTGCTGCAATTACAGGGGGCGGGCTCTACATCAGCGAGACAATGTGTGCTGTGATGGCCTCGGGCGGCAAGATTCAAACAGCAATAGTGGCGACCATAAGCTGCAACTAACAGCGTCAGGCCAGCAGCGCGAAGAAGCTGGCGTTGCCGAGGACAAAGGCGATGATCACTATCGATCCAGCCACGATGAAGGAGATGATAAGGGGAAATCCAATGGTGAGGGAGTTGGGGGCTGAAATCAAACGGCCGTGCGGCGACCGGCCAAAATTTCGGCCAGTCCAGTACCGCCTAGCGGCGACTATTATATAAAGCACAAAAGAAAGTACACGGCAGAATGATACGTCCTAGAGAACCTAACACATGACTACTTAGCCGAGAACTAATAGAAGGCCCGGATAGAATGCCATGATATGTCGTAGACAACCTAAGATCCACGATAACGCCCGCAGGAGCGCAAATGGCGCAAACCGTTGCCACCACAAGGCACCTAGGACATCAACGACGAGCACAGACCTCTAGATCCTTTTCCGGGCGCCACCACTATCAACAACAAAGTTCGATCCCGAGCCCCCCCCCCCCCCCCCCCCGGCCACTACAACTCTCGCCTCCCGTACGACCATGTGGCCTAGCCACCACCATCGCCACCGACAGGATGCCCACCGAAGAGGGAAACATGCAGACCACCACCTAGGGCAGCCGCCCCAGCATCCAAGACTCAAGGCTCCAACCATCAACATCCTAGCACACTAACCACGGTAGGAAGAGAAAAAGTCACCTCCTTCCACTCCTTGCCCGTCATCAGCCATCAAGTCCACGTACAAGCCTCCACTAAAGGAAGCGCGTTTGCGGTTCCACCTAGCCCTGCTGGATCGGGGGAGACACTACTCAGTTACTGCCGACGGCTGCCGTCGAGCAACCCTCGGCCATAGCACACTGGCCATGGCTCGGCCGAGCTCACATGACGCCATGCCCTTGGCTATGGGCGTCAATCCGTACCACGACATAGTGCCACGAGTACACCCTGCGTCTCCCAAGGGAGCCCGCACACCATAACACCAGGGCAGCCTCTAGAACACGCCAGAGCACAACGTCACACCACCACAACAACATCCGCCCGCAGCCAGTCTCACCCATTGCACCCAATCCCGACTACGCACACCTGCCCGCACGCGCATCGAGAAGCCGCCATCCACCTCCAAGGACCCTACTGGATAAGGGTCGGATTCCCGGCCACCCTCGCTCCACCCGTGCTGCACCCAAGTACCACACACACCATGCGTCGTCCCGCCCACCATACAGGAGCCCCAGGTAGCTCCCAGCGCCGGCGCCCAGATCTGGCAGAACCAGGTCGATCCGCCATGGCCGCCCACCACGCACCATCCAGGCAAGGTCGATGCTACCGCCCAAGCACCGCACCACGACGCATGCCGCCACATGGAATAACGCCACCATGCGCCTCTCCCCGGAGACCACGACAGAGAACAAGCGACCCCCGACAACACCTTCCCCACCGCTGCATGGCTTCGTCGGCAACTCCGGAGGTGGCAGCGGCTACAGTTCCCCCGTGTCACTAGATGCGGGCGACGCTCGGGAGAGTGGAGCATTTTTCTTCTCTTCTATTTCTCCGTTAGTGCGACATGTATTGACAAAAATAACTCTACTAGAGAGAGAGAGAGAGAGAGAGAGAGCCATAGGGTGAGGGCTCGGGGGGGGGGGGGAGCTTAGGTGATGGGGTCCATCACAAAAAACCAAATTTTACAAAAAATGGTCTACATTAATGGTGTTGTTCCAAATCTTTGTGAAAGAAAAATTGAGCGGGCAACTAGACGAAGGTGGAGATCCGCTACGCCGACTGCGGGGAAGAATGCCCCAATTCGGATACTAGTATGCAGGGAACATGACGATAGCTAGGTCATCTTCCTCATGACTATGTGTGTACTCTAAAGCAATGGCCTAAAAGCAACAACAGTGCCAAAAAGCAAAGGCATTTTCATATATAGCTGAAATACAAAGGCATGGTGAAAGTTGCATAGGAGACTATTATCATTGACAAAATTTTCTCGGTTTAACATATGAAGTCCCCTTTATCCCATACGCAAAACACCACTTCAGATGAAAATGACAAGAAATCTCAGAGTCATCCAACAAACTTAGGAGAAAGATTTTGAAAATGAGTGCCTGGAACGAATAACAACACAAAAATTGATAACCCAATTATGGGGCTGTTACACGAGGTGTCGTCCCGGAGGATCTCTCCAGATCAACAAGCGGTGCGAGGGACAATGAAGACTAGGCCCGAAGGTGAAACTTCGGCCTTCCAGGGTCCGGGGTGTGCGGCCCCTACGGGGACCAACAATAAAGGGCCCGGACTATCCGATTTACAGCCAGAGACAACTCTAAGGTCGAGTAAACATATTCCTTTGAAGGGAGTCCGTATCCCTTTAGTTGCTTCCAGGGATCCGGAGGCGCCAGATACATTGATGGACTTATTGCGACATGCGCCCGTCCCAGAGGAACATCGTACCTTGATGGGTACGGTGGTTGAGAGGGTTCTGTCCATGAAAAGCGGATTGAATGAAGCCTTTACGGTCCTACTAAGAGGCTTTGAGGTACGTAATGTAATATTTTCAATTGTGCTATAAACGCAAAATGCGCCTGTGTATAGATAGTAGCCCCTGAGACTCTGGTTAGCGTCCTAAGGGAGGCGATCAAAGGATCAAGAAAGATATGCCCAGGAAATAATCTGACCAATTGGAACAAAGGTTGTTACATCCCTGGCGACTGCCCTGGCTACAGAGGTTGCAGATCTAAAGCAGAAACTTGATGTGGCGGATGGTGGCATTACGCTTATTAACAGGCGGCTGGACGAGGTGCAAGGTATGTTTTTGGGGCAGTCAGTATATGCAAGTACTATAAGATGAGCATGACGCTGAGAATTGTATACTGAGATATGCATAACTGCAGATAGTGCCGCCGAAGTTGAGATCCTTCGAGTTGAGCTTGCCCGGGCCAACGAGCAAGCTAGGATGAGTAATGCGGCTGCCGAAAAGGCAGCTGCTGAATTAAAGGCCGAACAGGCTACACGGCGCCAGTGCAAGGATAGAATATCTACTATGGTGCTTGAGCTAAAGGGTACACTTCTACGACAGCACAGGTATGACTATCTTGATTCTGTCATAAAATAGGCATGGATGTACATGCATGACAGAAAACGTGACCTACTGTGACAAACATGTATCATCACAGAAGTGTATTTTTTTGTAGTGTAACTGCTGCGGAAATCAGATTCAATCCGAGCTCGCCATCCACTAACATCTCTGTGACCTTGAGGTTGTGAATTGTTGGGGAGACCAACAATGGCAAACACCCCACCGTAGTGGTACGGCAAGGATGATCCTCCTCGTCAAAGATGATGGGCGTATGGGACCATTTGAGTGGCTTCTGGGCCTGTGGCGCTGGTTCCACGACACTGACTTGTCGTTCCCACCGCTTGAGCTGGCAGTGAGACGTCTGCAGAGATACACCCCCGTCAATGCACAGGGTGTCTGTGGCCTACTGAAAATCCTGATCACTAGTTTCCTCTTCATCCCCTCTATCACTCTCATTATCAAAGGTTTCCTTCTCTCGACCTTTGGCTGGCTTTTCTTGGTTCCGAAAGGGTTTTCCGGGAGGATTTACTTCATCACTGCGGCCCTTACCGCTAGCAGCATTCTGACCCTTTTCCTTATCACGCTTCTCATACTCTACTCTCTGTCTCTTCACAGGCTACTCAACCTGATAACACTATTGAAGGTCGTGGCCCATGTTTTGATGAATCTTGCAGTACGGCCCATCGCCTTTTCCAGCTTCCTCGGCGGCAGCGGCCTCTCGGCAATAAGTGCACACGATAGCTTCCTTGCCGGCAGCGTCAGCCTTGCCTTCTTGCCGGTATTGGGCGTACCCGATCCTTCAACAGTCACCACTATCTTATCTCTCCGCTGCTTACTGCGCTTCTTGCTCTTCTTTTGACTAGTTAATTCATCCTCATCCTCTGAATCAACATTGGTGCAATCTTCCTCCCCGGGCAACTTTCTTCCCTCCTCCATGCGAGAACACTTATCTACCAAACGGTAAAGATCCTTCACAGTCTTGGGCAATCTCACATTCATCTTGGAGTGAATCTGGTGGTTGCGCAAATTGGACTGGGAGGCAGCTATTATGGCTGCCGAATGGATATTAGGGATATTTTTATGAAATTTGCTGTATCTCTGTAAGTACTTACGGAGGATTTCTCCTTCTTTCTGCTAGATAAGCTGCAAGTCGCTGGGCATGACGAGTTCTTGTTTGCCGCAAGTAATGGATCCAATGAATTCATGGCACAGGTCAGCCAAAGACGAGATGGAGTTCTCCGGTAGGTGCATCAGTCAAAACCTCACATTGGACTTGAGGGCCAAAGGGAAGTTGTAGGCAAACACCTTCTCATCTATTCCCCCGGTAGCCTGAATAGCGATGGTGTAGATGGTCAGGAACTTTGCCGGGTTCAGCCTCCCATCATATTTCTCAGGTATCTCTGGCTTGAATGAGCGAACGGACGGCCAGTGGACTTTTCACAGCTCACGAGAAAAGGCAGGGCAACCAACCTCGAAATGTAGGCACCCACCAATACCGAGCGTGGGTTCGTGGACGCAGGGGTCATCGTACCCATCGGTCCGGCGAAGGCCGTCATGGAGTTGTTTGACAACGACGCGCGCATCTCCTCTCCGCTTATCCTCCGGGGCTCGTCGTTGGCATGGACGTGCTCGAGGGTCTGAAGAGGCCATCGAGACATCGTCGGGGTCTTGATTCTGTTCCGCTCACGCTAGCTGCCGTGGTGGGGACTGCACCATGGGGATGGCCCCTTTCGTATGGTCTGCAGCATGAGTTGTTGCTGTCACTTGGGGATGTCGTGGCGGGCCAGCTCGCCGTGAGGCCCCAGCTTTGGATGGTGGCATGCCATTTGTGCATCTGTCAAGCCGCTGGCGGAAACCTAAGCAGCAACTGAGCCCATGACATGGTATCTGAAGTCGTACTTGGCATGGTTGATGATGAAGTCGACCGTAACGTCGCTCGGCAGTACTGCGCCCCCGCTGCTACTGCAGGGCGACCACTTGGAGGTGTGGTGAAGGCGCTCAAGGGCCAGCGGCTCCGTCGGGCGCAGCAGCTTGATCGACCGGTCCCGAAGGGGGAGCACGCACGGTGGCCGCACCCATGGTGAGATCGGACGGAGGGCGGCGATTTGCCCCATTCTAGGCATCGTTGCTGCAGCTGTGCCCATTGGCGGGGGTATGGGGCTTAGAGGGAGTAACCCTTTCACCCCTACCTTGGGGAGCGTGGCTGTCGTGGTGTTGCTGATGCTGCTCTCATCCGGTGCCTCCCGCTATTGTGTCGGTCGCGGGGGAAGTGGTGACGGTGCCGCCTGCTCCAACCACATCCTCAGCAGCGTCCGCGTCCTTGTGTGCTTCCACAACCCCCGCAGCGTTAGAGGCCACAGGCAGCGGAGCCGTCGAGGTGGTTGAGTAAGTTGATGGACCCGGTTTCTTCCTGGGCGCCATGGTCGATTGCGACATCGAAGGTGAAGATGGTGATGAAGTCGACCCGCTACACATGGCTTCAGGTTCACGAAAGCGAGCTCCCTACCTGCCGCACCAAAGAAGTCGCGGGAAACCATGACTACCCATGGGACCAGGAGGCCCCTTGCTGGTTCGGTGGGGGGACGTCGCATTGCACAAAGAGCAGAGGAGCGTGTGGTAGCACAACAGAGATCACGCGAGTAGGTTTACCTAGGTTTGGGCCGCCGCGAGGCATAAAACGCTACTCCTTCTTTGGTGGATTGATGGTGGAAAGGTGCTGGCGGAGCGTAGTACAATTGCTCGACAAGGGTTGCCTCAGGGCAATGGTCACTACGCGCGTATGGGGGTGTGAGTTATCCAACCTTCTAACCCTTTCTACGGTGGCCATGGGCCTTCTTTTTTAGATCAAGGGGTCAACACAATGGCAAAGTAGTCATTATGCACTGATAAGATAGCAAAACAGTGTTATCATACCTAACTCTGCGGGCTGACAGGGCGCATTAAATGCACAGCTCAATGTCACATCCTTGGTTGCCCGACAAGGCTTGCCGGGCTATCTTGCCAGCTCCGCGCCTGCACGCTTAACATGCCACAGGACGGGTGTCGTCTGTGGGTTTTTCCTATAGGGAGAGGCTGCCATGTGGCGAATGGCTACCACTTAGTCACTCGGCGGCTTGACACTGCATTGATTGACGACGTGGGTCATGGTGGAGTGGCTGGTGAGGTGGTTTTGCCTCCGTGAGTCTCGGCAGGCACTATCGGTGCGCTTTGGTTGTCTGCTTCTGGGGGTGTCCTCGCCCCTTTTGCCGCGCTCATCTGTTCGGTGAAGGAGGCCTTTCTCTTGACGATATCCTACTTATCTGTCTTGATCTTGCCCCCTCTGGTCTGCATGTTGCTCCTTCGAATCTCTGGGGTTCTTGCACTCTGACTTGGGTTGCGCTTCAATCTTGTTCCCGTGCCTCTACATAGTTTGGGCAACAGACCCAGGGTTTGTTGCACCGACACCATCCAACAGATACACTAGAGCTAGAAGTTTACGAAAGCTCAAAAAGAAACTAACTGGTGTGCATCCAACTCGCTTGCTCGCGAAGACCTTGGGCAATTTGAGGAAGCCCATCATTGGAATATACAAGCCAAGTTCTATAATGGAAAAATCCCACTAGTATATGAGTGGGATAACATAGGAGACTCTCTATCATGAAAAAAAGAAGATCATGGTGCTACTTTGAAGCACAAGTGTGGAAAAATGATAGTAACATTTCCCCTTCTCTCTTTTCTCTCATTTTTTATTTTGGTGGGCTTCTCGGCCTCTTTTATTTTTTGTTAAGTCCGGAGACTCATCCCAACTTGTGAGGGAATCATAGCTTCCATCATCCTTCCATCACATGGGACAATGCTCTAATAATGAAAATCATCACACTTTTATTTACTTAAAACTCAAAATTACAACTCGATACTTAGAGCAAAATATGACTCTATATGAATGCGTCCGGCGGTGTACCAGGATGTGCAATGACTCAAGAGTGACATGTATGAAAATTATGAACGGTGGCTTTGCCACAAATACTATGTAAACTTCATGATCATGCAAAGCAATATGACAATGATGGCATGTATCATAATAAAATGGAACGGTGGAAGTTGCATGGCAATATATCATGGAATGGGTATGGAAATGCCATAATAGGTAGGAATAGTGGCTGTTTTGAGGAAGGTATATGGTGCGTGTATGGCATCGTCGAAAGTTGCGCGGTACTAGAGGCTAGCAATGGTGGATGGGTGAGAGTGCGTATAATTTATGGACTGAACATTAGTCATAAATAACTCACATACTTATTGCAAAATTCTATTAGTCATCGAGACAAAGTACTACGCGGATGCTCCTAGGGGGACAAAGAACTACGTGCCCAGTTTCACTCTGCTTGGACTCCGTTTGGTATTGATTTCCTGTGATGTAAAAAACATGCAGAAAACAACAACTGGCACTGGGCACTATGTCAATAGGTTAGTACCAAAAATGATATAAAATGACTATAAAATGATTGTAAAACATCCAAGAATGATAACATAATAGCATGGAACAAAAAATATAGATACGTTGAAGACGTATCAATGTCATGCCATCTTGAGCTATAAATAAACATAACAAGGTCGTGCCATAAACTTGGCATAAGCCGGCCGTCCAAAGAATGCATGATAAACATTATCCTTATAAAACATAAGATCCTCAGTAGTACAGCGTGACTCAGCATAGGCAACATCTCCTGCTTCACATTCCAAAGCGGTTTTTTGATTACCATGGACTCTAATGGTACTCTTATGTCCTGGCATCTTGAGCTATAAATAAACATAACAAGGTCATGACATAAACTTGGCACAAGCCGGCCGTCGAAACAAGGCATGATAAGGCCTCTTTATTTTCACTATTTCAAAACAGAAAGTCTCTGCCCTGTAGTCATAATCATCGCCGAAAGCCACTTCCAAGGCAATCTTACCAACTGGATATGCCGACTTACCAGGTACCATGCCATGGAAGACTGTAGAGCACGGCTTAAGATCTTTATCAGTCAAATTTATTTGCCAAAACGTATCATAATAAAGATATTGATGCTGCTGCCACCATCCATGAGCACTTAAGTGAATTCGTAACCACCAACTTGTGAGCTGGATCCTGACTGGCCTGGCGGGCCATTATTATTGCAATGATTGTTACTGAAGCCAGAATTCTTGTACTCTTTCATGATGAAACAATCCTTCCAAGCAAGAGACACTGCTTTATTAGGCAGACAGTGTCTCGAGCAAGGTTCATTGATAATTGCTTCAAGATTGAACTTTGGCCCTCCATAGTCCTTCTCACCATGGCGCTAGTTTTTATATCCAGTGTTGGTGTTAGCTAATAGTTCTAAGCCGCCAACGGGGTGTCAGCGCTACCCACCATTACCCTGGTTGTGACCATTATGCCCGATCACATTCTGCCGCTGACCCACACCATTACCACTCTTCTTTCCCTTGTTAGACATTTCATCATCAGATCTAGGACCTTTAGTAGTATCAGAGTCAGCATACTTAATGAGAGCCGCCACGAGGTCCCCCATGTCACTACAGTGATGCTTAAGACGCCCAAGCTTCTAATTGAGGGGGTAAAGTGACAATTCTTCTCCAGAATCAGAACAGTTGAGCCAGTCGGATTTCTGGTTCTGGCAAAACCCTTGAGGTTCGAACACTAGGGTGCGCACGAAGATCTCTCTCTCTCCCTAGATCGTTCTCGCAACTATCGCAAGGACTAGCTAGATGAACCCAAAGAACGAGAGTCACAAGAGTTTATACTGGTTCAGGCCACCAATGTGGTGTAATACCCTACTCCAATGTGGTGTGGTAGATTGCCTCTTGGGCTGAGGATGAACAGTTACAAGGGAAGAACAACCTCCTGAGGAGAGGTGTTGTTGTGCTTGGTGAACTTGTGTGGTTGGGGATGATCTAGATGATCCTTCCCGGAATCCGTCCTCCTCCTACTTTGGTGGCTAGTCCTATTTATAGAGGCCCTGGTCCTCTCCCAAATATTGAGCGGGAAGGGATCCAACAACGGCCATATTCGAAGGGGGACACTAGTACAAGTTATCCAGACTAAAGGTGGTCTTCGCCAACCAAAGGCTCTGGCGGTGATGACATCTTGGGCTCCACCGTGACCTCCGTCCTATCGTCCTGCTGGTCTTGGTCTCGTTGCACCGATATGGAAACCTTTGCCTAATGCCTCGGGTCTCCTCACCTGCGCTTGCCTCTTTAGCACCAAAGTGGAAACGAGGACACCGTGCGTGCTGGCACCCGCCTGGCGCCCGCCTGGCTCCAGTCGTCATGGCTTGCATCACAGAAACCTCGCAAGGTGTCCCTTGCCTTGATCTCTCTACCCCTCGCGAGCCGGCCTGTTGATGCCGTCCCGAGGAGGTCTTGTGTCGTCCGCCTCGCGAGGGTCTTGTGTGTTGCTGGTGAGGATGGGCCGTACAGGGCCGCTCGTGGAGCCATGCCGTGGGCCGCAGGCATGCAAGTCTGGGGACCCCCATTCCCAGGACGCCGACAGTAGCCCCGGCCCAAGGCGCGCTCGGACTTGGCTTCGAGGCGAAGCCAAAGGGCAAGTGCGGAGCTCCGTGGGCCCCAACAGCCTACGGCCCCGCTTGACACGAGGCGATTGATTGGACGTGGGCGGCCCCGCTTCCCCACGCAGCCTTGATATCTGCCTAGCTAGGCATCCATGGCATCCTACACAGTTTTTTCCCCTCTGCTGACGGTGCACTACCCAACTCCTCCACTTCCTCGGACCTCAGCTTCCTCTCTCAATCCGACCCCAGCTCTGTCCTCTCCATCACCATGGCGACGAACCGGACGGAGAAGGGGAAGAAGCCCCTGTCTTCAGCCAGACCACCTCCAGCCATCGAGCCCGTCGTCGGTCGATTGTTGGTGCTCAACCAGGAGGCCATGGACAAGGTCCGCCCGGTGCTTGCCACCAGCTTCAACGAATGGGGAGGGACGGTGGCCTGGCATGCATCCTGAGCTTCTGTTGACAGGACAGCCACCGAGGTCTAAATCTTGATTGACGACCTGTGGGTCTGTCTGGTTCCTCCCTTCTCTTCCTTCTTCAATGCCATGCTTTCCCATTACTAGATCCATATGTTGCACCTAGATCCCCAATTCGTCGCCCTCCTTGCCGTCTTTGCCTTCGACTGCGAGGCCATAGTGGGCATTGCCCCCTCCGTGGCCCTCCTGCTGCATTTCTTCTCGCTGTACCTGACCGACCCCCAGCAATGCTCAGGGTGCCTGAGCTTCCAGGCCGTGGCGGCGACAGCCGGCTCGGGGATTGACTTTGAAGTGTCGCCGTCTGTGAGCGGGTTTCGGACGCAGTGGGTGTATGTGGATGTTGGAGTGCTCAGCCCTTTGCTCTTGCGACCGTCGACGCCCACCGTCCCCAGCTCCGGCTGGGGTCACGAGAAGCTTGCGATCCCCTACCTCGCCTTCGTATTGCTCCTGTTAAAGAGGCTGAAAAATCTTGGCTTGACGGCACCCATGGTGATGAAGGAGTTCCTCCGACGCCGCGTCGCCCCAATCCAGTGCCATTCCCAGCCAATGTGGGCCCTGTCTGTCAGCCAGGACCGCATGAGGCTGGAGGACTAAGGGCTTCTACTTGAGGCACGAAGAACGGTGCTCGAGGTCCTGACGAGCGACCCCTCGCCCGCCGATATACCAGTGGAGGGTTGTCTCTTGTACTGCTGCTCGAACAGGGTGGAGTTCGCGGGGAAGATGCCCCACTTTGATGAATGGGGACCGCGTCCAGTCGGCCTTGAGGGGCCCTGTGAGAACCTCGTCACCGTGGTTCCTCTCCCTGCCGCAGGCATCGAACTTGCCCCAAGATTGGACGCAAGGGGCAAGCACCACTGGAAGCCGGAGGCGAGGGTGCCCGTGGCTCCTGAGGCTCCATCTCTGGGAGCCCGTGGCTCTCGCCCCGGGGTGGTAGTTGAGGAGGCGACGCCATCCGCTGCTCCTGAGGCCGAAGCTCCCGAGGCCTCAGCAGGTCATCGCGAGGCGGAGCACGATGGCCCTCCGCAGCTTGGCGCTCCCGAGGTCGTCTCCTCAGGTGCTTCACCAGTAGCGCCCTATGCTGGTCGCCACGTCCAACGCTTCAGCCGGCTCCGTGTGGACTTCGATGTGCTTTGCAAGAGGAAGGGGTCCCCAAGGTGCAGCAGTGGCACCTTCTGGCCATTGAAACAGATGTAGTACATTGCCATAGATGAGTAAGGACCTTATCTCTATAATTCCTCGTGTGCTGCTTTCCTTCCCGACGGTGGCTCTCCAGGATCCCTTTTGCTAAGGCCGTGACACCTCCCGGGGAGCAACCTCTTCCTGCCTCAAATCTCGAGCTGTCCTTGAGCGTCCCAAGCCAGCATGCCACCCCCGGCGCGAGGCCGGCCGGATAAGTGGACACGCTAGCTTGGCGCTTCGAGCCCGTGCTCCTGCCGTCTCATCTTCGTGGCCTTGCCGAGGTTGCAACGAGTGTGCCAAGCGCTCCTCCTCTGGTTGTGGACGACGGCTGGATGGCTTCGGTCTTGGCTTCTTCTTCGAGTAGCGAGCCTCAACTCAACCGGGCTCCCAACAAAGCCCAGACGGCGACCGGGGGGGTGCCAGCCCCCAGCCCCCTGCTGCAAGGGGGCGAGCCGCTTCGGATCCCGTCGGCGAGCCCCTCTGTAGAGGACGGAATCGGCCGCGTGCTCAAGCTTGCGCACGAACGGAGCGTCGTCCGCCACGAGCTCTTTCAGGAGGCAATGGGCGTGATGAGCCAGCTCGGCGAAGAACTCATGGATGTAGATGCGCGCCTCGATGTCGAGGGTGTTCGGTTGATGGAGAAGCAGCATAAACTGAAGGTGGCTATCGACCTCAGGCGCCACCAGCACAAGCTTGATAATGAGAAGGACAAGGAGTCTCTTGCGACCTCGCGTGAGGCCTGCGCTTGAGCCTTGGAAGAAGCCTGGGAAGTCAATCGTCGCTGCGAGATCACAGAGAAACACGCGTGGGAGCTCCAAGCCTGGAGTGCCTCCTTGGAGCAACATGTGGAGGCTCGCAAGGCCGCCCTAGCATCGATTAAGGGGACGCCTGCCGAGGAGGCGTGATCCTGAAGCATGAGGGAGCGCTGGCGCTCGAAGCCATAGAGTGTAGCCTTGAGCTTGAGCGGTTGGAGACGAGGGAGCGCCAAGTTGCCCGAGCGGAGGATGCCGTCGATGCGCGCGAGGCTAAGGCCCAGGAGGAGGACAATCACCGGGTGGCCGAGGCTCGCACGGATCTTGTGGGCAGGTACGACCTGAAGCAGAAGCTCGTGGAAGCCGAAGCTGTGGGCAGGACTACTGCCCTCATGTCAGGGATGGCTGAGGCGGGCTAGCGCGGGAAAGATGTCGCAGTCACCCTCATCTCAGTGCAAGCTGAGTTGGCTTCCTGACGTGCCGAGCGGCTTTGTCTTCAGCAGTGGGTCGCCAGCGCAGAGTCCTTCACGCATCAGACCAGGGAGGTGTTGGGGAACGTAGCAGAAATTCAAAATTTTCCTACGTGTCACCAAGATCTATCTATGGAGAAACTAGCAACGAGGGGAAGAAGAGTGCATCTACATACCCTTGTAGATCGCTAAGCGGAAGCGTTCAAGTGAACAGGGTTGATGGAGTCGTACTCGCCGTGATCCAAATCACCGATGATCCTAGTGCTGAACGGACGGCACCTCCGCGTTCAACACACGTACAGCCCGGTGACGTCTCCCATGCCTTGATCCAGCAAGGAGAGAGGGAGAGGTTGAGGAAGACTCCATCCAGCAGTAGCACAACGGCGTGGTGGTGGTGAAGGAGCGTGGTGATCCAGTAGGGCTTCGCCAAGCACTACGAGATATGAGGAGGAGAGAGGCAGGACTGCACCAACAGGGAGAGATCAGATCGCGTGTATTGGGCAGCCCCTAGGCCTCATATATATAGGGGAAGGGGAGGAGGGTGCGCCCCCTCTAGGGTTCCCACCCCTAGAGGGGCGGCAGCCCTAGATGGGTTTTGGGTGGCGACCAAGAGGGGGAGGAGAGGGAGGCGCAGGGAGCATGGGCCTTAGGGCCCATCTGCCCTTAGGGTTTGCCCCCTCTCCTCTTCCCTTGTGCCTTGGGCTTTGTGGGAGGGCGCACCAGCCCACCTGGGGCTGGTCCCCTTCCACACTTGGCCCATGCAGCCCTCCGGGGCCGGTGGCCCCACTTGGTGGACCCCCGAACACCTCCGGTGGTCCCGGTACACTACCGGTGATGCCCAGAACACTTCTGGTGGCCAAAACCATACTTCCTATATATAAATCTTTACCTCCGGACCATTCCGGAACTCCTCGTGACATCTGGGATCTCATCCATGACTCTGAACAACATTCGGTAACCACATACGAACTTCCTTTATAACCCTAGCGTCATCGAACTTTAAGTGTGTAGACCCTATGGGTTCGGGAACCATGCAGACATGACCGAGACGTTCTCCGGTCAATAACCAACAGCGGGATCTGGATACCCGTGTTGGTTCCCACATGTTCCACGATGATCTCATTGGATGAACCACGATGTCGAGGATTCGATCAATCCCGTATACAATTCCCTTTGTCTAGCGGTATAGTACTTGCCCGAGATTCGATCGTCGGTATCTCGATACCTTGTTCAATCTCTTTACCGGCAAGTCTCTTTACTCGTTCCGTAACACATCATCCCGTGATCAACTCCTTGATCACACTGTGCACATTATATATGATGATGTCCTACCGATTGGGCCCAGAGATACCTCTCCGTCACATGGAGTGAAAAATCCCGTCTCGATTCGTGCCAACCCAACAGACACTTTCGGAGATACCCGTAGTGCACCTTTATAGCCACCCAGTTACGTTGTGACGTTTGGCACACCCAAAGTATTCCTACGGTATCCGAGAGTTGCACAATCTCATGGTCTAAGGAAATGATACTTGACATTAGAAAAGCTTTAGCATACGAACTACACGATCTTGTGCTAGGCTTAGGATTGGGTCTTGTCCATCACATCATTCTTCTAATGATGTGATCCCGTTATCAATGACATCCAATGTCCATGGTCAGGAAACCGTAACCATCTATTGATCATCGAGCTAGTCAACTAGAGGCTTACTAGGGACATGGTGTTGTCTATGTATCCACACATGTATCTGAGTTTCCTATAAATACAATTCTAGCATGGATAATAAACGATTATCATGAACAAGGAAATATAATAATAACCTATTTATTATTGCCTCTAGGGCATATTTCCAACAGTCTCCCACTTGCACTAGAGTCAATAATCTAGTTCACATCGCCATGTGATTAACACTCAGAGAGTTCTGGGTTTGATCATGTTATGCTTGTGAGAGATGTTATAGTCAACGGGTCTGAACCATTCAGATCCGTGTGTGCTTTACAAATATCTATGTCATCTCCTAGATGCAGTTACTACGCTCTATTTGGAGCTATTCCAAATAACTGTTCTACTATACGAATCCAATTTACTACTCAGAATAATCTGGATTAGTGTCAAAGTTTGCATCGGCGTAACCCTTTACGACGAACTCTTTTTCCACCTCCATAATCGAGAAAATTCCTTAGTCCACTAGTTACTAAGGATAACCTTGACCGTTGTCGTGTGATCCATTTCTAGATCACACTTGTACCCCTTGACTGACTCATGGTTTGGCACACTTCAGGTGCGGTACACAACATAGCATACTTTAGAGCCTACGACTAAATCATAGGGGACGACCTTCGTCCTTTCTCTCTATTCTGCCGTGGTCATGTCTTGAGTCTTGCTCAATACTCACACCTTGTAACACAGCCGAGAACTCCTTCTTTGCTGATCTATTTTGAACTCCTTCAAAATCTTGTCATGGTATGTGTTCGTTTGAAAGTACTATTAAGCGATTTTTGATCTATCCTTATAGATCTTGATGCTCAATGTTCAAGTAGCTTAATCCAGGTTTTCCATTGAAAAACACTTTTCAAATAACCCTATATGCTTTCCAGAAATTCTACACCATTTCTGATCAACAATATGTCAACAACATATACTCATCAGAAATTCTATAGTGCTCCCACTCACTTCTTTGGAAATACAAGTTTCTCATAAACTTTGTATAAACCCAAAATATTTGATCATCTCATCAAAGTGTACATTCCAACTCCGAGATGCTTACTCCAGTCCTTAGAAGGATTGTTGGGGCTTTGCATACTTGTTAGCATCTTTCAGGATCGACAAAAACTTCTGGTTGTATCACATACAACCTTTCCTCAAGAACAAGGAAACAATATTTTGACATCCTATCTGCAAGATTTCATAAATAATGCAGTACCTACTAATTCCAACAGACTCTTAGCATCGCTACGAGTGAGAAAGTCTCATCGTAGTCAACTCCTTGAACTTGTCGGGAAACATCTTAACGACAAGTCGAGCTTTCTTGATGGTGACATTTACCATCATTGTCCGTCTTCCTTTTAAAATCCATCTGTACTCAACAGCCTCACGACCATCGAGCCGTTCTGCCAAAGTCTACACTTTGTTTTCATACATGGATCCTCTCTCGGGTTTTATGGCCTCGAGCCATTCATCGGAATCCGGGCCCACCATCGCTTCTCCATAGCTCGTAGGTTCATTGTTGTCTAGCAACATGACGTCCAAGACAGGATTACGTACCACTCTGAAGTAGTACGCATCCTTGTCATCCTACGAGGTTTGGGAGTGACTTGATCCGAAGTCTCATGATCACTATCATAAGCTTCCACTTCAATTGGTGTAGGTGCCATAGGAACAACTCCTGTGCCCTGCTACACACTAGTTGAAGTGACGGTTCAATAACCTCATCAAGTCTCCACCATCCTCCCACTCAAGTCTTTCGAGAGAAATTTTTCCTCGAGAAAGGACCCAATTTGAGAAACAATCCCTATTGCTTTTGGATCTGAGACAGGAGGTATACCCAACTGTTTTGGGTATCCTATGAAGATGCATTTATCCGCTTTGGGTTCGAGCTTATCAGCCTGAAACTGTTTCACATAAGCGTCGCAGCCCCAAACTTATAAGAAATGACAGCTTAGGTTTCTCTAAACCATAGTTCATACAGTGTCATCTTATCGGAATTACGTGGTGCCCTATTTAAAGTGAGTGCGGTTGTCTCTAACGCCTAACCCATGAACGATAGTGGTAATTCGATAAGAGACATCATGGTATGCATCATATCCAATAGGGTGCAGTTATGATGTTCGGACACACCATCACACTATGGTGTTCCAGGCGGTACTAGTCGTGAAACAATTTCCACAATGTCTCAATTGTGTACCAAACTCGCAACTCGGATATTCATCTCTATGATCATATCATAGATATTTTATCCTCTTGTCACGACGATATTCAACTTCATTCTTAAATTACTTGAACCATTCAATAATTCAGACTTGTGTTTCATCAAGTAAATATACTCAGTATCTACTCAAATCATCTGTAAAGTAAGAGCATAACGATATCCACTGCGTGCCTCAGCACTCATTGGATTGCACACATCAAAATGTGTTACTTCCAACAAGTTGCTTTCTTGTTCCATTTTACTGAAACCGAAGCTTTCAGTCATCTTGCCCATGTGGTATGATTTGCATATCTCAAGTGATTCAAAATCAAGTGAGTCCAAACAGTCCATCTGCATGGAGTTTCTTCATGCGTATATACCAATAGACATGGTTCACATCACTCAATCCTTTTTCAAAAATGAGTGAGTCCAAAGATCCATCAACATCGAGCTTCTTCATGCGTTTTATACCAATATGACTTACATGGCAGTGCCACAAGTAGGTGGTACTATCATTACTATCTTATATCTTTTGGCATGAACATGTGTATCACTATGATCGAGATTCAATAAACCATTCATTTTAGGTGCAAGACCATTGAAGGTATAATTCAAATAAATAGAGTAACCATTATTCTCCTTAAATGAATAACTGTATTGCGATAGACATAATCCAATCATGTCTATGCTCAACGCAAACACCAAATAACAATTATTTAGGTTTAATACCAATCTCGATGGTAGAGGGAGCGTGCGATGCTTGATCACATCAACCTTGGAAACACTTCCAACACATCTCGTCAGCTCACCTTTAGCTAGTCTCCGTTTATTCCGTAGCTTTTATTTCGAGTTACTAACACTTAGCAACCGAACCGGTATCTAATACCCTGATGCTACTAGGAGTACTAGTAAAGTACACATTCACATAATGTATATCCAATATACTTCTATCGACAGCCTTCTCATCTACCAAGTATCTAGGGTAATTCTGCTCCAGTGGTTGTTCCCCTTATTACAGAAGCACTCAGTCTCGGGTTTGGGTTCAACCTTGGGTTTCTCCACTAGAGCAGCAGCTGATTTGCCGTTTCATGAAGTATCCCTTCTTGCCCTTGCCCTTCTTGAAACTAGTGGTTTCACTAACCATCAACAATTGATGCTCCTTCTTGATTTCTACTTTCGCGGTGTCAAACATCGCGAATATTTCAAGGATCATCATATCTATCCCTGATATGTTATAGTTCATTACGAAGCTCTAGCAGCTTGGGGCAATGACTTTGGAGAAACATCACTATCTTATCTGGAAGATCAACTCCCACTCGATTCAAGTGATTGTTGTACTCAGACAATCTGAGCACAAGCTCAACGATTGAGCTTTTCTCCCTTAGTTTGCAGGCCAAGAAAATCGTCGGAGGTCTTATACCTCTTGACGTGGGCATGAGCCTGAAATCCCAATTTTAGCCCTCGAAACATCTCATATGTTCCACGACATTTCAAAAATGTATTCGGTGCCTCAATTCTAAACCA
This sequence comes from Aegilops umbellulata, assembly GCA_032464435.1. Classification (NCBI taxonomy): domain Eukaryota; kingdom Viridiplantae; phylum Streptophyta; class Magnoliopsida; order Poales; family Poaceae; genus Aegilops; species Aegilops umbellulata. The sequence continues at coordinate 615,423,394 of CP136058.1, read as the reverse complement.
TTTATCATTACTGAACTATCATGTAGTCATCAAAACGTGTATGTCAGATGTTCGCAACATCCACAGACCACGTTCGAGGTCCAGCACACCGAGCGATGCATTAAGGACATAAGCCTTGTACTGTCCGCATAATTGCTACTGTCAACTTTCAACTATATTTTCTCTAGGAACGTATCTAACTCAGTAGAACTAAAGCACGAGCTTACGACATAATTTGCAAAGATCTTTTGACTATGTTCAGGATAATTAAGTTCATCTTATGAACTCCCACTCAGATAGACATCCCTCTAGTCATCCAAGTGATTACATGATCCGAGTCAACTAGGTCGTGTCCGATCATCACGTGAGATGGACTAGTCATCATCGGTGAACATCTTCATGTTGATCGTATCTACCATACGACTCATGCTCGACCTTTCGGTCTCTTGTGTTCCGAGGCCATGTCTGTACATGCTAGGCTCGTCAAGTCAACCTAAGTGTTTCGCGTGTGTAAATCTGGCTTACACCCGTTGTATGTGAACGTAAGAATCTATCACACCCGATCATCACGTGGTGCTTCGAAACGACGAACTTTCGCAACGGTGCACAGTTAGGGGGAACACTTTCTTGAAATTTTAATGAGGGATCATCTTATTTACTATCGTTGTTCTAAGCAAATAAGATGTATAAACATGATAAACATCACATGCAATCAAATAGTGACATGATATGGCCATCATCACGTTGCTCCTTTTGATCTCCATCTTCGGGGCTCCATGAGCATCGTCGTCACCGGCATGACACCATGATCTCCATCATCATGATCTCCATCATCGTGTCTTCATGAAGTTGTCACGTCAACTATTACCGTCGTCAACGCTCGTGCCCGCCCTCATCGGAGGTGGCGCGGGTGCAATTGGGCATCCAACACCGCTAGTCGTGCCGGTGTCGACGAAACCTCCTAGCATGCCCGGGGGCACGCGGGTGCAGCGAGGCCCGTTGTGTGATCCAGCCGCGGCCTGAGGCATAAGCAAGGAGCAGATGTGTGATGCTCCCATGGCCGCAGCGTCCTATAGCTTTGCGACACGCTCCAACAATGCATCCCGACCACTCTCCATCAGTCAGACCGCAGCAGCTCCCGTGCCACTATGAGTGCGGCCCTCATGTTCGCCAGTTCCCGCCGGGTGTGCGGCGTCGTTGCCGCGGTGTAGCTGGAGGCTATTGCAGCTGCCCGCGCGCACCACGGTGTGAGGGTGGACGTCGCCGAGCCGCACCGCCCGTGCCCTGCAGCATTTGGTGGCGCATGTGCCGCCCGAGGGGTGAGGTTGAGGTCTTCTTGGGTGGTTGACGCCGTTCGGGTTGGGCAGAGCGCCCAGTGGTTGGCGTTGGTCCTCGGGTCGCCGGACATCGGAACTGCAGAGTGTCGGCGGATCAACTGGCGGAAGAGAGGCTCCGGCGCACCCCTACCTGGCACGCCAAATGTCGGATTTTGGGTTCCGGCAAAACCCTTGAGGTTCGAACACAGGGGTGCGCACGAAGATCTCTCTCTCCCTAGATCGTTCTCGCAACTATCGCAAGGCCTAGCTAGATGAACCCAAAGAACAAGAGACACAAGATTTTATACAGATTCAGGCCACCAATGTGGTGTCATACCCTACTCCAGTGTGGTGTGGTGGATTGCCTCTTGGGCTGAGGATGAACTGTTACAAGGGAAGAAAAGCCTCCTCCGGAGAGGTGTTCTTGTGTGTGGTGAACTTGTGTGGTTGGGGATGATCTGGATGATCCATCCCGGCATCCATCCTCCTCCTACTGTGGTGGCTAGTCCTATTTATAAGGCCCTGGTCCACTCCCCAAATATTTAGCAGGAAGGGATCCAAGAATGGCCAAATTTGAAGGGGGACAACTAGTACAAGTTATCCGGACTAAAGGTGGTCTTCGCCTGCCAAAGGCTCTGGTGGTGACGCCGACTTGGGCTCCATGGTGACCTCCGTCCTGTCGTCCCGCTGGTCTTGGTCTCGTTGCACCAATATGGAAAACTTTGCCGGATGCCTCGAGACTCCTCGCTTGCGCTTGTCTCTTTAGCACCAAAGATGAAACGAGGACACTGTGCGCGCTGGCGCCCGCCTGGGTCCAGTCGTCATGGCTTGCGTCGCAGAATCCTCGCAAGGTGTCCCTTGCCTTGATCTCTCCGCCTCTCGTGGGCCGGCCTGGTGAGGCCGTCCCGAGGAGGTCTTTTGTCGTCCGCCTCGCGAGGCTTGGCCCCTCGCGAGGGCCTTGAGTGTTGCTGGTGAAGATGGGCCGTACAGGGCCGCTGGTGGTTCCGCGCCGTGGGCCGCAGGCAGGCAAGTCTAGGGACCCCCGTTCCCAGGACGCCAACAGAGCCTGCCGCAATGCTATCTGACGAGTGGATAATAGATGAGACCCGATGAACCTAATAGTCTCCATCCTCCCGCTGCACGCAATTGTCTATGTCAATAATTGACAGAGGCTTCTTACATGTTGCCTTAAAGTTCTTAATGAAGCGCGCCTTTAACTCAGCCCTTGAATTAATGGAATTGGTGGGCAATCCTTTCAATCAGGTTTTGAGACGGTCCCTCGAACATCATTGTGAAATATTTGGCACATACATCATCATTAACATCTAGCATCTCCATAGCTATCTCATAGCTCTCAGTCAAAGCCTCAGGTTGCTGATCAGCTATGTAATTAGGCACCTTACGAGGGCCCTTAAAATCTGTCAGTGTTCTGGGAACCAGGGTACCAAACTTGCTTGCCAGCGGCCGATGGCGTGGTTCCACCGACGGCCTGCTACGCGGTTGCACCCGCACGGATGCCTGTGTCCCTTGCAACCGACGCATCTCCTTGGAACCGATGCCTCCTCTGGATCGTCATGTCTCTCCAGGAGATATATAAGCATCCTGCAAACATCGATCAAGACTACTCAGTCATATTTATTCGAAACAATAGGAACACACAATCATATATTTCATACAACCTCCATCCTAGTTTATGAGGCAAAATTTGCAAATCTCTGGGCCCTTGATTGTGGCTGATTGGCGTCATATTTAGCTCCCATCGCGCTAGAATAGGGGCAGTTATTGAGGAAATCAGAGAGATTGCGCCTAATTATGTGCTTAATAACTGCCTATGTCAATTACGGTAATAATTTTCTTCAAAAAATAGCCGCTTATTCATCTGCATGCATTGGCTCAGAATAGGAAACCATTTCACACCGCGAGAATATGAAGTAAAAGGAAACAGTAACTAAAGATAATTGTGGGTAACAAACGATAATTGCGCCTTATGAATATGGACGGAGACTCACACAATCATATCTGCCAAATATGATCACCCAATAATATCTTTGCCATTAATTTTCCATTAGGCCACACCATCCATGGCTATATATACTCCCTCCGTTCCTTGATATAAGGTGTATAAAGTTTTGAGAAAACCCCCGAAATATATGGTGTATTGCATTGCACCACGAGTTTGGACATTATTTTTAGGGATTTGATTACATTTCCTTATATTAGGCAAGCTCCTCTATTTTCTCATGCCAATTAGTCAGGTGTAATCTCGCCCAAAACTTGTGAAATTTTCCCTCGGCGTGCGTTCTTTAATTTCCGTGCCAAAAACTATACACCCTATATTTAGGAACGGAGGGAGTATAACAGATGGCGTAGACTATTTGGATGTGGATCAGTTTTGTGGTCACATACATCTCTTCGTGTGTTGATAATCGTTGAGACATGGGAGTCCTCATTGTTCCAAGCCTGCTATGCTTGGTATTTTTTTATAGGCAATATTGTGTTTTTTTGTAGGCTTTGAAGCCAAGACTTGCAAGGAGCCCAGCCAGAGCTATACCACTTTCAAGTGCCAAGAAGATCCATGTGTTGAGGCCTGCCATAAGGAGGGATTTATGGATGGGAAGTGTGCCCTAGTCTATTCAACAGGCGCTGTATTCATATGTTTCTGCAAAACATGTTAGAAACTACCGCATGACGATCCATGTCTTGCTGAATAAAAACATGTTGAAATTAAGGTGTGACGTGTGATGTACAAAGTAATAAGATTCGTTTCGAAAAATTACTGGAGATGAGCAATTGAGAAAACTAGATGATTCCACACGCGTTGCTGCCAGAACTCTTAGTCCTATGCACATGATAATACATAAAGTGAATAAATTTGTTTGCATAGTATATAATCTTAAGACTAAAATCTGCAAATGACACATTACTTGATGTATAATTATAAAGATAGCAAATTACGAATTATTAGATATTTTTTTACTAAATGTTGTCAGATGGTAGAATAATCTTGTATGTTGTACATAAATACTAATGTATACAAACACCTAAAAACATGGATTCTGAAATTTAGACACCCTTAAAGGCCATGTACAAGTTTCCATTTTTTGCAACTGGGCACTATGCAAACAATAGAAAATTCAGATAGATGGCATACTGAGATTGGAACCAAGAAGTATGTGCTTCTGGAGTATACTTAGAGAAGATGACACATCAGAATTGAGAGATCCAGTGAATATTGTTCTTGAAAGCTAAGATGGTTCCTACAAGAAACGATGATATAGGTGAGACAACATATCAACCATCTGCTACTTAATAATTGAGAAGGAAAAGCGCGGTGGTAAAAAGACAGAGGGACTTGTCAAGATTTCATTCATATTTTTATAGGATTGAGGCAATCACAAAGGGCACCACCAAAAATTGAACAATGCACTAGAAATAGTACCATTTGATCTATCATATACGTAATATGCAAAAACTAATTTTAGAGCTCGTTTCAGTCTTATGCGTCAAATTTTACATCGAGCCATTCAATAAGCATCTCCCTAAAATGCAGTAGGAGTACCAAAGGTGTGGAGATACCAAATTAATTAAAAAGGAAGATTCCTCCCCCAGAAATAGTGATAGAATTATTATTATTGACTCTTTGTAGTAATAGAAATTTCATCTGCAAAAGGAAAAAAGCTACCATTAGAACTCATAAACATTCTAGTACTAAAGAGGCGAATGGCATTGGAAATGAAATGACTGAAACTCCAGCTCTCGAATAATGGAATAAATAGAACAACAAATCCACCTATATAAGCCAAAATCAGTTGTGTATGAATCATCAAAATAAAGGCACACATTAATCTTGGTCAGATGAGATGATTCATGGTATTGGCGATGGAGATGGATCCCAAATCATCCATTGCTTAGTTGCAAAAATATTCCAGGTATACTATTTATTATCTTTAAGAGGATAAACTCACCTACTTCTGGGACTTTTCTGCCCGTGGGAAGGAGTGAAACTAACCATGAATCTTTGACGCAAATTTTTCCTCCAATATGCAAGCTGGAGCTACTCGTGTACGCGAAATTAAATAAATTCCATTCATCTGGCAAGCAGACCCCAACTGCAAAGAGACACCTCTTCTTCATCCCCTATCGCAAGCCACGTTGACCTGCTTGCTGAACTCCATGCCGGGGCAAAGGGATGAGGGGCTGCATAGCGGGTCACTACTAGGGAAAACCTTATACACAGAGGTATAGCAGTAGCACTAGTCTAGGAAGGGCGCTACTGATAATTAGTAGTAGCGTGTGCCAACAATGTGCGCTACAGATATGGTCATAGCAGTAGCGCACCTCCAGGAAAAAGCGCTACTACTAAAATTCCCAAACTGTTGATGGTAGGTTAGGAATAGTAGTAGCGGTTCTTCCTAAAGCACGCTACTACTAAATGCTTTGTAGCAGTGTGTTTCTTTTGTACAATACTACTGCTATGAAAAAGAAAATAAATAGAAAAATAAGTAGAAAAGTAAATGAAAATAAAAGAAATAGAAAAAGGAGAAATGAAAAAAAGAAAATGTAAAGAAAAAACAAAAGAAAAATAAAAGCGCTGCTAGGCATAGTAGTAGCGTGTTTGGGTGGAAAGCGCTATAGCTAACTTAGTTGTAGCGCATGTTGCCAAAGAGCACTGCTCCTATTTTGACTTAAGCCCGGCCGCGTCGTCGATCGCCCTGCCACCCTCGACCTCACCGCCGTCGTCTGAAGCCACCCTTGACCTCACCGCCGCTGCCCGAGGCCGTTGTCGACCTCACCGCCACCGCCCTCAACCTCACTACCACCAGCCGAGCCTGTCCAGGACCTCCGCCGCCCGAGCCCGACCAGGACCTCTACCGCCCGAGCCCGAGCCTGCCCTCGCCGTCGACCGTAAGGCTCTCCCTCTCCTCTCCCCTACCCTCCCCTCTCTCTCTGCGAGAGAGAATAAACCCTCCTCTCTAGGTTAATTAACTTAGGTGAATTTAGTTATGAACCCTAGCAATTAGCAGTAGTGGTACGAGTAGATGTTAATTAGATTAACTTAGGTTAATTAGCTTAGGGCAGTAGAGCACGCCATAAAACATGACCCTAGGAATTAACTTAGGTTAATTAGGTTAGGGCAGTAGTGGTACTAGTAGATGTTAATTAGATGTTTTTTAGTTAGCGAAGTAGGGTTTTACTAGGTTAATCAGGTGAAGTTAAATGAATGACCCAAATGAATGAAATTAGTAGTTAACTAGACTTTTAGGACAAATTTCTATATGCTTAAGTACTTAACTAAATATTATCTTTAGGACAAACTTTTATATGCTTAAGTAGTTCACTAAATATATTATACGATTTTATATATAGTTGCATATGTACTTATATAGTTGTTCTGCACCCAATGTATGCTCAACTAGTTGCATAATTCCTGGGGTTCATCAATGGGTGCTTAAGTAGTTGTAGATGCTTAATTAGTATTAGGGCAGTAGGGTTAGAGCAGTAGGGTTAGGGCAGTAGGACATAATTTGAATTGAGTTCTAGGTTCATAATTTGAAATTTGTGTAGATTTTCTTGAAGTGTGAAACATTGAAGTGGTCATGATATATGAAAATTCCTAGATTGTGCCCAAGTGGCCTTTTGTTGTTTCCAGGGAATGAAGACGAGTGGCCTATGTTTTGCCGTAATGTTGATTTATTTTCGTTCTGGCAAATTTCAGGTGCTCAATTTGTCCACTTTTTAGCAAAGGTCATACCGAAATCTTCCGTCAACTTTGGGATGACTTGTGCTACAAACTAGGACATATCGAGTGCCCGGGATTTGCCGCAGCGGGAAGGAATCAACGTTACTGCAAAACATAGGCCTTTTTATGTCATTACTCATTTTATTAGGTCTATAATTAATTGACTAGATTTAATCGTAGGAAACATGGCTAGCAACGATGAAGGACAGGGTTTTGGTGATTGTGACGATGCCTACCTAGCGGCAGACGAATATTTGAACCTTGCCAATGATCAACGGTTGTTGTTGCTGGGCCCACCTGTCACATCCGAGACTGGCGTTGAGACCAAGACCGGCATCGAGCCTAGCAAAGCAATAGAACAGAAACCGAAGAGGAGATGTCGACGCCCAAACCAGCTCCTCACTGCAAGGCTAGTGGTCATGGAGGTGGACGGCGGCAATTTTTAGCCAAAACTGCCTGTGGAAGTGCACTCCTGCTACAGTAATCAAATAGGCTGCATCGTACGGGTGTGCGCCACCATCAACGATGACAAACTGAAGAAGATACCACATATGAAGCACTCCATCCTAACCATGTTGCACTAGATATTGTTGTTCCCGGTCCGGGATGAAATCCAATATACTGAGCCTGAGAAAGACCCGGCAATGAGGAAGACAGACAAACGTGCCATGACCAAGTTTAGCGACGCGTTGGCCGCCTGGAAAGTAACGGTGAAACACACCATCAACAAAAAGGAACCCTACTCCGAGATTGTAAAGGATAATCCAGCAATCACGGAAGAGCAGTTTCAAATATTCAAGGCGGCTTGCGATGCCAAAGATGCCAAAGAAAAGTCAAAGTACACGAAGGGGCTTGATACGTCCATTTTGCATCATGCTTTGATATTGATATTTATTGCATTATGGGCTGTTATTACACGTTATGTCACAATACTTATTCCTTTTCTCTCTTATTTTACAAGGTTTACATGATGAGGGAGAACGCCGGCAGCTGGAATTCTGGGCTGGAAAAGAAGCAAATATTGGAGACCTATTCTGCACAGCTCCAAAAGGCCCGAAACTCCACGAAAGTTGTATTTGTAAATAATAAAAAAACTGAGCGGAAGAAATACCACAGGGGCCCACACCCTGGCCACGAGGGTGGGGGCGCGCCCTAACCCCTGGGCGCGCCCCCTGCCTCGTGGGCCACCTGTTTGTCCTCCGGTGGCCATCTTCTGCTATATGAAGTCTTTCGTCCAAAGAAAAATCAGAGGAAGCTTACTGGATGAGATTCCGCCACCACGAGGCGGAACCTTGGCGGAACCAACCTATGGCTCCGGCGGAGCTGTTCTGCCGGGGAAACTTCCCTCCGGGAGGGGAAAATCATCACCATCATCATCTCCAACGATCCTCTCATCGGAGGGGGTCCATCTTCATCAACATCTTCACCAGCACCATCTCCTCTCAAACCCTAGTTCATCTCTTGTATCCAATTCTTGTCTCTAAGTCTGAGATTGGTACCTGTAGGTTGCTAGTAGTGTTGATTACTCCTTGTAGTTGATGCTAGTCGGTTTACTTGGTGGAAGATTATATGTTCAGATCCTATATGCATATTAATACCCCTCTGATTATGAACATTAATATGATTTGTGAGTAGTTACTTTTTTTCCTGAGGACATGGGAGAAGTCTTGCTATTAGTAGTCATGTGAATTTCGTATTCGTTCGATATTTTGATGAGATGTATGTTGTCTCCCTCCTCTAGTGGTGTCATGTGAACGTTGACTACATGACACTTCACCATTATTTGGGCCTAGAGGAACGCATTGGGAAGTAATAAGTAGATGATGGGTTGCTAGAGTGACAGAAGCTTAAACCCTAGTTTATGCATTGCTTCGTAAGGGGCTGATTTGGATCCATATGTTTCATGTTATGGTTAGGTTTACCTTAATACTTCTTTTGTAGTTGCGGATGCTTGCATTAGGAGTTAATCATAAGTGGGATTCTTGTCCAAGTAAGGGCAGCACCCAAGCACCGGTCCACCCACATATCAAATTATCAAAGTACCAAACGCGAATAATATTAACTTGATGAAAACTAGCTTGACGATAATTCCCATGTGTCCTCGGGAGCGTTTTCCTTTATATAAGAAATTGTCCAGGCTTGTCCTTTGCTACAAAATGGATTGGGCCACCTTGCTGCACCTTATGTACTTTTATTACTTGTTGCTTGTTACCATTTACCTTATCACAAAACTATCTGTTACCGATAATTTCAATGCTTGCAAAGAATACCTTACTGAAAACCGCTTGTCATTTCCTTCTGCTCCTCGTTGGGTTCGACACTCTTACTTATCGAAAGTACTATGATAGAACCCCTATACTTGTGGGTCATCAAGACTCTTTTCTGGCACCGTTGCCGGGGAGTGAAGCGCCTTCGGTGAGTGGAACTTGGTAAGGAAAAATTTATATAGTGTGCTGAAATTTACTGTCACTTGTTACTATGGAATGTAATCCTTTGAGGAGCTTGTTCGGGGTATCTTCACCCCGTCCAAAATAGCAAAGAGTTTCTCCTCAACATAGTAAACCTGCTGAAAATGTTTGCTTTGAAACTCCTTCGGGTATGTTAGAGAAACTGCTAGCTAATCCTTTTGCAGGAGATGGAACAATGCATCCCTATTTACACTTAATCTACGTGGATGAAGTTTGTGGATTATTTAAGCTTGCAGGTATACCCGATGATGTTATTAAGAAGAAGGTTTTCCCTTTATCTTTGGAGGGAGACGCATTGACATGGTATAGGCTATGTGATGATACGGGATATTGGGACTATAAACGATTGAAATTGGAATTTCACCAGAAGTTTTATCCTATGCATCTTGTTCATCGTGATCGCAATTATATATATAATTTTTGGCCCCGCGAAGGAGAAAGCATCACTCAAGCTTGGGGGAGGCTTAAATCAATATTATATTCATGCTCCAATCATGAGCTCCCAAGAGAAATAATTATTCAAAAAATTTATGCTCGGCTTTCTGTCAACAATCGCACCATGCTCGATACTTCTTGTTTTGGCTCTTATATGATGAAGACTATTGAATTTAGTTGGGATTTATTGGAAAGAATTAAATGCAACTCTGAAGATTGGAACCTCGACGAAGGTAAGAAGTCAGGTATAACACCTAAGTTTGATTGTGTTAAATCTTTTATGGATACCAATGTTTTCCGTAAGTTTAGCACTAAATATGGACTTGACTCTGAGATAGTAGCTTCATTCTGTGAATCATTTGCTACTCATGTTGATCTCCCTAGAGAGAATTGGTTTAAATATCATCCTTCCATAGAAGTAAAAGTAGTTGAACCTATTAAAGTTGAAGATAATACTATCACTTATAATGATCCTATTGTTCCTACTGTTTATGTTGAGAAACCACCTTTCCCGGTTAGGATAAAAGATCATGCTAAAGCTTCAAATGTGGTTCATAAAAGCAATATTAGAACTTATACACCTCCTGCGCAAGTTAAAGTTGAACCTAATATTGATATTGTTAAAGATCTCTTGGCTGATAATATTGATGGGCATGTTATTTACTTCTGCCATGAAACTGCTAGAATCGCTAAGCCTAGTGCTAAAGATAAGCATAGACCTGTGGTAGGCATGCCTGTTATTTATGTTAAAATAGAAGATCATTCTTATCATGGCTTATGTGATATGGATGCTAGTGCTAGTGCTATACCTCATGACTTATATAAAGAAATTATGCATGACATTGCTCCCGCCGAGTTAGAAGATATTGATGTTACCAATTGGGATTATTAGAGATGTTGAAGTCTGTGTGGGAAAACTAAATATCCTGCTGATTTTCTTGTTCTTGGTTCCCCACAACATAGCTTTTGTCCTATTATATTTGGTAGACCCTTCTTGAATACTGTTAATGCTAGGATAGATTGCAAAAGGGATGTTGTTACTATTGGTCTAGATGATATGTCTCATCAGTTTAATTTCTCTAAATTTAGTAAACAACACCGTGAAGAGGAATTGCCTAGTACGGATGAAATTATTGGTCTTGCTTCTATTGTCGTGCCTCCTAATGATCCTTTAGAACAATATTTGCTTGACCATGAAAATGATATGTTTATGAATGAAAGAAGGGAAATAGATGAAGTGTTCTTTAAACAGGAACCTATTTCGAAACACAACTTTGCGTGTCGAAATCCTAGGGGTTCCTCGTCCACCCAAGGGCGATCCAGTGTTTGAGCTTAAACCATTACCTGATACTCTTAAATATGCTTACCTTGATAAAAAGAAGATATATCATGTTATAATTAGTGCTAACCTTTCAGAGCATGAAGAAGAGAGATTATTGAAACCTCTAAAGAAGCACCGCGCTGCTATTGGATATACTCTTGATGATCTTAAGGGCATTAGTCCCACTCCATGTCAACACAAAATAAATTTGGAGAAAGACGCCAAACCTATTCGTGATCACCAACGCCGGCTGAATCCTAAGATGAAAGAAGTGGTAAGAAAGGAAATACTAAAGCTTCTTGAGGCAGGTATTATTTATCCCGTTGCTGATAGTCAGTGGGTAACTCATGTCCATTGTGTCCCTAAGAAGGGAGGTATTACTGTTGTTCCTAATGATAAAGATGAATTGATCCCGCAAAGAATTATTACAGGTTATAGGATCGTAATTGATTTCCGCAAATTAAATAAGGCTACTAAAAAAGATCATTACCCCTTACCTTTTATTGATCAAATGCTAGAAATTTTATCCAAACATACACATTTTTGCTTTCTAGATGGTTACTCTGGTTTCTCTCAAATACCTGTATCATCTGATGATCAATCAAAGACTACTTTTACTTGCCCTTTCGGTACTTTTTCTTATAGACATATGCCTTTTGGTTTATGTAATGCACCTGCTACCTTTCAAAGATGTATGATGGCTATATTCTATGACTTTTGTGAAAAGATATGTGAGGTTTTCATGGATGACTTCTCTGTTTATGGATCCTCTTTTGATGATTGCTTGAGCAACCTTGATTGAGTTTTGCAGAGACGTGAAGAAACTAATCTTGTCTTGAATTGGGAAAAGTGCTACTTTATGGTTAATGAAGGCATTGTCTGGGGCATAAAATTTCTGAAAGAGGTATTGAAGTTGATAAAGCTAAAGTTGATGCTATTGAGAAGATGCCATGTCCCGAGGACATCAAAGGTATAAGAAGCTTCCTTGGTCATGGCGGTTTTTATAGGACGTTCATTAAGGACTTCTCAAAAATTTCTCGGCCTCTGACTAATTTATTACAAAAAGATATACCCTTTGTCTTTGATGATGATTGTGTAGAAGCATTTGAAATACTTCAAAAAGCTTTGATTTCTGCACCTATTGTTCAACCACCTGATTGGAATTTACCCTCTGAAATTATGTGTGATGCTAGCGATTATGCTATAGGTGCAGTCCTAGGGCAAAGAGTTGATAAGAAACTAAATATTATTCAATATGCTAGTAAACTCTAGACACTGCCAAGATACATTATGCTACTATTGAAAAGGAATTTTTAGCAGTTGTATTTGAATGTGATAAGTTCAGATCCTACATTGTTGATTCTAAAGTAACTATTCACACTGATCATGCTGCTATTAAATATCTTATGGAAAAGAAAGATGCTAAACCTAGACTTACACTACAAGAAAATAGGCATGTAGGGACGTTTTCATGTTGACGCTTTTATGTACGTCTCTTTATTCAAAATCACTTTGTACATAGGGACGATTTATGAGGCGCAAAGGACATCGTCCCTTGATTCCAATAAAAAAAGATCCCGGTGGTTCAGAATATCTTGCTCCACCACCATCACCATAATCCCCCATCATGCGACATGTCCCAAGAAAGTAGTAACTACCATGTAAAAGGGTGCGATCTCTAGCCTAAACCTAGCACCGCCATGCCATACCGCCGCCTCTGCCAAGATCATGCTCCTCCTCACCTCAGACTTGCTATAGCAGCTCCACCCCCCTCGTCCGTCGGCATCCAACAGCACGCCCGGGGACGCCGGCCTCTAGGCGGCGGCCTAGCCCCACTCCGGCCGCCTCGACCTGCAGCTCCGGCACATGGTGCACTCTGGCTGAAAGGGAAGATGACGGTGTTGGAAATATGCCCTAGAGGCAATAATAAAAGCATTATTATTATATTTCCTTGTTCATGATAATTGTCTTTATTCGTGCTATAATTGTGTTATCCGGAAATCGTAATACATGTGTGAATAATAGACAACAACGTGTCCCTAGTAAGTCTCTAGTTGACTAGCTCGTTGATCAACAGATAGTCATGGTTTCCTGACTATGGGCATTGGATGTCAATGATAACGAGATCACATCATTAGGAGAATGATGTGATGGACGAGACCCAATCCTAAACATAGCATAAGATCGCTTAGTTCGTTTGCTAGAGTTTTCCAATGTCAAGTATCCTTTCCTTAGACCATGAGATCGTGTAACTCCCGGATACCGTAGGAGTGCTTTGGGTGTGCCAAATGTCACAACGTAACTGGGTGACTATAAAGGTATACTACGGGTATCTCTGAAAGTGTCTGTTGGGTTGACACGGATCGAGACTAGGATTTGTCACTCCGCTTGACGGAGAGGTATCACCGGGCCCTCGCGGTAATGCATCATCATAATGAGCTCAATGTGATCAAAGTGTTTGATCACGGGATCATGCATTACGGTACGAGAAAAGTGACTTGCCGGTAACGAGATTGAACGAGGTATTGGGATACCGACGATCGAATCTCGGGCAAGTAAAATAACGATTGACAAAGGGAATCGTATACGGGATTAATTGAATCCTCGACATCGTGGTTCATCCGATGAGATCATCGTGGAGCGTGTGGGAGCCAACATGGGTATCTAGATCCCGCTGTTGGTTATTGCCCGAGAGTCGTCTCGGTCATGTCTGCATGTCTCCCGAACCCGTAGGGTCTACGCACTTAAGGTTCGGTGACGCTAGGGTTGTGAAGATATGTATATGCAGTAACCCGAATGTTGTTCGGAGTCCCGGATGAGATCCCGGACGTCACGAGGAGTTCCGGATTGGCCCGGAGGTGAAGAATTATATATAGGAAGTGCAGTTTCAGCCATCGGGAATGATCTGGGGGGTCACCGGTATTGTACCGGGACCACCAGATGGGTCCCGGGGGTCCACCGGGTGGGGCCTCCCATCCCGGAGGGCCCCATGGGCTGAAGTGGGAGGGGGACCAGCCCTTAGTGGGCTGGTGCGCCCCCCAAGGCCCACCCCCTGCGCCTAGGGTTGGAACCCTAGGGTGGGAGGCGCCCACTTGCCTTGGGGGGCACTCCACCCCCCTTGGCCGCCGCCCCCTTGGGAGATTCAATCTCCCAGGGCCGGCGCCCCCACCAAGGGGGCCTATATAAAGGGGGGAGGGTAGGGGGCAGCCGCACCCCTTGCCCTGGCGCCTCCCTCTCCCTCTCCAACATCTCCTCCTCCTCCGTAGGGCTCGGCGAAGCCCTGCCGGAGTACTGCGACTCCACCATCACTACGCCGTCGTGCTGCTGCTGGAGCCATCTTCCCCAACCTCTCCTTTGCCTTGCTGGATCAAGAAGAAGGAGACGTTACGCTGACCGTACGTGTGTTGAACACGGAGGTGCCATCCTTTCGGTGCTAGGATCTCCGGTGATTTGGATCACGTCGTGTACGACTACCTCATCCCTGTTCGTTGAACGCTTCCGCTCGCGATCTACAAAGTGGTATGTAGATGCAATCTCTCTCCCTTGACTCGTTGCTTAGATGAACTCATAGATGGATCTTGGTGAAATCGTAGGAAAAATTTTAATTTTCTGCAACGTTCCCCAACAATGGCATCATGAGCTAGGTCTATGCGTAGTTCTCTATTGCACGAGTAGAACACAATTTGTTGTGGGCGTAGATGTTGTCAACTTTCTTGCCGCTACTAGTCTTATCTTGCTTCAGCGGTATTGTGGGATGAAGCGGCCCGGACCAACCTTACACGTACGCTTACGTGAGACCGGTTCCACCGACTAACATGCACTAGTTGCATAAGGTGGCTGGCGGGTGTCTGTCTCTCCCACTTTAGTTGGAGCGGATTCGATGAAAAGGGTCCTTATGAAGGGTAAATAGAAGTTGACAAATCACGTTGTGGCTTTCACGTAGGTAAGAAAACGTTCTTGCTAGAACCCTAATTCAGCCACGTAAAACTTGCAACAACAATTAGAGGACGTCTAACTTGTTTTTGCAGCAAGTGCTTTGTGATATGATATGGCCAAAGTTGTGATGAATGATGAATGATCTATATGTGATGTATGAGATGTTCATGCTATTGTAATAGGAATCACGACTTGCATGTCGATGAGTATGACAACCGGCAGGAGCCATAGGAGTTGTCTTTATTTTTTGTATGACCTGCGTGTCATTGAGAAACGCCATGTAAATTACTTTACTTTATTGCTAAACGCGTTAGCCATAGTAGTAGAAGTAATAGTTGGCGAGCAACTTCATGGAGACACGATGATGGAGATCATGATGATGGAGATGATGGTGTCAAGCCGGTGACAAGATGATCATGGAGCCCCAAGATGGAGATCAAAGGAGCTATGTGATATTGGCCATATCATGTCACGTTTATTATTTGATTGCATGTGATGTTTATCATGTTTTGCATCTTGTTTACTTAGAACGACGGTAGTAAATAAGATGATCCCTCATAATAATTTCAAGAAGTGTTCCCCCTAACTGTGCACCGTTGCGACAGTTCATTGTTTCGAAGCACCACGTGATGATCGGGTGTGATAGATTCTAACGTTCACATACAACGGGTGTAAGACAGATTTACACATGCAAACACTTAGGTTGACTTGACGAGCCTAGCATGTACAGACATGGCCTCGGAACACAGAAGACCGAAAGGTCGAGCATGAGTCGTATAGAAGATACAATCAACATGAAGATGTTCACCGATGTTGACTAGTCCGTCTCACGTGATGATCGGACACGGCCTAGTTGACTCGGATCATGTAATACTTAGATGACTAGAAGAGGGATGTCTATCTAAGTGGGAGTTCATTAAATAATTGGATTAAATGAACTTTATTATCATGAACTTAGTCTAAATTATTTACAATATGTCTTGTAGATCAAATGGCCAACGTAGTCCTCAACTTCAACGCGTTCCTAGAGAAAACCAAGCTGAAAGACGATGGCAGCAACTATACGGACTGGGTCCGGAACCTGAGGATCATCCTCATAGCTGCCAAGAAAGATTATGTCCTACGAGCACCGCTGGGTGACGCACCTATTCTCCCTGCAGAACAAGACGTTATGAACGCTTGGCAGTCACGCTGCGATGATTACTCCCTCGTTCAGTGCGGCATGCTTTACAGCTTAGAGCCGGGGCTCCAAAAGCGTTTTGAGAGACATGGAGCATATGAGATGTTCGAAGAGCTGAAAATGGTTTTCCAAGCTCATGCCCGGGTCGAGAGATATGAAGTCTCCGACAAATTCTTTAGCTGTAAGATGGAGGAAAATAGCTCTGTCAGTGAACACATACTCAAAATGTCTGGGTTGCACAACCGCTTGACTCAACTGGAAGTTAATCTCCCGGATGAAGCGGTGATTGACAGAATCCTCCAGTCGCTTCCACCTAGCTACAAGAGCTTTGTGATGAACTACAATATGCAGGGGATGGTAAAGACCATTCCTGAGGTATATGCTATGCTGAAATCAGCAGAGGTAGAAATCAAGAAGGAGCATCAATAAAACAACTAAGTTCAAGAAGGGCAAGGGTAAAAAGAACTTCAAGAAGGACGGCAAGGAAGTTGCCGCGCCCGGTAAGCAAGTTGCCGGGAAGAAGCCAAAGAATGGACCCAAGCCCGAGACTGAGTGTTTTTATTGCAAGTGAAGTGGTCACTGGAAGCGGAACTGCCCCAAATACTTAGCGGACAAGAAGGCCGGCAAAACAAAAGGTATATGTGATATACATGTAATTGATGTGTACCTTACCAGTACTCGTAGTAGCTCTTGGGTATTTGATGCCGGTGCAGTTGCTCACATTTGTAACTCAAAACAGGAGCTGCGAAATAAACGGAGACTGGCGAAGGACGAGGTGACGATGCGCGTCGGGAATGGTTCCAAGGTCGATGTGATCGCCGTCGGCACGCTACCTCTACATTTACTTACGGGATTAGTTTTAAACCTCAATAATTGTTATTTAGTACCAAGTTTGAGCATGAACATTGTGTCTGGATCTCGTTTAATTCGAGATGGCTACTCATTTAAATCCGAGAATAATGGTTGTTCTATTTATATGAGAGATATGTTTTATGGTCATGCTCCGATGGTTAATGGTTTATTCTTAATGAATCTCGTACGTGATGATACACATATTCATAGTGTGAATACCAAAAGAGTTAAAGTTGATAACAATAGTCCCACATATTTGTGGCACTACCGCCTTGGTCACATAGGTGTCAAACGCATGAAGAAGCTCCATGCAGATGGACTTTTAGAGTCTCTTGATTATGAATCATTTGACATGTGCGAACCATGCCTCATGGGTAAAATGACCAAGACTCCATTCTCAGGAACAATGGAGCGAGCAACCAACTTATTGGAAATCATACATACCGATGTGTGCGGTCCAATGAGTGTTGAGGCTCGCGGTGGCTATCGTTATGTTCTCACCCTCACTGATGACTTGAGTAGATATGGGTATATCTACTTAATGAAACACAAGTCTGAGACCTTTGAAAAGTTCAAGGAATTTCAGAGTGAGGTTGAAAATCAACGTGATAGAAAGATCAAGTTTCTACGATCAGATCGTGGAGGAGAATACTTGAGTCACGAATTTGGCACACACTTAAGAAAATGTGGAATAGTTTCACAACTCACGCCGCCTGGAACACCTCAGCGTAATGGTGTGTCCGAACGTCGTAATCGCACTCTATTAGATATGGTGCGATCTATGCTGTCTCTTACCGACTTACCGCTAATCGCACTCTATTAGATATGGTGCGATCTATGATGTCTCTTACCGACTTACCGCTATCTTTTTGGGGCTATGCTTTAGAGACTGCCGCATTCACTTTAAATAGGGCTCCGTCGAAATCCGTTGAGACGACACCGTATGAATTATGGTTTGGGAAGAAACCTAAGCTGTCGTTTCTAAAAGTTTGGGGATGCGATGCTTATGTCAAGAAACATCAACCTGAGAAGCTCGAACCCAAGTCGGAAAAATGCGTCTTCATAGGATACCCTAAAGAAACTATTGGGTATACCTTCTACCTCAGATCCGAAGGCAAGATCTTTGTTGCCAAGAATGGATCCTTTCTAGAGAAAGAGTTTCTCTCGAAAGAAGTAAGTGGGAGGAAAGTAGAACTTGATGAAGTGTTACCTCTTGAACCGGAAAATGGCGAAACTCAAGAAAACGTTTCTGAGGTGCCTGCACCGACTAGAGAGGAAATTAATGATGATCAAGATACTTCTAATCAAGCTCCTACTAAAATTCGAAAGTCCACAAGGACACGTTCCGCACCAGATTGGTACGGCAACCCTGTCTTGGAAATCATGTTGTTAGACAACGGTGAACCTTTGAACTATGAGGAAGCAATGGTGGGCCCGGATTCCGACAAATGGCTGGAAGCCATGAAATCCGAGATAGGATCCATGTATGAAAACGAAGTATGGACTTTGACTGACTTGCCCGTTGAACGGCGAGCCATAGAAAATAAATGGATCTTTAAGAAGAAGACATACGCGGATGGTAATGTGACCATCTATAAAGCTCGGCTTGTCGCTAAGGGTTATCGACAAGTTCAAGGAATTGACTACGATGAGACTTTCTCACCGGTAGCGAAGCTGAAGTCCGTCCGAATCATGTTAGCAATTGCTGCATTCTACGATTATGAAATATGGCAAATGGACGTCAAAACGGCATTCCTAAATGGTTTCCTTAAGGAAGAATTGTATGCAGACGGAAGGTTTTGTCGATCCTAAGAATGCTGACAAGGTGTGCAAGCTCCAACGCTCGATTTATGGGCTGGTGCAAGCATCTCGGAGTTGGAACATTCGCTTTGATGAGATGATCAAAGCGTTTGGGTTTACGCAGACCTATGGAGAAAGTGAGTGGGAGCTCTGTAGCATTTCTCATATTATATGTAGACGACATACTTTTTATGGGAAATGATATAGAACTCTTGGACAGCATTAAGGCCTACTTGAATAAAAGTTTTTCAATGAAGGACCTTGGAGAAGCTGCTTATATATTAGGCACCAAGATCTATAGAGATAGATCAAGACGCCTCATAGGTCTTTCACAAAGCACATACCTTGATAAGATATTGAAGAAGTTCAATATGGATCAATCTAAGAAGGGGTTCTTACCTGTATTGCAAGGTGTGAAATTGAGCTCAGCTCAATGTCCGACCACGGCAGAAGATATAGAAGAGATGGGTGTCATCCCCTATGCCTCAGCCATAGGTTCTATTATGTATGCCATGCTGTGTACCAGACCTGATGTAAACCTTGCTGTAAGTTTGGTAGGAAGGTACCAAAGTAATCCCGGCAAGGAACACTGGACAGCGGTCAAGAATATCCTGAAGTACCTGAAAAGGACTAAGGAAATGTTTCTCGTTTATGGAGGTGACGAAGAGCTCATCGTAAAAGGTTACGTCGACGCTAGCTTCGACACAGATCTGGATGACTCTAAGTCGCAAACCGGATACGTGTATATTTTGAATGGTGGGGCAGTAAGCTGGTGCAGTTGCAAGCAAAGCGTCGTGGCGGGATCTACATGTGAAGCGGAGTACATGGCAGCCTCTGAGGCAGCACATGAAGCAATTTGGGTGAAGGAGTTCATCACCGACCTCGGAGTCATACCCAATGCGTCGGGGCCAATCAAACTCTTCTATGACAACACTGGAGCTATTTGCACTTGCCAAGGAGCCCAGGTTTCACAAGAAGACCAGGCACATCAAGCGTCGCTTCAACTCCATTCGTGAAAATGTTCAAGATGGAGACATAGAAATTTGTAAAGTACACACGGATCTGAATGTCGCAGATCCGTTGACTAAACCTCTCCCTAAGGCAAAATATGATCAGCACCAGAACTCTATGGGTGTTCGATTCATCAAAATGTAACTAGATTATTGACTCTAGTGCAAGTGGGAGACTGTTGGAAATATGCCCTAGAGGCAATAATAAAAGCATTATTATTATATTTCCTTGTTCATGATAATTGTCTTTATTCGTGCTATAATTGTGTTATTCGGAAATCGTAATATATGTGTGAATAACAGACAACAACGTGTCCCTAGTAAGTCTCTAGTTGACTAGCTCGTTGATCAACAGATAGTCATGGTTTCCTGACTATGGGCATTGGATGTCAATGATAACGAGATCACATCATTAGGAGAATGATGTGATGGACGAGACCCAATCCTAAACATAGCATCAGATCGCTTAGTTCGTTTGCTAGAGTTTTCCAATGTCAAGTATCCTTTCCTTAGACCATGAGATCGTGTAACTCCCGGATACCGTAGGAGTGCTTTGGGTGTGCCAAACGTCACAACGTAACTGGGTGACTATAAAGGTATACTACGGGTATCTCTGAAAGTGTCTGTTGGGTTGACACGGATCGAGACTAGGATTTGTCACTCCGCTTGACGGAGAGGTATCACCGGGCCCTCGCGGTAATGCATCATCATAATGAGCTCAATGTGATCAAAGTGTTTGATCACGGGATCATGCATTACGGTACGAGAAAAGTGACTTGCCGGTAACGAGATTGAACGAGGTATTGGGATACCGACGATCGAATCTCGGGCAAGTAAAATACCGATTGACAAAGGGAATCGTATACGGGATTAATTGAATCCTCGACATCGTGGTTCATCCGATGAGATCATCGTGGAGCGTGTGGGAGCCAACATGGGTATCCAGATCCCGCTGTTGGTTATTGCCCGAGAGTCATCTCGGTCATGTCTGCATGTCTCCCGAACCCGTAGGGTCTACACACTTAAGGTTCGGTGACGCTAGGGTTGTGAAGATATGTATATGCAGTAACCCGAATGTGAGTCCCGGATGAGATCCCGGACGTCACTAGGAGTTCCGGATTGGTCCGGAGGTGAAGAATTATATAGAGGAAGTGCAGTTTCGGCCATCGGGAATGATCTTGGGGGTCACCGGTATTGTACCGGGACCACCAGATGGGTCCCGGGGGTCCACTGGGTGGGGCCACCCATCCCGGAGGGCCCCATGGGCTGAAGTGGGAGGGGGGACCAGCCCTTAGTGGGCTGGTGCGCCCCCCAAGGGCCACCCCCTGCGCCTAGGGTTGGAACCCTAGGGTGGGGGGGCGCCCACTTGCCTTGGGGGGCACTCCACCCCCCTTGGCCGCCGCCCCCTTGGGAGATTCAATCTCCCAGGGCCGGCGCCCCCCCCCCCAAGGGGCCTATATAAAGGGGGGAGGGGAGGGGGGCAGCCGCACCCCTTGCCCTGGCGCCTCCCTCTCCCTCTCCAACATCTCCTCCTCCTCCGTAGGGCTCGGCGAAGCCCTGCCGGAGTACTGCGACTCCACCATCACCACGCCGTCGTGCTACTGCTGGAGCCATCTTCCCCAACCTCTCCTTTGCCTTGCTGGATCAAGAAGAAGGAGACGTTACGCTGACCGTACGTGTGTTGAACGCGGAGGTGCCGTCCTTTCGGTGCTAGGATCTCCGGTGATTTGGATCACGTCGTGTACGACTACCTCATCCCCGTTCGTTGAACGCTTCCGCTCGCGATCTACAAAGTGGTATGTAGATGCAATCTCTCTCCCTTGACTCGTTGCTTAGATGAACTCATAGATGGATCTTGGTGAAATCGTAGGAAAAATTTTAATTTTCTGCAACGTTCCCCAACAGACGGGTGGCGGAGTGGGCAACGGATCCGAACTAGACATCGCACCTTCTCCTACTGAGATAGTAGTGACATACGACCCAACAGGAAACGATGGTAGCAGATGAACAAGATCGACGAGGAGGACAAAATGTATTGATCAGTTAGGCGATCTTTTATTTGTATGTTTGTTGTCCTTGTCGTTCATACTAAGATTGAGATCCACCTTTCTGTATGTTTCTGTTTTATTGGTCGCCCACTGCATCAATGTTATTAGAGACAGGGGGATATATGCCCCGGTGACGACTCCCACCCGGCCCTCCATTTGCTCGCCGGCATCCTCTGTCTCTAAGAACCCGACGTCTTGTGACCAAAAAATCCTCCAAGTGTCCTCCGCCATGTGAAGCTCATTTCCATCAGGTAGGCCGACCTCATGCTTGCCAATGTCGACCAGCAGCATGGCGGCAAGTTCATTTATATGTGAGTCGATCTACTTTTTTATTTTAGTTTTTCTACCAATTCGTTTCAAGTAAGAATTGGAGCCACTCCCATGATGCGTACTTAAGTGTGGAGGAGAATCTTGACATTGTAATTTAGATTATCCTATTAAGATAGGACAACGCTGCTTTGCCGGGTTTTTTTTCTGAACTCTCATCTGTTTACTGATTAACCATTTAGACTACTACAACTTAAAGTAGATCTTAAACATAGCTTTGTTCGTTGTTTGCTCCCAAATTATTGGCACTCATGTATGCAGGTTCTTGATAAAAAGCCTCTGAGAATATCCTGATAGAATAAGATGGTCAATGTTCTTAACACATTTTTTCTTTTTGATGCAGTTAATAATGCTCGTGTATCAACTATCAAATCACCTTCACCCTCCTCCCCTCCCATAACTAAAATTAAGAGCTTTGCACCCACGTTCTAACATTTCTTAGAATTAACATGGCTTCTACTCTAAACGAAGAGATCAACTCATACATGCAGTTTCTCACCTGCAGAAACTTTTCTCATGTTGTCTGATAAAGAGCACCGTGGACGGATATATTATCATGTTTGGTAAGATTTAATCATATGTGTTGCACTATGTCTAGAGCAGCTAAATGGTATAATGCTCGCTTAAATACGTAGATATTGTGTTAGACTTAAGATAATTAATATGAACTACCATGAGAATTCAGTATTTTGTCAACAACCATTAGAACTCAGTCCATGTATGTTAAGCTGTTGTTATTTCTTTACATATATATGCTTCGTATGGTAATACTTACTTAGTTAATTGTTATTTTTCTAACAAATACACTTCAAGCATTCTCACCTTGTCCAATCTACCGATGACATAATCATTTTTCTTCTTAATACAGTATGTATCTATATTTCATATTTGCACATGAAATCTACACGGCTAGATTGAACTTCTGAAGTGCATGTTTACTCATGTGGTATATGTAATACCGTTCTTCTCTATTCTTATGGCTGTATGTTCAGCAAACAAAAACTTACTGATAGAAGTTCCAGTAAATTTATGTATATCTCATTGGGCTTTCTTGGCAGAAAAACTTCTATGTGCGGATTTTGAAGGCAGTTGCCACAAGGATGAACTAGAGAAGCAGAGAAAGCAAGGAGCCATTGTTCCATTATCAGCATGTAGAAACTAAAAATCATATAGATATGTTTCACCTACTTTTTGACATGTAATGGTTCATAGGTGATGTGTACAATTAAGTTTGTAAGCTACTACTACTCTCAGTAATACAATGTTATTATTTTGTGCCATGCCATACAATTTTTGAATATTTTCTGATATGTAAATGAGAATCCAATTATTTCATAGGAGCAAGTAATTCTATTAAGCGAATTGATTAAAAAATTACAATAGAAAGAGGATATATGCAATTGCATCTAGCATGAATTTATCAAAGCATCCCTAGGGGCATAAAGATTCTCTCAAAACACCTCGTATCCATGTTGACACGCTTTTTTAGGATGCTCGTAAAACGTTTCATATCCATGTTGACACGCTTTGTAAGGACGCTCTTAAACGTCTCATTTCCGTGTAGACACGCTTCCTCCGCGTCTCAATGGTCTTTGAGACGGTGCGTGAGGAGACGCTCCTAGGACGCTTTAATGAGCGACTCTAAAATCAGCTAGAGATGATTTAGTGCGTCTTTAACACCAACATTTAGCGTCTCAACGTGGCATTTTTGTTGTAGTGTTATTAGATGGGTTCTCTTGCTACAATAATTTGATTTGCATATTATTGATAGAAAGGGAGCTGAGAACCCCATCGCAGACAACTTGTCTAGGTTGGAAAATGTTCTTGATGTCCCACTACCTATTGATGATAGCTTTCCTGATGAACAATTAGCTGTCATAAATGCTTCTCGTACTGCTCCATGGTATGCTGATTGTGCTAATTATATTGTTGCTAAATTTATACCACTTAGTTTGACATATCAACAAAAGAAAAAGTTTTTCTATGATTTAAGACATTATTTCTGGGATGACCCACATCTTTATAAATAAGGAGTAGATGGTGTTATTAGACGTTGTGTACCTGAGCATGGACAAGAACATATCCTACGTAAGTGTCACTCCGAACCTTATGGAGGAAACCACGCTGGAGATAGAACTGCAAATAAGGTATTGCAATCCGGTTTTTATTGGCCTACTCTCTTCAAGGATGCTCGTAAGTTTGTCTTATCTTGTGATGAATGTCAAAGAATTAGTAATATTAGTAGACATCAAGAAATGCCTAAGAATTATTCACTTCTTATTGAAGCATTTGATGTTTAGGGCTTTGATTATATGGGACCGTTTCCTGCCTCTAATGGATATACACATATTTTAGTTGTTGATGATGACATTACTAAGTGGGTAGAAGCTATTCCAACTAGTAGTGCTGATCATAACACCTCTATTAAGATGCTTAAAAAGGTTATTTTTCCGAGGTTTGGAGTCCCTAGATATTTAATGACCGATGGTAGTTCACACTTTATTCATGGTGCTTTCCGTAAAATGCTTGCTAAGTATGACGTTAATCCTAGAATTGCATCTCTATATCACCCCCAGTCTATTGGTCAAGTAGAATTGAGTAATAGAGAGCTCAAATTAATTTTGCAAAAGACTGTTAATAGATCTAGAAAGAATTGGTCCAAGAAACTAGATGATGCATTATGGGCTTACAGAACTGCATATAAGAATCCTATGGGCATGTCTCCGTATAAAATGGTTTATGGAAAAGCATGTCACTTACCTCTCGAACTTGAACATAAAGCTTATTGGGCTATTAAATAGCTCAACTATGATTTTAAACTTGCCGGTGAAAAGAGGCTATTTGACATTAGCTCACTAGATGAATGGAGAACCCAGGCTTATGAAAATGCCAAGCTGTTTAAAGAAAAAGTTAAAAGATGGCATGACTAAAGAATACAAAAGCATGAGTTTAATGTAGGTGATTATGTATTGCTATACAACTCTCATTTAAGATTTTTTGCAGGAAAGCTTCTCTCTAAGTGGGAAGGCCCTTACGTTATCGAGGAAGTCTATCGTTCCGGTGCCATAAAAATCAACAACTTCGAAGGCACGAATCTGAACGTGGTGAACGCTCAAAGAATCAAGAATTATATCTCTGGTAATCCCATAAATGTTGAAACAAATGTTATCAAAACCGTAACCCCGGAGGAATACATAAGGGACACTGTGCAGAACGTTTCAGACTTCGAAAAGGAATAGGTATGTGGTACGGTAAGTAAACCGACTCCAAAACAGTTCTAATGGCAATTTTTCTCCGTTCTGGAATATTTAAGAAAATAGAAAAATAAGAAGCATCCCGGGAACGACACGAGGCCTCCACGAGGGTGGATGGTGCGCCCTACCCGCCTGGGCGCGCCCCCCTACCTCGTGGGCACCTCGTGTACTCTTCGGACTCCATTTTCTTGCACGTTACTTCTTTCAGTCGGTAAAAATTCATTATATAATCTCCCGAAGGTTTTGACCACTGTATCACGCAATTATCCTCTGTTTTCGTTTCGAGCTGTTTTGTCGCAAATCGGAGCAATATGTCGTCTCAGGATTCGGATGGAGAAAGCTATGTGGTTCAGTACCTTGCAGACCCTAAGGTCTATGGGGACTTGGAGCATTATGGTTGGACCAAGGAGGACCGGAAGCACGGAGACCAAGCTCGAAGAAATGGAGCAACAAGTTTTCAAGTGTCAAGAGATGGTGGAACGTGGAGTCGAATCCAACCACATAATGATCACCTAGTTCACCAACAACCACAAGCTAGATGTCAAGAACATTGAGGAGACCATCTTCAAGCTTCACAAGAAAATCGAGCACCTCCAGGCCCAGATCTATGACCTGCAAAACTAAAACTGTTAGTATGAATATAGATTCAAGAGAATGAGTTTGGCTGCAGATTTGAGGATTCCGGAGACTCAATCATCCTTCTATGATGGTGAGCCTATGCCTTGGAAGATGTACGACAAGCCTACATCATCAACAACCCCATCGTCACTACCTCCGAGGAAGGAGAACTGAGTATTGGGTATGGGCACTCCCCTTGGCAATTGCCAAGCTTGGGGGAGATGCCCCGGTATTGTATCACCATCACACACCTATCTTTATCGTTTTTCTTAGTTCGATCATTTTGGTAATATCTTGATCTAGTAGAATAAAGTTTTAGTATGATCTAGTCGTGAGTTTTGCTTTATGATCTCTCTATGTAATCGAGTCCGTGAGCTATATAATAAAGATTAGTGTTGAGTCAAGGGCTTGATTTTCTTGCTAGGATCTTGAGTGAATAATAAGAAAAAGAAAGAGTAAAAAAGAAATAAAGAGATTATATGGATCTTATGGATAGTAATGGCTTCACAAATAAATAGTATGATGATTAAAAGTTACTGAGAGTTGACAAACATAGTTTTGGTCACCGTTGAAATTAATAGGAAGTAATAAAGAAAGAGAGGTTCACATATAAATATACTATCTTGGACATCTTTTATGATTATGAGCACTCATTAAAATATGACATGCTAAAGAGTTGATGTTGGACAAGGAAGATAACGTAATGGGTTATGTTTTCTTATATCTGAGGTAAAGTATATTGTCAAGGATCATCCAACATGTTGAGCTTGCCTTTCCCCCTCATGCTAGCCAATTCCTTGCACCAAGTAGAGATACTACTTGTGCTTCCAAATTCCCTTAGACCCAGTTTTGCCATAAGAGTCCACCATACCTACCCATGGATTGAGTAAGATCCTTCAAGTAAGTTGTCATCGGTGCAAGCAATAAAACTTGCTCTCTAAATATGTATGATTTATTAGTGAGGGAGAAAATAAGCTTTATACGATCTTGTGATGTAGAAGTAATAAAAACAACGGACTGCATAATAAAGGTCTATATCACAAGTGGCAATATAAAGTGACGTTCTTTCGCATTAATATTTTGTGCATCCAACCATTAAGCACATGACAACCTCTGCTTCCCTCTGAGAAGGGCCTATCTTTTACTTTAATCTTCTTCCCTATGCAAGAGTCATGGTGATCTTCACCTTTCTTTTTTACATTTTATCCTTTGGCAAGCACAGTATGTTGGTATGATCCTGATATATATATCTAATTGGATATGGGTGAGCATGAATTATTATTGTTGACATTTACCATTTAGGTAAGAAGTTGGGAGGCAATACCATAGGCCCCTATCTTTCTCTGTGTCCAATTAAACTCCATAGCCACAAGTATTGTGTGAGTGTTAGCAATTGTGAAACACTAAATGATAGTTGAGTATGTGAACTTGCTGAAAAGCTCTAACATAAACTTTTCTGATGTTATGATAAATTGCAATTGCTTCAATGAATGAGAGTATAGTTTGTTGGTTCTCAATGAAATTTCTGGTTCATACTTGACATTGTGGATTGATTATTACTTGAGCATAAGAAATCATATGATATTATCCATATATGTTTCTGTTATAAGAATGATCATGATGCCCGCATGTTCGTATTTTATTTTATCGACACCTCTTCTCTAAACATGTGGACATATTTATCGTTATAGGCTTCCGCTTGAGGACAAGCGAGATCTAAGCTTGGGGGAGTTGATACGTCCATTTTGCATCATGCTTTGATATTTATATTTATTGCATTATGGGTTGTTATTAAATGTTATGTCACAATACTTATGCCTTTTCTCTCTTATTTTAGAACGTTTACATGAAGAGGGAGAATGCCGGCAGCTGGAATTCTGGGCTGGAAAAAAAGCAAATATTGTAGACCTATTCTGCACAGCTCCAAAAGGCCTAAAACTCCACGAAAGTTGTTTTTGGAAATAATAATAAATACTGAGCGGAAGAAATACCACAGGGGGCCCACACCCTGGCCACGAGGGTGGGGGCGCGCCCTACCCCCCGGGGCACGCCCCCTGCCTCGTGGGCCCCCTGTTGTTCCTCCAGTGGCCATCTTCTGCTATATGAAGTCTTCCGTCTGAAGAAAAATCAGAGTAAGCTTATGGGACGAGACTCCGCCGCCACGAGGCAGAACCAATCTAGGGCTCCGGCGGAGCTGTTCTGCCGGGGAAACTTCCCTCCGGGAGGGGAAAATCTCACCAACGATCCTCTCATCGGGAGGGAGTCAGTTTTCATCAACATCTTCACCAGCACCATTTCCTCTCATACCCTAGTTCATCTCTTGTATCCAATTCTTGTCTCTAAGTCTGAGATTGGTACCTGTAGGTTGCTAGTAGGGTTGATTACTCCGTGTAGTTGATGCTAGTTGGTTTACTTGGTGGAAGATTATATGTTCAGATCCTATATGCATATTAATACCCCTCTGATTATGAACATTAATATGATTTGTGAGTAGTTATGTTTGTTCCCGAGGACATGGGAGAAGTCTTGCTACTAGTAGTCATGTGAATTTGGTATTCATTCGATATTTTGATGAGATGTATGTTGTCTCTCCTCTAGTGGTGTCATGTGAACGTCGACTACATGACACTTCACCATTATTTGGGACTAGAGGAATGCATTGGGAAGTAATAAGTAGATGATGGATTGCTAGAGTGAAAGAAGCTTAAACCCTAGTTTATGCGTTGCTTCGTAAGGGGCTGATTTGGATCCATATATTTCATGCTATGGCTAGGTTTACCTTAATACTTCTTTTATAGTTGCGGATGCTTGCATTAGGAGTTAGTCATAAGTGGGATGCTCGTCCAAGCAAGGGCAGCACCCAAGAACCAGTCCACCCACATATCAAATTATCAAAGTACCGAACGCGAATCATATGAACGTGATGAAAACTAGCTTGACGATAATTCCCATGTGTCCTCGGGAGTGTTTTCCTTTATATAAGAAATTGTCCTGGCTTGTCCTTTGCTACAAAAGGGATTGGGCCACCTTGCTGCACCTTATTTACTTTTATTACTTGTTGCTCGTTACCATTTACCTTATCACAAAACTATCTGTTACCGATAATTTCACTGCCTGCAGAGAATACCTTACTGAAAACCGCTTGTCATTTCCTTCTGCTCCTCGTTGGGTTCTACACTCTTACTTATTGAAAGGACTACGATAGATCCCCTATACTTGTGGGTCATCAGGGCTTCAACAGAGTAACATGGGGTGCCATCACCTCAGAAGCCGTGGTTACGCAGGGAAGAGGTCCGTATGGGCCAATGAGGACGCGTAATGCGAAAGTCCAGGCATCCCAGATCCCTTGGCGGAGTTCACTGTCCCGCAGGGGCATGATGTCCTCCGGGCCCGGTGCCGTTGGGACCCAATCAAGAAGGTTTCGGAGATGGACCCGGTCACGACTGAGTTCATGAGACTGCTAGTAATTTTAGTTTCTGATCAATTCAACTGCATGTTTAGTTATATTTGTAAACGATCCTTGTTCCTTTTGTAGAGAGAGCAGCACAGGATTGCGGTCGAAAGTGTCTCGCCGCCTGAGGTGTTGGCGAGGCCTAAATGGGACACCCCTTTCAACCGGGTGTTGAACATATTGAAACAACTCCCGGTGGACACTCGGCCGTTGTATGGACGCGTGCATGGTGTCGGATATAGCGCCACATGGAAGAATTACTACGGTGAGAACACAGAGGAGATAAATGAAAGACGGAGGTTAATTGAAGAAAACATCAACAAGAATGTTGCGATTGCGGTTAAGAAGAAATCAGCTAAGACAGTCGCAACAGCGGTAGTGTCGCAAAATGGGAGCTGGCAGCTATGTGTGGTGTCTTGGTTCCGGCTATCGTCAGTTGGAGAAGGCAAAATCCAAATAAAGATGCAGCGGAGTTTCCCCTTGTCGAGTTCTTCGGGAGCAGCTCAACTAGCATTGCACCAGGACCTGCTCCTGCACTGTCTCCCGCACCTGCTCCTACACCAACTCCCATACCTACTCATAGCAGCCCGTACTCTGTCTCGGACATGCTCGGTAGTGCTTCATCTTTGGCTGAGCTCGACGCCCTTAAGGTACTTATCACACCGGCCCCTTAAGTAAATGTATAATCTCCCGTTTTCGTTTCCTTTCGAATGTCTCACATCGCAGACATGTGTTTGCAGGCCGACGCCCCGTGCACCATATTGTACGACATCCACAGCTAGATGGTGGATGTGGGGAAGGAGACGATAATGAGGCCGAAGGAACAACTGGTCCACAGCCGGCAGTTCCCCCCTCACATCTTCAAGGTTTTCTCTGGCCAGTGTCAAACCGGGCCATGAGAATTTGGCTCCTCCAGTACTAGGGGAGATAACGACGAGACCCCGCGGCAGCTTGGCGATTGCAAGACATGGTCTCTTTGTGGCCAAAGAGTCTACTTCGTGTGGAGGCGGCCAGGAGCACACCCACGACCACGCAGCCTCTGCAAGGTATGAACATCAGCACCCCACCTACCCAATTAGCGTCGCCTGTCGTGCTGGGAGATATCAGACAGGGTGAGGAAGAGGCTCCATTAGTCTCTAATGATGTCACCATAGATGAGGATGACGATGACACTCAACAGTATCTCAATACTGGCGCCTATGATGGTGGAGGATTGATGGCTCGGTAGTATGAGTACTCAGTGTTTGAGCGTCATGACTCGGTGCCTGAATTGCCACCTCTGGAGGCTGAACGTATGATAAACGACCTTCCACCAAAGAAGCATAGGAAGAGAGCAAGGAAAGGCAACAATAAAGTTGCTACTATGATCCAACCGCCTCCGCAGCCTCGAGTTCAAGAATGTATACCTATCTGCGGTGCAGCGAAATACCATATCCCCGGTTAACCAATCCTACCTAAGGCAGCAGTAGATGACATACACGACGATCTAAGGAGATTTCATGACGTTGTGTTGCGGAGAGAGAGAAGCCTAATGACCTCAGAAAATCCAGGATACCCACTCTACGTGGTTAACGTGCCACTGCAAAGGTTGTATGTCGACACATTCCCCGCGGAAAAGTACTTCCTTCGATTCGATTATATCTTCAACATGTTTCACTTGAAGAAGATGGATTTTACGTTTGTCTGCCTTTATGGCTTATACATGAACTACATCATTGGGATTGAGCACATACCTTATATATGTGTCGCTGACCCGTACTTCATGCACGAGTGCTTCTTGGCAGTCTGCGCAAAGCACCGAGAATACAGGAGGGAATACACCATCAATTTCATGGTTGCCAATAAAGACAAGGAGACATTCTCATGCCTTATCATCCCCTGTAAGTCATCCACGCGGATATCCTTCCTTCGATTTCAATCATTCATTTGCATCGTGGAGGCTAATTAATTTGAGTTGTACTTATTTTGCACAGCCATGGGCGCGCCCTCCTCATCATCCTTTACCCCCTATACTCCCACACTCTTTACTTGGACTCGATGAAGAACATGAACAAAAAGGATTACACCCATATCAAGTTTGTTCTCGACAATGCTACCTTTTCCTATGGCGTAAGGGGTGGAGAGATCAAGACCAAGAGGAACAGGAATGGCAAGGCCGCCTTCAGCCATAAGACCGACTACTGCTGCATCCAGCAACCAAGTGATACTCTTAGTGATGGACTATATGTCCTACACCACATGCCGGAGTACAGACGGGATCAGCAGAACCTTCGCATGTCACCTACAGCCGGGGATGCCCACATTCTGCAATGGGCAAAGAACGTAGCAGATATCACGGATCATTGGCTTCGTGCTGAGTTCTATCACATCCAACGTGAACTTGCCCAAAACATCATGAAGGGAGTCCTCGAAAAAACAGGGATGTTCTACGAGGAAAGGCAAATGTCGCGGGAAGACGTCCGAACACGTATAGCCGCTCAACGTCTCGACATGAAGTGAGGGAGTCCTGGATTAGGGGGTGTTCGGGTAGCCGGACTATACCTTCGCCGGACTCCTGGACTATGAAGATACAAGATTGAAGACTTCGTCCCGTGTCCGAATAGGACTTTCCTTGGCGTGGAAGGCAAGCTTGGCGATACGGATATGTAGATATCCTCCCCTTGTAACCGACTTTGTGTAACCCTAACCCTATCCGGTGTCTATATAAACCGGAGGGTTGTAGTCCGTAGGACAATCATCTTCATAGACAATCATACCATAGGCTAGCTTCTAGGGTTTAGCCTCCTTGATCTCGTGGTAGATCTACTCTTGTACTACCCATATCCTCAATATTAATCAAGCAGCAGTAGGGTATTACCTCCATCGAGAGGGCCCGAACCTGGGTAAAAACATTGTGTCCCTTGTCTCCTGTTACCATCCGGCCTTGACGCACAGATCGGGACCCCCTACCCGAGATCTGCCGGTTTTGACACCGACATTGGTGCTTCGATCATCCACAACGATGAGGTCCAGCATGAGACTTTTCTCCCCGGGCAGATCTTCGTCTTCGGCGGCTTCGCTCTGCGGGCCAACTCGCTTGGTCACCTGGAGCAGATCGAAAGCTACGCCCCTGGCCATCAAGTCAGGTTTGGAAGCTTAAACTACACTGCTGATATCCGCGGAGACTTGATCTTCGACGGGTCCGACCCACAGCCAAGCGCGCCGCACTATCTCGAGGGGCGCGATCTAGCTCTGCCTCCGAATAGTATCCTGGAGGCCGCACACGCACCGGTTCCGACCCTTAATTCGGAGCCTATTGCGTCAATCCACGATGAGCGGTTGGACGTCGCCTTGGGGGCTGCGATCTCAAAGGCGATCGAGCCGAATGCCAGCCCCGCACTCCGCGTGACCCGTGACTCCGAGGGTCCGGACCCTTCTCCGGACTCCAAACCCCCCGTGCCCCTACCAATTGAATCCGATTGGGCACCCATAATGGAGTTCACCGCCGCGGACATCTTTCAGCACTCACCTTTTGGCGACATCCTGAATTCTCTCAAGTCTCTCTCTTTATCAGGAGAGCCCTGGCCGGATTACGGTCAGCAAGGATGGGATTCGGACGATGAAGAAATTCAAAGCCCACCCACCACCCACTTTGTAGCCACTGTCGACGATTTAACCGACATGCTTGACTTCGGCTCCGAAGACTTCAACGGTATGGACGACGAAGTAGGAGACGAACAGGAACCAGCACCTGTAGGGCGCTGGAAGGCCACCTCGTCATATGACATATATATGGTGGATACTCCAAAAGATGGAGATGGCAATGGAACAGCGGGGGATGACACCTCCAAGAAACAGCCAAAGCGCCGGCGTCAGCGGCGCCGCTCTAAATCCCGCCAAAGAAAAAACGGTGATTCCGGCACGAGAGATAATACTACCCCAGATAGCGCTGAAGAACACCCAACCCAGCAAGATTCGGCGCAGGAAGATGGAGAAGCCAACCCTCATGAGAGAGCGGCAGAACGAGAGGTTGAGGATGATAACTATATGCCTCCCTCCAAAGACGAGGCAAGCCTCGATGACGACGAATTCGTCGTACCATCAGACCCCGCCGAACAAGAGCGTTTCAAACGCAGGCTTCTAGCCATGGCAAACAGCCTAAAGAAAAAGCAGCAACAACTTAGAGCTGATCAGCTGATCAAGGTTTGCTAGCTGATAGATGGACTGAAGTCCTTGTGGCCGAAGAGTATGAACTCGAGCGCCCCTCCAAGAGTTACCCAAAGCGCAGGGCGCTACCCCGACCAGAGGAGGAAGTGCCAACATCACCGGCGCACGACATGGCAGAGCGGCCACCTCGCGGCCGCGACAGAGAGGCATGTCGGCCCTCCACCCAAGCCATGCCCCGACGCCTCTTAACCAAGGCACGGGAAAATGCGCCAGACCTGCGAGACGTACTGGAGGATAAAACAAGACAAACAAGATGGATCTACAGATCACGTAGGCGCCCCACGGCACATGACGATGATCCTCACTCCAGATACAACAAATCCGGCCGGGCCGAACACAATAGACATAGCTCTTCCGAGCTGCGTCGTGACATAGCCCAGTACAGCGGCGTCGCACACCCACTATGCTTCACAGACGAAGTAATGGATCATAAAATCCTAGAGAGTTTCAAACCCGTGAACATCGAATCATACGATGGCACCACAGACCCGGCGGTATGGATCGAGGATTATCTCCTTCACATCCACATCGCACGTGGCGATGATCTACACGCCATCAAATACCTCCCGCTCAAACTTAAAGGACCGGCCCGGCATTGGCTTAACAGCTTGCCAGCAGACTCAATCGGTTCTTGGGAGGACCTAGAAGCCGCATTCCTCGACAACTTCCAGGGCACCTACGTGCGACCACCGGATGCCGACGACTTAAGCCACATAATTCAGCAGCCAGAAGAATCGGCCAGGCAATTTTGGACACGGTTCCTAACAAAGAAAAACCAGATAGTCGATTGTCCGGACGCAGAGGCCCTAGCAGCCTTCAGGCATAACATCCACGGCGAGTGGCTTGCCCGGCACCTGGGACAGGAAAAGCCGAAATCTATGGCATCCCTCACGACACTCATGACCCGCTTTTGTGCGCGAGAAGATAGCTGGCTAGCTCGCAGCAACAACTTATCAAAGAACCCTGGTAATTCGGATACCAAGGACAAAAGTGGCAGGACACGTCGAAACAAGCAAAAGCGCCGCGTTAGCAGCGACAGCAATGAAGATACGGCAGTTAATGCCGGATTTAGAGGCTATAAATCCGGTCAGCGGAAAAAGCCATTCAAAAAGAATACTCGGGGCCCGTCCAGTTTGGACCAAATACTCGACCGCTTGTGCCAGATCCATGGCACCCCCGAAAGGCCAGCCAATCACACCAACAGGGATTGTTGGGTGTTCAAGCAGGCAGGCAAGTTAAGAGCCGAAAACAAAGACAAGGGGCTGCATAGCGATGACGAGGAGGAGCCCAGGCCACCGAACAACAATGGACAGAAGGGGTTTCCCCCACAAGTGCGGACGGTGAACATGATATACGCAACCCACATTCCCAAGAGGGAGCGGAAGCGTGCGCTACGGGACGTATACGCGATGGAGCCAGTCGCCCCAAAGTTCAACCCATGGTCCTCCTGCCCGATCACTTTTGATCGAAGGGACCACCCCACTAGCATCTGTCATGGCGGCTTTGCCGCATTGGTTCTCGACCCAATAATCGACGGATTTCATCTCACAAGAGTCCTCATGGACGGCGGCAGTAGCCTGAACCTACTTTACCAGGATACAGTGCGGAAAATGGGCATAGATCCCTCAAGGATTAAGCCCACAAAGACGACCTTTAAAGGCGTTATACCAGGTGTAGAGGCCAATTGTACAGGCTCGGTAACACTTGACGTGGTCTTCGGATCTCCGGATAATTTCCGAAGCGAAGAGTTAATCTTCGATATAGTCTCGTTCCGCAGTGGCTATCACGCCCTGCTCGGACGAACCGCATTTGCAAAGTTCAATGCGGTGCCGCACTACGCATACCTCAAGCTCAAGATGCCAGGCCCTCGAGGAGTGATCACCGTCAACGGGAACACCGAACGCTCCCTCCGTACGGAGGAGCACACGGCGGCTCTCGCAGCGGAAGTACAAAGCAGCCTTCTTAGGCAATTCCCCAGTCCGGCCGTTAAAAAGTCGGACACTGCCAAGCGCGCCCGGAGTAACCTACAACAAGACCGCCTAGCATGTTTTGAGAAGGCGTAGCAATGCGGCCCCAACCCCGGCCCTCGCGATATAGCGAAACCAGTGCCTCGTGTACATAAATACGCCCTTGAAATACCATGGGCACAGGGGAAGGGGCACCATAACGGCACGCCCAAAATACGGCTTAAAACGTACTAGGGGCTGCCGGATTCTTTTTTCTTACTTTCAGGACTCCACATTTCGGACGACCTGTTCGGCAATTCGACTGCCTGCAAGATCCAGGGAAGCAGACAAAGCCATGCCGCATTATGGAACTCCCAGGTGGTCTCTGTTACGAGCGGTATACCTGTTTCAAATACAACTCCGCGGCCTTCCCCTGGTCAGGACATGTTAAATAGTCCAGTATATTTTTGCTTATTGCACTACTTGTATCGTTCGACTTTGATAAATAGCCTCTCTATAAACAATGCATAGCTTTTTGCCTTTTTTTGCATTATCCTATTTTCATATATATGTTTTGACATGATCGCACCCGTACATCATGGTACGACAAATACACCAGGGGCTTCAGTACCCCTTATTATGGTGTGAGAAGTCCGTCCACTTTCACAAGTGCGGCACCCCGAACTTATAGCACTATATGCATCGGCTCCGAATCATGATTTGGGTCAATAGTTGGGTTTGCCCAGCTCCTATGTTTTGGTGCCTTACGTTCCGCTATATCGGCTAAGGTAGCACTAGGAGAACCACGGCGATTGTGCCCCGGTTCAGCTGGGTTAAGCACCTCAGTGGAGACAACTAAAACTGACTGTCATGATGAGGCGAGAGACCGGTCGCTGTTCGAGAGGTTTTTCGAGTCCCTAAAGACTTATGCCGCTTCGAGCGGGGAGCTGGCTTTGTCCGGCCAAAGGCATGGATAGCGCCCCGAACTCGGTCTTCCGAACTAGGGGCTTCGCCGAAATTTAAAATTATAAAGTTCTATGGCTAAGTGAGAGTGTTCAAGCATTATAGTCCGATTGCCTGGTTCGTTGTGCTGAGCGCCTCCCTCGAAGAACCCAACCATGGGAAAAAGAGTGCTCAGGTTTATCCCGAACACCCCAGCACTAGTGGCACGGGGGCAGAAGAAGACGACTGACCATCTCTCAATTTTTGATAAACGGCCGCACAGAAAATAATATTTTAAATTCAATAAGCATTGATTAGCGCATATGAACAAGTTTTCAGCGAACAGAATAAACACGAGCGAGTTCACTCAAAAATTACATCTTTGGTGCATTCATCCGCCACAAGGCGGGCACCTGCAAGAACATCCTTGTAGTAGTTCTCGGGCTTGCGATGCTCCTTCCCCACCGGCGGCCCGTCCTTCACGAGCCTCTCTCCGTCCAGCTTACCCCAATGCACCTTCGCACGGGCAAGGGCCCGACGGGCACCTTCGATGCGGACGGAGCGCTTGATGACCTCGAGCCTTGGACAGGCCTCCACCAGCCGCCGCACCAGCCCGAAATAGCTCCCAAGCAGGGCCTCTCCGGGCCACAGCCGAACAATGAAGCCCTTCATGGCCTGTTCGGCCGCCTTGTGGAGCTCGACCAGCTGTTTCAGCTGCTCGCTCAGGGGTACAGGGTGTCCGGTCTCAGAATACTGAGACCAGAACATACTCTCTGTCGAGCTGCCCTCTCTAGCTCGGTAGAATGCGGCGGCGGCGGATACGCTGCGGGTAAGATCTGCGAACGCCCCTGGAGAACTCCGGATTCGG
Organism: Aegilops umbellulata; assembly: GCA_032464435.1. Taxonomy (NCBI): domain Eukaryota; kingdom Viridiplantae; phylum Streptophyta; class Magnoliopsida; order Poales; family Poaceae; genus Aegilops; species Aegilops umbellulata. The sequence continues at coordinate 615,385,697 of CP136058.1, read as the reverse complement.
GTAAGTGACAAGTAGTTTACTTTTATATTTCTACTTTGCATTAAGAATGCCTTACCCGCTGCTATCTTTTTCATCTCCTCCAACTCTTGGAGGGCCTTTTGGGCTTCGGCCTTGGCACCCTTCGCGGTCTCAAGGGCCGACGCGAGCTCGGATGCTTGCGCCTTTGACTCAAGCTCCAAGCTCTCATGTTTTTTCATGAGAGCCTGCAGCTCTTGCTGCACCTCGCCGACCTGAGCCCCAAGTCTCTCTCACTCGGTGCACTCCTCGGTCGTTTTCTTTTCGGCCTCAGATAGCGCCTGCTTGAGGGTCGCCACCTCAGTTGTGGCCCCTATAATAAGCAGTATGATCCTGTTATTTTTTGCAATCACGCCTCTCTATAGGCACCTTTTTCTGTAGGGTATTTCTTACCTTCTTTCTCCTCGAGCTGCGGCTTGGCAAGGACGAGCTCTTGCTCGGTCCGCCCGAGGTGCTTTTTTAGGACGTCCACCTCCGCAGTCAGTGCGGCGGTGGATAGCAGCGAAGCCTGCATACGCATATTGACTCTTTATTGTTAGACTCCTGCGAAATTTATTAGATCCTCTATTCGGCTTTTCCTTCCGAACGCCAAACAGAGCATCAGGGGCTACTGTCTATGTGGTAATATTTTGATATATTTTTGCTTACCTCGAAGCCTGTCAGAAGGCTAGCGCAAGCTTCAGTCAATCCGCTCTTGGCGGACAGAACCCTATGGATCACCGTACTCATAATAGTATGGTGCTCCTCGTCGATGGAGGCGCCGTCAAGCACCTCCAGCAGATTGTCCGGCACTTCCGGTTGGACGGAGGCCGCCAGCTCAGAAGGCTTGCTCCTCTTGGAAGCAGTTCGCCCACCGCGAACCGGAACTCTTGAACAGTCCGGCGCAGCGTCCGGCACAAGGCCGGACTTGGAGCCCTGGGGGGTCTTGTCCCCTTTCACTCTTGGAGTCCGGGAGGTTGCCTTGCGGCTCCTCCGGGACCACCTCCTCCTGCCCTGGAGCTTGTCGCGATGCCACTTCGGCGTCATCAGCAGTGCGGGGGGAGACAGCGGGCGGAACGGAGTTCACTTCCGATGAGTCCAGGGAGCCGCTTGACGAATCGTCGAGTTCGGCCCGGGGCAGGCTGCACAATTATGTTCGGCATCATGGAAGGCTGAACGACCTAGGAATATCATGAGTCACTTTGGTATCCGAATACTTACGATTTCGCCGGACGCTTGGCCCTGTTCGACCACCCCTCGTCGTCCTTGTCGGCGTCGGGAGAGTAGTCCGGTGGAGGGGTCTTCCTCTTTCGGGACCCTCCGGTCTCCCCCGTTGGGGCGGCCTTCCCTTTTTCTCCTCCCCCCGCTGGAGGGGGAGAGGTTCCTTCTTCCTCCTCCTCGTTCTCAAGAGGGGAGAGCGTCTCGGACTCGTCAGATGACGAGTCCGACACCGCCACATTGCGGGCACTCTTTTGAGTCCCGGTGGCCTTCTTCTTCTTGGCCTTCTTCTCCGGCACCACATAAGGCGCCGGAGCCATCAGCTTCTCTAAAAGAGCAGGGGCTGGGTCTTCGGGCAAGGGAGCCGGACAGTTAATCGGTCCGGATATCACCTGCCAAGCCTGTTAAAGGTAAGGGAGTTTAGATCCCGCATAGAGTCAAACTATGAAAGAACTTAACATCCTGTAAAGGGTGAGAATAGCTTACCTCGCCAGCGTGACGCTGCGAGCTGTATCCGCGGTCCTCGGAAGCGGATGCGGGAGCCTCGGCGCCTATGATTAGCACCTTCCAGACGTCTTCATACGTCATGTCGAAGAGCCTATTAAGGGCTCGGTGCTGCGCCGGGTCGAACTCCCACAGAGTAAAGTCCCGTTGTTGACATGGGAGGATTTGGCGAACGAGCATGACCTGGACTACATTAACAAGCCGGATTGGCTTGTTCACCAGGGACTGGATGCAAGTTTGCAATCCGGTCACCTCTTCTTCGTTGCCCCACGACAGGCTCGTCTCTTTCCAAGACATTAGCCGCGTGGGGGATCTGGATCGGAACTCGGGGGCTGCGACCCATTTCGGATCGCGTGGCTCGGTGATGTAAAACCACCCTGCTTGCCACCCCTTTAGGGTCTCCACAAAGGAGCCCTCGAACCATAGGACGTTGGCCATCTTGCCCGCCATGGCGCCTCCGCGCTCCGCTTGGCTGCCGCGCACCACCTTGGGCTTGACGTTGAAAGTCTTAAGCCAGAGGCCGAAATGCGGGCGGACGCGGAGGAAGGCCTCGCACACGACGATAAACGTCGAGATGTTGAGGATGAAGTTTGGGGCCAGATCGTGGAAATCCAGGCCGTAGTAGAACATGAGTCCCCGGACGAATGGGTGGAGTGGAAAACCCAGTCCGCGGAGGAAGTGGGGAAGGAAAACTACCCTCTCATGGGGCCTTGGGGTGGGGAGAAGCTGCCCCTTCTCGGGAAGCTGGTGCGGGATGTCCTTGGACAGGTATCTGGCCTTCATCAGCTTTTTTACTTGGGCCTCCGTGACGGAGGAGACCATCCACTTGCCTCCTGCTCCGGACATTGTTGGAGAAGGTTGAGGTGAAAAGAGCGGGCTTGGGCGCTGGAGCTCGAGTGCGCAAGAGAGGGATTGGCAAAGGAGGAAGAAGGCGTAGGTAAAAAGGTGAATCCTTACCCCCTTATATGGGCGGATGCGGTTATGCATCCCCACCTGCCTAATAAAACTCGCTTGCCTCCCAAGCGTTGTGGTAAATGGCGCGGTTGGGTTACCCACGTCCGTATTGATGAGAATCCCGTAAAGGGGGCACACGATCTCTGCTTCGACAGGACGTGCCAAGGAAACCGCCTCGCAAAACATGCTGAGGTGGAAAAGTAAAAACGATTTGTAAAGAACTTGGCCATAGTGTGATGACGCACTGCGGAATACGTCAGCAGATTTGATTTGTGTTAATATTATTCTCTCTATGGCACTATGTGGAAACTTATTTTGCAGAGCCGGACACTATTTTTGGTGTCTACAATCTTCTATGAAGGACTTGGAGGAGGAACCCGCCTTGCAATGCCGAAGACAATCTGCGCGCCGGACTCCTCGTCATTGAAGCCTGGTTCAGGGGCTACTGAGGGAGTCCTAGATTAGGGGGTGTTCGGGTAGCCGGACTATACCTTCGCCAGACTCCTGGACTATGAAGATACAAGATTGAAGACTTCGTCCCGTGTCCGGATAGGACTTTCCTTGGCGTGGAAAGCAAGCTTGGCGATACGGATATGTAGATCTCCTCCCATTGTAACCGACTTTGTGTAACCCTAACCCTATCCGGTGTCTATATAAACCGGAGGGTTGTAGTCCGTAGGACAATCATCTTCATACACAATCATACCATAGGCTAGCTTCTAGGGTTTAGCCTCCTTGATCTCGTGGTAGATCTACTCTTGTACTAACCATATCATCAATATTAATCAAGCAGGAGTAGGGTATTACCTCCATCGAGAGGGCCCGAACCTGGGTAAAAACATCGTGTCCCTTGTCTCCTGTTACCATCCGGCCTTGACGCACAGATCGGGACCCCCTACTCGAGATCCGCCGGTTTTGACACCGACATGAAGCCTTTCACTAAGCTCGGGGACTATCTCCCTGACTTGGATGGATGGCACGACATGCTTGAGTGATTATCGATATATGACAATGTTTCCATTCAGTCCTTACTCACTACTAGGGAAAACCCTAGCAGTAGCGCAGGTATTTTTCCTATCAGTAGCGCGGGATGCCGCGCTACTGATAAAGCGCTATAGCTAACATATAGTAGTAGCGCGTCTCATCCCACGCTACTACTACACATGGCTAGCAGTAGTGATATTTAGTGCAGAGCGTTGCTGCTAATATCTGCAGCGCTTTTTAGTAGGAAGCGCTACTGGTAAGGGAGCGCTACTACTAACTTTATTCCTCTCGCTACTGCTAGTTTTATTAGTTTCTGTGTTTTCTGCATATTTGTTTTGTATTTGAATAGGCTTTATACAATAATCTTTAGCATATAATGCGCATACAAATTTAATCATAGCATATACATACAAATAGTCTCATCAAATCATGTCATCATCATAATCATCATCCAACACAAAGTGTTCTCGCGTCATCATCTCGAAAATAGCAATACAAGTCATAAACTGAAGGTGGCTATCGACCTCAGGCGCCACCAGCACAAGCTTGATAATGAGAAGGACGAGGAGTCTCTTGCGACCTCGCGTGAGGCCTGCGCTCGAGCCTTGGAAGAAGCCTGGGAAGCCGATCATCGCTGCGAGATCACAGAGAAACACGCGTGGGAGCTCCAAGCCTGGAGTGCCTCCTTGGAGCAACATGTGGAGGCTCGCAAGGCCGCCCTAGCGTCGATTAAGGGGACGCCTGCCGAGGAGGAGAGATCCTGAAGCGTGAGGGAGCGCTGGCGCTCGAAGCCACATAGCATAGCCTTGATCTTGAGCGGTTGGAGACGAGGGAGCGCCAAGTTGCCCGAGCGGAGGATGTCGTCGATGCGCGCGAGGCTAAGGTCCAGGAGGAGGTCAATCACTGGGTGGCCGAGGCTCACACGGATCTTGTGGGCAGGTACGACCTGAAGCAGAAGCTCGTGGAAGCCGAAGCTGTGGGCAGGACTACTGCCCTCATGTCAGGGTTGGCTGAGGCGGGCTAGCGCGGGAAATATGTCGCAGTCACCCTCATCTCAGTGCAAGCTGAGTTGGCTACCTCACGTGCCGAGGGGCTTTATCTTCAGCAGTGGGTCGCCAGCGCAGAGTCCTTCACGCATCAGAACAGGGAGGAAGCACTCCGGCGGCGGACGTTGGAGCGCAAGCAAGCCCCCATGCTCCAAAGCCTCAGGATCAGAGGCACGCGACACTGGTATATGCCAGAGTGCCCAGAGCTCAGAGATCATCTACAGTGCCAGTTCCTGACACCAGAGCCACTACTTCTGCAGCAGCTACAGCTTCAGTTCCACTAGCTCCAGCTCCTACCTCAGCAGCTCCAACCACTTCTACTGAAGCCTTCGTCCTTGGCGTTATCCGGACTCCACCAACTGAAGACCAAGCCTGAGAGTCATTTAGTACTATGCATTTTCTATGAACTTTTTGGTAACTTATTGCCAAAGGGGGAGAAAAATGTATAGATCATAGGCTTCGAGAGAGAGAGAGTTTGCATTTGTTCTCTCTTGTCTTCTTGGTTGAACTTTATTTGCTTTTGAGTACTTGAGATACTATGCCGTAATTTGTGAGACATTGATGATCATGTGTTTGATCATAAGCTACACTTAATGCTTGTTGGATGTTATTATCAGTTTATCCTTATTTTGATCATTCACTTTGCTTGGTGATGAGTGCATTTATTTAATTCTTATCATTTTGAGCGCTCCACCAAGATGTATGTGACATGGAAGAGTAACCCATGATTCTAACTCTTTGTGCATTTGCAGTCCAAAGCAAATCTTAAAACATGCACAAATTTAGGGGGAGCTCTTACTTATCACATACTTCTCAAAGCGACGATATATTTCATTCTTATTATCTTTTGTCGAAGCTTTGATCTATATGTTGTCATGAATTACCAAAAAGGGGGAGATTGAAAGTGCAACTATCCCTAGGTGGTTTTGGTAATTCCTGACAACATATAGCTCATTGAGCTAACATTATTCCAAGATGAATATTTTAGGAAAAGCTCAGTGGATGGCATGGCATGGATGAGGAAAGTGTATCCCTCAAAATTATAAGGACAAAGGATTGGCTCAAATTTCAAGGACAAGACTCTACGTTTTATGTTTTAGTGATCCAAGATCACATTGAGTCCATAGGAAAAGCCAATACTATTAAGGAGGGATGAGGTGTTGCTTAATGAGCCTCTTGCTTCATGTGCTTAGTGATATGCTCCAAAATCCTCAACTACCTTTCCATATCCACATATGATCTAAACCAAAAGTCAAACTCGGCCCCACCGATTCTTTCTATCCGGAGCCACCGAGTTTCATTTGTCATAGCCACAGCCACAAACCCTAGCAAATCGGTTTTACCGATAGGGATCTCGGTCTCACCGAGATGGGATTGCAATTTCTCTGTTTCCCTTCGTAACGTTTCGGTCCAACCGAAGTGAGCGATCGGTCCCACTGAGATTGCAATGTAAACTCACTGTTTCCCTTTCGTAACATTTCGGACTCACCGAAAAGAGAGAATCGGTCCCACCGAGTTTACCTGACCAACTCTTTGGTTAGCTTATTACCAAAATCGGTCCCACCGAGTTTGTGTAATCGGTCATACCGATATTACGTTATGCCCTAACCCTAACCATATCGGTCCTACCGAGTTGCATCTCAGTCCCACCGAAAATCCTAACGGTCACTAGGTTTGCTAAATCGGTCCGACCGAGTTTAACGATTCGGTCCCACCGAGTTTGGCAAATTGTGTGTAACGGTTAGATTTTGTGTGGAGGCTATATATACCCCTCCACCCACTCTTCATTCATGAAGAAAGCCATCAGAACAGATCTTCACTTCCAATACACATTTTCCGAGAGAGAACCACCTACCCTTGTGTTGAGCTCAAGATATTCCATTCCTACCATATGAATCTTGATCTCTAGCCTTCCCCAAGTTGCTTTCCACTCAAATCTTTTTCCACCAAATCCAAATCCTGTGAGAGAGAGTTGAGTGTTGGGGAGACTATCATTTGAAGCACAAGAGCAAGGAGTTCATCATCAACACACCATTTGTTACTTCTTGGAGAGTGGTGTCTCCTAGATTGGCTAGGTGTTACTTGGGAGCCTCCGACAAGATTGTGGAGTTGAACCAAGGAGTTTGTAAGGGCAAGGAGATCGGCTACTTCGTGAAGATCTACCGCTAGTGAGGCAAGTCCTTCGTGGGCGACGGCCGTGATGGAATAGACAAGGTTGCTTCTTCGTGGACCCTTCGTGGGTGGAGCCCTCCGTGGACTCGCGCAACCGTTACCCTCTGTGGGTTGAAGTCTTCATCAACGTGGATGTACGATAGCACCACCTATCGGAACCACGCCAAAAACATCCGTGTCTCCAATTGCGTTTGAATCCTCCAAACCCTTCCCTTTACATTCTTGCAAGTTGCATGCTTTACTTTCCGTTGCTCATATACTCTTTGCATGCTTGCTTGCATTGTGCTTGACTTGTGCTAAGATAGCTAAAATCTGCCAAGAACTAAAATTGGGAAAATGATAGATTTTTATTTGGTCAAGTAGTCTAATCACCCCCCCCCCCTCTAGACATACTTCCAATCCTACAGGGGCCAAGTAAACTTGATACAAGAAAAAAATGCAATGGATTTTTTACTGCAATACTATATTGACGCGTCACTTGGACGCAATTAAAGTATAGTTCAATTTGTATAAGTTAAAATTTACCCTACAATTGCCAATAAGATAAAAATTACTAATTATTTCATCAGAAGATGACCTTTCATGTTTGATTCTCCTTTTCAGTCAAGTTTTGTAATGGTTTATTTGAATTTTCCATATTGTAGTAGGCACTCTAATTTTAGAGAAGCCTTTACATTTCCCTCGGCCTAGTGCAACTCCTCCCTCTCATGGCTCTAGACCTTGTCTTATTAAGCACCCTGTTAGATGGGCTAGGCCCAACGCACGAGGGAGAACATTCACCTCACCTGCTCTTTGTCTCAAAAAAGAAATACTCACCTGCTCTAGGAAAGGTACGCACACATATTTCTAGGTTTTTTAATTAATTTTAGAAATTTTACAAATAAATATATTAATAATCATTTTACTAAAATGTCTGATATATATCTAGAAATTTGCTTAATCAGCTTAAGAAAACTGGCTGTGCATTTTAAATAAAATGGTCACCAAATCTAAAAATATGTTCATATAAATCAACAAAATGTTTAGACATTCAAAAAAACTTGTTTTCTTAACAAAGTACAAACCCAGGCGCTCGTAAATACGCTCATACACACACCCCTGTGAACCCACGCACAGACACCCTACCTCTACTAGCACCTTCGAGAGAGTGAGCCGGCACATAATCTTGAGATTGATGAAATCGCCACAGACGCCTTTGTAGTCGACGGGAATGTGTCCTCTCACTGAACACACATCGCCGGAAGGACTAAATAAATCCAGGCAAATGAGAGCACCAATGTCCTCTGGGGATTTCATTGTCCTCCAAACAATCCAACAATAGGTTGGTTCACCATTCAAAAACTTGTTAATGCCCTTTTTTAGACAATTCCCTAAATTTTCTTCACCATTCAAAAATATTATGACATATAAAATTAATATTTATACCGCATTAATTTTTCATAGCACTTAAAAAACGTGCACATGATTTAAAAAATGTTCAACATTTATTGAAAAAAAATTTCAACGTGTTTATTTAATAATATTTCAATGTGTTGGTGTTGTATCGTTTGGATGGCTTTATATTTAAAAGTGGGGCGAAGGCCTATTCTGAGATGTAGAATACTCCCTCATTTCATCTATATAGGGCCTAATGCGTTTTCAAGGCTAACTTTGACCAAATATTAGAGCAATAATATATGACATGCAACTTACACAAAGCACACCGTTAAATTCGTGTGTGAAAGGAGCTTTGAATGATATAATTTTCACATTGTGCATGTCATGTACTATTAAACTTGTCAATAGTCAAAGGCGGTCTTTCAAAATGCATTAGGCCCTATATAGATGGAAGGAGGGAGTAGCGAGAGTTTGGCCACAAAATACCCCTCGGACCTGGGGGTCGATGAACCTGATATGAGGAGAAAAAAAATAGCAATTCAGGAAGAAGTAAATAAAATCAAAACTTTTTCCGAATAAACTTGGACCACTGGCGTAATCATATAAAAGTTTCGCCAAAGAAAAAATCCCATCAGAAATCTTGGTGAAAGAAAACAAAATTTTACATGAAAAAAGATTGAATAGTAACTCTAATGCAGTGCTGATTTTACATGACAAAAAGTTTCAATAGTAACACTAATATAGCCCCTAAAAAAAGTAACTCTAATATAGTGCTGATTTTTTATCTTTTCACCAAAAATACCATGAAAGTTTCATGATTTTTCATCCTTCTTTCAATTACTAGTTTTTTAAACGGTTTACCTACCACCAGGTTCCAAACGTTCCCCTCTGAGTTTGGCCTCAATATATTCACTGAAGAAACATTGACTGACCAACAGAACTTGCGTTTATCGAAGATTTTTTTGTGAAAAGTGACAATGGAGAACTATTCTTGTTTATTATTCTATCGAGAACCTTACATTAACAAGGGAATATACATTGAGAATGACAGAAAACAGATATATCCTCAACAGTAGCTTCCGATCCTCACAGTAATTAAGTTGACACATTCTCACATTTTATCCTCAGATTAAAGGATTTTCTCTACATGGATGAGAAACCTATGTCAAGATCCCTTTTCACTGCTCAGTGTTCACCTCACCCCTATTCAGCTCTTCACTTGGCACACCATACATTTGTCAAAATGGTTCCTAGGAGCAAATTAGTCTACATATATACTTGACTGCATAGACTTCTGGAACTTGGTCACCTGTCCACCTCTTGTGATATTTCAGATTTCCAGGAGCTCTGCCCCAATTTGCTCCGTTGGACAGTGAATTTCTGCTTGCTTCCCTCCAATGGACTTGTCATATTCAGACATTTATGTCAAATCCCATTATCCTTGTCCGTGCAAACATCTCCCTCTACTTCAACACCTTTCTCAGTTGCGCTCTTCATTTGGTGTTGACTCTCTAAAGTCAACCATAAGAACTGTGTTTGATTTGGATGGCAGACGTCAAGGGGCCTCAGGACCTGCAGTGGTTTCAGAACTGTCAACATGGCTCAAAGCTGATTTCCGATGACTTTTCAATGATTCCCCTACAAAAACATCAATAGCTATATACCTTTGAATTTCTTCAGGAGCTTCTCTTTGAGAGTGCACACATAACTCCTGAGTTTCGGCTTCCCTACTTGATGACTTCAGTGGGGTAACAGCCAGGAAAAGTGCAAAAGCAATAGATGCACAAGACATTAGGATTAGTACACTATGTGGAATTAGCACAGGGGTTTCAGTGTTCCCTTTCAGGCTGTTTGTCCAGGCGCTGTCGCCGAACAGGATCTCCGCCGCGAAGATGATATTTATAAACAACGTAAGACAAAATGCAAGGAAGGCTAATATTTCGACACGTAGAGATACTCTGTAGTTGCCCATTATCCAACTTGATGAGGCGATGCGGAAAACAGGAATAACAGATGAAGGCAGGGTAAACGCCTGGATTACTGGACATAGAATGATTAACTGATATACCCCTTCAGAGCCTGCTACCTTTGCATAATAGATAGCAGGAATCATGGAAATTAGCTTAAGTAGCACATGATGTGCAACCAGAGACAGGTTGGCGCCAAAGAAGTGCTCTGTAACTACGTGGCTAGCAATAACAGATGTCAGTGCGATGATGTGGCTCGAAAAGAGAAGAACCGCTATCAACACAAGTGGTGCCATGGAACTCGTAAATATCTGCAGAAAACAAGCATCCAAATAAACTAAAGATTTTTTAAACACGCCATTAAAACACCAAAAGTCATGTTTGTGATTCGAAGAGTTGGATTGATACTGTGGAGACAGGACTCACAAACCTCGTTCATTAGCTCGACAGCGTCGTGAAAGGTGTGGATCACATTGTGACTAGATTCCGCTGCTGCTGAGCTCAACAGAACATAGTTCACAAGAAAAACCCCAGTAAAAGTAAATAATATTGAAAAAAAGTGGTCATGAAACAGGGCACCCAGGGTATGAACATGAGCCCTCTGAACCTGCATATATGACATTCAAGTTAAGATGAAAGGATAACTCAAATAAGAAGTAATAAATAGTAAAATGGGATCCACATCCCATCATGGTGTGCAAAGTGCAAAGACAGTGCTCTTGTCCCATCTTCCGGAAAAAGAAGTATGCATCACCTGAAATGTTTCAAAATATCTCTGAACCACCATAACCAAAATTTTAATGGTTTTTCCAATCTTGAAATAGGTGTATTAACAACGTCATAAAAAGCAGAAAATAAACAATGCTAGTTTGGCTACCATCATTCATTATGAACAACTCCATATGACTCACCATGAGTACATGCATCACCATTTGCAGAAATAACATGACCTTTCTTAATGGAAAACTTTGACACTAGTGCACCTCCAGATGTAAATCAATATTCATGGACAAGTTTAACAATGTATGAGCAAGAAACACCGTGAAATACCTGAACAATGGATGAATGGACATAAAAATTGTGTGACATTATGTTTGCGCCCATAAGTGCCATCAGTGAGTAAGCACTTTCTCCACTCAACTTAGGGAACATCACATTCACATGGAGAGGAATCTCTGGTTGGCTGATTAATAAACCAAGCACAAAACAAAGAATCGTAAAGCCAGCTATGCATGCATTTAACGTTCCAGCCATCCTCTTGTCCTAGAATGAGCAGAAATAATATAGCATAAGCACACAATATTAGAGGAACTAGACAAGTCAACATTTTAAGAATTAGTGGATGCATGGTTAGTAATAAACTTACCCTGGGGGATAAAAGATAAGGCAATACATTAATTACAACACATGCAAAAATAATGGCGGTGATAAAGTCATCCACATCAAACACAAGGTTGTATCCAACTGCTATGCCCAAAATCTGAAACAGCCAAAATAATAAATATTCAGAATTAGATGGGAATCCTCACATCCTCACAACTTAGTTAAAAAGTCAATACGCATAATATGGCAAAATAAATATGGTACAATTAATAGAGCGTTGACGAAAACAGTTCTGTTTGAAGTTTGTGCACATACGTACCATGGTTAGTTCTGAAGTAAACAAAGACATCCCTGCCTGGAGACCAAGGCCAACACATATGAACTGGCTGTACTCCTGGCTGGAAATCTTGAAATTCATATAAAAACATTCCAAGTAAGAACATATGGTGGTTGTAACTGAAAAGTATGCAAAATCCAAGGTAGTATCTTGCAAAAAGAACCTACAAAGTCTTTCTCTGCAAGAAAAATGCAACATCTTTTGTCACGTTGGGATATTTGAGAAGGATGGTGTTTTGGCTCCCAATCTCATGTGCAAATAATTAAGTACATGACATCCGACTTTTTCTGGCAACAAGCATGTTTATGTGTTCTAACTTCTAAGAGCATCTACAACCGCCCATAACCGCCCCAAACGCCTGAGCGGGCTGCCCAGTCAGTGCCCGGACAAGTTTTGGCCACCCAACCGGGCTCCCCATAGCCGGGCCAAACACCTGGAATGACTTGCACCGTCCCTAGTATGCAAAAACGTCTTATATTGTCATCTAGGAGCATATGAGCTCAGGCTCCGAATTGAATTTCCATTTCATGAAGAAATTAAATTTGTAGTTCTCTGGATTAAAAAGAAAGAGAATATGTGCTCGCCGACTTTTTTTCTTGCAGTACCACAAATCGTTTATTCAAGAAAAACTGAATGTAATTAGAACACACGAACGTATTTGCTTTTTGCCAAGAATCAGGTTATTTATTAGTGGATTTTTATAAAAATTTACTATTCATCCGGGGGTGTATCAGCTCAGACTCAGAACTGAATATTTGGGGTGCTCTAAGAAAGAATAAATGAATTTCTTTACGGAAACAAAAATTCTTGTTCAAAAAAAAGAATTTTTGTTCAAAAAAAAGAATTTTTGTTTCCGTAAAGAAATTCATTTATTTTTTGTTAGAGCACCCCAAATATTATTTATTCATGAAAATTTGAACGCAGTTAATTAGAACACGTGAACATAGTTGATTGTCGCCAAATAAATTCAGTTTTTTAATTATTAATTATATCTCCGATCTAAATTAATTGATACAGCGTTAGTACGACTATAGAGGGATTAGTAGGTCTTTAATTTTTTTTACAATTGACCTGGGGAAAGACGGAGCATATCAGCTCGGGCTCAGAACTAACTTCCATATTTGAGACTGATCCCTTCTCGGAAACAAGAGTAGCAGGAATTAGAGAAAGAATTGGGTATGTACCTCTGCAAGATTCTTGCCGGTGACCATGCCGATGCAAGTAGAGAGATACTGATTCAGAACCGCCGAGAAGTTGAAGAAGAGCACCAGCAGCACGAGGTCGTACCCGAAGCGAGCCCCGGCATCGACCGCGGCCACCCACTTGCCGAGGTCGATGTACCCCACCGAGATCAGCAGCGCCGTCCCGAGGGTACGGGAGACATGATGCCGGCCATCGCCGCCGGCGAGGGACTCGACGCCGTGCACAGCTTCCATCGCGTCCGCTGCGGCAGCACCAGCAAGCTGGATGGAACACCAGCAGAAGCAGAACCAGTCGAGCAAGTTCACAGGGATCGATATATATCTTCAAGCAGGTGGGAGGAGGCGTGTTCAGCTGAGAGGGTTCGAGGGTGATGGCGTGGGAGTCTGAGACGAGCGGGGAATGTAGTGCGGTGATCGGCGAGGAGAAAGAGGAGAAATATAAAGCAAGGGGATAAGGGCGGAGGCTGGACGACAAACACAAGCGGCGAGGGTATTTCCGGTACAAACCTGTGGAGCTTTTGCCGCTACAAACCTACAAGCCACGTGGGAAACAGCCATTTCGTATGGAGGTGGCTGACTACTAGTTTATGCTTTCGCTGGGTCACATGTGACGCAGAAAAAGCCTCCACCGCTACTATTTGATAATTAACCTTCGGGAACGGGAGTTAACACGAGGAAGTGCTAGGAGGGATTAGGTGTGGGAAATACTATGTTTTTACTCTCGTTTAGCTGATTTTTTCGCGAATTCATTGCATTGATATAAGGAATGGAGTTTAAATGTTACTGCGGTAGTCTGGCAAGCACATACGCAACATGCGGTGTGACCAAGACGTGCACAAGCGCGTAAGAAGGGTAGGCGCAACCCTAGTACAGCAGCCTATGTCTCGTCCATTAGCTGACCAAGGCCCTTGGCCCCTGCGCGAGCCCAAGCTCTAGCGTCCTCCTTGATACCATCAGTGAGCGTACAAATCGAAGGCTTGTCCCGGTTGAACACGCAACCATTGTGGTGCTTTCGTAGCCTCCATGCCGTGAGGATGATCATGGAAGCTAGGCCACAATGGAGCGAGTTAGGGGAGTCACGGATGGAAGTAGAGAAACAGTCGCGGAACTCGTTTTTCGGGCTGGGAGGGAGTATGTGGTGTGACACCAGGAGAGAATCTCATGCCATACTTGGCAGGAGAAGGAGCATCCAGCAAGGAGGTGCTGCATCATCTCAGGCTCTTGGTCGCATAGCAGGCACGACGTCGCGTGCGGGAGCCCACGGCGAAACAGTCTATCGTAGTCCAGCAACGACCCTAGCTAGTAGGCGAGCCAAAGGAACATCTTGACACGCAGTGGCGCCCAGGATTTCCAGGTTAACCTCCACGAAGGCTCGATGGTCGAGCCAGAGAAGAGGGCCAGGTAACAGGACCTGGCGAAGTACGCGCCTGAGGTCGTCCATCGCTAGGAGATGTGATCCGGAGTGTCAGAGAGGATGATGTCGTGTAGCTGGCTCCACAGTGAGATGTACTGGAGAAGCGCCTCAGGACCTAGGATTCCATGGATGACACGGATCCAGGAGCGGTCGTGGAGGCCATCATGGACAGACAGGCCTTGCGCCGATGCTTGGGGACCAGGGCATGCAGGAGTGGGGCGGTCTCATCAATGGAGGAGCCCTGAAGCCAATGATCATCCCGAACCCTGCAGGTGTTGCCGTCGCCGATGATATAGACTGTGGAGGCACGGAATATGGAGTGCACCTCGGGGGCGCACGGGATATGCAGATGCTGCCAAGGTCGTGAGGCGTCAGTTTTGCGAAGCCACAGCCAACGCGCCTGGAGAGCGAAGCCAAATCGCTGAACATCGGGGATGCCCAAGCCCCCATACGCGAGCGCTCGGAAAACACAACCCCAACTCATGAGACAATGCCCACCATTGGTTGTCTTGCGTCCATGCCAGAGGAAAACGCGGACCAGTCGGTTAATGATGGGGGCGGGGGGGGGGGGGGGGGGGTGTCAGCGCCATGGCTATCATGATGTGAGTTTGCATGGCGGAGAAGACGTGGCACAAGAGCGCAAGATGCTCACCACGGGAGATCTTGGAAGCCCACCAGGGAGAAAGCTTTTTCTCCAGCTTTTTGATGTATGGTGATACGTCTTCAACATATCTATAATTTTTTATTGTTCTATGCTATTATATTATCTGTTTTGGATGTTTTATATGCATTAATATGCTATTTTATATTATTTTTGGGACTAACTTATTAACCTAGAGCGCAGTGTCAATTTCTGTTTTTTTCCTTATTTTTGAGTTTCGCAGAAAAGGAATATTAAACGGAGTCTAAACGGAATAAAACTTTACGATGACTTTCCTTGGACCAGAATAAACACGTAGGACTTCGAAACCAAGTCGGAAGAGTCCTGAGGCGACATCAAGGGTGTAGGGCGCGCCCTGGGGGGGCGCCCCCTGCCTTGTGGGTCCTCGGAGCTCCTCTAACCTATTCTTTGGCCTATAATTTCCCAAATATTCCCAAACCACCAGAGGCGCCCACCAAAATACTTTTTCGCCACCATAACCTTCTGTTCCCGTGAGATCCATCTTGGGGCCTTTTCCGGCATCCTGCCGGAGGGGGATTCGATCACGAAGGGCATCTACATCAACCCTAGTGCCCTTCCGATGAAGCGTGAGTAGTTTACCATAGACCTACGGGTCCATAGCTAGTTGCTAGATAACTTCTTCTCTCTCTTTGATTCTCAATGCCATGTTCTCCTCGATGTTCTTGGAGTTCTATCCGATGTAATCTTGTTTTGCAGTGTGTTTGTTGGGATCGATGAATTGTGGATTTATGATTAGCTTATCTATGAATATTATTTGAATCTTCTCTGAATTCTTATATGTATGATTTAATATCTTCGTATTTCTATTCAAATTATCGGTTTTGTTTGGCCAACTAGATTGGTTTTTCTTGCAGCGGGAGAGGTGCTTAGTTTTGGGTTCAATCTTGCGTGATTTCACCCAGTGACAAAGTAGGGGTAGCGAGACACGTATTGTATTGTTGCCATCAAGGATAAAAAGATGGGGTTTTCATCATATTGCTTGAGTTTATCTCTTTACATCATGTCATCTTACTTAAGGCGTTACTCCGTTCTTTATGAACCTAATACTCTAGATGCATGCTGGATAGCAGTCGATGTGTGGAGTAATGTAGTTGATGCAGGCAGGAGTCGGTCTACTTGACACGGACGTGATGCCTATATTCATAATCATTGCCTTGGATATCGGCATACTTTTGCGCTTTTCTATCAATTGCTCGACAGTAATTTGTTCACCCACCATATTATTTGCCTTCAAGAGAGAATCCTCTAGCGAAACCTATAGCCCCGGGTCTATTTTCCTTCATATATTTTCAGATCTATATACCAAAAATACCTTGCTGCAACTTATTTACTTTTATTTACTTTTATGTTATAGTAATCTTTTATATCTATCTCTATCAGATCTCACATTTGCAAGTGACCGTGAAGAGATTGACAACCCCTTTTTCGCATTGGGTGCAAGTGTTTGATTGTTTGTGTAGGTGCATATATTGAGGACTTGCATGTTTCTCCTACTGGATTGATACTTTGGTTCTTAACTAAGGGAAATACTTATCTCTACTTTGCTGCATCACCCTTTCCTCTTCAAGGGAAAAACCAACGCAAGCTCAAGAAATAGCATACGGCTGCAACGCATTGGAAGAAACCTTCAGGATAGAAAGAGGGAGACCCAGATATTCGGCGGGGAAGTCCACCATGGGGCACAAGAAATTGGCCGCAATGGACTAGCGGTGCAAGGGAGGGCACCGAATCGGCAGGGCGGAGCATTTCACCAAGTTTGTGTGCTGCCCGGATGCCATGCCAAACGTCATGAGGATCTCGCGAGCGGCTGCCAAGTCGGACGCATTGGGGTGGCAGAAGAGCATGAAATCGTCGACGTGTACGGAAAGGCTAGAGGCCATATGCCGATCGGAGAGCCTCTTCATGACACTGGGTCCATGGCCTTGCGGAAGAGTTGATTCAGGACGTCGATCACCATGACGAAAAGCATGGGCGAGATAGAGTCTCCTTGACGTAGGCCTTTACGATGGAAGATAGGCGGGGCTGGAGCACCATTGATGAGCACCCATGTGCTGGCCGTGGATAAAAGGATACTGATCCAGTTCCTCCAACGGTGCCCAAAACCAATATGCTGCATGACCTCGTGCAGGAACGACAGGAGACAGAATCGAACGCGCGCGTGATATCGAGCTTAAGGAGCACGCACTGATGGTGAAGGTTGTGTAGCTGCCGCGCGGTCTGCTGAACCAACATACAATTGTTGTGGTTGTTGCGGCCTGCTATGAAGGTGCTCTAGTTGGTGGAGATCATCTCGTGGAGCCGAGGGGCGAGCTGGAGGGATAAAACCTTGGCCATGAGCTTGTCGGTCAAGTGGATGAGGCTGAGCATGTGGTCCTCGGAGAGGGCGGCCGCTTCCGAGGACATGGGGAATAGAGTATTGAATGCCTCGTTCAGCTTATGGAAGCCCATGCCATTAAGCTCATGAAGCTTGTGAAAAGCCTCGATCATGTCGCCCTTGACCGCATCCCACGCGGCACAAAGAAACTCAGCACTAAACTGGCCAGGACAGGGAGCCTTGCCCTTGGGCATGCAGAAGACCGTGTGCCACACCTCGTCACCTCCTCCATGGTAAAGGGAGCCTTATGGAAGACAACTCAAAGGAGGGAGTGTTGATCGTGCCAAGAGCAATGGAGGTGGTCCTAGAGTCAGTTACACGATGCAGGCTCGAGAAGTGCAAGAACACAGCATCCGAAATGCTCGCCGCGTCAACAACCACCGAGTCGCTGACACGTAGCTCGAGGATGCGGTTCTTATGATTACGATGGGAGGCTTGTGCTACCTCTTGAGCACTGCGTTGGTTTTCCCTTGAAGAGGAAAGGGTGATGCAGCAAAGTAGCGTAAGTATTTCCCTCAGTTTTTGAGAACCAAGGTATCAATCCAGTAGGAGGCTACGCGCGAGTCCCTCATACCTGCACAATACAAATAAATCCTCGCAACCAACGCGATAAGGGGTTGTCAATCCCTTAACGGTCACTTACGAGAGTGAGATCTGATAGATATGATAGATAATATTTTTGGTATTTTTTTGATAAAGATGCAAAGTAAAATAAAAGCAAAGGAAATAACTAAGTGTTGGAAGATTAATATGATGAAGATAGACCCGGGGGCCATAGGTTTCACTAGTGGCTTCTCTCAGGAGCATAAGTATTTTACGGTGGGTGAACGAATTACTGTTGAGCAATTGACAGAATTGAGCATAGTTATGAGAATATCTAGGTATGATCATGCATATAGGCATCACGTCCGAGACAAGTAGATCGACTCCTGCCTGCATCTACTAATATTACTCCACTCATCGACTGCTATCCAGCATGCATCTAGAGTATTAAGTTCATGAAAACAGAGTAACGCCTTAAGCAAGATGCCATGATGTAGAGGGATAAATTCATGCAATATGATAAAAACCCCATCTTGTTATCCTTGATGGCAACAATACAATACGTGCCTTGCTGCCCGTACTGTCACTAGGAAAGGACACCGCAAGATTGAACCCAAAGCTAAGCACTTCTCCCATTGCAAGAAAGATCAATCTAGTAGGCCAAACCAAACTGATAATTTGAAGAGACTTGCAAAGATAACCAATCATACATAAAAGAATTCAGAGAAGATTCAAATATTGTTCATAGATAATCTTGATCATAAACCCACAATTCATCGGTCTCAACAAACACACCGCAAAAAGAAGGTTACATCGAAATAGATCTCCACAAGAGAGGGGGAGAACATTGTATTGAGATCCAAAAAGAGAGAAGAAGCCATCTAGCTACTAACTATGGACCCGAAGGTCTGAGGTAAACTACGCACACTTCATTAGAGAGGCTATGGTGTTGATGTAGAGGCCCTCCGTGATGGATGCCCCTCCGACAGAGCTCCGGAACATGCCCCAAAATGGGATCTCTGTTGGGGAACGTTGCAGAAAACAAAAACTTTTCCTACGGTTTCACCAAGATCCATCTATGAGTTCATCTAGCAACGAGTGATCGGATGCATCTACATACCTTTGTAGATTGCGAGCGGAAGCGTTCAAAAGAACGGGGATGAAGTAGTCGTACACGACATGATCCAAATCACCGGAGATCCTAGCAACGAACGAACGGCACCTCCGCGTTCAACACACGTACGGTCAGCGTAACGTCTCCTCCTTCTTGATCCAGCAAGGGGAGAGGAGAGGTTGAGGAAGATGGCTCCAGCAGCAGCACGACGGCGTGGTGGTGATGGAGCTGTAGTACTCCGGCAGGGCTTCGCCGAGCTCTACGGAGGAGGAGGAGGTGTTGGAGAGGGAGAGGGAGGCGCCAAGGCAAGGGGTGCGGCTGCCCCCTCCCCTCCCCCCTTTATATAGGCCCCTGGGGGGGCGCCCGCCCTGGGAGATTGAATCTCCCAAGGGGCGGCGACCAAAGGGGGGTGGAGTGCCCCCCAAGGCAAGTGGGCGCCCCCCCCACCCTAGGGTTCCAACCCTAGGCGCAGGGGGTGGGCCTTGGGGGGCGCACCAGCCCACTAAGGGATGGCCCCCCTTCCCACTTCAGCCCATGGGGCCCTCCGGGATGGGTGGCCCCACACGGTGGACCCCCGGGACCCATCTGGTGGTCCCGGTACAATACCGGTGACCCCCAGATCATTCCCGATGGCCGAAACTGCACTTCCTATATATAATTCTTCACCTCCGGACCAATCCGGAACTCCTCGTGACGTCCGGGATCTCATCCGGGACTCCGAACAACATTCGAGTTACTGCATATACATATCTTCACAACCCTAGCGTCACCGAACCTTAAGTGTGTAGACCCTACGGGTTCGGGAGACATGCAGACATGACCGAGACGGCTCTCGGGCAATAACCAACAGCTGGATCTGGATACCCATGTTGGCTCCCACATGCTCCACGATGATCTCATCGGATGAACCACGATGTCGAGGATTCAATTAATCCCGTATACGATTCCCTTTGTCAATCGGTATTTTACTTGCCCGAGATTCGATCGTCGGTATCCCAATACCTCGTTCAATCTCGTTACCGGCAAGTCACTTTACTCGTATCGTAATGCATGATCCCATGATCAAACACTTTGATCATATTGAGCTCATTATGATGATGCATTACCGAGTGGGCCTGGTGATACCTCTCCGTCAAGCGGAGTGACAAATCCCAGTCTCGATCCGTGTCAACCCAACAGACACTTTCGGAGATACCCGTAGTATACCTTTATAGTCACCCAGTTACGTTGTGACGTTTGGCACACCCAAAGCACTCCTACGGTATCCGGGAGTTACACGATCTCATGGTCTAAGGAAAGGATACTTGACATTGGAAAACTCTAGCAAACAAACTATGCGATCTTATGCTATGTTTAGGATTGGGTCTCGTCCATCACATCATTCTCCTAATGATGTGATCTCGTTATCATTGACATCCAATGCCCATAGTCAGGAAACCATGACTATCTATTGATCAACGAGCTAGTCAACTAGAGGCTTACTAGGGACATGTTGTTGTCTGTTATTCACACATGTATTACGATTTTCGGATAACACAATTATAGCACGAATAAAGACAATTATCATGAACAAGGAAATATAATAATAATGCTTTTATTATTGCCTCTAGGGCATATTTCCAACAGTCTCCCACTTGCACTAGAGTCAATAATCTAGTTACATTGTGATGAATCGAACACCCATAGAGTTCTGGTGCTGATCATGTTTTGCCTTAGGGAGAGGTTTAGTCAACGGATCTGCGACATTCAGATCCGTGTGCACTTTACAAATTTCTATGTCTCCATCTTGAACATTTTCACGAATGGAGTTGAAGCGACGCTTGATGTGCCTGGTCTTCTTGTGAAACCTGGGCTCCTTGGCAAGTGCAATAGCTCCAGTGTTGTCACAGAAGAGTTTGATTGGCCCCGACGCATTGGGTATGACTCCGAGGTCGGTGATGAACTCCTTCACCCAAATTGCTTCATGTGCTGCCTCCGAGGCTGCCATGTACTCCGCTTCACATGTAGATCCCGCCACGACGCTCTGCTTGCAACTGCACCAGCTTACTGCCCCACCATTCAAAATATACACGTATCCGGTTTGTGACTTAGAGTCATCCAGATCTGTGTCGAAGCTAGTGTCGACGTAACACTTTACGACGAGCTCTTCGTCACCTCCATAAACGAGAAACATTTCCTTAGTCCTTTTCAGGTACTTCAGGATATTCTTGACTGATGTCCAGTGTTCCTTGCCGGGATTACTTTGGTACCTTCCTACCAAACTTACGGCAAGGTTTACATCAGGTCTGGTACATAGCATGGCATACATAATAGAACTTATGGCTGAGGCATAGGGGATGACACTCATATCTTCTATATCTTCTACCGTGGTCGGACATTGAGCTGAGCTCAATTTCACACCTTGTAACACAGGTAAGAACCCCTTCTTAGATTGATCCATATTGAACTTCTTCAATATCTTATCAAGGTATGTGCTTTGTGAAAGACCTATGAGGCGTCTTGATCTATCTCTATAGATCTTGATGCCTAATATATAAGCAGCTTCTCCAAGGTCCTTCATTGAAAAACTCTTATTCAAGTAGGCCTTAATGCTGTCCAAGAGTTCTATATCATTTCCCATCAAAAGTATGTCATCTACATATAGTATGAGAAATGCTACAGAGCTCCCACTCACTTTCTTGTAAACGCAGGCTTCTCCATAAGTCTGCGTAAATCCAAACGCTTTGATCATCTCATCAAAGCGAATGTTCCAACTCCGAGATGCTTGCACCAGCCCATAAATCGAGCGTTGGAGCTTGCACACCTTGTCAGCATTCTTAGGATCGACAAAACCTTCCGGCTGCATCATATACAATTCTTCCTTAAGGAAACCATTAAGGAATGCCGTTTTGACGTCCATTTGCCATATTTCATAATCGTAGAATGCGGCAATTGCTAACATGATTCGGACGGACTTCAGCTTCGCTACCGGTGAGAAAGTCTCATCGTAGTCAGCCCCTTGAACTTGTCGATAACCCTTAGCGACAAGCCGAGCTTTATAGATGGTCACATTACCATCCGCGTCTGTCTTCTTCTTAAAGATCCATTTATTTTCTATGGCTCGCCGCTCAACGGGCAAGTCAGTCAAAGTCCATACTTGGTTTTCATACATGGATCCTATCTCGGATTTCATGGCTTCCAGCCATTTGTCGGAATCCGGGCCCGCCATCGCTTCTTCATAGTTCGAAGGTTCACCGTTGTCTAACAACATGATTTCCAAGACAGGGTTGCCGTACCACTCTGGTGCGGAACGTGTCCTTGTGGACCTTCGAATTTCAGTAGGATCTTGATTAGAAGTATCTTGATCATCATCATTAATTTCCTCTCTAGTCGGTGCAGGCACCTCAGGAACGTTTTCTTGAGTTTCGCCATTTTCCGGTTCAAGAGGTAACACTTCATCAAGTTCTACTTTCCTCCCACTTACTTCTTTCGAGAGAAACTCTTTCTCTAGAAAGGATCCATTCTTGGCAACAAAGATCTTGCCTTCGGATCTGAGGTAGAAGGTATACCCAATAGTTTCTTTAGGGTATCCTATGAAGACGCATTTTTTCGACTTGGGTTCGAGCTTTTCAGGTTGAAGTTTCTTGACATAAGCATCGCATCCCCAAACTCTTAGAAACGACAGCTTAGGTTTCTTCCCAAACCATAATTCATACGGTGTCGTCTCAACGGATTTCGACGGAGCCCTATTTCAAGTGAATGCGGCAGTCTCTAAAGCATAGCCCCAAAAAGATAGCGGTAAATCGGTAAGAGACATCATAGATCGTACCATATCTAATAGAGTGCGATTACGACGTTCGGACACACCATTGCGCTGAGGTGTTCCAGGCGGCGTGAGTTGTGAAACTATTCCACATTTTCTTAAGTGCGTGCCAAATTCGTGACTCAAGTATTCTCCTCCACGATCTGATCGTAAAAACTTGATTTTTCTGTCACGTTGATTTTCAACCTCACTCTGAAATTCCTTGAACTTTTCAAAGGTCTCAGACTTGTGTTTCATTAAGTAGATATACCCATATCTACTCAAGTCATCAGTGAGGGTGAGAACATAACGATAGCCACCGCGAGCCTCAACACTCATTGGACCGCACACATCGGTATGTATGATTTCCAATAAGTTGGTTGCTCGCTCCATTGTTCCTGAGAACGGAGTCTTGGTCATTTTACCCATGAGGCATGGTTCGCACGTGTCAAATGATTCATAATCAAGAGACTCCAAAAGTCCATCTGCATGGAGCTTCTTCATGCGTTTGACACCTATGTGACCAAGGCGGCAGTGCCACAAATATGTGGGACTATTGTTATCAACTTTAACTCTTTTGGTATTCACACTATGAATATGTGTATCATCACGTACGAGATTCATTAAGAATAAACCATTAACCATCGGAGCATGACCATAAAACATATCTCTCATATAAATAGAACAACCATTATTCTCGGATTTAAATGAGTAGCCATCTCGAATTAAACGAGATCCACACACAATGTTCATGCTCAAACTTGGCACTAAATAACAATTATTGAGGTTTAAAACTAACCCCGTAGGTAAATGTAGAGGTAGCGTGCCGACGGCGATCACATCGACCTTGGAACCATTCCCGACGCGCATCGTCACCTCGTCCTTCGCCAGTCTCCGTTTATTCCGCAGCTCCTGCTTTGAGTTACAAATGTGAGCAACTGCACCGGTATCAAATACCCAAGAGCTACTACGAGTACTGGTAAGGTACACATCAATTACATGTATATCACATATAGCTTTTGTTTTGCCGGCCTTCTTTTCCGCTAAGTATTTGGGGCAATTCCGCTTCCAGTGACCACTTCCCTTGCAATAAAAGCACTCAGTCTCGGGCTTGGGTCCATTCTTTGGCTTCTTCCCGGCAACTTGCTTACCGGGCGCGGCAACTTCCTTGCCGTCCTTCTTGAAGTTCTTTTTACCCTTGCCCTTCTTGAACTTAGTAGTTTTATTCACCATCAACACTTGATGTTCCTTCTTGATTTCTACCTCTGCTGATTTCAGCATAGCATATACCTCAGGAATGGTCTTTACCATCCCCTGCATGTTGTAGTTCATCACAAAGCTCTTGTAGCTAGGTGGAAGCGACTGGAGGATTCTGTCAATGACCGCTTCATCCGGGAGATTAACTTCCAGTTGAGTCAAGCGGTTGTGCAACCCAGACATCTTGAGTATGTGTTCACTGACAGAGCTATTTTCCTCCATCTTACAGCTAAAGAATTTGTCGGAGATTTCATATCTCTCGACCCGGGCATGAGCTTGGAAAACCATTTTCAGCTCTTCGAACATCTCATATGCTCCATGTCTCTCAAAACGCTTTTGGAGCCCCGGCTCTAAGCTGTAAAGCATGCCGCACTGAACGAGGGAGTAATCATCGGAACGTGACTGCCAAGCGTTCATAACGTCTTGTTCTGCAGGGAGAACAGGTGCGTCACCCAGCGGTGCTCGTAGGACATAATCTTTCTTGGTAGCTATGAGGATGATCCTCAGGTTCCGGACCCAGTCCGTATAGTTGCTGCCATCGTCTTTCAGCTTGGTTTTCTCTAGGAACGCGTTGAAGTTGAGGACTACGTTGGCCATTTGATCTACAAGACATATTGTAAATATTTTAGACTAAGTTCATGATAATAAAGTTCATCTAATCAAATTATTTAATGAACTCCCACTTAGATAGACATCCCACTTCTAGTCATCTAAGTATGACATGATCCAAGTCAACTAGGCCGTGTCCGATCATCACGTGAGACGGACAAGTCAACATTGGTGAACATCTTCATGTTGATCGTATCTTCTATACGACTCATGCTCGACCTTTCGGTCTTCTGTGTTCCGAGGCCATGTCTGTAATGCTAGGCTCGTCAAGTCAACCTAAGTGTTTGCATGTGTAAATCTGTCTTACAACCGTTGTATGTGAACGTTAGAATCTATCGCACCCGATCATCACGTGGTGCTTCGAAACAACGAACTGTCGCAACGGTGCACAGTTAGGGGGAACACTTCTTGAAATTATTATGAGGGATCATCTTATTTACTACCGTCGTTCTAAGTAAACAAGATGCAAAACATGATAAACATCACATGCAATCAAATAATAAACGTGACATGATATGGCCAATATCACATAGCTCCTTTGATCTCCATCTTGGGGCTCCATGATCATCTTGTCACCGTCTTGACACCATGATCTCCATCATCATGATCTCCATCATCGTGTCTCCATGAAGTTGCTCGCCAACTATTACTTCTACTACTATGGCTAACGCGTTTAGCAATAAAGTAAAGTAATTTACATGGCGTTTCTCAATGACACGCAGGTCATACAAAAATAAAGACAACTCCTATGGCTCCTGCCGGTTGTCATACTCATCGACATGCAAGTCGTGATTCCTATTACAATAGCATGAACATCTCATACATCACATATAGATCATTCATCATTCATCACAACTTTGGCCATATCATATCACAAAGCACTTGCTGCAAAAACAAGTTAGACATCCTCTAATTGTTGTTGCAAGTTTTACGTGGCTGAATTAGGGTTCTAGCAAGAACGTTTTCTTACCTACGTGAAAGCCACAACGTGATTTGTCAACTTATATTTACCCTTCATAAGGACCCTTTTCATCGAATCTGCTCCAACTAAAGTGGGAGAGACAGACACCCGCCAGACACCTTATGCAACTAGTGCATGTTAGTCGGTGGAACCGGTCTCACGTAAGCGTACGTGTAAGGTTGGTCCGGGCCGCTTCATCCCACAATACCGCTGAAGCAAGATAAGACTAGTAGCGGCAAGAAAGTTGACAACATCTACGCCCACAACAAATTGTGTTCTACTCGTGCAATAGAGAACTACACATAGACCTAGCTCATGATGCCACTGTTGGGGAACGTTGCAGAAAACAAAAAAAATTCCTACGGTTTCACCAAGATCCATCTATGAGTTCATCTAGCAACGAGTGATCGGATGCATCTAAATACCTTTGTAGATCGCGAGCGGAAGCATTCAAAAGAACGGGGATGAAGTAGTCATACATGACGTGATCCAAATCATCGGAGATCCTAGCACCGAACGGACGGCACCTCCGCGTTCAACACACGTACGGTCAGCGTAACGTCTCCTCCTTCTTGATCCAGCAAGGTGAGAGGAGGGGTTGACGAAGATGGCTCCAACAGCAGCACGACGGCGTGGTGGTGATGGAGCTGCAGTACTCTGGCAGGGCTTCGCCGAGCTCTACGGAGGAGGAGGAGGTGTTGGAGAGGGAGAGGGAGGCGCCAAGGCAAGAGGTGCGGCTGCCCCCCTCCCCTCCCCCCTTTATATAGGCCCCTGGGGGGCGCCGGCCCTGGGAGATTGAATCTCCCAAGGGGCGGCGGCCAAAGGGGGGTGGAGTGCCCCCCAAGGCAAGTGGGCGCCCCCCCCCCCACCCTAGGGTTCCAACCCTTGGTGCCGGGGGTGGGCCTTGGGGGGCGCACCAGCCCACTAAGGGCTGGCCCCCCTTCCCACTTCAGCCCATGGGGCCCTCCGGGATGGGTGGCCCCACCCGGTGGACCCCCGGGACCCATCTGGTGGTTCCCGGTACAATACCGGTGACCCCCAGATCATTCCTGATGGCCGAAACTGCACTTCCTATATATAATTCTTCACCTCCGGACCAATCCGGAACTCCTCGTGACGTCCGGGATCTCATCCGGGACTCCGAGCAACATTCGGGTTACTGCATATACATATCTTCACAACCCTAGCGTCACCGAACCTTAAGTGTGTAGACCCTACGGGTTCGGGAGACATGCAGACATGACCGAGACGGCTCTCGGGCAATAACCAACAGCGGGATCTGGATACCCATGTTGGCTCTCACATGATCCACGATGATCTCATCGGATGAACCACGATGTCGAGGATTCAATTAATCCCGTATACGATTCCCTTTGTCAATCGGTATTTTACTTGCCCGAGATTCGATCGTCGGTATCCCAATACCTCGTTCAATCTCGTTACCGGCATGTCACTTTACTCGTATCGTAATGCATGATCCCGTGATCAAACACTTTGATCATATTGAGCTCATTATGATGATGCATTACCTAGTGGGCCCGGTGATACCTCTCCGTCAAGCGGAGTGACAAATCCCAGTCTCGATCCGTGTCAACCCAACAGACACTTCCGGAGATACCCGTAGCATACCTTTATAGTCACCCAGTTACGTTGTGACATTTGGCACACCCAAAGCACTCCTACGGTATCCGGGAGTTACACGATCTCATGGTCTAAGGAAAGGATACTTGACATTGGAAAACTCTAGCAAACGAACTATGCGATCTTATGCTATGTTTAGGATTGGGTCTCGTCCATCACATCATTCTCCTAATGATGTGATCTCGTTATCATTGACATCCAATGCCCATAGTCAGGAAACCATGACTATCTATTGATCAACGAGCTAGTCAACTAGAGGCTTACTAGGGACATGTTGTTGTTTGTTATTCACACATGTATTACGATTTCCGGATAACACAATTATAGCACGAATAAAGACAATTATCATGAACAAGGAAATATAATAATAATGCTTTTATTATTGCCTCTAGGGCATATTTCCAACAATCTCGTGGGTACAGAAGGTTGCGGCGGTGGAATTAGGTTTTTGGCTCCGTATCTGATCGTTTGGGGGTACGTGGGTATATATAGGAGGAAGGAGTACGTCGGTGGAGCAACAGGGGGCCCACGAGGGTGGAGGGCACTCCCTAGGGGGGTGGGCGCGCCCCCTACCTCGTGGCTTCCTCTTTTGTTTCTTGATGTAGGCTCCAAGTCTCCCGGATCATAATCTTCCTAAAAATCACGTTCCCAAAGGTTTCAGTCCGTTTGGACTCCGTTTGATATTCCTTTTCTGCGAAACTCTGAAATAGGCAAAAAACAACTATTCTAGGTTGGGCCTCCGGTTAATAGGTTAGTCCCAAAAATAGTATAAAAGCGAATAATAAAGCCCAATAATGTCCAAAACAGTACATAATATAGCATGGAGAAATCAAAAATTATAGATACGTTGGAGACGTATCAAGCATCCCCAAGCTTAATTCCTGCTCGTCCTCGAGTAGGTAAATGATAAAAAAGATATTTTTTATGCGGAGTGCTACTTGGCATAATTTTAATGTAATTATTCTTAATTGTGGTATGAATATTCAGATCCGAAAGATTCATGATAAAAGTTCATATTGACGTAAAAATAATAATACTTCAAGCATACTAACTAAGCAATTATGTCTTCTTAGAATAATATGGCCAAAGAAAGTTCATCCCTACAAAATCATATAGTTCAGTCATGCTCCATTTTCGTCACACAAGAATGCTCTCATCATCCACAACCCCGATGACAAGCCAAGCAATTGTTTTATACTTTAGAAATCTCAAACCTATAAACTTTCACGCAATATATGAGCGCGAGCCATGGACATAGTACTATGGGTGGAATAGAATATGATGATGGGAGTTATGTGGAGAAGACAAAAAAGGAGAAAGTCTCACATCAACGAGGCTAATCAATGAGTTATGGAGATGCCCATCGATTGATGTTAATGCAAGGAGTAGGGATTGCCATGCAACGGATGCACTAGAGCTATAAACGTATGAAAGCTCAACAAAAGAAACTAAGTGGGTGTGCATCCAACTTGCTTGCTCATGAAGACCTAGGGCACTTGAGGAGGCCCATTGTTGGAATATACAAGCCAAGTTCTATAATGAAAAATTCCCACTAGTATATGAAAGTGATAAAACAAGAGACTCTCTATCATGAAGATTATGGTGCTACTTTGAAGCACAGGTGTGGCAAAGGATAGTAGCATTGTCCCTTCTCTCTTTTTCTCTCATTTTTTGGGCCTTCTCTTTTTATGGCCTTTCTCCTTTTTTTATTCCTCACTTTGGACAATGCTCTAGAAAATGATGATCATCACACTTCTATTTATTTACAACTCAATGATTACAACTCGATACTAGAACAAAGTATGACTCTATATGAATGCCTCCGGCGGTGTACCGGGATATGCAATGAACCAAGAGTGACATGTATGAAAGAATTATGAAAGGTGGCTTTGCCACAAATACTAAGTCAACTACATTATCATTCTAGCAATATGACAATGATGAATGTGTCATGATAAACGAAATGGTGGAAAGTTGCATGGCAATATATCTCGGAATGGCTATGGAAATGCCATAATAGGTAGGTATGGTGGCTGTTTTGAGGAAGATATAAGGAGGTTTATGTGTGAAAGAGCGTATCATATCATGAGGTTTGGATGCACCGGCGAAGTTTGCACCAACTCTCAATGTGAGAAAGGGCAATGCACAGTACCGAAGAGGCTAGCAATGATGGAAGGGTGAGAGTGCGTATAATCCATGGACTCAACATTAGTCATAAAGAACTCACATACTTATTGCAAAAATCTACAAGTCATCAAAAACCAAGCACTACGTGCATGCTCCTAGGAGGATAGATTGGTAGGAAACGACCATCGCTCGTCCCCGACCGCCACTCATAAGGAGGACAATCAAAGAACACCTCATGTTTCAAATTTGTTACATAACGTTTACCATACGTGCATGCTACGGGACTTGCAAACTTCAACACAAACATTTCTCAAATTCACAACTACCCAACTAGCATGACTTTGATATTATTACCTCCATATCTCAAAACAATAATCAAGTGTAGCAACCCGGACTCAGACGCTCAAGTCTCTGTGCTTAAGTGTCATCCCTGGATCGGTATGCTGACACACACAGTACTCGAGGATTTATAACAGAGGTAAATCACATGTATAAAGTTACGTAAATACTATTACCACAATCCAAATATAGCAGAAGCAACAAGGTTGTGGATTCCCATCAACACCAACAGCAAAGTTGAGTGTAGAAATCGTAACCCTAACGTAACACTTACTCGTCGTAAGAAGTCCTGCAACATGAGACGTTGCAGCCATAAAGGGTCAATACATTGAATGTACTGGCGAATTAACACCATAGAGAATGATGAACAATGGCTATCACTACATGCATATATGGCAGGTGGAAAAGCTCTATGGTTATAAGGTTTTTGCGAAAAGCCAAATTTTCCCTACTACAAAGGAATAAATTTTATTTAACTATCATGGTGGTTGTTGAACAT
This sequence comes from Aegilops umbellulata, assembly GCA_032464435.1. Classification (NCBI taxonomy): domain Eukaryota; kingdom Viridiplantae; phylum Streptophyta; class Magnoliopsida; order Poales; family Poaceae; genus Aegilops; species Aegilops umbellulata. The sequence continues at coordinate 615,355,278 of CP136058.1, read as the reverse complement.
TGAGAATGGTTGACAGCATTCTCAATCCAATTAAGTAACATCATCATTAAAACCCAACAAAGTTAATTAAAGTAACGTGATGAGATCAACATGATAATCCAAGAACTAGATACTCAAATTGTCCATAACCGGGGACACGGCTAATCATGATTAGTTTATACACTCCGCAGAGGTTTGCGCACTTTTCCCCACAAGACTCGATCTCCTCCGTTGGATTTCTCGCACTACATGGTGTTTGAAAAACGGATGACCGAGACATAGTCTTTCAGAAGTGTTTGCACCTTACGATGGGTAGACCGTACCACCTACATCCCCTACATCTGCTAGTCTACCACTGTAAGAGTTCACACGACTTAATCAACTATGCTAGAGCCCATAATAGCTTGTGGCTGCACACGAAAGTTTCTAGTATGAATAATCTCATGATCCCTTTGAGCCTGGGTGGCGGTCCATAAAAAACAGTCAATCCTGGAATACCCAGGTGCCTCAATCCACCCAGATGTGTGTTAAAGCTGCCACCTTAAGTAAACCATTAATTAACAAATCTCACTTCTGTCATGAATACTCTCAAACCCAATCCACATCTACGAGCATAGCATGGCAATATAAGCATAACGTAAAAGTAACTGCCAAGGTTTGAATGCAGGGCAATAGGTTCCTACCTCATCAACTACTTCCCAATACCCACATGTTATCAATCCTACTCATGCAATGTTTGAGGGTTGAAACTAATGCATGAAAACTGGGTATGAAAGGAATATGATCAAAGTGTGAACTTGCCTGTGATGTTGATGTAGATGATTCGCACTCAAAACTCTTGATCGCTCTACTCGTCACACTCCGGTCAATCTATCATAAGCAAGCAATAGTAACCACACATAAGCAATCACTCAAAAGATCAGAAAGATCGAAGAAGATGATTCGAAAACATCAAAACCAAGCAAATAACTCTTGCAAAATAAAACAATTTCTAACAGTACCAATATTATGTGAATTTGGCCTTATCAGAAAGTTTAGGTCAAGAGCTTTGATTTGCAAAAAGAATCAATTAAATCGGAGTTATAAAACTCAAGTTATGATCAAACGAAGTTCAAATTCAAATCTGATCTAATTAAAATTTTAAACTTTAAAAAATATGTTTAAGTTGGATTACAGGATAGAGGGGATCATAACGAAGACGTGGGCGTTGGTTTTGTTGAATTCCGAGTAACGAGCAAAAAGTAGTGACCGTTTGAAGTACAGGGACTAATCTGTGAAGAAAATTATCACAAATAGGTCCCTGGCCGAAATAAAATAAAACAAAAAGGCTATTTAACGAACGTTCGCTACCAAGGGCTTATCGAACAAACAGTGCGCCAGATAAGAAAGAAAACGAACGGAGTCGGATCCGTTGGATCAAGATCTGACGGACAAGGTTAGAGCGGGGTGGTTACCACGGCGATGGCGAGATCTGGCGATGTCGGCGGCGGTTCGGGCGATGGGGCGAGACGCGGGCGGCGGCGCAGGCGAGCGGCGAGGGGAGACGGCGAGCGGCGGATGCGGCAGAGGACGGCGGTGAGGCATGGCTGCGGCGTTGCGGCAGCGGCGGTGACGGCGAAACGCGGCGAGGTGCAGGGAAAAGAGAGAGAGGGGGGCGGCGGGCGCGGCTTTATAGGAGGGAGGAGGGGCGAGATGGCGTGGAGGAGGACGCACGGCGGCGAGGGGAGTCTGTACGAGGTACGGACGTCGAGGCGGCGGCGGTCGCAGCGTCGCTCGGGACTCCGTCCCGAGCTGGAGGGCGAGAAGGACGGGCCGGTTGGGCTGGGCCTGGCCTGGCTGGCTAGCTGGGCCGGCCCAGTCAGGGAAAAGTTTCTTTTTTATATAAAACATTTTCTCGGACAAATAAAACAAACTAAATAAAAATATTATATAGGCATATAATATACCAAAATTTGCAGAAAAAGATTTTCTACAACATGGACATTTTTATAATGCCAAAAAAATCCACACAAATTCAAATAATTCAAAGAGTGTTGCTTCCCTACTAAAATCCAATAAAAATCATTCTAAAAGTACCAAAATGAATTCAAATATATTTCTCTCCAATTTTCTGATGTAGAGAATCATGTTACCCTATTTTCTATATATTTTATTTTTGGAGAAAAATAATTTGAATAAAATCCAAATAACTCCAAATGGAAAATAATTTCAAAAGGATTTTAAATTTGATCCTTTCAAACTCCCAACTCATATTTCATATGTTTTGAAGAAGTCATTTTATCTTCTCTCATGAAAATCATTGAGTTGCTTGAAGTTTATGAGTTGGAAATATTTTCAAATGAAATTCAAATATTTTCAACACCCCTTTCATTTAAATAAATGGAAGAAGTCATGTCATCTTCTCTCCAGGGTTTTGTGATGAAAATAATTTGAATTTACGGAGATCATAAAAGAAAGATGAATGTTTGGGAAAGTCCTTTTATTCCCTCTCATTTAACCTTCTAAAAGTTTCGAATTCACTCACTTTCAGTCAGTTAATCAATCATGTATGGCTCTCTCAAAAGGTGTGTACAGCAAGGATGATTGTGGTAAACTAAAAAGAAAAGACTCAAATCATACAAGACACTCCAAGCAAAACACATATCATGTGGTGAATAAAAATATAGCTCCAAGTAAAGTTACCGATGGAAGTAGACGAAAGAGTGGATGCCTTCCGGGGCATCCCCAAGCTTTGGATTTTTGGTGTACTTAGATTATCTTGGGGGTACCATGGGCATCCCCAAGCTTAGGCTCTTGCCACTCCTTGTTCCATAATCCATCAAACTCATTCACCCAAAACTTGAAAACTTCACAACACAAAACTCAACAGAAATCTCGTGAGCTCCGTGAGCGAAAGAAAACAAAAGACCACTTCAAAATACTGTAATGAACTCATTCTTTATTTATATTGGTGTTAAACCTAATGTATTACAACTTCTCTATGGTTTATAAACTATTTTATTAGCCATAGATTCATCAAAATAAGCAAACAACACACGAAAAACAGAATCTGTCAAAAACTGAACAGTCTGTAGTAATCAGTAACTAACGCAAACTTCTGGAACTCCAAAACCTCAGAAAAAATAGGACGACCTAGGCAATTTGTTTATTGATCAGAAGCAATTGGAATCACTATTTTATCACGTTCTGGTGATTTTTAACAATTGTTTTGGTGAACAGAAAGTTTCTGGAAATTACAGCAAGATCAAATAACTATCATCCAAGAAGATCCTACAGGTTTAACTTGGCACAAACACTAATTAAAACATAAAAACATCTAACCAGAGGCTAGATCAAAGATTTATTCCTAAACAGAAGCAAAAGCAAAAAAAACTAAAATAAAATTGGGTTGCCTCCCAACAAGCGCTATCGTTTAACGCCCCTAGCTAGGCATAAAAGCAAGGATAGATCTAGGTATTGCCATCTTTGGTTTTAGGGAAGAAGAGAGCAAACTTAATATATATATGGAATTAATCTTTCTATTTTGACAAAGTACATGGCCATTAATGGTAGAAGAAAGATTAAGTATGCTGCGGAAATTGGCATCTAGGCTAGCATTTATCTCTTTGATAGATTCGTTTTGATAAGAAAACAAAAGAGATGTGATTTCAACTTTCTCGTTAATGGGGTGCCCAAATATAGTTTTCATCTTTTCATAGGTGTCTATGGGGACCCCTTCAAGAAAACCCTCTTCAAAAATAGAATCCAAGACTTGTTTGAACGAAGCGGGCAACCCAAAATAAAAGCTTTTTAAGTAAACCTCAATTTGGTATTGAGGTACATAGCTAGCACGGATCCTTAATAGCCTATCTCAAGCATCTTTCAAAGATTCATCAAGTAAATAACAAAATATTCCAGAATCTTCTTCATCAAAATTGCTAAGGTTTCCATTGATAAATCTGGTAGGTTTTTCCATAGTATTTTTATTTATGAGTTTAGATAAGATAGCTGGTTTGTCTAAAGCACTAGAACTCGGGATAGAACCCCCAATTCTTTTTGGTTCTGACATGGCGAGGGAAAAGCGAGCGAAAAGGGGTGAACGAAAAAGAGAGGGCAAATAAAATGGCAAGGGTGAAGTGGGGGAGAGGAAAACGAGAGGCAAATGGCAAATAATGTAATGCGGGAGATAAGGGATTGTGATGGGTACTTGGTATGTTGACTTTTGCGTAGACTCCCCGGCAACGGCGCCAGAAATCCTTCTTGCAACCTCTTGAGCACTGCGTTGGTTTTCCCTTGAAGAGGAAAGGGTGATGCAGCAAAGTAGCGTAAGTATTTCCCTCAGTTATTGAGAACCAAGGTATCAATCCAGTAGGAGGCTACGCGAGAGTCCCTCGTACCAGCACAATACAAATAAATCCTCGCAGCCAACGCGATAAGGGGTTGTCAATCCCTTCACGGTCACTTATGAGAGTGAGATCTGATAGATATGATAGATAATATTTTTGGTATTTTTGTGATAAAGATGCAAAGTAAAATAAAAGCAAAGTAAAAAAAGGAAAGGAAATAACTAAGTGTTGGAAGATTAATATGATGAAGATAGACCCGGGGGCCATAGGTTTCACTAGTGGCTTCTCTCAAGAGCATAAGTATTTTACGGTGGGTGAACGAATTACTGTTGAGCAATTGACAGAATTGAGCATAGTTATGAAAATATCTAGGTATGATCATGTATATAGGCATCACGTCCGAGACAAGTAGACCGACTCCTGCCTGCATCTACTACTATTACTCCACTCATCGACCGCTATCCAGCATGCATCTAGAGTATTAAGATCATGAAAACAGAGTAACACCTTAAGCAAGGTGACGTGATGTAGAGGGATAAATTCATGCAATATGATAAAACCCCATCATGTTATCCTCGATGGCAACAATACAATATCTTCCTTGCTGCCCCTACTGCCACTGGAAAAGGACACCGCAAGATTGAACCCAAAGCTAAGCACTTCTCCCATTGCAAGAAAAATCAATCTAGTAGGCCAAACCAAACTGATAATTCGAAGAGACTTGCAAAGATAACCAATCATACATAAAAGAATTCAGAGAAGATTCAAATATTGTTCATAGATAATCTTGATCATAAACCCACAATTCATCGGTCTCAACAAACACACCGCAAAAAGAAGGTTACATCGAATAGATCTCCACAAGAGAGGGGGAGAACATTGTATTGAGATCCAAAAAGAGAGAAGAAGCCATCTAGATACTAACTATGGACCCGAAGGTCTGAGGTAAACTACTCGGAGAGGCTATGGTGTTGATGTAGAAGCCCTCCGTGATAGATGCCCCCTCGGGACTCGATTACATCAAGGGATCATAAAGCAAAACTCAAAACTAGATCATACTGCTACCTCTTGAGCGCTGCTTTGGATTTCCTTGAAGAGGAAAGGATGATGCAACAAAGAAGCATAAGTATTTCCCTCAGCTATTGAGAACCAATGTATAAATCTAGTAGGAGGCTACGCGCGAGTCCCTCGTACCTGCACAAAGCAAATAACTCCTCGCAACCAACGCGATAAGGGGTTGTTAATCCCTTCACGGTCACTTACGAGAGTGAGATCTGATAGATATGATAGGATAATATTTTTGGTATTTTTGTGGTAAAGATTCAAAGTAAAATAAAAGTAAAGTAAAAAAGAAGATTACATTGAATAGATCTCCACAAGAGAGGGGGAGAACATTGTATTGAGATCGAAAAAGAGAGAAGAAGCCATCTAGCTAATAACTATGGACCCGTAGGTCTGAGGTGAACTACTCACACTTCATCGGAGGGGCTAGGATGATGTAGAAGCCCTCCGTGATGATGGCCCTCTCCGGCGAAGCTCCCGAATAGGCCCCAAGATGGGATCTCGTGGGTACAGAAGGTTGTGGCAGAGGAATTAGGTTTTTGGCTCCGTATCTAATCGTTTGGGGGTACGTAGGTATATATAGGAGGAAGGAGTGCGTCGGTGGAGCAACAGGGGGCCCACGAGGGTGGAGGGCGCACCTTGGGGGTGAGCACGCCCCCTACCTCGTGGCTTCCTCTTTTGTTTCTTGACGTAGGGTCCAAGTCTCCCGGATCATAATCTTCCTAAAAATCATGTTCCCGAAGGTATCATTCCGTTTGGACTCCGTCTGATATTCCTTTTCTGCAAAACTCTGAAATAGACAAAAAAACAGCAATTCAGGGCTGGGCCTCCGGTTAATAGGTTAGTCCCAAAAATAATATAAAAGTGAATAATAAAGCTCAATAATGTCCAAAACAGTAGATAATATAGCATGGAGCAATAAAAAATTATAGATATGTTGGAGACGTATCAGCGCGCAAGCAAAGGAACGCGATGTCCGTGTCGCTGGCCTTGATCCAGGAGAGACGCAGGCGCTGGCGGGCAATGGTCATGTCAAAGCTAGCAAGGCCAAGGTACGCCCGCTTCAAGCTGGATCGAAGCCAGGTTTCCAGGGGCGATAGATGCATGCAATCTTGTGCCGTGTCAAGGCACACGATAAACTCATGGGAAGTGGACAACTGGGTGGCTGCTCGCTCCTTGCTGAAACAAGGATCGGCTCGGATCATGTTCCACTCATCTTATCTTCATGGGAAGATAGGATACGTCGCAACCCACGTTTCTTCTTCGAAACAGCGTGGTTCGAGGTCCCTGACTTCGGCAATATCTTTAGGGAAAGATGGCTAAGATGTGTTCAAGCCACGGGCCAGCAGCGCGGCCCTATGGAGTTTTGGACAGCGGTCGGGGGACGCCTACGTGCAAGCCTCAAGGGATGGGGCGTGAACCAGGGGCGTGACAACAAAGTATTGAGTGTTGGAAATATGCCCTAGAGGCAATAATAAAAGCATTATTATTATATTTCCTTGTTCATGATAATTGTCTTTATTCATGCTATAATTGTGTTATCCGGAAATCGTAATACATGTGTGAATAATAGACACCAACATGTCCCTAGTAAGCCTCTAGTTAACTAGCTCGTTGATCGACAGATAGTCATGGTTTCCTGACTATGGACATTGGATGTCATTGATAACGAGATCACATCATTAGGAGAATGATGTGATGGACAAGACCCAATCCTAAACATAGCACAGGATCGTATAGTTCGTTTGCTAGAGTTTTCCAATGTCAAGTATCCTTTCCTTAGACCATGAGATCGTGTAACTCCCGGATACCGTAGGAGTGCTTTGGGTATACCAAACGTCACAACGTAACTGGGTGACTATAAAGGTATACTACGGGTATCTCCGAAAGTGTCTGTTGGGTTGACACGGATCGAGACTGGGATTTGTCACTCCGCTTGACGGAGAGGTATCACCGGGCCCACTCGGTAATGCATCATCATAATGAGCTCAATGTGATCAAAGTGTTTGATCACGGGATCATGCATTACGGTACGAGTAAAGTGACTTGCCGATAACGAGATTGAACGAGGTATTGCGATACCGACGATCGAATCTCGGACAAGGAAAATACCGATTGACAAAGGGAATCGTATACGGGATTAATTGAATCCTCGACATCGTGGTTCATCCGATGAGATCATCGTGGAGCATGTGGGAGCCAACATGGGTATCCAGATCCCGCTGTTGGTTATTGCCCGAGAGCCGTCTCGGTCATGTCTGCATGTCTCCCGAACCCGTAGGGTCTACACACTTAAGGTTCGGTGACACTAGGGTTGTGAAGATATGTATATGCAGTAACCCGAATGTTGTTCGGAGTCCAGGATGAGATCATGGACGTCACGAGGAGTTCCGGATTAGTCCGGAGGTGAAGAATTATATATAGGAATTGCAGTTTCGGCCATCGGGAGTGATCTGGGGGTCACCGGTATTGTACCGGGACCACCAGATGGGTCCTGGGGGTCCACCGGGTGGGGACACCCATCCCGGAGGGCCCCATGGGCTGAAGTGGGAGGGGGGACTAGCCCTTAGTGGGATGGTGCACCCCCCAAGGCCCACCCCCTGCGCCTAGGGTTGGAACCCTAGGGTGGGGGGGCGCCCACTTGCCTTGGGGGGCAATCCACCCCCCTTGGCCGCCGCCCCCTCTGGAGATGGGATCTCCAGGGGCCGGCGTCCCCCAGGGGCCTATATAAAGGGGGGAGGGAGGGGCAGCAGCACCCTTGCCCCTGGCGCCTCCCTCTCTCCCTGCTACACCTCTCCCTCTCGCAGTGCACGGCGAAGCCCTGCTGTTGTGACGCCCTGCATCCACCACCACGCCGTCGTGCTGCTGGATCTTCATCAACCTCTCCTTCCCCCTTGCTAGATCAAGAAGGAGGAGACGTTACGCTGACCGTACGTGTGTTGAACGCGGAGGTGCCGTCCGTTCGGTGCTAGGATCTCCGGTGATTTGGATCACGTCGTGTACGACTACCTCATCCCCGTTCTTTTGAATGCTTCCGCTCGCGATCTACAAAGGTATGTAGATGCATCCAATCACTCGTTGCTAGATGAACTCATAGATGGATCTTGGTGAAACCGTAGGAAAATTTTGTTTTTCTGCAACGTTCCCCAACAGTGGTATCAGAGCTAGGTCTATGCGTAGTTCTTCTTGCGCGAGTAGAACACAATTTGTTGTGGGCGTAGATTTGTCAACTTTCTTGCCGCTACTAATCTTATCTTGCTTCAGCGGTATTGTGGGATGAAGCGGCCCGGACCAACCTTACACGTACGCTTACGTGAGACCGGTTCCACCGACTAACATGCACTAGTTGCATAAGGTGGCTGGCGGGTGTCTGTCTCTCCCACTTTAGTTGGAGTGGATTCGATGAAAAGGGTCCTTATGAAGGGTAAATAGAAGTTGAAAAATCACGTTGTGGCTTTCACGTAGGTAAGGACACGTTCTTGCTAGAACCCTAATTCAGCCACGTAAAACTTGCAACAACAATTAGAGGACGTCTAACTTGTTTTTGCAGCAAGTGCTTTGTGATATGATATGGCCAAAGTTGTGATGAATGATGAATGATCTATATGTGATTGAAGGAAATATGCCCTAGAGGCAATAATAAAGTTATTATTTATTTCCTTACATATCATGATAAATGTTTATTATTCATGCTAGAATTGTATTAACTGGAAACATAATACATGTGTGGATACATAGACAAACAGAGTGTCACTAGTATGCCTCTACTTGACTAGCTTGTTAATCAAAGATGGTTAAGTTTCCTAACCATGGACAAAGGAGTTGTCATTTGATTAACAAGGTCACATCATTAGTTGAATGATCTGATTGACATGACCCATTCCATTATCATAGCACCCGATCGTTTAGTATGTTGTTGTTGCTTTTATCCATGACTTATACATGTTCCTTTGACTATGAGATTATGCAACTCCCGTTTGCCGGAGGAACACTTTGGGTGCTACCAAACGTCACAACATAACTGGGTGATTATAAAGGAGTACTGCAGGTGTCACCAAAGGTAGATGTTGGGTTGGCGTATTTCGAGATTAGGATTTGTCACTCCAATTGTGGGAGAGGTATCTCTGGGCCCTCTCGGTAATGCACATCACTTAAGCCTTGCAAGCATTGCAACTAATGAGTTAGTTGCGGGATGATGTATTACGGAACGAGTAAAGAGACTTGCCGGTAACGAGATTGAACTAGGTATTGGATACCGACGATCGAATCTCGGGCAAGTAACATACCGATGGACAAAGGGAACAACGTATGTTGTTATGCGGTCTGACCGATAAAGATCTTCGTAGAATATGTAGGAGCCAATATGGGCATCCAGGTCCCGCTATTGGTTATTGACCGGAGATGTGTCTCGGTCATGTCTACATTGTTCTCGAACCGTAGGGTCCGCACGCTTAAGGTTACGATGACAGTTATTATGAGTTTATGAGTTTTGATGTACCGAAGGAGTTCGGAGTCCTGGATGAGATCGGGGACATGACGAGGAGTCTCGAAATGGTTGAGACGTAAAGATCGATATATTGGACGACTATATTCGGACATCGGAAAGGTTCTGAGTGGTTCGGGTATTTATCGGAGTACCGGAGAGTTACGGAAATTCGTATTGGGCCTTATTGGGCCATACGGGAAAGGAGAGAAAGGGCCAAAAGGGTGGCCGCACCCCTCCCCTTGGACTAGTCCGAATTGGACTAGGGAGGGGGGGCGCCCCCCTCCTTCCTTCTCCTTCTCTCTTCCCTTTCCTTCTCTCCTACTCCCCCTACAAGGAAGAACTCCTAGTTGGACTAGGAAAGGGGGAATCCTACTCCCGGTGAGAGTAGGACTCCCCTTGGCGCGCCAAACATAGGGCCGGCCTCCTCCCTCCCTTGCTCCTTTATATACGGGTGCAGGGGGCACCCCATGGACACACAAGTTGATCTTCGTGATCGTTCCTTAGCCGTGTGCGGTGCCCCCCTCCACCATATTTCACCTCGAATATATCGTTGCAGTGCATAGGCGAAGCCCTGCGCCGGTAGAACATCAAGATTGTCACCACGCCGTCGTGCTGTCGAAACTCCTCCCCGAAGCTTTGCTGGATCGGAGCTAGGGGTGCGTCATCGAGTTGAACGTGTGCCAAGAACTCGGAGGTGCCGGAGTAACGGTGCTTGGATCGGTCGGATCGGGAAGACGTATGACTACTTCCTCTACGTTGCGTCAATGCTTCCGCTTCGGTCTACGAGGGTACGTAGACAACACTCTCCCCTCTCGTTGCTATGCATCACCATGATCTTGCGTGTGCGTAGGAAAATTTTGAAATTACTACGTTCCCCATCAGTGATGTATGAGATGTTCATGCTATTGTAATAGGAATCACGACTTGCATGTCGATGAGTATGACAACCGGTAGGAGCCATAGGAGTTGTCTTTATTTTTGTATGACCTGCGTGTCATTGAGAAACGCCATGTAAATTACTTTACTTTATTGCTAAACGCGTTAGCCATATTAGTAGAAGTAATAGTTGGCGAGCAACTTCATGGAGACACGATGATGGAGATCATGATGATGGAGATCATGGTGTCAAGCCGGTGACAAAGATGATCATGGAGCCCCAAGATGGAGATCAAAGGAGCTATGTGATATTGGCCATATCATGTCACGTTTATTATTTGATTGCATGTGATGTTTATCATGTTTTGCATCTTGTTTACTTAGAACGACGGTAGTAAATAAGATGATCCCTCATAATAATTTCAAGAAGTGTTCCCCCTAACTGTGCACCGTTGCGACCGTTCGTTGTTTCGAAGCACCACGTGATGATCGGGTGTGATAGATTCTAACGTTCACATACAACGGGTGTAAGACAGATTTACACGTGCAAACACTTAGGTTGACTTGACGAGCCTAGCATGTACAGACATGGCCTCAGAACACAGAAGACCGAAAGGTCGAGCATGAGTCGTACAGAAGATAAGATCAACATGAAGATGTTCACCGATGTTGACTAGTCCGTCTCACGTGATGATCGGACACGGCCTAGTTGACTCGGATCATGTTATACTTAGATGACTAAAAGAGGGATGTATATCTAAGTGGGAGTTCATTAAATAATTTGATTAGATGAACTTTATTATCATGAACTTAGTCTAAAATATTTACAATATGTCTTGTAGATCAAATGGCCAACGTAGTCCTCAACTTCAACGCGTTCCTAGAGAAAACCAAGCTGAAAGACGATGGCAGCAACTATACGGACTGGGTCCGGAACCAGAGGATCATCCTCATAGCTGCCAAGAAAGATTATGTCCTACAAGCACCGCTGGGTGACGCACCTGTTCTCCCTGCAGATCAAGACGTTATGAACGCTTGGCAGTCACGTTCCGATGACTACTCCCTCGTTCAGTGCGGCATGCTTTACAGCTTAGAGCCAGGGCTCCAAAAGCGATTTGAGAGACATGGAGCATATGAGATGTTCGAAGAGCTGAAAATGGTTTTCCAAGCTCATGCCCGGGTCGAGAGATATGAAGTCTCCGACAAATTCTTCAGCTGTAAGATGGAGGAAAATAGCTCTGTCAGTGAACACATACTCGAGATGTCTGGGTTGCACAATCGCTTGACTCAACTGGAAGTTAATCTCCCGGATGAAGCGGTCATTGACAGAATCCTCCAGTCGCTTCCACCAAGCTACAAGAGCTTTGTGATGAACTTCAATATGCAGGGGATGGAAAAGACCATTCCTGAAGTATTTGCTATGCTGAAATCAGCAGAGGTAGAAATCAAGAAGTAACATCAAGTGTTGATGGTGAATAAAACCACTAAGTTCAAGAAGGGCAAGGGTAAAAAGAACTTCAAGAAGGACGGCAAGGAAGTTGCCGCGCCCGGTAAGCAAGTTGCCGGGAAGAAGCCAAAGAATGGACCCAAGCCCGAGACTGAGTGCTTTTATTGCAAGGGAAGTGGTCACTGGAAGCGGAACTGCCCCAAATACTTAGCGGACAAGAAGGCCGGCAAAACAAAAGGTATATGTGATATACATGTAATTGATGTGTACCTTACCAGTACTCATAGTAGCTCTTGGATATTTGATACCGGTGCAGTTGCTCACATTTGTAACTCAAAGCAGGAGCTGCGGAATAAGCGGAGACTGGCGAAGGACGAGGTGACGATGCGCGTCAGGAATGGTTCCAAGGTCGATGTGATCGCCGTCGGCACGCTACCTCTACATTTACCTACGGGATTAGTTTTAAACCTCAATAATTGTTATTTAGTGCCAAGTTTGAGCATGAACATTGTGTCTGGATCTCGTTTAATTCGAGATGGATACTCATTTAAATCCGAGAATAATGGTTGTTCTATTTATATGAGTGATATGTTTTATGGTCATTCTCCGATGGTGTATGGTTTATTCCTAATGAATCTCGTACGTGATAATACACATATTCATAGTGTGAATACCAAAAGAGTTAAAGTTGACAACAATAGTCCCACATATTTGTGGCACTGCCGCCTTGGTCACATAGGTGTCAAACGCATGAAGAAGCTCCATGCAGATGGACTTTTAGAGTCTCTTGATTATGAATCATTTGACACTTGCGAACCATGCCTCATGGGTAAAATGACCAAGACTCCGTTCTCAGGAACAATGGAGCGAGCAACCAACTTATTGGAAATCATACATACTGATGTGTGCGGTCCAATGAGTGTTGAGGCTCGCGTGGCTATCGTTATGTTCTCACCCTCACTGATGACTTGAGTAGATATGGGTATATCTACTTAATGAAACACAAGTCTGAGACCTTTGAAAAGTTCAAGGAATTTCAGAGTGAGGTTGAAAATCAACGTGACAGAAACATCAAGTTTCTACGATCAGATCGTGGAGGAGAATACTTGAGTCACGAATTTGGCACACACTTAAGAAAATGTGGAATAGTTTCACAACTCACGCCGCCTGGAACACCTCAGCGTAATGGTGTGTCCGAACGTCGTAATCGCACTCTATTAGATATGGTGCGATCTATGATGTCTCTTACCGATTTACCGCTATCTTTTTGGGGCTATGCTTTAGAGACTGCCGCATTAACTTTAAATAGGGCTCCGTCGAAATCCTTGAGATGACGCCGTATGAATTATGGTTTGGGAAGAAACCTAAGCTGTCGTTTCTAAAAGTTTGGGGATGCGATGCTTATGTCAAGAAACTTCAAACTGAAAAGCTCGAACCCAAGTCGGAAAAATGCGTCTTCATAGGATACCCTAAAGAAACTACTGGGTATACCTTCTACCTCAGATCCGAAGGCAAGATCTTTGTTGCCAAGAATGGATCCTTTCTAGAGAAGGAGTTTCTCTCGAAAGAAGTAAGTGGGAGGAAAGTAGAACTTGATGAAGTGTTACCTCTTGAACCGGAAAATGGCGCAACTCAAGAAAACGTTTCTGAGGTGCCTGCACCGACTAGAGAGGAAATTAATGATGATGATCAAGATGCTTCTGATCAAGCTCCTACTAAAATTCATAGGTCCACAAGGACACGTTCCGCACCAGAGGGGTACGGCAACCCTGTCTTGGAAATCATGTTGTTAGACAACGGTGAACCTTCGAACTATGAAGAAGCGATGGCAGGCCCAGATTCTGACAAATGGCTGGAAGCCATGAAATCCGAGATAGGATCCATGTATGAAACGAAGTATGGACTTTGACTGACTTGCCCGTTGAACGGCGAGCCATAGAAAATAAATGGATCTTCAAGAAGAAGACAGACGCGGATGGTAATGTGACCATCTATAAAGCTCGGCTTGTCGCTAAGGGTTATCGACAAGTTCAAGGGGTTGACTACGATGAGACTTTCTCACCGGTAGCGAAGCTGAAGTCCGTCCGAATCATGTTAGCAATTGCCGCATTCTACGATTATGAAATATGGCAAATGGACGTCAAAACGGCATTCCTTAATGGTTTCCTTAAGGAAGAATTGTATATGATGCAGCCGGAAGGTTTTGTCGATCCTAAGAATGCTGACAAGGTGTGCAAGCTCCAACGCTCGATTTATGGGCTGGTGCAAGCATCTCGGAGTTGGAACATTCGCTTTGATGAGATGATCAAAGCGTTTGGATTTACGCAGACTTATGGAGAAGCCTGCGTTTACAAGAAAGTGAGTGGGAGCTCTGTAGCATTTCTCATACTATATGTAGATGACATACTTTTGATGGGAAATGATGTAGAACTCTTGGACAGCATTAAGGCCTACTTGAATAAGAGTTTTTCAATGAAGGACCTTGGAGAAGCTGCTTATATATTAGGCATCAAGATCTACAGAGATAGATCAAGACGCCTCATAGGTCTTTCACAAAGCACATACCTTGATAAGATATTGAAGAAGTTCAATATGGATCAATCTAAGAAGGGGTTCTTACCTATGTTACAAGGTGTGAAATTGAGCTCAGCTCAATGTCCGACCACGGCAGAAGATATAGAAGAGATGAGTGTCATCCCCTATGCCTCAGCCATAGGTTCTATTATGTATGTCATGCTGTGTACCAGACCTGATGTAAACCTTGCCGTAAGTTTGGTAGGAAGGTACCAAAGTAATCCTGGCAAGGAAAACTGGACAGCGGTCAAGAATATCCTGAAGTACCTGAAAAGGACTAAGGAAATGTTTCTCGTTTATGGAGGTGACGAAGAGCTCGTCGTAAAGGGTTACGTCGACGCTAGCTTCGACACAGATCTGGATGACTCTAAGTCACAAACCGGATACGTGTATATTTTGAATGGTGGGGCAGTAAGCTGGTGCAGTTGCAAGCAGAGCGTCATGGCGGGATCTACTTGTGAAGCGGAGTACATGGCAGCCTCGGAGGCAGCACATGAAGCAATTCGGGTGAAGGAGTTCATCACCGACCTCGGTGTCATACCCAATGCGTCGGGGCCAATCAAACTCTGATGTGACAACACTGGAGCTATTGCACTCGCCAAGGAGCCCAGGTTTCACAAGAAGACTAGGCACATCAAGCGTCGCTTCAACTCCATTCGTGAAAATGTTCAAAATGGAGACATAGATATTTGTAAAGTGCATACGGACCTGAATGTAGCAGATCCGTTGACTAAACCTCTCCCTAGAGCAAAACATGATCAACACCAGAATTCCATGGGTGTTCGATTCATCACAATGTAACTAGATTATTGACTCTAGTGAAAGTGGGAGACTCTTGGAAATATGCCCTAGAGGCAATAATAAAAGCATTATTATTATATTTCCTTGTTCAGGATAGTTGTCTTTATTCATGCTATAATTGTGTTATCCGGAAATCGTAATACATGTGTGAATAATAGACACCAACATGTCCCTAGTAAGCCTCTAGTTAACTAGCTCGTTGATCAACAGATAGTCATGGTTTCCTTACTATGGAAATTGGATGTCATTGATAACAAGATCACATCATTAGGAGAATGATGTGATGGACAAGACCCAATCCTAAACATAGCACAAGATCGTATAGTTCGTTTGCTAGAGTTTTCCAATGTCAAGTATCCTTTCCTTAGACCATGAGATCGTGTAACTCCCGGATACCGTAGGAGTGCTTTGGGTATACCAAACGTCACAACGTAACTGGGTGACTATAAAGGTATACTACGGGTATCTCCGAAAGTGTCTGTTGGGTTGACACGGATCGAGACTGGGATTTGTCACTCCGCTTGACGGAGAGGTATCACCGGGCCCACTCGGTAATGCATCATCATAATGAGCTCAATGTGATCAAAGTGTTTGATCACGGGATCATGCATTACGGTACGAGTAAAGTGACTTGCCGATAACGAGATTGAACGAGGTATTGGGATACCGACGATCGAATCTCGGGCAAGTAAAATACCGATTGACAAAGGGAATCGTATACGGGATTAATTGAATCCTCGACATCGTGGTTCATCCGATGAGATCATCGTGGAGCATGTGGGAGCCAACATGGGTATCCAGATCCCGCTGTTGGTTATTGCCTGAGAGCCGTCTCGGTCATGTCTGCATGTCTCCCGAACCCGTAGGGTCTACACACTTAAGGTTCGGTGACGCTAGGGTTGTGAAGATATGTATATGCAGTAACACGAATGTTGTTCGGAGTCCCGGATGAGATCCCGGACGTCACGAGGAGTTCCGAATTAGTCCGGAGGTGAAGAACTATATATAGGAAGTGCAGTTTCGGCCATCGGGAGTGATCTGGGGGTCACCGGTATTGTACCGGGACCACCTGATGGGTCCTGGGGGTCCACCGGTGGGGCCACCCATCCCGGAGGGCCCCATGGGCTGAAGTGGGAGGGGGGACCAGCACTTAGTGGGCTGGTGCGCCCCCCAAGGCCCACCCCCTGCGCCTAGGGTTGGAACCCTAGGGTGGGGGGCGCCCACTTGCCTTGGGGGGCAATCCACCCCCCTTGGTCGCCGCCCCCTCTGGAGATGGGATCTCCAGGGGCCGGCGCCCCCCCACCCAGGGGCCTATATAAAGGGGGGGAGGGAGGGGCAGCAGCACCCTTGCCCCTGGCGCCTCCCTCTCTCCTTGCTACACCTCTCCCTCTCGCAGTGCACGGCGAAGCCCTGCTGGTGTGACGCCCTGCATCCACCACCACGCCGTCGTGCTGCTGGATCTTCATCAACCTCTCCTTCCCCCTTGCTGGATCAAGAAGGAGGAGACGTTACGCTGACCGTACGTGTGTTGAACGCGGAGGTGCCGTCCGTTCGGTGCTAGGATCTCCGGTGATTTGGATCACGTCATGTACGACTACCTCATTCCCGTTCTTTTGAATGCTTCCGCTCGCGATCTACAAAGGTATGTAGATGCGTCCGATCACTCGTTGCTAGATGAACTCATAGATGGATCTTGGTGAAACCGTAGGAAAATTTTGTTTTTCTGCAACGTTCCCCAACAGTGGTGTCAGAGCTAGGTCTATGCGTAGTTCTTCTTGCGCGAGTAGAACACAATTTGTTGTGGGCGTAGATTTGTCAACTTTCTTGCCGCTACTAGTCTTATCTTGCTTCAGCGGTATTGTGGGATGAAGCGGCCCGGACCAACCTTACACGTACGCTTACGTGAGACCGGTTCCACCGACTAACATGCACTAGTTGCATAAGGTGGCTGGCGGGTGTCTGTCTCTCCCACTTTAGTTGGAGTGGATTCGATGAAAAGGGTCCCTATGAAGGGTAAATAGAAGTTGACAAATCACGTTGTGGCTTTCACGTAGGTAAGAAAACGTTCTTGCTAGAACCCTAATTCAGCCACGTAAAACTTGCAACAACAATTAGAGGACGTCTAACTTGTTTTTGCAGCAAGTGCTTTGTGATATGATATGGCCAAAGTTGTGATGAATGATGAATGATCTATATGTGATGTATGAGATGTTCATGCTATTGTAATAGGAATCACGACTTGCATGTCGATGAGTATGACAACCGGCAGGAGCCATAGGAGTTGTCTTTATTTTTGTATGACCTGCGTGTCATTGAGAAACGCCATGTAAATTACTTTACTTTATTGCTAAACGCGTTAGCCATAGTAGTAGAAGTAATAGTTGGCGAGCAACTTCATGGAGACACGATGATGGAGATCATGATAATGGAGATCATGGTGTCAAGCCGGTGACAAAGATGATCATGGAGCCCCAAGATGGAGATCAAAGGAGCTATGTGATATTGGCCATATCATGTCACGTTTATTATTTGATTGCATGTGATGTTTATCATGTTTTGCATCTTGTTTACTTAGAACGACGGTAGTAAATAAGATGATCCCTCATAATAATTTCAAGAAGTGTTCCCCCTAACTGTGCACCGTTGCGACAGTTCGTTGTTTCGAAGCACCACGTGATGATCGGGTGTGATAGATTCTAACATTCACATACAACGGGTGTAAGACAGATCTACACGTGCAAACACTTAGGTTGACTTGACGAGCCTAGCATGTACAGACATGGCCTCGGAACACAGAAGACCGAAAGGTCGAGCATGAGTCGTATAGAAGATACGATCAACATGAAGATGTTCACCGATGTTGACTAGTCTGTCTCACGTGATGATCGGACACGGCCTAGTTGACTCGGATCATGTTATACTTAGATGACTAAAAGAGGGATGTCTGTCTAAGTGGGA
Source organism: Aegilops umbellulata (assembly GCA_032464435.1). NCBI lineage: Eukaryota > Viridiplantae > Streptophyta > Magnoliopsida > Poales > Poaceae > Aegilops > Aegilops umbellulata. The sequence continues at coordinate 615,336,770 of CP136058.1, read as the reverse complement.
GTTCATTAAATAATTTGATTAGATGAACTTTATTATCATGAACTTAGTCTAAAATATTTACAATATGTCTTGTAGATCAAATGGCCAATGTAGTCCTCAACTTCAACGCGTTCCTAGAGAAAACCAAGCTGAAAGACAATGGCAGCAACTATACGGACTGGGTCCGGAACCTGAGGATCATCCTCATAGCTGCCAAGAAAGATTATGTCCTACAAGCACCGCTGTGTGACGCACCTGTTCTCCCTGCAGATCAAGACGTTATGAACGCTTGGCAGTCACGTTCCGATGACTACTCCCTCGTTCAGTGCGGCATGCTTTACAGTTTAGAGCCGGGGCTCCAAAAGAGTTTTGAGAGACATGAAGCATATGAGATGTTCGAAGAGCTGAAAATGGTTTTCCAAGCTCATGCCCGGGTCGAGAGATATGAAGTCTCCGACAAATTCTTCAGCTGTAAGATGGAGGAAAATAGCTCTGTCAGTGAACACATACTCAAGATGTCTGGGTTGCACAATCGCTTGACTCAACTGGAAGTTAATCTCTCGGATGAAGCGGTCATTGACAGAATCCTCCAGTCGCTTCCACCAAGCTACAAGAGCTTTGTGATGAACTTCAATATGCAGGGGATGGAAAATACCATTCCTGAAGTATTTGCTATGCCGAAATCAGCAGAGGTAGAAATCAAGAAGGAACATCAAGTGTTGATGGTGAATAAAACAACTAAGTTCAAGAAGGGCAAGGGTAAAAAGAACTTCAAGAAGGACGGCAAGGAAGTGGTCACGCCCGGTAAGCAAGTTGCCAGGAAGAAGCCAAAGAATGGACCCAAGCCCGAGACTGAGTGCTTTTATTGCAAGGGAAGTGGTCACTGGAAGCGGAACTGCCCCAAATACTTAGCGGACAAGAAGGCCGGCAAAACAAAAGGTATATGTGATATACATGTAATTGATGTGTACCTTACCAGTACTCGTAGTAGCTCTTGGGTATTTGATACCGGTGCAGTTGCTCACATTTGTAACTCAAAGCAGGAGCTGCGGAATAAGCGGAGACTGGCCAAGGACGAGGTGACGATGCGCGTCGGGAATGGTTCCAAGGTCGATGTGATCGCCGTCGGCACGCTACCTCTACATTTACCTACGGGATTAGTTTTAAACCTCAATAATTGTTATTTAGTGCCAATTTTGAGCATGAACATTGTGTCTGGATCTCGTTTAATTCGAGATGGCTACTCATTTAAATCCGAGAATAATGGTTGTTCTATTTATATGAGTGATATGTTTTACGGTCATGCTCCGATGGTTAATGGTTTATTCCTAATGAATCTCGTACGTGATAATACACATATTCATAGTGTGAATACCAAAAGAGTTAAAGTTGACAACAATAGTCCCACATATTTGTGGCGCTGCCGCCTTGGTCACATAGGTGTCAAACGCATGAAGAAGCTCCATGCAAATGGACTTTTAGAGTCTCTTGATTATGAATCATTTGACACGTGCGAACCATGCCTCATGGGTAAAATGACCAAGACTCCGTTCTCAGGAACAATGGAGCGAGCAACCAACTTATTGGAAATCATACATACTGATGTGTGCGGTCCAATGAGTGTTGAGGCTCGCGTGGCTATCGTTATGTTCTCACCCTCACTGATGACTTGAGTAGATATGGGTATATCTACTTAATGAAACACAAGTCTGAGACCTCTGAAAAGTTCAAGGAATTTCAGAGTGAGGTTGAAAATCAACGTGACAGAAAAATCAAGTTTCTACGATCAGATCGTGGAGGAGAATACTTGAGTCACGAATTTGGCACACACTTAAGAAAATGTGGAATAGTTTCACAACTCACGCCGCCTGGAACACCTCAGCGTAATGGTGTGTCCGAACGTCGTAATCGCACTCTATTAGATATGGTGCGATCTATGATGTCTCTTACCGATTTACCGCTATCTTTTTGGGGCTATGCTTTAGAGACTGCCGCATTCACTTTAAATAGGGCTCCGTCGAAATCCATTGAGACGATGCCATATGAATTATGGTTTGGGAAGAAACCTAAGCTGTCGTTTCTAAAAGTTTGGGGATGCGATGCTTATGTCAAGAAACTTCAACCTGAAAAGCTCGAACCCAAGTCGGAAAAATGCGTCTTCATAGGATACCCTAAAGAAACTATTGGGTATACCTTCTACCTCAGATCCGAAGGCAAGATCTTTGTTGCCAAGAATGGATCCGTTCTAGAGAAGGAGTTTCTCTCGAAAGAAGTGAGTGGGAGGAAAGTAGAACTTGATGAAGTGTTACCTCTTGAACCGGAAAATGGCGCAACTCAAGAAAACGTTTCTGAGGTGCCTGCACCGACTAGAGAGGAAATTAATGATGATGATCAAGATGCTTCTGATCAAGCTCCTACTGAAATTCATAGGTCCACAAGGACGCGTTCCGCACCAGAGGGGTACGGCAACCCTGTCTTGGAAATCATGTTGTTAGACAACGGTGAACCTTCGAACTATGAAGAAGCGAGGGCGGGCCCGGATTCCGACAAATGGCTGGAAGCCATGAAATCTGAGATAGGATCCATGTATGGAAAGGAAGTATGGACTTTGACTGACTTGCCCGTTGAACGGCGAGCCATAGAAAATAAATGGATCTTCAAGAAGAAGACAGACGCGGATGGTAATGTGACCATCTATAAAGCTCGGCTTGTCGCTAAGGGTTATCGACAAGTTCAAGGGGTTGACTACGATGAGACTTTCTCACCGGTAGCGAAGCTGAAGTCCGTCCGAATCATGTTAGCAATTGCCGCATTCTACGATTATGAAATATGGCAAATGGACGTCAAAACGGCATTCCTTAATGGTTTCCTTAAGGAAGAATTGTATATGATGCAGCCGGAAGGTTTTGTCGATCCTAAGAATGCTGACAAGGTGTGCAAGCTCCAACGCTCGATTTATGGGCTGGTGCAAGCATCTCGGAGTTGGAACATTCGCTTTGATGAGATGATCAAAGCGTTTGGATTTACGCAGACTTATGGAGAAGCCTGCGTTTACAAGAAAGTGAGTGGGAGCTCTGTAGCATTTCTCATACTATATGTAGATGACATACTTTTGATGGGAAATGATGTAGAACTCTTGGACAGCATTAAGGCCTACTTGAATAAGAGTTTTTCAATGAAGGACCTTGGAGAAGCTGCTTATATATTAGGCATCAAGATCTATAGAGATAGATCAAGACGCCTCATAGGTCTTTCACAAAGCACATACCTTGATAAGATATTGAAGAAGTTCAATATGGATCAATCTAAGAAGGGGTTCTTACCTATGTTACAAGGTGTGAAATTGAGCTCAGCTCAATGTCCGACCACGGCAGAAGATATAGAAGAGATGAGTGTCATCCCCTATGCCTCAGCCATAGGTTCTATTATGTATGTCATGCTGTGTACCAGACCTGATGTAAACCTTGCCGTAAGTTTGGTAGGAAGGTACCAAAGTAATCCTGGCAAGGAACACTGGACAGCGGTCAAGAATATCCTGAAGTACCTGAAAAGGACTAAGGAAATGTTTCTCGTTTATGGAGGTGACGAAGAGCTCGTCGTAAAGGGTTACGTCGACGCTAGCTTCGACACAGATCTGGATGACTCTAAGTCACAAACCGGATACGTGTATATTTTGAATGGTGGGGCAGTAAGCTGGTGCAGTTGCAAGCAGAGTGTCATGGCGGGATCTACTTGTGAAGCGGAGTACATGGCAGCCTCGGAGGCAGCACATGAAGCAATTCGGGTGAAGGAGTTCATCACCGACCTCGGTGTCATACCCAATGCGTCGGTGCCAATCAAACTCTTCTGTGACAACACTGGAGCTATTGCACTCGCCAAGGAGCCCAGGTTTCACAAGAAGACTAGGCACATCAAGCGTCGCTTCAACTCCATTCGTGAAAATGTTCAAAATGGAGACATAGATATTTGTAAAGTGCATACGGACCTGAATGTAGCAGATCCGTTGACTAAACCTCTCCCTAGAGCAAAACATGATCAACACCAGAATTCCATGGGTGTTCGATTCATCACAATGTAACTAGATTATTGACTCTAGTGAAAGTGGGAGACTCTTGGAAATATGCCCTAGAGGCAATAATAAAAGCATTATTATTATATTTCCTTGTTCAGGATAGTTGTCTTTATTCATGCTATAATTGTGTTATCCGGAAATCGTAATACATGTGTGAATAATAGACACCAACATGTCCCTAGTAAGCCTCTAGTTAACTAGCTCGTTGATCAACAGATAGTCATGGTTTCCTGACTATGGACATTGGATGTCATTGATAACAAGATCACATCATTAGGAGAATGATGTGATGGACAAGACCCAATCCTAAACATAGCACAAGATCGTATAGTTCGTTTGCTAGAGTTTTCCAATGTTAAGTATCCTTTCCTTAGACCATGAGATCGTGTAACTCCCGGATACCGTAGGAGTGCTTTGGGTATACCAAACGTCACAACGTAACTAGGTGACTATAAAGGTATACTACAGGTATCTCCGAAAGTGTCTGTTGGGTTGACACGGATCGAGACTGGGATTTGTCACTCCGCTTGACGGAGAGGTATCACCGGGCCCACTCGGTAATGCATCATCATAATGAGCTCAATGTGATCAAAGTGTTTGATCACGGGATCATGCATTACGGTACGAGTAAAGTGACTTGCCGATAACGAGATTGAACGAGGTATTGGGATACCGACGATCGAATCTCGGGCAAGTAAAATACCGATTGACAAAGGGAATCGTATACGGGATTAATTGAATCCTCGACATCGTGGTTCATCCGATGAGATCATCGTGGAGCATGTGGGAGCCAACATGGGTATCCAGATCCCGCTGTTGGTTATTGCCTGAGAGCCGTCTCGGTCATGTCTGCATGTCTCCCGAACCCGTAGGGTCTACACACTTAAGGTTCGGTGACGCTAGGGTTGTGAAGATATGTATATGCAGTAACACGAATGTTGTTCGGAGTCCCGGATGAGATCCCGGACGTCACGAGGAGTTCCGAATTAGTCCGGAGGTGAAGAACTATATATAGGAAGTGCAGTTTCGGCCATCGGGAGTGATCTAGGGGTCACCGGTATTGTACCGGGACCACCTGATGGGTCCTGGGGGTCCACCGGGTGGGGCCACCCATCCCGGAGGGCCCCATGGGCTGAAGTGGGAGGGGGGACCAGCACTTAGTGTGCTGGTGCGCCCCCCAAGGCCCACCCCCTGCGCCTAGGGTTGGAACCCTAGGGTGGGGGGCGCCCACTTGCCTTGGGGGGCAATCCACCCCCCTTGGTCGCCGCCCCCTCTGGAGATGGGATCTCCAGGGGCCGGCGCCCCCCCACCCAGGGGCCTATATAAAGGGGGGGAGGGAGGGGCAGCAGCACCCTTGCCCCTGGCGCCTCCCTCTCTCCTTGCTACACCTCTCCCTCTCGCAGTGCACGGCGAAGCCCTGCTCGTGTGACGCCCTGCATCCACCACCACGCCGTCGTGCTGCTGGATCTTCATCAACCTCTCCTTCCCCCTTGCTGGATCAAGAAGGAGGAGACGTTACGCTGACCGTACGTGTGTTGAACGCGGAGGTGCCGTCCGTTCGGTGCTAGGATCTCCGGTGATTTGGATCACGTCATGTACGACTACCTCATTCCCGTTCTTTTGAATGCTTCCGCTCGCGATCTACAAAGGTATGTAGATGCGTCCGATCACTCGTTGCTAGATGAACTCATAGATGGATCTTGGTGAAACCGTAGGAAAATTTTGTTTTTCTGCAACGTTCCCCAACAGTGGTGTCAGAGCTAGGTCTATGCGTAGTTCTTCTTGCGCGAGTAGAACACAATTTGTTGTGGGCGTAGATTTGTCAACTTTCTTGCCGCTACTAGTCTTATCTTGCTTCAGCGGTATTGTGGGATGAAGCGGCCCGGACCAACCTTACACGTACGCTTACGTGAGACCGGTTCCACTGACTAACATGCACTAGTTGCATAAGGTGGCTGGCGGGTGTCTGTCTCTCCCACTTTAGTTGGAGTGGATTCGATGAAAAGGGTCCCTATGAAGGGTAAATAGAAGTTGACAAATCACGTTGTGGCTTTCACGTAGGTAAGAAAACGTTCTTTCTAGAACCCTAATTCAGCCACGTAAAACTTGCAACAACAATTAGAGGACGTCTAACTTGTTTTTGCAGCAAGTGCTTTGTGATATGATATGGCCAAAGTTGTGATGAATGATGAATGATCTATATGTGATGTATGAGATGTTCATGCTATTGTAATAGGAATCACGACTTGCATGTCGATGAGTATGACAACCGGCAGGAGCCATAGGAGTTGTCTTTATTTTTGTATGACCTGCGTGTCATTGAGAAACGCCATGTAAATTACTTTACTTTATTGCTAAACGCGTTAGCCATAGTAGTAGAAGTAATAGTTGGCGAGCAACTTCATGGAGACACGATGATGGAGATCATGATAATGGAGATCATGGTGTCAAGCCGGTGACAAAGATGATCATGGAGCCCCAAGATGGAGATCAAAGGAGCTATGTGATATTAGCCATATCATGTCACGTTTATTATTTGATTGCATGTGATGTTTATCATGTTTTGCATCTTGTTTACTTAGAACGACGGTAGTAAATAAGATGATCCCTCATAATAATTTCAAGAAGTGTTCCCCCTAACTGTGCACCGTTGCGACAGTTCGTTGTTTCGAAGCACCACGTGATGATCGGGTGTGATAGATTCTAACATTCACATACAACGGGTGTAAGACAGATCTACACGTGCAAACACTTAGGTTGACTTGACGAGCCTAGCATGTACAGACATGGCCTCGGAACACAGAAGACCGAAAGGTCGAGCATGAGTCGTATAGAAGATACGATCAACATGAAGATGTTCACCGATGTTGACTAGTCTGTCTCACGTGATGATCGGACACGGCCTAGTTGACTCGGATCATGTTATACTTAGATGACTAAAAGAGGGATGTCTGTCTAAGTGGGAGTTCATTAAATAATTTGATTAGATGAACTTTATTATCATGAACTTAGTCTAAAATATTTACAATATGTCTTGTAGATCAAATGGCCAATGTAGTCCTCAACTTCAACGCGTTCCTAGAGAAAACCAAGCTGAAAGACAATGGCAGCAACTATACGGACTGGGTCCGGAACCTGAGGATCATCCTCATAGCTGCCAAGAAAGATTATGTCCTACAAGCACCGCTGTGTGACGCACCTGTTCTCCCTGCAGATCAAGACGTTATGAACGCTTGGCAGTCACGTTCCGATGACTACTCCCTCGTTCAGTGCGGCATGCTTTACAGTTTAGAGCCGGGGATCCAAAAGCGTTTTGAGAGACATGGAGCATATGAGATGTTCGAAGAGCTGAAAATGGTTTTCCAAGCTCATGCCCGGGTCGAGAGATATGAAGTCTCCGACAAATTCTTCAGCTGTAAGATGGAGGAAAATAGCTCTGTCAGTGAACACATACTCAAGATGTCTGGGTTGCACAATCGCTTGACTCAACTGGAAGTTAATCTCTCGGATGAAGCGGTCATTGACAGAATCCTCCAGTCGCTTCCACCAAGCTACAAGAGCTTTGTGATGAACTTCAATATGCAGGGGATGGAAAATACCATTCCTGAAGTATTTGCTATGCCGAAATCAGCAGAGGTAGAAATCAAGAAGGAACATCAAGTGTTGATGGTGAATAAAACAACTAAGTTCAAGAAGGGCAAGGGTAAAAAGAACTTCAAGAAGGACGGCAAGGAAGTGGTCGCGCCCGGTAAGCAAGTTGCCGGGAAGAAGCCAAAGAATGGACCCAAGCCCGAGACTGAGTGCTTTTATTGCAAGGGAAGTGGTCACTGGAAGCGGAACTGCCCCAAATACTTAGCGGACAAGAAGGCCGGCAAAACAAAAGGTATATGTGATATACATGTAATTGATGTGTACCTTACCAGTACTCGTAGTAGCTCTTGGGTATTTGATACCGGTGCAGTTGCTCACATTTGTAACTCAAAGCAGGAGCTGCGGAATAAGCGGAGACTGGCCAAGGACGAGGTGACGATGCGCGTCGGGAATGGTTCCAAGGTCGATGTGATCGCCGTCGGCACGCTACCTCTACATTTACCTACGGGATTAGTTTTAAACCTCAATAATTGTTATTTAGTGCCAATTTTGAGCATGAACATTGTGTCTGGATCTCGTTTAATTCGAGATGGCTACTCATTTAAATCCGAGAATAATGGTTGTTCTATTTATATGAGTGATATGTTTTACGGTCATGCTCCGATGGTTAATGGTTTATTCCTAATGAATCTCGTACGTGATAATACACATATTCATAGTGTGAATACCAAAAGAGTTAAAGTTGACAACAATAGTCCCACATATTTGTGGCGCTGCCGCCTTGGTCACATAGGTGTCAAACACATGAAGAAGCTCCATGCAAATGGACTTTTAGAGTCTCTTGATTATGAATCATTTGACACGTGCGAACCATGCCTCATGGGTAAAATGACCAAGACTCCGTTCTCAGGAACAATGGAGCGAGCAACCAACTTATTGGAAATCATACATACTGATGTGTGCGGTCCAATGAGTGTTGAGGCTCGCGTGGCTATCGTTATGTTCTCACCCTCACTGATGACTTGAGTAGATATGGGTATATCTACTTAATGAAACACAAGTCTGAGACCTTTGAAAAGTTCAAGGAATTTCAGAGTGAGGTTGAAAATCAACGTGACAGAAAAATCAAGTTTCTACGATCAGATCGTGGAGGAGAATACTTGAGTCACGAATTTGGCACACACTTAAGAAAATGTGGAATAGTTTCACAACTCACGCCGCCTGGAACACCTCAGCGTAATGGTGTGTCCGAACATCGTAATCGCACTCTATTAGATATGGTGCGATCTATGATGTCTCTTACCGATTTACCGCTATCTTTTTGGGGCTATGCTTTAGAGACTGCCGCATTCACTTTAAATAGGGCTCCGTCGAAATCCATTGAGACGACGCCGTATGAATTATGGTTTGGGAAGAAACCTAAGCTGTCGTTTCTAAAAGGTTGGGGATGCGATGCTTATGTCAAGAAACTTCAACCTGAAAAGCTCGAACCCAAGTCGGAAAAATGCGTCTTCATAGGATACCCTAAAGAAACTATTGGGTATACCTTCTACCTCAGATCCGAAGGCAAGATCTTTGTTGCCAAGAATGGATCCTTTCTAGAGAAGGAGTTTCTCTCGAAAGAAGTGAGTGGGAGGAAAGTAGAACTTGATGAAGTGTTACCTCTTGAACCGGAAAATGGCGCAACTCAAGAAAACGTTTCTGAGGTGCCTGCACCGACTAGAGAGGAAATTAATGATGATGATCAAGATGCTTCTGATCAAGCTCCTACTGAAATTCGTAGGTCCACAAGGACGCGTTCCGCACCAGAGGGGTACGGCAACCCTGTCTTGGAAATCATGTTGTTAGACAACGGTGAACCTTCGAACTATGAAGAAGCGAGGGCGGGCCCGGATTCCGACAAATGGCTGGAAGCCATGAAATCCGAGATAGGATCCATGTATGGAAAGGAAGTATGGACTTTGACTGACTTGCCCGTTGAACGGCGAGCCATAGAAAATAAATGGATCTTCAAGAAGAAGACAGACGCGGATGGTAATGTGACCATCTATAAATCTCGGCTTGTCGCTAAGGGTTATCGACAAGTTCAAGGGGTTGACTACGATGAGACTTTCTCACCGGTAGCGAAGCTGAAGTCCGTCCGAATCATGTTAGCAATTGCCGCATTCTACGATTATGAAATATGGCAAATGGACGTCAAAACGGCATTCCTTAATGGTTTCCTTAAGGAAGAATTGTATATGATGCAGCCGGAAGGTTTTGTCGATCCTAAGAATGCTGACAAGGTGTGCAAGCTCCAACGCTCGATTTATGGGCTGGTGCAAGCATCTCGGAGTTGGAACATTCGCTTTGATGAGATGATCAAAGCGTTTGGATTTACGCAGACTTATGGAGAAGCCTGCGTTTACAAGAAAGTGAGTGGGAGCTCTGTAGCATTTCTCATACTATATGTAGATGACATACTTTTGATGGGAAATGATGTAGAACTCTTGGACAGCATTAAGGCCTACTTGAATAAGAGTTTTTCAATGAAGGACCTTGGAGAAGCTGCTTATATATTAGGCATCAAGATCTATAGAGATAGATCAAGACGCCTCATAGGTCTTTCACAAAGCACATACCTTGATAAGATATTGAAGAAGTTCAATATGGATCAATCTAAGAAGGGGTTCTTACCTGTGTTACAAGGTGTGAAATTGAGCTCAGCTCAGTGTCCGACCACGGCAGAAGATATAGAAGAGATGAGTGTCATCCCCTATGCCTCAGCCATAGGTTCTATTATGTATGCCATGCTGTGTACCAGACCTGATGTAAACCTTGCCGTAAGTTTGGTAGGAAGGTACCAAAGTAATCCCGGCAAGGAACACTGGACAGCGGTCAAGAATATCCTGAAGTACCTGAAAAGGACTAAGGAAATGTTTCTCGTTTATGGAGCTGACGAAGAGCTCGTCGTAAAGGGTTACGTCGACGCTAGCTTCGACAAAGATCTGGATGACTCTAAGTCACAAACCGGATGCGTGTATATTTTGAATGGTGGGGCAGTAAGCTGGTGCAGTTGCAAGCAGAGCGTCATTGCGGGATCTACATGTGAAGCGGAGTACATGGCAGCCTCGGAGGCAGCACATGAAGCAATTTGGGTGAAGGAGTTCATCACCGACCTCGGAGTCATACCCAATGCGTCGGTGCCAATCAAACTCTTCTGTGACAACACTGGAGCTATTGCACTCGCCAAGGAGCCCAGGTTTCACAAGAAGACTAGGCACATCAAGCGTCGCTTCAACTCCATTCGTGAAAATGTTCAAAATGGAGACATAGATATTTGTAAAGTGCATACGGACCTGAATGTAGCAGATCCATTGACTAAACCTCTCCCTAGAGCAAAACATGATCAACACCAGAATTCCATGGGTGTTCGATTCATCACAATGTAACTAGATTATTGACTCTAGTGCAAGTGGGAGACTCTTGGAAATATGCCCTAGAGGCAATAATAAAAGCATTATTATTATATTTCCTTGTTCATGATAGTTGTCTTTATTCATGCTATAATTGTGTTATCCGGAAATCGTAATACATGTGTGAATAATAGACACCAACATGTCCCTAGTAAGCCTCTAGTTAACTAGATCATTGATCAACAGATAGTCATGGTTTCCTGACTATGGACATTGGATGTCATTGATAACGAGATCACATCATTAGTAGAATGATGTGATGGACAAGACCCAATCCTAAACATAGCACAAGATCGTATAGTTCGTTTGCTAGAGTTTTCCAATGTCAAGTATCCTTTCCTTAGACCATGAGATCGTGTAACTCCCGGATACCGTAGGAGTGCTTTGGGTATACCAAACGTCACAACGTAACTGGGTGACTATAAAGGTATACTATGGGTATCTCCGAAAGTGTCTATTGGGTTGACACGGATCGAGACTGGGATTTGTCACTCCGCTTGACGGAGAGGTATCACCGGGCCCACTCGGTAATGCATCATCATAATGAGCTCAATGTGATCAAAGTGTTTGATCACGGGATCATGCATTACGGTACGAGTAAAGTGACTTGCCGATAACGAGATTGAACGAGGTATTGGGATACCGACGATCGAATCTCGGGCAAGTAAAATACCGATTGACAAAGGGAATCGTATACGGGATTAATTGAATCCTCGACATCGTGGTTCATCCGATGAGATCATCGTGGAGCATGTGGGAGCCAACATGGGTATCCAGATCCCGCTGTTGGTTATTGCCCGAGAGCCGTCTCGGTCATGTCTGCATGTCTCCCGAACCCGTAGGGTCTACACACTTAAGGTTCGGTGACGCTAGGGTTGTGAAGATATGTATATGCAGTAACCCGAATGTTGTTCGGAGTACCGGATGAGATCCCGGACGTCACGAGGAGTTCCGGATTAGTCCGGAGGTGAAGAATTATATATAGGAAGTGCAGTTTCGGCCATCGGAAGTGATCTGGGGGTCACCGGTATTGTACCAGGACCACCAGATGGGTCCCGGGGGTCCACCGGGTGGGCCCACCCATCCCGGAGGGCCCCATGGGCTGAAATGGGAGGGGGGACCAGCCCTTAGTGGGCTGGTGCGCCCCCCAAGGCCCACCCCCTGCGCCTAGGGTTGGAACCCTAGGGTGGGGGGGCGCCCACTTGCCTTGGGGGCAATCCACCCCCCTTGGCCACCGCCCCCTCTGGAGATGGGATCTCTAGGGGCCGGCGCCCCCCCAGGGGCCTATATAAAGGGGGGGAGGGAGGGGCAGCCGCACCCTTGCCCCTGGCGCCTCCCTCTCTCCCTGCTACACCTCTCCCTCTCGCAGTGCACGGCGAAGCCCTGCTGTTGTGACGCCCTGCATCCACCACCACGCCGTCGTGCTGCTGGATCTTCATCAACCTCTCCTTCCCCCTTGCTGGATCAAGAAGGAGGAGACGTTACACTGACCGTACGTGTGTTGAACGCGGAGGTGCCGTCCGTTCGGTGCTAGGATCTCCAGTGATTTGGATCACGTCATGTACGACTACCTCATCCCCGTTCTTTTGAACACTTCCGCTCGCGATCTACAAAGGTATGTAGATGCATCCGATCACTCGTTGCTAGATAAACTCATAGATGGATCTTGGTGAAACCGTAGGAAAATTTTGTTTTTCTGCAACGTTCCCCAACATTGAGGGCGAGACTTCTCGATACTCAAGCAGACTCGCGCCCTTTCTCGGAGCAAGAATGGGCGCATCGATATGCCTTGGAAGGGCAAGTCGAGGCATCGCTTCGATCCGAGGAGGAATATTGGAGGCGTAGAGGAGGCCTTAAGTGGACGCTCAAGGGCGATGCGAACACTGGTTATTTCCACGCGTACGCGAATGGCCGACGCAGGAAATGCCTAATCCTTAGATTATAGACGGAGCAGGGGCTCCTCCTCTAACAAGCGGAGATTAGCAAACACATCTACGACTTTTACATCAGCCTGATGGGGACTGACGAGCCTCAGCGCGCAAGGCTGCGCGAGGATGTTTGGCTCCCAGCACAAAAAGTCTTAAGAGTCGGAGTATGAAGAGCTGGGGCTCGCGTTTCCCCCCAAGGAGATTGACGTTGCACTCCAAAGCATGAAAACAGACACGGCCCAGGGGCCCGACGGGTGGCCAGTGGCGATGTTTAAACACTTCTGGCCATTGTTGCGTGATCCCATCTTCACGGTATGCAATGGCTTCATGCGTGGTCTCGTGGACATCACTAGGTTAAATTACGGAGTGCTCTCGCTAATCCCGAAAGTGTCGGGTGCGGATAATATCCGCCAGTACAGACCAATAGCGCTCATTAACGTACCTTTCAAAATCTGCACCAAAGGGTGTGCCACTCGGCTTACTCCGATCGCTCACCGCACCATCAGCCGTTCCCAATCTGCTTTCATCCGCGGTAGAAACATTTTGGAGGGACCACTAGCGTTGCAAGAGACCCTCCACTTACTTAGACGCACGCACGAGCCGGCGATTTTACTAAAATTAGACTTCGAAAAGGCTTACGACCGCGTCAACTAGGATTTCCTTAGACAAATCCTCACTAGCCGAGGCTTCTCGCCGGTGTGGGTGCACAGAGTCATGCAGTTGGTCTCGGGGGGCCAAACTGCGGTCTCGGTGAACGGAGAAGCAGGGCACTTCTTCAGGAACAAGCGTGGCTTACGCCAGGGTGACCCCATGTCACCGCTCTTGTTCAACTTCGTGGCAGATGCCCTTGCGGCCTTGCTACGGAAAGCAACGGAGGCAGGCCATATCAAAGGGGTGCTGGGATACCTCATCCCAGGGGGGATTTCGCATCTTCAATATGCGGAAGACACGCTTCTGTTGTTCCAACCAGACCTACACAGTGTGGCCACGATCAAAGCTCTCTTGATTAGCTTTGAACTTATGTCGGGGCTCAAGATTAACTTCCAAAAATGCGAAGTGATGCCCATGGGGCTTGATCCGTCCGAGAGTAGACGAATCGCGGACCAGCTCAATTGCAAACTAGGCAAACTCCCGTTTACCTACCTTGGTCTCCCGTTGGATGCCAAACGTATCTCGATTGATGGCTGGGCCCCGCTTTGGACCAAGGTGGGAGGGCGGGTTTGCCCGTGGAGGGGGAAGTTCCTCTCCTCTGCAGCTCGTATAGTACTCACGAATGCGAGGCTATCCTCGCTGCCGCAGTTCACGATGGGGTTGTTCCTCCTAGCAGAAGGGGTTCATGCCAAGATGGACACACCCAGGTCCCGATTCTTTTGGGAAGGGGCAGGACCCAAGCACAAGTACCATATGGTCAGATGGGACGCGGTGTGTCGACCCAAGGACCTAGGGGGGCTAGGGATCACAAACACACGGATCCTAAACATTGCACTGATGTGCAAATGGATTTGGAAGCTGTCGCAGGGGGCGACGGGTATGTGGGTTGATCTGTTGCGCGCTAAATATTTCCCGAACGGGGACTTTTTCGAAGGCAGGGCACGGGGCTCACCCTTCTGGAACGATCTACAAGCGGTGCGTCCGGCCTTTGCCCTTGGCTCCAAGTTCGTCGTTGGAAATGGCCGCTCGGTCCGCTTCTGGCTCGACCTTTGGTTGGGAGCGCAGCCCCTTTGGGCCCAATTTTAGGACCTGTACGTCCTAGCGGTCAACCCGGAGATGACGGTAGCGACGGCACTTGCCTCCAACCCTCCGGCGATCCACTTCCGCGGAGAGCTAACGGGCCCTGAACAAGCACATTTAGAGGAGCTGCTTGGCCTGACACAATCGGTGACGTTGTCCACTTCCGCTGACACGGTCACCTGGGCTCTCACCCCGTCCGGAAAGTTCACGGTCAAGTCTCTGTACCGCAGGCTGTGCCAGGGCCAGGGGCCGGCCTTCCCGATGCCGACGGGCTTGTGGAATGCTCGTATTCCGCTTAAGGTCAAGGTGTTCTTTTGGCAACTATTCCGCAATAGACTTCCCACATCGGCTAATGTTGCTAAACACAACGGCCCGTCTTCCGGCTTATGTGCCATTTGCAACACCATGGAAGATGCGAACCACGTGTTCTTCCGCTGTCCTCTAGCGCGTTTTGCCTGGAGAAGCCACCAACACCTCTTGGGACCCGCACTCGGCCGCCGACCTTGCAGCCATAGTTGCTCCGATGAATGGTGGCAGTAAGCGCGTGCTTTGGAGCTGCCTAGGCGCCTTAGCCTGGGATATGTGGCTTACCAGGAACAAACTTGCCATCGAGGGAATCTTCCCATCACACCCTGCTAATATTCTTTACAAATGCAACATTCTTCTGCAGCAGTGGAGTCCGTTGGCGAAGCGAAAGGATGCTGAGAGGATGAAGCAAGCTCAAGATCGTCTTCGTCAAGTCTACGTTTTGGCTAGGGAGCCGTCCGCCACTTCTACGACGTGAAGTGGTTTCTTTTGTCTCGCAAGCGAGCCTGCGTGCTCTATGCTCTTGGCCTTCGGCCTGTAATAGACTCGCTGTGACTTCCTTTGGCCTATGGCCTGCCGTAAACTTACTGTGCTTTCGCGCCAGCGTGACCTGAGCCTCCGTGCTCGTTCCGTTTGTCCTAGACCCGTCTGTAAACGCTGCCTAAGTTGTGGGCTTTATTAATTTAAAGCCGGGCACCTCTAGCGTCTCCGTTCTAAAAAAACATTTGTCTTTAAATTATTTAAGATGGCTCAGCAATGTCAGGGTTGTATAGAAGGCAATAGAGCTTTTGGAGAGGTTGGTGGTTGCCCTTTGATGTCATGATAATCGATGAACACCCCATTTTTCTACCTACCGACTTTTTAAACAAAATCTTCTATTTTTGCATGCTGAGCCCTCAGGATGTAATTCAGCTTCCCATTCTGTGTATGTGATGAATGAGTGTTGGCCACCTCATATGTAACACACAAAAGTCAGTTCATATGGAATTTCTACAATCTACAATCTCCTAGGGACAACCTCGATCTAATAAATCACATTTTCTCATTTTTCTAGTTTGGCTATTTCATGGGCTTTCAAATAATAAACTTCTGTATAAATCATCTCGAATTATTCTCATAAGCTCACAGCAATTAGCCATGCCATGTCGCAAATTGTTTCGTCTGTAAAACTCACCAGAGATCGTCGACGAACATGGAAATGCAGTGAATGCATTTCTACCTGGCTCAAAGCAGAAGCAAAACAACATTTTCAAATGGCCAGACAACCTTAGCATGCTGGAGCATCTGGAAGCAGAGGCATGCCAGGGTCTTTGGCAACCTCTGTTTTCTTAGGGTTGTGCTACTGCTAATGTAATGTTTGGAGCAAAGAATTCGGGTTGCATAACCCTGTATGATATGCCCGAAGAGATACACTACCAGTTCGCCGCCCTTATATGTATCTACACTTATTTATAGACCCTCTGCAAAAACAAGGAGCATCAGACTGTCGGCAGGAACTTCTCATCTTGAACAGCAGCCGGCTTGGATTCCTCGTTCGTCTTCCGGAAAACAAGCTTCTGCTGGGGGAGCTGCCCGTTCGACGGCACCGTCACCTGAGTGTCGACGGAGATGCTATCCTCATCCTTGAACTCGCCTCTGAGGATACCCTTGGCCAGGTAATTCTCCACGTACTGCTGAAGCACCCGCTTCACCGGCCTGGCGCCGTAGTTGGGGTCGTAGCCAAGGCTTCCCAGGAACTCGATTGATGTCGGCGAGACGTCGAGTTTGATCTTATGGTCGGCGATCCTCTTCTGTACTCTTGCCAACTGTATTCCAAACATGCAAAGCAAAAGTGAAGGCGATTAACAAGTGGCTTGCACCCACATGGCCTTGTATTTTTTGCTAGCACAGACATTTTAAATTGCAAACAAAATCAAAAGTAAGAGATGTTGTTACTTGTAATTTGACAATGCTGTTTATCTGCTGCCTCTCAAGAGGCTTGAAGACGATGTACTCGTCTACACGATTCATGAACTCAGGACGGAAAACAGATCTTGCAGCATCCATCACCCTCTTCTTCATACTCTCGTAGGCTGAATCAGTCGCTCCACCTTCTTCATCCATGTTCAATATGTACTGCGAACCAACATTGGATGTCATGATAATGATACTGTTGGTGAAGCTCACCTTCCGGCCCTGTGAGTCTGTAACCCTGCCGTCGTCCAATATTTGCAGGAAAACATTGAATACATCTGAATGGGATTTCTCAATCTCATCAAACAAGACCACAGAGTATGGCCTCCTACGGACAGCCTCTGTGAGCTGACCACCCTCTTCATACCCGACATAACCTGGTGGTGCGCCAATCAGTCTTGACACCGAGTGTTTCTCCATATACTCACTCATGTCAATCCTGACAATAGCATCCTTAGTGTTGAACATAAAAGAAGCGAGGGCTTTTGCCAATTCTGTTTTGCCCACTCCTGTAGGTCCCATGAACATGAAGCTGGCAATGGGCCGGTTTGGATCGGACAAACCAGCTCTGGATCTCTGAATGGCCTCTGCAACTGCTTTGACTGCAGGATCAAAGTGTGAACTTGCCAGTGATGTTGATGTAGATGATTCGCACTCAAAACTCTTGATCGCTCTACTCGTCACACTCTGGTCAATCTATCATAAGCAAGCAATAGTAACCACACATAAGCAATCACTCAAAAGATCAGAAAGATCGAAGAAGATGATTCGAAAACATCAAAACCAAGCAAATAACTCTTGCAACATAAAACAATTTCTAACAGTACCAAAATTACGTGAATTTGGCCTTATCATAAAGTTTAGGTCAAGAGCTTCGATTTGCAAAAAGAATCAATTTAATCGGAGTTATAAAACTCAAGTTATGATCAAACGAAGTTCAAATTCAAATCTGATCTAATTAAAATTTTAAACTTTAAAAAATATGTTTAAGTTGGATTACAGGATAGAGGGGATCATAACGAAGACGTGGGCGTTGGTTTTGTTGAATTCCGAGTAACGAGCAAAAAGTAGTGACCGTTTGAAGTACAGGGACTAATCTGTGAAGAAAATTATCACAAATAGGTCCCTGGCCGAAATAAAATAAAACAAAAAGGCTATTTAACGAACGTTCGCTACCAAGGGCTTATCGAACAAACAGTGCGCCAGATAAGAAAGAAAACGAACGGAGTCGGATCCGTTGGATCAAGATCGGACGAACAAGGTTAGAGCGGGGTGGTTACCGCGGCGGTGGCGAGATCCGGCGATGTCGGCGGCGGTTCCGGTGATGGGGCGAGACGCGGGCGGCGGCTTAGGCGAGCGGCGAGGGGAGACGGCGAGCGGCGGATGCGGCAGAGGACGGCGGTGAGGCACGGCTGCGGCGTTGCGGCAGCGGCGGCGACGGCGAAACACGGCGAGGTGCAGGGAAAAGAGAGAGAGGGGGCGGCGGGCGCGGCTTTATAGGAGGGAGGAGGGGCGAGATGGCGTGGAGGAGGAGGCACGGCGGCGAGGGGAGTCTGTAAGAGGTACGGACGTCGAGGCGGCGGCGGTCGCAGCGTCGCTCGGGACTCCGTCCTGAGCTGGAGGGCGAGGCGAACGGGCCGGTTGGGCTGGGCCTGGCCTGGCTGGCTAGCTGGGCCGGCCCAGTCAGGGAAAAGTTTCTTTTTTTTATAAAATATTTTCTCGGACAAATAAAACAAACTAAATAAAAATATTATATAGGCATATAATATACCAAAATTTGCAGAAAAAGATTTTCTACAACATGGACATTTTTATAATGCCAAAAAAATCCACACAAATTCAAATAATTCAAAGAGTGCTGCTGCCCTACTAAAATCCAATAAAAATCATTCTAAAAATACCAAAATGAATTCAAATCTATTTCTCTCCAATTTTCTGATGTAGGGAATCATGTTACCCTATTTTCTATATATTTTATTTTTGGAGAAAAATAATTTGAATAAAATCCAAATAACTCCATATTGAAAATAATTTCAAAAGGATTTTAAATTTGATCCTTTCAAACTCCCAACTCATATTTCATATGTTTTGAAGAAGTCATTTTATCTTCTCTCATGAAAATCATTGAGTTGCTTGAAGTTTATGAGTTGGAAATATTTTCAAATGAAATTCAAATATTTTCAACACCCCTTTCATTTAAATAAATGGAAGAAGTCATGTCATCTTCTCTCCAGGGTTTTGTGATGAAAAGAATTTGAATTTACGGAGATCATAAAAGCAAGATGAATGTTTGGGAAAGTCCTTTTATTCCCTCTCATTTAACCTTCTAAAAGTTTAAAATTCGCTCACTTTCAGTCAGTCAATCAATCAAACAAACAATCAAATCTATCTTTCTATTATAAGATTCCAAAATTTAGAATTTTGGGATGTTACATCAAGCATCAAACTTCTCTTAGTATTCTACACACTCATAAGAAAGTTTTTACTAATCTTGAATACCTAGCATATTAGGATTGTTTAAGCAAATTACCATGCTATTTAAGACTCTCAAAATAATCTAAGTGAAGCATGAGAGACCAATAATTTCTATAAAACAAATCCACCACCGTGCTCTAAAAGATATAAGTGAAGTACTAGAGCAAAACTAGATAACTCAAAATATATAAGTGAAGCACAAAGATTATTCTAATAATTTCCAAATCATGTATGGCTCTCTCAAAAGGTGTGTACAGCAAGGATGATTGTGGTAAACTAAAAAGAAAAGACTCAAATCATACAAGACGCTCCAAGCAAAACACATATCATGTGGTGAATAAAAATATAGCTCCAAGTAAAGTTACCGATGGAAGTAGACGAAAGAGTGGATGCCTTCCGGGGCATCCCCAAGCTTTGGATTTTTGGTGTACTTAGATTATCTTGGGGGTACCATGGGCATCCCCAAGCTTAGGCTCTTGCCACTCCTTGTTCCATAATCCATCAAAATCTTTCACCCAAAACTTGAAAACTTCACAACACAATACTCAACAGAAATCTCGTGAGCTCCGTTAGCGAAAGAAAACAAAAGACCACTTCAAAATACTGTAATGAACTCATTCTTTATTTATATTGGTGTTAAACCTAATGTATTACCACTTCTCTATGGTTTATAAACTATTTTATTAGCCATAGATACATCAAAATAAGCAAACAACACACGAAAAACAGAATCTGTCAAAAACAGAACAGTCTGTAGTAACCAGTAACTGGCGCAAACTTCTGGAACTCCAAAACCTCAGAAAAAATAGGACGACCTAGGCAATTTGTTTATTGATCAGAAGCAATTGGAATCACTATTTTATCACGTTCTGGTGATTTTTAACAATTGTTTTGGTGAACAGAAAGTTTCTGGAAATTATAGCAAGATCAAATAACTATCATCCAAGAAGATCCTACAGGTTTAACTTGGCACAAACACTAATTAAAACATAAAAAACATCTAACCAGAGGCTAGATCAAAGATTTATTCCTAAACAGAAGCAAAAGCAAAAAAAAACTAAAATAAAATTGGGTTGCCTCCCAACAAGCGCTATCGTTTAACGCCCCTACCTAGGCATAAAAGCAAGGATAGATCTAGGTATTGCCATCTTTGGTTTTAGGGAAGAAGAGAGCAAACTTAATATATATGGAATTAATCTTTCTATTTTGACAAAGTACATGGCCATTAATGGGAGAAGAAAGATTAAGTATGCTGCGGAAATTGGCATCTAGGCTAGCATTTATCTCTTTGATAGATTCGTTTTGATAAGAAAGCAAAAGAGATGTGATTTCAACTTTCTCGTTAATGGGGTGCCCAAATATAGTTTTCATCTTTTCATAGGTGTCTATGGGGACCCCTTCAAGAAAACCCTCTTCAAAAATAGAATCCAAGACTTGTTTGAACGAAGCGGGCAACCCAAAATAAAAGCTTTTTAAGTAAACCTCAATTTGGTATTGAGGTACATAGCTAGCACGGATCCTTAATAGCCTATCTCAAGCATCTTTCAAAGATTCATCAAGTAAATAACAAAATATTCCAGAATCTTCTTCATCAAAATTGCTAAGGTTTCCATTGATAAATCTGGTAGGTTTTTCCATAGTATTTTTATTTATGAGTTTAGATAAGATGGCTGGATTGTCTAAAGCACTAGAACTCGGGAGAGAACCCCCAATTCTTTTTGGTTCTGACATGGCGAGGGAAAAGCGAGCGAAAAGGGGTGAACGAAAAAGAGAGGGCGAATAAAACGGCAAGGGTGAAGTGGGAGAGAGGAAAACGAGAGGCAAATGGCAAATAATGTAATGCGGGAGATAAGGGATTGTGATGGGTACTTGGTATGTTGACTTTTGCGTAGACACCTCGGCAACGGCGCCAGAAATCCTTCTTGCTACCTCTTGAGCACTGCGTTGGTTTTCCCTTGAAGAGGAAAGGGTGATGCAGCAAAGTAGCGTAAGTATTTCCCTCAGTTATTGAGAACCAAGGTATCAATCAAGTAGGAGGCTACGCGAGAGTCCCTCGTACCTGCACAATACAAATAAATCCTCGCAGCCAATGCGATAAGGGATTGTCAATCCCTTCACGGTCACTTATGAGAGTGAGATCTGATAGATATGATAGATAATATTTTTGGTATTTTTGTGATAAAGATGCAAAGTAAAATAAAAGCAAAGTAAAAAAGGAAAGGAAATAACTAAGTGTTGGAAGATTAATATGATGAAGATAGACCCGGGGGCCATAGGTTTCACTAGTGGCTTCTCTCAAGAGCATAAGTATTTTACGGTGGGTGAACGAATTACTGTTGAGCAATTGGCAGAATTGAGCATAGTTATGAAAATATCTAGGTATGATCATGTATATAGGCATCACGTCCGAGACAAGTAGACCGACTCCTGCCTGCATCTACTACTATTACTCCACTCATCGACCGCTATCCAGCATGCATCTAGAGTATTAAGATCATGAAAACAGAGTAACACCTTAAGCAAGGTGACATGATGTAGAGGGATAAATTCATGCAATATGATAAAACCCCATCTTGTTATCCTCGATGGCAACAATACAATATCTTCCTTGCTGCCCCTACTGCCACTGGAAAATGACACCGCAAGATTGAACCCAAAGCTAAGCACTTCTCCCATTGCAAGAAAAATCAATCTAGTAGGCCAAACCAAACTGGTAATTCAAAGAGACTTGCAAAGATAACCAATCATACATAAAAGAATTCAGAGAAGATTCAAATATTGTTCATAGATAATCTTGATCATAAACCCACAATTCATCGGTCTCAACAAACACACCGCAAAAAGAAGGTTACATCGAATAGATCTCCACTAGAGAGGGGGAGAACATTGTATTGAGATCCAAAAAGAGAGAAGAAGCCATCTAGATACTAACTATGGACCCGAAGGTCTGAGGTAAACTACTCGGAGAGGCTATGGTGTTGATGTAGAAGCCCTCCGTGATAGATGCCCCCTCGGGACTCGATTACATAAAGGGATCATAAAGCAAAACTCAAAACTAGATCATACTGCTACCTCTTGAGCGCTGCTTTGGATTTCCTTGAAGAGGAAAGGATGATGCAACAAAGAAGCGTAAGTATTTCCCTCAGCTATTGAGAACCAATGTATAAATCCAGTAGGAGGCTACGTGCGAGTCCCTCGTACCTGCACAAAGCAAATAACTCCTCGCAACCAACGCGATAAGGGGTTGTCAATCCCTTCACGGTCACTTACGAGAGTGAGATCTGATAGATATGATAGGATAATATTTTTGGTATTTTTGTGGTAAAGATTCAAAGTAAAATAAAAGTAAAGTAAAAAGAAGATTACATTGAATAGATCTCCACAAGAGAGGGGGAGAACATTGTATTGAGATCCAAAAAGAGAGAAGAAGCCATCTAGCTAATAACTATGGACCCGTAGGTCTGAGGTGAACTACTCACACTTCATCGGAGGGGCTAGGATGATGTAGAAGCCCTCCGTGATGATGGCCCTCTCCGGCGAAGCTCCCGAATAGGCCCCAAGATGGGATCTCATGGGTACAGAAGGTTGTGGCGGAGGAATTAGGTTTTTGGCTCCGTATCTAATCGTTTGGGGGTACGTAGGTATATATAGGAGGAAGGAGTACGTCGGTGGAGCAACAGGGGGCCCGCGAGGGTGGAGGGCGCGCCTTGGGGGTGAGCACGCCCCCTACCTCGTGGCTTCCTCTTTTGTTTCTTGACGTAGGGTCCAAGTCTCCCGGATCATAATCTTCCTAAAAATCACGTTCCCGAAGGTTTCATTCCGTTTGGACTCCGTCTGATATTCCTTTTCTGCGAAACTCTGAAATAGACAAAAAAACAGCAATTCAGGGCTGGGCCTCCGGTTAATAGGTTAGTCCCAAAAATAATATAAAAGTGAATAATAAAGCTCAATAATGTCCAAAACAGTAGATAATATAGCATGGAGCAATCAAAAATTATAGATATGTTGGAGACGTATCAGCGCGCAAGCAAAGGAACGCGATGTCCGTGTCGCTGGCCTTGATCCAGGAGAGACGCACGCACTGGCGGGCAATGGTCATGTCAAAGCTAGCAAGGCCAAGGTACGCCCGCTTCAAGCTGGATCGAAGCCAGGTTTCCAGGGGCGATAGATGCATGCAATCTTGTGCCGTGTCAAGGCGCACGATCAACTCATGGGAAGTGGACAACTGGGTGGCTGCTCGCTCCTTGCTGAAACAAGGATCGGCTCGGATCATGTTCCACTCATCTTATCTTCATGGGAAGATAGGATACGTCGCAGCCCACGTTTCTTCTTCGAAACAGCGTGGTTCGAGGTCCCTGACTTCGGCAATATCTTCAGGGAAAGATGGCTAAGATGTGTTCAAGCCACGGGCCAGCAGCGCGGCCCTATGGAGTTTTGGAAAGTGGTTGGGGGACGCCTACGTGCAAGCCTCAAGGGATGGGGCGTGAACCAGGGGCGTGACAACAAAGTATTGAGTGTTGGAAATATGCCCTAGAGGCAATAATAAAAGCATTATTATTATATTTCCTTGTTCATGATAATTGTCTTTATTCATGCTATAATTGTGTTATCCGGAAATCGTAATACATGTGTGAATAATAGACACCAACATGTCCCTAGTAAGCCTCTAGTTAACTAGCTCGTTGATCAACAGATAGTCATGGTTTCCTGACTATGGACATTGGAAGTCATTGATAATGAGATCACATCATTAGGAGAATGATGTGATGGACAAGACCCAATCCTAAACATAGCACAAGATCGTATAGTTCGTTTGCTAGAGTTTTCCAATGTCAAGTATCCTTTCCTTAGACCATGAGATCGTGTAACTCCCGGATACCATAGGAGTGCTTTGGGTATACCAAACGTCACAACGTAACTGGGTGACCATAAAGGTATACTACGGGTATCTCCGAAAGTGTCTATTGGGTTGACACGGATCGAGACTGGGATTTGTCACTCCGCTTGACGAAGAGGTATCACCGGGCCCACTCGGTAATGCATCATCATAATGAGCTCAATGTGATCAAAGTGTTTGATCACGGGATCATGCATTACAGTACGAGTAAAGTGACTTGCCGATAACGAGATTGAACGAGGTATTGGGATACCGACGATCGAATCTCGGACAAGTAAAATACCGATTGACAAAGGGAATCGTATACGGGATTAATTGAATCCTCGACATCGTGGTTCATCCGATGAGATCATCGTGGAGCATGTGGGAGCCAACATGGGTATCCAGATCCCGTTGTTGGTTATTGCCCGAGAGCCGTCTCGGTCATGTCTGCATGTCTCCCGAACCCGTAGGGTCTACACACTTAAGGTTCGGTGACGCTAGGGTTGTGAAGATATGTATATGCAGTAATCCGAATGTTGTTCGGAGTCCCGGATGAGACCCCGGACGTCACGAGGAGTTCCGGATTAGTCCGGAGGTGAAGAATTATATATAGGAAGTGCAGTTTCGGCCATTGGGAGTGATCTGGGGGTCACCGGTATTGTACCGGGACCACCAGATGGGTCCTAGGGGTCCACAGGGTGGGGCCACCCATCCCGGAGGGCCCCATGGGTTGAAGTGGGAGGGGGGACCAGCCCTTAGTGGGCTGGTGCGCCCCCAAGGCCCACCCCCTACGCCTAGGGTTGGAACCCTAGGGTGGGGGGCGCCCACTTGCCTTGGGGGGCAATCCACCCCCCTTGGCCGCCGCCCCCTCTGGAGATGGGATCTCCAGGGGCCGGCGCCCCCCCAGGGCCTATATAAAGGGGGGAGGGAGGGGCAGCAGCACCCTTGCCCTTGGCGCCTCCCTCTCTCCCTGCTACACCTCTCCCTCTCGCAGTGCACGGCGAAGCCCTGCTGTTGTGACGCCCTGCATCCACCACCACGCCGTCGTCCTGCTGGATCTTCATCAACCTCTCCTTCCCCCTTGCTGGATCAAGAAGGAGGAGACGTTACGCTGACCGTACGTGTGTTGAACGCGGAGGTGCCGTCCGTTCGGTGCTAGGATCTCCGGTGATTTGGATCACGTCGTGTACGACTACCTCATCCCCGTTCTTTTGAATGCTTCCGCTCGCGATCTACAAAGGTATGTAGATGCATCCGATCACTCATTGCTAGATGAACTCATAGATGGATCTTGGTGAAATCGTAGGAAAATTTTGTTTTTCTGCAACGTTCCCCAACAGTGGTATCAAAGCTAGGTCTATGCGTAGTTCTTCTTGCGCGAGTAGAACACAATTTGTTGTGGGCGTAGATTTGTCAACTTTCTTGCCGCTACTAGTCTTATCTTGCTTCAGCGGTATTGTGGGATGAAGCGGCCCGGACAAACCTTACACGTACGCTTACGTGAGACTGGTTCCACCGACTAACATGCACAAGTTGCATAAGGTGGTTGGCGGGTGTCTGTCTCTCCCACTTTAGTTGGAGTGGATTCGATGAAAAGGGTCCTTATGAAGGGTAAATAGAAGTTGACAAATCACGTTGTGGCTTTCACGTAGGTAAGAAAACGTTCTTGCTAGAACCCTAATTCAGCCACGTAAAACTTGCAACAACAATTAGAGGACGTCTAACTTGTTTTTGCAGCAAGTGCTTTGTGATATGATATGGCCAAAGTTGTGATGAATGATGAATGATCTATATGTGATGTATGAGATGTTCATGCTATTGTAATAGGAATCATGACTTGCATGTCGATGAGTATGACAACCGGCAGGAGCCATAGGAGTTGTCTTTATTTTTGTATGACCTGCGTGTCATTGAGAAACGCCATGTAAATTACTTTACTTTATTGCTAAACGCGTTAGCCATAGTAGTAGAAGTAATAGTTGGCGAGCAACTTCATGGAGACACGATGATGGAGATCATGATGATGGAGATCATGGTGTCAAGCCGGTGACAAAGATGATCATGGAGCCCCAAGATGGAGATCAAAGGAGCTATGTGATATTGGCCATATCATGTCATGTTTATTATTTGATTGCATGTGATGTTTATCATGTTTTGCATCTTGTTTACTTAGAACGACGGTAGTAAATAAGATGATCCCTCATAATAATTTCAAGAAGTGTTCCCCCTAACTGTGCACCTTTGCGACAGTTCGTTGTTTCGAAGCACCACGTAATGATCGGGTGTGATAGATTCTAACGTTCACATACAACGGGTGTAAGACAGATTTACACGTGCAAACACTTAGGTTGACTTGACGAGCCTAGCATGTACAGACATGGCCTCGGAACACAGAAGACCGAAAGGTCGAGCATGAGTCGTATAGAAGATACGATCAACATGAAGATGTTCACCGATGTTGACTAGTCCGTCTCACGTGATGATCGGACACGGCCTAGTTGACTCGGATCATGTTATACTTAGATGACTAAAAGAGGGATGTATATCTAAGTGGGAGTTCATTAAATAATTTGATTAGATGAACTTTATTATCATGAACTTAGTCTAAAATATTTACAATATGTCTTGTAGATCAAATGGCCAACGTAGTCCTCAACTTCAACGCGTTCCTAGAGAAAACCAAGCTGAAAGACGATGGCAGCAACTATACGGACTGGGTCCGGAACCTGAGGATCATCCTCATAGCTGCCAAGAAAGATTATGTCCTACAAGCACCGCTGGGTGACGCACCTGTTCTCCCTGCAGATCAAGACGTTATGAACGCTTGGCAGTCACGTTCCGATGACTACTCCCTCGTTCAGTGCGGCATGCTTTACAGCTTAGAGCCAGGGCTCCAAAAGCGTTTTGAGAGACATGGAGCATATGAGATGTTCGAAGAGCTGAAAATGGTTTTCCAAGCTCATGCCCGGGTCGAGAGATATGAAGTCTCCGACAAATTCTTCAGCTGTAAGATGGAGGAAAATAGCTCTGTCAGTGAACACATACTCGAGATGTCTGGGTTGCACAATCGCTTGACTCAACTGGAAGTTAATCTCCCGGATGAAGCGGTCATTGACAGAATCCTCCAGTCGCTTCCACCAAGCTACAAGAGCTTTGTGATGAACTTCAATATGCAGGGGATGGAAAAGACCATTCCTGAAGTATTTGCTATGCTGAAATCAGCAGAGGTAGAAATCAAGAAGTAACATCAAGTGTTGATGGTGAATAAAACCACTAAGTTCAAGAAGGGCAAGGGTAAAAAGAACTTCAAGAAGGACGGCAAGGAAGTTGCCGCGCCCGGTAAGCAAGTTGCCGGGAAGAAGCCAAAGAATGGACCCAAGCCCGAGACTGAGTGCTTTTATTGCAAGGGAAGTGGTCACTGGAAGCGGAACTGCCCCAAATACTTAGCGGACAAGAAGGCCGGCAAAACAAAAGGTATATGTGATATACATGTAATTGATGTGTACCTTACCAGTACTCATAGTAGCTCTTGGGTATTTGATACCGGTGCAGTTGCTCACATTTGTAACTCAAAGCAGGAGCTGCGGAATAAGCGGAGACTGGCGAAGGACGAGGTGACGATGCGCGTCAGGAATGGTTCCAAGGTCGATGTGATCGCCGTCGGCATGCTACCTCTACATTTACCTACGGGATTAGTTTTAAACCTCAATAATTGTTATTTAGTGCCAAGTTTGAGCATGAACATTGTGTCTGGATCTCGTTTAATTCGAGATGGATACTCATTTAAATCCGAGAATAATGGTTGTTCTATTTATATGAGTGATATGTTTTATGGTCATGCTCCGATGGTTAATGGTTTATTCCTAATGAATCTCGTACGTGATAATACACATATTCATAGTGTGAATACCAAAAGAGTTAAAGTTGACAACAATAGTCCCACATATTTGTGGCGCTGCCACCTTGGTTACATAGGTGTCAAACGCATGAAGAAGCTCCATGCAGATGGACTTTTAGAGTCTCTTGATTATGAATCATTTGACACGTGCGAACCATGCCTCATGGGTAAAATGACCAAGACTCTGTTCTCAGGAACAATGGAGCGAGCAACCAACTTATTGGAAATCATACATACTGATGTGTGCGGTCCAATGAGTGTTGAGGCTCGCGTGGCTATCGTTATGTTCTCACCCTCACTGATGACTTGAGTAGATATGGGTATATCTACTTAATGAAACACAAGTCTGAGACCTTTGAAAAGTTCAAGGAATTTCAGAGTGAGGTTGAAAATCAACGTGACAGAAAAATCAAGTTTCTACGATCAGATCGTGGAGGAGAATACTTGAGTCACGAATTTGGCACACACTTAAGAAAATGTGGAATAGTTTCACAACTCACGCCGCCTGGAACACCTCAGCGTAATGGTGTGTCCGAACGTCGTAATCGCACTCTATTAGATATGGTGTGATCTATGATGTCTCTTACCGATTTACCGCTATCTTTTTGGGGCTATGCTTTAGAGACTGCCGCATTCACTTTAAATAGGGCTCCGTCGAAATCCATTGAGACGACGCCGTATGAATTATGGTTTGGGAAGAAACCTAAGCTGTCGTTTCTAAAAGTTTGGGGATGCGATGCTTATGTCAAGAAACTTCAACCTGAAAAGCTCGAACCCAAGTCGGAAAAATGTGTCTTCATAGGATACCCTAAAGAAACTATTGGGTATACCTTCTACCTCAGATCCGAAGGCAAGATCTTTGTTGCCAAGAATGGATCCTTTCTAGAGAAGGAGTTTCTCTCGAAAGAAGTGAGTGGGAGGAAAGTAGAACTTGATGAAGTGTTACCTCTTGAACCGGAAAATGGCGCAACTCAAGAAAACGTTTCTGAGGTGCCTGCACCGACTAGAGAGGAAATTAATGATGATGATCAAGATGCTTCTGATCAAGCTCCTACTGAAATTCGTAGGCCCACAAGGACACGTTCCGCACCAGAGGGGTACGGCAACCCTGTCTTGGAAATCATGTTGTTAGACAACGGTGAACCTTCGAACTATGAAGAAGCGAGGGCGGGCCCGGATTCCGACAAATGGCTGGAAGCCATGAAATCCGAGATAGGATCCATGTATGGAAAGGAAGTATGGACTTTGACTGACTTGCCCGTTGAACGGCGAGCCATAGAAAATAAATGGATCTTCAAGAAGAAGACAGACGCGGATGGTAATGTGACCATCTATAAAGCTCGGCTTGTCGCTAAGGGTTATCGACAAGTTCAAGGGGTTGACTACGATGAGACTTTCTCACCGGTAGCGAAGCTGAAGTCCGTCCGAATCATGTTAGCAATTGCCGCATTCTACGATTATGAAATATGGCAAATGGACGTCAAAACGGCATTCCTTAATGGTTTCCTTAAGGAAGAATTGTATACGATGCAGCCGGAAGGTTTTGTCGATCCTAAGAATGCTGACAAGGTGTGCAAGCTCCAACGCTCGATTTATGGGCTGGTGCAAGCATCTCGGAGTTGGAACATTCTCTTTGATGAGATGATCAAAGCGTTTGGATTTACGCAGACTTATGGAGAAGCCTGCGTTTACAAGAAACTGAGTGGGAGCTCTGTAGCATTTCTCATACTATATGTAGATGACATACTTTTGATGGGAAATGATGTAGAACTCTTGGACAGCATTAAGGCCTACTTGAATAAGAGTTTTTCAATGAAGGACCTTGGAGAAGCTGCTTATATATTAGGCATCAAGATCTATAGAGATAGATCAAGACGCCTCATAGGTCTTTCACAAAGCACATACCTTGATAAGATATTGAAGAAGTTCAATATGGATCAATCTAAGAAGGGGTTCTTACCTGTGTTACAAGGTGTGAAATTGAGCTCAGCTCAATGTCCGACCACGGCAGAAGATATAGAAGAGATGAGTGTCATCCCCTATGCCTCAGCCATAGGTTCTATTATGTATGCCATGCTGTGTACCAGACCTGATGTAAACCTTGCCGTAAGTTTGGTAGGAAGGTACCAAAGTAATCCCGGCAAGGAACACTGGACAGCGGTCAAGAATGTCCTGAAGTACCTGAAAAAGGACTAAGGAAATGTTTCTCGTTTATGGAGGTGACGAAGAGCTCATCGTAAAGGGTTACGTCGACGCTAGCTTCGACACAGTTCTGGATGACTCTAAGTCACAAACCGGATACGTGTATATTTTGAATGGTGGGGCAGTAAGCTGGTGCAGTTGCAAGCAGAGCGTCATTGCGGGATCTACATGTGAAGCGGAGTACATGGCAGCCTCGGAGGCAGCACATGAAGCAATTTGGGTGAAGGAGTTCATCACCGACCTCGGAGTCATACCCAATGCATCGGGGCCAATCAAACTCTTCTATGACAACACTGGAGCTATTGCACTCGCCAAGGAGCCCAGGTTTCACAAGAAGACTAGGCACATCAAGCGTCGCTTCAACTCCATTCGTGAAAATCTTCAAAATGGAGACATAGATATTTGTAAAGTGCATACGAACCTGAATGTAGCAGATCCGTTGACTAAACCTCTCCCTAGAGCAAAACATGATCAACACCAGAATTCCATGGGTGTTCGATTCATCACAATGTAACTAGATTATTGACTCTAGTGCAAGTGGGAGACTGTTGGAAATATGCCCTAGAGGCAATAATAAAAGCATTATTATTATATTTCCTTGTTCATGATAATTGTCTTTATTCATGCTATAATTGTGTTATCCGGAAATCGTAATACATGTGTGAATAATAGACACCAACATGTCCCTAGTAAGCCTCTAGTTAACTAGCTCGTTGATCAACAGGTAGTCATGGTTTCCTGACTATGGACATTGGATGTCATTGATAACGAGATCACATCATTAGTAGAATGATGTGATGGACAAGACCCAATCCTAAACATAGCACAAGATCGTATAGTTCGTTTGATAGAGTTTTCCAATGTCAAGTATCCTTTCCTTAGACCATGAGATCGTGTAACTCCCGGATACCGTAGGAGTGCTTTGGGTATACCAAACGTCACAACGTAACTGGGTGACTATAAAGGTATACTACGGGTATCTCCGAAAGTGTCTGTTGGGTTGACACGGATCGAGACTGGGATTTGTCACTCCGCTTGACGGAGAGGTATCACCGGGCCCACTCGGTAATGCATCATCATAATGAGCTCAATGTGATCAAAGTGTTTGATCACGGGATCATGCATTACGGTACGAGTAAAGTGACTTGCCGATAACGAGATTGAACGAGGTATTGGGATACCGACGATCGAATCTCGGGCAAGTAAAATACCGATTGACAAAGGGAATCGTATACGGGATTAATTGAATCCTCGACATCGTGGTTCATCCGATGAGATCATCGTGGAGCATGTGGGAGCCAACATGGGTATCCAGATCCCGCTGTTGGTTATTGCCCGAGAGTCGTCTCGGTCATGTCTGCATGTCTCCCGAACCCGTAGGGTCTACACACTTAAGGTTCGGTGACGCTAGGGTTGTGAAGATATGTATATGCAGTAACCCGAATGTTGTTCGGAGTCCCGGATGAGATCCCGGACGTCCCGAGGAGTTCCGGATTAGTCCGGAGGTGAAGAATTATATATAGGAAGTGAAGTTTCGGCCATCGGGAGTGATCTGGGGGTCACCGGTATTGTACCGGGACCACCAGATGGGTCCCGGGGGTCCACCGGGTGGGGCCACCCATCCCGGAGGGCCCCATGGGCTGAAGTGGGAGGGGGACCAGCCCTTAGTGGGCTGGTGCGCCACCCAAGGCCCACCCCCTGCGCCTAGGGTTGGAACCCTAGGGTGGGGGGGGCGCCCACTTGCCTTGGGGGGCAATCCACCCCCCTGGCCGCCGCCCCCTCTGGAGATGGGATCTCCAGGGGCCGGCGCCCTCCCCCCAGGGGCCTATATAAAGGGGGGAGGGAGGGGCAGCCGCACCCTTGCCCCTGGCGCCTCCCTCTCTTCCTGCTACACCTCTCCCTCTCGCAGTGCACGGCGAAGCCCTGCTGTTGTGACGCCTTGCATCCACCACCACGCCGTCGTGCTGCTGGATCTTCATCAACCTCTCCTTCCCCCTTGCTGGATCAAGAAGGAGGAGACGTTACGCTGACCGTACGTGTGTTGAACGCGGAGGTGTCGTCCGTTCGGTGCTAGGATCTCCGGTGATTTGGATCACGTCGTGTACGACTACCTCATCCCCGTTCTTTTGAACGCTTCCGCTCGCGATCTACAAAGGTATGTAGATGCATCCGGTCACTCGTTGCTAAATGAACTCATAGATGGATCTTGGTGAAACCGTAGGAAAATTTTGTTTTTCTGCAACGTTCCCCAACATTGAGGGCGAGACTTCTCGACGAGATAGCACTTCTCGATACTCAAGCAGACTCGCGCCCTTTCTCGGAGCAAGAATGGGCGCATCGATATGCCTTGGAAGGGCAAGTCGAGGCGTCGCTTCGATCCGAGGAGGAATATTGGAGGCGTAGAGGAGGCCTTAAGTGGACGCTCAAGGGCGATGCGAACACTGGTTATTTCCACGCGTACGCGAATGGCCGACGCAGGAAATGCCTAATCCTTAGATTACAGACGGAGCAGGGGCTCCTCCTCTAGCAAGCGGAGATTAGCAAACACATCTACGACTTTTACATCAGCCTGATGGGGACTGACGAGCCTCAGCGCGCAAGGCTGCGCGAGGATGTTTGGCTCCCAGCACAAAAAGTCTTAAGAGTCGGAGTACGAAGAGCTGGGGCTCGCGTTTCTCCCCAAGGAGATTGACGCTGCACTCCAAAGCATGAAAACAGACACGACCCCGGGGCCCGACGGGTGGCCGGTGGCGATGTTTAAACACTTCTGGCCATTGTTGCGTGATCCCATCTTCACGGTATGCAATGGCTTCATGCGTGGTTTCGTGGACATCACTAGGTTAAATTACGGAGTGCTCTCACTAATCCCGAAAGTGTCGGGTGCGGATAATATCCGCCAGTACAGACCAATAGCGCTCATTAACGCACCTTTCAAAATCTGCGCCAAAGGGTGTGCCACTCGGCTTACTCCGATCGCTCACCGCACCATCAGCCGTTCCCAATCTGCTTTCATCCGCGGTAGAAACATTTTGGAGGGACCACTAGCGTTGCAAGAGACCCTCCACTTACTTAGACGCACGCACGAGCCGGCGATTTTACTAAAATTAGACTTCGAAAAGGCTTACGACCGCGTCAACTAGGATTTCCTTAGACAAATCCTCACTAGCCGAGGCTTCTCGCCGGTGTGGGTGCACAGAGTCATGCAGTTGGTCTCGGGGGGCCAAACTGCGGTCTCGGTGAACGGAGAAGCAGGGCACTTCTTCAGGAACAAGCGTGGCTTACGCCAGGGTGACCCCATGTCACCGCTCTTGTTCAACTTCGTGGCAGATGCACTTGCGGCCTTGCTACGGAAAGCAACGGAGGCAGGCCATATCAAAGGGGTGCTGGGATACCTCATCCCAGGGGGGATTTCGCATCTTCAATATGCGGAAGACACGCTTCTGTTGTTCCAACCAGACCTACACAGTGTGGCCACGATCAAAGCTCTCTTGATTAGCTTTGAACTTATGACGGGGCTCAAGATTAACTTCCAAAAATGCGAAGTGATGCCCATGGGGCTTGATCCGTCCGAGAGTAGACGAATCGCGGACCAGCTCAATTGCAAACTAGGCAAACTCCCGTTTACCTACCTTGGTCTCCCGTTGGATGCCAAACGTATCTCGATTGATGGCTGGGCCCCGCTTTGGACCAAGGTGGGAGGGCGGGTTTGCCCGTGGAGGGGGAAGTTCCTCTCCTCTGCAGCTCGTATAGTACTCACGAATGCGAGGGTATCCTCGCTGCCGCAGTTCGCGATGGGGTTGTTCCTCCTAGCAGAAGGGGTTCATGCCAAGATGGACACACCCAGGTCCCTATTCTTTTGGGAAGGGGCGGGACCCAAGCACAAGTACCATATGGTCAGATGGGACGCGGTGTGTCGACCCAAGGACCTAGGGGGGCTAGGGATCACAAACACACGGATCCTAAACATTGCACTTATGTGCAAATGGATTTGGAAGCTGTCGCAGGGGGCGACGGGTATGTGGGTTGATCTGTTACGCGCTAAATATTTCCCGAACGGGGACTTTTTCGAAGGCAGGGCACGGGGCTCACCCTTCTGGAATGATCTACAAGCGGTGCGTCTGGCCTTTGCCCTTGGCGCCAAGTTCGTCGTTGGAAATGGCCGCTCGGTCCGCTTCTGGCTCGACCTTTGGTTGGGAGCGCAGCCCCTTTGGGCCCAATTTCAGGACCTGTACGTCCTAGCGGTCAACCCGGAGATGACGGTAGCGAAGGCACTTGCCTCCAACCCTCCGGCGATCCACTTCCGCGGAGAGCTAACGGGCCCTGAACAAGCATATTTAGAGGAGCTGCTTGGCCTGACACAATCGGTGACGTTGTCCACTTCCGCTGACACGGTCACCTGGGCTCTCACCCCGTCCGGAAAGTTCATGGTCAAGTCTCTGTACCGCAGGCTGTGCCAGGGCCAGGGGCCGGCCTTCCCAATGCCGACGGGCTTGTGGAATGCTCGTATTCCGCTTAAGGTCAAGGTGTTCTTTTGGCAACTATTCCGCAATAGACTTCCCACATCGGCTAATGTTGCTAAACACAACGGCCCGTCTTCCGACTTATGTGCCATTTGCAACACCATGGAAGATGCGAACCACGTGTTCTTCCGCTGCCCTCTAGCGCGTTTTGCCTGGAGAAGCCACCAACATCTCTTGGGACCCGCACTCGGCCGCTGACCTTGCGGCCATAGTTGCTCCGATGAATGGTGGCAGTAAGCGCGTGCTTTGGAGCTGCCTATGCGCCTTAGCCTGGGCTATGTGGCTTACCAGGAACAAACTTGCCATCGAGGGAATCTTTCCATCACACCCTGCTAATATTCTTTACAAATGCAACATTCTTCTGCAGCAGTGGAGTCCGTTGGCGAAGCGTAAGGATGCTGAGAGGATGAAGCAAGCTCAAGATCGTCTTCGTCAAGTCTACGTTTTGGCTAGGGAGCTGTCCGCCACTTCTACGACGGGAAGTGGTTTCTTTTGTCTCGCAAGCGAGCCTGCGTGCTCTATCTCTTGGCCTTCGGCCTGTAATAGACTCGCTGTGACTGCCTTTGGCCTATGGCCTGCCGTAAACTTACTGTGCTTTCGCGCCAGCGTGACCTGAGCCTCCGTGCTCGTTCCGTTTGTCCTAGACCCGTCTGTAAACGCTGCCTAAGTTGTGGGCTTTATTAATTTAAAGCCGGGCACCTCTAGCGTCTCCGTTCTAAAAAAAACATTTGTCTTTAAATTATTTAAGATGGCTCAGCAATGTCAGGGCTGTATAGAAGGCAATAGAGCTTTTGGAGTGGTTGGTGGTTGCCCTTTGATGTCATGATAATCGATGAACACCCCATTTTTCTACCTACCGACTTTTTAAACAAAATCTTCTATTTCTGCATTCTGAGCCCTCAGGATGTAATTCAGCTTCCCATTCTGTGTATGTGATGAATGAGTGTTGGCCACCTCATATGTAACACACAAAAGTCAGTTCATATGGAATTTCTACAATCTACAATCACCTAGGGACAACCTCGATCTAATAAATCACATTTTCTCATTTTTCTAGTTTGGCTATTTCATGGGCTTTCAAATAATAAACTTCTGTATAAATCATCTCGAATTATTCTCATAAGCTCACAGCAATTAGCCATGCCATGTCGCAAATTGTTTCGTCTGTAAAACTCACCAGAGATCGTCGACGAACATGGAAATGCAGTGAATGCATTTCTACCTGGCTCAAAGCAGAAGCAAAACAACATTTTCAAATGGCCAGACAACCTTAGCATGCTGGAGCATCTGGAAGCAGAGGCATGCCAGGGTCTTTGGCAACCTCTGTTTTCTTAGGGTTGTGCTACTGCTAATGTAATGTTTGGAGCAAAGAATTCGGGCTGCATAACCCTGCTATGATATGCCCGAAGAGATACACTACCAGTTTGCCGCCCTTATATGTATCTACACTTATTTATAGACCCTCTGCAAAAACAAGGAGCATCAGACTGTCGGCAGGAACTTCTCATCTTGAACAGCAGCCGGCTTGGATTCCTCGTTCGTCTTCCGGAAAACAAGCTTCTGCTGGGGGAGCTGCCCGTTCGACGGCACCGTCACCTGAGTGTCGACGGAGATGCTATCCTCATCCTTGAACTCGCCTCTGAGGATACCCTTGGCCAGCTCGTTCTCCACGTACTGCTGAAGCACCCGCTTCACCGGCCTGGCGCCGTAGTTGGGGTCGTAGCCAAGGCTTCCCAGGAACTCGATTGATGCCGGCGAGACGTCGAGCTTGATCTTGCGGTCGGCGATCCTCTTCTGTACTCTTGCCAACTGTATTCCAAACAGGCAAAGCAAAAGTGAAGACGATTAACAAGTGGCTTGCACCCACATGGCCTTGTATTTTTTGCTAGCACAGACATTTTAAATTGCAAACAAAATCAAAAGTAAGAGATGTTGTTACCTGTAATTTGACAATGCTGTTTATCTGCTGCCTCTCAAGAGGCTTGAAGACGATGTACTCGTCTACACGATTCATGAACTCAGGACGGAAAACAGATCTTGCAGCATCCATCACCCTCTTCTTCATACTCTCGTAGGCTGAATCAGTCGCTCCACCTTCTTCATCCATGTTCAATATGTACTGCGAACCAACATTGGATGTCATGATAATGATACTGTTGGTGAAGCTCACCTTCCGGCCCTGTGAGTCTGTAACCCTGCCGTCGTCCAATATTTGCAGGAAAACATTGAATACATCTGAATGGGCTTTCTCAATCTCATCAAACAAGACCACAGAGTATGGCCTCCTACGGACAGCCTCTGTGAGCTGACCACCCTCTTCATACCCGACATAACCCGGTGGTGCGCCAATCAGTCTTGAGACCGAGTGTTTCTCCATATACTCACTCATGTCAATCCTGACAACAGCATCCTCAGTGTTGAACATAAAAGAAGCGAGGGCTTTTGCCAATTCTGTTTTGCCCACTCCTGTAGGTCCCATGAACATGAAGCTGGCAATGGGCCGGTTTGGATCGGACAAACCAGCTCTGGATCTCTGAATGGCCTCTGCAACTGCTTTGACTGCAGGATCCTGCCCCACTACACGCTTGTGCAGTTCGTCCTCGAGATACAGCAGCTTTTCTCTGTCGGACTGCTTTAACTTGGAAACCGGAATACCTGTCCACCTGCTCACAATCTCTGCAATATCATCTTGGGTCACCTCTTCTCTTAGCATGGATTTCCCAGAACTTTGATATTCATTTAGCTCATCCTCTGTTTTTTTAAGGTCCCGCTGCAATGCATTCAGACTACCATACTTCAGTTCAGCAGCACGATTGAGATCATACTCACGCTCGGCCTGCTGGATCTCCACATTTAACCTGTCAATCTGTTGCAACATTTAAATGCAAGTAAGATCAAATGGCAAACAACACCCGTGTCAATCGACATAATGCAGAGAAAAGACTAGAATATTGGAACTGAACTTACCTCTTCCTTAATAGATTGGATCTTTGTCATCACTGACTTCTCACGCTCCCACTGCTCCGTCAGTCCCTTCTGCCTTTCTTTCAAAAGTGACAATTCTGCTTCAATGCGAGATAATCTGTCTCTTGATGCCTTGTCTGTATCATTTGTTAGTGAGAGACGTTCCATTTCAAGTTTAAGCACAGAACGATCAATCTCGTCTAGAGCAGTCGGCTTCGATGTTATCTCCATTTTCAACTTGGCAGCTGATTCATCGACCAAATCAATTGCTACAACAAAACAAGACGGTCACTGTTTAGAACGAGCTACAAAAGAGCCTGCAGTAGAGTTCATAATGCCCTATTATCAAGCAGGCTAGTAACTTCAAGCAGAAATGATGCTATAGTAATAAATACCTTTGTCAGGCAAAAATCGTCCGCTGATGTAACGATCTGATAAAAGAGCGGCAGCAACTAGAGCACTGTCTGATATGCGGACCCCATGGTGCAATTCATATCTCTCACGTAATCCTCGGAGTATTGACACTGTATCTTCAACTGTTGGTTGATCAACATACACTTGTTGGAAGCGGCGTTCCAGTGCTGGGTCTTTCTCAATATATTTGCGGTACTCATCGAGGGTTGTTGCGCCAATGCAACGTAGCTCCCCTCTTCCGAGCATTGGTTTCAGAAGATTGCCAGCGTCCATTGCACCAGAAGTGGCACCTGCAATAAGATGGAAGATTCATAAACTTCTGAAGAGTCAACAGGAAAGTTCGTTTTTCACTAGTCCAAGTTTATAGACAGGAAACTTAGTCATATAAACTGATGGTAAGTTAGTTTTAAGGTGTGATAAGAGTTCAAGTTATTAGACAGTAAACTAGCTCTAAACTATTCATGTTAATGGTGCTGGTAAGTTAGTTTTAAGACGTGATAAGAGTCCAAGTTTGTTGTTCCATGAGAATATAATGCAAGCGAATTCCATGAGAAAAAAGCTATTGTAGAGTTTTCGTGTTGTTTCAGCTGTTGACCCCTATCCATGTTTCTATAGTGTCAAAAGAACACTCATTCTTCAGCCAAATGAAGACTTGACCCCTATCTATGTTTTCGTGTTTTCATGTTCTTTCAGTCAAATTCACCTAACGATTTGACTTTGCACTGTCCATAACAGTGAACCTATGTAATTTTGATGTATAATACCAGTATCTTTTACCAAATTTTCAGTGAAGGAGAACAGCAGGATGAGAACAACCCTGCAAGCTGTTTGGAATTACTAGGATCTACTGAAAGAATGTGTAGAACTTAAGATACTATAACTTCATCTCCAAATCACTTGGTTCATAATGAAAGGAAACTTAACAAGATGGAACAGCTTTGCCATCTCTGACAAGCTGGCACAGCTGTTTTGTGCTCAAAACATGTTAGGTGTTATTTTTCTAACTCAATAAACAAATACTCCCTCTACTTGAGGCTGAAATGGATGTAGGACTAGATACATCCATTTCAGTCACTGACGGACTGTTTTGTTGTATGGAAGAATCAGGAGTTTATCTATGTAACAATCATCAACAGATATATAGACTTCGGCTGTAAAATTGCGTGGATGCATCTCAGTATTCATAAATCATACTACTTCACATATAGCACCCAAATTGGATCAAATGCTGGAGATTCCCAGAATTTTATTGTCCCACAGTTTATTAGCTACATGGAACTAGTGCCAGCCAAGCAGCATTTTTTTTATGTTGAACATAAATTCAGTGATCTATGAGATCCAAATGAGACGACAGCAGCCCAACCGAACCATCAGTCTATCTATTCCTCATTTTTTAGGCTATGCATGCATCTTTAAAGAAAAAAAGAAGTAAATAGCATTATCAAATAACTTTGTAGGAAGTTAGTGTAGGAAATAAGGAAATTACCTGCTCCGACAACAGTGTGAATCTCGTCAATGAAGAGAACGACCTGTCCATCAGAATCTGTGACTTCTTTAAGTACAGCCTTCAGTCTATCCTCAAATTCTCCTCGATATTTTGCACCGGCAATCAAAGCCCCCATGTCAAGTGTAATTAGCTGCTCAAAACAAAAGTAAACATTACTCATAAGATCCTCCTGATATAACCCTCGACAATATAGCATCATTGCATGGACAAGTAAACTTACTCGACGGTTTGTCAGTGCTTGTGGGACATCTCCTTGCACTATCCTCTGAGCAAGCCTAAATAAAAATGTAAAATACAGTAAGACAAACTAGTGGCATACTCATAACTGATGAAATGATGTGCAAAATATACAGTTTTCCTACCCTTCAGCTATGGCTGTTTTTCCCACACCAGGTTCACCAATCAAAACAGGATTATTCTTTGTTCTCCGAGACAAAATCTGGATGCACCTACGGATTTCATCATCTCTTCCTATAACAGGGTCAAGCTTCCCCTGACGTGCCATAGCTGTCAGGTCCTTTCCATATTTGTCCAAAGCTTCATACTTGCCCTCAGGGTCTGAGAATAGATCATTTAATACTTGTTACTCCCGAGAAAAAATGTGCATATCTTCACAATTCAAGAAACAAAGGAAGCACCCAACGTTCATACCTACTGAAGCACATATTTAATAAAATTCTGCAGCATTTTTTCTGCTAAAAAGAAGGTCTCTTTTGTACACATTTAATCGATACATACAATCTTGTTTTCTGGTTATCACTTAGCAATTGAATGTGTTTAATAGCGTACTGACCTCAAAAAGCGACATTTTGTAGGGTAAACTATAGGTCGCACCATGGAATTTGATCAGAGTATGCAACGGTATGAGCATGTGAAGAATGTCACCAAGTTATTTGAACACTAAACCATAGCATTCAGATAAAATAAAATATCCGTACCTTGATCAATTACATTTTGCTTCCCTCTTATGGACTCAATAGCTGTTTTCAAGGATTCTACGGTGATCTGAAAGTCCTTGAACAGCTGTCTTCCAAATCGCTTATCGTCCGCAAAACCAAGAACAATGTGTTCAACTGAGACAAATGAATCACCATACTCTTTCTTAAAGTTTCTTGCTCTCTGTATCAGAGCTTCCAAGTCACGCCCCAACATCGAACCAGGATCTTCACCTAATACCTGAATCATCAGGAAAAAAAAGTCTCATTGCTATTTCTTGTTGACAATAAAGCAATATACTGTAGTGCACAAAGAAATGTTAGGGCCAGTATGGAAGTAGAAGAGTCAATTGATATGTCTGTTTATGACAAATCACCTTAGGCTGCCGCTGGATGAACTTCTCCGTGGCATCGAGAAGCCTTGTGTTATCAACTCCAGCTTTGGAAAAGATTCGACGGGCAAGCCCGTTCCTCTGCTCCAGCAAGGATTTCATCAAATGTTCAGTCTCCACAATCTGGTGTTTACTTTCTTTGGCCACTTCAGGTGCCAAAACAATCGATTGCCATGCCATCTCAGTAAATTCTTGTTGTGTAATCTGGCAGCCAAAGAAATGATAATGAACTACATGAGTATTGTACTTCTTACACCAAAGGGGATACCGAATAAACAGGATGCATACAAAATTGTTATTCTATACAATGAAAATCAAGCTCATGAGCAGTTTATTCACAGAAACAATGTTTTGTACCGTGTACATGTAGGTTACATATAAGAAAAATATTTAAAAATGCAGAACAATGTGATTTGAATCATCATCTAATTCGCAGTGGCATACAAGTGAAGGCAACGGTGGATAAGAGACAGGCGGTAATGTGTTTTGTTCAACCCAAGCAGTTATGAGTTGAGTAACAGGCAGGTCAAGGCAATTTTAAGGATTTCATCAGATGAAGAACTAGGGAGTGAAATCTAGCAGCAGTAGCGCAACTGATAAGAATTCTGATTGTGAACATTTGAATCAGACTCTACAATTGCATATTCCAAAATGTGGATTTCAGGCTCAAACAAAAAATGTTTTTCAGATGGCCCATAATCTCACCGCGAACCAAAATTAATGGGTGACCAGCGAGCAAAGAGGTCTACGGCGGCACCAAACTGAAGTAGTACCAAATCTGAGGTCGCGCGCATAGATAGATATACAGTAGAAGATAAAGGCGAGTCCTTACCCTCCCGTCCCGGGAGCTGGCGTTGCACCTGACGGAGAGCGCCGTCCGCGGCGTCCCCACCACCGGGGCGAGGCGTCCCCGTCCTCTCGCCGCCCTGAGCGCGACGCGGGCCGACGACGGGCCCGCCGCCCTCCTGCTGCTGCCCCACGCCGCGGCGGCGACGGCCGGGGCCGGGGCGGCGGACGGGTAGGAGACATGGAGGTCGGCTGCGAGCGCGGGAGGCGGCGCGGTGGCCATGGTGCCCGGTGCCTTCGGTTCTTGGACTCACGGACAGAGTGGAGTGGCGAGCGGCTGTATAGATGTGCTGTATCTGTCGTCTTCTAGATGCGTACGGGGTGGGATGGAATGGCGAGGCCGGGGGCGAGGGGCGGTGGTATAAAAAGATGGTGAATTGGACGGACGGCGGGCGCTGTCACCGGCGTCGCGGCGTGGGGGCGGTGGGAGGTTCTGGGAGGTTCAGGGGTGCACGAGGAGGCCGTGGAAGGAGGATGAAGATGATTGGGTGGGGTGGGGTGCGTGGCTTCGGGGGAGCTGCAGAATTGTGCGCCGTGAGATCTCCGGACTCCGGGCGGGCGGCCCGATCTGCGGCGACCGGGTTCCACTCGCCTGAGCGACAGAAAAAGTGATCTTTACTCTTTTCGAAAAACTCCACCCAACATATATTACTCTCTTTATTTATTACTCCCTCCGTCCCATAATATAATAACGTTTTTGACACAAAAACTCCAACCCTAATATATATTACTCCATACAGTCCCATACTCTGAAAACAGGGTAAGTAAACAACCGGATTCTGATTCTCATGACTCGAGAGCCACAGCTAATTCTCAGGAATTCATAGCAAAGTGATCCTTAGGAATCTGTGGCCCAAACAGAGGGGGCCTTTATTCTGTCCCACAGACTCATGTACTAAGGTAACTAGTAAAACGCTCTTGCCTTGTCACGGGCTTTTGGAAAGATTTAAGATGCTACTCATGGAGCTAAAATAACTAAGAACAGTGTCATCTCAGCTAACACATTTTTTTGATAATCAGCTGACACACATCATACTTAATGTTATCTGGATTGTACTTGTGATCTCTTGGACTCAGATAGATGAATAAATAAATATAACCTATTCCAACTGAAGTTTTTCTTAGTTGAAGTGGGTTGTGTTGTATTCATTCATATCAGCATGTCCCGAGTCCAAAACATCACGAACAATAGAACGATTCACACAAGCCGTACGATTCACACAAGCCGTATTCTCTAGCCAATGATCAGTTCCATTATCCGAATGCCCTTGATAGCATGGACTCCTTTACCTCCTCAACAAGAGGTCCATAAATTGATCTATCAATTTCTTAGCTTCTTAATAACTTAGAGCATCTACTACCAAACCCCCGACTTTCTCACTAAACGTCTTAAACGTCCACCCGTTCAAGAAAGAGTTACCCAATCGAACCCTCACTTTATCCCTAAACGCCCGGACTGGCTGACATACCTCAGAACCATCTCAAATCTTGCCACCAACATTTCTGGGTTAAACTTGTGCGCACTACTGCTTAAGCAGAATTTGTGTTCTGTTTATCACAAGCTAATTTGATGTCATCTGGCCACCAACATTTGTAAGCATCTAATTGCTTTTGTCATAGCCGAAGCCAGGATTTTTCAGAATTTTTTTGTGTGCTTTTTAATTTTATTACTCTTCATTGTGGATGCAATGCACCTGGATATAGCCAAAACTTTCCCTTCAAGTAGAGACTTGTTCGAAGATTGCTAAGGTAGGTTATGCATATAGAGTTGACAGCCTTCAACATAGTTGCATAAACGGTCGCAACCTTCATCGAAATATTGGCCATTACTCAAGATTGAATGTAGCCATTACTATGTTTCACGAGGGACACAAGCAGATATTGATCTTGAAAGAAGATTAATAATCGCATGGCAAACCTTACAAAATGAGTTTTTTTAGAAGGAAGGCTCAAGATGAGCCAAACTTCCAGTTAACAAAGCAATCAACCAGCCAAGAGCTACATTGACTTACAACTTACGAGTGAAAGGAAACGATAGATATAAAGTTCTTATAAACAATTCAAATATTACAATAGCACAAGCACACAAAAACAGAAATGAAACAACTTGTAGCATCCAAGTCGTCGTCCACTAACAAAACAACACTGAAGGAGCCACCCAGAACTTGGGAGAGGCAATGCTGTACTAGGAACTATCCGTCCATTTATTTCACCAAGGAGGACCCCTGGTTCCCATCCTATTCGAAGGACACCGCACCGTCGACATGAACAAAAGTTCACCCTGGAATCCAGATGAGCCATTGGCGGCTAAAATACTTGGGGGGGCT
Source organism: Aegilops umbellulata (assembly GCA_032464435.1). Taxonomy (NCBI): domain Eukaryota; kingdom Viridiplantae; phylum Streptophyta; class Magnoliopsida; order Poales; family Poaceae; genus Aegilops; species Aegilops umbellulata. The sequence continues at coordinate 615,292,396 of CP136058.1, read as the reverse complement.
AGCTGAGTTGCCCTTCGCACAGAAGAAGCTCCCTACAAGAGACTCAAACTGTCAAATGATGATGCAAGCCCGAGAAGACGTAGTAAAGGAATAATGACTACCGTGTGAATAGGATTCGACCTTGTCGGAATGTTGAGCTCCCCACAACCTTCACTCACCACTACAATCATAGAGGGGAATCTTTTCCCTCTCACCCAGGACTACGATGACCCTCCAATGTAAGGTTGTCATAGTAAGAGAACACCGGATACCAAAGCTCATCGACTCCACCACATATCTATGTCGACCATGACAATAGAAGAGTTATCACTAGCAACCACCCACTAGTAGAAAACGGAGCTTTATTACCGGTTCGTAAGGGCCTTTACTGCCGGTTCTGCAACCGGCACTAAAGGGTGGAGTTCTGCAACCGGCACTAAAGGGTGGAGACTAAAGCCCCCCCCCCCTTTAGTACCAGTTAGGCACGAACCGCCACTAAAGGCCCACCACGTGGCGTGAGCTCGCGACGTGGTATGGGGGACCTTTAGTACCGGTTGGTGTTACCAACCGGTACTAAAGTTTTTTTTAGATTATTTTTGAAAATTTTGGAAAAAAAAGTTGATTTTTTTATTTTCAATTTTCTGAATTATTTGATGATTTAGTCTCTAATCACCCCTCTTAACTGCTTAAGTGTGGATTACTCATTCCGAATCATCTAACTTCCCGACCGGTCACCCATCCTCTCACTCCCCCAGCCTGAGCACGCTTAACTTCGGAGTTCTATTCCCCCTACTTTTCAAGTCTACAGTTATTGTTTTCCTGACAAATGAAAGCTGTCAATCCTATTAACCCTCAGCAGTTTAGCTTGAGCATTAGGTCACACGTTTCACCGTTTGAGTTTGAAACTATTATTCTAAAAAACAGTAATTATTTAGTATCACTAATATTTCTTGAATAAGTTTGACCATAGTTTGACCACAGTTTGACCATAATTTGACCAGATTTGACCAAAACTCAAAAAATTGAAATAATTATTTAGTAACACTAATATTCTTGAATAATTATGTAGTAACATTAATACTTCTTGAACAAGTAGTTTGACCATAGTTTGACCAGATTTAACCAAAATTAAAAAAACTGAAATTTGAGCATATCTTTTTTCCTTTTGGAATTTGAGGATTCTAAAAAATTGCAAACAGGCCGTAGGCAGTCAAAATCGGATGCAGATTTTCGTGCTGAATTTTTTTATATATTATACTTTTTTCCGACATCGTATGCAAAAGTTATAGCCGTTTTACTTTTTCATAACACTTTTTTGCAAAAACATGTCCAAATTTAAGTTTTTTAATTTTCCTAACTAGTAGATGTAGTAATATAGCTACATCTCGAAGAATTTTATTTTTTGAATTTTTTTATCATTTTCTTTTCTTTTTTTCAAAACTGAAATGGCGATACACGCGGGGGGGGGGTAGAGTTTGGGAATTGCCCTATAGTCTCGGTTTGTGTCTCCAAACGGGACTATAGGTCAGACACCTTTAGTCCCGGTTCGTGGCACGAACCGGTACTAAAGGTTAGCCCTTTAGTACCGGTTTGTGCCACAAACCGGTACTAAAGGTGATCGTGGGGCCCTGGCCTGACGCCAGCCTGCCACCACCCCTTTAGTACCGGTTCGTGGCATGAACCAGTACTAAAGGTTCAACACAAACTGGCATTAATGCATAGCCATTTGAACCGGCACTAATGGTACCATTAGTACCGGGCCAAAATTTAACCGGGACTAATGTGTCTCACATTAGGTCCTTTTTTTACTAGTGACCAATACCACACCAACTCGAACACTTACCTCTGCGGTCCACGGAGGATGGCTCCGAGAGGAACAATGTCAGAGTGCCGCAATCCAAAGTACAACAAAGATTTTTTACCCAAATGTTCAAAAAAAAATTCACCCAAGTAGCAGGGGTTGCCGTGTGGCGGCAGTCATGTCTAGTATGCAACTTTATTCTTGTAGACTCGTGTTGAGCCTCCAAGCATAGAGTTTTGTAGGACAGTAGCAATTTTCCCTCAAGTGTATGACCCAAGGTTTATCAATCCGTGGGAGGTGTAGGATAAAGATGGTCTCTCTCAAACAACCCTGTAACCAAATAACAAAGAGTCTCTTTTGTCCCCAACACACCAAATACAATGGTAAATTGTATAGGTGCACTAGTTCGGCGAAGAGATGGTGATACAAGTGTAATATGGATAGTAGATATTGATTTTTGTAATAGGAACAATAAAAACAACAAGTAGCAAGTAACAAAAGTGAGCACAAACGGTATTACAATACTTGAATAATATTAGGACCTCGGTCCATTCCCAAGTCTTCACATAGCTAGCTAAAGTACATCCCGGTGGCGATTCCACTGACGGGCTTCAATAGGCTCAAGCCTATAATTTCAGCTCAACATACCACTAGACAATTATATTCGAGTTCTTTACATACAACGATTGCAATGCATTTGCTAATTAGACTTAGGAACTTGATGTTTTAAGCCTAGCCTTCATTGTCATGCTAAATTTGCCACTTGTATAACCAAGCAAAGATAATGTGTCGATGTTTATCACGTTCACATGACCTGCAGGCTCCCTTAATTAATTAGCAAGACCTCGATCAATCCTCAAGTTTTCTTCGGGCAAAACTGCTATGGTACAGATAGCATTCCCTGCCATGGCGAGGGTATGGTTCATAGATCTCAAGGGTTCAAGGAGAATTACATGGAGGATTACGGAGAGAGGGAGAGGCTTGGGGAAGAAGAAGCTCAGAGAGAAGATCTGGATTTGCTACAATTCATTCCTACCCCACACACCTACACACGCAACGTTATATAACTGAGTCGTTGGGCCGGTCCCTCGGCCCACGGACTGAGGCCCAAGTTACTGGTGGTTGCACTCCCCCCTCCTTAAACGGCAGCTTGACCTCAAGTTGTAGGAAGCTCTATCAGTGCACTGGACCACTCCCATGTTGTCATTGACAGCGGTAGCCCCGACCACGCGATCTTGTACTGCTTGCGTGTGCGCCCTCCGACGTGCACCCATCGCGATGCTAGAACTTGCGCGGGCTTGGACGATGCGGTCAGTTGCTGCGCATACTGAAGCTCTTCAGTTGTGCTACTATCACCTGGTGGTGCAGCCGGCTTGAGCAGGGAGACGTGCACCACAGGGTGTATCTTGCTGGTGGCTGGTAACTGAAGGCGAGCCACTGACTGTTGCATATACGGCTGGAGTTTCATATATGCCCAATCGCCTGGTTGAAAAACTCTCTCAGAGCGATGTTTGTCTTCCTGAGTTTTCATGCGCTGTTGAGCGCGTTGGAGTTGATCACGTATAAGTGCAGTCATTGCATTCCTCTCGGACAACCAACTGGTAAGATCTGTAGGTGTATCAGACTGCAAGTTTTCCACGCCTAAATGTCTTGGTTCATAACCATAGAGAACTTTAAAGGGTGTGTGTCCAAGAGCAGAATGAAAATTTGTATTGTACCAGTATTCAGCCTGAGAGATCCACTGTGCCCATTTCTTGGGTGCAGAATGCACCATGCACCTTAAGAATTTCTCCACACACTGATTCAACTTCTTTGTTTGACCATCAGTCTCAGGGTGGTTTGCTGTGCTCATGTTCATCTTGGTGTCAGTAAGTTTGCACAGCTCTTGCCACATATTGCTAGTGAACAAGGGATCTCTGTCAGTTATGAGAACTTTAGCTAGTCCATGTAACTTGTACACATTGTCCAAATAAGCTTGTGCAACAGAAAGGGCAGTAAATGTTGGAAATATGCCCTAGAGGCAATAAATAAAGGATTATTATTATATTTCCTTGTTCATGATAATTGTCTTTTATTCATGCTATAATTGTGTTATCCGGAAATCGTAATACATGTGTGAATACATAGACACCAACATGTCCCTAGTAAGCCTCTAGTTGACTAGCTCGTTGATCAACAGATAGTCATGGTTTCCTAGCTATGGACATTGGATGTCATTGATAACATGATCACATCATTAGGAGAATGATGTGATGGACGAAACCCAATCCTGAGCATAGCACAAGATCGTATAGTTCGTTTGCTAGAGCTTTTCCAATGTCAAGTATCTTTTCCTTAGACCATGAGATCGTGTAACTCCCGGATACCGTAGGAGTGCTTTGGGTGTGCCAAACGTCACAACGTAACTGGGTGACTATAAAGGTATACTACGGGTATCTCCGAAAGTGTCTGTTGGGTTGACAAGGATCGAGACTGGGATTTGTCACTCTGTATGGCGGAGAGGTATCACTGGGCCCACTCGGTAATGCATCATCATACTGAGCTCAATGTGATCAAAGTGTTTGATCACGGGATCATGCATTACGATACGAGTAAAGTGACTTGCCGGTGACGAGATTGAACAAGGTATTGGGATACCGACGACCGAATCTCGGGCAAGTAAAATACCGATTGATAAAGGGAATTGTAAACGGGATTGATTGAATCCTCGACATCGTGGTTCATCCGATGAGATCATCGAGGAGTATGTGGGAGCCAACATGGGTATCCAGATCCCGCTGTTGGTTATTGGCCGGAGAGGCGTCTCGGTCATGTCTGCATGTCTCCCGAACCCGTAGGGTCTACACACTTAACGTTCGGTGACTCTAGGGTTGTATAGAGATGAGTATGCAGTAATCTGAAAGTTGTTCGGAGTCCCGGATGAGATCCCGGACGTCACGAGGAGTTCCGGAATGGTTCGGAGGTAAAGAATTATATATAGGAAGTGCAGTTTCGGCCATCGGGAGGATTCGGGGGGTCACCGGTATTGTACCGGGACCACCGAATGGGTCCCCGGGGTCCACCGGGTGGGGCCACCCATCCCGAAGGGCCCATGGGCTGAAGTGGGGAGGGGAACCAGCCCATAGTGGGCTGGTGCGCCCCCCTTGGCCCACCCCCTGTGCCTAGGGTTGAAACCCTAGGGTGGGGGGGCGCCCCACTTGCCTTGTGGGGTACTCCACCCCCCCTGGCCGCCTCCCCCCTTGGAGATTGGATCTCCAGGGCCGGTGCCCCCCAGGGGGCCTATATAAAGGGAGGGAGGGGCAGCCGCACCCTGAAGCTCTGGCGCCTCCCTCTCCCCTGCTACACCTCTCTCTCTCTCTCGCAGAAGCTCGGCGAAGCCCTGCTGCGGTGACTGCTGCATCCACCACCACGTCGTCGTGCTGCTGGATCTTCATCAACCTCTCCTCCCCCCTTGCTGGATCAAGAAGGAGGAGACGTCATCCGCTCCGTACGTGTGCTGAACGCGAAGGTGCCGTCCGTTCGGCACTTGGTCATCGGTGATTTGGATCACGACGAGTACGACTCCATCATCCACGTTCTAGTGAACGCTTCCGCTCGCGATCTACAAAGGTATGTAGATGCATCCGATCACTCATTGCTAGATGAACTCATAGATGGATCTTGGTGAAACCGTAGGAAAATTTTTGTTTTCTGCAACGTTCCCCAACAGTGGCATCATGAGCTAGGTCTATGCGTAGTTCTCTTTGCACGAGTAGAACACAATTGTTGTGGGCGTAGATGTTGTCAACTTTCTTGCTGCTACTAGTCTTATTTTGCTTCAGCGGTATTGTGGGATGAAGCGGCCCGGACCAACCTTACACGTACGCTTACGTGAGACCGGTTCCACCGACTAACATGCACTAGTTGCATAAGGTGGCTGGTGGGTGTCTGTCTCTCCCACTTTAGTTGGAGTGGATTCGATGAAAAGGGTCCTTATGAAGGGTAAATAGAAGTTGACAAATCACGTTGTGGCTTTAACGTAGGTAAGAAAACGTTCTTGCTAGAACCCTATTGCAGCCACGTAAAACTTGCAACAACAATTAGAGGACGTCTAACTTGTTTTTGCAGCAAGTGCTTTGTGATATGATATGGCCAAAGTTGTGATGAATGATGAATGATATATATGTGATGTATGAGATCATGTTCATGTAATAGGAATCACGACTTGCATGTCGATGAGTATGACAACTGGCAGGAGCCATAGGAGTTGTCATTATTTTTTGTATGACCTGCGTGTCATTGGAAACGCCATGTAAATTACTTTACTTTATTGCTAAACGTGTTAGCCATAGTAGTAGAAGTAATAGTTGGCGAGCAACTTCATGGAGACACGATGATGGAGATCATGGTGTCATGCCGGTGACAAGGTGACCGTGGAGCCCCAAGATGGAGATCAAAGGAGCTATATGATATTGGCCATATCATGTCATGATTATTATTTGATTGCATGTGATGTTTATCATGTTTTTGCATCTTGCTTACTTAGAACGACGGTAGTAAATAAGATGATCCCTCATAACAATTTCAAGAAAGTGTTCCCCCTAATTGTGCGCCGTTGCGACAGTTCGTTGTTTCGAAGCACCACGCGATGATCGGGTGTGATAGATTCCAACGTTCACATACAACGGGTGTAAGACAGATTTACACATGCAAACACTTAGGTTAACTTGACGAGCCTAGCATGTACAGACATGGCCTCGGAACACAAGAGACCGAAAGGTCGAACATGAGTCGTATGAAAGATACGATCAACATGGAGATGTTCACCGATGATGACTAGTCCGTCTCACGTGATGATCGGACACGGCCTAGTCGAGTCGGATCATGTTTCACTTAGATGACTAGAGGGATGTCTAATCTGAGTGGGAGTTCATTAGATAATTTGATTAGATGAACTTAATTATCATGAACTTAGTCTAAATAAACTTTGCAATATGTCTTGTAGATCAAATGGCCCACGCTAATGTCAACCTCAACTTCAATGCATTCCTAGAGAAAAACAAGCTGAAAGATGATGGCAGCAACTATACGGACTGGGTCCGGAACCTGAGGATCATCCTCATAGCTGCCAGGAAACAATATGTCCTAGAAGCACCGCTAGGTGAAGCACCCATCCCAGAGAACCAAGACGTTATGAACGCTTGGCAGCAGCGTGCTGATGATTACTCCCTCGTTCAGTGCGGCATGCTTTACAGCTTAGAACCGGGGCTCCAAAAGCGTTTTGAGCAACACGGAGCATATGAGATGTTCGAAGAGCTGAAAATGGTTTTCCAGGCTCATGCCCGGGTCGAGAGATATGAAGTCTCCGACAAGTTCTACAGTTGTAAGATGGAGGAAAATAGTTCTGTCAGTGAGCACATACTCAAGATGTCTGGGTTGCACAACCGCTTGTCCCAGCTGGACATTAACCTCCCAGACGAGGCGGTCATTGGCAGAATCCTTCAGTCGCTCCCACCTAGCTACAAGAGCTTTGTGATGAACTACAATATGCAGGGGATGGAAAAGACCATTCCTGAAGTATTTGCAATGCTGAAATCAGCGGAGGTAGAAATCAAAAAGGAGCATCAAGTGTTGATGGTCAATAAAACCACCAAGTTCAAGAAAGGCAAGGGTAAGAAGAACTTCAAGAAGGACGGCAAGGATGTTGCCGCGCCCGGTAAGCCAGTTGCTGGGAAGAAGTCAAAGAATGGACCCAAGCCTGACACTGAGTGCTTTTATTGCAAAGGGAAGGGTCACTGGAAGCGGAACTGCCCCAAATACTTTGCGGACAAGAAGGCCGACAACACTAAAGGTATATGTGATATACATGTAATTTATGTGTACCTTACCAGTGCTCGTAGTAGCTCCTGGGTATTTGATACCGGTGCCGTTGCTCATATTTGTAACTCAAAGCAGGAGCTGCGGAATAAGCGGAGACTGGCGAAGGACGAGGTGACGATGCGCGTCGGGAATGGTTCCAAGGTCGATGTGATCGCCGTCGGCACGCTACCTCTACATTTACCTACGGGATTAGTTTTAAACCTCAATAATTGTTATTTAGTGCCAAGTTTGATCATGAACATTGTATCTAGATCTCGTTTAATACGAGATGGCTACTCATTTAAATCCAAGAATAATGGTTGTTCTATTTATATGAGTGATATGTTTTATGGTCATGCTCCGATGGTCAATGGTTTATTCTTAATGAATCTCGTACGTGATGTTACACATATTCATAGTGTGAATACCAAAAGATGTAAAGTTGATAACAATAGTCCCACATACTTGTGGCACTGCCGCCTTGGTCACATTGGTGTCAAGCGCATGAAGAAGCTCCATGCTGATGGACTTTTAGAGTCTCTCGATTATGAATCATTTGACACATGCGAACCATGCCTCATGGGCAAAATGACCAAGACTCCGTTCTCCGGAACAATGGAGCGAGCAACCAACTTATTGGAAATCATACATACTGATGTGTGCGGTCCAATGAGTGTTGAGGCTCGCGGAGGATATCATTATGTTCTCATTCTTACTGATGACTTGAGTAGATATGGGTATGTCTACTTGATGAAACACAAGTTTGAGACCTTTGAAAAGTTCAAGGAATTTCAGAATGAGGTAGAGAATCAACGTGACCAAAAAATAAAGTTCTTATGATCAGATCATGGAGGAGAATATTTAAGTCACGAATCTGGCACACACTTAAGGAAATGTGGAATCGTTTCACAACTCATGCCGCCTGGAACACCTCAACGTAACGGTGTGTCCGAACGTCGTAATCGCACTCTATTGGATATGGTGCGATCTATGATGTCTCTTACTGATTTACCGCTATCATTTTGGGGATACGCTCTAGAGACAGCTACATTCACTTTAAATAGGGCACCGTCTAAATCCGTTGAGACGACACCGTATGAATTATGGTTTGGGAAGAAACCTAAGCTGTCGTTTCTGAAAGTTTGGGGATGCGATGCTTATGTCAAGAAGCTTCAACCTGAAAAGCTCGAACCCAAATCGGAAAAATGCGTCTTCAGAGGATACCCTAAGGAAACCATTGGGTATACCTTCTACCTTAGATCCGAAGGCAAGATCTTTGTTGCCAAGAACGGATCCTTTCTGGAAAAAGAGTTTCTCTCGAAAGGAGTAAGTGGGAGGAAAGTAGAACTCGATGAAGTACTACCTCTTGAACCGGAAAGTAGTGCAGCTCAGGAAAATGTTCCTGTGGTGCCTGCATCCACTGAAGAGGAAATTAATGATGATGATCAAGGTACTTCGAATCAAGTTGCTACTGAACTTCGTAGGTCCACTAGGACACGTTCGGCACCAGAGTGGTACGGCAACCCTGTCCTGGAGATCATGTTGTTAGACAACGGTGAACCTTCGAACTATGAAGAAGCGATGGCGGGCCCAGATTCCAACAAATGTCTAGAAGCCATGCAATCCGAGATAGGATCCATGTATGAAAACAAAGTATGGACTTTGACAGACTTGCCTGATGATCGGCGAGCGATAGAAAACAAATGGATCTTTAAGAAAAAGACGGACGCGGATGGTAATGTTACCATCTATAAAGCTCGACTTGTCGCTAACGGTTATCGGCAAGTTCAAGGAGTTGACTACGATGAGACTTTCTCTCCCGTAGCGAAGTTGAAGTCCGTCCGAATCATGTTAGCAATTGCCGCATACTATGATTATGAGATATGGCAAATGGACGTCAAAACGGCATTCCTTAACGGCTATCTTAAGGAAGAACTGTATATGATGCAGCCGGAAGGTTTTGTCGACCCTAAGAATGCTAACAAGGTATGCAAGCTCCAGCGATCCATTTATGGGCTGGTGCAAGCATCTCGGAGTTGGAACATTCTCTTTGATGAGATGATCAAAGCGTTTGGGTTTGCACAGACTTATGGAGAAGCCTGCGTTTACAAGAAAGTGAGTGGGAGCTCTGTAGCATTTCTCATATTATATGTAGATGACATACTTTTGATGGGAAATGATATAGAACTTTTGGACAGCATTAAGGCCTACTTGAATAAGAGTTTTTCAATGAAGGACCTTGGATAAGCTGCTTATATATTAGGCATCAAGATCTATAGAGATAGATCAAGACGCCTCATAGGTCTTTCACAAAGCACATACCTTGAAAAGATATTGAAGAAGTTCAATATGGATCAGTCCAAGAAGGGGTTCTTGCCTGTGTTGCAAGGTGTGAAATTGAGCTCAGCTCAATGCCCGACCACGGCAGAAGATATAGAAGAGATGAGTGTCATCCCCTATGCCTCGTCCATAGGGTCTATTATGTATGCCATGCTGTGTACCAGACCTAATATAAACCTTCCCGTAAGTTTGGTAGGAAGGTACCAAAGTAATCCCGGCAAGGAACACTGGACAGCGGTCAAGAATATCCTGAAGTACCTGAAAAGGACTAAGGACATGTTTATCGTTTATGGAGGTGACGAAGAGCTCGTCGTAAAGGGTTACGTCGACGCTAGCTTCGACACAGATCTGGATGACTCTAAGTCACAAACCGGATACGTGTATATATTGAATGGTGGGGCAGTAAGCTGGTGCAGCTGCAAGCAGAGCGTCGTGGCGGGATCTACATGTGAAGCGGAGTACATGGCAGCCTCGGAGGCAGCGCATGAAGTAATTTGGGTGAAGGAGTTCATCACCGACCTAGGAGTCATACCCAATGCGTCGGGGCCGATCAAACTCTTCTGTGACAACACTGGAGCTATTGCACTTGCCAAGGAACCCAGGTTTCACAAGAAGACCAGGCACATCAAGCGTCGCTTCAACTCCATTCGTGAAAATGTTCAAGATGGAGACATAGAAATTTGCAAAGTGCATACGGATCTGAATGTCGCAGATCCGTTGACTAAACCTCTCCCTAGAGCAAAACATGATCAACACCAGAACTCTATGGGTGTTCGATTCATCACAATGTAATTAGATTATTGACTCTAGTGCAAATGGGAGACTGTTGGAAATATGCCCTAGAGGCAATAATAAAAGGATTATTATTATATTTCCTTGTTCATGATAATTGTCTTTTATTCATGCTATAATTGTGTTATCCGAAAATCGTAATACATGTGTGAATACATAGACACCAACATGTCCCTAGTAAGCCTCTAGTTGACTAGCTCGTTGATCAACAGATAGTCATGGTTTCCTGGCTATGGACATTGGATGTCATTGATAACGGGATCACATCATTAGGAGAATGATGTGATGGACGAGACCCAATCCTGAGCATAGCACAAGATCGTATAGTTCGTTTGCTAGAGCTTTTCCAATGTCAAGTATCTTTTCCTTAGACCATGAGATCGTGTAACTCCCGGATATCGTAGGAGTGCTTTGGGTGTGCCAAACGTCACAACGTAACTGGGTGACTATAAAGGTATACTACGGGTATCTCCGAAAGTGTCTGTTGGGTTGACACGGATCGAGAGTGAGATTTGTCACTCCGTATGACGGAGAGGTATCACTGGGCCCACTCGGTAATGCATCATCATACTGAGCTCAATGTGATCAAAGTGTTTGATCACGGGATCATGCATTACGGTACGAGTAAAGTGACTTGCCGGTGACGAGATTGAACAAGGTATTGGGATACCGACGACCGAATCTCGGGCAAGTAAAATACCGATTGATAAAGGGAATTGTATACGGGATTGATTGAATCCTCGACATCGTGGTTCATCCGATGAGATCATCGAGGAGTATGTGGGAGCCAACATGGGTATCCAGATCCCGCTATTGGTTATTGGCCGGAGAGGCATCTCGGTCATGTCTGCATGTCTCTCGAACCCGTAGGGTCTACACACTTAAGGTTCGGTGACGCTAGGGTTGTATAGAGATGAGTATGCAGTAATCCTAAAGTTGTTCGGAGTCCCGGATGAGATCCCGGACGTCACGAGGAGTTTCGGAATGGTCCGGAGGTAAAGAATTATATATAGGAAGTTTAGTTTCGGCCATCGGGAGGATTCGGGGGGTCACCGGTATTGTACCGGGACCACCGAATGGGTCCCGGGGGTCCACCGGGTGGGGCCACCCATCCCGAATGGCCCCATGGGCTGAAGTGGGGAGGGGAACCAGCCCATAGTGGGCTGGTGCGCCCCCCTTGGCCCACCCCCTGCGCCTAGGGTTGAAACCCTAGGGTGGGGGGGGGCGCCCCACTTGCCTTGGGGGGTACTCCACCCCTGGCCGCCGCCCCCCTTGGAGATTGGATCTCCAGGGCCGGCGCCCCCCCAGGGGGCCTATATAAAGGGGGGAGGGAGGGGCAGCCGCACCCTAAAGCTCTGGCGCCTCCTCTCCCCTGCTACACCTCTCTCTCTCTCGCAGAAGCTCGGCGAAGCCCTGCTGCGGTGACTGCTGCATCCACCACCACGCCGTCGTGCCGCTGGATCTTCATCAACCTCTCCTTCCCCCTTGCTGGATCAAGAAGGAGGAGACGTCATCCGCTCCGTACGTGTGTTGAACGCGGAGGTGCCATCCGTTCGGCACTTGGTCATCGGTGATTTGGATCACGGCGAGTACGACTCCATCATCCACGTTCTAGTGAACGCTTCTGCTCGTGATCTACAAAGGTATGTAGATGCATCCGATCACTCGTTGCTAGATGAACTCATAGATGGATCTTGGTGAAACCGTAGGAAAATTTTTGTTTTCTGCAACGTTCCCCAACAGTAAAGGGATGACAAAGAGGTATGAAATGACCATATTTGCTGAACTTGTCGGTGACAACCAAGATTGTGTCATAGTTTTTGCTCTTGGGAAGGCCACTGATGAAATCCATACTAACCATATTCCAAGCTTCTTTAGGTATTGGAAGAGGGCTAAGCAAACCCGGTTTCTTGATGTGTTCTGATTTAGCTTGCTGACAAATAGAAGATGATTTAACAAACTGTTCCACCGATTGTTTGAGAGCAGGCCAGGAGAATAATGCTTTCACTCGCTGGTATGTAGCTTGCACCCCAGAATGCCCACCAATGCCACTCGAGTGTAATGAGAGCGGGATTGCCTGATGTGCTTCTTTGTTTGCTCCCAACCACACTCTGCCCTTGTGCCTGATAATTCCTTGCTGTAATGAAAAACCCTTGTTATTACTGCCAGTTACACTTAATTCAGTGAGCAATTCTTTTGCTTGAGGGTCTGTCAGGTAACCATCAGCTACTACTTCCAACCACTGAGGTGTGCAATAAGACAAGGAAAATATATTAGGCTGTGTTTCCACTCTGGATAGGGCATCTGCAGCACCATTTTCCAACCCTTTTTTGTACACCACACTGTATTTGAGTCCCATAAGCTTTAATAATGCTTTCTGTTGAATATGGTTGGAAATTTTCTGATCCTGAAAGTGTATCAGACTACGGTGATCAGTGCTGATGGTAAAATGATCATGTTGTAGATAAGATTTCCATTTCTCCACGGCTAGCAGAATGGCCAAACACTCCTTCTCATAAGTGGACAGGCCCTGAGCTTTAGGACCTAGAGCTTTACTGAGATATGCAATGGGATGCCCTTGCTGCATCAAGACTGCTCCAATCCCCACATTACTAGCATCTGTCTCTATTGTGAAGGGTTTCTTGAAATTGGGTAAGGCTAACACTGGAGCAGTGATTAATGCAGTTTGTAGTTGCTGAAAAGCTTCTTGGTTAGTGGGTGTCCACACAAACACAGTATTTTTCTTCAGTAAGTCAGTCAGGCATCTGCTGATAATTCCATAGTTCTTGATGAATTTTCTGTAATACCCTGTGAGCCCCAGAAACCCTCTCACTTGTTTGATAGTAGTGGGAACAGGCCAGTCCTTGACTGCTTGCACTTTAGCAGGATATGTACTCACTCCATCTTTGCTAATGACATGGCCCAAATACTCCAATTTCTGCTGAGCAAAAGAACACTTACTCATCTTCACATAAAGCTGATTAGCAGCTAACAAGTCAAATACTTCCTTGAGATGCTTGAGATGTTCTGCGAATGTAGCACTGAACACCAATATGTCGTCCATAAAACAGAGCACACATTTCCTGAGTAATGGAGCTAACACGGTGTTCATGCCAGTTTGAAAAGTAGCAGGTCCTTCAGTTACTCCAAAAGGAATAACTTTAAACTCATATAGCCCATTGTGCACTTTGAAAGCAGTTTTATGCTCCTCTCCTTCCACCAATCGAATTTGGTGGTATCCTGCTCTCAGATCCAACTTGGTGAACCACATGGCTCCAGCTAATTCATCCAACAGCTCATCCACTACAGGCATGGGATACTTATGTTTCACAGTAATCGCATTCAAGTGGTGATAATCAACACAAAAACGCCAGGTACCATCCTTTTTCCTGACCAACAAAACAGGAGAAACAAATGCACTGGAGCTTAGTTGAATGATACCTTGCTGTAACATAGTGGCTATTTGTTTCTCTATCTCATTTTTCTGGATTGGATTATATCTATAGGGTTTGACATTGACAGGTACAGCCCCAGGCAGCAGAGGAATTTTGTGATCAAAACTTCTGTGTGGAGGTAGAGATGTAGGTTCTGAGAACAAATTCTTGTGTTCAGCAAGTAGTTTCTGTACTTCTTCAGGCACAATTTCAGACTGAGATGGAGTATCAGATATGTGGTACAGCTGGATAATATGATCAACAGCATCCGTCTGCAGTAACCCTTTCAGTTCTTGTGCTGACATTTGCTTGCAACCATTTGCAATTTCAAGAATCCCTTTCAGTGTTACTTCTGTATTTATGTAACTGAATTTCATAATTTTCTTGCGCCAATCAACCGACATGGGACTCATGGTCTCTAACCAATTCATACCTAAAATGATGTCATAATTATACAGTGGTAATGCTTTCAGAGATGTAGTAAAACTAGTGCCCTGGCACCACCATTGAAGTCCCAATACTTGTTTAGTGCAAGTTAACAAGCCACCCCCTGCTACTCGAACCGAAGCTGGGTTGAGTTGCTCGACAGGGCACTGCAATTTCTCCACTAATTTCTCACTGATGAAGTTATTGGAGCTGCCCGAGTCAATCAGAATAAGTAGATGAGTTTTCCCTATCATGCCTTGCAACTTGATGCTCTCCTTGCAAGAAGTTCCACTAACCGCTTGTAGAGATAACTTCATTACAGTTTCTTCTGTTTCAGACGTAGTATCACTATCTGCCCTTGCTGGTTCCTCATCCACTTGCTCTGGAATTTGTAGTGCTGACAATAACTCCTCCATAACATGTATCTGAATGGATGTGGGACACTTGTGACCAGGTCCAAATTTCTCTCCACATTTGAAGCACTCTCCTCTGGCTCGTCTCTGAGCCCTAAGATTATCAAACTTCTCATAGAATTTCCCTTTTTCTATTATTTTCTGATCGCCAGGAGCTGATCCAAGTAATCCTTGGTGAATATAATGTTTGTTCCTCTGCTTGAAATCTGATTTGACTACTGGTCGACTAGTATCTTCAGCTAGCAAAGCCTCCTGTGTTTGAGCACAAGCAAATGCCACATCCACAGTTACTGGGTGTTGCAATTTAACAGCTACCCTGATCTCTTGTTTCAGTCCTTCCATAAACCGATCGACAAAAAATGTCTCATCATATGAAGGATTGTACATAAGTATCTTGTGCATATGTTCCTCAAAACAATGAGCATAATCATCCACTGAACCTTCCTGTCGCAAGGCAAAAAACACATCCATGAGTCTGGAATACTTGTTTCTATTGAACTTAGCAAACACTGCAACACATAGCTGAGGCCAGGAATCAATTGTGTACATAGCTTCATATGTTTGCAACCAGAGAGCCGCATTGCCTTGAAAATGCATAGTCGCAAAATCAACCCATAGATTTGCCTGAACAGAGTACATCCTGAAGTATTTCTCGCATTGTTGTTTCCACCACTTGGGATTATCACCATCAAATTTTGGAAAATCAGACCAAGGAATACGAGGACCGAATCTCGAATGGGAACAGTGTGCTACTGAATTGGGTGACACTCTGTGCTCATCAAGTTCATCAGAAAATTCCTCATATGTTTGAAAATGATTGCTGGTATGCTCACCCTGTCCTTGGACCGATCGGATGTTGCGCTGTGCCCGCATCTCTGTGCCTGCCGGATTCCCTTCATGACGCGGCACTTCCACCCTCAATCCCCCTGCGCGTTGCTGTTGTTGCGGCAGAGCAGATGGTGAGGGCTGCGCCTGCTCCAGAGATGAGACGCGCTTGATGACTCCAGAGAGAGCGCGCTTCATCTCGTCCACTGCTGCATCCAGCCCGTTGTTGGCGATGAGGAGCTGACCCAGCGTTGTCTCCGTGCGGTCGAGCGACGCGGTGGTGGTCTATGCGAGCGCATCGAATGCCTTCACCGAGGACGACGCATAGCTGTCGACGACGGTGCGCAGTTCCTCGATACCCTTGGCGTTGTGCACCCCTGCCTCTGAGATAGCCTTGCTCTATGAAATGGTCGCCTGAATTAACTGCTGCATCTCCGCGAGCGTCATCTCCGCCGCCGCCGCCATGCGTGCAGAGAGCGTCGGCTTGTCGGATTTCTTCGCCGTGGTTACCACCGGTCGTCCCAACCCAACTCAGGTACACCGGAGTGTTTTGCGCGTAATTCCCAGAGGAATCGCACCTTTCTTCAGGAATTAGGGGTCAATCGGCGGATCGAATCACCGGAGAAAAAAATTTGCGGATCTGACGAGGCTCTAGATACCAAATGCTACGGTATAGATAGCATTCCCTGCCATGGCGAGGGTATGGTTCATAGATCTCAAGGGTTCAAGGAGAATTACAGGGAGGATTACAGAGAGAGGGAGAGGCTTGGGGAAGAAGAAGCTCAGAGAGAAGATCTGGATTTGCTACAATTCATTCCTACCCCACACACCTACACACGCAACGCTATATAACTGAGTCGTTGGGCCGGTCCCTCGGCCCACGGACTGAGGCCCAAGTTACTGGTCGTTGCAAAAACTTATATGCACACTAAAAAGCACCGGAGAGAGTACTCATTTGCATAATCTCAATGCAAAGTTGTACTTAGAATTTATTTCTTATAACTTTTCTTAGTCTGACGCTCTAAGATACAGTATCCTAATACTAGCCATATTGAATTTTTTAATACTAGAACCCTTCTTACATAATCATATTTTCACCTGGGTGGCAATGCATATAATATTCTTTTTTTTAACTCACATAGAACTTTATTTAAACCTCCCAACCAGGGATTTCGTCCGCTACAACCTGTAAGATACAGTCTGGTGGAGCATGCAACCACACCTTACAGAGATTATTCGCCACACACTCCCTCGCTAAACGATGAGCTGCATTATTGGCCGACCGTCTAACCCATGTAATTTTCCATCTATCCCTTTCTTCCAGCAGTTGCTTCACCTCCTCGACGACGGGCCCGAGCGGTGATAAATCCTTCTCCTTGCTCTGCAGCTTACATACAATCTCTCGACAGTCCATCTCTATATGAAGGTTTTGTACATTTAGTTCCTGCGCGAGTTGTACTGCTCTTCTGCATGCTAACAGCTCCACGTTTGCCGGTTCTTTGTATTGAGGGTAAGCATGACAAGCACCTCCTATGAACGCCCCCTCCTGGTTCCGGAGCACTACACCTGCTCCTCCCCTGTCGCCAAGCTTGGAAATCGCCCCGTCTACATTAGCTTTCACCCACTCATCCTCAGGCAGGCACCATTTGTCCCTGGGGGCTGGATTATCGAGTTTGCTCTTCCTCCCATGGATAGTTTTCCACTCGCTCATCAATGCAACAACCCGTCTCGCAATCCCATTAGCACCTTCTATTCTCTGCCCATCTCTTGCGCTATTACGAGCCAGCCACAGCGCATAAATTCCTTGGGCCATGACCGCCCTTTCATCATCCGATGCGTCTGCCAGCCAAGATAGGAGCCATCTCGCTAATGCCTTCTGGGGGCGGACCGACTCCGGTGGGATTGCCACCGGTACCCCCAACTCCGAACGCATTATCTTCCAGAACAATCTTGAATGAAAACAGTCCCAAAATCTGTGATAGTTCGTTTCCTCCCTACCACATGCCACACAGAAAAATCCCTCTTTTATCTTCCTCCGTTTAAGCTCCGTGCCTACAGCCAGACCATTTCGTATCAAGCGCCACAAGTGAGTTTTTACCTTTCCAGGCGCTATAGTATCCCACAAGCTGAGCCAAGCCTTATGATCAGCCATCGTTGACGAGGATTCCGGCTGGCCTGTTTTGAGGCTTTTCTGCGCCATCCGCAGATGATACGCTGAGTGCACTGTGAACACACCATTTTTGGTGTAGTTCCAAGCCAAATAGTCCTGCGTAGTTGGCCCTCTCACTGTGATATGCAAGATCTCCTCAGCCTCATCCGCTGAGAACATGGCACGCACCTTATTCTGATCCCATGCATGCCTTTGCTCGGTAAGGTAACACACTCTCATTATCCCATGTATGTATCTTTGGCCCAGTGGCCTTAGACTTCCCTTCCTAGGAATCCAGTTGTCGTGGTGCACCTTGATCCTTGTTCCGTCCCATATTCTCCAAATCAGACCATCGAGCAAAAGATCCTTCCATGAAGAATACTTCTGAAGGTGAAAGAGCCCCCGTCCGGGCAGGTTGCACTTAGAATAGTCCCCTCCCTGAAATATCGAGCCTTTAAGACCCGAGCACATAGAGAATCTGGAGCCTGGAGTAGTCTCCACGCTTGTCTTGCAAGCATTGCTTGGTTGAAGGCCTTCGGATCCCGAAAACCTAGCCCACCCTCATGCTTCCTCTTACACATTTTCTCCCACGCAATCCAGTGTACCCTCTTCTGACCATTCACTTCACCCCACCAGAAGTTCGAGGAGATAGAAGACAATTTCCCGCACATTTTCTTTGTGAGTTGAAAGCAGCTCATGGTAAAAGCTGGGGTGGACTGGAGTCCTGACTTAACAAGCACCTCTCTAGCCGTCTTGGACAGCCCTTGTCCTTTCCAACCGGACACTTTTCCTCTTGCACTCTCTTCTACATACTTGAAAGTACCGTCCTTCGATTTCCCAACAACTGTGGGGATCCCAAAATACCTTTCACCCAAAGCTTCCATTGCAATGCCGCTTATCTGTTGCACCTCTGCCTTCACTTCATCAGAGCAGCCCTTCCCAAAGAATATTGCTGATTTTTGTAGATTAACTTTCTGTCCCGAAGCCACCTCGTAATCCTGCAATATACCTCTGAGAACCTCAAAATTTTCTCGGGACCCCTCCAGGAAAACCACACTATCGTCAGTGAATAAGAGGTGGGTAACCGTAGGCCCATTTGATCCAAACGATACTCCCTTCAGCCCTTTCTTCCGCTGTGCACTCTTCAACATCACAGAAAAACCTTCTACACAGAAGAGGAAAAGATATGGTGAGAGGGGGTCTCCCTGCCTAAGCCCACGCGAGGGTATAAACCTAGGAGAGAAACCCCCATTCAGCTTCACAGAGAAGGTAGCTGATTTGACACATCTCATGATCATCTCTGTCTAGTGACAAGAGAAGCCAAACTTCAGCAAGACTTTTTCAAGAAAATCCCATTCCACCCTATCGTAGGCTTTCATCATATCGAGCTTTACCGCACACAACGGTTTCCTCCTCTTCCTCTTCCTTATTGCATGTACACACTCATATGCCACCAACACATTATCAATTATAAGCCTTCCAGGTACAAATGCGCTCTGTTCTTCGGAAATCATAAAAGGCAATACCACCTTAAGCCGGTTAGCCAGTGCTTTCACGGCGATTTTGTACAGAACGTTACAGAGACTAATAGGTCGGAACTGCGAGAGAAGCTCCGGTGAGCTTACTTTCGGTATCATCACTATAACCGTGTCATTAAAGCTTGTCGGGGTAGCCGTTCCAGCAAGAAACTCACGTATCTCATTACACACATCATCTCTTACCAGCTCTCAATGCTTCTGGTAGAACATGGCCGGCAGCCCATCCGGCCCCGGAGCCTTTGTGGGGCCCATCTGAAACAGGGCTACCTCAATTTCCTTGTCCGTAAAAGGAGCATCCAGCTTACTATTCATGTCCGCCGTGACCGCATTTTCAATGTGCTGCAAAACCCTTGCACCCTCTTGCGATCCCTCGGATGCAAACAGCTGCGTATAGAACTGCGCAGCCATCGCCCTCATACCCTCGTCATCAGTGCACATTGATCCATCTTCTCTTTTTAGAGCCTTTACCATGTTTTTCCGCTTGTGGTGAGACGCTCGATTCTGAAAATACTTAGTGTTTTGGTCTCCATAGGTAAGCCAGTCCACTCGGGACCTCTGTTTGTAGTATACCTCCTCTCTCTCATATAGCTCATGTAATTGGTCCTCAATATCTTTGATTTCCTGCCCGTACCATGTCCACACAGCACGCTCTTTTGCGTCAACCAACTGACCCTTCAAGTGAGCTATTTGTTTTTTGATAGATCCGAACACTTGGCGACTCCACACCCGCATAGCTCTTGACGTGAGCCTGAAGCGACTGCATGCCGCACCGAGTGCACCTCTCGTCTGATTGGTTGCTTGCGCTTCGGCCCATGCACTAGCAATCATTGCTTCGTACCCCTCATGCTTGGTCCATGCTTCTTCATACATGAAAGGCCTCTGGCCTCCCTGATGCCCCGCAGCTGGTGCCTCCTGCACCTTAACCACCAGCGCCTGATGGTCAGACTCCTCGGTCATTACATGTAGAACTTCAGCCGCCGGGTAGAGCTGTGCAAACTCAGCATTACAAGTAGTCCTATCCAAACGCACTTGTATGTTGTCGATGCTGTCCCTCTTATTGTCCCATGTAAAGGGATAGCCCGAGAACCCAAGATCCGCAAGCCCGCAGTCGGACAAGCATTCTGAAAACTTTGCCATTTGGCTCAAGCTCCTTGGATTACCACCAATCTGCTCTTTTTGGAGAAGCGCTTCATTAAAGTCCCCCGCGCAAATCCACGGGAGGTTATCTTGTGAACGTAAGTAGCGAAGCACCTCCCACGTCTTCATCCTTCGTTCCACACACGGTTCCCGTAGATTCCAGTGAACCTAAAGGCGACCCCGTCTGCCACAATCTGTGCGTCGACATAGTATTGGCACCAAGGCCTCACTATCACCTCCACCGACTCCTTCCACCACAACGCTAACCCTCCACTCTTGCCATTGCAATTAACAGCTACCCCATTTCTGAATCCTAGGCTCCACTTCAGTCTCTCCATAGCACGTGAGGTCTTTTTTGTTTCAGACAAGAATACCACCGCTAGGTTGTATGACCTGATCAGGTCCCTTAGCTCGCCCACTGTCGGGTCCAACCCCAACCCCCGACAGTTCCAGGCTAGGATATTCATTGCTCCCGGCGGCCACCCATCCTAGGAGGGTCCGCCGATGAACCATTGTTCTCTTCAATACGGTCAAACACAGACGAGGTTTTCTGCCTCGTGTCACGAACAAAAGTATCAATGCCCACCTGTCTATCCAGATCACCCTTAGCAACGCAATGTTGTTTCGGTCTCCTTTTCCTCTCCACCTGAGCAATATGTCTTGGGCTATTTGGAGATCGCCTTTCCACATAGTGCTCTGGCCTCGGTTTCCTCACGTAGTACCCTTGTCTGCGCTCCCTCTCCCTGAACTGGCTCGATGATCTAGCTTCCCCATGATCCCACTGGCCATACTGCTTGTACCTGTTTCTCAGTTCGGCCTGCTTCTCTTGCTGCCTCTGACGGAGCTCAGACCGCATGTCTCTTTCTCTCTTCTGCTCAATCTCATCCCGTGGTTCCCTCTCACGATTTATCGGGCCCCCTTGGTTTTCCTATTTGTGGGTACCAGTTCCCTCATGCACCCCCTCGCCAACCTCGCCAGTGCGAGATGCAGCCGGGGTAGCGAACTCATCTTGCAGGTTTCTTTTCATGGGTATATCGCGTACAGTACCAGACTTCCTCCTCCTCTATTCTCCCTCACTTGACCTGACGCTCCCATAGCTATTTGCTGTTGGGGAACGTAGTAATTTCAAAAAAAATCCTACGCACACGCACGATCATGGTGATGCATAGCAACGAGAGGGGAGAGTGTTGTCTACGTACCCTCGTAGACCGAAAGCAGAAGCATTATATCAACGCGGTTGATGTAGTCGTACGTCTTCATGATCCGACCGATCCAAGCACCATTACTCTGGCACCTCCGAGTTCTTAGCACACGTTCAGCTCGATGACAATCCCCGGGCTCCGATCCAGCAAAGCATTGGGGATGAGTTCCGTCAGCACGACGGCATGGTGACGATCTTGGTGTTCTACCGTCGCAAGGCTTCGCCTAAGCACCGCTACAATATGACCGAGGTGTAATATCATGGAGGGGGGCACCGCACACGGCTAAGGAACGATCACGAAGATCAACTTTTGTGTCCTTGGGTGCCCCCTTCCCCTGTATATAAAGGAGCAAGGGGGAGGGGCGGTCGGCCTAGGAGGGGGCGTGCCAAGGGGAGTCCTACTCCCACCGGGAGTAGGACTCCCTCCTTCCTTGTTGGAGTAGGAGAAGGGGAAACAGGAGGAGAGGAATAAGGAAAAGGGGGCTGCGCCCCTTGTCCAATTCGGACCAGAGGGGGGGCGCAGGCCTCCTTCCTTTTGGCCTCTCTCCTCTATTCCCGTATGGCCCAATAAGGCCCATATACTCCCCGGCGAATTCCCGTAACTCTCCGGTACTCCGAAAAATACCCGAACCACTCAGAACCTTTCCGATGTCCGAATATAGTCGTCCAATATATCGATCTTTACGTCTCGACCATTTTGAGACTCCTCGTCATGTCCCCGATCTTATCCGGGACTCCGAACTCCTTCGGTACATCAAAACTCATAGACTCATAATATAACTGTCATCGAAACCTTAAGCGTGCGGACCCTACGGTTCGAGAACAATGTAGACATGACCGAGACACCTCTCCGGTCAATAACCAATAGAGGAACCTGGATGCTCATATTGGCTCCTACATATTCTACGAAGATCTTTATCGGTCAGACCGCATAACAACATACGTTGTTCCCTTTGTCATTGGTATGTTACTTGCCCGAGATTCGATCGTCGGTATCCTATACCTAGTTCAATCTCGTTACCGGCAAGTCTCTTTACTCATTCCGTAATACATCATCTCGCAACTAACTCATTAGTTGCAATGCTTGCAAGGCTTATGTGATGTGCATTACCGAGAGGGCCTAGAGATACCTCTCCGACAATCGGAGTGACAAATCCTAATCTCGAAATACGCCAACCCAACATGTACCTTCGGAGACACCTGTAGAGCACCTTTATAATCACCCAGTTACGTTGTGACGTTTGGTAGCACACAAAGTGTTCCTCCGGTAAACGGGAGTTGCATAATCTCATAGTCATAGGAACATGTATAAGTCATGAAGAAAGCAACAGCAACAAACAAAACGATCAAGTGCTAAGCTAATGGAATGGGTCATGTCAATCACATCATTCTCCTAATGATGTGATCCCGTTAATCAAATGACAACTCATGTCTATGGTTAGGAAACTTAACCATCTTTGATCAACGAGCTAGTCAAGTAGAGGCATACTAGTGACACTCTGTTTGTCTATGTATTCACACATGTATTATGTTTCCGGTTAATACAATTCTAGCATGAATAATAAACATTTATCATGAAATAAGGAAATAAATAATAACTTTATTATTGCCTCTAGGGCATATTTCCTTCAGTCTCCCACTTGCACTAGAGTCAATAATCTAGTTCACATCGCCATGTGATTTAACAGCAATAGTTCACATCACCATGTGATTAACACCCATAGTTCACATCGATATGTGATCAACACCCAAAGGGTTTACTAGAGTCAGTAATCTAGTTCACATCGCTATGTGATTAACACCCAAAGAGTACTAAGGTGTGATCATGTTTTGCTTGTGAGATAATTTTAGTCAACGTGTCTGTCACATTCAGATCCGTAAGTATTTTGCAAATTTCTATGTCTATAATGCTCTGCTCGGAGCTACTTTAGCTAATTGCTCCCACTTTCAATATGTATCCAGATGAAGACTTAGAATTATCTGGATCGGTGTCAAAACTTGCATCGACGTAACCCTTTACGACGAACCTTTTGTCACTTCCATAATCGAGAAACATATCCTTATTCCACTAAGGATAATTTTGACCGCTGTCCAGTGATCTACTCCTAGATCACTATTGTACTCCCTTGCCAAACACAGTGGTAGGGTATGCAATAGATCTGGTACACAGCATGGCATACTTTATAGAACCTATGGCCAAGGCATAGGGAATGACTTTCATTCTCTTTCTATCTTCTGCCGTGGTCGGGTTTTGAGTCTTACTCAATTTCACACCTTGTAACACAGGCAAGAACTCTTTCTTTGACTGTTCCATTTTGAACTACTTCAAAATCTTGTCAAGGTATGTACTCATTGAAAAAACTTATCAAGCGTCTTGATCTATCTCTATAGATCTTGATGCTCAATATGTAAGCAGCTTCACCGAGGTCTTTCTTTGAAAAACTCCTTTCAAACACTCCTTTATGCTTTGCAGAATAATTCTACATTATTTCCGATCAACAATATGTCATTCACATATACTTATCAGAAATGTTGTAGTGCTCCCACTCACTTTCTTGTAAATACAGGCTTCACTGCAAGTCTGTATAAAACTATATGCTTTGATCAACTTATGAAAGTGTGTATTCCAACTCCGAGATGCTTGCACCAGTCCATAGATGGATCGCTGGAGCTTGCACATTTTGTTAACACTTTTAGGATTGACAAAAACTGTCTGGTTGCATCATATACAACTCTTCTTTAATAAATCCATTAAGGAATGCAGTTTTGTTTATCCATTTGCCAGATTTCATAAAATGCGGCAATTGCTAACATGATTCGGACAGACTTATGCATAGATACGAGTGAGAAACTCTCATCGTAGTCAACACCTTGAACTTGTCGAAAACTTTTTGCGACAATTCTAGCTTTGTAGATAGTAACACTACTATCATTGTCTGTCTTCCTCTTGAAGATCCATTTATTTTCTATGGTTTGCCGATCATTGGGCAAATCCATCAAAGTCCAAACTTTGTTCTCATACATGGGTCATATCTCAGATTTCATGGCCTCAAACCATTTTGCGGAATCTGGGCTCATCATCGCTTCCTCATAGTTCGCAAGTTCGTCATGGTTTAGTAACATGACTTCCAGAACAGGATTACCGTACCACTCTGGTGTGGATCTCACTCTGGTTTACCTACGAGATTCGGTAGTAACTTGATCTGAAGTTACATGATCATCATCATTAGCTTCCTCACTAATTGGTGTAGTAGTCACAAGAACAGATTTCTGTGATGAACTACTTTCCAATAAGGGAGAAGGTACAATTACCTTATCAAGTTCTACTTTCCTCCCACTCACTTCTTTCGAGAGAAACTTCTTCTCTAGAAAGTATCCATTCTCAGCAACGAATGTCTTGCCTTTTGGATCTGTGATAGAAGGTGTACCCAACTGTCTCCTCTGGGTATCCTATGAAGACACATTTCTCCGATTTGGGTTTGAGATTATCATGATGAAACTTTTTCTCATAAGCATCGCAACCCCAAACTTTAAGAAACGACAACTTTGGTTTCTTGCCAAACCACAGTTCATAAGGTGTCGTCTCAACGGACTTAGATGGTGCCTTTTTTAACGTGAATGCAGCCGTCTTTAATGCATAACCCCAAAACGATAGTGGTAGATCGGTAAGAGACATCATAGATCGCACTATAAAGTACGATTATGACGTTCGGACACACCATTACACTATGGTGTTCCAGGTGGCATGAATTTGTGAAACTATTCCACATTGTTTTAATTGAAGACCAAACTCGTAACTCAGATATTTGTCTCTGCGATCAGGTCGTAGAAACCTTATTTTCTTGTCACGATGATTTTCCACTTCACTCTGAAATTCTTTGAATTTTTCAAATGTTTCAGACTTATGTTTCATCAAGTAGATATACCCATATCTGCTCAAATCATCTGTGAAGGTCAGAAAATAATGATACCCGCCGCGAGCCTTAACACTCATCGGATCGCATACATCAGTATGTATTATTTCCAATAAGTCAGTTGCTCGCTCCACTGTTCCGAAGAACGGAGTCTTAGTCATCTTGCCCATGAGGCATGGTTCGCAAGCATCAAGTGATTCATAATCAAGTGATTCCAAAAGTCCATCAGCATGGAGTTTCTTCATGCGCTTTACACCAATATGACCTAAACGGCAGTGCCACAAATAAGTTGCACTATCATTATTAACTTTGCATCTTTTTGGCTTCAATATTATGATTATGTGTATCAGTACGATCGAGATCCAACAAACCATTTTCGTTGGTGTGTATGACCATAAAAGGTTTTATTCATGTAAACAGAACAACAATTGTTCTCTAACTTAAATGAATAATCGTATTGCAATAAACATGATCAAATCATATTTATGCTCAACGCAAACACCAAATAACACTTATTTAGGTTCAACACTAATCCCGAAAGTATAGGGAGTGTACAATGATGATCATATCAATCTTGGAACCACTTCCAACACACATCGTCACTTCACCCTCAACTCGTCTCTGTTTATTCTGCAACTCCTGTTTCGAGTTACTACTTGTCGGTGTCAAAACCGGCGGATCTCGGGTAGGGGGTCCCGAACTGTGCGTCAAGGTCGGATGGTAACAGGAGACAAGGGACACTTTATTTTACCCAGGTTCGGGCCCTCTCGATGGAGGTAATACCCTACTCCTGCTAGATTAATATTGATGATATGGGTAGTACAAGAGTAGATCTACCACGAGATCAAGGAGGCTAAACCCTAGAAGCTAGCCTATGGTATGATTGTGTATGATGATGGTTGTCCTACGGACTACAACCCTCCGGTTTATATAGACACCAGATAGGGTTAGGGTTATACAGAGTCGGTTACAATGGTAGGAGATCTTGAATATCCGCACACCTAGCTTGCCTTCCACGCCAAGGAAAGATCCTTCCGGACACGAGACGAAGTCTTCAATCTTGTATCTTCATAGTCCTGGAGTCCGGCTATCCGAACACCCCCTAATCCAGGACTCCCTCAGTAGCCCCTGAACCAGGCTTCAATGAGGACGAGTCCGGCGCGCAGATTGTCTTCGGCATTGCAAGGCGGGTTCCTCCTCCAAATTCTTCAAGAAGATTACAAACACCAAAAAATAGTGCCCGACTCTGCAAAATAAGTTTCCACATATTGCCATATAGAGAATAATATTAACACAAATCAAATCTGCTGACGTATTCCGCAGTGCGTCATAATACTGCGGCCAAGCTCTTTATATAAATTGTTTAATCGTTCCACCTCAGCGTGTTTAGCGAGGCGGTTTCCTTGGCACGTCTTGTCAAAGCAGAGATCGTGTGCCCCTTTTAACGGGATTCTCATCAAGACGGGCGTGGGTAACCCAATCGTGCCCGTTAGCACGTTTGCCTTAATTAAAGGCTAGTCCCAGACGGTTACGGGGAGGGCTCTTGGTATTCTGCCTCTTATAAAGAGACCAAGGCCCTGCTCCCTTCTTCTACTCTCAAAATGAGCTTGCCCGTCGCCTCGAGTTCCAACACCCTAGGCTTCCAGATTCCAGGCGCACCGGACCTTCGACAATGTCCGGTTTCGACCTTCAAGGCCGATGGATGCCCTCCTCCGTCACGGAGGAGGACGTATTAAGGTTGAGGGAAGCTAAATTCCTGACCAGCAAGATTTCGCACAGGTTGCCTGTTCAAGGACAGGTGATCCCTAGCCCTCAGCCCGGTGAGAGTGTGGTATTCGTATCCCACTTCCTTCGGGGATTAGGCTTCCCAATGGATCCCTTTGTAAGGGGGCTGCTGTTTTATTATGGGCTGGAATTCCACGACTTAGCTCTGGAGTCCAACCTCCATATTTCCTCGTTCGTTGTTGTGTGCGAAGGGTTCCTCCGTGTTACCCCTCACTTCGGACTATGGCTTAAGACCTTCAAAGTAGAACCGAAGATGATCGAGGGGCGCCACGCAGAGTGCGGAGGCGCTGCTATAAAAAGAAATGCCGATGCTCCATGGCCCGAGGGCGCTTTTCAAGAGGAGCTTGGCTTGTGGCAACAGGAGTGGTTCTATATCACCGCTCCTCGGGGCACCGCATGGGTGGCGCCTCCTGCCTTTCGCTCGGGTCCCCCACCGCGGCTAGCGTCGTGGATCAACACAGGGTTAGATCGGGGCTTGCCCAAAGACGTACCTCTGCTGCAGGGCCGCATTAAGGATCTCTTGGAAGGAGACCTCAACCTGGTCAAGGTGACACAAGTCATGTTTAATCGCCGGACACTGCCCGACCAACGTCGCCCCCTTCGTCTGTGGGAGTTCAATCCAGAGGGACCGCGAGCTCTCCGGGATTTTATGGGCGCGACGCCCGTGGAGATGTATAAACTGTTCTTCGGATCACAAGAAATGTGTCCGGATTTGACCGAGGACGTAGGTTTAAGCCGTAATCGCCCGGATACTCAAGTAAGTGACCTTGTGCCCGGACCTTCTATCCGCATAATTGACTTGCTTAACAGCGCTTCACCTTTTAAGCAGGAGTGGATAGCGAAGGCGAAGCTGATCAGGTGTCCGGCTCCCCTTCCCGAAACCAGGCTGGATCCCGTACTAGTCAGGATGCTCGAGGTAGTGCCTTTGGAGGGAAATAAGGGGGAGGACAAGGAAACCATGGCTTCCTCGAAGGAGGCCATTCTGAAGGGAGGAATCGACAATTCCTCCCCTAAGGGAAAGAAAAGGGCCGCCTCTGACGACCCGGAGACCGTAGCCTCGAAGCGGGGGAAAGAATCCTTGTCAGAGGGCCTGACGCCGGGGAGCCCCTCGGCCGAACTAAACCCTCAAAGGGACCAGCTCTCCAGCGAGCCGTAAGTAAAAGAAGAGTTTTTCTTTTAAGATAAATCCTTGATTTATATCTGAGAAGTTTTTTAACCGAAACCTTACTTTGTAGTTCGGACCTCAGCCCTTCTCAGCAGAGCTCGTCCTCGGGGGATCTTCTTCCGGAGATGATGGAGAGCGGAACGCCTCCTCCTTCTGTACCGCCTAGCGAGGCGGGCAACGCTGAAGTGTCGTCGCGAAAGATTTCTCCGGATCCGACAGGGGCGGAAGGTGGCGAAGGCGCCCCCTGAGTTTCTCCGCGTCCGGCCTTTGAAGGAGGCCATGAGACGAATCCGGCACCATCTGGTGTTTGGCCGGAGGAGCTAAAGATTCTGCTGGGGCGAGCCTCTGTCTCAGAGGAGCATCGTGCGTTGATGGGCACGGTGATTGAAAAGATTTCGTCCGCAGAAAGCGGTTTGCACGAGGCCGTCAAAAGTTTACTGACGGGCTTTGAGGTAAGTTAAATAATGTATACTTGTGTTAGTTGCGCATAAGTAAAGTGCGTCCTGTGTAGATAGTAGCCCCTGAGTCTCTGTGCGTCGTTAAAATTGATGGCGCGCAGAGGATCTTAATCCCGGGTCCTTTAAGTGGCACCTCTATATGTAGGTGGCGGATTGTCCGGAGTCAAGCCGGATTGGTGATTTTGCCGAACTGAAGCGGCAGCTTGATGTATCAGAAGCCGACATCACGCTTGTCAACAAGCGGCTTGATGATGCTCAAGGTATGGAAATCATCGGGCGATGGTTAGCAAGAGGAGCTTTATGTCAATATCTTACCGTGTGTATGCTTAACGCAGATGGTGCGGCCGCCGTGGAGGGTCTTAGGGCCGAACTCGCCCGAGCGAAGGAACAAGCCAGAAAAAGCGATGCGGCTGCCGTGAAAGCCCTTGAAGAGCTAAAAGCCGAACAGGCTGCCCATTGCCGAAGCAAGGAGGAAATGGCCGATATGGACGTAAAGTTAAAGAGTGCTACTGACCGTTGCAAGCTTCTTGAAGAAGAGGATCGGGCGAGGCAAACGAGCTTAGAGAAGGATGTTGCTGACGCCAAGGATGCCCGCTCTATAATGAGAGCGGCAAGGGAAGAGCTGCGTCAAGCCGGACAAATTATGGATGGAAAGCCCTTCTCGCTGCGGAGAAAATTTTGTGATCCGAAGTTTGCCCCGTTAGACCGGATGTGGAGCGTGGAGGACACCTATCTGGATTTGGCGGCTAGTGCTGCCGATGCGACCGAACACTTTCGAGATAAAAAGGATCATGAAGTGGAGAAGCTATTTTGGTTGCAATTCCTCAATCCAGAGCGTCCACTGGCAGTGGACGATCGCCTGGCCCAATGGGCCGAACAGAATAGGTTGTCCGGACTCGCCATGAAGTACGTCATGGATCATCTGTGTCCGGGGAGCTCGGAGCCGAAGAGTTATTTCGGCTTGGTGCAGCAATTTCTTGACGTGGTGCCACGTGTCGATGCTATGAAGAGGTCAGCGTGCATAGAGGGCGCTCGGCTGGCTCTTGCCCGTGTCAAGACATACTGGACAGATATGGAGCCCACCATTGTTGCGTCCCGGGATTCGGATAAAAGCCGAATACCTTTCGAGCACTATTTTAAGGAAGTCCTCGAAGGCGCTCGCGTAATAGAGACGCAGTGCTCGAAGGATGCTATATTATGATAGCATATGTAATCATAAAACAGTATTTTTATAAATTGTAGTGGCATTTTTTAGATTTTGTGCCTTCAAGTATTAAGAACACCTCCTGTGCGGCCGTTTTAATATATATATAAATTCTGAAAGATTGCAGTCATTGGCTTCAGCCCCCACGCACATAGTGCGGGGGTGCGCGCAGAAGACGCATTTTCACACTTAACCCAACGTCTTGGTCCTACAAAGGAGGTGATAGCGCAGCGGGCTAGGCAACCGGACTATAATGCTGTAACACTTTCACTTAGCCATAGGAGCTTGACAGTGGGACTCTTTAGGTAGCCCCTTAGTGGCGACTGCGCTCGCCCGAATTCGGGGCGCGTACGTGCCGACCGGGAAACGGCCCTTCGTCAAAGCGGAGGAATCCGATAAATTCCTATAAGTCATCGAGTGGCGACCAGTCTCGCGCTACATCATGATGGTCAGTTTTCGGCTTTCTCTACTGAGGTGCTCGCCCGGCTGAACCGGGGCACAATCGCAGTAGTTCTCCTGGTGCTACCTTAGCCGATAGAGCGGAACGTAAGGTAGTCGAACTCAGGAGCCGGGCAACCCAACATTTGACCAAAGACATGATTCGGAGCTGATGCATATAGTGCCAAAACTCGCGACGCCGAACACTCCCTAAGGTGTTCGGTCTTTATGAGTGCGGGTGAAACAACACCCTTTAAAAAAGAGAACCCCTAGTGTCCAGGTACGAGCAAAAATTCTGACGTGGCCACATGCCAAAACGCCAGCCTCCTCCTTGGTTATAGTAGAAGAAACCAGGGGATGTATAGCAGCAAGAGACAGTAAAAAAAGGTTTACGCAGGGTCTTAATCTAAAAAGAATCCTTAGGACGGGTCCCTACTGCACGTCGCCTGTGTCTCCGCTGTGCTCTGTCTTGGACGGGCGCCGCACGACGTTCATCTGTAAAAGAGAGGAACTGAATTGAAAATGGGTCGTGCGGAACAAAAAGATAATAAACAAAATATAAAGTAAAAAATATATAAAGTTGAGCTTTATTGTCTCTGCATATAGCCCCTGGTACGGGGGTATATGGCGTTTAAGCCTGTGTTGATGAGGGACTTGTGTCGAACTCATTTAGTCCGGGTCCATGGCCTTTAATGACTTATATCGAAAAAGTCTTTTGGCTGGCGAGGCCATTTTATTGTGCGGCTGTTTAAGCGGCCGCACAATCCTCCGTTTGGAGGAGACGTATTTTAGTGCGCTCCCTTTAAAGAGATGATGCCTCCTGGACCGGGCATCTTAAGTGTGAGAGATGCATAGTGCGGTATTGCGTTAAAGCGAGCGAAAGCTCCGCGTCCCATTAGTGCTTGATAGCGACTTGAAAACGGGACGACAAGGAAGGTCAGCTTTTCGCGACGGAAGTTATTGGCAGAGCCAAATATGACTTCAAGCCGGAGAAAACCCATACAATGGGTGTCCGGGCCCGGTGCTACCCCTTGAAAGGAGGTTTTGCTGTGGCGGATTCTTGCTGGGTTTATGCCCATGCGGTGGATTGTATCCCGATATATCAGGTTTAGTCCACTGCCGCCGTCCATAAGGACATTGGTAAACTGGAATCCGGCAATTATTGGATCGAGTATCAGGGCAGTCCGGCCTGCGTTTTTGATATTTCCAGAATAATATAGCTGATAAAAAATGATTGGTTTTAATAACCAGTGGCGGGACCACTGAGGGATAGGTTTTATTGTGCGTACCTTTATGGGTGCCACACGTTTTGTTACGTGAAGTGAGTTCACTGTTTTAACTTCTTGTGGGAAGTTCTTTTGTTTCCTGGTGTTCTGCTTCTGGGGTTCGTCCTCGTCTTCGCTTGGTGTATCGAGCCCCTTGTGTTCAGCGTTAAGCCTTCCGAATTGTTTAAAAACCCAACAGTCTCTGTGGGTGTGATTAGCAGGCTTCCCAGAAGTACTGTGTATCTGACATATTATGTCCAGGATTCTGTTTAAGCTAGACGGATCATCCCTATTGTCCTGGAGGGGTGGTTTTGTCTGATTTTGCCGTGAGCCTTTGAATCCGGCATTGACTGCCGTGCTCTTCGGACTTTTTCCTTTGGTTCGGCGACGATCCTTATTTCGTCGTGGTTTTCCGTTTCCATCCCTGATTTCGGATGTACTTGGGTCGCTGGGGCTGCATCTTGCAAACCAGCTATCCTCTCCTGCGCAAAAGCGGGTCATGAGGCTTGTGAGTGCGGCCATTGTTCTTGGCTTTTCCTGGCCGAGGTGTCTGGCGAGCCATTCGTCTCGGACATTATGCCTGAAAGCTGCTAAGGCTTCGGCGTCCGGACAATCCACTATCTGATTCTTTTTAGTAAGGAATCTGTTCCAGAACTGCCGAGCTGATTCTCCGGGCTGTTGAGTTATGTGACTGAGATCGTCTGCGTCCGGAGGGAGGACATAGGTCCCTTGAAAATTTGCTCGGAAAGCATCCTCGAGCTCTTCCCAACTTCCAATTGTGTTTTTGGGAAGGCTTTTAAGCCAGTGCCGGGCTGGCCCTTTAAGCTTAAGGGGTAAATATTTGATGGCGTGGAGATCATCTCCTCTGGCCATATGTATGTGGAGGATATAATCCTCGATCCAGACTCTGGGGTCTGTTGTTCCATCATACGCCTCTATGTTGACGGGTTTGAATCCCTCTGGAAATTCGTAGTCCAGAACCTCGTCGGTGAAACATAGGGGGTGTGCGGCGCCCCTGTATTTGGGTGTGCCAGATTCTGATGGCTTTTTTGCATTGCTTGTGAGAGCTTGCTTTCTTGGCCCATAAATGGACCTGGCTGGGCCATGGTGCGAGTCTTTAATTGGGTCGCATGCCGCATTGAGTGCGGTGCCGCTTGCCGTTTTATGGTGGCCGTGGGGTCGTCTATCCGACCGTGTGGCTTTTTTATTTTTTGAATGCGAGGGCTCTAGGGCCTTGTCGGTGTCAAAACCGGCGGATCTCGGGTAGGGGGTCCCGAACTGTGCGTCAAGGTCGGATGGTAACAGGAGACAGGGGACACTTTGTTTTACCCAGGTTCGGGCCCTCTCGGTGGAGGTAAAACCCTACTCCTGCTAGATTAATATTGATGATATGGGTAGTACAAGAGTAGATCTACCACGAGATCAAGGAGGCTAAACCCTAGAAGCTAGCCTATGGTTTGATTGTGTATGAAGATGATTCTCCCCTACGGACTACAACCCTCCAGTTTATATAGACACCGGATAGGGTTAGGGTTACACAGAGTCGGTTACATTGGTAGGAAATCTTGAATATCCGCACACCTAGCTTGCCTTCTACGCCAAGGAAAGAACCTTCCGGACACGGGACGGAGTCTTCAATCTTGTATCTTCATAGTCCTGGAGTCCGGCAGGAGGCATAGTCCGGCTATCCGAACACCCCCTAATCCAGGACTCCCTCAGTAGCCCCTGAACCTGGCTTCAATGACGACGAGTCCGGCGCGCAAATTGTCTTCGACATTGCAAGGCGGGTTCCTCCTCCAAGTTCCTCAAGAAGATGAATAACACCAAAAAAGTGTCCGGCTCTGCAAAACAAGTTTTCACGTATTGCCATATAGAGAATAATGTTAACACAAATCAAATCTGCTGACGTATCCCGCGGTGCATCATAACACTGCGGCCAAGCCTTCTGTACGGAATATTTTTACTGCTCCACCGCTACACGTTTAACGAGGCGGTTTCCTTGGCACGTCTTATCGAAGCAGAGATCGTGCGCCCCCTTCAACGGGATTCTCATTAATACGGACGTGGGTAACCCAAACGTGCCTGTTAGCACGTCTTGCCTAACTCAAGGCTAGTCCAAGACGGTTACGGGGAGGGCTCTTGGTATTCCGCCTCTTATAAAGAGTCCAAGGCCCCGTCCCCTCTTCTATTCCCAAAACGAGCTCGCCCGTCGCCTCGAGTTCCAACACCCTAGACTCCCAGATTTCAGGCGCGCCGAACCTTCAACAATGTCCGGTTCTGATCTTCAGGGTCGATGGATGCCCTCCTCTGTCACGGAGGAGGACGTATCAAAGTTGAGGGAAGCTAGATTTCTGACCAGCGAGATTCCGCACAGGCTGCCTGTTCAAGGACAAGCAATCCCTAGCCCTCAGCCAGGCGAGAGCGTAGTATTTATCTCCCATTTCCTCCGTGGATTAGGCTTCCCAACGGATCCCTTTGTAAGGGGGCTGATGTTCTATTACGGGCTGGAATTCCATGACCTAGCTCCGGAGTCCATCCTCCACATCTCCTCTTTCATAGTTATATGTGAAGCATTCCTCCATGTTACCCCTCACTTCGGGCTATGGCTCAAGACCTTCAAAGTAGAACCGAAGATAATCGAGGGGCGCCACGCAGAGTGCGGAGGTGCCACTATAAAAAGAAAAGCCGACACTCCGTGGCCCGAAGGCGCTCTTCAAGAAGAGCTCGGCTTATGGCAATGAGAGTGGTTCTATATTACCGCTCCTCGGGGCACCACGTGGGTGGCGCCTCCGGCCTTTCGCTCGGGTCCCCCACCACGGTTAACATTGTGGATCAATACGGAATTAGATCGGGGTTTGCCCAAAGATGTTCCTCTTCTACAGGGTCGCATTAAGGATCTCCTGGAAGGAGGCCTCAACCTGGTCAAGGTGACACAAGTCATGCTGATTCGCCGGACAATGCCCGGCCAACGTCGCCCCCTTCGCTTATGGGAGTTCAACCCAGAGGGACCGCGAGTTCTCCGAAATTAAATGGGCGTAATGCCTAAGGAGATGCATAAACTGTTCTTCGGATCGCAAGAAGCGAGTCCGGACCTGATCGAGGATGCTGGCCTAAGCCGCAATCGCCCGGATACTCAGGTAGGTGACCTTGTGTTCAGACCTTCTATCCGCATAGTTTTACTTGCTTTTTAACAGCATTTCTTCCTTTAAGCAGGAGTGGATAGCAAAGGCGAAGCTGATCCGGTGTCCGGCTCCCCTTCCCGAAACCAGGCTGGATCCCGTGCTAGTCAGGATGCTAGAGGTAGTGCCTTTGGAGGGAGATAAGGGGACCGACAAGGAAACCATGGCCTCTTCGAGAGAGGCTACTCCGAAGGGGGGAATTGAAAGTTCCCATCCTAGGGGAAAGAAGAGGGCCACCACTGACGACCCGGAAGTCCAAGCTTCAAAACGGGGGAAAGAATCCATGTCAGAGGACCCGTCGCCGAGGAGCCCCTCGGCCGAATTGAGTCCGCAAGGGGAGCGGCTCTCCAACGAGTCGTAAGTAGAAAAGGAATTGTTCTTAAGAGAAATCCTTGCTTTATATCTGAAAAGTGTTTGACCGAAACTTTGCCTTGTAGTTCGGACCTCGACCCCTCACAGCAGAACTCATCGTCGGGGGATCTCCTTCCGGAGATGATGGAGAGCGGGACGCCTCCTCTTTCTGCATCGCCGGACAAGGCGGACGACGTCGAAGTGTCACCGCAGAGGATCTCTCCGAATCTGCTAGAGGCAGAAGACGATCACATGACCCCACAAGGCTCTCCGTGCCCGACCTCCGAAGAGGTCCGTGGGACGAGTCCGACGCCAACTGGTGTTCGGCCGGGGGAGCTAAAGGTTCTGGTGGGCCGAGCTTCTATTTCAAAGTAGCATCGTGTGTTGATGCACACGGTAGTTGAAAAAATTGCAGCCGCGGGAGGCGGACTGAACGAGGCCGTCAAGAGTTTATTGGCGGGTTTTGAGGTACATTTCAAATAACGGACAGTAGTGTTAATTACGCATAATAACATGCGTCCTGTGTAGATAGTAGCCCCTGAGACTCTGTGTGGCGCAAAGATGTGCGGCACGCAGAGGATCTTAATCCCAGGTCCTTAAAATGGCGTCTGTATATGTAGGCGGCTAATTGTCCGGGGTCGAGCCGGACTCAAGATTTTGCCGAAATGAAACGGCAACTTGACGAGGCAGAGGCCGACATCGCGCTGGTCAACCAGCGGCTTGATGATGCTCAAGGTATTGATTTTTCATGGCGATTGTTAGTAAGAGGAGATCTAGGTCAAAATCTTACCGTGTGTATACTTGATGCAGATGGTGCGGTAGCCGTGGAAGGACTTAGGGCCGAACTTGCCAAAGCGAAGAGCCAAGCCAGAAGAAGCGATGCAGCTGCCTTGAGAGCCCGTGAAGAGCTGCGGGCCGAACAGGCTGCCCATTGCCGAAGCAGGGAGGAGATGGCTAATATTGCCATAGATTTGAAAAGTGTTACTGACCGTTGCAGATATCTTGAGGAGGAAGGCCGAGCCAGGCAGACGGATTTGGAGAAAGCCGTTGCTGACCTCAAGGACGCCCGCTTTGTGGTGAGAGCGACAAAGGAAGAGCTACGTCAAGCCGGACTGATTGCGGATGGAAAGCCCTTCTTGCTGCGGAGACAATTTTGTGATTCGAGGTTTGCCCTGTTGGACCGAGCGTGGAGTGTGAAGGACATCTACCTGGACTTGGCGGCTAGTGCTGCCGATGCGACCAGACACTTTCAGGATAAGGAGAATCATGAAGTGGAAAAACTCTTCTGGTCGCAGTTCACCAATCCAAGGTGTCCACTTGCGGTGGACGATCGCCTGGCCCAATGGGCCGAGCTGAATAGATTGTCCGTACTCGCCATGACGTATGCCATGGATCGCTTATGCCCAGGCGGATCAAAACCGACAAGCTATTTTAGCTTGTTGCAGCAATTTCTTGACGTGGTGCCTCGAGTAGAAGCTTTGAAGAGGTCAGCGTGCACAGAGGGTGCTCGGCTAGCTCTTGCCCGAGTTAAGACATATTGGGCAGATATGGATCCTACCGCTGTTGCGTCTCGTGATTCGGCTGAAGGCCGAAATCCTGCCGAACACTTTTTTGAGGAGGTCCTCGCGGGCGCTCGTATAATTGAGACGCAGTGTTCGAAAGATGTTGCGTTATGACAGCATATGTAATCATAGATCAGTATTTTTATAGATGGCGTATTTTTAGACTTGTGCCTTCAAGTAATAAAACCTCTCCTGTGCGGCCGTTTCAATATATATAAATTCTGAAAGATTGCAGTCGTTGGCTTCAGCCCCCCACGCACATAGTGCGGGGGTGCACGCTGAAAACGCAATATCACACTTAACCCAACGTCTTGGTCCTACAAAGGAGGTGATAGCGCAGCGGGCTAGGCAATCCGTACTATAATGCTTTAACACTTTCACTTAGCCATAGGAGCTTGACAATGGGACTCTTTAGGTAGCCCAGGAATGGCGACTGCGCTCATCCGAATTCGGGACGCATGCTAGCCTGACCGGGAAGCGGCCCTTCGTCAAAACGGAGAAGTTCGATAAACCCCTATGAGTCATCGAGTGGCGACCAGTCTCTCGCTACATCATGACAGTCGGTTTTCGGCTTTCTCTACTGAGGCGCTCGCCCGGTCAAACCGGGCGCAATCGCAGTAGTTCTCCTGGAGCTACCTTAGTCGACAGAACGGAACGTAAGGTGGCCGAACACTGGAGCCGGGCAACCCAACATGTGACCAAAATCATGACTCGGAGCTGATGCATATAGTGCCAAAACTCGCGACGCCGAACACTCCCTAAGGTGTTCGGTCTTTGTGGGTGTGTGCGGAACAACACCCTCCCCCTTTTATATAAAAAGAAAGAAAAAATCCCTTCGTGTCCAGGTACGAGCAATAATTCTGGCGTGGCCACATACCAAGACGCCAGTCTCCTCCTTGGTTATGGTAAAATGAACCAGGGGATGTATAACAGCAAGAGACAGTAAAAAAGGTTTACGCAGGGCCTTAATCTAAAAAAGAATCCTTTAGGCGGGTCCCTACTGCACGTCTGCGCCTGTGTCTCCGCTGTGCCGTGTCCTGGACGGGCGCCGTACGACATTCATCTGTGAAAGAGAGGAATTTAAATTTAAAATGGGTTGTGCGGGACAAAAAGAATAATAAAAAATAAAAATGAATGAAGTCGAGCTTTATTGTCTCTGTGTGCAGCCCCTTGTATGGCGTAGTGAGCCGACGATGATGGGGGGCTCTTGCCGAACTCATGGAGTCCGGGGCCATGGCCTTCTGTGACTTATATCAAAAAGGTCTGTTGGACGGCGAGGCCATTTTATTGTGCGGCTGTTTAGGCAGCCGTGCAATCCTCCTTTTGGAGGAGACGTATTTTAGTGCATTCCCTTTAAAGAGATGATGCCTCGAGGACCGGGCATCTTTAGCATGAGGGATGCGTAATGCGGTATTGCGTTAAAGCGCGCGAAGGCTCCTCGTCCCAGTAGTGCTTGATAGCGGCTTGAAAACGGGACTATGTGGAAGATCAGCTTCTCGCGACGAAAGTTATTGGCGGAGCCAAATATGACTGCCAGCCGAAGAAAACCCATGCAATGGGTGTCCGGGCCGGGTGCTACCCCTTGAAAGGAGGTTTTACTGTGACGGATTCTTGTTGGGTTTATGCCCATGCTGCGAATTGTATCTTGATATATCAAGTTTAGTCCACTGCCCCCGTCCATAAGGACATTGGTAAACTGGAATCCGTCTATTATTGGTTTGAGTACCAAGGCGGTCCGGCCCGCATGCTTGATATTTCGAGAATAATCTAGCTGATTGAAAGTTATTGGCTTTAATGACCAGTGGCGAGACGCCTGAGATTTAGGCTTGAATATGTGGACCTTTACGGGTGCCTCATGCCTTGTTATGTGAAGTGCGTTCACCATTTTGACTTCTTGTGGGAAGTTCTTTTGCTTCCTGGTGTGCTGCTTTTGGGGTTCGTCGTCTTCCTCGCTAGGTGTGTCGAGCCCCTTGTGTTCGGCGTTGAGCCTTCCGGACTGTTTGAAAACCCAACAGTCTCTGTGGGTACGATTAGCAGGTTTCCCAGGAGTGCTGTGTATCTGACATGTCCTGTCCATGATTCTTTTTAGGCTGGACGGATCTTCCCTGTTATCCTGAGGGGTTGGCTTCGTCTGATTGTGCTGTGAGATTTTGAATCCGGCGTTGACTGTCGTGCTCTTCAGACTTTTCTTTTTGATTCGGCGATGGTCCTTATGTCGTCGCGGCTTCTCATTTCCATCTCTGATTTCTGATGTACTTGGGTCGCTGGGGCTGCATCGTGCTAACCAGCTGTCCTCTCCTGCGCAAAAGCGGGTCATGAGGCTTGTGAGTGCGGCCATTGTTCTTGGCTTTTCCGGGCCGAGGTGTCTGGCTAGCCATTCGTCTCGGACATTATGCCTGAAAGCCGCTAGGACTTCGGCGTCCGGACAATCCACTATTTGATTCTTTTTGGTGAGGAATCTGTTCCAGAATTGCCGAGCTGCTTCTCCAGACTGCTGAGTTATGTGACTGAGGTCGTCTGCATCCGGGGGACGGACGTAGGTCCCTTGAAAATTTGCTCGGAAAGCGTCCTCGAGCTCTTTCCAACTTCCGATTGTATTTTCAGGAAGGCTTTTAAGCCAGTGCCGAGCTGGCCCTTTGAGCTTAAGAGGTAAATATTTTATGGCGTGGAGATCGTCTCCTCTAGCCATATGTATGTGGAGGATATAATCCTCGATCCAGACTCCGGGGTCCGTTGTTTAAACCCCTCTGGAAATTCATATTCCAGAACCTCATCGGTGAAGCATAGGGGGTGTGCGGCACCCCTGTATTTGGTTGCGCCGGATTCTGATGGTGTATTTTCTACATTGCTCATGGGAGCGTGCTTCCTTTGTCCGTAAATGGATCTGGCTGGGGCATGATGCGAATCATTAATTGGGTCGCATGCCGCATTGTGTGCGGCGCCGTTTGCCATTTTGTGGTGGCCGGTAGGTCGTCTATCCGACCGCGCAGCCTTGTTATTTTCCACGTTTGGGGGCTCTAGGGCCTCCTGATCGAATTCGGGCAGTAGCTTTCTCTTCGGATAGCTTTTGGTGCGGCGGCTGCCGCTGTGTTTGTCTGCGGTCTTGATTACTTTGCTCCATCTTGTCTTGAGTGCATTTTCCGCCGTCTTTAGCTTTTGCTTCTGCTTTTTTAGGCTGCTTATTGTGGCAGCTAGTCTTTTTTGGAGATTCTTCTGCTCCATGGTTTTATCCGGCGTGATATTGTCTGGAGTTTGGTTATGACAGGGGGAAGACTGTTCGTCTTCTTTACCCGTGCTGCGATGTTCACACGGCTGTTCTGAGGCATGTTCGTCACCTGCCGATTCGTCCTGCTCTATGGCGGGGTCTTGATTGAGGCGGGGTTTAGCTCGGCGTTTACGTCACCGCTTT
This sequence comes from Aegilops umbellulata, assembly GCA_032464435.1. Lineage (NCBI taxonomy): Eukaryota > Viridiplantae > Streptophyta > Magnoliopsida > Poales > Poaceae > Aegilops > Aegilops umbellulata. Next base: position 615,251,793 of record CP136058.1, on the reverse strand, counting down.
GAGTGCTTCCCGGAGGGTTCACCCTTCTTTTCGCCCCCTTTTTCCTCATTGTCAATATTTTCCGGTATATCCACCATGAGTATGTCGTGTGTGGTGGATAGCCAGTGCCCTGTGGGTGCTGGTTCCGGTTCGTCTCCGTATTCGTCGTCCATACCGTCGAGGTCTTCGGAGCTGAAGTCAAGCATATCGGTCAGATCTTCGACAGTGGCTATCAAGTGGGTGGTGGGTGTTTTTTGAATTTCTTCATCGTCCGAATCCCAACCTCGCAGACCATAATCCGGTTTGGGCTCTCCTGATAAAGAGAGAGACTTGAGAGTATTCAGGATGTCACCAAAAGGTGAGCACTGAAAGATGTCCGCGGCGGTGAACTCCATTATAGGCGCCCAATCAGATTCGATCGGCGGGGGCTTGGGAAGCCTGGAGTTCGAAGAATAATCCGGCTCCTTGGAGTCATGGGCAACGCGGAGTGCGGGACTGGCGTTCGGCTCGATCACTTTTAACGTCGCAGCCCCTGAGGTGACATCCAACCGTTCTTCCTCGACGAACGCAGCGGGCTCCGAATCAAGGATCGGGGTCGGCGCGTATGCGGCCTCCAGGACACTGTTCGGGAGCAGAGCTATATCATGCCCTTCTTGACAGTGCGGCACACTTGGCTGTGGCTCGAATCCGTCGGAGATCAAGTCTCCGCGGATATCCGCCGTGTAGTTTAAGCTTCCAAACCTGACTTGATGGCCAGGGGCGTAGCTTTCGATCTGCTCTAGATGGCCAAGCGAGTTGGCTTGCAGAGCGAAACCGCCGAAGACGAAGATCTGTACGGGGAGAAAAGTCTCACCATGGACCTCATCGCCGTTGATGATCAAAGGAGCCATCGAACCTAAAGGTGACGACACAGAGGAACTCTCAATGAAAGCACCAGTGTCGGTGTCAAAACCAGCGGATCTCGGGTAGGGGGTCCCGAACTGTGCGTTAAGGTCGGATGGTAACAGGAGACAGGGGACACTTTGTTTTACCCAGGTTCGGGCCCTCTCGGTGGAGGTAAAACCCTACTCCTGCTAGATTAATATTGATGATATGGGTAGTACAAGAGTAGATCTACCACGAGATCAAGGAGGCTAAACCCTAGAAGCTAGCCTATGGTTTGATTGTGTATGAAGATGATTCTCCCCTACGGACTACAACCCTCCGGTTTATATAGACACCGGATAGGGTTAGGGTTACACAGAGTCGGTTACATTGGTAGGAGATCTTGAATATCCGCACGCCTAGCTTGCCTTCTACGCCAAGGAAAGAACCTTCCGGACACGGGACGGAGTCTTCAATCTTGTATCTTCATAGTCCTGGAGTCCGGCAGGAGGTATAGTCCGGCTATCCGAACACCCCCTAATCCAGGACTCCCTCAGGCCTCTTGGTCGAATTCGGGCAGTAGTTTTCTCTTCGGATAGATTTTGGTGCGGCGACTGCTGCCGTATTTGTCCGCGGTCTTGATTATATTGCTCCATCTTATTCTGAGTGCATCTTTCGCCGTCTTTAGCTTCCGCTTCTGCTTTTTCAGGATGCGTGCTGTGGCAACGAGCCTTTCATGGAGATTCTTCTGCTCCGTGGTCTTATCCGGCGTGGGATCGTCCGGAGTTCTGTTATGGCCGGGGGAGGGCTGTCTGGCTTCTCTATCTGCATTGCCCTGTTTGGACGGTTGCTCTGAGGCATGCTCGTTGTCTACCGGCTCATCCTGCTCTATGGCTGGGTCCTGATCGAGGCGGGGCTTGGCTCGGCGTTTTCGTCGCCGTTTTGATTGCTTTTCGGGGGGTTTATCCCTTTTTTTCGTCCCCTTTTTCCTCGTTGTCGTTTCCTTTAGGGGTATCCACCATGAATACATCGTGAGATGGGGTGGCGGTCCAGCGTCCTACAGGTGCTGGTTCCTGTTCGTCTCCATCTTCGTCGTCCATACCGTCGAAGTCTTCGGATCCGAAGTCAAGTATGTCGGTTAAATCATCGACAGTGGCTATTAAGTGGGTGGTGGGTGGGCTTTAAATTTCTTCGTCGTCCAAATCCCAACCTCGCAGACCATAGTCCGGCCTAGGCTCTCCTGATAAAGAGAGAGACTTGAGAGAATTCAGGATATCACCGAAAGGTGAGTGCTGAAAGATGTCCGCGGCGGTGAACTCCATTATAGGCGCCCAATCGGATTCGATCGGCAGGGGCACGGGAGGCCCGGAGTTCGGAGAAGAATCCGGTTCCTCGGAGTCACGGGCCATGCGGAGTGCGGGGCTGGCGTTCGGCTCGATCGCCTTCAAGATCGCAGCCCCCGAGGTGACGTCCAACCGTTCATCCTCAACGAACGCAGCGGGCTCCGAGTCGAGGATCGGAGCTGGTGCGTGTGCGGCCTCCAGGGCACTGTTCGGAGGCAGAGCTATATCATGCCCCTCGAGGTAGTGTGGCGCACTTGGCTGTGGCTCGAACCCGTCGAAGATCAAGTCTCCACGGATATCTGCCGTGTAGTTTAAGCTTCCAAACCTGACTTGATGGCCAGGGGCGTAGCTTTCGATCTGCTCCAGACGACCAAGCGAATTGGCCCGCAGAGCGAAGCCGCCGAAGACGAAGATCTGTCCGGGAAGGAAAGTCTCACCCTGGACCTCATCGTTGTTGATGATCAAAGGAGCCATCGGGCCTAAAAGCGACCACACAGTGGAACTCTCAATGAAAGCACCAATGTCGGTGTCAAAACCGGCGGATCTCGGGTAGGGGGTCCCGAACTATGAGTCAAGGTCGGATGGTAACAGGAGACAAGGGACACTTTATTTTACCCAGGTTCGGGCCCTCTCGATGGAGGTAATACCCTACTCCTGCTAGATTAATATTGATGATATGGGTAGTACAAGAGTAGATCTACCACGAGATCAAGGAGGCTAAACCCTAGAAGCTAGCCTATGGTATGATTGTGTATGATGATGGTTGTCCTACGGACTACAACCCTCCGGTTTATATAGACACCGGATAGGGTTAGGGTTATACAGAGTCAGTTACAATGGTAGGAGATCTTGAATATCCGCACGCCTAGCTTGCCTTCCACGCCAAGGAAAGATCCTTCCGGACACGGGACGAAGTCTTCAATCTTGTATCTTCATAGTCCTGGAGTCCGGCTGAAGGTATAGTTCGGCTATCCGAACACCCCCTAATCCAAGACTCCCTCACTACTCTTAGCAACTGAACCAGTACCAAATACCAAGGGGTTGCTATAAACACTAGTAAAGTACACATCAATAACATGTATATCAAATATACCTTTGTTCACTTTGCCATCCTTCTTATCCGCCAAATACTTGGGGTGGTTCCGCTTCTAGTGACCAGTCCCTTTGCAGTATAAGCACTTAGTCTCAGGCTTAGGTCTAGACTTGGGCTTCTTCACTTGAGCAGCAACTTGCTTGCCGTTCTTCTTGAAGTTCCCTTCTATCCCTTTGCACTTTTCTTGAAACTAGTTGTCTTGTTAACCATCAACACTTGATGTTTTTCTTGATTTCTACCTTCGTCGATTTCAGCATCACGAAGAGCTTGGGAATTACTTTCGTCATCCCTTGCATATTATAGTTCATCACAAAGTTCTACTAACTTGGTGATGGTGACTAGAGAATTCTGTCAATCACTATTTTATCTGGAAGATTAACTCCCACTTGATTCAAGTGATTGTAGTACTCAGACTATCTGAGCACATGCTCACTAGTTGAGCGATTCTCCTCCATCTTTTAGCTATAGAACTTGTCGGAGACTTCATATCTCTCAACTCGGGTATTTGCTTGAAATATTAACTTCAACTCCTGGAACATCTCATATGGTCCATAACGTTCAAAACGTCTTTGAAGTCCCGATTCTAAGCCGTTAAGCATGGTGCACTAAACTATCAAGTAGTCATCATATTGAGCTAGCCAAACGTTCATAACGTCTGCATCTGCTCCTGCAATAGGTCCGTCATCTAGCGGTGCATCAAGGACATAATTCTTCTGTGCAGCAATGAGGATGAACTTCAGATCACGGATCCAATCTGCATCATTGCTACTAACATCTTTCAACACAATTTTTTCTAGGAACATATCAAAAATTAAAACAGGGGAGCTAAACGCGAGCTATTGACCTACAACATAGATATGCTAATACTACCAGGACTAAGTTCATGATAAATTAAAGTTCAATTAATCATATTACTTAAGAACTCCCACTTAGATAGACATCCCTCTAATCCTCTAAGTGATCACGTGATCCAAATTCAACTAAGCCATAACCGATCATCACGTGAAATGGATTAGTTTTCAATGGTGAACATCTTATGTTGATCATATCTACTATATGATTCACGCTCGACCTTTCGGTCTCCGTGTTCCGAGGCCATATCTGCATATGCTAGGCTCGTCAAGTTTAACCCGAGCATTCTGCATGTGCAAAACTGGCTTGCACCCGTTGTAGATGGACGTAGAGCTTATCACACCCGATCATCACGTGGTGTCTGGGCACGACGAACTTTGGCAACGGTGCATACTCAGGGAGAACACTTCTTGATAATTAGTGAGATATCATCTTAAAATGCTACCGTCAATCAAAGCAAGATAAGATGCATAAAAGATAAACATCACATGCAATCAATGTTGGGGAACGTTGCAGAAAATTAAAATTTTTCCTACGGTTTCACCAAGATCCATCTAGGAGTTCATCTAGCAACGAGTATTCAGATTAGATAGCATCTACATACCACTTTGTAGATCGCAACGGAAGCGTTCGAGTGAACGTGGATGAGGTAGTCGTACTCGCCGTGATCCAATTCACCGATGATCTAGTGCCGAACGGACGGCACCTCCGCGTTCAACACACGTACGGAAAGCGTGACGTCTCCTCCTTCTTGATCCAGCAAGGCAAAGGAGAGGTTGGGGATGAAGGCTCTAGCAACAACACGACGGCGTGGTGATGATGGAACTGCAGTACTCCGGCAGGGCTTCGCCGTGCTCAATGGAGGAGGAGGAGGAGGTGTTGGAGAGGGAGAGGGAGGCGCCAGGGCAATGGGTGATTAGCCCCCTCTCTCCCCTCCCCTTTATATAACCCCCAAGGGGGGGGGCGCCTGCCCTAGGAGATGAGATCTCCTAGGGGGGGCGGCGGCCAGGGAAGGGGGGCTTGCCCCCCAAGCAAGGGGGGCGCCCCCTTTAGGGTTTCCCTCCCCCCAAAACCCTAGGCGCATGGGCCCATGGGGGGGAGGCGCACCAGCCCACTATGGGCTGGTTCCCTCCCTCATACAGCCCATGGGGCCCTCCAGGATAGGTGGCCCCACCCGGTGGACCCCCCGGGACCCTCCGGTGGTCCCGGTACAATACCGATAACCCCGAAACTTGTCCCGATGTCCGTATGATGACTTTCCATATATAAATCTTTACCTCCGGACCATTCCGAAACTCCTCGTGACGTCCGGATCTCATCCGGGACTCCGAACAACATTCGGGTCACTGCACATACATATCCCTATAACCCTAGCGTCACCGAACCTTAAGTGTGTAGACCCTACGGGTTCGGGAGACATGCAGACATGACCGAGATGGCTCTCGGGCAATAACCAACAGCGGGATCTGGATACCCATGTTGGCTCCCACATGCTCCACGATGATCTCATCGGATGAACCACGATGTCAAGGATTCAATTAATCCCGTATACGATTCCCTTTGTCAATCGGTATTTTACTTGCCCGAGATTCGATCGTCGGTATCCCAATACCTCGTTCAATCTCGTTACCGGCAAGTCACTTTTTCTCGTACCGTAATGCATGATCCTTTGTGATCAAACACTTTGATCACCTTGAGCTCATATGATGATGCATTACCGAGAGGGCCCGGTGATACCTCTCCGTCAAGCGGAGTGACAAATCCTAGTCTCGATCCATGTCAACCCAACAGACACTTTCAGAGATACCCGTAGCATACCTTTATAGTCACCCAGTTACATTGTGACGTTTGGCACACCCAAAGCACTCCTACGGTATCCGAGAGTTACATGATCTCATGGTCTAAGGAAAGGATACTTGACATTGGAAAACTCTAGCAAACGAACTATGCGATCTTATGCTATGTTTAGGATTGGGTCTTGTCCATCACATCATTCTCCTAATGATGTGATCCCGTTATCGATGACATCTAATGTCCATAGTCAGGAAACCATGACTATCTGTCGATCAACGAGCTAGTCAACTAGAGGCTTACTAGGGACATGTTGTTGTCTGTTATTCACACATGTATTACGATTTCCGGTTAACACAATTATAGCATGAATAAAGACAATTATCATGAATAAGGAAATATAATAATAATGCTTTTATTATTGCCTCTAGGGCATATTTCCAACAGTCTCCCACTTGCACTAGAGTCAATAATCTAGTTACATTGTGATGAATCGAACACCCATAGAGTTCTGGTGCTGATCATGTTTTGCCTTAGGGAGAGGTTTAGTCAACGGATCTGCGACATTCAGATCCGTGTGCACTTTACAAATCTCTATGTCTCCATCTTGAACATTTTCACGAATGGAGTTGAAGCGACGCTTGATGTGCCTGGTCTTCTTGTGAAACCTGGGCTCCTTTGCAAGTGCAATAGCTCCAGTGTTGTCACAGAAGAGCTTGATTGGCCCCGACGCATTGGGTATGACTCCGAGGTCGGTGATGAACTCCTTCACCCAAATTGCTTCATGTGCTGCCTCCGAGGCTGCCATGTACTCCGCTTCACATGTAGATCCCGCCACGACGCTTTGCTTGCAACTGCACCAGCTTACTGCCCCACCATTCAAAATATACACGTATCCGGTTTGTGACTTAGAGTCATCCAGATCTGTGTCGAAGCTAGCGTCGACGTAACCTTTTACGACGAGCTCTTCGTCACCTCCATAAACGAGAAACATTTCCTTAGTCCTTTTTAGGTACTTCAGGATATTCTTGACCGCTGTCCAGTGTTCCTTTCCGGGATTACTTTGGTACCTTCCTACCAAACTTACGGCAAGGTTTACATCAGGTCTGGTACACAGCATGGCATACATAATAGAACCTATGGCTGAGGCATAGGGGATGACGCTCATCTCTTCTATATCTTCTGCCGTGGTCGGACATTGAGCTGAGCTCAATTTCACACCTTGTAACACAGGTAAGAACCCTTTCTTAGATTGATCCATATTGAATTTCTTCAATATCTTATCAAGGTATGTGCTTTGTGAAAGACCTATGAGGCGTCTCGATCTATCTCTATAGATCTTGATGCCTAATATATAAGCAGCTTCTCCAATGTCCTTCATTGAAAAACTTTTATTCAAATAGGCCTTAATGCTATCCAAGAGTTCTATATCATTTCCCATCAAAAGTATGTCGTCTACATATAATATGAGAAATGCTACAGAGCTCCCACTCACTTTCTTGTAAACACAGGCTTCTCCATAAGTCTGTGTAAACCCAAACGCTTTGATCATCTCATCAAAGCGAATGTTCCAACTCCGAGACGCTTGCACCAGCCCATATATCGAGCGTTGGAGCTTGCACACCTTGTCAGTGTTCTTAGGATCGACAAAACCTTCCGGCTGCATCATATACAATTCTTCCTTAAGGAAACCATTAAGGAATGCCGTTTTGACGTCCATTTGCCATATCTCATAATCATAGTATGCGGCAATTGCTAACATGATTCGGACGGACTTCAGCTTCGCTACCGGTGAGAAAGTCTCATCGTAGTCAATTCCTTGAACTTGTCGATAACCCTTAGCGACAAGCCGAGCTTTATAGATGGTCACATTACCATCCGCGTCTGTCTTCTTCTTAAAGATCCATTTATTTTCTATGGCTCGCCGTTCAACGGGCAAGTCAGTCAAAGTCCATACTTCGTTTTCATACATGGATCCTATCTCGGATTTCATGGCTTCCAGCCATTTGTCGGAATCCGGGCCCGCCATTGCTTCCTCATAGTTCGAAGGTTCACCGTTGTCTAACAACATGATTTCCAAGACAGGGTTGCCGTACCACTCTGGTGCGGAACGTGTCCTTGTGGACCTTCGAATTTCAGTAGGAGCTTGATCAGAAGCATCTTGATCATCATCATTAATTTCCTCTCTAGTCGGTGCAGGCTCCTCAGAAACGTTTTCTTGAGTTTCGCTATTTTCCGGTTCAAGAGGTAACACTTCATCAAGTTCTACTTTCCTCCCACTTACTTCTTTCGAGAGAAACTCTTTCTCTAGAAAGGATCCATTCTTGGCAACAAAGATCTTGCCTTCGGATCTGAGGTAGAAGGTATACCCAATAGTTTCTTTAGGGTATCCTATGAAGACGCATTTTTCCGACTTGGGTTCGAGCTTTTCAGGTTGAAGTTTCTTCACATAAGCATCGCATCCCCAAACTTTTAGAAACGACAGCTTAGGTTTCTTCCCAAACCATAATTCATACGGTGTCGTCTCAACGGATTTCGACGGAGCCCTATTTAAAGTGAATGCGGCAGTCTCTAAAGCATAGCCCCAAAAAGATAGCGGTAAGTCGGTAAGAGACATCATAGATCGCACCATATCTAATAGAGTGCGATTACGACGTTCGGACACACCATTACGCTGAGGTGTTCCAGGCGGCGTGAGTTGTGAAACTATTCCACATTTTCTTAAGTGTGTGCCAAATTCGTGACTCAAGTATTCTCCTCCACGATCTGATCGTAGAAACTTGATCTTTCTATCACGTTGATTTTCAACCTCACTCTGAAATTCCTTGAACTTTTCAAAGGTTTCAGACTTGTGTTTCATTAAGTAGATATACCCATATCTACTCAAGTCATCAGTGAGGGTGAGAACATAACGATAGCCACCGCGAGCCTCAACACTCATTGGACCACACACATCGGTATGTATGATTTCCAATAAGTTGGTTGCTCGCTCCATTGTTCCTGAGAACGGAGTCTTGGTCATTTTACCCATGAGGCATGGTTCGCATGTGTCAAATGATTCATAATCAAGAGACTCTAAAAGTCCATCTGCATGGAGCTTCTTCATGCGTTTGACACCTATGTGACCAAGGCGGCAGTGCCACAAATATGTGGGACTATTGTTATCAACTTTAACTCTTTTGGTACTCACACTATGAATATGTGTTGCATCACGTACGAGATTCATCAGGAACAAACCATTAACCATCGGAGCATGACCATAAAACATATCTCTCATATAAATAGAACAACCATTATTCTCGGATTTAAATGAGTAGCCATCTCGAATTAAGCGAGATCCAGATACAATGTTCATGCTCAAACTTGGCACTAAATAACAATTATTGAGGTTTAAAACTAATCCCGTAGGTAAATGTAGAGGCAGCGTGCCGACGGCGATCACATCGACCTTGGAACCATTCCCGACGCGCATCGTCACCTCGTCCTTCGCCAGTCTCCGTTTATTCCGTAGCTCCTGCTTTGAGTTACAAATGTGAGCAACTGCACCGGTATCAAATACCCAAGAGCTACTACGAGTACTGGTAAGGTACACATCAATTACATGTATATCACATATACCTTTGGTTTTGCCGGCCTTCTTGTCCGCTAAGTATTTGGGGCAGTTCCGCTTCCAGTGACCACTTCCCTTGCAATAAAAGCACTCAGTTTCGGGCTTGGGTCCATTCTTTGGCTTCTTCCCGGCAACTTGCTTACCGGGCGCAGCAACTTCCTTGCCGTCCTTCTTGAAGTTCTTTTTACCCTTGCTCCTTTTGAACTTAGAGGTTTTATTCACCATCAACACTTGATGCTCTTTCTTGATTTCTACCTCTGCTGATTTCAGCATAGCATACACCTCAGGAATGGTCTTTACCATCCCCTGCATATTGTAGTTCATCACAAAGCTCTTGTAGCTAGGTGGAAGCGACTGGAGGATTCTGTCAATGACCACTTCTTCCGGAAGATTAACTTCCAGTTGAGTCAAGCGGTTGTGCAACCCAGACATTCTGAGTATGTGCTCACTGACAGAGCTATTTTCCTCCATCTTACAGCTAAAGAATTTGTTGGAGATCTCATATCTCTCGACCCGGGCATGAGCTTGGAAAACCATTTTCAGCTCTTCGAACATCTCATATGCTCCATGTCTCTCAAAACGCTTTTGGAGCCCCGGCTCTAAGCTGTAAAGCATGCCGCACTGAACGAGGGAGTAATCATCGCATCGAGACTGCCAAGCGTTCATAACGTCTTGTTGTGCAGGGAGAATAGGTGCGTCACCCAGCAGTGCTCGTAGGACATAATCTTTCTTGGCAGCTATGAGGATGATCCTCAGGTTCCGGACCCAGTCCGTATAGTTGCTACCATCGTCTTTCAGCTTGGTTTTCTCTAGGAACGCGTTGAAGTTGAGGACTACGTTGGCCATTTGATCTACAAGACATATTGTAAATATTTAGACTAAGTTCATGATAATAAAGTTCATTTAATCAAATTATTTAATGAACTCCCACTCAGATAGACATCCCTCTTCCAATCATCTAAGTATTACATGATCCGAGTCAACTAGGCCGTGTCCGATCATCACGTGAGACGGACTAGTCAACATCGGTGAACATCTTCATGTTGATCGTATCTTCTATACGACTCATGCTCGACCTTTCGGTCTTCCGTGTTCCGAGGCCATGTCTGTACATGCTAGGCTCGTCAAGTCAACCTAAGTGTTTTGCGTGTGTAAATCTGTCTTACACCCGTTGTATGTGAACGTTAGAATCTATCACACCCGATCATCACGTGGTGCTTCGAAACAACGAACTGTCGCAACGGTGCACAGTTAGGGTGAACACTTTCTTGAAATTATTATGAGGGATCATCTTATTTACTACCGTCGTTCTAAGTAAACAAGATGCAAAACATGATAAACATCACATGCAATCAAATAATAAACGTGACATGATATGGCCAATATCACATAGCTCCTTCGATCTCCATCTTGGGGCTCCATGATCATCTTGTCACCGGCTTGACACCATGATCTTCATCATCATGATCTTCATCATCGTGTCTCCATGAAGTTGCTCGCCAACTATTACTTCTACTACTATGGCTAACTCGTTTTAGCAATAAAGTAAAGTAATTTACATGGCGATTCTCAATGACACGCAGGTCATACAAAATAAAGACAACTCCTATGGCTCCTGCCGGTTGTCATACTCATCGACATGCAAGTCGTGATTCCTATTACAATAGCATGAACATCTCATACATCACATATAGATCATTCATCATACATCACAACTTTGGCCATATCATATCACAAAGCACTTGCTGCAAAAACAAGTTAGACGTCCTCTAATTGTTGTTGCAAGTTTTACGTGGCTGAATTAGGGTTCTAGCAAGAACGTTTTCTTACCTACGTTCAAACCACAACGTGATTTGTCAACTTCTATTTACCCTTCATAAGGACCCTTTTCATCGAATCCGCTCCAACTAAAGTAGGAGAGACAGACACCCGCCAGCCACCTTATGCAACTAGTGCATGTTAGTTGGTGGAACCGGTCTCACGTAAGCGTACGTGTAAGGTTGGTCCGGGCCGCTTCATCCCACAATACCGCTGAAGCAAGATAAGACTAGTAGCGGCAAGAAGAGTTGACAACATCTACGCCCACAACAAATTGTGTTCTACTCGTGCAAGAAGAACTACGCATAGACCTAGCTCATGATGCCACTGTTGGGGAACGTTGCAGAAAATTAAAAATTTTCCTACGGTTTCACCAAGATCCATCTAGGAGTTCATCTAGCAACGAGTATTCAGATTAGATAGCATCTACATACCACTTTGTAGATCGCAACGGAAGCGTTCGAGTGAACGTGGATGAGGTAGTCGTACTCGCCGTGATCCAATTCACCGATGATCTAGTGCCCAACGGACAGCACCTCCGCGTTCAACACACGTACGGAAAGCGTGACGTCTCCTCCTTCTTGATCCAGCAAGGCAAAGGAGAGGTTGGGGATGAAGGCTCCAGCAACAACACGACGGCGTGGTGATGATGGAACTGCAGTACTCCGGCAGGGCTTCGCCGTGCTCAATGGAGGAGGAGGAGGTGTTGGAGAGGGAGAGGGAGGCGCCAGGGCAATGGGTGATTAGCCCCCTCTCTCCCCTCCCCTTTATATAACCCCCAAGGGGGGGGCGCCTGCCCTAGGAGATGATATCTCCTAGGGGGGGCGGCGGCCAGGGAAGGGGGGCTTGCCCCCCAAGCAAGGGGGGCGCCCCCTTTAGGGTTTCCCTCCCCCCAAAACCCTAGGCGCATGGGCCCATGGGGGGGAGGCGCACCAGCCCACTATGGGCTGGTTCCCTCCCTCATACAGCCCATGGGGCCCTCCGGGATAGGTGGCCCCACCCGGTGGACCCCCCGGGACCCTCCGGTGGTCCCGGTACAATACCGATAACCCCGAAACTTGTCCCGATGTCCGTATGATGACTTTCCATATATAAATCTTTACCTCCGGACCATTCCGAAACTCCTCGTGACGTCCGGGATCTCATCCGGGACTCCGAACAACATTCGGGTCACTGCACATACATATCCCTATAACCCTAGCGTCACCGAACCTTAAGTGTGTAGACCCTACGGGTTCGGGAGACATGCAGACATGACCGAGATGGCTCTCGGGCAATAACCAACAGCGGGATCTGGATACCCATGTTGGCTCCCACATGCTCCACGATGATCTCATCGGATGAACCACGATGTCAAGGATTCAATTAATCCCGTATACGATTCCCTTTGTCAATCGGTATTTTACTTGCCCGAGATTCGATCGTCGGTATCCCAATACCTCGTTCAATCTCGTTACCGGCAAGTCACTTTTTCTCGTACCGTAATGCATGATCCTTTGTGATCAAACACTTTGATCACCTTGAGCTCATATGATGATGCATTACCGAGAGGGCCCGGTGATACCTCTCCGTCAAGCGGAGTGACAAATCCCAGTCTCGATCCATGTCAACCCAACAGACACTTTCAGAGATACCCGTAGCATACCTTTATAGTCACCCAGTTACGTTGTGACGTTTGGCACACCCAAAGCACTCCTACGGTATCCGGGAGTTACATGATCTCATGGTCTAAGGAAAGGATACTTGACATTGGAAAACTCTAGCAAACGAACTATGCGATCTTATGCTATGTTTAGGATTGGGTCTTGTCCATCACATCATTCTCCTAATGATGTGATCCCGTTATCGATGACATCTAATGTCCATAGTCAGGAAACCATGACTATCTGTCGATCAACGAGCTAGTCAACTAGAGGCTTACTAGGGACATGTTGTTGTCTGTTATTCACACATGTATTACGATTTCCGGTTAACACAATTATAGCACGAATAAAGACAATTATCATGAATAAGGAAATATAATAATAATGCTTTTATTATTGCCTCTAGGGCATATTTCCAACAATCAATATAAGTGATATGATATGGCCATCATCATCTTGTGCTTGTGATCTCCATCTCCGAAGCACCGTCATGATCACCATCGTCACCGGCGCGACACCTTGATCTCCATCGTAGCATCATTGTCGTCTTGCCAATCTTATGCTTCTACGACTATCGCTACCGCTTAGTGATAAAGTAAAGCATTACAGGGCGATTGCATTGCATACAATAAAGCGACAACCATATGGCTCCTGCCAGTTGCCGATAACTCGGTTACAAAACATGATCATCTCATACAATAAAATTTGGCATCATGTCTTGACCATATCACATCACAACATGCCTTGCAAAAACAAGTTAGACGTCCTCTACTTTGTTTGTTGCAAGTTTTACGTGGCTGCTACGGGCTTAAGCAAGAACCAATCTTACCTACGCATCAAAACCACAACGATAGTTTGTCAAGTTGATACCGTTTTAACCTTCGCAAGGACCGGGCGTAGCCACACTCGGTTCAACTAAAGTAGGAGAAACTGACACCCGCCAGCCACCTGTGTGCAAAGCACGGCGGTAGAACTAGTCTCGCGTAAGCGTACGCGTAATGTCGGTCCGGGCCACTTCATCCAACAATACCGCCGAACCAAAGTATGACATGCTGGTAGGCAGTATGACTTATATCGCCCACAACTCACTTGTGTTCTACTCGTGCATATAACATCAAACCATAAAACCTAGGCTCGGATGCCACTGTTGGGGAACGTAGTAATTTCAAAAAAATTCCTACGCACACGCAAGATCATGGTGATGCATAGCAACGAGAGGGGAGAGTGTTGTCTACGTACCCTCGTAGACCTAAAGCGGAAGCGTTATATCAACGCGGTTGATGTAGTCGTACGTCTTCACGATCCGATCGATCCAAGCACCGTTACTCCGGCACCTCCGAGTTCTTAGCACACGTTCAGCTCGATGACGATCCCCGGGCTCCGATCCAGCAAAGCGTTGGGGATGAGTTCCATCAGCACGACGGCGTGGTGACGATCTTGATGTTCTACCGTCGCAGGGCTTCGCCTAAGCACCGCTACAATATGACCGAGGTGTAATATCGTGGAGGGGGGCACCGCACACGGCTAAGGAACAATCACGAAGATCAACTTTTGTGTCCTTGGGTGCCCCCCTGCCCCTGTATATAAAGGAGCAAGGGGGAGGGGCGGCCGGCCTAGGAGGGGGCGTGCCAAGGGGAGTCCTACTCCCACCGGGAGTAGGACTCCCTCCTTCCTTGTTGGAGTAGGAGAAGGGGAAAGAGGAGGAGAGGAATAAGGAAAAGGGGGTTGCGCCCCTTGTCCAATTCGGACCAGAGGGGGGGCGCAGGCCTCCTTCCTTTTGGCCTCTCTCCTCTATTCCCGTATGGCCCAATAAGGCCCATATACTCCCCGATGAATTCCCGTAACTCTCCGGTACTCCGAAAAATACCCGAACCACTCAGAACCTTTCCGATGTCCGAATATAGTCATCCAATATATCGATCTTTACGTCTCGACCATTTCGAGACTCCTCGTCATGTCCCGGTCTCATCCGGGACTCTGAACTCCTTCGGTACATCAAAACTCATAAACTCATAATATAACTGTCATCGAAACCTTAAGCGTGCGGACCCTACGGTTCAAGAACAATGTAGACATGACCGAGACACCTCTCCAGTCAATAACCAATAGCGGAACCTGGATGCTCATATTGGCTCCTACATATTCTACGAAGATCTTTATCGGTCAGACCGCATAACAACATACGATGTTCCCTTTGTCATCGGTATGTTACTTGCCCGAGATTCGATCATCGGTATCCTATACCTAGTTCAATCTCGTTACCGGCAAGTCTCTTTACTCATTCCGTAATACATCATCTCGCAACTAACTCATTAGTTGCAATGCTTGCAAGGCTTATGTGATGTGCATTACCGAGAGGGCCCAGAGATACCTCTCCGACAATCGGAGTGACAAATCCTAATCTCGAAATACGCCAACCCAACATGTACCTTCGGAGACACCTGTAGAGCACCTTTATAATCACCCAATTACGTTGTGACGTTTGGTAGCACACAAAGTGTTCCTCCGGTAAACGGGAGTTGCATAATCTCATAGTCATAGGAACATGTATAAGTCATGAAGAAAGCAACAGCAAAAAACAAAACGATCAAGTGCTAAGCTAACGGAATGGGTCATATCAATCACATCATTCTCCTAATGATGTGATCCCGTTAATAAAATGACAACTCATGTCTATGGTTAGGAAACTTAACCATCTTTGATCAACGAGCTAGTCAAGTAGAGGCATAATAGTGACACTCTGTTTGTCTATGTATTCACACATGTATTATGTTTCCGGTTAATACAATTCTAGCATGAATAATAAACATTTATCATGAGATAAGGAAATAAATAATAACTTTATTATTGCCTCTAGGGCATATTTCCTTCATTTGCACTGCCCGAGGGACCCCTGTGTGATGCCTCTTTTGTCCCCCAAGACCGACCAGGGGATGCCCGAAGCCATTCCCCCCATTGCTGATCAGGGTCCGCCGCCGGGACACAGCCCTTCTCGCCGTGCACCAGTCTTCCACAATCGAAACAGAAGTGTGGGATCTGTTCGTACTTAAAGTCGAACCAGGTTTTCTCAACATCATCTTCAGACTTCTTCAAGTAGAACCCTCTTACTAACGGCTCGAACACTGGTAGCTTAACCCTAAACCTCAGTTCAGAGCCTTTAGCAAACCCATCTTTTTCCACATCCACCCCCATAATTTTGCCAAGCCAGTTCCCTAGTGCTTCCCCAAATGCCTTCGACCGCCTATCCAGGGGTAGATCTTCAACTCTGACCCATACGTCCACCGATTCAAACCTCATCTCCATCATAGTCCTTGAGCACCAGTAAGGATGGCAATTTTATCCATGGACATGGATATCCATGGATATCCGACCCGAATGGATAGGGTTTGGATATGCTTTTCTGTCCATGGACAGCGCCCAAACCCGACCCGATTGCTCGTGGGTAGGGCATGGATATTAGCTTGTACCCGTGGGTATATCCAAACCCGACCCGATAGTATGACTTAATGGGCAAAAATCGGCTAACCCTACCCCTCAGTTACATGTCCCAGTGCAATTTTACACTTTGTTATCCAAAACATGCAAAAGAAATTACACAATCCCCGTCATAACTTTTATTAGTTGACATTCAATACCCTCTGTAACATACCCCAACGCCCTTCCCTTATTTTTATCTCCTTGTTAACTAACTCGTCATTCTCATATGTTAGAAAAATACTAAATGATCTTATGTTGTTAGTGGAGGTTGATTTACCATAGGTGAAGCCTAGCATGCCACGAAGTGAAGAATGGAAGAGCTTATGTTAACATTGTGTTATGCCTTATTTATATGTCTAGAGAGGACCCAATGGATATCCAGTGGGTATGGATATCCATCGGGTTTGGACATGGACACAATTTTTCACCCATGGATTTTTTTCATGGGTGGGCAAAGACTGTCTTCATGGATATGGATATGGATTTGATATTGTTCAACCCGATCCAAACCCGACCCATTGCCATCCTTAAGCACCAGCACATTAAAGTCATATTGCCACGGGCCGTTGTTCAGTGCATGTTTCCAATCTCCCTCGCTCCCAAACGACACCGCAAACAGGTTTCTCCCAATTACCTTAAACTGCGCCTCTCTATGCATGCAGGCCCCAAGCCCTTGACATAGACTTCTCCAGAGCACCTTTGTTCATCAGACGAGGGGTAAAAGCTTTCCCGATCGCCGACCACTTCGCCGGTCTAGCCTGCTCATGTTCAGGATCCTTGAAGACAAAGCCACCCGCTTCCTTCTCCGTCAGGACCAGTCCACCCAATCTGGCCATCAGCCCAGGCGACACAGAGGCGCTTCTGCTCTGGGAGCCCAGTGGCGTCCCCATCGCAGGAGTCTTCGCCTCCTTCTCCATCGGCGTCCTCGGGGTAGCCGTCGTCTTCTGTGTTTTCATCCCTGCCGCCGTCGCAGATCCGCCCGCCACCGTCGCCGCTCTCGGCGTTGCATCGCTGTCCCTTCTCCTTTCCGCCATGACTGCCCCCTCCACGAGAGGTTCACACTCCGGTTCCAGCACATTAAGAGCCGCCGCCGTCTCCTTCCGTGCTACCGATATCCACACCACCATCGCTCGCAAAACCCTAACCCTAGCGTTCAAGACGGTCGCCTCGCGATCGCCTCAATCACCCTTCTTATGGTGCTAGCATGACGAGAGGTTTTGATGTGCTACAAACCTCATGTGACAACGTCCTAGCGGCACATTTGTGAACAAAGGGCCACCGGTCGATGAGCTTCTTAATAACATTAGGCTAGTCATAGTGGGTAGTAACTTAGACTGATAACATGCATATGTTACTAGTCTATGTTACTATCATCATAGTTGATAGTAAAATAAGTGTAGTGTTATGCAAGTCTTCATTTATTATGTTGTAGACTCATTTTGCATTGGGGTGTGTTATGTTACAGTAACATATTAAGTTATCACAAGCATCTCTCTCCTTATTAACTTCATGCCACATAAGCATATATGTCTTGAGGTGCGTTATGTCACTACCTAAGTTACTCCCACTATGGCTAGCCTTAGGACGTCGATCCATTCCCAAGTCTTCTCATATGGCCCGTCAAAAAAAAAGTCTTCTCATATGGGTAGCTAAAATACAGCCAAGATGAGATCATGCCACTTGACCTGCAGGCTTCCTTAATTAATTAGCGGGACCTTAATCAATCCACAAGTCTTCTTGCTCCTAAATGTCAACTGCGAGCTAGACCAATTAATCTAATCTGCCATCATGCATGAATAGGAAGGGGGACCTTAACATTAAACCCATTAAGCTATGCGTGAAGGGCGGCCAACCAATTATGCCATGTGGCGCAAACTGGTTGGCTGTGGTGTGAAATCTTTTGAATTTTTTTTAGATGAAGGTGTGGATTATTTTTTTAATGTATTTTTTTAGATGGAGGTGAGGACCTCTGGTATTTTTTAAACTGATGGTTATGCAAAGTGACACTCGCACGTAGGCTACGGTGGTAATTTTTTACGGAGGTGTGGATTTTTTTCTGAGATGTCTTTTAGACGAAGGCGAGGACTCTATGTATTTTTTAAGTGGAAACGTGCACACAACTTTCTCCCAAGCGGCGCTACAGGGTGACGCCCCAACCACAAGTGAAGTACTATTTGTGAGCTAGTGCTCTCTATTATGGAAGCTAGTTCTTGGAATTATTTGCGGCAATAAGTTGGTCATATCGTACTAAGCATATATCATGCATATATAGTACTTCTTCCGTTCCTAAATATTTGTCTTTTTAGATATTTCAAATGGACTACCACATACAGATGTATATAAACATATTTTAGAGTGTAGATTCACTTATTTTGCTTCGTATGTAGTCACTTGTTGAAATCTCTAAAAAGACAATATTTTCTTCATTTAATTGTTTAGCAACCGAAATCTGTTATGTAGGTCCACATGTTTGTCATCGTTCTTTCTGGGTTATCAAAGTGATCTCTCTTCATCTTAATTACATTCTTTTCATATACGTGTCATTTTTAGCACCGGTACACCGTGAAACATGGGAGAAGTCCCTAAGCATCACTATACTTTTGATGCATTTAAGTACTATTAAAATAACGCAATCTAATTTAGAATTTCTAATAGCATGAAATTCCGCCCCAAAATAAAATAAAATTCCAACATGAAATCCAACAATATCACAAGAACAACAACTATGGTTGGCAAACTCTGCTGTTATTGCTGCGCTATAAATAGAGCTAAGCTATGGGCGACAGGCAGCAATAGTGCTACTAGCTTGTTCCTCCATATCCATCTCGCAAGAGGTTCTGATCGATCGAGATCATCCAGGTAGAAAATGGCTAGAACGGTGCTAGATGATGAGCTGTCGGTGCGCCGGGGCACGGCATCGCTGGTGGCGCCGGCACGGCTGACGCCGCGGGAGAGCAAGCCGCTGTCGGACATCGACGACCAGGCGGTCCTGCGGTGCTACACCACCATGATCCACCTCTACCGAGGCGACCCTTCCAAGCAATTCATTGACCCGGCGGCGGCGGTGCGAGCCGCGCTGGCGGAGGCGCTGGTGCACTACTACCCGCTGGCCGGCCGGCTGCGCGTGGAGGCCGGCCGGAAGCTGGTCGTGGACTGCGCCGGGCAGGGCATCGTGTTCGCGGAGGCCGACGCCGACATCGCCGTCGACGATCTCGGTGACGTGCGGTACCCGCCGTTCCCACGCTCCGAGAATTTCATCTACGACGATCATGTCTACAGGGCGCCCCCGGCCGGCGTGCCGCTATCCCTGCCCGCAATCATCGACCAGCCCCTGATGTTTGTCCAGGTGACACGGCTCAAGTGCGGAGGCTTCACCGTGTCCCAGCAGAACGCTCACTGCATCTGCGACGGCCCCGGCTTGGCGCAGTTCTGGAAGGCAGTCGGCGAGCTCGCCCGCGGCGCCGGCACGCCGTCCGTGCCGCCGGTCTGGGCCAGGGAGATCTTCAACGCGCGGCTGCCACCTCGCCCTTCCTTCCCGCACCACGAGTACCGGGAGCCAGCAGACGGGCGCGACCCGTTCGAGTCCACGCCACCGGGCGACATGGCGCGCGTCCAGTTCTGCTTCGGGCCAGAGGCCATCGCCGCGCTGCGCGGCCGGCTCGCGCCGGGAGCGGCATGGGCGTCCCAGTTGGACCTGGTGGTGGCCTGCGTGTGGCGAAGCCGCACGGCGGCCCTCGGCTACGCGCCCGGGGACGAGGTGCGGCTGAGCACGGCGGTGAACGCGCGGGGCCGGCGCGCGGACGCGTTCGGCTGCGAAATCCCCGCCGGCTACTACGGCAACGCGTTCGCCTTCGTGGTGGCGCGGTGCGCCGCCGGGGAGCTGTGCGGCCGCGGCCTGGGCTACGCGGTGGAGCTGATCAGGGAGGCCAAGGCGAGGGTGACGTACGAGTACATGCGGTCGGCGGCGGACGTGATGGTGGTGGAGGGCCGCCCCGGGATCGCGAGGAAGCGCTCGTTCGGCGTGTCGGACGTCAGGCATGCCGGGTTCGACGAGGCCGAGTTCGGGTGGGGAAAGCCCGTCTACGGCGGCGTCATCACGGACGCCCACCGCGGCGGCGCCAGCTTCCTCATGCGGGGCAAGAACGACGGGGGAGAGGACGAGACGTTCGTCGGCATCTACCTCCCGGGAGACTGCACGGCAAGGTATCGGATGGAGGTGGAGGCCCTCACCGCCGCCGCGGCCACCGCAAAGAATATGCAGCTGCACATGGAAGAAGCGTCTTCAGCTCCTCTTGCCTTGCGTGCACGCTATTAATTTTTTTTTTTTTGACGCGTTGCCCGCCGTTAATTCAATCGAGGTGGAGGCCGAGCAACTTGAACTGATTCGAACTCTCTCAAACACCGGGAATTATATATGTTTCAGTACACACATCAAATCAATGGCGGAGCTATAGCATCTACACCCTCCGTTCCGAATTACTTGTCGTATAAATGAATGTATCTAGATGTATTTTAATTCTACATAAATTCATTTCTGTGACGAGTAATTTGGAACGGAGGGAGTAGAAAATAGGTGTACATTTTCCTAAAAGTTACAAATTTAGGAGTACAACTTTTAAATTATTTATTGTATACAGGTGTAATTTATATAAGTCAATTTTCTTTCAAAAAATAATGGATGTACACCTAAATACTCAAACCAACATGTATGTTCAGTAATTTATATATACAGGTGTACATTTATTGTATATAGACGAAAACGCTCATGCATACGCACATACGTACGATAGGACGAAAATGCTCATACATACGCACATACACTCATCTCTATGAATGCACGCGCGCACGCACGCATGCACACCCTACATCTATGAGCACATCCGAAAGACTGAGCCGACACATTATCTTGGGATTAACGAAGTCGTCACAAACACCTTCGTAGCCGATGGGAACGTCTTCTGCCACCGAGCGCACATTGCCGGAATGCCTAAAATAAATTCAGGAAATGCAAGCACTCGTGGCAGTTTAGGACTTGAACTCTACTATGCCTCCTTTAACCGCTCACGGATGCTCAGTCAAACCTTTCTTGAGCTAATCACGAATTGCTCAATGCCGAATTTGTTGATGTATTTAAAAAAACTCATCAAATGTGGCTAGATTCTGATATGTAAGTGGATAGAATCACTCATGTTCTCAAATTTCAGACCTCTGGCAGCATCTTCATCCTCATCCTCCACTATCATGTCGTGCTCGAACACACAACATGTCATCACCTCTCATAAGGTCTCTGAATCCCGATGTTTAGCAGGTTTGCGAAAAACTACAAAACGGACTTGGAGCAGTTCAGATGCCTTCTCAACATCCTTTCTAGCTTCCTTCTTGTCTTTGGGCAAAGTGGGCTATTTTCTGACCAATTGGCTCAGAGATGGTCTTGATGAAGATACCTCATAGAGGATATTCTCAACTAAATAATAGCACATGTTATACTTATACCCATTGACAGTATAGATGTAAGGAGAAGCTTGTCCTTCAGTCAACATAGCAAACAGTGAAGACAATGCAGTGCATTGATGTTATTGTGAGCCCCAAGCATGCCAAGGAAAGCACGTCAAATACAGAGATTATCTGATGCAACTTCTTCAAAAATGATGGCGGGCTTCTTACAAGACCTAACTCGACTCGTACACACGTATGCGCTCCATTTTTCCTACAAGATGCCATACATGAGCTGGTATTGGAGGTAGAACAACCTGCTTTTTTGGTAGGACAATGTGCTTTGAGATTGTAAACAACACGTGTCTTTCATTGAAGTGGGTCTAACTCTTCACCGAATGAGACCTGGTCTCATAGAATTTTTTTCTCGTTGAGAAAACGTGGGAGGTGTGTGTGTGTGCGGGTTGCGGTCGCGGTCGTTACACAATTTTTGGGTTTTTCACGCTTGTTTTATCGTGCATAGGAAGCGGGCGAGGGGAGGTGGAACTATGCATCACCACGACGACGACGACATACTCCTCTTTAATATGGTAGAGATAAGATGTCAACGTACACGCAAACCCTCTACCGGGCCAACACGTTGGCGAGCATTGTGGTCGGTGAGACCTGTACTAGTGTTGCGCAATGTATCCAAAAAGGGCGTCGAACGAAGATGGAGAAGGGCAGGTCATCATGGCATACGAGTGTGGGGTGAGGGCACCGTTGATTTTTCTGTAAGATCGAGATAGAAACGGAATCAGGAGGAAGACAAGTGGGGGCGACTGGGAAAGAGCGTGAGACGTGGGAGGTGTGTGTGTGGGTTGCGATCGTGGTTGTTTCCCACTTTTTGGGTTTTCCCGTGTTTGTTCTATCACATGGAGGAAGCAGGCAAAGGGAGGTCGAACCATCATGATGACGACATGCTCCCTTTTAATAGTAGAGAGATAGGCTACCGGCATGTTGGTGAGTATTGTGGCCAGTGCGACCTGCACTAGTACTGCGTGATGTCAAAATGTAAAACAAAGGGTGCCTCCACCAGAAATCGACATCCCCATCACAAGTGTGTGTACGGTTATCGATAACGAGTGCACATGACAAATGAACAACGTGAAATATTCAAAACGAAATTCCTTGGCTTAACACTAAGAGAATATTCAATTATTTCTTGTAAAATCGTGAATTTTTTTTAAAAGGCAGACCTTTCTTGAATTTTGAACAAAATTTGAAAACAGGGACATTTTCAAAATTCAGAATGAACTTATGCACTAATTCGGAAAACAGGAATCTATTTTCAAATTCATATAAAAAATTGAATCTATGATTTTTTTAGAAACAGGAGCGTTTTTTAAAATTCTGAACAATTTTTGAAAAATGGGAACCTTTTCCGACAGTACAGAAGATTATAAAAAATGATAACACTTTTTGATTTTATGAACAAATTTGAAAAACCAGAACATTATTTAAAATACGCGAACAATTTTCAAAAATGCAATTGTTTTTTAATTTACGATTCTTTTAAACATGAACTTCTTTCCATTTGCAAACATTTTTTAAATCTCAAAGAAAAAAATTATTTCCCGGAAAAATTTTCGAAAAAAAAATATAAATAGTAGAAAAGAGAAAATGAAATGATAAAAGAAAAAGAGAGCGAAAGTAAACGGTTCAGGGACATTCTAGAAGGTTCCCAAAAACAAAACTGCCAATTAACGTTTTAGATGGTCCAAGAACCAGATCTTTCTCCATGTAAATGGGCCGGCCCATCCCCAGTTTATTCAGCCCTAATATGCGCCATATAGGAAATTCCGGTGCTTTGTACGTTTATTAAGCTTTTATTAAACGGCCTGTCAAGCACCGAATAGGATTTGCCTCCAATGTCTCACTCAAAAAGCTCAAAATTACGGGGTGAAAAAGTCTGTTACGGAAGAGAAAGGAGCCAGGCTAGGACGTGCGCCTGCATCCTTTTGCTCAATTTATTTTTCGGTTAGTTTAATTATAATTTTAAAAATTCCATGAGTACATGAACACAAAGTTGTCAAATCGAAATCAATGTTCAGACATATTCATAAAATGTTCCTGAATTCAAAAATGTTTGCCAAATTTGAAAATGTTCTCAAATTCAAACAAGTTCATGAATTCAAATATTTACAAATTAAACAATTCTTTCAAATTCATAAACTGTTAATTCGAATAAAAAACTAATCAAGAATTCAAAAAAAGTTCATGAAATTCAAGAATTCAAAAAATGATAGCAAATTCTAAAAAAATGTTTGCGTATTCCAAAAATGCTCACGCGCTTTTAAAACAATTTTTTGAATTCCAGAAATATTCAAGACTTCAAACAAGGATCAATAATTAAAAAAAGTTCGTAAATTAAAAAAATGGTCGTGAATTCATTTTGTTTTTTAAGAATTGAAGTAATGTTCGGGCAATACATATCAGTTGTGGTCTAGGAAGCCCGCAGTATAAGAGAGGTAGGCGCCCAGTCAACCATTTTGTCGCGTACGTGCTAGGATTCTTTTGCTGCGCAATTATTTCTGTTTGTTTATCTTATATGCTTTTTTGGTTTATGTATGGGTCTTTTTTTTCTTTTCTGTTTTTCTTGTTGTTTCTTTTTGGGTTGAATTTCCTCTTATTTTATGGTTCTTTTTTTTAACATACTTACTGAACATATTTTTATATACAATGAACATTTTTTTGGTATGCGGTGAACATTATTTCGGTATGCGGTGAACATTTTTAAAATATATATGAACATTTTTATATACACTAAACATTCTTCAGTATACAGTGAACATTTTTAAAATACTTGTGAACGTACTTTATATACGCTGCACATTTTTATATACATTAAGCTTTATTTGAGTGTACGATGAACTTTTTTTTTAACATAGAGGAGACCGAGGGTAAAACCTGGTCTTCGGATGTCATCTCTGTATTGGGGATCAAAGCCAAAAGGGTGAGGGGGAGTTCAGTCAGGAATGATTCCTGATTTCCGAATGTCGACCCGACACTGGGGCTCACGTCCAGACCTGAGACGCGCGGGGAGCGTTCGGCCAAGGGTGACTCTTGGCCTCCGGATACCGCTCCCGCTCTATGGCCTGAAGTTGCGTCTTCGACGAGCATCCTTAGTTCGGCCAAAGAGGGTTCCTCATCTCCAGACAGGGTGAATGTGCCCGGGCTCGAGGTCGATCCGTACATCGAATCGGGAGAAAGCTCCGGAGCAGGTGCTTCAGGGCCCACGGGGGTCCCAGGTCAAGCTGTAAATCCGGCGAAGACCAGATCGCCTCGAGCATCCACAATATACTCCAGATTGCTGAATCGAAACCGGTGCTCGGGAGCGAAGTTGTTGATTTGGTCTAGATGACCGGTTGGGTTGGCGTGCAGCACGATGCTGCCGAACACGAAGAGCTAGCCGGGGACGAAGAGGTCCCCGGTGTTGACGCCATCTCCGATGATTAGGCGTGTCATCGATCCTTTGACGATCAGACATCAGAACTCTCAATGAAAGCACCAATGTCAGTGTCGGAACCGGCGGATCTCAGGTAGGGTGTCCCGAGCTGTGGATCTAGGATCAATGAGAAACAAGGGACGAAGTACACGATGTTTACCCATGTTCAGATCCTCTCTAGGAGGTAAAACCCTACGTTTTGCTTGATTATATTGAAGTATATGATATGGTTATAGAGTCGATCTACCCTGAGATCAAATGAGCTAAACCCGAGGTTAACAGGGCGATGGATGTTGCTCTCAGCCCTAAAGCTAAAACCCTTCTGATTTATATAGACATCAATAGGGTTAGGGTTTCATATGGTCGGTAACAATAAAGGAAAGATCATCCAAAATCTTGACTTGGAAGAGACACCAGGCCTCCGTGGATCTTCTATCCTGTCATGGCTCCATCTCCAGTCCGGCCTCGTAGCTGCCCATCAGTCCGGCCCATATGGAATTGGTCGCCGCCCCGAGGACCCCTTAAATCAGGACCCCTCTGCCAGCGACCCGGAGTAGTTAGGAGGCTCCCAGGCAGGAGGCATGCGTCTTTTTGATCCAGTTATCGTTGTTATGCTAGTCTTCTTAAGGAAGACTTGTTTACTTATGTCTGTACTCAGATATTATTGCTTCCACCAACTCTTGTGTATTCGAGCTTATGCTCGAGCCCTCAAGACCCCTGACTTGTAATATAAAGCTTTTATGACTTTATTTTGAGTTTAGAGTTGTGTTGTGATATCTTTCCGTGAGTCTCTGATCTTGATCGTGCATATTTGCGTGTATGATTAGTGCACAATTGAGTCGGGGCCGTCACATGGGACTGGGTGTCGGAGATAACATCATATATAGTTCGGGTATCCACATTTCAACCTCACATATTGGCTGGATTCTAGGGGAACCTGGATTGTTCAGACGGCTGAATTTTAGGGAGACCGTTGGGCACCCATTTGATGTCCGAACACGTTCGGATGTATGAGAGAGAAATAAACTTGGATTTTGAAGACAACATTAATCATTGTAGCCCGTAACAACTCACACGGGCGTTCTACTAGTAATATTAGGACCTCGGTCCGTTCCCAAGTCTTTTCATAGCTACATAAAGCACGACCAAGATTAGATGATGCCACTTGACATTGTGTCGATGTCTATCACGCCCGGAAATGATACCCCACATGTTGATGTAAATATTGATTGTAATTATGTCGATGAGGTTTGATTGTGTGAAATATAAATATTTAAATTAATAATACGCGTGTTACTAAATTAATAACACGTGAATCACAATTAAAAATACATATAACCTTTTATATTAGACTATGTGCAGTATTAAAATATTTATTAAATATAAGTAGAATAATAGAATGAAAAATATTTCCCATGCATGATTGCATTTACTGGTAGGTCATTTTCCATACATGGCTGCATGTTGAGGTCGGTTTATTCTCATCGATAATTATATGATGATGTGGCATATGCTTACATGTTAAAATTAATAAGTTTGTGAAGATCACTCTCTTAGCTATGTATATAAATGGCTGAGTGTCTCGGTCTGAGTTGAGCTGCGCACTATTCAGGACCCTTTCCTCCTCTACAAGAAACGTCTCCTTCCTCCTCCCGTCGGCGCCGCCACGGATCCGCCCCGCCTCCGATGGCCTTTGGCCTATGGAGGTGCGGAGGATCTCGGCCCCCCGCCGGCGGGAGGGACCCCGTTCTCGTTTTTTCTAGGCCGAACGTCTTGGTTGGGGCTGTGTGGCAGCGGCGATGTTCCTCCGTAGCAATAATGTCTCCCACGTCCTATCTTCGTCCCGATGGTGCGAATAGCGTTGTCGGAGGATGTGTGGAGGTGTGTCTCCGTCGGATCTCATGGGATTCGATCGGTGCTGGTCTTCGGTGGATCTCTTTGGATCCAGTTTTTGTCCGTCTTCGTTCATGTGGTTTCAGGTTTGATCTTTCCAATCTACAACTCTCTTCAGCGGTGATGGTTCCTGCTCTGGTGTGTTGGTCCTTTGGGGCCTTAGCACGACGACTTCCCGACTGTCTACTACAACAAGATTTGCCTGACTCCGGTGATGGATGGGCGATGACGGCGTTGCGCCTTCGGCTTGCTCCAGTGCTTGTAGTCGTCGCTAGGTGGTCGATAGACCTAGTTGTAATTTTTATTACCTCTTGTGTTCTCTGTACTGCCATGATTGATGAATAGATTGAAAATTTCTCTCGCAAAAAAAGAAGAAGCTATGTATAGAAATAGGATGACCTCGATCAATCCCCAAAGTCTGCTTCGGGCTAAATGGCAATACATATCAGTTGTGGTCTAGGAAGCCCGCAGTATAAGGGAGGTAGGCGCCCAGTCAACCGTTTTGTCGCGTACGTGCTGGGATTCTTTTGATGCGCAATTATTTCTGTTTGTTTATCTTATATGCTTTTTTGGTTTATGTTTGGGTCTTTTTTTATTTTCTATTTTTCTTGTTGTTTCTTTTTGGGTTGAGTTTCCTCTTATTTTATGGTTCTTTTTTTAGCATACTTACTGAACATATTTTTATTACAATGAACATTTTTTCAGTATGCGGTGAACATTTTTAAAATATATAGGAACATTTGTATATACGCTAAACATTCTTCACTATATAGTGAACATTTTTAAAATACTTGTGAACGTACTTTATATACGCTGAACATTTTTATATACATGAAGCTTTATTTGAGTGTACTATGAACTTTTTTTTAACATAGAGTGAACATCTTCTTATACAAACTGAATTTTTTAATATATCTCGTACAGTTTTTAATACACAAGATATTTTATTAAAGCACACACTGAACATTCTTCGAAAAACCTTGGAAGAAAAACCAAAAGTAAAAAAACAAAGAGAAACACCCAATGGCCAGTTTTTGAATAAAATGGAACACAAAAAAATCAACAGGAACAACAAAAAGGAACCAACCGAACTGGGCCGGCCGATTTGCCCTTGTTAGTTGACGCCAAAGGGCAAAAGGGCGTCACCTAGGAGGTCTCGTCGCACGGGGCGTTAATAGCTTTCTTTCCACGGTAGGAAACAAAGGCAAGCGGCCGGCCACACCGATGAGACAAGATAAAAAGCTTAATTTATCGTCAAGATAAAAAGTTTACCGATGAGACAAGATAAAAAGCGGCCGGCCTGTTGGCGAGCGTTGTAGCTAGTGCAACTGCGACCTATACTAGTACTACGTGATGTAAAAATCTAAAACAGAGGGTGCCTCCACCAGAAATCGACATCCCGATCACAGGTGTGTATATGGTTGTCGATAACAAGTGCACATGACAAATGAACAACGTGAAATATTAAGAAATAAATTCCTCGGCAGATCTGAATACTATTGAAAATATTCAATTAATTCTTGTAAAATCATGACTATTTTTAAAAAGGAAAGCCTTTTCTAAGTTTTGATTTTTTTGGAAACAGGAACATTTTCAGAATTCAGAATAATTTTTGAACAGTACGAACATTTTCCGAAAACAAAACACTTTTTTGAATTTATGCACTAATCTGGAAAACAGGAATATAATTTCAAATTCCAAACAATTTTTGAATGTATGAAATGTTTTAGAAACAGGAGCACTTTTTAAAATTCTGAACAATTTTTGAAAAATGAGAACATTTTTTGACATTATAAAAAATGAGAACACTTTTTGATTTTATGTCCAAATTTGAAAAACGGGAACCATATTTGAAATACCCGAACATTTTCCATGAATGTAATTTTTTTAATTTATGATTTTTGAACATGAACTTTTGTCAATTTCCAAACATTTTTTAAATTTCAAACAAAAAATTGATTTCCTGGGCAATTTTTGAAAAACATTAAGAAAATAATAGAAAAGTTAAAATAGAATGTAAATACAAAATAGAGAGAGAAAGTAACCAGTTCTGGCACATTCTAGAAGGTTCCCAATAATAAAACCGACTAGGATCGTTTTAGAAGGTCTGAAAACCGGATCATTCTCCATGTAAATGGGCCGGCTATTCCCCAATTTATTCAGCTCCCAACCTAGGCGAGTCCCAGCCGTAAAATGCCTCATATAGGAAATTCCGTCGCTTTGTACGTTTATGAAGCTTTCATTAAAAGGCGTGTCAAGCACCAAATAGGTTTTGCCTCCAATGCCTCGGTCAAAGAGCTCAAAATTAGGGGAAGGAAAAGTCCGTTACGGAAGACGAAGGAGCCAGGCTAGGACGGTGCAACCGCCTCGTTTTTCT
The DNA here is from genome assembly GCA_032464435.1 of Aegilops umbellulata. Lineage (NCBI taxonomy): Eukaryota > Viridiplantae > Streptophyta > Magnoliopsida > Poales > Poaceae > Aegilops > Aegilops umbellulata. The sequence continues at coordinate 615,222,133 of CP136058.1, read as the reverse complement.
CAATTTATTTTCCGTTAGTTTAATTTTTGTTTTGAAATTTCATGAGTACAAAACAAAAAAGTTGTCAATTCGAACCAAATGTTCACACGTATTCATGAAATGTTCCTGAATTTGAAAATGCTAGCCAATTAGAAATTTTTTCTCAAATTCAAAACAAGTTCGTGAAATTAAAAAATGTTCATGGATTCAAAATATTCACAAATTCAAAATATGCACAAATTCAAAAATGTTTTCAAATTCAAAAACTGTTCACTTGAATTAAAAAAAGTTCATGAATTCAAAAACAGTTCATAAAATAAAAAAATCATGAATTCAAAAAATTATAGTGAATTCTAAAAAATGTTTGCGTCTATAAAAAATGTTGACACGCTTACAAAACAATGTTTTTGGATTCCAGAAATATTTAAGAATACAAACAAGGATCCCATGCAAAGAAAACAAACAAGGATCAATAATTAAAAAAAATTATGAATTTAAAAAATGGTCGGGAATTGAAGAAATTTTTTGTGAACTCAAAAATTCAAATAATGTTCAAGTTCATCAAAAGATGATAGTGCTCGCACCGGGATGGATTACCGCAAGCGGCAAATAGACGGAGCAACGCCCGCAGTATAAGAGAGGTAGGCTGGCCCAGTCAACCGTTTTGTCGCAATTATTTTTGCTTGTTTATCTATGCATTTTTGCTTTTCATTTGGTTTATTTCTGGGGATTTTTTCTTTCTTTTCTTTTTTCATTTTGTTTCTTTTTGGGTTGAATTTTATCATTCTGTTTTTTAACATACTTACTGAACATATTTTTATAAACAATGAACATTTTTTCAGTATGCGATGAACATTTTTAATATATATATATATATATATATATATATATATATATATATATATATATATGAACATTAGTATATATGCTAAACATTTCTTCAGTTTACAGTGAACATTTTTTAAATACTTGCGAATTTTCTTTATATACGCTGAACATTTTTATATACATCAAGCTCTATTTGAATGTACCATGATTGATTGTATTTAACTTAGAGTGAACATCTTTTATACAGATTGAACTTTTTTAATATATCTCATACATTTTTTAATACACAAGATATTTTATTAAAGCACACACCGAACATTCTTTGAAAAACCCTGCAAGAACAAACCAAAAGTAAAAAAACAAAGAGAAAACACCCAATGGCCAGTTTTTCAAAAAAAAAAAAGGAAAACAAAAAATCAACAGGAACAAAAATAATTATAAGCAAACGAACTGGGACGGTCTATTTGCCCTTGTTGCTGGTGTAGCCTCGCTTAGTTGATGCCAAAGAGCGAAAGGGCGTTAATAGCTTTCTTTCCACGGTAGGAAACAAAGAGGAGCAGCCGGCCACACCGATGAGGCGATGAGACAAGATAAAAAGCTTAATTTATCATCAACGTTAGATTAGTTTGTCTTTAAAACCATAGAAGTAGAATCGTGGAATTACAAAGATCAACAATCAATTTGGAACAGATTCAACACTATAAACTCATTGTCATGCAAATTCCTTGACAATTAATTAGGAACAGAAATATTTAAAACCAACATAAATTGACATGCAAATCGTTCGCAATTACCATGCTTCCCAGCTGAGTTCGCTGGTTAGGCCGGTCCTTTTATATTTCATAAATAAGCGAAATGTGGGCAATTGATGCAGGTTTTGAAGAAAACCGATGGGAAAAACAGACATGTAAATTTGAAAGAAGAACCACCAGACAGCTGACGACAGAACCTGAGATGGCAGCTCCCATGTCGCCATCGCCGTCGGGTAAAACCCTCGCCATCGCGAGGTCAGTGAACCACATCAGCCAAGTAAAGCGAAAAAAGGTTACCAGGACCAACCAACCACCAGCACAGAAATGATAGAAGAAAGTCGAGCAGCAAATATATATAGCACTGTTTGATAGTAGGCCTACTGCATATTGTTAGTTCCTCACGATTAGTCGCCGATGACAAATGATTACCAAACTAGCTAGCAGGGAGGGTACATACATAGGACATGCAGCATGGCATAGGTAGCACAACAAGGCACGGAGTTACGAGTACTGTCCATCAGCATCCGCAGATTCGGGGAACGGGAATCAGGTCCCTCAACTCCGCCTTCTCTTCACAGCACCGCCAGGACCAGGCAGTGTCAGGGAGAGTGGCAGCTCATCAGGGTGATTGCAGCCTTGCCTTGTGTCATCAGAGTCCACAGGCGCAGGAGCCGGAGCAAATGCACTCAGGCTGGAAATCAGTGACAGTTGAGGGAAACTCCGCTCCATGAATTCTATCACATCTGTTGCCGTCGCTTTGTCTTGTTCAGCCATCTTCTTCATCTGCACCTTCATTCTCATCAGGTTAGTCACCATTTCTTCTCTCCAAGCTGTCACCATCTCAGATACCTTCTGCACCAAGCCAGCACGGAAAGCCTCTGTTTCTGCACTCACATTGTCTTGAAATTCTGCTTGCATCTTCTCACTTTCTGCCACCATACTAGCAGATTTTTCGAGAACTTCCGCCCTCAATTTATCGTACCTGGACTCAGATCTCGCCACCACCTCGCGAAGCTCAGACTCGCAATGCGCTTTCACTTCCTGCAGCGGCACATCCATTGAGCAAAAGTAAACTTTGTGCATCCAGCTTTTAGGAGACCTCATCCACCATATATATAAGTAAACTATAGTTGATTTAAATGTGATATGATGAACACTTCCATTCTTAATTAGGTGCCTGTTGGCATTTGAAGACAGGCCATTCTTAATTGATTTATATGATCATCTATTGATACGACGGGGTTAATCAATTCCATCTATTCTAGTTATATATAATCTCTGAATCTCTACTGGTGCCGGCATCAGCTGTCTGCTACCTGTATCAGGTGGACGAAAGCAAACTCGAAACTGAAGCCTTCTCTTTGACACAAGAATCAACAGAGCATTAATTTAGAGGGACAACTGTGTCTACCGTTTTATAGGTTATCTCTCACGTTGTTAATAGATGATGTTGGATTAGTGGCAGAGTTAAGTATTGCTCCAACTGTTGCTCTACAGAAAGAGGAAAAGACTAATATTCCTATCGGATCAAGATGCCCAAGAAAGCACAGACTCATAATTTTGGCACTTCCATATATGATTCTTCTATACAAGTACAGCAGAAGAAAGTGACCGAACCTGTAAACGACAACACCCATCCCACAGATTTCCTGGAGCGTAGAGGTTGGTAATAAGGTTGTGTTCAAATTGTTCACCACACTGAGGGCACTGAAAAGAAACGTATGCATGCGTGCTTAATTATATTTGTGAACCAGAGCAAACATAAAGTATATACACAATCATGCCTGGTACCTTTGCACTGTCATCGCCGCAACGATGGAGCCACCTCTCTAGACACGACCTGCCGTACACATGTCCGCAAGGAATGCAACTGCGTGCGACAGAAAGGAAGTTACTGATCGATGGCACAAAATTTTCACTAGCCACATTGTTCAAACACAATCCATGCTTGCAAGGATCTGATACAGAAAAAAACGCGGGTATGCCTCCAGAAAGAAAGACCAAAAAGAAAAGAAAAACTGGCGTGTATTATCACAAGATGTGATAAGCGCCATTAAAGGTCCACCAAAGCTCCACCGTCAACAGTCTCCCCTCGTCAAACTTGCTATCGCCCACATTCCTTGGCATCCCCTAAAATTGCGACCCCGGCGCCTCATCCTTTGAGACCACCATTCCTACTCCTCACGTTCATGTCGCATAGACTCGTAATTCTAGAGATTCGTTTTAAAATTTCTAGATAATTGATAGCACTGAGATGAAATGCATTGCTACCCAGTTTTGTGCTTGTGGTGCGGATCGCCTATAATTCAACCTAGTGAATAGTTGCAGGACTAAATGCAGTGCAAACAACCTGGTGCCCTTGTGCAGGACCAAAACAAAACCTGATTTTTTTTACTAGTAGCTAGTAAGACACAACACAAGCAATGTTGGCCCATACCTAAAAATACGAATCACCGGCAGCAAATCTGGTGCCCTTGTGCGTTGTGAAGAAAAAAAGAGCTGCTCTAGACCTTTCAATTTCTGACTGGCACACATCAAGCCGGCCATAGAATGGAGATGGTACTAATTGCCTACTGTAGAAATGAAGTATGAATCCAGCACGCACACGAAGGAATCCCCCTACAAGACACGCACATCAAGCCGGCCATGCCATGTTATAAAGTTGAGCGCACTAGATTCAAAGGATGGCTCAAGAGTGAACAAAGCCAATGCCGTGTCCCTTATCCAACTCACCAGATGCGGTGGTCGCCGCTGCAGGTCCAGGGCTCCATACAGACGGGGCAGGTGGGCGGCGGCGGCGGCGTGGTCACCGCGCGGTCGCACCCTCCAGCTGCCGCATCCCCCGTCTGCGTGGCCGCCGGAACCCTAGCTCCCGGATCGGACGGCATCGGAGGAGACATTGGGGAGAGTGGGGAGGGGAATGGGAGCGGAGGCAGCGCAGTAAATGTGGGGGTTCCAGCCGACCAACTCATGGTACTCCCTCCGTTTTTATTTAGTCTGCATATTAGGTTTGACCGAAGTCAAACTTTGCAAAATTTGACCAAGTTTATAGAAAAATACATAAACATTTACCATAACAAATCTATTTGATGTGAAAGTACATTCAATAATGAATCTAGTGGTGTTGATTTTTTATTGTATATGTTAATATTTTTGTTTATAAACTTAGTCAAAGTTTACAAAGCTTGACTTTGACCAAAGCTAATATGCGGACTAAATAAAAACGGAGGGAGTACTTTTTGGACTCTATTTATGGTACCTGCAAAAAACCCGACTCGGACAGGTCCGGTAAAAACGGACCCGTAATTTTTTTTATGGAGGCCTGTAAACCCCCGGATCGGCAACACTGGTGGAAAAAGGGCCTTTGGTCGCGGTTCGCAACTGCCATTAGTCGCGGTTGCGCAACCGCGACCAAACAGGCGGGACTAAAGGCTCCACACTTTAGTCGCGGTTGCTTAAGAACCGCGACTAAAGGCCCGTCCACGTGGGCGCCAGGTGGCCGCCGGGGCGGAGGACTTTTAGTCGCGGTTCTTCTGGCCAACCGCGACTAAAGACCGCCGCAGGTTTAGGGTTTTAGCCCCCCCCCCCTAAACCTGCCCCCCCCCTAAACCTGTTTTCTGTTTAATTTGTATTGTTTTATTTCTTTTATGCTTTATTTTAATTTTGAAGGAGTTTCACATATTCTACGCTACTACATACATGCATATGAATGTACAATTTCAAACAAATTTGAAATTAGAACCAAAAAGAATTCAAGAGGAATATACAGTATATATTCAATATCATCGGATGACCATATACAATTTTAAACAATTTCCATACATAATTTAAGGCATATAAAGTTCTACGTCCTCGTAATGGTGTTCTCCTTTAGGATGGAGGACTTCCCTCCTGAACCATCCAGCTAGTTCCTCTTGAAGTGGTCGGAACCGAGCTTCTGGACTAAGCATCATCCGGAGGTTATTCCTCTGAGCATTGGTATCACTCGGAACCCGCTCAGAGGTGTATCTCCGGATCATCTCACAGACATAGTATCCACATAGATTGGTCCCCGCTGGCTGAATATCCCCAGCATTCTTAGCCTTTGCCATTTTGAATTCTAGCTCTTTTTTGAATTCACCGACCTTTGTATCTACGAACCGTCTCCAAACCCTACGAGGCAAAGAAAATTAAATGAACAAGAGAGTTATTAGTTACTTGATATTAGGAAATGAACGAAATAGGCCGATCGATATAGAGCGCAAATGAATGAAAATAATTACTTCTGCATCATTTTTCTCAGGTCGCCCCAAAGCTTTGGATCCATATTCAGAGAGTCGTGGACGAGACATTCTGAGGTGTCAACTTTAATTACTAGCAGAATCCAGTGGAACCTGCGGACACGATACATGTACAGTACGTCATGCATAACTCATCGATTAGCCGGCCACATACCATGCATGGAGTAAACAAAAGAGAATGTGCTCAAGACAGAAACACTCACCCAAAATGGTAAGGAAATAGAATATCACTTTTGAGTTCCTGCTTTGTAAGAAACTGCCACAGGTCTGCCTCCATGTCGTCGGGGTGATGCCGCAACACATATCCATTAACGATCTGTGGGTCAATGAACCCAACATCATGGATGTTCCTTACTCTGCATTCCTTAATCTTCATTCTGCATGTATAATAGCGGACACAACAATATAGTTAGGACATATATATAGTGCAGGCAATATGAACGAGATGGGGTAGAAATAAATCACTTACAGAACGTAGCAACTGATGATAGATTTGTCGAGCTCGCGCAGATTGAAAAGCTGGAACAATTCACTCAGATGAATTTGTACATAGTAATGTTTGAAGTGATGCTCATGTCTAACTTCCGCATAAATATATTCGTTGGCGTTTTTATTTTTTATGTAACCCTTGTACCATTTCAGCAGACCTTTCATTTGTGGAGGTAGATCCTGTTCCTGCGCAGGCTCGACGAGAGGCCCATTCTTCACATATGTAATTACTACCTCCTTCACTGGCGCCTCATCAAGGCCTAACAGTTCACGAAGAGTAATACCTAAGTTGGCCGCTTGTTCTCTGGCACTCGTTGCAGTCAATCCAAGTGCTGCCGCAGCTGCTATGATATCGGGGTCATCCGGACCGGCGGCTTTCACTATAAGCGGGGCAATTGATTGTTTACTTTGTTCCCCGAGCTGGGCAACTCGTTTACTTTGATCGGGGTCATCCGCCCGCCCTTTCTTCTCCTTCAACATGAGTGCCTGCCTACGAAGTTCACGTGCATAGTCCTCAGGCAGATTCTTCGCGGCTTGGGACGGTGTGCTCAAAAATGACTTAGCCCACTTCTTTTGCTCATCAGAAAATACTGGCTTGGGCTCGGGCTCTCTTTTCTTCTTGCAGTCCGCCTTCCATTTCTCAAGATCAACAGCCGCGGCCGCGGCAGTTTCCTCGGCACTACGTTCCCAAGGCCTTGTGGGGAGAGGCTTCAGTGATGGCTCCGGTACCTTTGTGGTCTTAGGTACATAAGGGTCCGGGTTAATAATCCAGGACTGCTTCTGCTTCTTTGCCGGAGGTGGATTGGGGGGCGGCGTCTGATCACCCGCCGGACGAGGACTGGGGGGCGGCGTCTGATCACCCGCCGGACGTTGTGGACTGGGAGGCGTCGGCTGACGTGACGGAGGTGTAGGTGAACCGCCACCACCACCACCACCGCCGCTGCCGCCACCGCCACCACCACCACCGTAGGGGGGTGGACTTGTTGTCCTTGGCGCCTCGCCTGGAAACTTGATAAACTTCTTTTGCCATAGAATGAAATGGCGCTTGACATCTCCAAGTCTTTTCTCCCCTTCAGGTGTAGCAATGTCAATCTCCAGGTCCTCAAACCCTTGGACTATGTCCTCCACCGTGACACGAGCATAGCCATCTTGAATGGGGTTGTTGTGGTGGAGTGCTCCAGGTAAACATGGTAAAGCACTGCCGATGGCTACCTTCATGGACATGTTCCCGATAGGATAATACAGATGACATTCTTTCCTCTCCTTTATATCGTCCACGGGGTAGCGAGGAGGCTCCGGTGCAGTAATTTCGACCACCAGAGGCTCCGGTGCAGTAATTTCGATCGTCGGTGCATCTGCACCAGCCGGTGGGGCCTCCGTGGAAGCCACGCTGCTTCTCCGCTGCTGGCTTCCGAGATCCGCTGGATGATCTTCATGCTGCGCCCAAGCTGCATCTCTTTCGGCTACTAGTACACTCACGGTTTTCTTCATCACATCCATTTCCGATGCCAACCGCGCCACAACATCTGCTTCCCGATCCATCTTTCTCTTACGGCTTCTGTAACCGTACGGGTCATCGTTCTGGGGGAACCCTATTTTCCACGGAATGTGCCCCATGCCTCGTACACGTCCTCCGTGTTCAGGATTCCCGAGGGCTTTTGTCAGTGCGTCGTTCTCTCTGTTGAACTTGATCTTCCCCTCTTGAGCATCCCTCATTGCGTCAATAAGGGCTTGGGTGGGTTTCATTATTTTGCCCTGGTAAACACACTCCCCTGTCTCCGGGTTCAGCCTTCCCCCATGCCCGTACCACCAGCTTTTGGCCCTTGGGTCCCATCCCTCCGTACCTGGACGGATTCCTCGCGCCCTCAGCTCGTTCTCCATCTTCGCCAACCTAGGCTGCCAAAGGCGATACCCTCCTGGCCCCATAATATGATTGTACTCCTTCTTAGCCGCATTTTCCTTATTTTTTTTCGATATTTGAATGAACTGCTCCGATTTCTTTTGCTTCACAAATTCTGGCCAATCATGTTTCAGTTTCTCATATTGTCCTTTGAAATCCGGAGTCTTGTTCTGCTTGACAAAGTCATGGTTTAGATTTTGCTTGAATTTCCGGAATGCGTCGGCCATCTTATGAAGAGCGAACTGTTTGACTAGCCTCCTCCTCTCCTTGTTTTCCTCAATCTTGTTACCCTCCTCATCGAATTTGTTGTATTCCGGAGGTAGAACGAAATGTTCCATAAGCTTCTTGAAGCAATCTTTTTTTGTTCTCTTATCGACAAAAGTGAAACCAGCAATTCGTGCCTTCTTTGGCTCATTCCACTCTTGGACGGTGATCGAGACGTTGTCTCTAACAACGGCTCCGCATTGGCTGACAAACTTGATGGCGTTCTTGCGGGGCTCCAGCGGCCTGCCGGTTGCACTGTCGACAACCTCGATGGTGCATGTTTCCCCTTGTTTCATCGTCTTGGTTGCGCCACGCTTTGACGACGTACTCGATTGTTTCGACGATCCGGCCGAGGGCTAAAATAAGAAAGAGAGTCGCGCCCGTTAGTACACACATATTTATTCAAATCAGTTAGTTTGTATCACCAGAGGCTCAATGTATATATATACCTCGGCGCTGGAGGTGGTTGCTACTTCCATTTGAAGATCGTCGTTTATCGACGTTTGTTCGGCATCATCTTGCTGACGGCGCCCTTCATCTTCACCGTCAAGGTTCAGATAAGAAGAGACATCATCTTCTTCTTGTCCGGTCGGCACATATTGAATATCGCCGTTTATGATGCCGGACATATGTGCTTCACCGTCCGGATCATAGTTGTCCATAATCGGGTCAGCTCTATCGTCCGCCATTATGTCAGTCCTGAAAACATGTAGTAAAAACAAATTAATTAAGTGAAGAAGGGGGGCGGTGGCGGTGGCGGTGGCGAAAGGGCGGTGGCAAAAGGAGGGGGCGAGGAAGGGGTGGGAGAGGGTGTCGCGGTAGAGCGCGAGACGGGGCGGCAGACGACGGCGCCACGGAGAGGGAGGCGAGGACAACACACATGTATAACCCTCGCCATTTGGTTAATTATCAAATTTTACGGTTTTTTGTTAATTATCAAATTTTTTCTTCTTCCTTTTTCTTTCTTCTTTCTTTCTTCTTTCTTCTTTCTTCTTCTTCCTCTTTCTCCTTTCTTCTTTCTTCTTTCTTCTTCTTCCTTTTTCCTTTCTTCTTCTTTCTTTCTTCTTCTTCCCTTTCTTCTTCTTTCTTTATTCTTCCCTTTCTTCTTCTTTCTTCTTCTTTCTTTCTTCTTTCTTTCTTCTTCTTCCTTTTCTTCTTATTCCTTTCTATTCTTTCTTTCTTCTTCTTTCCTTTTTCTTTTTTCTTTCTTTCTTCTTCTTCCTTTCTTCTTCCTTTCTTCTTCTTTTTTTCTTCTTCCTTTTTCTTTCTTCTTTCTTTTGGTTTTCATTTGGTTTTTATTTGGTTTTCATTTTTTTTCATTTTTTTCCTTTTTCCTTCTTTCTTTTTCTTTCTTGTCTTTTTTCTTTCTTCCTTTTTCTTTCTTCTTCCTTTGTTTTTCTTCTTCCTTTCTTTTTCCTTCTTTCTTTTTCTTTCTTGTCTTTTTTCTTTCTTCCTTTTTCTTTCTTCTTCCTTTGTTTTTCTTCTGTTTTTTTGTTTTCTTTTGTTTTTTCTTCTGTTTAATTTGTTTTTTTTTGTGTTTTCCTTTTTCCTTTTTCCTTTTTCCTTTTTTCCTTTTTCTTCTTCTTCCTTTTCCCTTTTTCTTTCTTCTTCTTCTTCCTTTTTCTTCTTCTGATCTTCTTCGTCGTCGGGCCAGCGGGCGGCGGGCGGCGCGCGGAGGACGGCAGGCAGGGCCAGCGGGCGGCGCGCGGAGGACACGGCAGGCAGGGCCAGCGGGCGGCGGGCGCGGCGGGCGGCGGGCGGCAGGGCGGCGGGCGGCGGGCAAGGGCGCAGGGCACGGGCGGCGCTCACTGGGGACGGGGGGCGGCGGCGCGCAGGGCTTCGGCGTCGGGGCAGGGCTTCGGCGTCGGCGTCGGAGACGATCGGCGTCGGGGCAGCGCTTCGGCGTCGAGAGAGAGGAGAATGGGAAGTGGCAAAACTACCAAGTGCAGTATTTATAGACGCAGCTTTAGTCGCGGTTGGTGTGGCGGACCGCGACTAAAGCCTAGCTTTAGTCGCGGTCCGCCACACCAACCGCGACTAAAGCTAGCCTTTAGTCGCGGTCCGCCACACCAACCGCGACTAAAGGGTTTTGGCGTCGCTTCGTTCCCGCGCAGGAAAGAGCCTTTAGTCGCGGTTGGTGTGGCGGACCGCGACTAAAGGCTAGCTTTAGTCGCGGTCCGCCACACCAACCGCGACTAAAGGTCTGTGCTGGCACTGGCGCGGTGCGGTGGGATGTTTAGTCCCACCTCGCTAGCCGAGAGGCTTCGACAGTGGTTTATAAGCGCGGCTGCGCTGACCACTTCGAGCTCCTCTCAAATGCAGGCTTACGGGCCTATTCTGTTACTACTAGCCTGTGGGCCTACTGGGCCTTCCTGCGGGCCTGAATCCTGGCCCAATAATGGGTTTCTAGTCGTATTCAGGCCGTGGTGGCCCAGTAGGTGGCATACTTTTTATTTTTTGCCTGTTTTTTGTTTTCATTTTTGCTTTATTTATTTTGTTTTTTTCTACTTACAACAAAAAACTTATTTATTTTATTTTATTTTGTTTCTAATTACTTAATTATTTTACTTTATGATAATTATTTTTGCTATTAAAGTTTCTAATTACTTATTTATTTATGTTATTAAAATCTTAAAAATACAATTATATATCAAAAAAATCAGAAAATAAAACTAATTCATTTTAAATTCTTGTTTTTCTTCTGTTTTTTTCTTCCTTTTTTCTTCTATTTTTTTCTTCTGTTTTTTTCTTCCTTTTTCTTGTTTTTCTTCTTTTTTTTCTTCCTTTCTTTCTTTTTCCTTTTTTCTTCTGTTTTTCTTCTGTTTGTTTTTTTCTTATGTTTTTCTTCTGTTTGTTTTTTCTTCTGTTTTTCCTTTTTTCTTCTGGTTGTTTTTTTCTTCTGTTTTTCCTTTTTTCTTCTGTTTTTTTCCTTTTTCCTTCTTTCTTCTTCTTCCTTTTTCCTTTTAAAATCAGAAAAATAAAACTAATTCATTTTAAAATCTTAAAAATACAATAATATATCAAAAAAATCAGAAAAATAAAACTAATCCCTTGAAGGTTTGACAAAAGGTTTGATACATCATTCAGTTCATCGACCAAATACAAAGTTTGGTACAATAAATTATTACACATCAATTCTTCCCTTGTGTCCCTGCTTGCTTACGATTGTGCCGTATCCATGGAGCATCCTCATCATTTAACTTAATGCTTGGGTCGGTGTTCACTTTGAAGGGCGGAATTTCACCAAATATATTATAATCTTCTGACATGTCTGTCTTGTCCTCCACTCCCACGATGTTTCTTTTCCCTGAAAGAACAATGTGGCGCTTTGGATCATCGCATGATGTACTGATCGTTTTCTTATCTTTCCGTTTCCTCGGTTTGCTACTCATGTCCTTCACATAGAAAACCTGAGCGACATCTTTCGCTAGGACGAATGGTTCGTCAAGGTAACCAAGATTGTTGAAATCCACCATTGTCATTCCGTATTGCTGGTCCACCTTTACCCCACCTCCTGTTAGCTTGAACCATTTGCACCGGAACAAAGGGACCTTAAAGGAGGGTCCATAGTCAAGTTCCCATATCTCCTCTATGTAACCATAAGATGTGACCTTTTGCCCATTCTCGGTTGCTGCATCAAAGCGGACACCACTGTTTTGGTTGGTGCTCTTTTTATCTTGGGCGATCGTGTAAAATGTATTCCCATTTATCTCGTACCCTTGGAAAGTCGTTATAGTCGAAGATGGTGTCTTGGCCAACATGTACAGCTGATCTACAACATCATTGTCATTCATTAAATGTTTTCTCAACCAACTGCCGAAAGTCTCCATGTGGGCCTTCCTAATCCAGGATTCAGGCTTCCCCGGGTTGTCCGAGCGTAAAATATTCTTGTGTTTCTCAAAGTACGGAGCCACCAAGCTGGAATTGGTCAGTACAGTGTGGTGTGCTTCAGTCAGAGAATGGCCGTCCATACATATCGTTGATTTCCTTCCGATCGTGCCTTTTCCACTTAGTCTCCCCTCGTGCCGTGATCGAGGAAGGCCAATCGGCTTAAGGTCAGGAACAAAGTCAACACAAAACTCAATTACCTCCTCATTTCCATAGCCCTTGGCGATGCTTCCTTCTGGCCTAGCACGGTTACGAACATATTTCTTTAATACTCCCATGAACCTCTCGAAGGGGAACATATTGTGTAGAAATACAGGACCGAGAATGAAAATCTCTTCGACTAGGTGAACCAGGAGGTGCGTCATAATATTGAAGAAGGATGGCGGGAACACCAACTCGAAACTGACAAGACATTGGACCACATCGTTCTGTAACCGTGGTAGATCTTCTGGATTGATTACCTTCTGAGAGATTGCATTGAGGAATGCACATAGCTTCACAATGGATACTCGAACATTTTCCGGCAGGAGCCCCCTCAAAGCAATCGGAAGCAATTGCGTCATAATCACGTGGCAGTCGTGAGACTTCAGGTTTTGGAACTTTTTCTCCGCCATGTTTATTATTCCCTTTATATTGGACGAGAATCCAGACGGGACCTTCATACTGCTCAGGCATTCAAAAAAGATGACCTTCTCTTCTTTGGTCAGAGCGTAGCTGGCACGACCTTGAAACCATTCCGGATGCCGGTCATCAGGGTCTTTCAAACGTTGCTGATCCTGCCGTGCTTCCTTTGTATCATTTGTCTTCCCATACACGCCCAAGAAGCTTAGGAGGTTCACGCAAATATTCTTCGTAACGTGCATCACGTCGATTGCAGAGCGGACTTCTAGGACTTTCCAATATTCTAGCTCCCAGAATATAGATTTCTTCTTCCACATGGTTGCGTGCCCGTCAGCTCCCTTCGGAACTGATTGTCCGCCAGGACCCTTTCCAAAGATGACTTTCAAATCCTTGACCATATCAAATACCTCAGCACCAGTGCGTTCTGCAGGCTTCGGCCGGTGATCTGCCTTGCCGTTGTAATGCTTGCCTTTCTTTCTTACTGGATGAATTTTCGGAAGAAATCGACGATGCCCAAGGTACACGTTCTTCTTACAATTTGGCAAATGTACACTTTCAGTCTCATGTAAGCAGTGCGTGCATGCATTGTATCCTTTATTTGACAGTCCCGAAAGGTTACTAAGAGCAGGCCAATCGTTGATGGTTACGAAAAGCAACGCTCGTAGGTCAAATTCCTCTTGTTTGTGCTCATCCCACACACGGACACCAGGTCTGCCCCACAGCTGTAAAAGTTCATCAACTAATGGCCTTAGGTACACATCGATGTCGTTGCCGGGTTGCTTAGGACCTTGGATGAGCACTGGCATCATAATGAACTTCCGCTTCATGCACAACCAAGGAGGAAGGTTGTAGATGCATAGAGTCACGGGCCAGGTGCTATGGCTGGAGCTCTGCTCGCCAAAAGGATTCATGCCATCTGTACTTAGACCAAATCTTATGTTCCTTGCGTCAGCTGCAAAATCTTTGAACTCTCTGTCGATCTTTCTCCATTGCGTTCCATCTGCGGTGTGTCTCAACTCCCCGTCCGACTTACGGTCCTCTTTGTGCCATCGCAACAACTTGGCATGCTCTTTGTTCCTGAACAGACGTTTCAACCGTGGTATTATAGGAGCATACCACATCACCTTGGCGGGAACCCTCTTCCTGGGTTTCTCGCCCTCAACATCGTCACCAGGGTCATCGCCTCTGATCTTATAACGCAATGCAGTGCATACCGGGCATTCATTCAAATTCTCGTATTCACCGCGGTAGAGGATGCAGTCGTTGATGCATGCATGTATCTTCAGAACCTCTAAACCTAGAGGGCAGACAACCTTCTTTGCTTCGTACGTACTGGCGGGCAACTCGTTATTCTTTGGAAACATATTCTTCAACATTTTCAGCAAGTTTTCAAATGCCGAGTCAGCTACACCTGCCTGTGCCTTCCATTTCAGCAAATCCAGTGTGCAGCCCAGCTTTTTCAGACCATCATCGCATCCGGGGTACAACGACTTTCTGTGATCCTCTAACATGCGATCCAAATTCTCCCTCTCCTTTTCAGTTTCGCAGCGTCTCCGTGCATCAGCAATGGTCCGACCAAGATCATCAACGGTCTCATCACGTGCCTCTTCTTCACCTTCACCTTCCCCTTCACCTTCCCCTTCACCTTCAGCATCCTCCATGAAAGTATCATCGAAATCAGCAAGATAGCTTTCATCGATGAAATCATCCCCTTCTTCATCTTCTTCCATTATAACCCCTCTTTCTCCATGCTTGGTCCAACAATTATAGCTTGGCATGAAACCGTGCCGAAGCAGGTGCAGGTGAACTTCTCTTGAGGAAGAGTAACCCTTCTGATTCTTACAGTCAACACATGGACAGATAACAAAACCCTTCTGCTTGTTCGCATTAGCCACTACGAGGAAATCTTTCAAACCCGTAGTGAACTCGCCGGAGAGTCGGTTACCGTACATCCATTGCCGATTCATCTGCATTATTATAATATAAAATATATAATTAACCATCATGCATTTGTTAAACTAACTAGCTATAAACAATAGAAATTAAACAATGAACAACACACATGCATATTTTATCAATGACACACATGCATGAAAGGTTCAAGTTGCTAACCGCGATCGAGGAGGAAAAAAATGAATGAGGAACCTCAAGTGTGGCTCTTGGGGCATTTCATCAAACACCTTGTGTGCATAAGAGGAACCAAAAGCAAACCTACACCCCCTTGTGAAGCTTGTGAAGAGAAGTGGCACCAAATGGCTAAGTGAGTGTGCTGAACTGGTATATATAGGGGAGGAGCTTTAGTCGCGGTTGGCCTGGCCAACCGCGACTAAAGGCCTTTGGGCACCTTTAGTCGCGGTTGGCCTGGCCAACCGCGACTAAAGCCCCTCACGTGCACCAGCTGGCCACCGAGCGCCCTGGGCGCAGGCATTTGGTCGTGGTTCGTCTGCCGAACCGGGACTAAAGGCTTCATTAGTCGCGGTTCCTACAGTTCCGCGACTAATGGGGCTGGACGGAAGCCTCTTTTTCTACCAGTGCAATATATATACTGGAGCTGCCGGATTCTAGGTTCGCGTCCTTCATGTCCCCTATCGCCTCCGCCGCAAATCCCCCGCCCCCTCCTCCCCCTCTGGCGATAAATCCCTCTCCTCCGGCAGCCTTTTGCGATGCGCGTAGCCACCAGAACTGAGCCCTGATGTCGTGCGCGGGTGGCGGAAGGGGTGACTGAGGGGGTTTCGGCGGCCGCGGCGGCGATCCGCCTCGCAAGCGCCGCTACGAAGATGAGGCCAGGAGTGTTGGAAATATGCCCTATAGGCAATAATAAAAGGATTATTATTATATTTCCTTGTTCATGATAATTGTCTTTTATTCATGCTATAATTGTGTTATCCGGAAATCATAATACATGTGTGAATACATAGACATCAACATGTCCCTAGTAAGCCTCTAGTTGACTAGCTCGTTGATCAATAGATAGTCATGGTTTCCTGGCTATGGACATTGGATGTCATTGATAACGGGATCACATCATTAGGAGAATGATGTGATGGACAAGATCATATAGTTCGTTTGCTAGAGCTTTTCCAATGTCAAGTATCTTTTCCTTAGACCATGAGATCGTGTAACTCCCGGATACCATAGGAGTGCTTTGGGTGTGCCAAATGTCACAACGTAACTGGGTGACTATAAAGGTATACTACGGGTATCTCCGAAAGTGTCTGTTGGGTTGACACGGATCGAGACTCGGATTTGTCACTCCGTATGACGGAGAGGTATCACTAGGCCCACTCGGTAATGCATCATCATAATGAGCTCAATGTAATCAAAGTGTTTGATCACGGGATCATGCATTACGGTACGAGTAAAGTGACTTGCCGGTAACGAGATTGAACGAGGTATTGGGATACCGACGATCGAATCTCGGGCAAGTAAAATACCGATTGACAAAGGGAATCGTATACAGGATTTATTGAAACCTCGACATCGTGGTTCATCCGATGAGATCATCGAGGAGTATGTGGGAGCCAACATGGGTATCCAGATCCCGCTGTTGGTTATTGGCCGGAGAGGCGTCTCGGTCATGTCTGCATGTTTCCCGAACCCGTAGGGTCTACACACTTAAGGTTCAGTGACGCTAGGGTTGTATATAAATGAGTATGCAGTAATCCGAAAGTTTTTCGGAGTCCCGGATGAGATCCCGGACGTCATGAGGGGTTCCAGAATGGTCCGGAGGTAAAGAATTATATATAGGAAGTGCAGTTTCGACCATCGGGAAAGATTCGAGGGTCACCGGTATTGTACCGGGACCACCGGATGGGTCCCGGGTGTCCATCGGGTGGGGCCACCCATCCCGGAGGGCCCCATGGGCTGAAGTGGGGAGGGGAACCAGCCCATAGTGGGCTGGTGCGCCCCCCTTGGCCCACCCCCTGCGCCTAGGGTTGAAACCCTAGGGTGGGGGGGCGACCCACTTGCCTTGGGGGGGTACTCCACCCCCCTGGCCGCCGCCTCCCTTGGAGATTGGATCTCCAGGGCCGGCGCCCCCCAAGGGGGCCTATATAAAGTGGGGAGGGGCAGCCACACCCTGATGCTTTGGCGCCTCCCTCTCCCCTGCTACACCTCTCTCTCTCTCTCGCAGAAGCTCGGTGAAGCCCTGCTGCGGTGACTGCTGCATCCATCACCACGCCGTCGTGCTGCTGGATCTTCATCAACCTCTCCTTTCCCCTTGCTGGATCAAGAAGGAGGAGACGTCATCCGCTTCGTACGTGTGTTGAACGCGGAGGTGTCGTCCGTTCGGCACTTGGTCATCGGTGATTTGGATCACGACGAGTACGACTCCATCATCCACGTTCTAGTGAACGCTTCCGCTCGCGATCTACAAAGGTATGTAGATGCATCCGATCACTAGTTGCTAGATGAACTCATAGATGGATCTTGGTGAAACCGTAGGAAAATTTTTGTTTTCTGCAACGTTCCCCAACAATGGCATCATGAGCTAGGTCTATGCGTAGTTCTCTTTGCACGAGTAGAACACAATTGTTGTGGGAGTAGATGTTGTCAACTTTCTTGCCGCTACTAATCTTATTTTGCTTCAGCGGTATTGTGAGATGAAGCGGCCCGGACCAACCTTACACGTACGCTTACGTGAGACCGATTCCACCGACTGACATGCACTAGTTGCATAAGGTGGCTGGCGGGTGTCTGTCTCTCCCACTTTAGTTGGAGCGGATTCGACGAAAAGGGTCCTTATGAAGGGTAAATAGAAGTTGACAAATCACGTTATGGCTTTAATGTAGGTAAGAAAACGTTCTTGCTAGAACCCTATTGCAGCCATGTAAAACTTGCAACAACAATTAGAGGACGTCTAACTTGTTTTTGCAGCAAGTGCTTTGTGATATGATATGGCCAAAGTTGTGATGAATGATGAATGATATATATGTGATGTATGAGATCATGTTCTTGTAATAGGAATCACGACTTGCATGTCGATGAGTATGACAACCAGCAGGAGCCATAGGAGTTGTCATTATGTTTTATATGACCTGCGTGTCATTGAAAACGCCATGTAAATTACTTTACTTTATTGCTAAACGTGTTAGCCTTAGTAGTAGAAGTAATAGTTGGCGAGCAACTTCATGGAGACACGATGATGGAGATCATGGTGTCATGCCGGTGACAAGATGATCATGGAGCCCCAAGATGAAGATCAAGGAGCTATATGATATTGGCCATATCATGTCACTATTATTATTTGATTGCATGTGATGTTTATCATGTTTTTGCATCTTGTTTACTTAGAACGACGGTAGTAAATAAGATGATCCCTCATAATAATTTCAAGAAAGTGTTCCCCCTAACTGTGCACCGTTGCGACAGTTCGTTGTTTCGAAGCACCACGTGATGATCGGGTGTGATAGATTCCAACGTTCACATACAACGGGTGTAAGACAGATTTACACATGCAAACACTTAGGTTAACTTGACGAGCCTAGCATGTACAGACATGGCCTCGGAACACAAGAGACCGAAAGGTCAAACATGAGTCGTATGAAAGATACGATCAACATGGAGATGCTCACCAATGATGACTAGTCCGTCTCACGTGATGATCGGACACGGCCTAGTCGAGTTGGATCATGTTTCACTTAGATGACTAGAGGGATGTCTAATCTGAGTGGGAGTTCATTAAATAATTTGATTAGATGAACTTAATTATCATGAACTTCGTCTAAAATCTTTGCATAAATGTCTTGTAGATCAAATGGCCAACGCTAATGTCAACCTCAACTTCAACGCGTTCCTAGAGAAAACCAAGCTGAAAGACGATGGTAGCAACTATACGGACTGGGTCCGGAACCTGAGGATCATCCTCATAGCTGCCAGGAAACAATATGTCCTAGAAGCACCGCTAGGTGAAGCACCCATCCCAGAGAACCAAGACGTTATGAACGCTTGGCAGCAGCGTGCTGATGATTACTCCCTCGTTCAGTGCGGCATGCTTTATAGCTTAGAACCGGGGCTCCAAAAACGTTTTGAGCAACAGGAGCATATGAGATGTTCGAAGAGCTGAAAATGGTTTTCCAAGCTCATGCCCGGGTCGAGAGATATGAAGTCTTCGACAAGTTCTACAGTTGTAAGATGGTGGAAAATAGTTCTGTCAGTGAGCACATACTCAAGATGTCTGGGTTGAACAACCGCTTGTCCCAGCTGGACATTAACCTCCCAGATGAGGCGGTCATTAACAGAATCCTTCAGTCGCTCCCACCTAGCTACAAGAGCTTTGTGATGAACTACAATATGCATGGAATGGAGAAGACCATTCCTGAGGTATTTGCTATGCTGAAATCAGCGGAGGTAGAAATCAAAAAGGAACATCAAGTGTTGATGGTCAATAAAACCACCAAGTTCAAGAAAGGCAAGGGTAAGAAGAAATTCAAGAAGGACGGAAAGGATGTTGCCGCGCCCGGTAAGCAAGTTGCCGGGAAGAAGTCAAAGAATGGACCTAAGCCTGAGACTGAGTGCTTTTATTGCAAAGGGAAGGGTCACTGGAAGCGGAACTGCCCCAAATACTTAGCAGACAAGAAGGCCGGCAACACTAAAGGTATATGTGATATACATGTAATTGATGTGTACCTTACCAGTGCTCGTAGTAGCTCCTGAGTATTTGATACCGGTGCCGTTGCTCATATTTGTAACTCAAAACAGGAGCTGCGGAATAAGCGGAGACTGGCGAAGGACGAGGTGACGATGCGCGTCGGGAATGGTTCCAAGGTCGATGTGATCGCCGTCGGCACGCTACCTCTACATTTACCTACGGGATTAGCTTGAAACCTCAATAATTGTTATTTGGTGCCAAGATTGAGCATGAACATTGTATCTGGATCTCGTTTAATACGAGATGGCTACTCATTTAAATCCGAGAATAATGGTTGTTCTATTTATATGAGTGATATGTTTTATGGTCATGCTCCGATGGTTAATGGTTTATTCTTAATGAATCTCGTACGTGATGATACACATATTCATAGTGTGAATACCAAAAAATGTAAAGTTGATAACGATAGTCCCACATACTTGTGGCACTGCCGCCTTGGTCACATTGGTGTCAAGCGCATAAAGAGGCTCCATGCTGATGGACTTTTAGAGTCTCTCGATTATGAATCATTTGACACATGCCAACCATGCCTCATGGGCAAAATGACCAAGACTCCGTTCTCCGGAACAATGGAGGGAGCAACCAACTTATTGGAAATCATACATACTGATGTGTGCGGTCCAATGAGTGTTGAGGCTCGCGGAGGATATCGTTATGTTCTCACTCTTACTGATGACTTGAGTAGATATGGGTATGTCTACTTGATGAAACACAAGTCTGAGACCTTTGAAAAGTTCAAGGAATTTCAGAATGAGGTAGAGAATCAACGTGACCGAAAAATAAAGTTCTTACGATCAGATCGTGGAGGAGAATATTTAAGTCATGAATTTGGCACACACTTAAGGAAATGTGGAATCGTTTCACAACCCACGCCGCCTGGAACACCTCAACGTAACGGTGTGTCCGAACGTCGTAATCGCACTCTATTGGATATGGTGCGATCTATGATGTCTCTTACTGATTTACCGCTATCATTTTGGGGATACGCTCTAGAGACAGTTGCATTCACTTTAAATAGGGCACCGTCTACATCCGTTTTGACGACACCGTATGAATTATGGTTTTGGGAAGAAACCTAAGCTGTCGTTTCTAAAAGTTTGGGGATGCGATGCTTATGTCAAGAAACTTCAACCTGAAAAGATCGAACCCAAGTCGGAAAAATGCATCTTCATAGGATACCCTAAGGAAACCATTGGGTATACCTTCTACCTAAGATTCGAGGGCAAGATCTTTGTTGCCAAGAATGGATCGTTTCTAGAGAAAGCGTTTCTCTCAAAAGAAGTAAGTGGGAGAAAAGTAGAACTCGATGAAGTACTGCCTCTTGAACCGGAAAGTAGCGCAGCTCAGGAAGATGTTCCTGTGGTGCCTACATCCACTGAAGAGGAAATTAATGATGATGATCAAGGTACTTCGAATAAAGTTGCTACTGAACTTCGTAGGTCCACTAGGACACGTTCCGCACCAGAGTGGTACGGCAACCCTATCCTGGAAATCATGTTGTTAGACAACGGTGAACCTTCGAACTATGAAGAAGCGATGGCGGGCCCAGATTCCAACAAATGGCTAGAAGCCATGCAATCTGAGATAGGATCCATGTATGAAAACAAAGTATGGACTTTGACAGACTTGCCCGATGATCGACGAGCAATAGAAAACAAATGGATCTTTAAGAAGAAGACGGACGCGGATGGTAATGTTACCATCTATAAAGCTCGACTTGTCGCTAAGGGTTATCGGCAAGTTCAAGGAGTTGACTACGATGAGACTTTCTGTCCCGTAGCGAAGCTGAAGTCCGTCCGAATCATGTTAGCAATTGCCGCATACTATGATTATGAGATATGGCAAATGGACGTCAAAACGGCATTCCTTAACGGCTATCTTAAGGAAGAACTGTATATGATGCAGCCAGAAGGTTTTGTCGACCCTAAGAATGCTAACAAGGTATGCAAGCTCCAGCGATCCATTTATGGGCTGGTGCAAGCATCTCGGAGTTGGAACATTCGCTTTGATGAGATGATCAAAGCGTTTGGGTTTGCGCAGACTTATGGAGAAGCCTGCGTTTACAAGAAAGTGAGTGGGAGCTCTGTAGCATTTCTCATATTATATGTAGATGACATACTTTTGATGGGAAATGATATAGAACTTTTGGACAACATTAAGGCCTACTTGAATAAGAGTTTTTCAATGAAGGACCTTGGAGAAGCTGCTTATATATTAGGCATCAAGATCTACAGAGATAGATCAAGACGCCTCATAGGTCTTTCACAAAGCACATACCTTGAAAAGATATTGAAGAAGTTCAATATGGATCAATCCAAGAAGGGGTTCTTGCCTGTGTTGCAAGGTGTGAAACTGAGCTCAGCTCAATGCTCGACCACGGCAGAAGATATAGAAGAGATGAGTGTCATCCCCTATGCCTCGGCCATAGGGTCTATTATGTATGCCATGCTGTGTACCAGACCTGATGTAAACCTTGCCGTAAGTTTGGTAGGAAGGTACCAAAGTAATCCCGGCAAGGAACACTGGACAGCGGTCAAGAATATCCTGAACTACCTGAAAAGGACTAAGGACATGTTTCTCGTTTATGGAGGTGACGAAGAGCTCGTCGTAAAGGGTTACGTCGACGCTAGCTTCGACACAGATCTGGATGACTCTAAGTCACAAACCGGATACGTGTATATGTTGAATGGTGGAGCAGTAAGCTGGTGCAACTGCAAGCAGAGCGTCGTGGCGGGATCTACATGTGAAGCGGAGTACATGGCAGCCTCGGAGGCAGCGCATGAAGCAATTTGGGTGAAGGAGTTCATCACCGACCTAGGAGTCATACCCAATGCGTCGGGGCCGATCAAACTCTTCTGTGACAACACTGGAGCTATTGCACTTGCCAAGGAACCCAGGTTTGACAAGAAGACCAGGCACATCAAGCGTCGCTTCAACTCCATTCGTGAAAATGTTCAAGATGGAGACATAGAAATTTGCAAAGTGCATATGGATCTGAATGTCGCAGATCCGTTGACTAAACCTCTCCCTAGAGCAAAACATGATCAACACCAGATACCGTAGGAGTGCTTTGGGTGTGCCAAGCGTCACAACGTAACTGGGTGACTATAAAGGTATACTACGGGTATCTCCGAAAGTGTCTGTTGGGTTGACACGGATCGAGACTGGGATTTGTCACTCCGTATGACGGAGAGGTATCACTGGGCCCACTCGGTAATGCATCATCATAATGAGCTCAATGTAATCAAAGTGTTTGATCACGGGATCATGCATTACGGTACGAGTAAAGTGACTTGCCGGTAACGAGATTGAACGAGGTATTGGGATACCGACGATTGAATCTCGGGCAAGTAAAATACCGATTGACAAAGGGAATCGTATACGGGATTGATTGAATCCTCGACATCGTGGTTCATCCGATGAGACCATCGAGGAGTATGTGGGAGCCAACATGGGTATCCAGATTCCGCTGTTGGTTATTGGCCGGAGAGGCGTCTCGGTCATGTATGCATGTCTCCCGAACCCGTAGGGTCTACACACTTAAGGTTCGGTGACGCTAGGGTTGTATAGAGATGAGTATGCAATTATCCGAAAGTTGTTCGGAGTCCCGGATGAGATCCCGGACGTCACGAGGGGTTCCGGAATGGTCCGGAGGTAAACAATTATATATAGGAAGTGCAGTTTCGGCCATCGGGAAAGATTCGGGGGTCACCGGTATTGTACCGGGACCACCGGATGGGTCCCGGGTGTCCACCGGGTGGGGCCACCCATCCAGGAGGGCCCCATGGGCTGAAGTGGGGAGGGGAACCAGCCCATAGTGGGCTGGTGCGCCCCCCTTGGCCCACCCCCTGCGCCTAGGGTTGAAACCCTAGGGTGGGGGGGGCGACCCACTTGCCTTGGGGGGTACTCCACCCCCTGGCCGCCGCCCCCCTTGGAGATTGGATCTCCAGGGCCGGCGCCCCCCAGGGGGCCTATATAAAAGGGGGGGAGGGAGGGGCAGCCGCACCCTGATGCTTTGGCGCCTCCCTCTCCCCTGCTACACCTCTCTCTCTCTCGCAGAAGCTCGGCGAAGCCCTGCTGCGGTGACTGCTGCATCCACCACCACGCCGTCATGCTGCTGGATCTTCATCAACCTCTCCTTTCCCCTTGCTGGATTAAGAAGGAGGAGACGTCATCCGCTCCGTACGTGTGTTGAACGCGGAGGTGCCGTCCGTTCGGCACTTGGTCATCGGTGATTTGGATCACGGCGAGTACGACTCCATCATCCACGTTCTAATGAACGCTTCCGCTCGTGATCTACAAAGGTATGTAGATGCATCCGATCACTCGTTGCTAGATGAACTCATAGATGGATCTTGGTGAAACCGTAAGAAAATTTTTGTTTTCTGCAACGTTCCCCAACAAGGAGCCCGCCGGTGGAGGAGTGGCTCAAGGAGCAAGCGTGGAAGCATGGTGCCCTCTCCCGCAGTGCAGGCATGGACCAACTTTGACAAGCGGGACCAGATCTTCTCCCCCGTGGCCAAGCATCTCTGGGCGGCGGAGCGCACGTGGTTCGACGCGAAGGAGGCGGCTGCCGCCGGAGACGAAGCTGCAGCGGCGCGAGTACCGGTGTTGAAAGAGCAGTACGGTGTTGAAAGAGCACCACCTCGGCGTCAAGAAGTCCAGTGATGATGATGACACTGGCGGAGCTACGTTGTGGCCGAATACGCCATGGCCCGCCCAGACTTTTAGCAAAATTTACAAAACTATACATAAGATCACCTCATGAATACAGAGCACTACAAGATTGCAGCCTAGATTAAGCGTCAATTTCAGTCTGGCCCGCCCCAACTTTATATTTGTAGCTCCGCCACTGGATGATGATGCGTAGATCTAGGTTTAATTTTGTTTATGCACTCTGTACCCATATGGATTCTGTTTCCGTATGATGAACTCTGATGATGTAATATGTGGCGCAAACTGCTAGTTTGAATATGTCGTATGTGTTTGAGTTCGTTTGCGGGATATGTTCTTTCTCTGTGTCTACTGTACCGCAAATTTCATTTACGGGATACTGTAAACGAAATTTGTAGGACCTCGGTTTGTGGGATCTACTAGAGATGATCTTAGAGCATTTCTAGCACATCCTGTCAACCATGGTACACACAAATTTCGTTTACGGATACTGTTAAATGATTTTGCGGTACCATAAAAGGCACGGGAGAGCAGATCCTTCATACGATACTGCATAATTTAAAGATAATAGATAAACATAGGTCCCGCCACCATAGTTTGCTATAAGTTCATCGCACAAAATTAAACATAGTAGATAACCTAATCTAAACTACTCTAATCCTTCTTGACATGGAGATGATACTCCATCGCGGAGTTGGAAAGAATGAAGGCGAGGTCGAACTTCTCCTTGGTTGCCACACCAAACCGAGCTCCGAAAATGTGGAATCTCGTCCAGGGACAATGATAACCACCGAGATGATTCGCCAGGATAACCGGTGCATGTGAAGGGCTTTGATGACATGAGCGTGTCCGATTTGGTTTGGCCGGGTTTTAGAGCATCAGGAGGGGCAAGGTTTTTAGGGCAATGGGAGGTTTGGCCGGTTTGAGGACCAAAAACGGATTTGTATTTCTACTTTTATATGCGCAAGGTTCTAAATCGATTTACAATCTGGGTTTTCCATTTACGAATCATGCATTCGTGATATCGGTATGCTCCGGTGCTTAGGATTGTGCTATCATGTACTCCCTCCGTAAACTAATATAAGAGCGTTTAGATCACTACTTTAGTAATCTAAACGCTTTTATATTAGTTTACAGAGAAAAGTATTTCTTCTTTCATTGTGTGATAATATCCCCCCCCCCCCCCAAACTATAACCTACCCACTCTTCCGGTCACACGGTTTCTTCATGAAACATACGGATTGCACCGGTTCAGAAGGCCACGGCGGTCGGTGGGTGCTCTCCTTGGTGTGTTTGGTAGAGTGCATTGAGGGTGCATGAACTCAAGAGTTCCTTCCTCGACCCATTTTTAGGTGTTTGGTAGCCTACACGGGGCCTCCTCAGCATGCACGAGCTCAGCCCAAATACCCTCTTAGCATGCACGAAGAGAGAACACTCCAACAGTCGTTCGCTGGTCAGCATGCATGAGCAGATCGAGCGACAACGTGTTTCAAAAAATGTTCAGAATACCAAAAAAAAATCACATTTTCAAAAACTGTCCAGGTTTTCAAATTTTGTTAAAATTTTGGGAAAATGTCCATATTTTCATAATTTGTTAAGATTTTGAAAAAATATTTGGAATTTTAAATTTCGTTTCAATTTTTACAAAAAGGTTTGGATTATTAAAAATAATTTTAAAAATGTTTAGATGATCAAAAAATTAAGAAAATTTAGAAAGCGATCAAACTTTCAGAAAAATAATTTTTTGAAAAAACTTAAATGTTGTTTTTCCACGTTTCAAACAATTTTTCATATTTTTTGAAATGTTTTGTTCACTTATTTGAAATTACCGGTTGCTACAGTGTCGACCGACATGTCTAAACAAATGCAAGGTCTCAGCTTAGCATGTCTCAACACATACACCGTTAGCAAACAACAGAAAATGCATGTACTTAGCATGTCTACACTGAGTATGTATAAGAGGAGAACAACCATGGAATGCTACCAAACAAACCCACAAAATCAACTCCCACGCCGCCGCCTTCTCTTCACAGCATGAGCAGGACCAGCAGGATCAGGGTGATTCCTTGCGTTGTTCTCAGAATCCACAGGAGCAGGAGCAGAAGCCGAGACACAAGCAGAAGCACGAGGGATGGAAATCGATGACCGCTGAGGTAAAATCCGCTGCACGAATTCTAGCAGATCCTTTGCGGTCGCATTCTCTTCTTCAACCATCTTCCTCATCTGCTCCTTCATTGCTGTCAGGCAATCTAACATTTGCTCTGCCTCAGCACGGAAAGACTCCCTATCTGCCTCCATTTTGGCGACCAGTTCCGTCACTTCTGCCCTCACTTTATAAATCTCCAAGTCCATTTTCCCCGCGTGCTCGGCTATACGAGACATCCAGCGTTCCTCCATCCTTTTTATAACAGGCTGGAGATAAGCTTCAAATTCCTGCAGCAACAAGTCGGTCGAGCGAAATAATGTGAGATGTAATTAACATCCAACTTTGAAGAACAAGAAAACTTCATCCAGAATTTGACCTTGTTTCGCTGATGGAACGAGGACAGCTATATAGGCTCATAGGGGATTACCATATGAGGATGTCAATCAGTTAAATGTATGCTAGATCTAGTTATTTCTGATAGTGTGGTCATCCATTGTCTCTTACCTGAACCACATCAGATTTTTCATGAGTAAACTCGAAAGACGACAGCCCAAGCAGTTTCTTTTGACACATAAATAAACATATATAGCATCATGCAGTGTGTGGGACTGGTTATCTCTAACATTGTTAGGAGATGATGTGGAGTAATAGCAGAGATAGCATTGTTCCAAATGTTGCTTTCCATGAAGAGAGGGGGAAATGTATTGTTTCATTTCAACCGAGATGTTTGAGAAAAGCAACAACTAATAATTTAGTAATTCTATACAAGTACGCCAGAAGCAAGAGATAAAAACCTGTAGACTAATAATTTCCCATAGATTTTCTGGTGCATAGAGATTGGTGATAAGCTTGTCTTCAAATTGTGCGCCACACTGAGGGCACTGAAAAGGAAGATATGGATACATGCATAAGTTAGTGGCTTCACTCACATAAACGATATATACACGCACGACAGATAGCTAAAATAAAGTGTATACAGGATTATGCATGGTACCTTTGCACCATTGAGGGCAGAATGATGCAGCCACCTCTCTAGGCACGATCTTCCATATACATGTCCGCAAGGAATGCAACTGCGTGCAGCAGTAAATGATCAATTGTCCAAAATTTCTCAGTCGCCCATAGTTCATAACACAACCCATGCCAAGACTCATGTGCTAGGATCGATAATTCAAGTAGAAACTCACTCTAAAGTTGCTATGCTAGGTTATAAATGGTCGCAAGCTTAACCGAAGTCTTGATCAATACTCAATATTGAATGTAACTTAAGCGTAGTCATTACTCCATACACAAGCTATGCTTTACGAGGGACACAAGCAAATATTCACCTTCGAAGAATATTGG
Organism: Aegilops umbellulata; assembly: GCA_032464435.1. Lineage (NCBI taxonomy): Eukaryota > Viridiplantae > Streptophyta > Magnoliopsida > Poales > Poaceae > Aegilops > Aegilops umbellulata. Next base: position 615,194,319 of record CP136058.1, on the reverse strand, counting down.
AAACATTGCATGGCAAAGATCCTCCTTGAAATAGGGCGAGTCCTTGACAGACAAGGGTCTTCACCTAGACCCTGGCACAGAGAGGAGAATGACAACGACATCCTTAAGAGGATAGCGGCACGCCGATACCCGTAGGCGTCGCCGCCGTTGGCGCGAAAGCGGGGACCCTTTCGCTCAGGAACTCACTCATGCCACCATGAGGCATCCAGGACAACCGCAATGAGTACAAGCCTCTAGATCCTGATATGGGCATCGCCACTGCCAACGACAAAGAGCGAGCTTGAGCTACCAGCTGCTACACCCCTCACCGCTCAGATGACCAAGAGGCATAGTCACCGCCACCATGGTGCCCGCCGGAGAGCCAACCATGTGGACCATCATCCGGAGCCACCACCCGGCATCCATATCTCGAGACACTGCTAACCAGCACACCGACCATGGTAGGAATAGAGCAAGACACTCCTTCCACCCCTAGCCCGACATCAGCCATCGGGTCTGGGCCAAAGTCTCCACTGTAAGAAGCGCCACACCTATGTCCCCGACTAGTCCTGGTGTCGGGTTTAGGGGAGGGAGGCACAACCCAGTAATTGTCGATGGTCGCTGCCGAGCAAACCTTGGCCTTAGCTCTCAGGTCATGGCGTAGGCGAGCTTGCACGATGCCACTGACGTTGATCCGTCCAACGGCAAGGGCGCACCAAGGGAGCCTAACTCGGACCGACGCCACCAACGAGCAGCAGGCTAGGAAAGCACAAAGCGAAGGCTACACTAGCGCTGACAAGTCGGCCTCTCGTGCTTGTGTGCCTCCGGACGTTGACCACCACCACAAACAAGATTCGCACTCCCGCCGAAGCCAGCCTGCTCGAATGCGAGTGCCGCCAATGCATAGCAGCCGTGCCGCTGCATTGCTATCCAAAGGATCCGAGCAGTGTCATACGATCGGGTGCAGGTCCAGATCTGCCCTCACATGGCAAAGATATGGACCTCACATCATTTAGAAATAAGGCTGCGATTGCATATAATCTCATGAGCAGGTTGCACACCATCCATCCAACCCAGGCACTAGTTGCCTACAAGTAGAAATCCAGCTCCAGAAGATACTAGTTAGGGTTACCAACATGGAGATTGCACTTAATTACCAAGTGCCAATCCAGTAAAAATCAAACACACGGGAAGTGCATCGCGCAAATACTTTGACCTCGAGCCCAACAAACAAAAACACAACCGAGGCCGTCTCGCTCACCAGATGCGGTGTCCGCCGCTGCAGGTCCAGGGCTCGAAACAGATGGGACAGGTGGGCGGCGGCGGCGGCGGCGGAATGGTCACTGCAGCGCGGTCTCCCTCCCCAACAGCCGCATCCTCCACCTCCTTGGTCGCCGGAACCCTAACTGCCGAACCGGATGTGGTTTGAGGAGGCATCGAGAGAGGGGAGGGGAATGGAATTGGGAGTCACGACGGAAGGAAAGTGGCACGAAGGGTTTTGCCGTCTTGATCTGCGGATTCCTATTTAGCGCTCAAGCCGCTGTTTGCTGCCTTTTTCGTACGCCGCGCCTATAGGCCGGCCCATGTAACCTTCCGTTTGGGAAGCTTCTAGGTGCTTCCGGCTGGTCCTTTTGTGGTTTTTTCTGCTGGGTTCTCATCTTTTTTTAGTTTATCCCTTTTTCTGTTTTTTTCTTTTGTGTTATCATTTTTTGAATATTTTCCAAACCGGTAATTTTTTAAAATCTGTGAACTTTTTAAAAGTCCATGAACATTTTTCATATGCATGAACTTTTTCAAATTCGTGAACCTTTTCAAATCCTTGAAATTCCTAGATTTTAATGGATTTGCCTCCTTGGCAACCTCTCATGGAGCCACAACATTATGCACGAGGCTGTAGGAATGGAGGCGCAGTGGGAGGTCATACTTCTCCCAAATGGTGGCCGCGAGCTCAAAGGCCTCGTCAGAGCCCTCAGGTTCGGAGGAGAGGACGCGGGTGACCGATGTTAAAGTGGCCTCGGACGGAGGGACCTACGGCCCTGAGCACGCTTTCCAGGACATGGCAGTGGTCGTGTGGCCGGGAAGCCAGGCGAGGTGTACTGGTGTGCGGCGAGGGAGAAAAGTGGTAGGCGTGGGCTGCTATTTTAAGTATATTATCTCTTTGACCGTAGGGGGTTAAGATCCTGGATTTTGATGTGAGGAGGTAATGTGGTTGAAACACGATAGTTTTGGAGGTTATCTTTACTTTTTCAGAAACACTAACAACCTGACATTGGAATTTTAGTGAGTTCAAGCAAACGTTGGCACTACCGTTGGATCAAAGCAAGGCTGTTGGCACTTTCTGGTCCACGTCACAAAAAATATACATTTGCTTCAAAACCGTCCTCGCACAAACAATCTGAAATCCAGTGACGAACTCATTTCCTTCATCGCTCCCCAATCTTTAACATCCCCCGCGTTCGTAGTGGTAGCGTTGCGAACAACACAAGTATCGCGGATGGTCAGATTGAAGAGAAATCGAAGGTAGAAGCCAACGGACTGACACCCCTGCAGTCATAGCAATTGTGAGTCCACCAAAAAAAACTTAAGGCCTTCTTTGGTTCATAGGATAGGAAAGTCATAGGATTAGGAAAGTCACATGAAATGGGATGACATGTATCTGAAATCCTGTGAATAGGAATAGAAAAGAAGATATTCTTTGGTTCATATCATATGATTTTTTCCAGCGAGTCTAGGCTAATGTTTATTATCCTATGAAATGTGTAGGATAGAAAGAATTCCCTCCATATGAATAGGATTCTATTCCTATAAACCAAAGGGCTCTAAGGAAATTTTTCCTACACGAATCATATCTTCCTACAAACCAAAGAAGGTCACCACTCTCCCCATTCCTGTTTCTTTTTGTTGCTGATGGGCTTTTGGCTCTTCTACAGTCCGAGGTATCCACTGGAGGTATCTCGCCAGTGAAGGTGTGTAGACGTGCTCCTGGGGTGTCCCACCTCCTCTTCGCCGATGATACACTCTTATTCTTCAAAGCGAAAGAGGAACAAGCTAAGAGGATCAAGCATGTAATTGACACCTTTGCTACTTGCACGGGCCAGTTAATTAATCCGGCCAAGTGCTCCATCCAATTCAGCAAGCAATGCCCGTTGGCGGACCAGGAAGCAACCCGACAAACACTCCAAGTTGAGAAGCAAGTGTTCGAAGCAAAATATTGGGGGTTACCGACCCCGGAAGGCCGTATGAAGCGTGGGAAATTTCAGAACCTTCAATCCAAGCTGACCCAATGCATCATGTTATGGGGGGATTCATACCAGGCTCAGAGTGGAAAGGAAATTTTAATTAAGTCGATTGCCCAAGCTTTACCAACCTATGTTATGGGAGTTTTCAAGCTTCCGTTCTCGGTCTGTGATGACTTATCCAAGCTCATTCGGGATTTTTGGTGGGGCTCGGAAAATGGGATGCGCAAGACTCATTGGCTCAGTTGGGACAAGATGACAAGGACAAAAGGGCAAGGTGGCATGGGGTTCAAAGACATGAGAATTTTCAATCAGACACTCCTCGCACGTCAAGCATGGAGACTGCTACAGGCTCCTGAAAGTCTATGTGCCCGTGTGTTGAAGGCACGCTACTATCCGCAAGGAAACCTCCTAGACACGGTCTTCACCGGGCAGCCATCGTCCACCTGGACGGCCATTGCCCATGGCTTGGAGCTGCTCAAAGAAGGCATGATATGGCGTATCGGGAACGGAGAATCAGTCCGCATCTGGCGGGATAATTGGTTACCACGCTCTACCTCGCTCAAACCAATTGGCCCCCGTGGCCGATCGAGACTCATCCGGGTCTCTAGTCTGCTGGATCAGTACGGCGCATGGGATGAGGCTGCTGTGTGGGCGAATTTTGCACCGATTGATGCTTGTACAATACTCAAAATCCGCACCTCGCCGCGTGGTGAACCGGACTTCCTCGCCTGGCAACCGGAGAAAAATGGAATATTTACTGTCCGTAGCGCCTACAGACTAGGTCTGAATCTGACGGAGAGTGCGCGCAATGTGCCGGCTGCGAGCAATAGCCCAAGTGGAGACCGCCAAATCTGGAAGAAGATCTGGAGTCTGCCGGTACCCCCTAGGGTCCGGACGTTTGCATGGCGGGCAATCACAAACTCACTAGCAACGGAGGACAACAAGAAAAGCCACCATATCCCTGTTACTGGTGTGTGTTTGATATGTGGCCATGAGCAGGAAGATGTGCTTCACGCCCTGTATCGCTGTCCACCTGTACGTGCACTTTGGAATGCCATGCGTGAGGTTTGGACACTCCCATCAAATGCAATAATGGAGCGGCTACAAGGGGAATGGATCCCGGAGCTCATCCTACCCCGTTCCCCTGATGAGTGTGCTCATATCCTAATGGTTCTGTGCAGGGCGTGGTATGTCAGAAACGAACTCACTCATGCTAAACCAATGCCCTCTATTGAAGGCTCCCGACGGTTTCTATGCAGCTATATGCTTAGCCTCACGAATATTCTGGAACAGTCTACGGAGCAGATCATCAAGGGAAAAGGCATTGCAGTCGGGCCAGCACCGGCGCCGGCGCCAACAGCGACCGCGGCCCCTGTAAGGCTACCTGAGGAGGCCAAGGATTGGGAGAAACCACCAGATGGGAAGCTGAAGCTGAACGTGGATGGTGCTTTTCTGGAATCCACTGGAGCTGCAGGGGCTGGTATGATCCTGCGAGATGCGCAGGGACAAATCGTGTTCTCCTCGTGTCGGTCCTTGCGGCGGTGTGGTTCTGCATTGGAAGCCGAGTTGTGTGCCTGTCTGGAGGGCATATCCCTTGCCTTACAGTGGAGCCAACAGGATGTGCTGGTGGAGACTGATTCCGCCGAGCTCGTCAGCATGATTAATAACAACTCTCGGGACTGCTCTCACCTGGGACACCTTGTCAGCGAGGTGAAACACCTCTTGAGCTCGGGTAGAAGGTTCACTATTAGTAAAATACCCCGTCGCCAGAACTATGCTAGCCATCTTCTCGCTAGATTTGGTCGACAGGAGGGTCGAACTGTGGTATGGTTAGGATCAGGCCCTGAAGAAATTTTAGGCCTTCTCCTTCGGGATTGTAATGTGACTCTTACTTAATCAATACAATCCCCTTTACCCCGCAAAAAAAAAGCAATTGTGAGTCCACCGAAAATTCTGGTTTTCAGTGTCAATAACAAGGTCCTTACCCAAGATAATCTTGCCAAGCGTCGCTCGTTCAGTGGCTTGTTTTGGAACGAGTCAGCGTCTGTAGGCGCACGCACGCACACAAAATCAAAATCCGCGTCCGCAGACATGTTGTGCAGCAGTTTTTGGGACGGGCAAACAGCAGCACGCAATTGTTGCAATTTTATATGGGCATAGAGAACGACTAGTGAGCGAATCATCCTCGATCTATATATATATATATATATATATATATATATATATATATATATATATATATATATATATATATATCATCTGATGATGACATATACCACGCATACAGGCAGTCCGGCACCAGTAATTGACGCGCCATTCTCATGCAGGAATTGACCAGGAATTACATGATCGATCATCACATATGGCTCGCTATATGTATTGAGAAATCCAACTCAAGATGATGCACACCGGCCGAATACTTCTTAGTTCCAGCAGCCATGAGGGACCTTCTTCACATCAGCAATCCGCCCCATCCCCATGGCCATGGGAGGAGCAGCAGCAGATTCTTCGTCGTCGCCGCCGTGCCCCTCACGCTCGTGGCAGCTCTTCTCGCGGCTTTCAACATGCTGACCACGACGAGGATCCCAGACCGGCGGCCGCTTGCCTCCCGGTCTCACACGCCAGCAGCCCGACGAGGCGAGGGCTGTGACATTTTCCGGGGCGACTAGGTGCCGGACCTGGACGCGCCCTACTACACCAACGACACCTGCTCCCCGGGGATCGTCGACGAGCACTACGACTGCATGAGGTTCGGCAGGCCGGACCTGGGCTTCCTCCAGTGGCGGTGGCAGCCCGCCGGCGACGGCTGCGACCTGCCCCGCTTCGACCCGCGCCGCTTCCTGGCCCTGATGAGGGGCAAGACCATCGCCTTCGTCGGGGACTCGCTGGCCAGGAACCACAAGGACTCTCTCATCTGCCTCCTCACCAGAGTTCGTACTCCTTCCAATCTTCACTCTCTCTTAATCTTAACAAATCATGATGTAAAAAAGATTTTCCGCCGAACACCAATAATTGCCGTGTAAGAAATTATTCAATTCTCATGCTGTCGTAATGGATTTGCCAGGCTCTAAAGTGAAATTGCCATATAAAACCAAAAAAGAACAAAAAAAATTGCCACGCTGCACATAGTAATTGCAATTCTTGCGATCGGGATCTGACAGTCCAAAAGATGTTCACTGGGATTTCTACATGATCTGACATACACTGGTTAGCGGCATCCAAAAGAAAAGTTCTCTTGTCCACTATATTAAGATATTTATATGGGCAGAAATTACAGACCCTAACCTATTAAGATATTTATAGCAGACTAGGGCATAATCTAGTGGGGGAAAAGGCGATATCTTTTCACCCACTCAGTTCAAGAGTTGAAAGGTATTGATACTTGCAATTTGGGTTTGCACCAATTATACTCTAAGAGCCTCCCTTATCTTTTTTTATTAAGAAAACCCTATTAAGGTATTTATGGCTCCTTTGCAAGGACGGATAATTGTTATCTAGTAATATTATAATGTACTTTTTTGAGAATTAATTAAAATTATGCAAATGTTAACGCACACACGTGTGGCACGAAACAACATGACCCAAACGCCTCCAGTACCATTCATTTTGCCACATCAAAATAGATAATATCAACGGAAATATTTTTGATTTTCGGCTTAAAAATGTTTTATCTCCTAATTAAAAATCCCAATTAAATCCATTTTTCCATTAAATCCGTCTCGACGAGATCTTTAAAACTAGATCCCATGTTGATATGTTTCGACGAATTTTTTTTGACCAAAAGTTGCCATGATGTCTACACTATAGTTGCCATAGTGTTACGCTAAAGTTGCCATGTGGCAATCTCAGTTTATACATCATGGCAATTTCAGTATTTTGATCATGGCAATTCCAGTACCATGAAAATTATTTTTTAAACCATGGCAATTTTAAGTGCATGTATCATGGAAAATTTAGTTTATGGTTTATGGAAAGTCTAGTTTTTTAATTCCGCATTTTATAATATGTCAAAATTTATTTTAAATGTAGAAGAAAATAGTTGAAACATATTATGGCAACTTCAATGTAAACACCATGGCAATTCATGTGCAAATAGACATGACAATTTTTAAAAGTAGTTGAAACATATTGATATGAGATCTAGTTTCGAAGATCTCGTCGCGATGGATTTAACGATGAAAACGGATCTTCAATCGGATTTTTCATTAAAGAGATAAAACAGTTTAAAAACTAAAAATTTAAAAAGATTCTCACATGCATGCATGCGGTGACGTTGCGTAGTCTGTGTGTCATAGAATTTGTGGACGTTATCAGCGTCCTTTCTTATTAAGTACTAATGATACGTGCATGCAGGACGCGACACCTATCATAAGCACGCCAAAAAAGAAGCACACAGTGTACTACTATACTGAGTACAACTTCACGGTGGCCAGCTTCTGGGTGCCATACCTAGTCCGGCACGAGATGATCGAAGATGACGGGCCGGCGCACACGGGCCTCTGGAACCTCTACCTGGACGAGCCGGAGGAGGTGTGGGCGACGCATGTGGCGGAGCTCGACTACGTCGTGGTGTCGGCGTCTAGCTGGTTCTACCGCCCGTCCATGCTGTACGAGGCCGGGCAACTCGTCGGCTGCCACAACTGCCAGCAGCCCAACGTCACGAACCTGACGCTGCGGTACGCGCTACGCATGGCCACACGGGCCGCGCTGCGGGCGCTGTCCGGCGCCGACGGCCAGTTCCGCGGCACGGTGCTCCTGCGCACCGTCGACCCGTCGCACTACGAGGGCGGGGAGTGGAACAAGGACGGCAACTGCCTTCGGAGGGCGCCGCACCGACGCGGGGAGAAGGTGGTCGAGGGCTTCGAGCTTGACTTCCGCGCGCTGCAGATGGAGGAGTTTGCGGCGGCGGAGAGGGCGGCGACGGGCGGGGCGAGGGTGATGCTGATGGACACGACGGAGGCGATGATCCTGCGCGCTGACGGGCATCCCAGCAAGTACCGGGCCTGGACGCCCGACCCGCTCATGAAAAATCAACTGTACAGCCACTGCGTGCACTGGTGCCTTCCCGGGGCCATTGATACATGGAACGACATGCTGCTCCATATGTTGCTCAACGAATGACTGCACTTCGATTATTACAAATTTAATGGTAATACATGATAATGGAAAATATTGTTGTACGTAAAACCCATTTGTATTGTGCTTGTACGTTGTAACTTACAACCAGAAGAGGGGTTGAACCAACATATGGTTAATTAGATGGTTGGAAGAAGAGTGATACCCCAGCCCACAGGAATCAAACCACAGATTTTGACGCTTTGGTATCTGATAAAGGTGAAATATTATTCCAATGATAGTCGATGTTCCTGTCGATGACATGGTCTGCAGTGACTTCGTTAATTCAAGAACTGTTGGCTTGGTCTTTCAGAGATGCTCACAGGGATAAAGTGTGTGTGCTTTTCATACGGTTGAGTGAGTGTATGTACGTATTTTTAAGCATTTATGTTTGTACTTTGTATTTTAAGAAAATCTGCAAACACTAGGCAGAGTAGAGATGTGGAAAATGGGGCATCCCAACCACCGTGGCGCATAGCCTTAACTGAAGTTGTAATATTCATCTTTGCCATCAGTTAATTCATAAAATAGGAAAATAAATCAACACAGAACGATGGGCCTTGATCCTGAAATTCAGTTGGCAACAAGATCCGTCCTTCTTCCTCGCCGTGGTTTCTTAACTTTCTTCTATGGGTAATACATTAACATCTTTTCCAACATGAACTATGGAGATAGATATTCACTGGTCATCTCAAGTTTTGTGAAACACATGTAGTTTCTTTCCATAGATTTAATCTTTTAAGAAATAAATAAGTAGTGATTTTTTAATACTAATCATTATTGCCGGTATGATATATAGCAATCTTTTTTGATAAACAGGAGATGGAACATTTTTGTAGTAACTTGCAAAATATGATACAATTATTTTAATAGCATAGAGACCCCCCAAAAAAAAGCATAGAGACCATTCGGCATGAATGCTAGACTATATCAAATACAATGAGCATATAGTATAGAGTAAACTCACGGGAGAGAAGTTTTAGAAGCCTCTGCTATAGTACACTACTCATCTTGAGGGAAACACTTTATTTGAAGGTGATAAAAGGTGATTATAAAGCCAGATACAGATCTAGATGGAATCCCTAGCATGATCGAGCATCGGGTCACGCGCGCGCGCACCGTTTATTTACAGCGCCGCGTTATTTTTTCTTGCACCAAAGCGCCTGTCTCTGCTCTGGAAGGCCCTCAAGGCCTGGAGATATTGGGCCTCCCCGAAATCGGGCCAGAGCGTGTCGGTGAAGAAGAGCTCCGAGTAAGCCGACTGCCACAGCAGGAAGTTGCTCAGCCTCAGCTCGCCGCTGGTCCTGATGAGCAGGTCCGGGCAAGAGGTTTCGCTCGTCTGGAGCTCGTCGGCGAACAGCGACTCGTCGATGTCCTCCGGCCTGAGCAGCTTGGCGTCCACCTTCTGGGCAAGCTTCCGGCATGCCTGAACAATGTCCATCCGCCCGCTGTAGCTGATGGCTAGGACTAGATCGAGACGCGAGTTGTTCCTTGTTGCCTCCTCGGCATCTCGTGCGGTCTTCTGCACAGAGACCGGCAGCCTTGAGCGGTCACCGATTATACGCAGACGGGTTCCTTCCCTGCAAAGAGCAACACAGAAATATAATCGATCTCTTCTCCTTGTGATGGGTCGAAAATTAATACTACCTTTTAACTTTTTATAAGACACTTTTAGAGTCCATGACAGTGTCAAAAAGCATCTTAAATAAATCAAGTTACAGAGGGAGTATGAGCTAATTAATTTCCACAAGTACTGAAGTAGTCATACGTAGTACCGTACCTCATGAACTCGGCGAGGTTGTCGTTGATAAACCTCTCGATCAAGGCCATCAAGAAGTCCACCTCCGCCTGCAAATGCCATGAAAGAACACCACCATCAAACAAGAGCTACGTACGTACGTATGCATGGCGGGCGCGCACAAGGCACAATTAATCGAGGAATGACAAGGTAGTGAGGACGCGGGCCTTGGGGCGATTCCAGTTCTCGAGCGAGAAGCCGAAGGCGGTGAGGACGCGGATGCCCCAGGCGCGGGAGAGCCGCACCGTCCTCATCAGCGCGCGCATGCCGTGCTCGTGCCCGTCCGTCGGTGGCATGCCCCGCGCTGCCGCCCACCGGGAATTCCCGTCCATCACCAGCGCCACGTGCCGCGGCAGCGACTCCGCCCGGAGCCCTTCTGGGAGGAGCACCTCGGCCGCCGGCACGGATGTAGAGTTGGAGAGCGGCATAGTAGAGCGCTGCCTTGTTTTTCAGGGTGGTTCGGAGCGGTACTCTTCTCCGTGCTCCTCTAATCTGTATCCCCTTGGCCCAAAGTAATGTTAGAAAACAAACTAAGAGCCAGAGAATCAAGCCAAGATCTTTCCGTGCGCCTAGCCTCGTCGACATGTAAACTCTTAGACTAGCCACGATGAAGAGTAACATACACTAGTAACATACACATTTCTCTAGACTATGTTACTACCTCAATAGTGGGTAGTAACATAAGTGTGGTAACATGCAAAGCTTCATTTATTAGATTATAGACTCATATTGCATTGGGACATGTGATGTTACAGTAACTAGCTAAGTTACTAGTACTACATCTCTCCTCATTAACTCATTGCCACATAAGCAAATTTGCTGAGTTGGACTCGATGTTACTACTCCCTCCTTTCCGGTTTATAAGGCTCAATTCAAAATTCTCACCAACCAAGGTAGATGGTGAGTGGTGGAATACTTTTTGTAGTTTGCAAAAGCACCCAATTAATGCTCTTGTTTTCCTCAAAAAAGTATGTTTACCAATGCATTAATTGCAATGCATGCATGCATAAATTACATGCATTGATCAATTTTCTCTTAGTACTTGTATGCAATGATTTAATGCATCTTGAAATCTGAACATGTGATGGAAAACAACCAAATTGAGCCTTATAAAATAAAAAAACTAAAATTTTGAGATAAACCCTATAAACCGGAAAGGAGGGAGTACCAAAGTTACTCTCACTGTGGCTAGTCTTACGTAGAGAGATTTCGGAATGCGTGAAGCCAAGGTCAAAGAAAAGGGGCCCCGATCGAGGGCTTTAGATTCTCATTGCTTGTAAAGTTTCCCTAATCAGCATCTCAGTGTCAGTGAACTAATAATTAATCAAGGTAAAAACTCTCGGGTCTAGAGAATCTTTCTGAACTTGACGTGCTCCAGGCTCCACCGCATCGAACTCTGTTTTATCAATCGATTTTTCTGCATGTGGCAGGGTGCTTGCCTGCACATCCTCGATCGTTTCGCCCATTGGAGTTTTTAAAGAAACACGGTACAGGGGGCAGATGCTCAGGGCATCTCCAACCGTTGGGTCCCCAGGGCGCCTAAATAGAGCGGGCTAGGGGCGTGCCGGAGCTAGTTCGGTCCCTGGGGGCGACCTAGCTCCCAGTCACGCCCCCACGCGCCGGTCTTAAGATGCGGGAAATTTAAACTTGGTCGTTCCCGCTTTCAAAAGACACCGGCGATCGGACGTAGTCTGGCGTTACAAAAAACAGAACGCCGCCGCCGCAAGTTCGCGTGCGCAATGATTCACTCGGCGGGGTCGGCTCCAGGCGTTGGCGGAGTCGGCGTGCGCGGGCTCGGCGGTGTCAGAGCTGCTTCGGTGCTGGGCTGTGTCGGCGCGGCTTCGGCACTGCTGGGCGGCGATGTAGAGGCGTCGTTCAGGCTTGGCGTCCGTGTGGTCATGGGCGTCGTCGGCGTTACCGTCGGCAGCTCGCTCAGGATGAGGCCGCGCTGCACCAGGTACCACGCCTTGAGCTTCTCGTCGTTGCTCTGAAGCATGTCCGCCCCGCCCATCAGAAAAGCCATGTCGGTGTTCCTCTTCTTCGGCGGCATGGCGGCGACTGGAAGGCGAGCGGGAGGGGGTTTGGCGGGAGAAAGGGAGAGAATGGCGGGAGGAAGGCGAGCGAGCGGGAGAGATGCGAGGGAAAAGCGTCAAGAAACGGCGGGAAAAGGCCCTCGGGGCGCCTCCAGGGCGGGCCCACGCGCCTTTTTCGCTTGTGCCGGCTCCCCAAGCGCCCCCAGGGCGCCGGGTTCAGCCTGGGTCCGCTGGCATCAGTTTTGGCCCGAACCGGCGAAAAACGGGCTTCTGGGGACGCGATTGGGGCCTTTTTTTTACGCCGGCGCGGCAAAATCGCCTCGGGAGGGCCTGTTGGGGCGCGGCTGGAGATGTCCTCACATATACACATCCACTGTTTGTATGAACGCATGCAAGCATATCCTATCATTATGAGCACCTTTGAGATTTGAGCATGTAGATCTTGAAATGTAGGAAGTCGCCATAGGGCATGCGTACACTCGTGGCAGTGAACGTTCTTCCTACTGTGTAAATTCGTGACAAAAGCAAGTGGCCAGGTCAAAACAATAAGCACCAGTGCCCCAAGGGATAGGGATTCTCATTACATGTTAACTTGGAGCATGCTCCTCCAATCTGTTTACCTTTGCCCCAATCAAGGTTAGAAATAGGCCTAGAGAATCTTTTGGCGTGTGCGAAGATTCTTTACTACAATCTTGGCTAGCACAAATCTCAAAGCAATGTTGAAAGATAAGGATAACGGGTTTAGAAGAAACACTCTCCAGATCAAATGGTATCATGTCGATTGGGTTCTATAGAATTTTTCCTAACACACGCATTTCGTGTGTTAAAGAGGTGACATATAACCATTAAATACTAGAGATGGCACTTCAAAAATATCACCTGTCCTTTTTTATACTCAAAACTAGGTGACATTGGGGTAAACCTCAAGTAAAGCCTTCTAAGGTATATATTCATATTTCACCACCATGTGAAGAAGGAACAAATGGATTCTACTTTGCTATCGTGGAGTGGTAAATAGAATACTTATCATTGAGTGAACAAAGTCAGCCAACTTTTGAATCTACGCGGCTGTAAAACTTTAACCTCTATATGCCATATAGATAATATTCGTAGGTAATTTGGACACTGCACTGAAGCCACATATGGGTAGAGATGAAGTGGACTGACCCACCCAAGCAGATTTTGTGAAAATATGTTCATATGAACCCCTCTGCGAGATTCCGACTTCGCCCACTCATGGTTTTCAGAAAACTCATACAAAATCCGTCAAACTATAAGGGCCTCCTTGATTTGCAGTGGGTGTCGTTTACGACCAATAGACAATCTGATGCAGTCCGACGCAATCGTTTACTCTTGCTTAACTTACAGTCTACGTTATGCACATAGGAAATAACTGGATGGGTTGTTGGGTTGGCCAGCCCAAATTTGCATATTTGTGCGTGGATAGACTATTATAGAAAACTGGCCACAAAATACAAAAACTTTGCTGCATTGTTTAAAATCCAGAGTTCCAGACAGAGCAGGACCAAACATTGTTGTAATATGTTATACTACATGTTAAGTATTAGCAGTAACACGGTAAAGAGACAAAGGTCAAACTAGTCTAGACAAACTACCTCTTAGATCTTTGCCTAAACTTGCACACAACGTAAAAATGGACTTTTTTCTCCCTCCGCTTAGCATAGCTTGTATATCGTCACACAACATATGTCGAAAAAATTCAACGCAAATTCAATCTACGCGCAGCGAAACAAAGGAAAAGACAAATCCAGCTACAAATAGTGCAACAAAAGGACAAAACTTGGATACTATTCGTGTATGGAATAATTGCACATTTTATTTCTCCGTGCGTAGATTGAATTTGGATCAGAAACTTGATACATATTGTTTGCAGTGCGGGCAAAGGAATGTTGGCACATCGCCATCAGTAGACTGGCCATCCAGCTAGTGGCAGCGGTGGCTCTACGTCGTCGTATCCAGAGAGAGAATCGGGATCGATGAGGGGACAGGGACTTGCTAGACGATGAATCATCGGTGGTGCTTTTATTCGCAGGGCCCCAGCGCGAGGCACGTGGATTGGGAACAGCAATCAACACGTACGTACGCATATGATCTTATCTCTTCAAAGATTGAATGCCCGAAACTCCCTGCAAAAATTACATAAATATTTTCAAATATTACAAAAAATCTAACATAAATTTAGATCGGGCTGGTCACAAACAATTGAGATAAGTAACTTTATTTATTTTAAAATGAAATAACTTGTGTAATTTGAGATGGTCATAGTATTCTTTCCTTTTCCTTTCCTATTTCCTAAACAAGCAAGATCAAGGTTAGGATGCAAAAGGTGAATATTCCCCTTCCAATAAAGATAGATCGATGATAAATGGATGAGATTTAGATTGTTCTCCTATCTAGTATTATGCCTTCTGGCAAAAGAGATGCTTCTGCTTTCTGGACAAAAGAGATGCTTCTCCTTCCATGTTCGAGTTGCCGAGGATACGTAAGGAGGATGGGACATCCGATAATCAAATCTTATACTTTGCAGAGCAGCATTGATAAAGATTTGCAGCAGTTCCTTTCTTCCTGGAGATATTCATTATGATCACTTGGGTCATATGGACGACCAGGAATGACTTCATATTTCAAAGGATTCAGGCGAACATCTACACGTGTATGAAGAAATTCAAGGAAGAACTCAATGTACTTGTTCATACAGCGCAGAGGAAGAATTACACCCCTATCTGAAGAAATTACACACAACCAACTACACTTATTTTGAAAATTATAAAGCCCACGAGGAGAAATTACAGCCCCCTTTTCTTCCTTGTACTTAACTTATTTTGGTAAACTTTGTATCAAAAAGAAACTTATTTTGGTAAACTTATAAGTATACGTATTAGCAGAAATCATTATTTTCCGTAAAAAACCCAGATATTTTGCCTGTACAGAACCACTACAACCCAGAAGGGCGTGTAAACAAGTCAAATGGCATTTTGTCGATTGGGCTTCTAGTTCCGTAGACTTTTTGCTAACATTCATTTAGTGGCCGTGTTTGCTGTGAAAGAGGTAGCATACTAGCATATGAACATAAGTACTAGAGATGACACTTAAAAAGGTAACCGTTTTTGATATCTCAAAACTAGGCGACATTGAGGACAGCCTCGAGTAAAGCCTTCTAAGGTATATATTCATATTTTACCCCCCATGTGAAGAAGGAACAAATGGATTCTACTTTGCTATCGCAGAGCGGTAGATAGAATACTTATCATTCAGTGAGCAAAGCCGCAGCCAACTTTCGAATCTACAGCTGTAAAACTTTAATCGACATATATGCCATATCAATAATATCCGTAGGTAGTTTGGACAATGTACTTAAGTCACGTATTGGTACTAGAGATGCAAGTGGACTGACCCACCAAAGCAGATTGTGTGGACATATGTTCATATGAACCCCTTTGTGACTTCGTCCACTCGTGGGTTTCGAGAAGTTCTTTCAGAACCCATAGAACTACGAAGTGTAGAACTACTAAGTGTTCATTAATTTAAGGGCATATTAAAAAGTGCATGAAGAGGAGTAATCAATGTGTATTATACCCAAAAACGATCTATTGAGTTCTATAACAAAAAAAAATGTTCTCATCGTTTGTCTTTGTACTGTAATGTAACATCATTTTACTCAAATTTGTGTGTATGTATCCGAATCAGAATATGTTGAGTGTGCTAACTCACGAAGTGGTGCACTTGGACATGGATTAATATTTTCTTATCTAATAATTAGTGGTTTACTCTTACTTAACTGACACTCTACTTTATGAAAATATAAGAAATAACTGGATGGGTTGTTGGGTTACCCCAGTTAGCCCAAACTTGCATCTTTGTGCATGGATAGGCTCTTATAGAGCAATGACCAAAAAAAATACTAAAACACATGATAGCCTGCTGCATTGTTTAAAATCAAGCCAACAACACAGGAGCGAACATCGTTGTAATATGTTATACACTTATACAACATGTTAAATAATAGAAGTAATACAGTTACAGTGAAGAGACAGATCAAGTTAGTCTTTGCTTAAATTTGCACACAACCTAAGTCACATTTTTGGTGGTAACAGAAGAGTGGTGGCCCTGTTCCATTCCAACATAGAGCATCGCTGCAACTTGGCAGGCCCCCTTTGAAGCAATTCACCGTATAAAACGATGTTAATGTGGCCAGGCTCCTGCAAAGGGCAATTAAGTGGATGCAATCATATGCTTCCTGTTCCTGCTAGTCCATTCCTGCAATCCCTGAATTTGAATGAAATAATAAACCTATCATATAAGGAAGATGTGTTTTCAGAAGGGGTAAAATCTGTTAACACTATGCAAATGCATTAAATGCCAGCAATATCAGCAGATGTCTTAGAAATTACAAGAAAAAATACTTAACATCAGTAGAAATATGCAGTTAATGAGAACCCAAACACGTTAGGTACACGTATATGTCCAGTGCAACTACATCATTAGGTTAAGAAAGAGGGTACTTATTGTTTCCAAACAGATTGTGTCCAAAGGAACAGCTGGTTGAGCCAATGATTACTCACAGTTTGCAGGTTTGTTCCAGTACAGTGCAGCAGTGCTAATAGGATGGCTTAAGCATGAACGTCGAAATATCAACAGCCTGAGTGCCTGACAACTCCATAAAGTCAGGATCTAATCAACAAATATCAAGGATGTCGTGTATATACGGGTGACTCATGGCATGACACCAGTATCAAAACTTTATAAAGGTGAATAAGACAATCCTCATCGCGCACCATAAAACTAGTTCGTGCACAGACACAATTTCTTCAGGGCCATAGAGAGAGGTAGGTTAACAGAATAACAGAAAAGGGTCCAGTATATGTCGGCAGTGGATCCCTTGGTTGCGGCTCATGTTATACATGATGTGTTGGATCCATTTACATCAACTGTTCCACTCACAATAGGCTACAACAATAGGCTAGTTCGGCCAGGTGCTGAGCTAAAACCATCTGCAGTTGTAAGCAAGCCGCGAGTTGATATTGGTGGCAATGACATGAGAGTTCTCTACACCCTGGTAAGCTTCTAACCGGATAAATGGACGGTATACGCTGATTCTTGAGTTATCTAACTCTTTGACATTGTTTATTAGTATTATTGTAAAGAATTTCGTAGAAACTATAGGTCTCGCGTACGATTAATTTTCTCTTAGCAAACTCAAACATAATTATATGTTAACTTGTTTTGGTTTTGTCTTTGACTTGAAAGATGCTGGTGGATCCAGACGCCCCAAGCCCAAGTCACCCGTCACTAAGGGAGTACTTGCACTGGTAAATGAA
The DNA here is from genome assembly GCA_032464435.1 of Aegilops umbellulata. Taxonomy (NCBI): domain Eukaryota; kingdom Viridiplantae; phylum Streptophyta; class Magnoliopsida; order Poales; family Poaceae; genus Aegilops; species Aegilops umbellulata. The sequence goes on along the minus strand of CP136058.1, from coordinate 615,176,816 downwards.
ATGCAACATATTCTTATTCTACTCAATTTCTAAACCCTCGACCCACTTGTTTTCTGCCACGGCAATTTTGATATATGTTTCCTATTTAATTTGATCTCATTATGATATATCTGCACTCCTGTGTACGTAGGATGGTGGCAGACATCCCTGGAACAACTGGTGTCAACTTTGGTATGATGTCATGAATAACAATTTGTTCCATGTGGTTTGCGGTCTTAGCTGAATTTATGGATGTGGAAATTTGCCCATGTTAAGTTCTTTACCTCAAAACTGTTGCCTGTCATAGAAATAACAGATAGGGTCATCACTTAAATCAGGTACAAGTAAATTCAAATTAGCTCATCAGTCATCATGAACAAATGGATATCTTAATACTAGACAAAGAAACTAGCAATAAATGGCATACATATGTTTTAAAGATTTTGGAAATCTTTAAGACAAGCCCATTAAAAGAAACAGGGACTCTAAAATAGTGGTATACTTCAGGAACACATTTTCCTATCTGGCATTTTCCATACTACTGTACAAAACCAAACTCGCGCAATGAATTGTTATAATTCAACGTTGCAGAATAAATGTCTCCATCCACTTGAATTACTCTTTAAATTCTTAACTAGTTAATAACTAATGCTCTTGCAGGCCAAGAGCTTGTAGTTTATGAAAGGCCGGAGCCAAGATCTGGCATCCACCGAATGGTATTTGTGCTGTTCCAGCAACTAGGTAGGGGGACGGTTTTTGCACCGGATATGCGGCACAACTTCAGCTGCAGGAGCCTCGCACGCCAGTACCACCTCAGCATTGTGGCCGCGACATATTTCAACTGCCAAATGGAAGGTGGATGGGGCGGAAGAAGGTTTAGGCCAGAAAGTTCTCAAGGGTAGTAGACTATACACTACGGAGTACAGACCATTATATGACTGTACCGTAGTGTTGCATCACCAATAGGATGCTCTGTATCACCCATATATGCAGGGTATGTATCTTCAGTACATTATCTACAAAAAAGACTATGTATCTTCAGCTATGACGAGCTTGATGGAATATACATCGGTTATTATTTAATCATGCAAAGTATTAGCAATGTTTGTTAATCTCAATTCAATGCTAGTTCTAAGCACCTGCTCTGCATTTAAACATTTTTTACTTTTTTTAGAAAAGGAGGATGACCCCCGGCCTCTCTGCATTTAAACATAGTCTCTATCAACACATTATCTACAAAAACTATGTATCTTCACCTATGACGAGCTTGATGGAATATACGTCGATTATTATTTAATCATGCAAAGTATTCACGGTGTTTGCTAATCTCAAATCACTGCTAGTTCTAAGCACGATCTAAATCATCAAAAATATTTTCGATAGCAAACCAAGATTTGTTTAGATGGAAGGTACTATCGACGGATCGACAAACTTTGCATTGTAAGTCCCAAGAGTGGCAAGGTAATTAAACGCAAGGTAGGTCAAATATTTATGCCGGTCAGCTCGCCCGTGGTCACCGACGACGACTTTACTAGCTCCGACTACGACACGACGCCGGACCCCGCGCCGGTGCATGCCGGCCTATGACGCGGGTCTCATGGAGCAGGAGCAGGCGCACTATGACGTCGTCAAGGCGGAGGAGGAGCAGCCTGCGCCGGCTCCTATGTCGGCGTTTTGGCAAGCGTAGGAGGAGCAGAGGTACACATGTTCCTCCTCGTGAAGCACTGGCTGGTGGAGGGCCAAATCTACGGCGAGCGCGCAAGCGAGGCAGCCGTGCCTGCCATGGCCACGGCGAAGCCGAACTTCATTACGTAGCAGCAGGCGCTCTACGATGCCGCGCGCAGACAAGGCGTCGCTCGCAAAGCAGAGCCGGCACAGCCAGACACGGGCGTGGCCGCACACACGCTGGCGGCGCAGATGAGCCAAGACTCCAACGCAACCAATTGCGCGTCATATGCACCGCCGTCCAACTTTTGGGGGCGCACGTGGCAGGTGGACAGTGATGGACCGTCCACGTCCATCATCGACCTTACATCCACCGGCACTGACGACAGACAGGTCGCATACTCTCCGTGGCTGAGTAGGGCATGGGATGCGGCAGGGCATTGTGTCCCAAGTGGGCCGGTCTGTCTCCCATGTTCTACTCTTCCTTGCCAGAGATCGCACCTCCACTTCACGGGTCTTAACCCTGCTGCTGTACATGAAGACGACAGATGGAGGATATGGTCGCCTATGCGAAATACAAAGGAAGTGAACGACGGGCCGCCGTCGTAGGATAGGTTAGGGTCGGATTTATTTTTTTGTCCTAAATGTTCGAAATGTATTGAAAATCTGCCTGTTTCCATGAATTATATATGTCCGATAGTCAAGTACACCGCCAAGCCGCCACAAAACCGTGTCCAAGAATTTGCACAAGTTCTCTACCATTTCATCACTGGCGCCAATCCAGATCGTACAAGGATGATACTATGACGATTTACCGCAGCGACAGCATTGCTTAACAGCTAAGGCTTCCCTTCATATTTTATTTTTGTGAAGCCCTGATCGCAGAACAATTGTTCTACGGTGGTTTTCATTAATAAAACGAAGTTATTTACAAAGCTAATTAAGCCTTTCCTTTTCTTTTTCTTTCTGAAGCTCTGACAGTAGAACAATTGTAAAACAAAGTTATGTACAAAGCTCGAGAGCCTTTCCTCACGTAGCTTAGCTAGTAAATTTAAGTTTTGGCTCCCTTCTGTTCTGCCTTGCTAGCTAAGGTTATGCATACATGCATCCTCGATATTTTCCGACAAACTATCAGCTACTGCAGCACTTTCTTGTCCTGCCGACAAGCATGCAGCATCCAGCTGCCTAGCTAGCCTCTCTTCAAACTCAACTTGAACTTCACTTCTTCTCTCGTTCCTTGGCTCTTACTTCATTTCATTAACGAGTAATACCGGCCTATAGCCAGAGGTTTCATGCATGCAGCGCGTAGCTCTTGTACAGCCAGCATGCATTAGTCAAAACCAATTCAATTTCACTTGTTCTTTCTTGCATGCATCTCTCAATTGCATGTGCTTAACCATTTTTTTTTCAAAAAAGGGTTTACCCCAGCCTCTGCATCAGAAAGTTGCATACGGCTCATATGTGTTTAACCATAATGACAAGATTTATTCTAGTACTAACAAGCTCAGGATGTAATCGGCGAATATCAAGGCCGTCCGACATGTGCACGAAGGTGATGCATGACACGGCACAAGTTTTTTTTTCTTCGAAAAGGGGATTACCCCAGCCTCTGCATCAAAAAAATGCATACGGCTCATATTATTAAAAATAAATCCAGTAACAAGGTCGTCATGTATCTTGGTGCGAAGAGAAAAAACAAAATGCTCTAGGGAGCTCAAACCCAAAGCCACAACCGGCTGGCAAACACAATAGGAGCACTACATGCCTATCCTATTACATGACCGCCATCCAAACCGGTTGAAAATATCCCGCGCTACCATCTCCCATCGGGTAGACGCAGTAACCAAACGCTCCCTGGCAGGTTATACTTGTATGACACGGCACAAGTATCAAGGAGTCGCTTTCTTCCTAGAGATATTCATTCTCATCTCTTGGGATGGGTCATGACTTGAATGACTTGATAGTTCCAATGAGAACCCAAACAAACATGACACCTTCACTAGTACGTCCAAATACAGTATGAAATATCAAGAGCCTGAGAGCCTCGTCGCGAGCCATACAAGTAGTCGATGCACAGAAACAACAATTCTTCAGCCGGTCCGTGGTCAACAGAATAGCAGAGAGAAAAAAGAGGCGGCTGCCCTCCTCCAGCATGCATACGTCGGCAGTGGATCCCTTGGTTGTGGCTCAGGTTATACATGATGTGTTGGATCCGTTTACATCAACTGTCCTACTCAGCATAGGCTACAACAACAGGCTACTTGTGCGAGGCGCTGAGCTGAGACCATCTGCAGTCGTAAGCAAGCCGCGAGTCGATGTCGGTGGCAATGACATGAGACTTCTCTACACCCTGGTAAACTTCTAACTGGACTTCTTCAGTTATCTAACCCTTCCACATGGTTCACCTACTACTATTAGTGTGAAGAATTTCTTAGAAACAAAAGGTCTCGCAGGTGATGAATTTACTCTTATAGCATATACTCAAACATCATAATTAGTAATATGTTAACTTGGTTGAATTTCTCTTTCGCTCAAAAAGATGCTGGTGGATCCAGATGCCCCAAGCCCAAGCCCCAAAACTCTAAAGGAGTACTTGCACTTGTAAATTAATTAATTAAATGCAACATGTTCATATTCTCGTCAATATGACTCCCAACCCATTTGTTTTCTGCCCAACATTTTTTATATGTGCTTCCTATTTACTATCTCCGTCCGGGTTTATAGGGCCCCTAAGCCAAAGCACAGTGAACAAGGCAAAATTAACTCTAACCAGCGCAGATTTTCGAGGCATGCAGCAGCCAATAATCAGCGGGCAATCGTAATCAGCAGATGTTTTGGAAAACTGATGATTTAATGCTCTTCCTCAGGCATTGGGACGTATGCGCATGCACGCTCTGGTCCAGGCTGTATGGGCCCATGCATGGCAAATCGCAAGCAAGAAACCTGCATGCATTGGCTGGTCGTGTCCCATCCCATTTTAATCGCTGTTTACTCCGCTGATTTCTCTTCCCAAGAAATGGAACGGTTTAACTTTTGGCAGCGTAATCTATGAAGGGGCCCTATAAAAGCGGACGCCCTCCTTCCGCTCACGGGTCTAATAATCCCGGACGGAGGGAGTAGTTTGCTCTCATTATGATATACCTCCACTCATCCTGTGTACTTCCTCCATCACAGTTTATAAGGCATGCGCGTTGTTCTAGGTTGATAATTTAACTAGCTATATATGTATTATATGTGATGAAATATATATTTAGAAACTACATCATCTTAAGAATCCAGTGATATATTTTTGGTGACATATAACTCATATTTAGTTAGTCAAATCGATGACCTAGAACTACGCGCATGCCCTGTAAACTGAGACGGAGGGAGTAGGATGGTGGCAGACATCCCTGGAACAACTGGTGTCAGCTTTGGTATGATGTTCTGCATAACAATTTATGCCATTTGATTTTGCGGGTTTAGCTGAATTTGTGGATGTGAAAATTATCACTTGTTAATAACTAATGATCTTGCAGGCCAAGAGCTTGTAATTTATCTTCAGTGCATTATCTACAAAAACTATGTATCTTCAGCTATGAGCCTATGACGAGCATGATGGAATATACCTCGGTTGTTACTAAATCATGCAAAGTATTCACAATGTTTGATAATCTCAAATCGCTGCTGGTTCTAAGCACCTGCTCTGCATTTCAACAGGTTGTACTGAATAAAATCAACACGGTCTAAATCATAAAAAATATTTTCAACAGCAAACCCAAGATTTGTTTAGCCGTAAGGAAGGAATTATCGACGGATCGACCAACTTTGCATTGTATATATATATATATATATATATATATATATATATATATATATATATATATATATATATATATATATATATATATATATATATTACAGAACAGCAAGAGCAGTCACATCTCACAAACTTACAGCTGAAGCATCATCCGGAGGGAACTGATCACTACTTCTCAACGAACTCCCAGGATTCCAAGATTTTGTGCTTGGTGTCCGTTATATAAAATGCAAGTTAAGGAATCTCAAGGACTTACTGGTTGGTTGATCTCTGATACCCAAAGTGGTCTAGCAATCATAAATTTTCTCCGGGGGCGCCAATCATAAATTTTGGAAATACCTCAGTACCCACCGGCCTCTCGTGTCGCACTTGCCGAAGTAGGAAATCGCGAGGAGGAGGAGCAGAGGGGGTGGGCTGGAGGAGGAGGTAGATGTACCTGTATAAGCAATCGCCGCGGTCGACGCCGGTGGCTTGGGCGGTGCAGGGGGCGGCGCGGCGTGGGCTGACGGCTCCGATGACGGTGGCGAGTGGGTCGAACACCGGGCGGCCGTGTGCGGCGCGGCGCGGAGGCTGGCCGTTCGGGAGCTGAGGCGGGAGCGGACGGGCTCCGGCGGGAGGACCAACACGGAGCGCACCTCCTCCGGCAACCGGTCCGCCGGGTGTCAACGGACCTCACCTCTGAATTCATTCTGAAATATAACAAGATTCAGGATATCATTTGCTGTCTGTTCCACTAGAAAAAGGCTCGCATTCAGTGTGAATCCAGGCCGTCGATTGGAAGCGTCAGGCCGCCGTTGGATAACTGAATGTGTGATTCGTCAGTCCTTTGCCTTGATGGCTTCAGAATTCAGATGAGTTACGTTGAACAGACGGCAAACATTTTAGATCCAGCAGTAACTGGTACCACAACAACAGATATACAACAAAGATACAAAACCACTAGCAAAAGATTAATAGTACATACGAAATATCTCGCTGACCCAAGATTAAAAATTACTCTCTCCGTCCTATAATATAAAAGCGCAGTGTCAAAAACGTTTTTATATTATGGGACGGAGGTAGCACATATATGTTGTTTGTTTCGTTTAAAGGGACCGACTATTTGTCAGTCTTTTCTTGAGCGTTGGGTGACACCGTGGCCGTGGCATTTCCATCTCGATCTTATACTACTTTAAATGATTAAGTAAATTCTGCATATTTTCTGTTCACCACGCGACACTTTGGCCGAGTGCTTAAGGCGTGTGCCTGCTAAGTACATGGGCTCTGCCCGCGAGAGTTCGAATCTCTCAGGTGTCGATTTTCTTTTTCTTTTTTTGCTTCGTTCCCCTCCTTTTTTTTTCAACTACATAGATGGGCCACAGCTCGTGGAGAAAGGAAATGCTGAATTATTATTTTTAATGCACATCGACATATGTTAAATTTCAGCAAGAAAAAACATCACTGCTCTTTTTTGAATTATTTATATTTTTTCGATGAGCATCAACAAATGTTTTAGATTTTCAGCAAGGAAAAACCTCGCCATTCACTTTTGAATTTTATAATGCAGGCGCATTTGTGCTCGGGATTAGAGCAACATTTTCGGTCCTATTTAAAAAAAATACCATGTGCCACATGGGTAAGCAACTAAAACCTGACGAAAAGTTACTATTTTTTTCATTTCTCAAAAAAATTTATATTTTTTCATTTCTCAAAAATAAGTTACTAATTTTTTTAACCCATGATTAACTTTCCACCAGAAAAGTTAATGAATTTCATTATCACTCGCTATAATTCCTTTACAAAAGAAACTTGCTATAATGTCCCCCGGCCTAAAAGAATCATTTTTGTAAAGTTTAGGTTGCTTCCACACATGCCACGTCGTGCCCGTAAAAGAATCGTCATGAGGAAATGCACTACAAATGAATTATTAATAAACCTAGGGGGTTCAATGATACAAAACAAACCAAAAGGTCATAAGGATTCTAATCCTTCAAAATTCATAGAAAATCTTGAGAATAAAGAAGCTTTGTTTGAACCATAGAAAGAATCTATAGTATTGCATTGACTGCCTACATTACACTATGGATTTCATATGAATGAATAAAGATCCGCTTGAAGTGTTTTGGTGGAAGGCCAAGGCAAGGAGCTTGCCATGACACTTGGGCCTTGTCAACTGCACTATATAACTCAACTTTAAAATTCCATCATGCGGGCCTATGTCAGCACTCTCCATATCATGTTTTCGCGAGAACTCTGTTAGGAAAGCGGTGACCATTGGAGGTGAGTGTGGCCTGCATGAAAATGAGTGGCGCCAAGGACGACAAGAGTAAGACCTAGAAAGACGACAACGATAAAGGTAGCCGCGACAAGGGCAAAAACTACAAAAGCGACGGGGTGGCAGATGCTACTCCAACGGCTTGGTTTTCGATCTCCACACATATGAAAATCACTTTCTCCATTTATCCTATATCCCTTTGAATCACATGTGAATTTGGTGGTGATGACTAACCTAAGTGAAGTTAGGTCCGACTTTAAAATCACACACCCTTCAGCGCATAGATAACCCCCTCCAAAATAAGCCTATGTGTCTCATTGTAACACCATGGTCACCCCTGTTTCTTAAGGGGATATTCGTAAGTAAGGTACTCTTTTCTACAAGTTTTATCGGTACGTAGAGTACAAAATGAATCTGCTATCCTTATTTATCGGTACATATCGTACGTGACAGCAGTGCAGCTCGTGTCCATGGTCCGCGACCCCGCGCCGCCATCATTGACGTCAGGTAAGCACTGATCCGCGCCCCATCTCCGCGCGCCGGGAGCACGAGCGAGAGGCTAACGGGGGCGGTTGTTTGGGGTCTCTGCATGGAAAATACTCCCTCCGTTTCAAAATAGATGAACCAACTTTGTATTAAAGTTAGTATAAAGTTGAGTCATCTATTTTGGAACGGAGGGAGTACAAGATTGAGACTTACACACTCCTTAACTTTAAAATAGGAAACCACTTCAGGTTTGTATGAAAGGTCTTTTTCTTTGCAAATTGACAATATCGATTCCATCACTATTAAATCATGTTTAGTTTTTATTCTCAATGTAGAACTAACCAAATGCAATGCATGAAGAAACTAAACCAAGTATCATGTTGGTGACTCCTCTTATGTTTGGTCGTACAAATGTGCCATATGGACTAACGAAGACTGATCTATACCAGAGGTGTGCTTTCCCTTTGTTGGGGAAGCACGTCTGTGTTTTCCCTTTCGAAAGCAGAAGCAAGGTTGTGCTTTTTTTTTCAGGAAGCACAGTTGTGTTTTTACCTTTTGGGAAGAACATTTGTGCTTCTCGTGCACGCACTGATTTAGAATTGTGTTTTGTTTTCATTTCAGGAAGCAGAGTTGTCCTTCTTGTAGAGTTGTCTCGCGAAAAAGAGCTTCTTCCCCAAAAAAACATTTTTTTCCCACAAAACCTAGTGAAAACTGGAAAGCGAAAGAAACAAATAAAACCAAAAAACACGCGGAAAAAAATTTCCAAGGATGTGCCAGAGCACGACACATGGTACTGGCTGGGTGTACCACTTGGCCAAAGTTCAGTGTGGTATGTGGTATGTGCTTTTGTTTATTTGTTGTTTTGTTGGTTTTATCCAAAAAAACTAGTTTTTGGAGCTGAATATTTTTAAACTATTAAAATATGGAAATACATATTTTAGAAAATAGTTTTGTGCGTGTTATATAAAAAGTTCAGTGCATATTAAAAACAGTTCGCCGTATATTGAAAAAAATGTTAAGTGTGTATTAAAAAATGTTCCTCATATAATTAAAAAAAGTCAACATATAAAATGTTGAATGTATATAACATAAATATTCATTGTATATTACAAGAAAATGTTTGTGTGTACTTAAAAAATGGTCATCATGTACTAAGAACAATTCACCATATACTAAAAAAACAAGTTCATTTTATATTATGAAACCTATGTAAACAAGAAATGTGGAGAAATAAAAATAAAAATCAATATTCCAAACGGAGGTAAATTAAAAATAAAACTGAAATAAAAAAGTACACACACACACAAAATAAACATAAAATGGAAACAATTGAAAAAACAAAACAACGAAAAAGGTTGGTCTGTCTGGAGGCTAGCTTCAGCAAAGCCTATATTATATGCCGCCCACGTGCGGCATATAGGATTGTCCCAGGCCGCACACTACCGACCCTCTTGCTGCACCTCCGATGCAACCGGCTGGGTTGAAGTTGCAGCAAGTTGCCTCCCTCCCTCTGCCATCTATTGTTGATGCGGCCCACTCAGGCCCGCTTGGTGGGCTTACCTTGGTTGGGATGTCGACATGGTCGTCGTCATGGTCTTCTCAACATCTGCGGCTCCCCCGACTTTGGCAGCGTCGTCAATCCTGCATGTCGTAGCTCGCCACCTCCTGTAGCTCATGACTTATTGATCAAGGGCGATGCGACGTCAAGCGGCGCATGATTTGGACTACGCGCCAAGTTATTTTTTGTTGTACGAACTCGCTTCATTTGTGGTCTATGCTACACCGAATGGAGTGCCAATCTTTGTACAAGACGTGTGTATGCGGTTGGAGAAAGTGACTATGAAGATTTTATTCAATATGGGTGACAGCCTAATCTCCGGATCGATCCACCACCTTCTTCGACATAGGCATAGAAGTTTTTTTTTACGGGTGACATAGGCACAGGAGTTGGTCTCATATGACTACTCTCGTCGATATGTCGGTTTTTTTTGTCAAATCGTTAGTGTTTGGTTGTGTGGATGTTTGTTATGCAGATGCCTGGTGTTGCTCATCATGATTCGTATCTGCACACTGCCGACCCTGTTGTTGCAGCTTCGGTGCAACAGGTTGGGTTGCAGTCGCAGCAGTCTCCTTCCCTCCCTTTGACATCCATTGCTGATGCGGCCCACCTTAGGGCTCCACTTGGTGGACTTACCTTGGTTGGGATGTCGACATGGTCGCTCTTCTTGACATCTGCGACTTCCCTGACTTTGGTAGTGTCGTCAATCCTGCCTTCCGCGTCCCGCCACCTCCCATAGCACCTACATCTGAAGTGTTGTCCACTCCTCTGCAATGTAGCGGCTGCCACCCCGTCTTCGTTAACGACTCTTCTTCGACTGACGATGACTCGTTGATCAAGGCGACGCGGCTTCAAGTTGTGTGTGATTTAGACTACGCACCAATTTATTTTTTGTTGTACGCAGTCACTACATTTGTGGTCTACGCTACACCGAATGGAGTGCCAATTCGTTGTCCAAGGCGGTGATGTGATTGGAGCATGTGGTTGCGGAGGTGTTATCCAACATGGGTGGCAACATAATCTTTAGATTGTCTCACCACCTCTTTCGACATAGGTATATAAGTTGGTCTCATATGATTCTACTCTTGCTAATTTTTGTCAGACCGTTAGTGTTCGGCTGTATGCATCTTAGTTATGCAGATGCCTGGTGTTGCTTATCATGATTCACATCCATTTGTTGCTATTTTAAGTTAATATAGAAGCGCCATCAATAAAATAAAATCAAACTCCCATTTTTTCCCTGAAAAAGATCTATCTTTGCGTGGTATATTATTTCGAGCATACTGCGTGAAGCGCGTTTCTATCCGAACAGCCCTCTCAAAAAGGAATTTTGTCACCCGCAAAAAAAAAACAAAAGGAATTTTGCGTTGTTTCTCTCTAGTAAAAACAAATGACACATTTTCTGTTCACCACGCGACACTTTGGCCGAGTGGTTAAGGCGTGTGCCTGCTAAGTACATGGGCTCTGCCCGCGAGAGTTCGAATCTCTCAGGTGTCGATTTTCTTTTTTCGCTTTTATCTCTTTTTGCTCTGGTAGATGGGCCACCGCTACAACCTAGATTGCTACACGTGCCAGGCCGGCCTATTCTCCATTTCTTCCCTTCAGCCCACAGATAGATAGAATGGCCGTCCACCTACAAAGGAAGATTCCTCAAAGAAAAAAAAATCTACAAAGTAAGATTTTATAGAAAAAAAATCCTACAAAGGAATAGATGTCTCAAAATGAAAACCTACAAAAGGAATTGTTGCTAAAAAGAACCTACAAAAGAAGTTTTTGTCTAAAAAGACTTACTTCCTTCGACTCAAATTAGGTGTCTTAGATCCGTATCTAAACACTACACCACAAAGAAAAATAAAATATACAGTACCTAGTACCACTAACAAACTCCTTCCCCCCCCCCCCCCCAAAAAAAAACTTATTTAGACTTGGATTTTCTGCTCCCCGGTCGAAATACGCTCGCAGACTGTAAAATAGTTTTAAAATCTGATGTTCTTTTTTGTCATACATCGATGCATGTTCTAAGCGCATGCAAAATCTCACCAAGAAAAAGACATCCATGGTGGTCCGCTGGAACTACAAAATTTAGATATCAAACTACATTAGGAGCACATGCCTGGACACTATTCCTACTTCCCAACCGCCTTCGGTCATCGTGTATCTCGCTCACACGTGCATCGTTGCCTCCCACTTCATAGCCGCCTCCATCCCAAACCCTTGTGTGCCATGGCGTCCACTAGCATAGCCCGCATCGTCATCACGGAAGTGTGTCGCGTGGTCATCTGCCGTAGCGCCGGTGAGCGGTCGTGACTTGGTTGTCGCTTGCGGTGCCCTTGCCCGCCTTCGCCATGACAGACGCCCGTGGCGGCCTCTCTAAAATTACTTTTCTACATCGGCCGGGGCATTTCCTCTCTGTCGCCGGTGCTGTGAGCCCATTTTCTTCGCCCTCTTTGTCACCGGCCTCCGTCCGTACCATGTGCCCGCGGACCTGCGCACCGCGATGTTGGCAGTCATCTGGTAGTACATCGGTTTCTACGGGTAAAACGAACCGACAAAATCGTTTAACCGAAAAATACATACATATTTTTCTTGTTTTTGAGAACCCAATTTTTCCGAAAATACCAAACCCAAGGAAAGGAGCACCCGAACTACTTCAACTAAATCGTTTAACCGTCAAATACACACATTCTCGGGGGGCAATGTGCAAACCGCGGCAGACGAAGAGGGGGCAAGAATCTCCTCCCTCTCCTTCCTCCTCTCCGGCGAGGCCCCGACCCCGCACCCCACGGCGGCCGGAGACGATGGCGAGGAAGGGCGTGTCGTACGTGACGGCCGCGCAGCTCGTGTCCATGGCACGCGACCCCCGCGTCGCCATCATCGACGTCAGGTACGCACGCACGTCCCCATCTCTGTGACCGCGCCGGGGAGCACGAGCGAGAGGAGGCTGACCGGGGGTGGCTGGTTGGTTGGGGTCTGTGCAGGGACGAGGAGCGGGTCTGCGACGCGCACATCGCCGGGTCGCACCACTACGCCAGCGACGGCTTCGCGGACCGGCTGCCGGAGATCGCCGAGGCCACCCGGGCCAAGGAGACCCTCGTCTTCCACTGCGCCCTCAGCCAGGTCAGGCCCCTTCCCCCCTCCTTCAGAGTTCCTCTCATCCAGCTCTTGATCTTTCGAATACCCCACTTGCTAAAGCGAGCAAGCAATTAGCACCTTGGACCTTGGCACTAGTACAGTTGGTGCTTTCTGTAGATCTCAAAATGTTTCATGTGATGTGGCCGCTAATTGGAGTTTCACAAGCACATCGGCCTAGGTATCATGGGTTATGAGTTGATCTGGGTTTCAGGGTGGAGGCACAGATTACAGAGATGAATTGCCTCGTTTGTGAGGCCGGTGTGATTCAGGACCCATGATCATGTTTAAGGATGGTGGTTATTTGTCTATACTATGTCCTGTGGAATTGATGGGTAATCATTGGGAAATGCAAATCAACTTTTTGTGTGTATAGTACAGGAAGGCATCAACAAGGTAGTTGAAACTGGGTTCCATTTTTTTTACAGAATCAGACCATTGAAGGTTTCGTGAACATAGCCGTTGAGACAGTTTTTGTGCAGATGGTGTAGCCATACGACTTCCATTGTTTTCGTTCTGTGGGTTTGTTGCATATTTTTGTTATTCGCAATTGTACGAAATCAGGGTCAGCTTTTTTCTGTACCTTTGTAATCGGTATGTGCACTCTGGCCTGTGGTGAGGGCTCAGGACATCTTTATATGCTTAGGCGTTGTCTGAAGATCAGTACTTCTAATATAAACCATGGCTTTATCGTCTAGGAAGAACTATTGCTTAATTCTACTGCTAGTTCCCTGGGACCATACTGCTAGTTTTTATGGTTTACTTTATAGATTATAGAACTGTTTAATTGCAATTTGTACTGTTTGCCTTGGTAAAGATGCTGAGCTTTGGTAGCAGCTGTTTTATGTGTACAAAACAGGAAGACGTCGATGAGGTGGTTGAAGCTGTCTTACGTTATGTTTTCAGAATCAGACCATTGGAGATTTCATGAACCTAGCCAGTGAGACAATTTTTTTCCAGATGCCGTAGCCATAGGACTTCCATTGTTTTCTTTTTGTGGCTCTACATGTTATTTGTATTCACGATTATATGATATCAGGGTCAGTGTTCTTCTATACGCTTGCAATCTTTGTGTGCTCTCTAGGCCTGTGGTCAGGACGTCTTTATGTGCTAAGGTTTTGTCTGAATGGCCACTTCAAATATAAACCATGGACCGTTTGAAAATTAAATTAAATAAAAACCTTGGATTTATCTTCTAGCGAGAACTATAAATTGTCATTTGTGATGTTTGTTTTGGTAAATATGCTTGGCTTTGGTAGCAGCTATGTTCCCATGTGCTTACTTTCCTCCTACATTTGTTTTCTATACCACCTGTGTTCTTTTATCACATAGTTATCTCTCAGATTGAGTTGAGGTTATCGCCACTGGCTCTTTTTGTAACCTGTCCGTTTAAACTGCAGGTTCGCGGTCCATCTTGTGCAAGAATGTTTCTGGACTATCTATCAGAGGCCAAGGAAGAGTCAGCGGTGAAGAGCATCACGGTCCTCGAGCGTGGATTCAACGGATGGGAGCTTTCAGGGAGAGCTGTTTGCCGCTGCAAGGATGCTCCTTGCAAGGGTGTATGCTCTTGAAGTCTTCAGTGTAAACAAACATGATGCATTTCTCAATTGCAGAGGATGCTGCTCCGCACGTTACCAAGATGATCACTATCTACAGGCTAGCCATCCGTAGTTGATTACTTCTATAGCACACATTAAAATGGCATATCTCAATTGGATGCACCAGCAACAACGCTACGTGGATCAATCCATCCATCCATCCATTGAATAACAGGCACTTCATGGCATGTAAACTAGATACAAACCTTGTTGACGATTATTGAGAATGTTTTGCTTTCACCGACGATGGGCATCCACATCCTGTCTTTGAGCTGAAGTTCTATCATCTCTATGTTCTCGGTAATGGCCAATATGCATGCTCGGCTGCTTGTTTCTTTTTTTTTTTTTCCATCACAAGACTAATATTTGCAGTATCACTTTGTTGCGGTGACTCTTTGCTGATTCATACGCATATCATGATTTTCTGATGAAACTTCCTTTTGTATGTCATTCTGATTTGGCGAAGTCTAGATATTCAATAGGTAAGTTTATTCAGACAAGTTTTTTCTTTTCTTTTGCTGCCCTATCGTGCTTTGGCTGTAAGTTTCGTTTGCTTCTATGTTGGTGCCAAGGGTCAGCAGAAACGAAATGATCGGTTCCGCTAGCATAGAAACCAATCTGATGCGAAAATATAAGGCTTGAAATAAAATGAATTCTAAAGCTGGAGAATGAACAATCCTTTTTATCTTCCTGTTCTTTGTGCTGATTTAACTACATTATTCTTCTTTGTGCTGAATCAACTACATTACTGGAATTTGCAAAGAATAATGCTAATCTTTGATCATGATGCTAATTTGATCATCAACTCCAATGTTGGTTTTATCAGACAGTGACAGAAACTGGAGCCATCCTTTTCCCTTTTCCTGAACATAACTGAAACAGAAGCACCCTTTTCTATACAACAAGAATGCACATATGGTACATGGAAGTATGACAGCCGAACAACTCTACAGGTACATCTAGGAAATGTTTTCACAGACACCCCTCTGTAATACGATCTTTAATCACCAGTGAACCACCTAAATATCAGCCTCTCCACAACACCAATAAACCACCTAAATGAATAAAATTAATTTTCTGTACAGAGATTGCCGCTTTGTCAGCACATGACTGCCTCTGTTGGTACACTATACACAGACTCGCAAACCGTCCGCTTCACCATCAAAAATTGGGATGGAATGCGAGGAACTGATGTTCTGAACCTCCGGCAAGAAAGATCCATGTCCGCCGGTAGTGCTCATGCTCAACAAGTGATTTTGTTGGCTCGGCAGAGACTGTAAGTTGCAGCTGTTCTTGCACAGATGCAGCAGAGTAGATGTCAGCAACCACCAAAAGATCCTTGGTGGTTTGATTCACTCGGGCCTTCACCTCCTCGATGACCCGACACGACTCCTTCTCTGAGACCGGTCTAGCAAAGCTTCAAGCTCCCTCAACACTTGCCATGTGGCATCTCCCTCTTGCAATGGCCGGTTGAACACCAGCGCCTTCCTCTTCACAGGATCCCACAAGTTCTTCTGTATCACACTTAAGTTCGTTGCCACAACATGATCCAGCACCGTCTCAAGACTGGCAACATCCTTCTCGGCCACCTGTAATGAGATGTCTTGCCACCGGAGGACGGAAGGGAATGGCAGGCGTATATCATCGGCAATTATGACAGGAACACAACCGAGCAGGACTGATTCCACAAGCCGAGGGCTCCACGGCGCCCAGCCCAGCGGGCAGAGACAGAACAGAGAACGGGCCATCTCTGATCGATAGTCATCGTATCGCTTCCGCTTAAGGTAGAACTTGCTGTTACGGCCATACCATTGTAGTAGCTCAGTCCTCACCTTTCTGTTGCAAGGAAAAGGTAAGAACCAGTAAATTGCAAGTATATGAAATAATGGAGTTAAATGTAATTCACTGTTTGTAATCCTGCTGGCCTTATATGTGCAACTATTGATGAAATTATGACAATTGTGGATGAGTCCTTGCCTAACCTAGCAGCTAAACTACTTCATTTCTTATAATTCGGAACTATTTCATAACAGGCTATGTAGGTTAGCCACATGGAGTACATGGAGAAGAGATCTCAAACGAATGAGTCAATCAGATAGCATTGAGTTTCTCAGAAGGCAAACTAAAGTGAGGCAGAACCTTAGAAAACCCCAAAACCAGTCCCCTTCCTACTACTTATGGGATAATTGCTAGATGAAGCAACCTAAGAGAAGTGTGGCATATGCTTACTTGCTGTAGAAGCGGCCACTGATATTCTTGGGGTGGACCTCCATCTTGCCCCGGAAGAAGGCAAAGATGTCCCTTCGCGCCTTCTCCGGCTCCGGTAGCTCAAGTGCCACCTCCGGAGGCACGTGTGGGGGGATAACCACATGCTCTGCCTCCTGGCACACGTGATGACCGCGCACACCAAATGTCTGTAGCAGGATCGACTTCTTGAGGAACTCCGGTATGCCATCCGCGACGGCCACATCCTCCTGCTCAAGCAAACCGAAACTTCAGTGCAACTGAGTAGTTCCCTTAAATCTCTTATAGGAGTTGGGGAACCGCATTGAAGTAAATTCAATGCGAACTAAGTTCCATCATGACAACACCATCAATTTTAATGGTTTGATGAGTAGCTTCCATAAGTACGCGGAGGGTTGGCTACACTGAAATTCGGCATAGCACAAGAGGAATTCTGATAATTAATCTATGAATTGGATCACCTAGGCCCAATTTCACAGCAAGAAGTGTTGATTGAGCTCAAGAACACGCAGGCTGACCGCTCATTGTCACGAACAGCTGGTATGCCATTTAGGAGCCAAGAACACGCAGCAGCTAACTTCCACGGCTCCACCTTGGAAACCCCCATTTGGACGCAAGAACCGCACCTAACCCGCACGCAACAGCACTCACCATGGGGTGGAAGCAGGCGCCGAAGTCGTGGGAGGCGACGAAGACGTGGTCGGCGCCGGCGGAGCGGTTCCAGTAGGGCATCTCCCGGCGGACGAGGGCGACGGCGTCGGCCAGCAGGCCGCGCGCGTGCGAGAGGGACGGGAACCCGTTGGCCGTGGAGAAGTTGCAGGAGACGTAGACGGGCACGAAGAAGAGGTCGGCGTCCTCCGGGCGGGCGGCACGGGCGGCGGGGCAGCCCAGCAGCGCGTCGTGCAGCGCGACCTCGGCCGCGAAGAGGTGGCGCGCGCACCGCGGGTCGGCGGCGGCCCAGTCGCGGTTGAAGCGGGCGGGGAGGTCGTAGACGTAGATCCGGACGGGGGGCCTGGAGGTTGTGGTGGCGGCGGAGAGGGCGCGGGGCTTGGTGTTGCGGAGGAGGACGGCGGGGCGGAGGAGCGGGGAGGCGGCCGGCGGGGCGGCGGAGAGGAAGAGGCAGACGGAGAGCGCGAACCAGACGAGCAGCAGCCACGCGGAGTGCCTCCGGAGCGTGCCGGCGAGGCCGGGCGGCGGTCTCCTTGCCGTCGCCGGCGCGGGGAGCTTCGGATCTCGCATGGCGGAGATGCTTTGCTCCGGCGGTGGCGGAGGGGAGGGGAGGGGAAAGACACCGCGGCGCGTGGGTTTGGTGGGTTGACTCGAGCTGGAAAAAGCTCGCGTCTTTCCGTCCGTCTCCCTCCCCGCACCTTGTTTTTGGTAAGTGGCTTTGCTGGATGGATAGATGGGCTGTCTAACAAGTTTAGAAGGTGTTCTTCACTTAATGCCTTTTATTTATTGATCATGATTAATTCAAGTAGTTTTTTTTGGCAAGTGCCTTTTATTGGTGATTAATTGTTCATTGATATCTTTGGAATAAACATTGTTCATACTGCTAGTTAATCGCTGGCCAAGTTGTCTCTGGTGAAACATAGCGCAATTTACCGTGGCTACGAAGAGCTCTCACGCGCCCCCTACTTGAGAGCCGAGAGGCGCCTTTTGAATATACCTTGTCATGCGTTCCGCCAAGATGCTCAACTTAGCAGGTGTAGCTTGGTTCCTATGGCATGTTACGGTACCACCCTTCCTCTGATGCTCAGTTTTGTTGGCTCTCCATGTTCTGGATCGTGGTTTTTTGCCATTACTTTGCTTGTACTGCCATTATTATATAGCTAGTAGGTCATCCCAAGTCGATAGATTGGTACCAATTTTCAAGGGATACAATACGATCAATTAGTGATCCCCTTGTAGCCACGAAATCCGTAAAGTAGCTCTCCTGATCTTTATACCTTGTGGGTGCTTACTTGAGCGCGAGCGGGCGTTGAACTAGGAGTTCTTAGACACTTCGGTCGGGTAATGAGGTTCATGTGCACTTATAACGTCTCTCTCTCTCTCTCTCTCTCTCTCCAAGTGGGTATTCTTTTTCACCGATACTCCACGTCTTTACCGCTACCAAGCTCTCCACCATGTCATAGTCATCGCCTACATGTCCCCTTCAGGGACGTCTTTATTGGGGGCTGTCGACCATCGCCGCCACCAATGGTAGGGTTGCGAGGGAGGGTGGGGAGGCCATGGTTTGTCGTGGCGCCTATTGAGGCCCATGGCGGGGCATCCTCTCAAGGGAGGCGGTGGCGCGCGGAGAACAGCCGGCAAGGCATCTAGGGGCGGCCGCCGTGGCTTACAAGCGTCATGGGGCGATCGTGGGGAGGATGACGGAACCTGTGGCGTGCGTATGTGCCTGCGCGGGTTCCGTCGGGAGGGGTGGATCGATGGAGGAGTGGGGGGTTTTCGTTGTTTATGGGAGGGGTGGTGGGATGAGACGAAAAAAGGACGAAAATAAATCGGGGAGCAGAGACTATCAACTCCTTCTTTAGAAGTAGAAATACTACGTACAAGCCGATCCAGGCAGGTTTGGATTATTTGAGATGTACTCCCTCCGTAAAGAAATATAATGCTCTTATATCTCTTTATACAGAGCGAGTACATAGTAATTTATTCGAGAGTTTAACGGTTATATGGTGATACACTACATGATGCTATGTAAAGTGGAGTGGGACATGAAGGCTAGGTATATTATATATGAAGGGGAAGTTGTGGTGGTACTATCGTACCTCTGTACCTTCTATCCTTACCGTCCATTTTTGCATCAAAATTCATGCAATCAATTTTTTTCTTCTAAATAAAAGAACATTTGAACTCGAAACTTTGCGGGTCAACATCACACAACTACTATCATGTGCAGATTTTTTTTTCATTTTTTGGCGTAACTTCGAATTTTGGAAATGATACAACTCATTCAAAATTTGTAATTTAACAAATTTGTGTTTCATAAAAAAGGAAACATTTTATACAAAGAGTGGCACTGGGTGCTGCTCACAGCCTCCGCGGGATGGGCTAAGGCCCGAGCGGACAAGAATACATGAAGAGAGAGAAATAAACAGATTCGTCTTGGCCCATGAGGTTTGGGAAAAATAAAAGGGAAGAAGAGGAGGAGTGAGCTGGACCCATGGAATTCGGCCCATGAGGATTAGGAGAAAAAGATTGTCCTTTTGGGAAACTCCATAACAAGGATAAAATCTCAATAAATGTCAAATGAACTTAGAGAATTTCATCGAAAACTAGGATGCTTGAGCAGACCTTTTGTTCTACAGGCTATATATACTACGTACATACAAGCCCATGGAGGCAGGTGTGGATTATTGAGAGTAATTTATTCCAGAGAGTTTACTGGTTAGCTCGTGATACCTGTCATGATGTGGGGGGATGCCCCTCATGATGCCATGTGAAGGTCGAGTGGGACATGAATGTTGTCAACATCTTATGCACATATATGACATATCCGGTACGATCGTACTATGGTGGTGTATAGTAACGTGTTGTTGCGATCATGCATGGAGACCTATGTATTCACTCTGTTGAAACCATGGAGAAACCCTCGTCTCTTTTCTTCTACTTGGCTGCCGACTCCGCTGGATTTGGGCCATGGCAGGCAATGCGAGGCGCTCCAACGGCTAGCGGCGATCTTGCTGGCCGGCGGCCTTGCCTTCTCTCGCCGGTGCACACAGCTCAGGCGAGGGCCCGCCCGACGGTGGCTGTGCCGAGGTGGACCTCCCTTCCATGGTTTGCTTGCCCTGATCTGGTTCTGCGGGCTCTTGGCCCTAACACTCTTCTTCCGCCAAGTCATCTCTCTGCTGGATGTTGACCTCTTGGATTTGGCCGTTGGCGAGTTCCGGTCTTCCCTCTCAAAGATCCATATGGATTGACGTATGTCGCCTCTGGATATCTAGAACGAAAAGGCTCCGGTCGCGCATGCTCATATTACCAGCCAACACGGCTTTTACGATCGGTGCCATGGGACATGTCTAAGTCAAGGTTCCCAAGGCATCGAAAGAGGTGGGGGAAAGTCATGGCGGCTGCGACTGGAGGTCTTGAAGCTTAGGTGAAAGGGTGTATTGGATGCGATGAAGATTGTGTGCCAGGTGTATGGTGACTTGCAACAGCGGCCTCAGCAGGCGGGGGCGGCAACATTGGAGGACTGCATTTTTGGTGGTGCTCCTCGTGTACCGAGTCTTGATCCTCAAGGTGAAAACCCAAGTTCCGGCCTTTATTGGTTTTACCTCGCAATGGCCTTGTTGAAGACATTGTTTTGGGTGAACTCGGGCTTTCTTCGGGGTGAAAAGCTGAGATCTCCGATCGGGCAATGACAACGCCTCTTTTGTATTCCGGATGTTGTCTTTGGTGGTGTTTGAAGTACTGCTGCTGCTAGTATTGTTCACCGTGGCGGGGTCTTTCTTTTCTTTCCTTTTTTCCTTTTTTTGGGCTGTGTGTATCCTTGTTGTCTTTGAACATCTTGTTGGTGCAGAGACTGGGTGTAATTAGTATCTTAACGATATTAACATATTCCATTTATCAAAAAATAGGACTAAATCCATACATGTTTACGAGAATACACAAAGCTTACTGGGTATCCAACTAAAACACCGATGGAGGAAAATAAATGGGCGAGGGGTTTTTCTAGGATGAGGGTGACAGGAGAAAAGGTCGGGAAAAAAAATGAGCGAGAGCCAAACACCTAGAGAAAAAAAATTGAAGTTGTGCATTGGTGGATTCATCAGTTCCCTGGTTGCTAGCTAAGTTTGCAACAACAAAACCAAAGTCGTTTTCTCCATCGCCGGATCATTTCAACCTCGCAAATTCGAATGAATAAGTGTGTACAAATGGACAGTAGTATGTCGACGTCGAAGCCCCGGTGGGAGCCGCAGAGGAGAAGAGAAGGCCAAGACAGCGACCAAGTGGCAGAGAGATGGGTGGATGGGTGCCATGTCAGCGGGGTAACAATCGCCTTACCTTATCGGCTGACTGACATGGCAGCTGGTGATTGGCCAGGCGAATCCCTCTCATCTGCCAGCGCCCACTGGCAAAGCGCCACGCAGGCGGCCTCCCCCCCTCTCATCTGATTTCCCGAACCGTAACGTGACGACGGACGGCAGAGGTTGGAGAATCAAATCAAATACTAGTATATCCGGCGGCCCGATCGTGGAGCCACCACCGCCACCGCCGCCATTAAAAAACTTCGTTTGTTCACCTCCACTGCCCACCAGCTCCCCTCAGATTTACTTTGCTTGCCGCCGGTTGGGCGGCCGGGGAAGATCGTGTCTTGGAGCGAGCAAGACGGTGAGGGGAGGGGAGGGAGGACGCCGCCGGTCGGAGCTTGCTAGCTAGGTGGGTGGGTGGGTGGTTAATGGAGCTGGCGGCGCCATGTAGCTTCAGCTGCTCCTCCTACACCCACTGCTCCGTCGGCTTCACGCCGGCGCGGGTCCTCCGCGCCGGCGCCGGCGGCTGGAGGCTCCGCGCCGGGGCGCACCATGGCGGCGGGGACGGCGTCGAGCCGGGGCGGCCGGCCGGTCGCCTCGCTGCCGATGGTCCCCCGGTCGTCGACGTGCCGGCCGTCGTGGGCGCCGCGGATGGGTTCGGAGGGGCCCGGGACGCGGAGCTGGCCATGTGGGAGAAGCTGGGCGCCGTGGTGAGGCTGAGCTACGGCATCGGCATCTACGCGGGCATGGCGCTGGCCGGGCGGGCCATCTGCGACATGGCCGGCATCGACTCCTCCGGCGGGTTCCACCCCTCGCTGACGGCGCTGGTGGAGGGGCTCGGCTACGCGTCGCCGCCCATCATGGCGCTGCTCTTCATCCTGGACGACGAGGTGGTCAAGTACTCCCCCCACGCCCGCGCCATCCGCGACGTGGAGGACGAGGAGCTCCGCACCTTCTTCGCCGGCATGTCCCCCTGGCAGTTCATCCTCGTCGTCGCCGCCAGCTCCGTCGGCGAGGAGCTCTTCTACCGCGCCGCCGTCCAGGTAGCTATTCATTGCTCGATGCCACTAATCATATTCCCCATTTTTCATCTAAAATGAGCAAGAAATTAGATTTCTTATTTTCTGTATAGTTTGAAGCTGAATCAATTGATCAAATTGCAGGGAGCATTGGCCGATATATTCCTGAGAGGCACGGAGCTCATGAAAGATGCCCGGGGGATTGTGTCCCTGGTACGTACATACTGATTGTGACTTAATTGCACTTGATTTTCTTCAGTTCAGTTCATCTGTTTGACTGGTGATGAACATAACTGAACTTAAATGTACTTGCTTCTTTTTGTTGATATCTGCAGAGTGGAATGGTGCCTCCATTTGTGCCGTTCGCGCAAACCTTTGCCGCCGCCATCACCGCCGCGCTCACGGGGTCCCTCTACTACATCGCTACCGCCCCCAAAGGTAACTAATTAAACCCGCCGATTGCATATCACGCTTGCTATTGTTTCAGATGAAATTGATCTCATCTCTTGTTGTGTTATTATTTCAGACCCTACCTATGTGGTGACACCGGTCATGCGCTCGCACGCCGGGCGACAGAATATGAAGAAACTGTTTTCAGGTGTGTTTCTGTCTGTCTGTGTGTGTATTCTCTTATATATATCCTGCAAATGGTAACAAGAACTACTTATAGCTAGTGTATAAGATGAGGATGCAGAGATGATGTACTAACATGATTCTTCTGAATTCCCAGCTTGGTACGAAAGGAGGCAGATGAGGAAGATATACTCGCCACTCCTGGAAGGCATCCTGGCTTTCTACCTCGGCTTCGAATGGATCCAGGTAACTATTTTAGTTACTTCTCTAACTACTTTAAATGAATTGATTGATCCTCTTAATTACCGAGTGAAACATTGTCAACATGGTTTCTTGATGACATATTATCTAATTGGCTAACACATATATATCTGATTTGCAACGGGATGGATGCAGACGGGCAACATCCTGGCACCGATGATCACCCACGGCATATACTCGGCAGTGGTCCTTGGCCACGGGCTATGGAAAATCCAAGACCACAGGAGGAGGTTGCGACAAAGGGTCCAGGAAATTAGACGAAGCTCAGACGAACTCTAGTCGCCATCTAGCGAGCTAGCTAGGGACCAAGTTTTGATACAGCTAGTCTACGATACAGATAGAGAGGAGACTCTAGTAGTACAAGACAAGATGTACATATGCAGGCAGGATGGCATGACGTCAATATACAGTGTACTTATACGTGTGCTAGTGTGTAGAAACAAGTACTTAACTGTATCATGTTCATGTAGTATGTATATGAAGCCGATATATCAGATGACCTTTTTCCTCTGTGTGTCTTGTTGAGCCTCTGAATGAGGTTTTGATACACTTAGTCTACGATAGAGTGCCACCAACAGGATGGCATCACATCAATACATAGTGTTTGTGTGTGTGTGTGTGTGTACTGTGTAGTACTGATACTAGTTAACTGTATCATGTACTCTTTTATGAGTATATCTGTGAGGACGACATATAGATGAGCTCTTTTATGTGCTTGCAGTTACATCAACAGTTTTTTGAGCCTTGTCGAGCCCCTGAAATGTGTTTTGTAGCTCCAATCATCAACACTTACCGATTATTGGTGGAAAACTCGCGCGCTCCAAATCTTCCACATCATCATTTTTTTAGTAATGCATTAAAAGAAACCATTACAAATTCAGCTTACAAACCAGAACCAAAATAATAACCAAACATAGACTATAACTTCTGCAGCATACTGCAAATTCAGACCAATGGTGAGCAACCGGGGCGCGGCCCAGCTGTCGACCACCACTAGCAACATCAATCACTTCAGATATTTACTGATGACTCCAGATTACAGAACCTACAAATCTGAAAAGACAAAACCTCAGGGAAAACCACGCAACAAAGGGAGAAACACGATGCAGACGAGAAGATAAGGTTTGCTCAGCTAAGTTAAAAGGTGAAGCACTTCAGTGAGCTAGAGAATAGACCTCAGCAGGGCCCCTTGGTATATCCTTCCTCCAGCTTCAGCCACTAGTGATCTCAAGGGGCGCCAACCTCTAGCTATATTGAAGATCTCACTTGTTACTTGCTTGAGCAGCTTTACCCTATTTCATCTCCTTTTACTTTTACTGGTTTTTCTGTCAGATCAGCCTTACCCTACGTTCGGAGCAAATTTCATTTCAAGCTGAAGTCAGTAACGCGCACAACCCTCATATTTGTTCGACTCCAAGCACAAACTTCACAACCACAGTACCACAAATACAGTGCACACATCAAGCTGAAGTCAATAACGCACACACACACCACATGCACTGTAAACCACAACATCCACAAATTGCTACCACATCTGACACAAGGAACAGGAACTAGCCATAGCTGCAGCTTCATCAAACAAGGTTGCGATAACACTCAGTTCGGCACAGCTTAATGCGTAACACCAGGGACATGGACCCATTCCAGCTGCAGCACGACAGAGCCACTGTCGACGTTCTTCAGCTTCAGAATCAGGTCTTGGACGACCTTGCCATTCTTCCACGATACGTGGCTCTCACCGCCAAGGTAGTTTGTGCCAACTGGGTAGATGGTCTTGATCCTGGTTCCATCAGAGGCATGCTTTAGATCCAGCTTCGCGGCGTCGTAGATGTCGGTTACGGTGAACTCAGCCACTCCCATGCTGTCATCTGCGGTGAATTTGTCCGCATCAAAAACCTCCTGCATCATGTTTTTGCCAGTAGGATATATATATAAGTGTTCATTTAATATCTGCACCAACCATCTATGCATGAACCTATGGTGTAAAAACTCCCCTATCTTCATGTTTCAACGCAGAAGAAAATTCAGTTTTGGGGGGGGGGGGGGGTTATTTAAGGAATTTGTTAAAATACTACTGTATGTAACAAATATTGAAGTTCCATTCAACTTCAGGTTACACAGAATATATATACACAAAGTTTTGGTGGAGTTTACTTTATGAAGAAACTCAAACAGGAGACTTACAAGTTTCACTGGCTTTGTAAGATTTGTGACAGGGAGCACCAACACGTCATTCCATAGAGGATTGACATTTTTCTTCTGAACGCTAGTCTTCACCTTCTACACCAATGAGGAAATAAAGCTTCAGTAACACAGAGATAATGAAATTAGCAGTAATGGCGAGAAGCGGGATATCGGTCCATGTGACATACAGAACCTGAAATCAACTGCAGAAATTACAGTTTGCATAATCATATATAGTGCATAACAGTGAACTGAAAATCTGGCATCATACATGCCACTGTCAGATATTTATAGCACACTCAACTAACTCTATCAAAGTCAAGCAACAGTTCCACGATGAGACAAAATAGAACTAATAATTCTTTGCTGAACTAATTGGTTCATTTTTGAAATCCCATGACCATGTTTGGGAACTACTGTCTGATTCATATCAATCACTTCAAAACCTGTTTATCAGGAATATTAATCCGTACCTTTCGGGAGCAATAATTATCTGAGAATAAAAGGACGGCAAATAATTAATCGCTGGTCAGAAACTTTGTTCATCTATGGAACATCTTGTGAGCACAAATCGATTTCGGAGAAGATGGTCGCCCTCCCTGACCCCGATCCCCCGAAGGCCGTGCGGCCGGCCATAACCTATGTATGCGCCGGTCGTCAGCTGCGACCTTGGCCACGCGGCGCTCAGCAGCCGGCCGCCGGCGGCAACACAAGGAATGACTGGGAAGAAAGAGATGAGGGTCGTCTGACCTGGGAGCCGTAGTAGAGGACGACGTAGGGGTCGCTGGTGTGGGTGAGTGGGTCGGCGACGATGAGGTTGTGGCCTCGGACGACGCGGACGCTGAGCTTCCCGATCATCACCGGCTCCGAAGCCATGGCAGACGGCTTCTAGGCACAGGATGGGAGCAGGCCGAGGAGAAGGAATCAAGGAGCAGCGGCGGGCTGGCGGCAGGGTGGGATGGATGCGGCCAACAGCTGCCGGCCGGCGCCGGGTTTTATCGGCGACTCCGCCCAGGCTGGCGACGACGGTACGTATGGCAATGGGAATTAATGTTACTCATTAAGTGCCGAGTAAATTGCAAATCCCGCTGCCTTTTCCGTTTCAGAAAGCTCGCCAATTTCTCTTTTATTTTCGCCGTGACAAAGATTTGCAAATTTCTTCTACAAAAGGAAACGTTTGAAATCGGCGTGAGTAATTTAATAACTTTACATTGTGCTTTGCATATAAGAATTTTTAAATCAACACCGACGAGACTGGTGACTCGGTCCCCGAACCGATAGAGGGAGGGAAAGACGAGCTATTTTTGTTATTCAAAAGACCGCATGGAAGGACTGAATATGAAAATTGGTGCAAAGTGGAGTACAACGCAAAGTCGAATATACATGAAAAAAATGAATTTGCTTGAGTTCGAATTGCATTATGTAACTATTGTTGATTTGATGTTTTATTAGGAGTCAAAACATTTTTTGCTCACTATAAGTGTGCGTCCACAGCTTCCCAACAACTTGCCTCTAGGTTTGACTTCCTCCCCGACCATGTGGTGACTTAGGACATGGCCCATGAATTTCTGTGTTGTCAACCACATCACGTAAGAAGATGAACGCTCTGAATGGTATGGATGAACATCACACGCAGGCCCATCTCAGCCCACTCATTACCCCCCCCCCCCACCCCCCTCTCTCTCTCAACTTTATTTTTTTCCATACAAAGCTGTCTTCCTTTTCTTTTCATGAAACAAGAAAAGGTACTGCCATTTTTAGGAAAATCACGAGAATATCCAATCCCTTGGATATGGCCGCCCCTATTGATACAACGGATGTCATTGAAGTCAACAAGGAAAAAGAGAAAGTCGAAACCTCGGTCGGCCCGTCCGAGTCAAACAAGCGGCCGCGTGAGGAGGGTCTGTCCGAGTCAAACAAGCAGTGGCGTCTGGCGTGAGGAGGACCTGTGCATATCGGAGGCGATAAATACCTTTCTTCTTCTCCTCTTCTTCAATCACTCTTTTATTGAGACACAAACAAAGAAACAAAAACTCTTTCTAACCTTTATTCACATGGGCCGACTCCCATAAAGCGCTTTGTTTACGGCCATTAAGCTCAACCGCATTGACAACTACTTGTATTTTGGCATGAGTACAACCATACCTTGGCTTCTAGCATTCAAGGTGATCCCATCACCAACGTAAACCTTGGATTTTTCCTTCCTGGGAAAGTGTTTGGCAAAAGGATCTCGAGAGGGAAGATCAAATCTTACATTCCCCTCGTAGACATTGACAATAGCTTTTGTAGTCCTTAAAAAGGGTTTACCGAGTATAATCGGAGCGATGTGATCCTTAGGCATATCCACTACAGCTATATCAATCAGAGCAGGGCACCCATAATGTTGAACAATAACATCATTTTAATACCTACTGCTTGCGTATAAGTGGAATCAGCCTAGTTAAATTTTATTTCACTTATAACAAAAGGACCAACATTGAGTTTCTTATATAAAGATTTCGGGATAGTAGAAACACTAGCCCCTAGATCACATAAAGCACTAAACTTATTCATCCCAATCTCAATTTCTATAGTGGGTTCAAAGAAATCACCTGCTTAGCAGGTAGCTTCTTATGCAACCTTTTACACTCTATACCAAGTTCATGCACCTTTAGAGCTACTTGATAAATGAAACTTTTGTAGTCTTCATCATATTTTTGTTGGGAAACATATTGGAAAATATCGCCCTATGATAAACGAGGAACACTATCACTACCGGAATCGCACCCTATGTCGGCATAGCCCTGACAGGCCGTCGGGACAGGCCTATGCCGACGGCCCCCGTCGGCATAGGGCCGTCGGCAACATATCCGTCGGCGTAGCCTGGGAGGCCGTCGGCATAGAAAGGCCGTCGGCATAGGTCCTATCCCGACGGTGTCCGTACATCTATGCCGACGGCCCTGGCCGTCGGCAACGTTACCTCCTAACGGCGGCCGCCGTCAAGTCCTGACCAACGCCTGCTCGCCACGTGTCAGGTCTATGCCGACGGCTCTTAGTTTCAAACTATGCCGACGGCTAGGCCGTCGGCATAGACGTGCCATGTGGCGAGCAAGCGTCACCCCTGGGGGCAGGTCTATGCCGACGGCATGGCCGTCGGCTTAGTGAAACTATGCTGACGGCTAGGCCGTCGGCATAGACCTGCCACGTGGCAGCAACTGGGCTCTCCTGGGGCATGGCTATGCCGACGGCCTGGCCGTTGGCTTAGTTTGAAACTATGCCGACGGCTAGGACGTCGGCATAGGCTTGCCACGTGTCAGCCACTGGGAGCTCACGCCAGCTCTATGCCGACGGCATAGTTTCTGCCTGTTTTTTTTCTTTTTTTCTGTTTTGTTTCAGCTCAATTCATTTGAATATATACAACATATATAAGGATCATACAACAATATATGCATCACATAACAATAAGGAGCAGCATCACACAACAAATTCATCATCACACATCATAAGAAGCATCGCAAAGCATAAACATATAAGTATCATCACCACCAAAGCATATAAGAATCTCACAATCAACAATAAGAAACATCACTAGCATATAAGTATCATCACCACCAAGACCGCCACAATGTGATCCAAAGGCTTAAGCGCCAGGACGTCGAGCACCGCGAAGTTGTCACCGCCGAAGCCCAGGTTGTCACTACTAGCGGCAGCGCTACCGCCAAGACCGCCTCCACCTCCGCCTCCGCCTTCGTGGATCAGAGTGGTCGGGCTTCGTGTCCCCGGAGTGCTGCGAAGACCACCGCCAACGGTAGATCCACCTGTTTCCTGGATGTTGAAAAGACATATTAACGGGATATATGACTGTGTTGAAAGGCATGCCATGCTTTGGGTGAATAGATTGGGGATGAACTAACTGGCGAGGGGCCAGCGTTCTGTGCCACAAACTCCTCAAAGGTCAGCAACACTGGTTGTGCTGGAGGGCATTGTGCTGGAGGGAACTGAGGACACCTGCCGGCCGCCATTTCCTAAAAAGCCTGCTGCATCTGGCTATCCCTCTGCACTTGGTGTTCATAAAGCCTCTGATGCCACGCCATGGTCTCCTGGCGTGTGTACTCCAGGTAGGCCTACGGTATGACATGATGGAAATCATAAAACTACGAAATGCGAAAAATAAAGTGAGCAATGAAGATTAAGAGGGAAAATACTTAGAGATTGTTGCTCCTGAAAGAGGGACTGTGCACTGGTCACTGGCTGGCTCGTGCGCTGGCTCAGGCTCGGGTCGATCCGACGGAGATGTGTGTAGGAGATAGTAGGAGTGATCACAGCATCGAGAACCGCCTCCCGACCGTGCTCCTTGGGCCCCATGCTCACCACCGCCCTCTCATCCAGATCCGCCGCAATGGGGTCAGGTGTGTCAGGATGTTACTGCAGATACACTGTGGAGTAGGCCTTCTTCCTCCCCTCGGTCTTCTTGCCGTAGTACTTGGGCTCGCCAGGCTTGGAGTCCTTCCGCGTATGGGCGATCTCCCACGCCTGCTTGTCTGAGAGCGGCCGCTTCAGTTTCTCCTCTTGCACCACCAAACAGAGGTTAGTCATACATAAGAAAGTGATGGTAAATAGAAGAAGAATAATGTTTAATGGGGTTAGTCATACATTAACTGCCTTGTGGAGATAGTGGTTTCGGTTTCCCTGAGCATGTACTCCCTCCGTCCCTCGGTTAGCCTTATTTTTGGTTCTCATAGCCGCCCAAGCTCCAGCCTCATCACACCAAAGATCCACCAATGCCGCCCAGGACTCGTCTTTTCCATAACACCAATTTGGACACACGTACATAATAAAAGCATAATGGCATGTATGTGTGTCCAAATTGGTGTTATGGAAGCATAAAGCATAAAGCATAATGAACCACAAGGTAATGAAAGCATAATATATGAAAGCATAATGAAAAATCTTTTATACTTACCGCCAAGAACTCGGGCCTCTCCAAGGTAATGCCCATCCTCCGCGCTTCTTCCTTGGTCATCTTCACACCAAGATAGTTGTGGTAGTATGTCGAGATGGCCACATAGCGCACCTCGTACTGCATCTGGCGGGCCTTCTTCTTGCATTGGCGTAGCACGATCTGGTCCGCTCTGGCCCTGTGCTCTGGAAGAACTCGATAGAATTTCTACAATCATGCATGAAACAAGAATGGAAGAAGCCATGAGTTAAATCATTCATGAAACTAGAATGGACTTGTGCTTCTGAAGAGAACTCACCCAGAAAGTAGTGATCACGGCCTTGGCATGGGTCTCATGGTCCGCGTGGAGGGCCGCTTCCCAGTGGTCCCAGCTCGTGGCCAAAACCCGACGGTCCGGCTACCTGACTGGATCCGGACAGTACAACCCCGACCAGTATAACTTCAGCAAGACGGTGATGAGGCCGTTGGGAATACGGACCCCTTTAGAATATATCCAGTTGCTGCAAAAGAATGAACTATTAGCATGTGACAAGCAAAATAAATAACAACCGGAATAAGCATGTGACAAGCAAAATAATGAAATTATTACAAAGTGGCACTTACTCTTTTTACGTGGGCTCAATGAACCACTTATGCTCCTCAGTAGAAGGAACCTGCTTTGGTAGCTTTGCGTTACCACGCAGCCATCCCTTGTTGTCAACCCCCTTCCCGTCACCACCATCATCCCCGCCACCACCCTCCTCCTCGCCTGCCTCCCCCTCCCCAACCTCCTCCTCCTCCTCCTCCTCCTCATCTGCCTCCTCCTCCTCCTCCTCGTCCTCCTCCTCCCTAGAGTGTACCTCACTAGAGGAGGGTGCCTCACTAGAGGAGGGCCTCGAAGACAACACCCCTAAGTCGGTGAGGGTGCGCTCTTTCTGGCCGCGACCCCCTGTAGTGGCTCTCCCCCCAGCACCTCGTCCTCTAGAGGCTCTCCCCCGCCCCCTCCTCCTCTAGGGGCACCTCTCCCTCGACCTCCCTGTGAGGAGTCATCGTCAAGTAGCCGAGGGGGAGGATTACGTGCTCGACCACTCCGACTAGGCAGGCCGATGACCTTGCGTAGGAAACCCATGCCGTCGGCCTTCCCCTTGCCCACGTTCCACGAACCTGCATTGAAAAGAGAATAAGCAATTAGTAAATTAATGAAATGAAGGAAAAGGCATGATAATAAACACATTAATAAAAATGCATAAAAAGGCATATTCCTAAACTATAGAAAAGAAGACTTGAAACGTACATCTGCTAGAACCCATATGAATCATCGCTGTTGTAACCTCTTTCTCGGTCCGTCTCATCATCACTATCAATCATATCATCTTCGTTGTCCGACGGAGGTGGAGGCTCTTCCTCGTCGTCAGCGTCTTCGTTTAACTTTTCTAGCATAAGTATGTCATTTTCATTGACAATGGTCTCACCATCATTCCGTGCATCGTCGACATTTGGATCCACATCATCATCACCCAATGGTCTAGCGTCATCGTTTCTAACCACATCATCATCATCATCATCAGGTTGCTCTTGATAGAACAAGCCCTCGTATGTCATGGGGTTAATGTTGTAGTAATCATCTTCATTCGGGTCTGGTAGCTTACCATGTGGCGACACCTTGAACACAACTTCCCAACCCTTTAGATACACTTTCTGGCAAGGGTAAGGCAGATAATATACTTGTGTAGCTTGGGTAGCCGCAATGAAGAGACCGGCTCCAGCATAGACGGTTGATGGTTTAACTTCGACCAAACCAATGGAAGGCATATGTTTCACCCCCTCCCGCGGATCGAACCATCGGCATTTGAACACAGGCAGACTTAGGGTCTCACGCCCCTAGCGGAATTTAACCTCGTATATATTTTGTACCCTTCCGTAGTAGTCTACTGAATTTTGACCGGGGGTGTACACTCCAGTATTTATAGTTTTGGGATCGGGCCGGCTGTTTTGGTGCTCCTATGTATGGAAGCGATACCCATTCACATCATACTTTTTACATGTCATGACGGCAGGGTCAAAACCCATGGAAACCTATCTCAATTCATCATCCATAGATATGTTCGGATCTTTTGCCTACAAGTATAATGGAAATTGTTGCGTGCATTAGTTCGGTTAACTAATAAATGTTGAAGTTGGTATTTAATAGGGGAGTGTGGAAAATTACTTTCACCATGAACCAAGCGACAAATTTTTTACGTCCAGGGTTTCCATGACGGAGAAGAGTAAGTGCCTCCGCCTCAGTAGGAGGATTCACTCCCGTCCATTCCTCTTGAACGAAATCACTAAAAAAATATAAGCGGTGTTAGATCGGGACTAAGTGAACATGAAACATGATGATGTGGAAGACATAAAGGAATGGTGTAGTGGTATTACCTCATCCACACTTCCTCAACTTCCTTGATGTTGTGCAAGATATAGAACATGAGGTCCTCCCACTCTTGTCGTGGCATGTTATAAGATTTCGAGGCCCCAGCCCTCCCACCTTGCGCGTTGAATAGATCGATCCTGGGTTGATACTTGGGCTCTTCTATATTGTATCGAGGCACCTTGTTATGCAGATGGGGAACGTGGTCTGGATAGTATGATGTCTTGAGGTCTGACACCTCCTCTAGGATAACTGCCTCAGTTATGGAAGCTTCAATCTTAGCTTTGTTTCCACATTTCCGTCGGAGATGCTTGTTCTGCCTCTCAGGGCCGTACTGCCAGCGATTCTGCACAGGGCCCCCCAACAATACCTCGTTCGCGAGGTGCAGAATGAGATGTGTCATCGGAGTAAAGAAGCCTGGCGGAAAGATCTTCTCTAGCTTGACTATCAACTCCGGTGCCTTCTTATGCAATTTTTCAATCACCTCTTTACTTACTTCTTTAGCACAGAGCGTGCGGAAGAAATGGCTATTCTGACATTCCCAGCCTCGGCTGCTTCCTCGGGGTATTCTTCATCGAATGACTTCCATGCTTCCCCTCTCGATGGATGTACGATTTTTTTGGATTGTACCTTATACCTTCCTTGTGCCACTTCATCATTTTAGCAGACTCCTTCGTGATGAAAAGGAGCTGCAGTCTTTTTATAAAATCAAGATACCGAAGAACCTTAACGGGGATGGTTAGCTGCGTTTTCTCACCATCCTCACCGACCACCTCAATGTACCAAGACGAACCACACTTCCTACAGTACTTGTCATCCGCATACTCGTGCCTAAACAAAAGGCAATTCTTCGGGCAAACATCTATTTTCTCATAATCCATAGAGAGTGCCTTCATGATTTTCTTTGTACCGTACATGCTTTTCGGCAGTTCATGACCCTCAGGGAAGCTGTTAGCCCATACTCCCAGGAATGCTTCGAAGCATTTCTGGCTACAGCCGTACTCAGCCTTGACTGCAATCAGTTGCGAGATGGCATCCAACGGAGATATTTTCGCACCCTCATAAAGAGGTTTCTTCGACGAGGCCAAGACATCCAAGAAGGCCTTTGCGGTTGCCTCCGGCTCCTCCGGTTCATTCTATGAAGGTGCCGCATTTGCTGTTTCTGTAATAATGACATCATTTAGCATGTCCCTGACGCCGTCGTCCTCATATCCATCGATGCGTTTTTGCATCACCTCCTCTCTACCACGGTCCTGCTCGGCTATGTTTATCGGCGGCATGTCAAAGTTTGGCATATATCCGTGCGTGCGAAGGTGCTCACTCATGTCCGTCTGATTTCTACGGTGACGTCTGGCACATCTCGCATAGGGGCATGATGGGATAATTCTCATTGGACGACAGAATATCTCCTTCAAATACACATCAGTTTTCATGATCCACTCTGATGTTACTCGATTCCGACGGATAAAACCACTGTACATCCACTGATTATCTGCCATCCTCTACTTTTTTGCAAGCCACACAACATAATTAAGGATTCACTTAAATTAATCACATCAAATTTTCAGTTTCTACCGCGTTTAATCCACCTACATCTCTAATAGGTAAAGATGGGTCCTAATCCCACCCGAGGATGTGTAGATTGAGTACGTTCTCCATTCTACCCCGTTCCGAGACAAAATTTCGGCAGCACCTCCCCGCTGTTCTCCAGATACACGTCTCGGCAAATAGCCGAGAGAATGTGCTCCGGAGAACAATGGGGAGGCGCCGCCTAAATCCTGTCTCGGAACAGGGTAGAACATGGAGAACATACCCAATCTACACATCCTCGGGCTGTCCGTGGAAAACGCTGGACAATCCGAAAGAGCTGCGGTGATAAATATGCAATTGAATGCATATTTATCAATGCAACCCTTTCGGACGGGAGACGCCTAGGTTACGCCAGTTTACTTGAGAATGAAATCTAGTGATATGAAAAAATGGAGGAGATGGACTTGTAGCTCACCCTCGGCTGTAGAGGAAGTAGTCGAACAGCAGAGGGATGCTCAGGGGGATAACGCGTCATACAACGATCACTCTAATGAAATGCGACACCACAAAGCCTGCAAAATCCATCGCGACAAAAAATTTAGAACATCACAACTCATAGAGCATGTTTAAAACATTTAAACATGCATTCATTTATTTTTGCATCATGTAGGCAAAAAACACTATAATGATCATCATCTATTCGTCACATATTCATCATCATCATCTATTCATCATCATCATTGATTCATCTCATCGAACCATTTCTTTTGCATGATATGCAATATATAGCATCTCATCGAACCACATATATAGCATCTCATCTATCCATCTATATATCATTATGTAATATCCACTCATCTATCCATCTATATATCAACAACAATTTTATTTCTCAACTAACCCATCAACAGCATTTTTATATCTTATAATCCATCTATCTAACTATTTATATACCTAACTAATATATCCATCTAAACCCTAAACTAACTAAACGCTAAACTAACTAACTAATCTACATCAACAAGCACACCAAGCAGCAACCAGCGGCAGCAGCAAGCACATCAAGCGGCAGCAAGCAGCAAGCAGGGGCCTCACCGGCGAGGCAGAGGCAAGGCGGAGCGGCGACGGGGCGGAGAAGGGCGGCGACGAGCGGGGCAGTGGCGTCGGGGACGGGGCGGCCGAGGACGGGGACCGGCCGGCCCGGCGGCGACGGTGGATTTGGGGCGGCGCGGCGGCGGTGGGGGAGGGGATGGGGGCGGCGCGACAGCGGTAGGGGAGGGGGATGGGGCGGCGCGACGGCGGTAGGGGAAGGGGATGGGGCGGCGCGACGACGGTAGGGGAGGGGGATGGGGGCGGCGGTGGTGTTGGGGTGGGGGCGGGGCGGTGCGACGGCGGTAGGGGAGGGGATGGTGGGTGGCGGCGGTGTTGGGGCGGGGGCGGGACGGCGCCGGAGTTGGGGGAGGGGATAGGGGTGGCGGCGCGGCGAGGCTTGGGTGGAGGGGGCGGACGACGGCAGGGAGGGTGGGCGGCGCAGCTGGTCGGGATCCAGCGGCGGCGCGGGTGTGGGTCGGGGTCGAGAGGCGCGGCGTGGGTCGGGGTCAGGGAGGAGGAGTGGTCTGAGGAGGAGGGCGGAGAGAATGAGTGGCCACGGGTGGCCGATCTGGATAAGGTGAGGCTATGCCGACGGCTTAGCCGTCGGCATAGCTCTCTATGCCTTGTGTAAGCCTATGCCGACGGCCAAGCCGTTGGCATAGGTATATTTTTTCATTATTTTAAGGTGCATTTTTTCTAACACATAAAAATTACACATGTTTATTAGTTCTCACAAAAAAAATGACTGCATTCTGCCCATCAGAATAGATAGTTTTCGGCCCGACGTGGCCGATTCCCCCTCCGTGACACGGCGGCAGCGACGCCCGTGAGGGGTGCACACCCCGGAGCCGTGTGTCGGGTGCCTGCGCCTACCATCACACTTGCACAAGCGTAGGAGGGCCCACCGCAATACCTGGCAGCATTGCTACCCCCCCTGCGGTACCCCGTCCCGTCTAACCCTGACATAGACGACCGCCGGATCTAGCTCTTTGACTTTCGTCGGACTGGGTCTGATCGGGGGCCCTGGGGAGTAGCAATGCCACCCGAGCGTCGCACCGGGCCCTCATACATGCGGGGTGGTGTGGTGGCATGTCCGAAGAGGCGGCACGCGTCTCACGGACGGCGCCGCCGCCGACACCTGGAGGAGGGGGGGGGGAACGGACGCGTCGGGTCCACACGGAGGGGATCTTGCCGTGGGTCTGGCCCGGATGTTGCTCCAAAGTGTTCCTATGGGCTGACCAAACACAACCGGGTGGATACGTCCACTGGTCAAAGCCCGTCCGTGCAAAGTCAAAGGGGTAGATCCCGTGGTCAAACGCTACAAGGTTAGGCAGGACGGGGGCCCTAGGGGGGTAGCAATGCTACCGGAGCGTCGCACCGGGACCTCATACATGCGGGATGGTGTGGTGTCATGTCCGAAGAGGCGGCACGCGTCTCCGGGATGTGCCCCCCTCACGGACGGCGCCGCTGCCGGCACCTGGAGGGGGGAAACGGACGCGTCGGGTCCACACGGAGGGGATCTTGCCGTGGGTCTGGCCCGGATGTTGCTCCAAAGTGTTCCTATGGGCTGACCTAACACAACCCGGTGGATACGTCCACTGGTCAAAGCCCGTCCGTGCAAAGTCAAAGGGGTAGATCCCGTGGTCAAACGCTACAGGGTTAGGCGGGACGGGGGCCCTAGGGGGGTAGCAATCCACCGGAGCGTCGCACTGGGACCTCATACATTTGGGATAGTGTGGTGGCATGTCCGAAGAGGCGGCACGCGTCTCCAGGGTGTGCACCCCCCTCACGGACGGCGATGACACGGTAGCCCCTGGAGGCCGCCGGCCACAGCCGTAGACGCGCGAAGGGCAATACGCGTAGAGGAAATTTTTCAAATACTTCTCCATCACCAAAAATTATGAAAAAATACCATCGTTCCTATAGCACATGTGCCCACATCGGGCAAAAAAACTCGTGATTTTATCGCGCTCCGAGTATTTAGTAATATTGACGTCGCATCATTACCGCAGAACGTCTACTACCATGTCATCGCCGTCCGTGAGGGGGGGCCACGCCCCGGAGACGCGTCCTGCCTCTTCGGACATGCCACCACACCACCCCGCTTGTATGAGGGCCCGGTGCGACACTCCGGTGGCATTGCTACCCCCCGGGCCCCGTCCCGCCTAACCCTGTAGCGTTTGACCACGGGATCTAGCCCTTTGACTTTGCACGGACAGGCTTTGACCAGTGGACCTCACCACCCGATTGTGTTAGGTCAGCCCATAGGAACACTTTG
Source organism: Aegilops umbellulata (assembly GCA_032464435.1). NCBI lineage: Eukaryota > Viridiplantae > Streptophyta > Magnoliopsida > Poales > Poaceae > Aegilops > Aegilops umbellulata. The sequence goes on along the minus strand of CP136058.1, from coordinate 615,138,869 downwards.
GAGCAACATCCGGGCCGGACCCATAGCAAGATCCCCTCCGTGTAGACCCGACGTGTCTGTTTCCCCCCTCCAGGTGCCGGCGGCGGCGCCGTCCTTGAGGGGGGCACACCCCGGACACGCGTGCCGGGCGTTTGCAACCGCCACAACACTTCCAGACTTGTGAGAGGCCGCCTACGCAAGATTTGGCGGCATGCTAGCCCCCGAAGGCCGCCGGCCACAGCCATAGACGCGCGAAGGGCAATCCGCGTAGAGGGAATTTTTCAAATACTTCCCTATCACCAAAAATTATGAAAAAATACCATCATTCCTATAGCACATGTGCCCACGTCGTGCAAAAAAAAACTCATGATTTTATCATGCTCCGAGTATTTAGTAATATTGACGCCGCATCGTTACCGCAGAACGTCTGCTACCGTGTCATCGCCGTCCGTGAGGGGGGGGGGGGGGACACGCCCCGGAGACGCGTCCCGCCTCTTCGGACATGCCACCACACCACCCCGCATGTATGAGGGCCCGGTGCGACGCTCCGGTGGCATTGCTACCCCCTCGGGGCCCCCGTCCCGCCTAACCCTGTAGCGTTTGACCACGGGATCTAACCCTTTGACTTTGCACGGACGGGCTTTGACCAGTGGACCTCACCACCCGGTTGTGTTAGGTCAGCCCATAGGAACACTTTGGAGCAACATTCGGGCCAGACCCACAGCAAGATCCCCTCCGTGTAGACCCGACGCGTCCGTTTCCCCCCTCCAGGTGCCGGCGGCGGCGCCGTTCGTGAGGGGGGCACACCCCAGACACGCGTGTCGTGCGTTTGCAACCTCCACAACACTTCCAGACTTGTGAGAGGCCGCCTACGCAAGATTTGGCGGCATGCTAGCCCCCGGAGGCCGCCGGCCATAGCCGTAGACGCGCGAAGGGCAATCCGCGTAGAGGGAATTTTTCAGATAATTTTCCATCACCAAAAATTATGAAAAATACCATCGTTCCTATAGCACATGTGCCCACGTCGTGCAAAAAAACTCATGATTTTATCGCGCTCCGAGTATTTAGTATTATTGACGCCGCATCATTACCGCAGAACGTGTACTACCGTGTCATCGCCGTCTGTGAGGGGGGGGGGGCACGCCCAGGAGACACGTCCCGCCTCTTCGGACATGCCACCACACCACCCCGCATGTATGAGGGCCTGGTACGACGCTCCGGTGGCATTGCTACCCCCCCGGGGCCCCCGTCCCGCCTAACCCTGTAGCGTTTGACCACGAGATCTAGCCCTTTGACTTTGCACGGACGGGCTTTGACCAGTGGACGTATCCACCCGGTTGTGTTAGGTCAGCCCGAAGAGGCGGCACGCGTCTCCGGGGTGTGCCCCCCTCAAGGACGGCACCGTCGCCAGCACCTGGAGCGGGAGGGGGGGGGGGAAACAGACGCGCCGGGTCTACACGGAGGGGATCTTGCCGTGGGTCTGGCCCGGATGTTGCTCCAAAGTGTTCCTATGGGCTGACCTAACACAACCTGGTGGATACGTCCACTGCTCAAAGCCCGTCCGTGCAAAGTCAAAGGGGTAGAGCCCATGGTCAAACGCTACAGGGTTAGGCGGGACGGGGGCCCTAGTGGGGTAGCAATGCCACCCGAGTGTCGCACCGGGCCCTCATACATGCGGGATGGTGTGGTGGCATGTCCGAAGAGGCGGCACGCGTCTCCGGGGTGTGGCCCCCCTCACGGACGGCGATGACACGGTAGTAGACGTTCTGCGGTAACGATGCGGCGTGAATATTATTAAATTCTCAGAGCGCGATAAAATCATGAGTTTTTTACACGACGTGGGTACATGTTCTATTGGAACGATGGTATTTTTTTAATAATTTTTCGTGATGGAGAAGTATCTGAACAATTCTCTCTTACGCGGATTGCTCTTCGCGTGTCTACGATTGTGGCCGGCGGCCTCCGGGGGCTAGCCGCCAAATTTTGCGTAGGCGGCCTCTCACAAGTCTGGAAGTGTTGTGGCAGGTGCAAACACCCCGCACGCGTCTCCGGGGTGTGCCCCCCCTCACGGACGGCGCCGCTGCCGGCACCTGGAGGGGGGAAACGGACGCGTCGGGTCTACACGGAGGGGATCTTGCCATGGGTCTGGCCCGGATGTTGCTCCAAAGTGTTCCTATGGGCTGACCTAACACAACCGGGTGGATACGTCCACTGGTCAAAGCCCGTCCGTGCAAAGTCAAAGGGGTAGATCCCGTGGTCAAACGCTACAGGGTTAGGCGGGACGGGGGCCCTAGGGGGGTAGCAATGCCACCGGAGCGTCGCACCGGGGCCTCATACAAGCCGCGTGCCGGGTGCCTATGCCTGCCACCATGCTTCTACAACCGTAGGAGGGCCACCGCAACACCTGGTGGCATTGCTACCCCCAGGTACCCCGTCCCGTCTAACCCTGACACAGACGACCGCCGGGTCTATCCCTTTGACTTTCGCTGGACGTAGTTTGACCGGTGGACCTTTTCAGCCCAGCCATAGCTACACCCCCAACACAGTCCTGGCACAACCCACCCCAAGATTCCCTCTGCGTCGGCCCCACGTGGCCGTTTCCCCCCTCCGGGGCACGGCGGCATCAACGCCCGTGAGGGGGGAGGGGGGCACACCCCGGAGCCGTGTGCCTGCGCCTGCCACCACGTTTCCACAACCGTAGGAGGGCCCACCGCAACGCCTGGCGGCATTGCTACCCCCCACAGGTACCCCGTCCCGTCTAACCTCTCCGTGACATGACGGAAGAAGGCCCGTGTGGGGGGCAATCGATATATGTTTTCTGTACATTTAAGTTAATGAAATTAGTATTGGAAAAAAATAAAAAATAAAAAGATAAAATAAAAAAATATTAAAATATTATTAGAAATCTATGCCTACAACAAAGCCGTCGGCATAGCTATGGCCACGGAGCGGTAGAGCCCTGGATCGATGACGTGGCGTAGGGCGGGGATTGATGACGTGGCAAAAACCATGGGCCAGGCCTATGCCGATGGCCTGGCCGTCGGCATAGAAATGCCACCCCACAGGACCGGCGAACGACGCGGATCGATGACGTGGCGGTGTGGCGGATCGATGACGTCGGCATAGCTATGCCGACGGCCACCGTTAGACCGTCGGCGTAGCTTGACGCCGTCAAACTGCCGTCGCCGCCTGGGTAGACGGGCCCACGCAATATGCCGACGGCCTACTTGAAAGTGCAACTATCCTTGGGTGGTTTTGGTAATTCCTAACAACATATAGCTCATTGAGCTAACATTATTCCAAGATGAATATTTCAGGAAAAGCTCAATGGATGGCATGGCATGGATGAGGAAAGTGGATCCCTCAAAATTATAAGGACAAAGGATTGGCTCAAACTTCAAGGACAGACTCTACATTTTATATTTTAGTGATCCAAGATCACATTGAGTCCATAGGAAAAGCCAATACTATTAAGGAGGGATGAGGTGTTGCTTAATGAGCCTCTTTCTTCATGTGCTTAGTGATATGCTCCAAAATCCTCAACTACCTTTCCAAATCCACATATGATCTAAACCAAAAGTCAAACTCGGCCCCACTGATTCTTTCTATCCGGAGCCACCGAGTTTCATTTATCATAGCCACTGCCACAAACCCTAGCAAATCGGTTTCACCGAGAGGGATCTCGGTCTCACCGAGATGGGATTGCAATTTATCTGTTTCCCTTCGTAACGTTTCGGTCTAACCGAAGTGAGCGATCGGTCCCACCGACATTCCAATGTAAACTCACTGTTTCCCTTTCGTAAGATTTCGGTCTCACCGAAAAGAGCGAATCGGTCCCACCGAGTTTACCTGACCAACTCTCTGGTTAACTTATTACCAAAATCGGTCCCACTGAGTTTGTGTAATCGGTCACACCGAGATTACGTTATGCCCAAACCCTAACCATATCGGTCCTACCGAGTTGCATCTCAGTCCCACCGAAAATCCTAACGGTCACTAGGTTTGCTAAATCGGTCCGACCGAGTTTAACGATTCGGTCCCACCGAGTTTGGCAAATTGTGTGTAACGGTTAGATTTTGTGTGGAGGCTATATATACCCCTCCACCCACTCTTCATTCATGGAGAGAGCCATCAGAACAGATTTTAACTTCCAATACACATTTTCTGAGAGAGAACCACCTACCCTTGTGTTGAGCTTAAGATATTCCATTCCTACCATATGAATCTTGATCTCTAGCCTTCCCCAAGTTGCTTTCCACTCAAATCTTCTTTCCACCAAATCCAAATCCTGTGAGAGAGAGTTGAGTGTTGGGGAGACTATCATTTTAAGCACAAGAGCAAGGAGTTCATCATCAACACACCATTTGTTACTTCTTGGAGAGTGGTGTCTCCTAGATTGGCTAGGTGTTACTTGGGAGCCTCCGACAAGATTGTGGAGTTGAACCAAGGAGTTTGTAAGGGCAAGGAGATCGCCTACTTCGTGAAGATCTACCGCTAGTGAGGCAAGTCCTTCGTGGGCAACGACCGTGATGGAATAGACAAGGTTGCTTCTTCGCGGACCCTTCGTGGGTGGAGCCCTCCGTGGACTCGCGCAACCGTTACCCTTTGTGGGTTGAAGTCTCCATCAACGTGGATGTACGATAGCACCACCTATCGGAACCACGCCAAAAACATCCGTGTCTCCAATTGCGTTTGAATTCTCCAAACCCTTCCCTTTAAATTCTTGCAAGTTGCATGCTTTACTTTCCGCTGCTTGTATACTCTTTTGCATGCTTGCTTGAATTGTGTGGAGATTGCTTGACTTGTGCTAAGATAGCTAAAATCTGTCAAGAACTAAAATTGGGAAAAGGGTAGATTTTTATTTGGTCAAGTAGTCTAATCACCCCCCTCTAGACATACTTCCGATCCTACAAGTGGTATCAGAGCTTTGGTCTCCATTTGCTTTGATTTTCATAGCTTTTGGTGGTCATAGCCTTGGTTTCACAACCTAGGAGAGTATGGCGTCTAGCGAGGGAAATTATCACCGTAGAAGTCCTTACTTTGATGGTACTAATTTTGCTAGTTGGAAGCATAAAATGAAAATGCATATTCTTGGACATAACCCCGCCGTTTGGGCTATTGTGTGTGTTGGCTTGCAAGGTGACTTCTTTGATGGAAAAGAACCAAACCGTGAAGCTACCGCGGAAGAGTTGAAGATGCTGCAATACAACGCTCAAGCTTGTGATATTCTCTTCAACGGATTGTGCCCCGAAGAATTCAACAAAATCAGCCGTCTTGAGAATGCAAAGGAAATTTGGGATACTTTGATTGATATGCACGAAGGTACCGACTCCATCAAGGAATCGAAATTGGATGTGCTTCAAAGTCAACTTGACAAGTTCAAAATGAAGGATGGTGAAGGTGTCGCTGAAATGTACTCTAGGCTTGCTCTTATCACAAATGAGATTGTCGGCTTAGGGAGTGAAGAGATGACCGATAGATTCATCATCAAGAAGATCCTAAGAGCCTTGGATGGAAAATATGATACCGTGTGCACATTGATCCAAATGATGCCCAATTACAAAGATCTCAAGCCGACGGAAGTCATTGGAAGAATTGTTGCTCATGAGATGTCACTCAAGGATAAAGAGGAACTTCACAACAAATCAAGTGGAGCTTACAAAGCCTCATGTGAAGCCCCCACATCATCAAGTGAGAAGCAAACCTTCAATGAAGAATTGAGCTTAATGGTGAAGAACTTCAACAAGTTCTACAAAAGTAGAAGCAAAGATAGAAGCTCCAAGTCAAGGTCCTACAATGACAAAAGATCTTCTAGTCGAGAGCGAAACTGCTATAACTGTGGAAGACCCGGACACTATTCCAATGAGTGTACGGCTCCCTACAAGAGAAGAGAAGACTCTCCCAAAAGAAGAAGTAGAAGAGAAGAATCGCCATCTAGAGAAAGAAGGAGTAGAGATGATCGTTATGAACGAATACACTCACGGAGAAGCAAGGATTCGGAAAGAAAAGAAAAGTCATCAAGGAGCTACACAAAACGAAGACATCAAGCTCATGTTGGTGAATGGGTATCCGGCTCCGACTCCGACAACCACTCCGAGAGAAGTTATCACTCCGATTCCGAATATACTCAAGATGAAGGTGTTGCCGGTCTAGCACTTGTGTCAACCAGCTCCTACGACATATTTGACTCACCAAATGAAGGAGTTGGAACATGCTTCATGGCTAAAGGCCCAAAGGTATCACACCCCGAGTATGTTGATTTCAATAGTGATGAAGATGACTTGTTAGGTGATGATGATTTACTTGTTGACAACTCTAGTGATGAATACTATGATGAAACGTCAATTAATCATGCTAATCAAGATAAAATGAATGACAATGATAAGGAGAAGATTGAGTCTCTAACTAAAGAACTAAACACTCTTAAGTTAGCTCATGAAACTATCTTAGAAGATCATCGAGAACTTTTAAGAACACATGAGAAATTACGCTTTGAAAAGCTCAACCTTGAGCAAGAGCATGAGCTCTTAAAAGCAATCAATGATGATCTTCGTAAGAAAAGTTCTTCTTACATTGCCAAGCGTTTACTTTTATCCACTTACATGCCTCAAGTCAAGTCTAGTAACAAGAACAAGAAAGATTCTTCCTCTAGTAGTAACAATGATCATGTTAAATCCAATGTTGTTGCTTCTAGTAGTTCTCTTGATTCCACTAATGATTCTCTTAGCCAAGTTACACTTGAGCAAGAAAATAGCCTATTGAAGGGAATTATAGAGAAAGGAGTGTACAAGAGCCTTGCTGGGAGTAAGCAATTCGAGGAAATTGTACGCAAGCAAGGAAGGCACCGGAAGAATCAAGGTGTTGGTTTTGAACAAAAGTTCAATGCCAATGGAGTTGAATGGGAAGAAGATCAATACCCCAAGACAAAGTTTGTTCCTCAACAAGAGAAGTATGATCCTACTTCTTTCAAAGGGACACAAGCTCAAGATGATCTTCCACCACAAGACTACAAGCAAAAAGGCAAGGACAAGCTTCAAGAGGAAATTGATGCATTTGAAGAAGCTCCTAAGACCTCAGTCAAGGGGATTCCCAAGACTACTTCAAGTTCCACTTCATCAAGTATGACTACAACTCCAAGGATTCCCATCAAGATGGTGTGGATCCAAAAGAAGAAGAGCTAGAGAGTTCTTGAGGGTGACTCCGCCAACATACTTCACTCTTATCATTTTGGCAAGAACAAGTGCAATCAACTTCCACATCTTGCACTAGTTCAAGGAGTCACAAACCCTCTTGTTGGTAAGACAAGGGACAAGGTAACCTAAAAGCTTTCATAGACATCATCTTATATGTGCATCACTCTATGTCTATGGATATCCGTGTTTGTTCCTTGTGGGACTAACCCATGTAGGTATTGAAAGTGCAATTCACTCCAATGGATAGCTCCAATTGATCTACATCAACATTGAGCATCCACATCTTCAAAATCTACATGAAGTCATCATAGACAAAACCCAAGGTTAGTTCATCCCTCTTAGGGGGGATATCGCATCTAGGGGGAGCTTTACTCTAAAAATTGAGCTAAAGCAACTCTAATGATGTGAACACAACAATGCTTTATGTAAAAGTGGTAACCCCACTTGTGCTTAAACGATGAGTATGACCTATGATCAAATGTTCTCATTTGACTCCTAAGTCAATATACTCATATATAGATGACCTAGTCATCGCCAATTGCTTGATAGATGCTAGAATTGGTTGTGCATGCTTTGCCACATATTTCATTTGCCATTTTATTGTGTGAGCATGTTGGCTGCATATTTTACTCATTCGAGGACATCCACTTGTTGTTTTGATTGATTGGTTTTCTTTTCTTTTGCCAAGTGGATGGACAAGAATGCCTAAGAACCTTCTCTAGCTATCTATGCTTTTCTCGTAACAAACTCTATTCATGCTACATCACAAAATTTAATCAAGTCAGATTCAAACCACTCTGTGTGAGGAGCACTCGGAGTCCCCGATTTGTCATAGACTTAAACTTCCAAAACTTCTTTGTGCTTTTCGGTCTGACTGATTTCCCCATTTCGGTCATACCGAGATCACTAAGTCGATCTAAGTTTTCACCTCGGTGCAACCAATTTGATCTGTTCGGTCACACCGAGTTGCCATAACTATCAACAGTAATGCATCTCGGTGCCACCGAGTTGTTCCACTCGGTCACACCGACAGGGTTGGGCTATATATACTCACGGGCAAAATTTTGGAAATTTCTCTGAAACCTCTTCGCCCGCGCATAGCTCGCTCTGCCTCCTGGGTCTCCGGATCGTCCTCCTCGTCGCCAGCCGCCTCCTGTCGCTGGTCTCCGCTCCCGTCAACGGAATTCGTCTCCGCCGTTGCCGCTGTAGCGAGTCCGCCACCGAACTAGGGTAAGGACTCGATCACAGTGCTAATCCCCGTCCAATTCCTAGCACATTGTGTTCTTTATGATTCTTGCTACGATTGAAACACTCCTATCCAGTCAAAACAATCCGTAGAATAGTTGAGATTCAAAAATTTAGGTTTAGGTTTCCGCTGAAATCATCTCGGACCCACCGGGTTGCGGAACTCGGTTCCACCAATTCAGCCACGGCCATTGCACATGTGGTTCTCGGTTTGACCGAGAATTACAAATCGGTGAGACCGAGTTCAGGACTTTGTGAAACCCTAGCAGTCTCGGTGCCACCGAACTGTGACTCAGTCTGACCGAGTTCACTAGTTTTGGTCCCAAAAGCTGCTTCGGTATCACCAAGTTTGCAAATCGGTTGATCCGAAATGCTTTCTGTGGAAAACTAAAACTAAGTTTCTGACTCATTCTTTTGCAAAAATCTCTGCATTTTGTGATGCTCATCCACTCTATCTCATCTATAATCTATTCACAGGGTCAGCAGTCAGAGTTTGCAACATGTCTGATCAGAGTGACAGCCAGAACAAATCTGAGGTGCAGGTTCATATGAGTGAGGGCACTAGTCCCTCTAGCAGTTCTGATGAGGGTAGCAGGAGCACCCCAAGCAATCTGCCTAAAGATGTCACTAGAGCAAGCAAGAAGAGAACTTCTGAGTCAGAGGATGAGGATTATGTGGCAGAAGAGGAAGCCACATCCAAGAAGAAGGTGCTCAAGAAAGAGTATGGGTCAGCTGCAGCCATCAAGCCTGGAATGCCTAAAAAGGCACCTGCAAGGAGAGTTCCTACTTCTAAGCCTAGGAAGGCTGTAACTGAAGAAACCATGAAGCTTGTCATGGAATCTGAAGAGGAAGCAAGTGGCCAAGACAAGAAGAAGAAGAGAGTCAGAACTACCACTGCCAGAGTTCTTGGCAAACCCTCCATGAGGAGAGACTCAGAAGAAGAAGAGGAAGAAGAGGTTGCTGCACCAGCACCCAAGGCACAGAAACTCATGGGTGATGCCATAAGGTCAGGGGCTACTGCATCCAAGCCCAAGGAAGCACCCAAAGCTGCATCTAAGCCCAAGAGTGCACCAAAGAGAAACACCAGGAACATATCTGCTGCTGAAAAGAACAAGGCCCCAGTGCCTGACATTGCCGAAGAAGAAGAAGGACAAGTGCTCAGGAAGCTCAAGCCCAAGATCCCAGACCAGAATGATGCTCATCCTGTGGCTGAGGACATGAAAATTAGAAGAGATTCAGGGCTGAGGAAGTGGAGAGAAGCAAATCCATATGATTCAAGGAGAAGAACTGCTGTGGATTATAGGTTTCACACCAAGGAACAACAGGATTTCTATGAGACAGTGCTGCTGGATAAGATGCCCATAGTATGTGACATGAGATGGGTTGATTGGGAATACATCAAGGAGAACAAAGAACACTATCCTGGAGTATATGACAGCTTCAGTGCTTGTGGAGTTGCGGACTTTGTTGGGCAGAAGCTCACAAAGTGGAATGAGGAGCTCATCATGCAATTCTACTCCACATCACATTTCTATCTAGATGGCAGGATAGTGTGGATGTCAGAAGGAACCAGATATCAGTCTACAATTGCTGAATGGGCACAACTGATCAATGCCCCAGAAGAGCAGGAAGATGACTTGGACATCTATGCCAAGAAGAAGATGGATCACAATTCCATGTCCAACATGTACAAGGAGATCCCAAACAAAGCACTTGACACTTTCAAGTTTGGCTCAGTGCATTTCCTTCTATCAGGGCTGCCCACTATCAACTGGATTCTGAGGCACACTCTATTGCCCAAGTCAGGTGATCACAAGATGATCTGAGGCCATGCAATAAACTTGCTTCACATATTTGATGTGCCACAGAAATTCAAGGTGATGAGCCTCATGGTAGAGACCATTAAGAGGACAGCAGCTGATCAGAAGAGGAGCTGTGGATATGCCCCACAAATTCAAGAGCTGATCAACTCAAAGATGGGCACAGGCACATACCTGCTGGACAAGGAACACCTGCCCATCCATCCAGACTTTGAAGACAATAAGGTTGTCATGAATGAGAATGAACCATCATCTGCACATGCTCAAGCAAAGAAGGAGAATGCAAAGATGGAGAAAGCTGCCAGGATGCCAACTCAAGAGGAGGCATCTGAGTACTTCTTGAAGAACAAGCAAGAGCAGCTCAGTTACCTGATAGCATCCACTCTGAGAATTGAGAAAGGACTGGCCACCCTGACTCGAAACCAAGAGAGCCTGGAAAGAATCATGGAACAAAAGTTCTATGACCTGGATGTGAAAGTAACAGAGATTCAGTCTGCCGTGGAACAACTACAAGATGATATGCAGGAGAGGAAGGGCAAGACCACAACTGATGCATTTGCCAGAGTGCCCAGAGCTCAGAGATCATCTGCAGTGCCAGCTCCTGACACCAGAGCCACCATTTCTGCACCAGCTACAGCTTCACTTCCACCAGCTCCAGCTCCTACCCCAGCTCCAGCTCCAACCACTTCTACTGAAGCCTTCGTCGTTGGCGTCATTCAGACTCCACCACCTGAAGACCAAGCCTGAGAGTCGTTTAGTACTATGCATTTTCTATGAACTTTTTGGTAACTTGTTGCCAAATGGGGAGAAAAATGTATAGATCATAGGCTTCGAGAGAGAGAGAGAGAGAGAGAGAGAGAGAGAGAGAGAGAGAGTTTGCATTTGTTCTCTCTTGTCTTCTTGGTTGAACTTTATTTGCGTTTGAGTGCTTGAGATACTATGGAAGAGTGCATGTTTATCCTTATTTTGATCATTCACTTTGCTTGGTGATGTGTGCATGTATTTAATTCTTATCATTTTGAGCGCTCCACCAAGATGTATGTGACATGGAAGAGTAACCCATGATTCTAACTCTTTGTGCATTTGCAGTCCAAAGCAAATCTTAAAACATGCACAAATTTAGGGGGAGCTCTTACTTATCACATACTTCTCAAAGCGACGATATATTTCATTCTTATTATCATTTGTCGAAGCTTTGATCTATATGTTGTCATCAATTACCAACAAGGGGGAGATTGAAAGTGCAACTATCCCTGGGTGGTTTTGGTAATTCCTAACAACATATAGCTCATTGAGCTAACATTATTCCAAGATGAATATTTCAGGAAAAGCTCAATGGATGGCATGGCATGGATGAGGAAAGTGGATCCCTCAAAATTATAAGGACAAAGGATTGGCTCAAACTTCAAGGACAGACTCTACATTTTATATTTTAGTGATCCAAGATCACATTGAGTCCATAGGAAAGGCCAATACTATTAAGGAGGGATGAGGTGTTGCTTAATGAGCCTCTTGCTTCATGTGCTTAGTGATATGCTCCAAAATCCTCAACTACCTTTCCAAATCCACATATGATCTAAACCAAAAGTCAAACTCGGCCCCACCGATTCTTTCTATCCGGAGCCATCGAGTTTCATTTATCATAGCCACTGCCACAAACCCTAGCAAATCGGTTTCACCGATAGGGATCTCGGTCTCACCGAGATGGGATTGCAATTTCTCTGTTTCCCTTCGTAATGTTTCGGTCTAACCGAAGTGAGCGATCGGTCCCACCGAGATTGCAATGTAAACTCACTATTTCCCTTTCGTAACATTTCGGTCTCACCGAAAAGAGCGAATCGGTCCCACCGAGTTTACCTGACCAACTCTCTGGTTAACTTATTACCAAAATCGGTCCCACCGAGTTTGTGTAATCGGCCACACCGAGATTACGTTATGCCCAAACCCTAACCATATCGGTCCTACCGAGTTGCATCTCAGTCCCACCGAAAATCCTAACGGTCACTAGGTTTGCTAAATCGGTCCGACCGAGTTTAATGATTCGGTCCCACCGAGTTTGGCATATTGTGTGTAACGGTTAGATTTTGTGTGGAGGCTATATATACCCCTCCACCCACTCTTCATTCATGGAGAGAGCCATCAGAACAGATCTTAACTTCCAATACACATTTTCTGAGAGAGAACCACCTACCCTTGTGTTGAGGTCAAGATATTCCATTCCTACCATATGAATCTTGATCTCTAGCCTTCCCCAAGTTGCTTTCCACTCAAATCTTCTTTCCACCAAATCCAAATCCTGTGAGAGAGAGTTGAGTGTTGGGGAGACTATCATTTGAAGCACAAGAGCAAGGAGTTCATCATCAACACACCATTTGTTACTTCTTGGAGAGTGGTGTCTCCTAGATTGGCTAGGTGTTACTTGGGAGCCTCTGACAAGATTGTGGAGTTGAACCAAGGAGTTTGTAAGGGCAAGGAGATCGCCTACTTCGTGAAGATCTACCGCTAGTGAGGCAAGTCCTTTGTGGGCGACGGCCGTGATGGGATAGACAAGGTTGCTTCTTCGTGGACCCTTCGTGGGTGGAGCCCTCCGTGGACTCGCGCAACCGTTACTCTCCGTGGGTTGAAGTCTCCATCAACGTGGATGCACGATAGCACCACCTATCGGAACCACGCCAAAAACATCCGTGTCTCCAATTGCGTTTGAATTCTCCAAACCCTTCCCTTTACATTCTTGCAAGTTGCATGCTTTACTTTCCGCTGCTCGTATACTCTTTTGCATGCTTGCTTGAATTGTGTGGAGATTGCTTGACTTGTGCTAAGATAGCTAAAATCTGTCAAGAACTAAAATTGGGAAAAGGATAGATTTTTATTTGGTCAAGTAGTCTAATCACCCCCCCTCTAGACATACTTCCGATCCTACACTACTCTATGCCGACGGCCACCGTAGGTATATTTGAAGCAACGCCGACGAATGATCTATGCCGACGGCCCCCGTCGGCATAGAGGGTCATACGCCGACGGCCTTTCTACGCTGACGGCTTTAGTTGGGCCGTCGGGGTATGCCCATCTATGCCGACGGGGGCTGTCGGCATAGATTTGGCCGTCGGCAACACAAGTTATTCTGGTAGTGTATGAGTATGTGGTTTGGATCGGACCGTTACTAACTCCGAGTTGCAGCGGAAGAAGAGTCATTGTAGATCATACTTGAAGTCACTCGAACCATACACAAACGATCTCTCGAACGGAAGACCGAAAGCACGGCCTATCCACAGTTTACAAGTGTACGGTCTTCACGATTCGGCAGCGCTTCGCCATCCAGAGCTAATCACAGCCGGAGAATTAGAGGGAGGAGATTAGAACCACACTAACATCTAATAATGATCAGGGAGAGGATTAGAACCAGCTCTAATTGGATCAACTAGAACTAGAACTAGAGAACTAGAGGAGGCTCTAAATCTTGTCTCTCCAAGGGCCAAAATCCTCAAGTATATATAGGTTGGAGGAAAGGGAAGGGGCGCCACATGGGGGAGGGACCTCCCCCCTTGCGCCGGCCAAGGAGGGGAAAAACCCTCCAATTCGGCCTCCCCCTTCCTTGTCCTTGAAGAAATGGGGGCGCCTCCCCTATTGGGCCCTTGTGGCCCAATATCCTTTTCACCACTTGGCCTTTTAAGGCACGTTGATATTTAATTAAATAAAAGGCTCCTGATTATTATTAGAGCATTTTATTATTAATTTAACATCTCCAGAAACATTTTCCACCTGTATATATTATTTATTGGTATTACCCTGTATTACTCGGTAAACCCGGAAAGCCTTCCAGTGACCCTGGAACGCTTTCGGTTCCTCTCGAAACTATTTCAAATATTAATGAAAGTATTTCATAAACATTTCATCATTACTCATGTCCTACTAACACTCAGCAGATCATGATTACCTTAAGCTTGTGACCTTGTAGGTTCAGTACAACATAGACATGAACAAAACCCTTTCGTTCAATGATCGATAGCGGAACCGTGTACGTCCATATCAAGTGTTATTCCCTTTTCTTTGTGATACTTTACAAAACCCGAGGTGAGATGTATTGGTATCCCCTTGAGTCATTCCCATGCTCACTATACCGCTCTCCTCGTTACCAGTTTTGTTCTTCTTTCTCGTTGACATGTTCCGGCATCCCCGTGACCTAGTGATACGTCTCCAACGTATCTATAATTTATGAAGTATTCATGCCATGTTTACAACAATTTTATATAGTTTTGGTATGATTTGCATGGAACTAACCGGTACTGACGCAATTTTTAGCAGAATTACCGTGGTGTTGTTTTTTGTGCAGAATTGAAAGTTCTCCAAATGAGCTAAAACTTTTTGATAATTTTTTTGGAACAAAAGAGGCACTAGCTTCGTGGGAGGACCAGAAGGTGAAGGAGGTGAGCACAAGGCACATGGGCGTGCCAGGAGGCCCAGGCGCTCCCAGGTGGGTTGTGCCACCTCGAGGCCCATCTTCGCGTGATTCCAATGTTGAAAAATCCTATAAATAGCAAAACCATCAGAAATAACCCTAGATCGGAAGTTCCGCCGCTGCAAGCCTCTGTAGCCATGAAAAACCAATCGGGGACCCGTTCCGGCACCCTACCGGAGGGGGAAATCATCACCGAAGGCCATCTTCATCATCCTTATGGTCTCCATGATGAGGAGGGAGTACCAGTAGCTATGTGTTTAATCTCTCTCTCTCTTGTGTTCTTGAGATGGCACGATCTTGATGTATCCCGGGCTTTGTTAATATAGTTGGATCATATGGTGTTTCTCCCTCTCTATCTTGTTGTGATTGAGGGAGTTCTGGGCTAAGGGGTCCTCGGGCGTTCGGTCTATTCATTATGGGCTGGACTAATGGGCTGTCAAGATACAAGGAAGAAGACCACTTCTCGTGTCCGGTTGGGACTCCCGTATACGTGAGCAAAAAGTTTAGGTCTGCGTGTATATTATTTGCTTTCTGTTTAACTGACTTTGTACAACTCCAGGCCCCTCCGGTATCTATATAAACCGGTGGGTTTAGATCGAAGGCAGGATCATAACATTGATAGGCTAGCCAACTTAGGGTTTAGCCACTACGATCTCGAGGTAGATCAACTCTTGTAACCCCTATACCCATCGAATATAATCAAGCAGAAGTAGGGTTTTACCTCCATTAAGAGGGACCGAATCTGGGTAAACACTGTGTCCCTTTGATTATTGTTACCATCAATCCGCAGGCATATAGCTT
This sequence comes from Aegilops umbellulata, assembly GCA_032464435.1. NCBI lineage: Eukaryota > Viridiplantae > Streptophyta > Magnoliopsida > Poales > Poaceae > Aegilops > Aegilops umbellulata. The sequence continues at coordinate 615,123,375 of CP136058.1, read as the reverse complement.
GGGCCCCCCTTCCCGAGATCTGCCGGTTTTGACACCGACATTGGTGCTTTCATTGAGAGCTCCGTTGTGTTGTCAACAGAAGGATCGATGGCTCGCCTCTTCATCAATGATGATGCTGTGTCTAGGTAAACTTTTCTCCCAGGACAGGTCTTTCTGTTCGGCGGCTTCGTGCTTCATGCCAACTCGGCCGGCCACCTTGAGCAGGTCGACAGTTACGCCCCCGGCCACCAGATCAGGTTCAGAAATCTGAACTACGTCGCCAATATCTGAGGAGATCTGATCTTCAAAGGGGCGCAGCCTCGAGTTTCGCCCCCTACCCCCATAATGGAAGCTCTTCGGATCCGCTCTTAGATCCCCTCAAGGGGTCGACACTCGCGCCCGCCTCGGCCTTAGATCCGGAGCAGGTCGTATCATCCGAAGAAGGGAGGATCAGCCCCGCCGGACTCTTTTCTATCATGGAACTGAAGGAAATATGCCCTAGAGGCAAATACAATTGACTTTCATATCATGCACATTACTAGCATCACAACAGAGCCAATAGTGTTGTTGTACATGTAGACCCGTGGTACCCATCTGAAATCTTGTTGTGCAGTGTAGTTTCCCACGCTTTGTATTCTTTCACTGCTGCTTTGTCTTGAACTGATATGATTTGAACCGTGTCTCTATTTTGATTTGGCAAGACAATGCAGTGACCATAGGACATAGATATATGTTTGTTTGATGCTTTTATTATGTACTAGTACTTGGCAATAGAAGACTTGGTAGTTTAATCCTGTCCACCTTACTAATGAACTGGTTCACCGAAATGAGTTTCATATACTAGTACATGCTAAACTTGTTATGTGTCTGCTTGTTTCTTCTTTTAGAATGCTGACAGAATATTGGGGAAGAGTGTCTTATTAAGCAATGGTAAAGGAAGTAATGCAAATAAGGTTTAGGATAGTGACACATCCTTGTTGGTCTCTAACAAAGCTTATAAAACAGCTAAGGAAGACTATCTTGAAGACAGCAAGACAACCCCAAAGTCCTGTCTTGGTTTAGTGTTCGAGTTACTGGCCACTACTGCTTGAACAAGCTATTCAAACTCACTGTCTGAATCAGTTCGGTTTCTTGAGTCTCAACTACAAGCTTAAAGACATCGATCAGCTATGCTGCGACAAGAAGCGGAAGGACTGCGGAAGTCCCTGGAGCATTCAGATGCATACTTTCTGGTGCAACAGCAAGCGTTGGAGGATTTTAGCGCCAAACAGGACAAAGCTAATCAGCTTGCTAAGCTTATTGCCAGCATGGTGGATACCCAGGATAACGTTTCTTGAGCTCTTCTGAAGTTGTTTCAGTTATGCTCTTGTTTTGCTGTCGCGTTTATTTGCACCGGTGGCCAATTTTGACGGCCAGTGTATGTAATGTGCTGCTTTGTTCCCTATATTTGCACTGGTGGCGAACTTTGATGCCCAGTGGATGTAATATGTGTAATAGCGGTAATAGGCTAGCGTTAATTGCTTGCTTATTTATTTCCTTATTGTCTTGTTTAGTTGTTTTCTTGTAGTCACTACAGTTCTTTTTCTGTTTTTTTCTAGTGGCCACAATAGCCTATTTTTGGTAACTAGGCCAAAATAATCATGGCAACACACGGACTGTTGTAACCATGGGCCTCCTGCAGGTCGTATGATCCATGGGCCTTCGTCCGGCCGTAGGATCCATCGGCCTTCTATACGGGCCTTAGGGTCCATGGGCCTTCTACGGGCCGTAGGGTCCATGGGCCTTCTACGGGCCGTATGATCCATGGGCCTTCTACGGGTCGTACGATCCATGGGCCTCATATGGGCCGTAGGACCCATGGGCCTTCTACGGGGCGTATCTCATCATTTCGCCAATCATGGGCCATACTATTCGTGGACCATAACGGGTTGTTAATAGGCCGTATTTGATAACTCTATGAAAACAGCCCAACGGTTTTTTTTACATGAAAACGGCCCAACATATTAACGGTCCGCAAACGGGGCGACTGTAACGACGGGCTGAATTTGGCCCACAAGCAAAAAATGACAGTAACGGGCCGTATGTAACCGAATGCTGCAGATGAGCCCAAGAATCAATGGGCCCTGAGAAGGCCGAAAGATAACTTGGGCTGGAAACGGCCCAATGGAATAACGGGCCGTTAATGGGTATAAAGTGATACATTGTTCATTATGGGCCAGTTTCACCACGGGCCGTTAATGGTCCAAGAGTTACAAAGGTCCTCATATGGGCCGAAAGAAGTCATGGGCCACACATGGGCCGGAAGTTAAAACGGGCTGAATCATATTGGACGGCCCAGATGACGCTACTGGGCCTAATTCGGATAGGGCGTAACGGGCCCTGGGTTAGCGGGCTGTAAATGGGCTATATGCGAACATGCCGTTAACAGGCTTTCTGTGGGCCGGCCCGCCACCTTTTGACCAAGTCAAACAGGCCGGCCTTTTCATAGGAATGGGCCTCTGTTGGGCCGTGCCACGTGTCGCCATACATAGGCACCTTCGGTCCAATGAGCGGATGACATCTGTCCCAACGGTGAGCCGACACGTGTTTCCTCCAGCCAATGATGATTTTACACGTGGAAAATCCCCATTGGTCGGGGCTGTTAACGGGCTATCGGATCCAAAACCCGACCAGATAGCTTAATGGCATTCCGTTACGGTGGATGCCACGTGTTGGTCACCCTTGATGAAAGCACTTCTGTGACGCGCGATTTATCGTCATGGAAATGGACACTTCCGTGATGATAATTTTGGTAATGTCATGGAACACTTCTACGACAGCACAGGTATGACTATCTTGATTCTGTCATAAATTTGTCATGGATGTACATGCATGACAAAAAACGCGACCTACTGTGACAAACACGTATCATCACGGAAATGTATTTTTTAGTGCATCATTGAAATCATCATGCCTAGCTAAAAAGGCATAAAAGAAAAGCGCTTGTTGGGAGACAACCCAATACTTTTACCTATTGTTTTTGTGTGTCCACATGATTATGCTACTGTAGTAATCATGTGTAATAGCTTTTGTTCAATAAAGTGCCAAGTAAAGCCTTTGGGATAGTGTGGATGATAGTTGACTTGATTCTGTGCAAAAACAGAAACTTTTGCGCCTAGTCCAAGAATTTCTAAAATTCACTGGAACGTGCTTTTGAGCTGAAACTTTTACAGATGATTGTACAAATTAACCACGTTGTCCTAATTTTTCAGAATTTTTAGAGTTGCAGAAGTATGGTCATTTGTCAGATCATTACAGACTGTTCTGTTTTGGACAGATTCTGTATAGTTTGGTTGTTTCCTAGTTTCTACAGCTTATATTGGTCAATATAAATTGTGGAAATGATAGACTACAGTAGGCATTGAGTGGAAACAATTATGAATCTTGTCTTGACAATACCCAAGTGAATGATTTTTTTATCATACTAACACATCTCATGAAGTTCCGTTAAGTTTTGTGTGATTGAAGTTTTCAAGTTTTGGGTGAGATATCGATATGAGGAGAATAAGGAGAGAAAAGACCCTAAGCTTGGGGATGCCCAAGGCACCCCAAGGTAATATTCAAGGAAGAGCCAAGCAACTAAGCTTGGGGATGCCCCGGAAGGCATCCCCTCTTTCGTCTTCAACATTATCGGTACTATCACTTGGAGCTATATTTTCATTCGTCACATGATATGAGTTTTGCTTGGAGCATCATTTTATTTTGTTAGGATTTGCTTGCTATATTTTTTGCATCTTTTATTTCAATAAAAGTGGTAAGGATAGCCTTCACCATGCTTATTTTGCAAGTATATGAGTTGTTGTTTCAAATCAGAAAGTTTGTCGCTGTTGCAAAAATTCCCGAGTGAAGTCAGAATGTGATAAAATGTTGATTTTTTTAACGTAAGCTATGATAAATTTTCTAAAGTGTGGTAAATTTTTAGAATTTTTTGAGTTAAATAAGAATGGATCTTGCTTCATCCTTTACAGAATGTCCTGTTTGGACAGATTGCTGTTATAATTGCATTATTTGCATATGGTTTCTTGTTTAATGATTCTATTTGAGGATAGGAGTATTAAATTGTTGGAAATATGCCCTAGAGGCAATAATAAAAGCATTATTATTATATTTCCTTATTCATGATAATTGTCTTTAATCGTGCTATAATTGTGTTAACCGGAAATCGTAATACATGTGTGAATAACAGACAACAACATGTCCCTAGTGAGCCTCTAGTTGACTAGCTCGTTGATCGACAGATAGTCATGGTTTCCTGACTATGGACATTGGATGTCATCGATAACGGGATCACATCATTAGGAGAATGATGTGATGGACAAGACCCAATCCTAAACATAGCATAAGATCGCATAGTTCGTTTGCTAGAGTTATCCAATGTCAAGTATCCTTTCCTTAGACCATGAGATCGTGTAACTCCCGGATACCGTAGGAGTGCTTTGGGTATGCCAAACGTCACAACGTAACTGGGTGACTATAAAGGTATACTACGGGTATCTCTGAAAGTGTCTGTTGGGTTGACATGGATCGAGACTGGGATTTGTCACTCCGCTTGACGGAGAGGTATCACCGGGCCCTCTCGGTAATGCATCATCACAATGAGCTCAATGTGATCAAAGTGTTTGATCACGGGATCATGCATTACGGAACGAGAAAAGTGACTTGCCGGTAACGAGATTGAACGAGGTATTGGTATACCGACGATCGAATCTCGGGCAAGTAAAATACCGATTGACAAAGGGAATCGTATACGGGATTAATTGAATCCTTGACATCGTGGTTCATCCGATGAGATCATCGTGGAGCATGTGGGAGCCAACATGGGTATCCAGATCCCGCTGTTGGTTATTGCCCGAGAGCCGTCTCGGTCATGTCTGCATGCCTCCCGAACCCGTAGGGTCTACACACTTAAAGTTCGGTGACGCTAGGGTTGTGAAGATATGTATGTGCAGTAACCCGAATGTTGTTCGGAGTCCCGGATGAGATCCCGGACGTCACGAGGAGTTCCGGAATGGTCCGGAGGTAAAGAATTATATATAGGAAGTGCTATTTTGGCCATCGGGACAAGTTTCGGTGTTATCGGTATTGTACCGGGACCACCGGAGGGGTCCCGGGGTCCACCAGGTGGGGCCACCTGCCTTGGGGGGCCACATGGGCCTTAGGGGGTGCGCCTTGGCCCACTTGGGCCAAGGGGAACCAGCCCCAAGGGCCCATGCGCCAAGGAAACTTGGAGGAGGGAGAGTCCAGAAGGGGGAAGGCACCTCCGAGGTGCCTTGGGGAGGATGGACTCCTCCCCCCCCTCTTGGCCGCACCCCTTCCTTGGAGGAAGGGGCAAGGCTGCGCCCTCCCCCCTCTCATGTGCCTATATAAAGGGGGGCAGGGGAGGGGGGCTGCGCACCAGATGCCCTGGCTCCTCCCTCCTCCTTGCAACACCTCCTCCTCCTCCCGTAGTTGCTTAGCGAAGCCCTGCCGGAGTTCTGCTGCATCCACCACCACACCGTTGTGCTGGATCTTCCTCAACCTCTCCTTCCCCCTTGCTGGATCAAGAAGGAGGATACGTCTCCCGTCCCGTACGTGTGTTGAACGCGGAGGTGCCGTCCGTTCGGTACTAGATCATCGGTGAATTGGATCACGGCAAGTACGACTACCTCATCCACGTTCACTCGAACGCTTCCGTTGCGATCTACAAAGTGGTATGTAGATGCTATCCAATCTGAATACTCGTTGCTAGATGAACTCATAGATGGATCTTGGTGAAACCGTAGGAAAAATTTTAATTTTCTGCAACGTTCCCCAACAGTGGCATCATGAGCTAGGTCTATGCGTAGTTCTTCTTGTGCGAGTAGAACACAATTTGTTGTGGGCGTAGATGTTGTCAATTCTTCTTGCCGTTACTAGTCAATCTTGATTCAGCGGTATTGTGGGATGAAGCGGCCCGGACCAACCTTACACGTACGCTTACGTGAGACCGGTTCCACCGACTAAACATGCACTAGTTGCATAAGGTGGCTGGCGGGTGTCTGTCTCTCCTACTTTAGTTGGATCGGATTCGATGAACAGGGTCCTTATGAAGGGTAAATAGAGATTGACAAATCACGTTGTGGTTTGAACGTAGGTAAGAAAACGTTCTTGCTAGAACCCTAATTCAGCCACGTAAAACTTGCAACAACAATTAGAGGACGTCTAACTTGTTTTTGCAGCAAGTGCTATGTGATATGATATGGCCAAAGTTGTGATGTATGATGAATGATCTATATGTGATGTATGAGATGTTCATGCTATTGTAATAGGAATCACGACTTGCATGTCGATGAGTATGACAACCGGCAGGAGCCATAGGAGTTGTCTTTATTTTTGTATGACCTGCGTGTCATTGAGAATCGCCATGTAAATTACTTTACTTTATTGCTAAACGCGTTAGCCATAGTAGTAGAAGTAATAGTTGGCGAGCAACTTCATGGAGACACGATGATGAAGATCATGATGATGAAGATCATGGTGTCAAGCCGGTGACAAGATGATCATGGAGCCCCAAGATGGAGATCGAAGGAGCTATGTGATATTGGCCATATCATGTCACGTTTATTATTTGATTGCATGTGATGTTTATCATGTTTCTGCATCTTGTTTACTTAGGACGACGGTAGTAAATAAGATGATCCCTCATAATAATTTCAAGAAAGTGTTCACCCTAACTGTGCACCGTTGCTAAGGTTCGTCGTTCCGAAGCACCACGTGATGATCGGGTGTGATAGGTCCTTACGTTCGCATACAACGGGTGTAAGACAGATTTACACACACAAAACACTTAGGTTGACTTGACGAGCCTAGCATGTACAGACATGGCCTCGGAACACAGAAGACCGAAAGGTCGAGCATGAGTCGTATAGAAGATACGATCAACATGAAGATGTTCACCGATGTTGACTAGTCCGTCTCACGTGATGATCGGACACGGCCTAGTTGACTCGGATCATGTAATACTTAGATGACTAATAGAGGGATGTCTATCTAAGTGGGAGTTCATTATATAATTTGATTAAATGAACTTTATTATCATGAACTTATTCTAAATATTTACAATATGTCTTGTAGATCAAATGGCCAACGTAGTCCTCAATTTCAACGCGTTCCTAGAGAAAACCAAGCTGAAAGACGATGGTAGCAACTATACGGACTGGGTCCGGAACCTGAGGATTATCCTCATAGCTGCCAAGAAAGATTATGTCCTAAGAGCACCACTGGGTGACGCACCTATTCTCCCTGCAGAACAAGACGTTATGAACGCCTGGCAGTCACGCTGCGATGATTACTCCCTCGTTCAGTGCGGCATGCTTTACAGCTTAGAGCCGGGGCTCCAAAAACGTTTTGAGAGACATGGAGCATATGAGATGTTCGAAGAGCTGAAAATGGTTTTCCAAGCTCATTCCCGGGTCGAGAGATATGAAGTCTCCGATAAATTCTTTAGCTGCAAGATGGAGGAAAATGGCTCTGTCAGTGAGCACATACTCAAAATGTCTGGGTTGCACAACCGCATGACTCAACTGGAAGTTAATCTCCCAGAAGAAGCGGTCATTGACAGAATCCTCCAGTCGCTTCCACCTAGCTACAAGAGCTTTGTGATGAACTACAATATGCAGGGGATGGTAAAGACCATTCCTGAAGTATATGCTATGCTAAAATCAGCAGAGGTAGAAATCAAGAAGGAGCATCAAGTGTTGATGGTAAATAAAACCACTAAGTTCAAGAAGGGCAAGGGTAAAAAGAACTTCAAGAAGGACGGCAAGGAAGTTGCCGCGCCCGGTAAGCAAGTTGCCGGGAAGAAGCCAAAGAATGGACCCAAGCCCGAAACTGAGTGCTTTTACTGCAAGGGAAGTGGTCACTGGAAGCGGAACTGCCCCAAATACTTAGCGGACAAGAAGGCCGGCAAAACCAAAGGTATATGTGATATACATGTAATTGATGTGTACCTTACCAGTATTCGTAGTAGCTCTTGGGTATTTGATACCGGTGCAGTTGCTCATATTTGTAACTCAAAGCAGGAGCTGCGGAATAAACGGAGACTGGCGAAGGACGAGGTGACGATGCGCGTCGGGAATGGTTCCAAGGTCGACGTGATCGCCGTCGGCACGCTGCCTCTGCATTTACCTACGGGATTAGTTTTAAACCTCAATAATTGTTATTTAGTGCCAAGTTTGAGCATGAACATTGTATCTGGATCTCGTTTAATTCGAGATGGCTACTCATTTAAATCCGAGAATAATGGTTGTTCTATTTATATGAGAGATATGTTTTATGGTCATGCTCCGATGGTTGATGGTTTATTCTTAATGAATCTCGTACGTGATGATACACATATTCATAGTGTGAATACCAAAAGAGTTAAAGTTGATAACAATAGTCCCACATATTTGTGGCACTGCCGCCTTGGTCACATAGGTGTCAAACGCATGAAGAAGCTCCATGCAGATGGACTTTTAGAGTCTCTTGATTATGAATCATTTGACACGTGCGAACCATGCCTCATGGGTAAAATGACCAAGACTCCGTTCTCAGGAACAATGGAGCGAGCAACCAACTTATTGGAAATCATACATACCGATGTGTGCGGTCCAATGAGTGTTGAGGCTCGCGGTGGCTATCGTTATGTTCTCACCCTCACTGATGACTTGAGTAGATATGGGTATATCTACTTAATGAAACACAAGTCTGAGACCTTTGAAAAGTTCAAGGAATTTCAGAGTGAGGTTGAAAATCAACGTGATAGAAAGATCAAGTTTCTACGATCAGATCGTGGAGGAGAATACTTGAGTCACGAATTTGGCACACACTTAAGAAAATGTGGAATAGTTTCACAACTCACGCCGCCTGGAACACCTCAGCATAATGGTGTGTCCGAACGTCGTAATCGCACTCTATTAGATATGGTGCGATCTATGATGTCTCTTACCGACTTACCGCTATCTTTTTGGGGCTATGCTTTAGAGACTGCCGCATTCACTTTAAATAGGGCTCCGTCGAAATCCGTTGAGACGACACCGTATGAATTATGGTTTGGGAAGAAACCTAAGCTGTCGTTTCTAAAAGTTTGGGGATGCGATGCTTATGTGAAGAAACTTCAACCTGAAAAGCTCGAACCCAAGTCGGAAAAATGCGTCTTCATAGGATACCCAAAAAGAAACTGTTGGGTATACCTTCTACCTCAGATCCGAAGGCAAGATCTTTGTTGCCAAGAGTGGATCCTTTCTGGAGAAAGAGTTTCTCTCGAAAGAAGTAAGTGGGAGGAAAGTAGAACTTGATGAAGTGTTACCTCTTGAACCGGAAAATGGCGAAACTCAAGAAAACGTTTCTGAGGTGCCTGCACCAACTAGAGAGGAAATTAATGATGATGATCAAGATGCTTCTGATCAAGCTCCTACTGAAATTCGAAGGTCCACAAGGACACGTTCCGCACCAGAGTGGTACGGCAACCCTGTCTTGGAAATCATGTTGTTAGACAACGGTGAACCTTCGAACTATGAGGAAGCAATGGCGGGCCCGGATTCCGACAAATGGCTGGAAGCCATGAAATCCGAGATAGGATCCATGTATGAAAACAAAGTATGGACTTTGACTGACTTGCCCGTTGAACGGTGAGCCATAGAAAATAAATGGATCTTTAAGAAGAAGACAGACACGGATGGTAATGTGACCATCTATAAAGCTCGGCTTGTCGCTAAGGGTTATCGACAAGTTCAAGGAATTGACTACGATGAGACTTTCTCACCGGTAGCAAAGCTGAAGTCCGTCCGAATCATGTTAGCAATTGCCGCATACTATGATTATGAGATATGGCAAATGGACGTCAAAACGGCATTCCTTAATGGTTTCCTTAAGGAAGAATTGTATATAATGCAGCCGGAAGGTTTTGTCGATCCTAAGAATGCTGACAAGGTGTGCAAGCTCCAACGCTCGATTTATGGGCTGGTGCAAGCATCTCGGAGTTGGAACATTCGCTTTGATGAGATGATCAAAGCGTTTGGGTTTACACAGACTTATGGAGAAGCCTGTGTTTACAAGAAAGTGAGTGGGAGCTCTGTAGCATTTCTCATATTATATGTAGACGACATACTTTTGATGGGAAATGATATAGAACTCTTGGACAGCATCAAGGCCTACTTGAATAAGAGTTTTTCAATGAAGGACCTTGGAGAAGCTGCTTATATATTAGGCATCAAGATCTATAGAGATAGATCGAGACGCCTCATAGGTCTTTCACAAAGCACATACCTTGATAAGATATTGAAGAAGTTCAATATGGATCAATCTAAGAAGGGGTTCTTACCTGTGTTACAAGGTGTGAAATTGAGCTCAGCTCAATGTCCGACCACGGCAGAAGATATAGAAGAGATGAGCGTCATCCCCTATGCCTCAGCCATAGGTTCTATTATGTATGCCATGCTGTGTACTAGACCTGATGTAAACCTTGCCGTAAGTTTGGTAGGAAGGTACCAAAGTAATCCCGGCAAGGAACACTGGACAGCGGTCAAGAATATCCTAAAGTACCTGAAAAGGACTAAGGAAATGTTTCTCGTTTATGGAGGTGACGAAGAGCTCGTCGTAAAAGGTTACGTCGACGCTAGCTTCGACACAGATCTGGATGACTCTAAGTCACAAACCGGATACGTGTATATTTTGAATGGTGGGGCAGTAAGCTGGTGCAGTTGCAAGCAAAGCGTCGTGGCGGGATCTACATGTGAAGCGGAGTACATGGCAGCCTCGGAGGCAGCGCATGAAGCAATTTGGGTGAAGGAGTTCATCACCGACCTCGGAGTCATACCCAATGCGTCGGGGCCAATCAAGCTCTTCTGTGACAACACTGGAGCTATTGCACTTGCAAAGGAGCCCAGGTTTCACAAGAAGACCAGGCACATCAAGCGTCGCTTCAACTCCATTCGTGAAAATGTTCAAGATGGAGACATAGAAATTTGTAAAGTGCACACGGATCTGAATGTCGCAGATCCGTTGACTAAACCTCTCCCTAAGGCAAAACATGATCAGCACCAGAACTCTATGGGTGTTCGATTCATCACAATGTAACTAGATTATTGACTCTAGTGCAAGTGGGAGACTGTTGGAAATATGCCCTAGAGGCAATAATAAAAGCATTATTATTATATTTCCTTATTCATGATAATTGTCTTTATTCGTGCTATAATTGTGTTAACCGGAAATCGTAATACATGTGTGAATAACAGACAACAACATGTCCCTAGTGAGCCTCTAGTTGACTAGCTCGTTGATCGACAGATAGTCATGGTTTCCTGACTATGGACATTGGATGTCATCGATAACGAGATCACATCATTAGGAGAATGATGTGATGGACAAGACCCAATCCTAAACATAGCATAAGATCGCATAGTTCGTTTGCTAGAGTTATCCAATGTCAAGTATCCTTTCCTTAGACCATGAGATCGTGTAACTCCCGGATACCGTAGGAGTGCTTTGGGTATGCCAAACGTCACAACGTAACTGGGTGACTATAAAGGTATACTACGGGTATCTCTGAAAGTGTCTGTTGGGTTGACATGGATCGAGACTGGGATTTGTCACTCCGCTTGACGGAGAGGTATCACCGGGCCCTCTCGGTAATGCATCATCACAATGAGCTCAATGTGATCAAAGTGTTTGATCACGGGATCATGCATTACGGAACGAGAAAAGTGACTTGCCGGTAACGAGATTGAACGAGGTATTGGTATACCGACGATCGAATCTCGGGCAAGTAAAATACCGATTGACAAAGGGAATCGTATACGGGATTAATTGAATCCTTGACATCGTGGTTCATCCGATGAGATCATCGTGGAGCATGTGGGAGCCAACATGGGTATCCAGATCCCGCTGTTGGTTATTGCCCGAGAGCCGTCTCGGTCATGTCTGCATGCCTCCCGAACCCGTAGGGTCTACACACTTAAAGTTCGGTGATGCTAGGGTTGTGAAGATATGTATGTGCAGTAACCCGAATGTTGTTCGGAGTCCCGGATGAGATCCCTGACGTCACGAGGAGTTTCGGAATGGTCCGGAGGTAAAGAATTATATATAGGAAGTGCTATTTTGGCCATCGGGACAAGTTTCGGTGTTATCGGTATTGTACCGGGACCACCGGAGGGGTCCCGGGGTCCACCAGGTGGGGCCACCTGCCTTGGGGGGCCACATGGGCCTTAGGGGGTGCGCCTTGGCCCACTTGGGCCAAGGGGAACCAGCCCCAAGGGCCCATGCGCCAAGGAAACTTGGAGGAGGGAGAGTCCAGAAGGGGGAAGGCACCTCCGAGGTGCCTTGGGGAGGATGGACTCCTCCCCCCCCTCTTGGCCGCACCCCTTCCTTGGAGGAAGGGGCAAGTCTGCGCCCTCCCCCCTCTCATGTGCCTATATAAAGGGGGGCAGGGGAGGGGGGCTGCGCACCAGATGCCCTGGCTCCTCCCTCCTCCTTGCAACACCTCCTCCTCCTCCCGTAGTTGCTTAGCGAAGCCCTGCCGGAGTTCTGCTGCATCCACCACCACACCGTTGTGCTGGATCTTCCTCAACCTCTCCTTCCCCCTTGCTGGATCAAGAAGGAGGAGACGTCTCCCGTACCGTACGTGTGTTGAACGCGGAGGTGCCGTCCGTTCGGTACTAGATCATCGGTGAATTGGATCACGGCAAGTACGACTACCTCATCCACGTTCACTCGAACGCTTCCGTTGCGATCTACAAAGTGGTATGTAGATGCTATCCAATCTGAATACTCGTTGCTAGATGAACTCATAGATGGATCTTGGTGAAACCGTAGGAAAAATTTTAATTTTCTGCAACGTTCCCCAACATAAATATGCAGAGGCATTTAGTATGCAATGTTAAATTATAATTTTAGTTATTTGCTACAGTAGAGAATGATAAGATGTTGCATTGATTTGTACTAACGTATATTACGAGTTCTTGTTGAGTTTTTTGTGGATGAAGTTTTTAAGAATTAGGAAAACCGTGCTATGAGAGGAATCAAGAAGACACAAGAGCTACAGATTGGGGATGCCCAAGGCATCCCAAGCTAATATTCCAAGAGGTCTCAAGTATCTAAGCTTGGGGATGCCCCGGTAGGCATCCCACCTTTCTTCATCAACAATTATCGGTTAGCCTCGGTTGAGCCTAAGTTTTTTGCTTCTTCACATAATATGTGCTATTCTCAGAATCTCATTTTATTTCACTTTGCTTGTTGTTTTAATAAGATACTTAGATCTGAAAGTTTCTAAATAAGAGAGAGTCTTCAAATAGCTACCCATTTACTTGACTACTCGCTTGGTCTTCACTTATATCTTTTTGGAGTAGTTTGTCATTTACTCTTGTGCTTCACTTATATCCTATGAGTAAATTCTTGAATGAATTGAATATCGCGAAGTTGAAATTATATGTTCATACCATGCCTAGTAGTAGCTTCACATTGGGTTTATAAATTGAAATCTTTTGAAGCTTGACAATCACAATATTGGTCATACAAGCAATTCATGAATGATTAGTATACGGAAGAGAACTTTCACATGCAAATAATTATCTTGGACCTCTTCTATGATTGTGAATACCCATTAATTATTTTCAAACTTGAGCAAATTAGTTGAAGTTGGGCAAGGAAGACAACGTAATGAGTTATGTTTGGGTATATTTGCATAGAAGTTATATTGTTATGGATCCTCCAACATGTGGTGTTTGCTTAGGATCTTTTGCTAGGCAAAATTCGTACTAAGTAGAGATACTACTTGTGCATCCAAAATCCCTTAAACCCAGTTTCTTGCCATGAGAGTCCACCATACCTACCTATGGATTGAGTAAGACCTTTCAGGTAAGTTGTCATCGATGCAATAAGGCAATAAAACATGCTTCTAAATATGTTTGTTCTTTTATTGTAAGGGAAAATTGAGCGTTGTATGAACTTGTGATGGCAAAGTAATAAAAACGACAGACTGCATAATAAAGGTTTCTATCATAAGGGCCAATATAACGTGACATTCCTTTGCATTAAGAGTTTGGGCATCCAACAATAAAAAAAGCGCATGACAACCTCTGCTTCCCTCTGCGAAGGGCCTATCTTTTACTTTTCAGTATTTACTTTTATGCAAGAGTCAAAAGAATGCATTCTCATTTCAACCTCAATTATTCTCTAGCTGGGAAGCATCATGTGTTGGGGAAAGATCTAGGCACATATGGCCAGTCAAATATATTTGATCTAGGCACATATGGCCAGTCAAAAATAGAGAAGAAGCCATCTAGCTACTGCCTACGGACTCGTAGGTCTGTGATGAACTACTCACGCGTCATCGAAGAGGCACCAATGAGGATGATGTACCCCTCTGTGATGGTGTCTAGATTGGATCTCATGGTTCTGGACTTGCGGCAGTTGGAATTGTTTTCCGTCGACTCTCCTAGGTTTTCTGGAATATTTGGGTATTTATAGAGCAAAGAGGTGGTGCGGGAGCCCACCGAGGTGGGCACAACCCATCTGGGCGTTGTGCCCCCTCGGGGCTCCCCTCTGGTACTTCTTTGGCCCACTGGATGTCTTTAGGTCCAAAAAAATCTCCAAAGATTTTTGCTGCGTTTGGACTCCGTTTGGTACTAATATTTTGCCAAGGAAAAAACAACAATTGGCACTGGGCACTATGTCAATAGGTTAGTCGCAAAAAATGATGTAAATTTGCTATAAAATTATTGTAAAACATGCAAGAATGATAATATAACAGCATGGAACAATCAAAAATTATAGATACGTTGGAGACATATCAGCATCCCCAAGCTTGATTCCTGCTCGTCCTCGAGTAGGTAAATGATAAAAACAATTTTTTTGATGTGGAATGTTGCTTAACATGTTCATCACATATTCTTTTCTTTTCTAGCATGGACATTTGGACTTTTGTATGGTTCAAAGCAATAGTCTAGTTTTGTCATGAAGATTTAAATACTCAAGCATATCAACAAGTAACCGTGTATTTCAAAATATCAACACTAAAGAAAATTTTCCCTAGCCCATCATGCTCAATCATTGATCCATTCATGAAGCACACTCGCATATTAGCTACATCCAATGCTCAAGTATGATCATAGTGCCCCTTAGTTGGTGCTTTATAAGAGAAGATGGAGACTCAAATAAAAATAAAAATTGCATAGAGTAAATAGAATGGCCCTTCGCAGAGGGAAGTAGGGATTTGTAGAGGTGCCAGAGGTCAAAGCTTAAATTGAGAGATGATTTTTTTTGAGAGGCATACTTTTCCCGTCAATGAAAACGACCGAGTAATTCCCAACACTTTCCATGCTAGATATATCATAGGCGGTTCGCAAACAAAAAATAAAGTTTTTTCCTTTTTCCACTACTCTTTCACAATCCATGGCTAGCCGTATCCACGGGTGACTTCCATACCAACACTTTCCAAGGAATTTATTATTTTACAACATAAAGTAAATTTATTTTTCATTTCGGGACTGGGCATCCCTATTACCGCCGTACTCTTGTGCAATGACAAGTGAATAAACACATCTAGCATGGAAAATATTGGCCACCCCCTGCCGCTTCATGAGCGGTACGAGCACACAAAAAGGGAATTATTTTGAAAATTAGAGATGGAACATACAAATTTTCTTAGAACAGCACGAGAATACCGCATATAGGTAGGTATGGTGGACTCATATGGCAAAACTGGGTTTTAGGATTTTGGATGCACAAGTAGTATTTCTACTTAGTACAAGTGGAGGCTAGCAAAAAGATTGAGAAGCAACCAACCAAGAAACGAAAGGTCACATAAGCGAGCATTAAGCATAACTAACACCGAAAATGTACCACAAGCAGGACATAATTTCATTGCATAACTATTGACTTTCGTGCTTGCATAGGGAATCACAAACCTTAACACCAATACTCTTACTAAAGCATAATTACTCATCAACATGACTCACATATCAGTATCATCATATCTCAAAACTATTATAAAGAATCAAGTTTATTTTGTCCAATGATCTTCATGAAAGTTTTTATTATATCCCTTCTGAATATCTATCACTTTGGGACTAGTTTCATATTTTGTAATTGCTTTTTGACAAGCTCAAACAAATCTAAATGAAGAACATGAGCATACGATTTTCATCACTCAAAATAATATAAGTGAAGCGTGAGATAATTTCTTCAAAATTACTAACTCTCAAATAAATCTAAGTGAAGCATGAGAGAATTTCTTCAAAACATATTAAAGCACACTGTGCTCAAAAAGGTATAAGTGAAGCACTAGAGAAATTCCATAGCTCAAAAAATTTAAGTGAAGCATAGAGCAATTCTAATAAATCATAGTATAATTTTGGCTCTCTCAAATAGGTGTGTCCAGCAAGGATACTTGTGACAAACTAAAAAGCAAAACAAGCAAAGACTCATATAATACAATACGCTCCAAGCAAAACTCATGATATGTGACGAATAAAAATATAGCTCCAAGTAAAATACCGATGGTCGTTAGAAGAAAGAGGGGATGCCACTCGGGGCATCCCCAAGCTTAGTTGCTTGTTTCTCCTTGAATATTATATTGGGGTGCCACGGGGCATCCAAAAGCTTAGGGTCTTACTACTACTTATTCCTTCATCCATCGTGATCTCACCCAAAACTTGAAAACTTCAATCACACAAAACTTAACAAAACCTTCGTGAGATCCGTTAGTATAAGAAAGCAAATCACTACTTTAAGTACTATTGCAAACCCATTCATATTTTAATATTGCATTATACCTACTGTATTCTAACTTTACCATGGCTTATACCCCCCGATACAATCCATATATTCATCAAAATAAGCACACAATGCAACGAAAACAGAATCTGTCAAAAACAGAACAATCTGTAGTAATCTGGAAACTTCGTATACTTCTGTAACTCACAAAATTTTGAAAAATTAGGACAACGTGGGCAATTTGTATATCAATCTTGTGTAAAATTCAGAGCAAAAGCGCGTTTCTGTGGTTTTTTAAATTTCTCATACTGAGTGGAAAAGTTCCTGTTTTCCGACAAGATCAAATCAATTATCACCCAACATGGTCCTAAAGGTTTAGCATGGCACAAAAACTAATTAAAACATAAAAACACAATCATAACAGTAGAATAATTGTGCGAACACTCAAAAACAGAAATAAAAATGCAAAAATAAATTTTATTCATTGGGTTGCCTCCCAACAAGCGCTATCGTTTTACGCCCCTAGCTAGGCATAATGCATAGATTCAAGTGTTGTCACCTTTAGTTTTTTATCCATAGGTTGCCCTCATGATTGATTCATATGGTGGCCTAATTGTTGTTCTAGGGAAGTGTTCCATACTATTTCTTAGTGGAAATTGAAATTTAATATTGCCTTCTTTCATATCAATCACGGCACCTATAGTGCATAAAACGGCCTACCAAGAATAATTGGGCAAGACGGATTGCAATCAATATCAAGAACAATAAAATCTATGGGCACATAGTTCCTATTTGCAAGAATAAGAATGTCATTAATTCTTCCCAAAGGTTTTTTAATAGTAGAATCCACCAAGTGCAAATTAAGAGAACATTCCTCAATATCGGTAAGACCAAGCACATCACATAAAGATTTCGGAAATTGTGGAAACACTAGCACCCAAATCACATAAAGAAAAACACTCATAATTTTTAACCTTGACTTTAATGGTAGGTTCCCATTCAGAATATAATTTTCTAGGAATTGAAACCTCTAATTTCAACTTTTCTTCTGAAGCCTTCATCATGGCATCAACAATATGTTTACTAAAAGCTTTATTTTGTTCATAAGCATGAGGCGAATTTATCATGGATTGCAACAAAGAAATACATTCAATCAAAGAGAAATTATCATAATTAAAGCTTTTGTAATCCAAAAGAGTGGGCACATCACTATTTAAAGTTTTAACCTCTCCAAACCCACTTTTATCAATTTTTTCATCAAGATTTTCACCCTCCGAATCATCGGGACGCCCTCTAGCTAAAGTTGACTCTTCTCCAGTCCCTTTATCATCAATTTTAATTTTACTAAACAAGGAATCAATAAAATAAACACCAATTACTTTAAGATCTTCATCAATTTTATCTTCTTACAAAACTGGTTTCGCGGCCATTTGATTTACTAGTGTAGCTTGTGCATCGGATATTTTGCATAGCAAATTTTCAGCATGAGCGTACTTGGATTGGAGATCACAAACTTCTCTACTGATATCATCAAGTTGTTTTGTTATAGCATCTACCACAACAGAGTGTTCCTTAAGTTCTTCGGTAAAATATTTATTGTGCTCAAATTGTGTAGTCATATATTCCTTAGCACCTTTCTCAATTTCAAGCAAGATATTGGGGTAAGGAACATCATAATACTTTCGTTGAGGCATCATGACTACGCAAACAAGATTGCAAACAGATCTGACAAGAAAAAGACGAACAAAAAAGGCGGCTAATAAAATGGCAAATTTTAGTGAAGTGGGGGAGATGAAAACGAGAGGCAAATGGCAAATAATGCAAATTGCATGGAGATTAGATTTGTGATTAGAAACCTAATAGATGTTGATGATGTCTCCCTGGCAACGACGCCAGAAGTTCCTTTTGATGTCGCTTGAAACTGCATCGATATTACCCCAAAGTGGAAGGGATGATGTAGTACAACTACGGTAGGTTTTTCCCTCAGTTATGAAACCAAGGTATCAATCTAGTAGAAGAACCAAGCAACACTATGTAAACGGTATCTGCACACAAAGAACAAATACTTGCAACCCGACGCTTATGAGGGGTTGTCAAACCCTCTTCGGGTAACGGCGCGAGAAATTGTCAAGTTGGCGGGATAAAAAATGTGATAGATTGGATAAATAGATCTTGATAAAACGTGAAATAAAATAAGTAATAAAAAAGTGCAGCAAGGTATTTTTGGGTTTTTCGAATAATAGATCTGAAAATAAAGTGAATAAAAATAGATCTCAAAGCAAATATGATAAATAATAGACCCGGGGGTCGTAGATTTCACTAGTGGCTTCTCTCGAGAAAATAGCACGCGGTGGGTAACAAAAATACTGTTGGGCAATTGATAGAACATCGAATAATTATGGCGATATCTAGGCAATGATCATTATATAGGCATCACGTCCAAGATTAGTAGACCGACTCCTGCCTGCATCTACTACTATTACTTCACACATCGACCGCTATCCAGCATGCATCTAGTGTATTAAGTTCATGGAGAAACGGAGTAATGCAATAAGAACAATGACATGATGTAGACGAGATATATTCATGTAGGAATAGCCCCCATCTTGTTATCCATAATAGCAACGATACATGCTGTCTTGCTGCCCCTTCTGTCACTGGGAAAGAACATCGCACGATCGAACCCATCACAAAGCACCTTTTCCCATGGCAAGAAAAATCGATCTTGTCGGCCTAACTAAACCAAAGATTGAAGAAGAAATACGAGGCTATAAGTAATCATGCATATAAGAGATCAAAGAAACTCAAATAACTTTCATGGATATAGATCTGATCATAAACTCAAAGTTCATCGGATCCCAACAAATACACCGCAAAAAGTGTTACATCAAATAGATCTCCAAGAGACCATTTTGTTGAGAATCAAAAAGAGAGAAGAAGCCATGTAGATACTGCCTACGGACCCGTAGGTCTATGATGAACTACTCACGCATCATCGGAGAGGCGCCAATGAGGATGATGAACCCCTGTGTGACGGTGTCTAGATTGGATCTCGTGGTTCTGGAACTTGCGGCGGCTGGAATTGTTTTTCGTCGACTCCCCTAGGGTTTCTGGAATATTTGGGTATTTATAGAGCAAAGAGGCGGTGCGGGAGGCCACCGAGGTGGGCACAACCCATCTGGGTGCGCCTGGGCCTCTAGGCTCGCCCTGGTGGGTTGTGCCCCCTCAGGGCTCCCCTCTGGTACTTCTTTAGCCCACTGGATGTCTTCTGGTCCAAAAAAATCTGCAAAAAGTTTCGTTGTGGTTGGTACTGATATTCTATGAAGTAAAGAATAAGCAAAAAACAGCAACTGGCACTGGGCACTATGTCAATAGGTTAGTCCCTACAAATGATATGAAGTTGCTATAAAACGATTGTAAAACATCCAAGAATGATAATATAACAACATGGAACGTTGGAGACGTATCAAGATGGCACAATCTTGATGTATCACGGGCTTTGTTAATATAGTTGGATCATATGGTGTTTCTCCCTCACTATCTTGTTGTGATGAATTGATTTTTCCCTTTGAGATTTTGTTTTATCGGATTGAATACTTCTATGGATTCGAGAGCACTTGATATATGTCTTGCATATGAGTACCCGTGGTGACAATGGGGCATTATATTGATTCACTTGAGATATGTTTTGGCACTCAACTCGTGGATTCCTGAGGTGACATTGGGGTAATCTATGCATAGGGGTTGATGCACATTCTCGTCTATTGCTTCTCTGGTTGAAATCTTGGGGCACTCTATGAGGTTCTTTGTGTTGGATTGAGTATTATGAATCTGAATTTGCTTTGGTGTTATTTTAGTACGAACTCTTGATAGATCGATCGGAAAGAATAATTTGGTGTTATTTTAGTACAAACTCTTGGATAGATTGATCGGAAAGAATAGCTACAAACAGTTTCTTCTTATGTTCTCCGCTAGATAAGAACTTTGGAGTGATTCTTCTTTGCATGATGAGGGATGGTTATATGATCCAATTAGATTAGCATTGTTGAGAGATTGCACTAGCGAAAGTATAGACCCTAGGCCTCATTTCCAAGCATTGCAATGCCATTTGTGCATCGTTTTATCAATCCCTACCTTGCTGTTTTTTATTGTTCCTAAACAAAAATCAATATCTACTATCATTACTACACTTGTATCGCCATCTCTTCGCCGAACTAGTGCACCTATATAAATTACCATTGTATTTGGTGTGTTGAGGACACAAGAGACTCTTTCTTATTTGGCTGCAGGGTTGTTTGAGAGATACCGTCTTCATCCTACGCCTCCCACGGATTGATAAACCTTAGGTCATCCACTTGAGGGGAAATTGCTACTGTCCTACAAAATTCTGCGCTTGGAGGCCCAACACGGGTCTACAAGAATAAAGTTGTGTAGTAGACATCACCTAGTCACATGTGTTTGGTGATATCCTCCAAGTGCATAGGATTTAGTTCTAGCTTTTTCTAAGTAAGAGTATCGATTCCATTGGGAGCACATGAATCAATTTTTCATCTTTTGCATGATGTAAAAGGTATGCCTGTAAGTTGTGAGCGATCCAAAGCAGAGGTAAAATAATAGAAATGTGTGGAAAACTTAAACGTGAATATTTCAATAAGAGTAAATAATGAAAATTGTAAATTATAGGCTTGGGGACAAATGGGATTGAAGTGTTCCAGGGAGTCTGGAATCCCCTCTAGTGTGTTGATGACTCCCTAGCAGTGGCGCCAGAAAGTGCTTGTCTGCTAGAACTATGTCGGTATTTCCCCAAAGAGGAAGGGATGATGCAGCACAACGATGGTAGGTATTTCCCTCAGTGAAGAAACCAAGGTTATTGAACCAGTAGGAGAACTAAGCAACACAATGTAAACAACACCTACACACAGATAACAAATCCTCGCAACACCCACGTGTTAAAGGGGTTTTCAATCCCTTCCGGGTTACGGCGCCTCAAGATAGGCAAAACGGACGTGAGGAAATTGTAGTAGATTGATAGATCGAACGCCAAACAAAATAAATAAGAATAAATTACAGAAAGGTATTTTTGTATTTTTGGTTTAATAGATCTGAAAATAAAAGCAAAGGAAAAGTAGATCGCAAAGGCAAATATATGAGAAAGAAGACCCGGGGGCCGTAGGTTTCACTAGTGGCTTCTCTTAAGAAAAATAGAAAACGGTGGGTAAACAAATTACCGTTGGGCAATTGATAGAACTTCAAATAATTATCACGATATCCAGGCAATGATCATTACATAGGCATCACGTCCAAGATTAGTAGACCGACTCCTGCCTGCATCTACTACTATTACTCCACACATCGACCGCTATCCAGCATGCATATAGTGTATTAAGTTCATGAAAAAATGGAGTAATGCAATAAGAACGATGACATGATGTAGACAAGATTCGTTTATCTATTGCGTAGATATAGATCCCATCTTTTTATCCTTAGTAGCAACGATACATAAGTGTTGTTTCCCTTTCTGTCACTAGAATCAAGCACCGTAAGATCGAACCCACTACCGGGCACCTCTTCCCATTGCAAGATAAATAGATCAAGTTCGCCAAACAAAACCCAAATGTTGGAGAAGAAATACGAGGCTATAAGAGATCATGCATATAAGAGACCAAAGAAACTCAAATAACTTTCATGGATATAAAAAGATATAACTGATCATAAACTCGAAGTTCATCAGATCCAGACAAACACACCGCAAAAAGAGTTACATCATATGGATCTCCAGGAGACCATTGTATTGAGAATTCCGCGAGAGAGAGAAAGCCATCTATATACTAACTACGAACCTGAAGGTCTACAAAGAACTACTCCGCATCATCGGAGAGGCACCAATGGAGGTGGTGAACCCCATCCTAGATGGTGTCTAGATTGGATCTGGTGGTTCTAGACACTGCGGCGGCTGGATGAATATTTCGTCGACGCTTTTCGGGTTTTTGGAATATTGGGGTATTTATAGAGCAAAGAGGCGGTCCCCGGGGCACCCGAGGTGGGCACAACCCACTAGGGCACGCCTGGGCCTCCTGGTGCACCCTGGTGGGTTTTCCCCTCCTCGGGACTCCCCCAGGTGAAACCAGGGCCCAATATCTTCCTTCTAGTCCATAAAAAATATCCGTAAAGTTTCGTGCCATTTGGACTCCGTTTGATATTGACTTCTTGCGATGTAAAAAACATGGAAAAAATAGCAACTGGCACTTGGCACTATGTCAATAGGTTAGTACCAAAAAAATGATATAAAATGACTATAAAATAATTATAAAACATCCAATATTGATAATAAAACAACATGGGACAATAAAAAATTATAGATACGTTGGAGACGTATCATGTGCATCTATAGCGGTGCCTAAACACAATGCTACTTAGGATTCCTAAGCCACTTTACATGTTTCTTTTTGTGTCAAGAGACGATATAGGTACGTGCGTTCTTCCCCACTCCGGTTACCAAATGGTGATTAAGGGGAAAAGGTCCCCGTGGACGCAGGCTATAGGTGGTCTCTGTTTTACCCCCTGCTGCAACGATCCGCTACGAAGGGAGATAGGGCATGTCATGTCACCCACCTCCGGAACCACTTGGTTCACCAACAATAATAACCTTCTGCCCAAAATTGGCATACATTTGATGGTCGACTTCACCCAACGTCAAGAAGATTATTAACATAAACATGCAAAAAGGACATTAAATCTTAATATCAATGATCTATTACACACTAGGGTTCATCCATATCCCTCAGAACTAAGGGAAATACTCACTCATGAAGGCAACAAACATCATAACACCGGGGATAAAGGACATGAATGAATCACACATGTAAAACACAAGTTATCCTCCTTAGGGTTCCTGAGATTACAATGAGGGAGATGTGAATGATGATTATGACAGTGGGGACGAATTTGGAGCCTTCCCGGTGAGGGTGGTGGAGGCGGCGATCTCCTCCTTCCCGGTTGCTCCCTCCGGATCACTCCGGCGGCTAGGGCTCTTGCTTCTGGATGAGTTTCCGGTGTCTCTGGGTCTATGATTCACGATCCTTCTTCACAGGGTGAATATAGTTCAGCTGGCGGCAGTGATGGCACTCCACATGACTGCCCATACGAGCGGGTGCGGTCGTATGGAACGCCGTCTTTTGCTCTGGAGGCTCAACGACGATTGCTTCCTTGCCCATTTTGCTTGATTCTTTTATGGTAGGTGATTATCACTTTAAATACGTGATTCCACTACCATTTCTCGGGATTTCTTCCATAAAATATTATTGGGTCCGCAAAAGCCTTATCTGAGAAACACAACAAAAAGAAGTGTACGGATGTGGTAAAATTCCACAATGCCTACTAAGTAGGCATAGAAACACTAGCAAAATAATCACAGAATTTGGACTCGTGAACTCCCCCAAGCTTAGAGGTTTGCTCATCCCTAAGAAAATGTCGTAGCTTGTAAGAAAGATGTCATCTTTATTTATGATATGTGATAATTGGAAATGAATGAGTCCATCGTGACATTTTAGAATTTGCGTTATATGATCGACCCTTTTGTGCACCACCATATCTCTGCCTTAATCAGATGAGCATGAAGGCTTCCACACCTTACTATGAATCGTAAAGAAGATGCTCTTCAGCTCCAAGGGATAATTACTTCGTTGTTTCAGTTGAACAAATTCCCTTGGTCTTTGTCTTTAAGGAAAACATTGTTTATTCCCCTTTACTTGAAGAACCAGGCCTACCCCATGTCCCTAAATATGTTCTTTTCCCTTTACAGATGTGACATGAAAAGCTATGCTTGATCATTCAAGTTTAACTTCTAGGGATTTACAGAATTCACCTTCTTGGTTTTTATTTATGTTTCTACCATAAAGAAAACTTGCTCTATTTCAGACCTGGATCACTAGTTTCGTAGACTTCACCAAGTAATCATGAGATAAACTGAAATAAATGTGATGCATCCCACCAAGTTGTTGAGTTCTTATTCCCAATCGATACTAGAGATGTGGGAGACTTATAATCATCATCTAAAAGCAGAAATATTTAGTACACCACAAGGCCCCACATTCTAAGTAATTTCAAATAAGAATCTAAGAAGAATCATGATTGAACATTCATTAAAACATCCCTGACTCATTGGATAAAATTCTTCCCTCTATTGAGAAAGCATGACTGTCCTTACTTATTCAAACTTAGATGAAAAACTTCAATTGAAGTTCAATGGAAAAATGATAATGGATACAAAAGGGCCTCAAAATCGCCCCAAGCTTAACATGCTAAGCCGTCAGGATTCATTTAGTCTCCTTTTTATTGTTACCAATGTCTTCCTCTAGATGTGGAGTGGTGACACCGGTGAGAACATCGATCATGAGCTTGTTGGCTATCTCCAGGTCCTTGATGCGGGGACGATGCATGCGAAGCGTTGCGTCTTGGTTGGCGATGATCCTCCGGATCATGTTAAGAGCCTCACGAGTCTTGATGGCAAGATCCTTCTCCATCTCCCTGATTTGCTCACTCATAGCTTTAGTTTCAACTGTAAAATTATTCACATGTACCTCGGGTTGAGCTGGGGGCGCAGGGATGGTGGCGCGCCGATACGTCCATTTTGCATCATGATTTCCTACTGTTATTTATAATGTTTTTATGCATAATAATGCTTTTTGGAGTATTTCTAATGCCTTTTCTCTCATAATATGCAAGGTTTGCACAAAGAGGGAGAATGTCGGCATCTGGAATTCTGGACGTGAAAAAGCTACGTCAGAGTTACCTATTCTACACATCTCCAAATGAGTTGAAACATCACGAAGAATTATTTTCGAATATTTAAGAAATATTGAAGCAAATAACTACTGGAGGGGGGCCACCTGGGGAGCACAAGACACCAGGGCGCGCCAGCCCCCCCCCCCAGGCGTGCCCTGGTGGGTTGTGCTCAGCCCAGCCCACCTCCGGTGCCCATCTTCTGGTATATAGGTCATTTTGACCTAGAAAAAATCAGGAGAGGACTTTCAGGATGAAGCGTCGCCGTCTCGAGGCAGAACTTGGGTAGGAACACTTTTGCCCTCCGGTGGAGCCATTCCGCCGGGGGAACTTCCCTCCCGGAGGGGGAAATCGAACCCATCGTCATCACCAATAACCCTCTCATCTTTGGGAGGGCCATCTCCATCAACATATTCAACATCACCATCTCCTCTCAAACCCTAGTTCATCTCTTGTGTTCAATCTTTGTACCGGAACCTCAGATTGGTACATGTGGGTGACTAGTAGTGTTGATTACATCTTATAGTTGATTACTATATGGTTTATTTGGTGGAAGATTATATGTTCAGATCCATTACGCTATTTAAGACCCCTCTGATCTTGAGCATGATTATAATTTGTGAGCAGTTACTTTTGTTCTTTAGGTCACGGGAGAAGTCATGTTGCAAGTAATCATGTGAACTTGATATGTGTTTGATATTTCGATGATATGTATGTTGTGATTCCCTTACTGGTGTCATCTGAATGTCGACTACATGGCACTTCACCATATTTGGGCCTAAGGGAATGCATTGTGGAGTGGTTATTAGATGATGGGTTGCTAGAGTGGCAGAAGGTTAAACCCTAGTTTATGCGCTACTTCGTAAGGGGACGATTTGGATCCAAAAGTTTAATGCTATGGTTAGATTTTATCTTAATACTTTTCTCGTAGTTGCGGATGCTTGTGAGGGGGTTAATCATAAGTAGGAGGTTTGTTCAAGTAAGAACATCACCTAATCACCGGTCCACCCACATATCAAATTATCAAAGTAGCAAACACGAATCAAACCAACATGATGAAAGTGACGTGGTGAAATTCTCGTGTACCCTCAAGAATGCTTTGCTTATCATAAGAGATCATTTTGGCCTGTCCTTTGACACAAAAGGATTGGGCTACCATGCTTCACTTTATTTACCGTTACCGTTACTTGTCCGTTACAAATTATCTTGCTATCAAACTACCTGTTATCAACTATTTCAGTGCTTGCAGAAAATACCTTGCTGAAAACCACTTGTCATTTCCTTCTGCTCCTCGTTGGGTTCGACACTCTTACTTATTGAAAGGACTAGGATTTATCCCCTATACTTGTGGGTCATCACGCGCCTCTTACTTGGAGGCCCCACTTTCATGCAACACCGATGGTATGCATCTTGCGTGCCCATGGATCGATTTCCTCAGATTTTCCCAATGGTTCATGTATAGTGCAGTTGCTAAAACCGCTATTGATTATTGATCGGAGAGGTGTCTCGATCATGTCTGCATGTTCTCGAACCCATAGGGTCACATACTTAACGTTCAGTAACGTTAGGGTAGTAATGGGATATTCATAATGGTGAGACCGAATATAGTTCGGAGTCTCCGATCGGATGGGATCCGAGATATCACGAGGAGCTTCAGAATGGTCTAGAGTTGAAGTTTCATATAAGGAAAGTGGTTTTCAGTGTTTCGGAAAATGTTTGTGATTTTTCGGTATTGTATCGGGAAGGTTCTAGAAGGTTCTGGAATGGGGCCCACTTGCATGAAGGGACACACATGGACGTGAGTAGTGGGGCAAGGCTCCACACCCCTGGTCCAGGCGCACTAAGATCAAGATCCCTAAAAGGAGGGGATCACGATCGATGGGCAAGGAAAGGAGAGGATTTCCCTACCCCCCCCCCACCCCCCCCCCCCCTTAGCCGTCGGCCCTAGGGGCTTGGGGACCAAGCCTCTCATCCCCCCTCCCATGCCTATACAAAGGGGGGCACAGGGGCAGCAACCCATCCATCCCTTGACGCCTCCCCTTCCCGTTACTCCTCCCACCTCTCCGCAGTCGCTTGGCAAAGCCCTGTCGGAGCTCTTATTATGTCGAGATGTCTAGGGAAGAGTATCTCGGTCAAAGTTCACGGAAGATCGAATATTCTTCTTCTCCTTTGGTGCATTACATATCTCTTATTACGTAACTATCCACCCCAAACATGTCGACAAAACAAGATGACGAGAGATCGAACATTCTTCTTATATTCTAGTGATGTATGTATCTCCTTTTACGAAACTACCCCCCCCCCCCCCCCCCCGCCCTCTCCTAGATGTCTCGACAAAACAAGATGACGAGAGATCGAATGTTCTTATTATGTGCGGGTGCATTACGTATCTCCTTTTACGAAACTATCCACCCCAGACGTCTCGACAAAACAAGATGACGAGAGATCGACCGTTCTTATTATGTGTGGATGCATTATGTATCTTCTTTTACGAAACTATCCACCCCAGACGTCTCGACAAAACAAGATGACGAGAGATCGACCGTTCTTATTATGTGTGGGTGCATTACGTATCTCCTTTTACGAAACTATCCACCCTAGACGTCTCGACAAAGCACCCCGACCGCAAGCCGCCAATTGGCCGACCAACACCTATCATTGATCATTCACAAAGTAAGTCGATTAGTTGTCGGCCCCGGGACGCTCCCACTTTGTCGCCACCATAACTTGAACATGATGGGCAAAGATTAGGAGTTCCTCACCACCGATATAATTACCCAACGTGAAAAGTAATAAGCCTAACATGGAAAGTATTCACCGCAGGGCCATTATTAAAAAGAAATCAAAGCAAGAGGGGGGGGGGGGGGGGGGGGAGCGCCGCTTTAATTGTGGAAATACAGGACAAGAGATAGAGGAGATATCTTGATACTTTTTCTTTGAACATTACTATATCTTGATACTATTAGTGATGAGAAAAGATATGACAATTGGCAGTGCAATTAAGAGGGTGAGACCACGTTGCATGACCAGGCCTGCCCTCCGCCATTCGGTTTGGCACTTTGCATTGCAACACACCTGCCACCTACCTGGCATATCATCCTGGCTGGCCATGCATATACATACATGAACACATAAATAACACACACCAACATATTACATCATCAACGCCCAAACACATAGGCATGGATACAAACTCCAGGAGATATATATATAGGTGCATCTATCCTCTGACCTTGAGAAGAGACGAGGAGGGGTGTGGAAGCACAAACGCAAACAAGACTGCAGTTTCCCTTTCATCATGGATGTATGTAGATTGTAGAATGGATTCAAGCCTACTAGTTTCCTTTTTTCTTTTCTCTTCATCTGTGATGCACCATCAATCATGGATGACTGATAGATGTATATACTTGTGTATATATATTTGCAGATTGCTCAAGAGGATGAGAGGGATCAGGTCCAAGACCATGACCATGTTATCGTGGTCGCCGGAGAAGGGGAAGGAGAAGGCGAAGAGACGACGATGGATGGGTCGGTCGATTGGAACGGCAGCCCGTGCCTGAGAGCCAAATCTGGTGGATGGCCTGCCGGACTCCTCATCCTGCGTAAGTAGTAGCATATATACACATCTTCTTGCTTAGATTGGATTCATCCCAATTCCGAAAATACTCTTACCGAATTAGCACCAATTATATGTTTCTCCTACTATAAATGTACTGGTATAATTCAGAGATTTCTTTTGTAAATACGGCCGGTATCTTAATTACTCACTATATATACGTGATGACCACACAAGAGTAGTGGAGTGGAATCCTAAGCAGATCTGCCAATATTTATTAGTTGTTAGTAGTTTTTTTGTTTGCTCTGGAGGAGGTATGTATATAGCCAAAACTAAAGTCAGAGCTGCAACCACCGTGGCTTTGGCCTGGCATAACAAACATATGCACGTCACTCATGGTGATGCAATGCAGTAAACCAGGCGCTTGCTACGATGGCGGTGAACGGCGTGAGCATCAACCTGGTGACCTTCATGAGGGTGGTTATGCAGCTGGACAACGCCAATGCCGCCAAGCATGTGAGCAACTGGTCCGGCACCACCTACGTCTTCTCCATCGTCGGCGCCATCATCGCCGACTCCTACTGGGGAAGATACAAGTCCTGCATCATCTTCCAGCTCATCTTCCTCGCCGTAACTACTCTTCTTCTTCTTGTTGTACTTTCTTTTTTAGTTTCCATGGCAGCTAGCTCGATCTTAGGCATTGATATGCACATATTCTGATTGATTGACAGGGACTGGTGGAGCTCGCCATATCCTCCTATTTCTTCCTGCACAACTTCAGCTGTGAGTCGGAATCGGGTGACACCAAGACCTGCAGGACACCATCGGCCGCGGAGATAGCCATATTCTATGTGGCCATATACAAGATCGCACTTGGGAACGGAGCCTACCAGCCCACCAACACGACGTTTGGCGCCGACCAGTTCGACGAGGAGCAGACCAAGGAGAAGAGGTCCAAGACGGCCTTCTACGGCTACTTCTTCGTGGCCAACAACCTGGGCAGCCTGGTGGCCGTCACTTTTCTCACCTACATGGAGGACAAGGGGAGCTGGGCGGCCGCCTTTGTGATCTCAGCGGCGGCGGCTCTTCTCGGCCTCCTCCTGTTCGCCGCCGGGACGAAGAGGTTCAGGCACTTCATGCCCTGCGGGAACCCTGCCGCCACCGTGGGAAATGTCTTGGTTGCTGCAACGAAGAAAAGGCACCTCACCGTCCCAACCCAAGTGGAAAAACTGTATGAGTTGGATGGAACTCACAGCGTCAATGGGGGCAAGAAGATTGCACACACACCAGGATACAGGTAACACAACCCAATATACTCTCTTGTACTTCTACCCACCTTGTATGTATTGCTCAAATGTTTCTGCCATGTACATAGTTATGTGGTGTGCTCACTTTTTGCAGGTTTTTGGACAAGGCGGCGGTGATCGAGGACCCATCCATCCTTCTACCGGGCGAGCAGCCAGCATCCAGGCCGCGGCGGCTCTACACAGTCACTCAAGTGGAGCAAGTGAAATGCATCCTGCGACTCATTCCCATATGGCTCTGCAGCATCATCTACTCCACCACATACTCGCAGATGTCCTCGGTGTTCATCGAGCAAGCACAGGCCATGGACAACACCCTCAACAAATTCACGATCCCCGCCGCGGGCATCGGCATCTTCGAGATCATCGGCGTGACATCATTCGTCTTCATCTACACATTCTGCATCGCCAAACCCCTGTCCAAGAGATCAAAGGAGCCAACCGAGCTCCAGAGGATGGGCATCGGGCTCGTGATATCGACCGCGGCGATGATCGCGGCGGCGCTGGTGGAGCGGCAGAGGCTGAAGCACGCGGACCGGTACCGCCTGAGCGTCCTCTGGCAGATCCCCCAGTACCTGCTGATCGGGGCGTCGGAGGTGTTCATGTACGTGACCATGACGGAGTTCTTCAACGACCAGCTCCCGGACGGCATGCGGAGCCTCGGCAGCGCGATGTCCGGGGCGTCCATGTCGGCCGGGAGCTACGCCAACAGCCTGATCGTGTCGCTGGTCATGGCGGGCAGCCGCAGCGGGGGCCAAGCCGGGTGGATACCGCAGAACCTCAACCAGGGCCATGTGGACAGGTTCTTCTTCCTCATCGCCGCGCTCAACGCCGCGGACCTGGTGCTCTTCGTGCTGCTCGCCAAGAGGTACAAGGGGGTGGCGAAGCCCGCGGCGGCGGCAGTGGCCGTCGGGCCCATCAAGTGAGCTTGCTGTTGGTGTATGCATAGTACATGTAGAACCTGCTGGAACAGTAGTGCATGTACATCCTCCACCTGGGACAGTACACCAGGTGATGATAAATAAAGGCCATCCGGCTGCTGTCTTAGTGTTTACTTGTGCCAAGAACTTGCAATGTAGCCTCCTGGAACTGGAAGAGAACACAGCAACCAGGTGGTGAAAAATAAAGGCTATCTGAATGCCTGGGTACTCTAGCTTTTATGTATGAACCTAATGTGGCTGTGTCAGTGGTGGTTGTGTACTTTGCTCGCTTTGCTTGCAGTAATAAGTATATTAAGACTAGTTAAGGAGATCAAACTGCATATAGACAGATGGAAGTGAAGGAGCTATGCACATGCATTCTGTAAAAAAAAATCAGAGGGTTGCAACTTTAGAGGGTGGAATTGAGGTAAATTTGAAATTTGCATCAGTCACAACAAGGTCAACAGAGTACTTCCGGAGTCATCATGCCGGAAATGCGCACGGCGGCGGTGGCCTTCCCCGACTCCGGTGGCCGCTCCCCGTTCTCTCTCTGTGTTGCTCTCTCTCGGTCTCAAGTAGGACGAGCCCAGAAAAGGAAAGTATGAGGAGCCCGGCAGGCTGGAAGGGCCGCATTCATTCATGGGCTTCGCAAGAGGAGACAATCCCGTTGCGTGGCGGCCCGCTAACAAAGATGGGGAATTAATCAACCTCTCTCCCTTATCCAGACGCCTCGGCTCTCCTCTGCTCTGCCATGCCATGATGGCCTCCGGCACCATGGCCACCTGCTTCTGCTCCTCCTCCTTCTCGCCACCCGACCTCGCCGCCGTCCACTCACCCCCATCACCTTCCCCCTCTCGCCGCCGCCGTCGCCGTCGGTGGAGCTGCAGGGCGAGCAGCACGGGCGGCACGTACGACCACAACCCGCTGCTCCAGCCACCTCCGGACCCGCACTTCCCGCTGCGCCTCCCCGTGCAGGACGGCGGCGGCAGCAGCGGCAGCCGGCTCCGCATCTTCTCCGGCACGGCGAACCCGACGCTGGCGGCGGAGATCGCCTGCTACCTGGGCCTCGAGCTGGGGCGGATCAAGATCAAGCGGTTCGCGGACGGGGAGCTGTACGTGCAGCTGCAGGAGAGCGTGCGCGGGAGCGACGTGTTCCTGGTGCAGCCCACCTGCCCGCCGGCCAACGAGAACCTCATGGAGCTGCTCATCATGGTGGACGCCTGCCGCCGCGCCTCCGCCAAGACCATCACCGCCGTCGTGCCCTACTTCGGCTACGCGCGCGCCGACCGCAAGATGCAGGGCCGCGAGTCCATCGCCGCCAAGCTCGTCGCCAACCTCATCACGGAGGCGGGGGCGCACCGCGTGCTCGCCTGCGACCTCCACTCCGGCCAGTCCATCGGCTACTTCGACATCCCCGTCGACCACGTCTACGGCCAGCCCGTCATCCTCGACTACCTCGCCAGCAAGACCATCTGCCCCAGCGACGTCGTCGTCGTCTCGCCCGACGTCGGGGGCGTCGCCAGGGCGCGCGCCTTCGCCAAGAAGCTCTCCGACGCGCCGCTCGCCATCGTCGACAAGCGGCGGCTGGGCCACAACCAGGCCGAGGTGATGAACCTCATCGGCGACGTGAGGGGGAAGGTGGCCGTGATGGTGGACGACATGATCGACACCGCCGGGACGATGCACAAGGGCGCCGAGCTGCTGCACAGGGAGGGGGCCAGGGCGGTGTACGCCTGCAGCACGCACGCCGTGCTCAGCCCGCCCGCCGTCGAGAGGCTCTCCGGCGGCCTCTTCCAGGAGGTGATCATCACCAACACCGTGCCGGTGCCGCCGGACCAGCGCTTCCCGCAGCTCACCGTGCTCTCCGTCGCCAACCTCCTCGGCGAGACCATCTGGCGCGTCCACGACGAGTGCTCCGTCAGCAGCATCTTCCAATGAATGATACAACATTCATTCATACATATACATCATCTTCTTGCTACAACATCTGTTCTGTTTTGTTCTTCAGAGGGCAGAGGCAAAAGAAACCACCCGACATTCATCGACGACATTGCTAACTAACAATGCTGACATAAAGAAGATCCCTATGTCGATCATCGTGTCATCTACACACATTCATCGAAGATGTATTCACCGTGATTGGATTGATTGGTTGATTGATTACATGAAAGGATTAGTTGCTTCTTTGCTAGTTGAAGAACAATGCTCCTTCTCTCTGCTGCTGCTGATGCTGCTGCCACATATCTCTTCAGCAAGTCTGATGGCGCCGACGCGGCCGCTCCTTGTCTTCCCACCTGCACCTTGCATCTTCTTAATCTTGCCACTCAACGACCCGGTGGCTGCAATAACATAATATCCAATGACTATCTTACCCATGCACACAGGTATTCATCGAAAATAATAAGTAGCAGCACCAAATGTTGTGGCAGGAAAAGAGCAAAGGCATTCGGTAAAATAGCTACCGTTTGATACTTCTAATCCATGAACAATGGTGCAGTGAGGGGGGCATGTCTGTACCTTGCCACTCTAAGACAACTTTGGCCTCTCCCTTGATCACTTTTGGATACTGGTCTATGCGAGAATCTTCCAGTAGCAACTCTTCCACCTGTGCCGAGATACAAGTTCAGTAACGAAAAGGAAAATTAGTTCAATCGCCATATACGGAGTGTCATGCAAGTTCAATGAGGAAAAGTAAATTGGGTTTGATTGCTGTATATGTAGAGTGTCAATGTCCTTACAATTGCTTCATATGCTAACAATAATAAATCATACACAAAATGGTACCTCTGTCCAACTTTCCATCATTAAATTTGGATAGTGCTAACCAATGAGTAAAAATCAGCGGCTGCATAATTAAGTGAGATATGCTGTAACAGAAGTACCTTCTTCCACAACAAAGTGTTCCGTCTCTCTCGCGTAGACAGTAGATGATCACGCAACCAGGAGGTGACCACCCAAGGCTCGCATTCAGAGTTGCCAGCCTTTGCACTTACGGCATTATCTTCAAGGATCTCACATACCTGCAAAATTTCAACAAAAGTTCATAAAAGCAGAGAAAATGTAAATGCAACAGTAAATGATCCCCAAAAAAACTGTACATGTCTCTCCACTTCCGCCACCCCCTCACGCAGTCACACATGGGGGAGGGATGCTAGAGGAGCATGTGGAGGAAGTGCTAGTAATTGCACTAAAATGAATGCTAGCACTATAGCCACTCAATCAAACAAGAACATATAAAGCTGTACACTGTCTATTTTGTTATTTACCAATCCATGTAAATTTAATCTGCTCATAGTGGTGAGCTGAAGTATCCTTGTTTCAAATAGCGTGTTGCAGAAGCATAGGGGCAGAGAGTTTCCGTGTCGGATTGAGGATAGCGACAACGTGGTTGGAGCAATACACTTGGCTATATCAGTAGAAATCCAAATTCAAATAAATCAAATTTGAATTGAAACGGTTTATATCAAGTCTTGGATTAAATGATTCAAAATATGCAACAAAGGAATCATATAAAACTCTGAAATGTATTAGTACTGGGGCACTGCAGGTTGTAGCAGGCAATGAGAGCGCTGAGAGATAAAACCATACAGACTACCAAGCACTAAACTACTACAGGCAGCCGTTGTGTAGAGGTTATTGTCCTTTGTCCGCTATTTCAGGGCCATAGTGGCAGTGGGGATACATCAGACAATCTAAAAAACAACGACCCGCAGCCTATTGTTAGTACCGTGTTTGCCAACAGTACATGACACTGCAGAACATACTGCATTTACCAGTAACACATTGCATTGCATCATTGTAATGCAGACATCTGGAACAAATGAGACTTCACGGAATAAACACCTGAAGGAATGAAACAGTATAGTAGGAAAATCACACCTGCTCATATATTTGCTCGGCTCTCTTTGACAATGCCCGTCTCCGGTAAATGCTCCATAGAATCCTGAGCAGTGCTGCAGACTAAGGTTTTATCATCACTTGAGCTGTATTTTAACGGATGCTTGTTCAAGACAGTAATGTTATAAGCGTACCAGGACACAGAAGGTGATCATGAAGACGATATTGCTAGAGACCCATTGACGAGCTTGACAAGACAGGGGCCTATGAAGCTCCGCGGCCAGCTCTGGACATTTAAACGCTTGGACCCTACATGGAAGAAAATTACAGGGATTTCCCAACATCTGTCAAGGAATCTAATGACATGTACCGCATTGAGGGCAAAAGAGGTTGTGATGACGCATACTTATCATAAGTTGAAGTTGTCTCCAAGAAGCCATGTGCGCTCTGCAGCACCCTCTCTTTTACGACTTTGACTCCATCGTCGCTTAGGCGGGCGGCATCCTTGGATAACAGCTCGTCAGCCATACTTGAGATGTCATGTTGTTGGAACTGAAAGTGAGATGACAGAATAATTACTAGATGATGAGGGCTATCAGTGTATTCAACGAGTGCTGCATCCATCTCAGAATAGTGCCAGTGACAAGAAGCAATACCAAGATTTTGCCGCCTTGGCCGCATAAAGCACGGGCATGCTCATCGCAGATCCTGTGTTGGAGCAACTCTGCCTGCAAGTAGGTTTAGCAGAGGTTAATAATGTGCATAATCATGTGGATGTATGCAAGAGAAATGGGGTCAGGTCAGGTCAGGTCAGCAGGGCAGTACGATCTTGTTGGCGGTGTGGGTGAGCAGGCCGTCCTCCACGCACACCCTGCCGCGCTTCTTGAACCCCTCGACGCACCGCAG
Organism: Aegilops umbellulata; assembly: GCA_032464435.1. Classification (NCBI taxonomy): domain Eukaryota; kingdom Viridiplantae; phylum Streptophyta; class Magnoliopsida; order Poales; family Poaceae; genus Aegilops; species Aegilops umbellulata. The sequence goes on along the minus strand of CP136058.1, from coordinate 615,087,343 downwards.
CTTGCCGTCGACGCACCGGCCGTTCTCCGGGCAGGGTTCGCACGAATCTGCTCAAGCAAGCACGGCACATGAGGTTAACAAAGGTAGAGATTTGCTTTTCATGGTAAGTAGTTGAACTGCTGCCATTCCTCAAAAAAAAAAAAAAATAGTTGAACTGCTGCCATGAACCTGAATCAAGCAAAGGGGAAATCTGAGCTCGGGCAAGGGGGAATCGAAGGACTCACCGTAGGCGGCGGAATAGGGGTCGTCGGAGTCGCAGAAGGGGGCGGGGCGGCGGTTGAGGACGCTGCAGGCGGCGGCGACGGCGGCCGCGATGGCGAGCACCGCGAGCAGGCGGAGGAGGTCGTGGACGCCGGCCGGGAAGAGGCCCGGCGGCGGCTCGGCAAGCGACCACCGCGGCTCCGGCCTGCTCCTCACCGTCCGCCGCGCCATGCTCCGCTCCGTCCTCCCTCTTCTCCCCGGCGAGCCTCTCCTTCTCCTCCTTCGGCCTTTTTCCCCTTGGCAGGCCGGTGCAAGTCCCATCTGAGCTGAGGCCCACTAACAAGCCCACTACAGAGCCCGAATAGGCCCGTCTCTTTTCCTCTGTCTCTGTCTCGCCTGCTCCGCATCTCGACGGAACTGCAGATCGGATGGATCCGTCGGCGTCGGCGTCGCTGGTGGTGCGGAGCCCGCGGCAGACGGTGAGCCTGCTGCGGAGCCGGCGGCCGCAGTTCGGGCGGCCGGGGCGGGAGCGGCAGCGGAACCCGAAGCGGGGGAGGGAGCCGGCGGCGGGGCCCAAGCCGTCGGAGGTGTACGGGTTCGTGGGGTCCATCACGGTGGTGATCGCGACGGCGGTGTACCTGGCGTGGGCCTACACGCCGGAGCCGGCGCTCCGCTCGCTGGGCATCACCTACTACCCCACCAAGTACTGGGCGCTGGCCGTGCCGTCGCTCGCCATGGTCGCCCTCGCCCTCTCCCTCCTCGCCTACCTCGGCTCCAACTTCGTCGCCACCCCTCCCCCCACCTCCTTCTCCACCATCTTCGGTAACCACTTTCTCCGGCGACATTGATTGATGCGCTCAATTTGCTGGTTAATTTGCTCATCTTGTATCAATTTCTTGTTGTTCATTTGATCATTTCCATTCATCCATCCAGACGAGTACAGCCGCGAGCGCCCCGCCGCCGTGCCGGTTGATGATGCGGCGACGGCGCAAGAAGAAGAGGAGGAAGAAGAAGCGGAGAGGCCGATCGAGCCCATTTCGGACATCAGCATCCATCACATCAACAACCTCATGTTTGGTGATCACTGACGACCCGCTCGCATCAATTCAGCTCCATTCGCGATGATTTTTCTGTTACTATGATAGTAGCTGATACTGCAGTAGTGCTGTTCTTCTTACAGTGCTTGCTCGCCAAATTCTGTTAAAGAAATGTTGTCTTGTCTTGTAAGTATACTGTGATTTCTCAGCAAGAAAGTTGTTGAGCTTCTTGAGTCTATACATAGCCCAGTGGTGGAAATATTAGTCCAAAAATGGGGACTGGAATATTAAGAAGACATGTGCATCGCCACGCAGAGCAGAGGCCTCCGACAATGGCTCCCCTCCGCTCTGCCATGCCAGCCTCATCCTTATTTAGCTTTGCTTTGCTTCCCTCATAATTTTAACTAGTTATTTTTGGCAAACAAGAAGTGTTCTGAATCAATGAAGACAATGGCGACGGCTCTCGCCACCGTGCTGGCGGCGGTGGCCTTGATCCTGGGCGCCCGCACCGTCGACGCGGCGGTGGCGGACACGTGCAAGGCGGCCGCGGCCAGCGACGTGCGCGTCAACGTGGACCTGTGCATGTCGAAGCTCGGCAGCCACCGCGGCAGCCTCGAGGCGGGGGACGCCTGGGGCCTGGCCAAGGTGGCCTCGCTCGTCGGCGTCGACAACGCCAACCTCGCCGCCGCCGACGTCAAGGCCCAGGAGGCCGCCGACCCCAACGTGCGCGTGAAGCCCGCGCTCGCCAAGTGCGGCACGCTCTACAAGGACGTGGGCATGTGCTTCGCGGGCGCGCACGACCAGATCAACAACCACGCCTACCCCGCGGCCAAGCAGAGGCTCGACGAGGCCCTGGCGCAAACGCAGCTGTGCAACGCCGCGTTCGCGGCCGCCGGCGTGACCCTGCCCCAGCCGCTGGCCCTGCACACCGTCGACTGCATCCAGATCGCCATCATCGCCGGCGCCATCACAAACCTCATCAAGTGATCTATTTCTTCTTCAGCAAGTACAGTTTAGTACAGTAGCATCTCGTTTCTTGACAATTTTTGTAGTTATAAGTGTTGTTGTAATCGTGCCTCGCATTCGGAAGAACTGAACAAGTTGAGAAATCATTTGATTTGATTTGACAAAATGGCGATGGCATCATCATCATCATCATCATCAAATACTAGGAGTAGAGCTACAAACTTTGCATGAAACAAAACTGTGTGTGTATGCAATGCAAAGAAAGAGGAACAAGACGCCATGGGCGGTCGCCATTAGCATGCCCAGACCCTCTTCTTTGGGAGAAGATCTTTGGTCTTGATCTGGTCGATCCTCGCGGCGATGATGAAGTCGTTCGCGCTCAGCCCGCCTGCACAAATTTCAGTCCAATTCCGATCAGTCAAGTTTAGTTCACCGATGAATCCATCGTCCATGGAGAAGCACACCACAGCTCATTGCGTTGGAGCAGAAGAGAGAAGAGGGTACTATAACTGACCTACGGAGGGCGTGTAGAGCTGTGCCCTGACTTGGTTGGGCGCCTCGAACCGGAGCGCGGCGGGGGCATGGCCGGCGCCGTCGAGGGTCTTGCCGATCCTGGCGACGAGCTCGTCGCCGCAGGCCTGGTCGCGGACCTTCCAGACGCACTCGAGCTTGAGCACGTCGGAGTCGCCCTTGCTGGGGAAGAGCAGCCGCCATCCGACCACCTTGAAGAGCAGCTTGCGGGCGTCCTCCTCTGAGAGCGGCGCCGGGTCGGCGTCGAGGGGGACGCGGGAGAGCGAGAGCACGGAGAGGGTCGGGATGAGGATGCGGTGCAGCGTGTCCACGTTGCCCAGCGTCTTCTCCCCGAAGTTGCTCGCGATCTCCTCCGGGAACGGGTCCCGCGCGCCGAAGTCCCCCAGGATGTCCGCCATCGCCACCACCTTGCGCGCGCCTCTTCCCTTGGTGGTGCTGGTGGTGGTGAAGAGGAGGCTCCTCGTGGCGGCGGCGGTGGCGGGCTTGCCGGCGGCGACGGGGAGGAAGGTCGCGGCCGGGCTGAGCATGAGCGCCATGGTGCAGTGGGACGGATGGATGGATGATGCGCGGCTGGGGGAAGCAATGGACGGAGGAGCTTGCTTCTTATCTGGCCGTCCCTTGAAGCCTTCTCTTCCTTTTATCACCACACAATTTGTTGGTTTCTTTGCTTCTCGCCTCTTCTCGATCCAACGTCTAATAATGCACGCTGCACCGCCGCCGGAGCAAAGGATAATGTAAAAATGTTTTCTAGTGCTCATCGTCTCCTCTTTTGTGTGCTAATACAGTTCTAATTCTGCAAGCGCGCGATTACTAGGTCATCTCCAACGGCATTATATTCATCAAAAAATGTCGTCCCTCGTCTGTCCGTCCGTCGATAACACGGGTTTGTCTGCTAAAACCCCGGTGCTTGGCGGCATATTTTTCACTATTTTTATTATATTGCACACATTCAACGATAGATATGGAATATCAACATAATATTGAAGGACAACTCAACAAAGTCAAACAACACGGCAACAAACATGGTTGAGAAATCGAATGAATCAATATACACGTTGTGCATTGATGTCCTTTTGCATTATGCGGAACCACTCCTTGACAGTGCCGTCCAAGATGCTAGTGTTGGCCAACATGATCCTCGACTCCTTGATGATCTTCACAAGCCCGACTTGCTCGGTCTTGATTGTCGCTCTCTTTGCTTCAATGGTCACCTTCTCTCTCTCGAGTTCTAGCTGCTACCTCACCATCATCTCTCTAAATTTGCATCCTCACACATTACTCTCCATGACATCTTGTTTAAGAAAAGAAAAGAAAAAGATTCATGTACATGTAACTTGAATTTTCCACAAATCACATGCAACAATACACCGAAACACGGTTTTCTCCAACAGTCTCAGCCATCCGATTTCTCGTCACCACAGAATGAAGAGTGAAATACATGGATACACAACAGATTCAGCAACATATGCCCAGTCTGGACGCGCATTCAAAGTCAAAACAGAGCAGATGCACAAACCAATTCCCATTTCACCGGGATCATATCGTCCGAATACCCAACATGACATGGCATGGATCTGGCAGAGGTTCATCAGAGCTCCTTGAGATTTCTTTTCCAAAGAGCAGTGGCATAGTTGTTTGGTGCCTAATCATCTTGAATCGGCAATAGCATTTTTCCATGCCCAGCTATAGTGTGGATCCTCATCATTCCTGGTGACATACTAGGCGAAACAAGCCCAAGGCAGTACGCCACCATGATACCGTCATGTTTTCTTGTGGACTTTGAAGCCGAATATCCGGGGAACATATTGCTGCGCTGGCTTCTGTGGCTTCAGTTGTGAGTGGGTCATCATGAAAATATGAGGAAACGTCGTCCCAAAGTATGCTCCGTCTGTATCTGTGGGAAGACTTAAGGCGGTACAAAGATTGACTAACATAGGCGCGCTGCAGTTTGCAGCACAAAAGAAATTGCACCTTGCATCAGTACTACAGATGCAAAAATATAGTGCTCATCATTACTGTAACAGAATGAGCAGTCTATAACAAGCGTTAGGGATGCAAAGGCCAAAGGCAAGCAAAGTAAATACCACTATTTGCAATGTCTCTGCCCCCAGCGATGACAAGGCGGAAAGACATTTTCGAAACTAAGAGTTCACAATCATAAGTTCTTAACGAAAGGTAGGTAGTGTAATGTTGAAAAGGCACATATCAATAATGGCACATCACTATTCCTAATCTTACCAGATCAGAGCATTTGCAATGAATAGACCTGGCAGTGCTTATCTAAGTACACAATGTTTAAAAGGATGCGGCCAGTCCATTCAAAGCATTAGGGATGCAAAGGCAAGCAGAGCAAACATCATTATTTACAATGTTTTCCATCCCATTGATGAGAAAGGAGCAAGACACTTTTCGAGTTTATAAATTCTTATTGAAAGGTGTGATATGAAGCAGAAAAATAGTTGCGACATTATGATTCCTATTCTTATCAGATTCAGAGGGGCTGCGTATTTCAGGTTATAGATAAATGACCAGTGCTGTAAGTGTTTACCAAGGTAAGAAGCTTAAAAGGATACTGGCTTGGTGCTTCGATCTTGGGTAGTAGAGATCTTCGCATTTGGGACAATATATCTTGACGGTACTGGACCTAGGGATATCGGACTGCCCCATTGGAAGACAGGGCTGGCCAGAGCAGGACACGCGGGGGCACCTTCCAAAGTCGCAGTTCTTGAACTTCTCCAGCTGAAGAAACATTCATTCCAAAATCGTTTCGGAACATATTAGACCAGCGTGGGATAATGAGACCTGCTACTACTGTGATTGATGCACAAAAAGCTGGAACCATGTCGGGCGTCCCCATTGATGCCAGCCATAGGATCAGTACAATATAAAGGGTCAGATAGCTTACCATGGCAGCCAAGCCCTTGGTGGTCAAGATGTACCGGGCGTGGATCAAACCATAAAGCATCTCTGCGGACGCCACTATCAGCTCATTCTGGTCATCGGCAAACACATCCCCTGTGAATGTGCACAAACGAAAACTAACTTACATCGACGATTGAGTGAGTGTTGAGTGAGTGAGAAGTGGTTATCATCAGAATAATAATAATAATTAAGCAGGTGAGGTGTAGGTACCGTCCGTACCTTGGACGGGCTCGAGGTCGAGGATGAGATCGAGGGCGTGGTCGTAGTAGGGGACCTGGGCGCTGAGGCCGCAGAGGTTGAAGTCGTCCTGGATGTAGTCGTCGTCGACCTCGGCGAAGAACTCGTTGCCCCTCATGGCGCAGAACCAGTTGATCCAGAAGGTGTCGTCCGCCTCCGAGGACCCGCCGGCGCCGCCCCCCTCGCTGCTGTCCGAATCCAGCTGCTCTGCCGCCCCCGAACGCGCGCGCACAAAGACGTCAATTTTAAGGCACAGGAGAGGGAGAATCGGATGACGAGAGGGGAAGTAAAGCGACGGCGACGGCGACGGGTGGGCGGGCGGTACCTTTGGGTTTGGGGGCGGCGGCGGAGGGCGGCTTGGGCTTGGCGCCGCGGGAGGTGGAGGGCGACGAGCGCTCCGTGGCCGCCCGCAGGTGCCTGTCGAGCGCGTCGTTGATGCGCTTGCGGTCCATGGCCTGGCGCCGGCCGGCGGGGAGGGAGGTCGGCGGCTAGGGTTTGGTTTGGACCGACGGCGACGGCGACGGTGGGGGGAGGGGGGAGGAGTGATGCTGGAAGATTCTCCCTCGTCCAGTCCAGAGAGAGTGTGGGGAGCGGATAGATTCGGGTTCGGCCCAAAAGCGGCCCAGGAACAAGATCGGCGATGTAGTGGACGTGCGCACTTTAGCACTCATGCAGTGAACAACTGCTTTCAGCACCAAAAAATATTCTAAAGAAATAGCTAAAAGATGCATTCTGAAAAAAAAAGAGCTAAAAAAGGGTACTCCCTCTGATCCATATTTCTTGCCCATGCTTGCAAACTCATGGCCAACAAAAACTTTCATCATGGCTGCTATTTGAGAAAAGGCCAGAATTTATTCTATCAGAAAAGCAAATCATATCGAATCTCCTTGATTCCTAGCTAGGTTTTCTTTGGTCCAATTTTCAGGAAAGGCAAGTTGTTTACTCCTTCCGATCCTTATTACTTATCGCTCAAATGGATGGTGAATAAATTCTGGTCTTTTCTCAAAAAGCAACCGTGATGAAAGTTTTGGTTGGCCATGAGTTTGCGAGCACGGGCAACAAAATTGAACTAGAGTGGGCAAAACAGCAAAGGCTAGCCACTGTCCAAAGAGAGGTGCATTTTGGGCGATTTTGAACTAGAGTTGTCACGATTTTTTTTCTAAGGTGCATTTTGGGCGAACGTATGAGAACTCATACTTAGGGCAGAGCAGGATTGATACAATTTGGATCAACATGACACGCCGCTGGAGAAAGAACAAAGATTGATTTCCAGCCGATACAATTCCATTCTGGCACTAGCATTGCATTTCACAACAAACAACAGCAGCAGCATATGGATGCAGTTCATGTCGAGACAACTTGCCAATTTCTCAAACAAAAAAAATCTCCTTGATATACTATTAGATGTACATGTCCTTCCCCTCCTCCGCGCAGGCCTTGCAAAATGTCACGGAAACCATGGCGCTCACGTCACGATGTCGTCGACCTTCGAGTTGAACACAAAGCTAGGGAATGTGGTCGTTATGTCCCTGCAATGAGAAGCAACCATTAGTTAGCCAACTGCATGCTTCAACTCATTACAGATTATAAACTGAACTTTAATGAGAACCGAGCAGTGCTCGGTTGGCTAGAGCTCGCGCCCGTGAGCTCGCCCACCCGCGTTCGAGGCGCAGCCTCTGCAGGGTGCCCCATTTCTACCTAACAACATACAGTTAAGGGAGGGAACTTCCCACTTTAACCACGTTTTAAGAATGAACTTGAATAAATTGCAGTTAAATAAACAGCTTCTAAAATAAGAATGTGCTTGTGGGAATCACATGGAGCACAGGTCAACAATGAACTACCAAGTGACAGGCTAACAGCTTTGGCAAAATCCTGCTCTATTGGTCAGTAACTACTTTTAACAGCATGCTCAGTGCATAGATTGCATCACTTAGTGTCACTGGTGTGTGGTGTTATATGTTCTTAAGGAGGTATCTTATTTTTAAATCCAATAATTAATTCACTTCATCAGATCAGAAGAGGATTAAGTATTGTGTCGCACAAAGCTAGGCATTTCCATATATAATACTCTTTCTCAGAAGGGCTCTCTGTATATAACTCTCTTACTTTAGGTATGGCAGCGTCATTATCTTCATCAAGGAGGGATTTCGTGATACAAAGTTCTCCCACTCTGCTCTATCTATTTTCCCGTCCTGATTCACATCAGCATCTGAAAATGTCTGCCAACAGGAACCATATCAGCCAATATCTGAACTCTTATGAAGCCTCCGAATTTAACTACTCCGTATTTAAGTTATTCAAAACCTGAGTAACAGCTCAGGTTTTGGGCTCGAATGTCCATACCTTGTCAAGGATTGACTCAATGGTTTCATCTGATAACCTCATTCCCGATTCACTCAGAAGAGCAATAAGCATCTGCTTGACCTGTACAGTGCGGCAGTAGAAATTACGTCACCAATGACAGAAGGAGGAAGCATGGCAAAATAAAACTTCAAACATCAGAGTCCAGAAATACGAGCAGATTAACTCTACTGAAGCTTCAAGATATTGCAATCTTCATGACTCTGTTAACTGGGAACAGAAATTAAAATTTGTAAAAGATGTGGCAAATAAATAAAAACAGAGGTTAAGAAATCACCTCTTTCCGTTCGATAAATCCTGTGTTGTCCATATCATATAGCTTGAAGGAAACTGGCAAGCAACAGAAATGTTCAGGAAGCAGAAATATGGTATCAAAACGGCCAAAATGAAACATCATGATGATAACTTACAATCAATCTTCTCTTCCATTGGAACGCTAGGATGAAATACATTTAGAGCTTGAACAAAGTCAGCAAAGTCAATGACCCCTCTTTTCTTGACATCGAAGAGGTCAAATATCTGAAAGGTCACGTAAATTCAGCAAGTCAACTCATAGTAGACAAGTACTAGAATTCAGAAGCATATTAAAATGCAGAGGATGGCACGCCAAAACATACCCGGTTAGCAAAAATATTGTCCATCTTGCTCTTGAACAATGCAAGCTGGAACTCTTCCTGCACAACAGACAATACAGAGGCTGTTCAATATGATTGCAAGTTTAGATTGCTGACAGTACTTGCTTTTGATGAACCATGTATAAAAAAATTCAGTACTCCAGTTTTTCTCCAGAAGAATAAACAACGGCATAACTGTTCTTGTGCATAAAAAAGAACTTGGAATTCTTCTTACATGATTCATGTGCGGCACAATTATAGAGTAGAAAGTAAGCTAGCATAACAGTTGAGTTTAATGGCGAGAACCAGATATTTGGACACATTAGTTACATATACTGTACTGTGTCGTGAAATTGTCCTATCGAAAAGGACAGTCTCATGAGCTGAGCTTTCGGCATAGTTCACAGGCCTGTGTACAGATGGCAATTGATGCTTCAAGAAATGGAAAACTATATCAAACTTTTATTTAATGAATCCAGAGCAGGAAACGAACACCTGACCCTCTTCATTTAGAAATATTCTGAACTGCATAAAATACACGCTAGCCTGTCTTACAAATTTATGAGGTTGACACCAACCAAAAATAAATAAAATTTCCTTAAACAAGGATTTAGAAAATGACTGGACCACATGAGCAGCTTCATTTTTCAACACTGTAATAATTAACATGTTTTCTAGAAAATAAATTCCCTACACAGGGATTTAGAAAATGGCTGTAATGTGCTGTGAAATTGTGCTGTCGAAAAGGAAAATCTGATGTGATAAGCGTTAGGCGCGGTCCACACACTTTTATGATGGCTACAGATGCACATGATGCTTACAAAAATGGAGACTATATCAATCAAACTTTGGAAAAATAATGAATGCAGATCTGGAAACAAACACATCACCCACTTGATTTAGAAAGATTCTAACTGCACCAAAGGGACGCCTGCCTGTCTTTCTTACAAAGTTATGAGGCCAACACCAACCAGAAAACGGCAGTTTCCTTAAACAGGGTCTTAGAAAATGACCGGACCACAGAATCAGTCCATATTTTCAACACTGTAATGTACTCCCTCCGTTCCTAAATATTTGTCTTTCTAGAGATTTCAACAAGTGACTACATATGGAGCAAAATGAGTGAATCTACACTCTAAAATATGTCTATATACATCCGTATGTGGTAGTCCATTTGAAATCTCTAAAAAGACAAATATTTAGGAAATGAGGGAGTAGTAAATAACGCGTTTTACCAAGAAAAGAAAAACATGGCAAGAAGGGTATGTATTAGGCCAAGTGCAATATGTTCTAGTGTGGCGCAACACTCTACCCTGCGGAAAAGGACAATCTTATGTGATAAGCATTAAGTTACAGAGGGCATGATGCTTACAAAATTTTATCGAAACTATATATCAAAGTATTAAGAATAATGACTGTATGTAGATGAGGAAACGAACACGTGGCCGTCTTTGTCTTCATTTAGAAAGATTCTAACTGCATCAAAGAGACAGAGACACGGCAGCCTGTCGTTCATCCAGAGTTATGGGGCTGACAGTGACCAAAAACAACAACTTCCTTGAACAGGGCTTTAGAAAATGACTGGACCATGGTACCCTGAAAAAAGACCGGACCACAGGGCTAGTTGTGTTTTTTTTTTGTGCAACACTGTAATTTATGATTAATGTGTTTCCCAGGGAAGGGAACAAAATAAAACATGGCAAGCAGAGCAGGGCATGCACACAAGATGGATGATTTGGTGTGCTGCTGCTTAGTACCTTGCTGATGAAGCCGTCGTCGACGACGGAGCCGCTGATGGTCTTGAAGAGCTCGAAGAGCGCCTCCACCTCGCTGACGCTGACTGCAGCAGCAGCAGAAGAAACAGGCAGAGAGTAAAAAAGAGAGAGAGAGAGAGACACACACAACATATGTGGTGAGAGATGTACTAGTGATAGTAGTGGATTAATTAAGGTTTGACTAGTGGAATAGTGAAATTGGTAGGTGGTTAGAAGCAAACAAACATACGTACATGAGGTCTGGGAGGCGAGGTGCATGGGGTGGTCGTAGCCCGGGTAGCGCCGCCTGGCCGTGGAGTGGAAGCAGCCCATCAATTGTTCCCCCTCTTGCCCTCCTCCTCGATTTTCGGAATGGGGGCGGAATCGCACGGGTCGCCGCCGCTAATGCTGGAACCCGCGGCGAACCCGGGCGGAGCAGGCCGCTGATTGGGCCATCGGACGGCGGCGGCGGGAGCGGGTAATTGGAGGAAGACAAAGCTGCTGCCGGGGAACGGAGCGGAGGGGAACCCTAGGTGGGTCGCTGGTCGGTGGGCGGCGGGCAGGACTGGAGGCTGTATATAACGGAGGGGGGCGGACCGGTGGGGCGGTTGCCGGAGGGCCGCTCGCCGGCGCCGCTGGCTGCAGTTGTTTGGGGCGGGGTGGGGTGGGGTGGACTCCTCCTCCTCACTGTTGCGCTCCTCTTTATATGCGGGCGAGGGAGGCTATGGAACGCGGTTGGTTGGTGAACGGAATCCGTTTGTTTCCTTCTTTTTTTTTTAATTTACCGGAGAGAAAGAAGAGAAGAGATGGAGAGGAGTTAATTCGGTTTCCTTAACAGCCAAGTCCAAGTGTCTCTGCACCACCAACAACCAAAACCAAAGCAGCTCAAAAAAAAAAAAAAAAAAACCAAAGGCAATGGGACGGTGCTGCGTGCGTCAATGTGCAGTGCAGTCAGTGCACGCGCGTTGGACCTCGCCTGGAGGTGGAGGAGAGGAGATCCACCCTGGCATCTACTACCAATGCATGCGTCATAATCCAACCAAATATTTCCAATTTACCACCTATGATCAATGCAGCTAGGGCCGGCTGGCAACATCTATACTATAGTAGTAGTAATTTTGTTTGCACCTTTTTTCAACCTCCTTAGAGGCGGGTCCGTTCTCCTCCCTCCCTCCCTCCCTCCCTCCCTCCATGTATGTATGTATCCCCACCCCCTCCCCCGAAACCCGGTACCAGAGGCAGCATGCAGTGGGGTCATTTTGTAGATTCACGAGTTTGAAAACGGACGACGGACGGACGCACGTTGCAACCCTTCCGCGAGTGAAATGTTGTGACGCTTCCGCTTCCCCCTCTTTTTAACGCACGCTCTCCATGTCTAGGTCCCCGTCCCACTTTTAGTGTTCATTCTCCGTGTCTGCGAACCCTTTGCGCTTCCCACTCTTTTTTTAACTCTCCCACGGTTTGATCCCTCCCTCCCACACACATACACAAGGGGTTTGTCCTGCATGCCAATCAACCACGGATTAAGATTTCCAAGAACAACAAAGGACGTGCATCTCCACATGTGTGTGCGTCTTTCGCATTAATTGGTATTCAGATGTAGAGGGGAAAGCATTAATGAGGGCTCGCAATAAGGAATCTCTCATATTTGGGTACCGAACCAGTAATACTAAAACCAAGGGGGTATCTTTTAGCATGTCTTGTGTCCATTCATTATTTGAGAATGTATTGTGCCTCTCATTCCCTTCTTTACCTCCTTCAACTTATATCTTCATGCTAGATGAATAGCAGTCCCTGTGTACACATTTAAGGGGCGTCCTTCCAATTAATGCACAATTTTGTGACCAATGTCATGGTTCAAACAACATTGTTGATCTCCGTTATGTCACCAGTAAACGAAGTTGTGCTGCTTTTTTTAGATTTTGTATTGCTTATTTCACGTCCGAATGTGAAATTGTACTAATAATTAAATGATCCGTCATTGAGATTTGAGTTCTTCAGAAGAAGGATCTACTAGTCATGTCATTACATATGAAATAGATTGACATAATGTATGAACCATCTAATTCATCGTCCGAATTTGTATTGAAAATCAGCTTATAGGTGTTTTTCATAAGTACCACCGTACACACAATGTGACCATTAACTACTAAAAATACACCAATGTTATAGTTAATGGTTAACCATTTAGATTTTGATTTTTCACAAGATCTGCCAAATATATGATTTAAGGTGGAGTTCATTCGGTTTCTTGACAGGCAAGTGTGTTCTAGCCAAATCAGTGGTGTTGCTTCAACGCAATGTCGAACCTGGAGAGCCACCCTGGCATCTACCAATGCTACATCATAACTGAAGAAAATATTTTGAATTTACCAGCTATGATCAATACAACTATGCTTGGCAAGATCTATTTTTGTTTGTTCCCTCTTTTTCCCGTTGAAACATATTGGTAGCATAATCAAAACAAACGGCCGCTCCGTTGGATCTTCGAAGGCGGATTTGTTGTACTCCCTCCCGCTCTATGTTGATATGCTGGCCCCTTTGATAGAAACCCGACATCTGATAAGGGGCGTGGGTGGGTGACTTCACGGACTCGCAAGTGTGGAAAAGGCGACGATTGCACGTCATTCCCACGTCTCTCTTTTGATTACATGTAAGGCTGCAAGACATTTCTGTTCGTGTCTACATGTGAATTTTTGTGACCCTTCCGCTTGCCCCTCTTTTAATGCACGCTCTTTCTGTCCGCCTGCGGATTGTTATAACACTCTCTTTTACCGGTCGATCTTTGTGTCCACAAGCGAAATGTTTTAATGCTTCCCCTTCCGCCCTTCTAACACCAAGTCTCCATGTCCGCTTGGAAATTATTGGAACCCTCTCTTTTAATGACCGATATCTCTGTTCACAAGAGAAATGTTGTACCGCTTCTGCTTCTCCCTCTTTTAACACCCACTTTCTTTGTCTGCCTATGAACTATTGGAACCCTCTCTTTTAATGACCGATATCTCTGTTCACAAGAGAAATGTGGTACCGCTTCTGCTTCTCCCTCTTTTAACACCCACTTTCTTTGTCTGCCTATGAACTATTGTAACCCTCTCTTTCGAGGGTCGATATCTCTATCCATGAGAGAAATGTGGTAATGCCTCTGCTAGCTTCCCCCTCTTTTGACGCCAACTCTCTGTATCTGCCTGCAAATTGTTGTAACCCTTTCTTCTAACGGTAGATATCTCTGTCCACAAGAGAAATGTTGTAACGCTTCCGCTTCTCCCTCTTTTAACGCCCACTCTGTGTAGGCCTATGAATTGTTGTATTTACCCTCTATTTCAATGGTCAATATCTCTATCCTCTAGAGAAATGTTGTAATGCCTTTGCTTCCCCCCTTCTTTTAATGCACGCTCTTTGTGTCCGCCTGCGGATTGTCGTAACCCTCTCTCTTTAATGGTCGATCTCTGTGTCCGCAAGCAAAATGTTGAAACCCTTCCAACTCCCCACTCTTTTTGCGCATGCTTTTTGTGTCTGTCTGTGGATTTTTGCAACCCTCTCTTTTAATGGTCGATCTCTATGTCCACAAACGAAATGTTGTAACGTTCCTGCTTCCCCCTCTTTAATGCCCACTCTATGCTTGCCTCCAAATTATTGCAGCCCTCTTTTTTTAATGGGTGATATTTATGTCCACCTGTGAATTGTTGTAACCTTCTCTTTTTAATAGTCAATATTTGTGTCCACAAGCGAAATGTTGTAACACTTCTACTTGGCCCACTTTTAACACCCACTCTTTGTATCCGCCTGTGAACTGTTGTAACCCTCTCTTTTCACGGTCGATATCTACATCCACAAGCAAAATGTTGAAAACCTTCCACTCCCCCTCTTTTAACACACGCTCTTTGTGTCCGACTACTAATTGTTGTAACACTCTCTTCTATTGGTCGATCTCTGTCTCCACAGAGAAATGTTGTAACGCCTGTGAATTGTTGTAACCCTCTCCTTTAATGGTTGATATCTATGTCCACATGCAAAATTTTGTAACGTTTCCGCTTCCCCCTCTTTCTACGACCACTCTGTGTTCACGTTTGAACTGTTGTAACCCTCTCTTTTAATGGCTGATATCTATGTCCACAAGCGAAATGTTGAAACCCTTCCACTCTCCCCTCTCTTTTAATGCTCGCCTTTTGTGTCCACCTGCAGATTGTTGTAACTTGTAACCCTCTCTTTTGACGGTCGATCTCTATGTCTACAAGCGGAATGTTGTAATGCTTACACTTCCCACTCTTTTAACACCCGGGCCCACTCTCTGTGTCTACCCGTGAACTATTATAACCCTCTCTTTTGGAGGATGATATATATGTGTCTACTTGCAGAATGTTGTAACCCCCTCTTTTAGCGGTTGATATCTGTGTCCACAAACAAAGTGTTGTAACCCTCTCTTTTAATAGGTATAAGTGTCCAAAAGCGAAATGTTGTAACACTTCCGCTTCCCAACTTTTAAATACTCACTCCCCGTGTCTGCCTATGAATTGTTGTAACCATCTATTTTATCAATCGATATCTGCGTCCACAACGAAATATTAAAACCCTTCCTCTTGTTACCTTGTAGATGAGTTCGTAATTAGGGTTCTTAGAGTACTTCGAGTAATGGTTGGGCAATGTTAGATTTGATTGTTCACACTGGATTGGATTGGATTCGATCCGTTTTGATTTGAATCCAATACATTTGGGTTGAATCAGAGCAATGCAGATATTGCTACTGCCTAGATGAGAATGTTGTGCCTTAGTCATGCTAGATTGATGCATTTGTTGTTGTTCTTGCCACATTGATACTGCCTAGGTACTCATGGTAGATTGGCCTATTCATGCCACATTGATACTGCCTACAGTGCTACTTCATAGGGTGTTCTTGCTGTTTTGGTGGTGTTCTTTCTGTATGTTGCTAGAATGATGTCTCTGTGTGTGTGTGTCCCCGCATGATCATTAGGTGCTACGTGATTGTTGTTGGAAATATGCCCTAGAGGCAATAATAAAAGCATTATTATTATATTTCCTTATTCATGATAATTGTCTTTATTCGTGCTATAATTGTGTTATCCGGAAATCGTAATACATGTGTGAATAACAGACAACAAACATGTCCCTAGTGAGCCTCTAGTTGACTAGCTCGTTGATCGACAGATAGTCATGGTTTCCTGACTATGGACATTGGATGTCATCGATAACGGGATCACATCATTAGGAGAATGATGTGATGGACAAGACCCAATCCTAAACATAGCATAAGATCGCATAGTTCGTTTGCTAGAGTTTTCCAATGTCAAGTATCCTTTCCTTAGACCATGAGATCATGTAACTCCCGGATACCGTAGGAGTGCTTTGGGTGTGCCAAACGTCACAACGTAACTGGGTGACTATAAAGGTATACTACGGTTATCTCTGAAAGTGTCTGTTGGGTTGACATGGATCGAGACTGGGATTTGTCACTCCGCTTGACGGGGAGGTATCACCGGGCCCTCTCGGTAATGCATCATCATAATGAGCTCAATGTGATCAAAGTGTTTGATCACGGGATCATGCATTACGGTACGAGAAAAGTGACTTGCCGGTAACGAGATTGAACGAGGTATTGGGATACCGACGATCGAATCTCAGGCAAGTAAAATACCGATTGACAAAGGGAATCGTACACGGGATTAATTGAATCCTCGACATCGTGGTTCATCCGATGAGATCATCGTGGAGCATGTGGGAGCCAACATGGGTATCCAGATCCCGCTGTTGGTTATTGCCCGAGAGCCGTCTCGGTCATGTCTGCATGTCTCCCGAACCCGTAGGGTCTACACACTTAAGGTTCGGTGACGCTAGGGTTGTGAAGATATGTATATGCAGTAACCCGAATGTTGTTCGGAGTCCCGGATGAGATCCCGGACGTCACGAGGAGTTTCGAAATGGTCCGGAGGTAAAGATTTATATATGGAAAGTCATCATACGGACATCGGGACAAGTTTCGGGGTTATCGGTATTGTACCGGGACCACCGGAGGGTCCCGGGGGGTCCACCGGGTGGGGCCACCTATCCCGGAGGGCCCCATGGGCCGTATGAGGGAGGGAACCAGCCCATAGTGGGCTGGTGCGCCAACCCCCCCAAGGGCCCATGCGCCTAGGGTTTGGGGGGAAACCCTAAAGGGGGCGTCCCCCTTGCTTGGGGGGCAAGCCCCCCTCCCTGGCCGCCGCCCCCCCTAGGAGATTCCATCTCCAAGGGCCGGCGCCCCCCCAAGGGGTTATATAAAGGGGGAGGGGAGGGGGGGCTGACCACCCTATGCCCTGGCGCCTCCCTCTCCCTCTCCAACACCTCCTCCTCCTCCGTAAGAGCTCGGCGAAGCCCTGTCGGAGTACTGCGGCTCCTCCATCACCACGCCGTCGTGCTGCTGCTGGAGTCTTCTTCCCCAACCTCTCCTTTGCCTTGCTGGATCAAGAAGAAGGAGACGTTATGCTGACCGTACGTGTGTTGAACGCGGAGGTGCCGTGCTTTCGGTGCTAGGATCTCCGGTGATTTGGATCACGGTGTGTACGACTACTTCATCCCCGTTCGTTGAACGCTTCCGCTCGCGATCTACAAAGTGGTATGTAGATGCAATCTCTCTCTCCCATGACTCGTTGCTAGATGAACTCATAGATGGATCTTGGTGAAACCGTAGGAAAAATTTTAATTTTCTGCAACGTTCCCCAACAATTGCATGAGCAGTGTAGGACAATGCATGTGCATGCTAGTAGGATAAACCTGAATGCCAAAAATAGTAGCATGACAAATTTGAGCATGCTCATTTGACAACTGTTGATTTGATGGTAGCACTGATCATTGGCATTTGCACTTGTCTCATCATAGCACCACTCAAGTGCAACTACCGCTAATCAACAACAGTTGTAAATGATTAGTGCCAATCATCATCACTACTTTGCTAAATATCGCCCACCTAACTGACAAGATAGTGAAGACAAAGTGGGACGCAGGGGAAGGAGCGCATGTCGTCGTCGGCACCGAGGCTGCCGAGGACCTCATCCCCACAAATTGCTGGTTGGAGAGGGGGGAGGTTCCGGGCAGGGTGGACGCCATGAGCTCGCGGGGCGCTGGTAGGAGGCCGACGATAGGCCATGAGGAGGGTGCATAGGAGCCGATCAAGTTCTACGTGCAGATCAAGACTAGAAGGACATCGCCATGCTGGTCATCCCGGCTGCCTTCAAGCCAATGATGAAGCAATGGATGGTCGGCAACCCTCCTCGCGTCGTTAGCCTCTCTGCCAACAAGTGGTGCGAGTTCTGGGTCCAGGAGCAAATCTTCAAGGGGCACATGGTGCTCGGCGAGGCTGGGACGACGACACAGGATTGTCCCCGGTGACCTGCTCATCCCGTGTCTCTTCGGGCTGGGCCTCAAGGTGCAGATCTACAATGCCAGCACCTCCAAAATCTACAAGGTCCAGTGCTCGAAGCATAGCTGCGTCGGCGACATCTTTCATGCCCTCTTGGTTCTCTTTGTCTAGATCGTCTGAAGTTTGAACTAAGTTAGGTCTTAACTGAAGTTTGATCGTGTCTTTTGCTGCTAAACTTGTCTATATTTTCCCAGGGATCATAACCCTGGCTTCTAGCAGGGGCATGGGATGCACCGCTGTTTTAAACTTGAGTAGTAGTATATTATGATCTGCATGTTCTTGCTGCTCTTATTGTTCTTGTGTGATGAATCGTGTGTTGTCAGCTGTGTAGTGCTGCAAAAGGGGTGGTAAGGCCATCACATTTAAAAGGAGTGAGCATAACAGCTACTTGCATGCAGCCAAACAGCTGTGCTTTTGCATCTGCTCACCTCTGAGGCACAAATACAGGCAGTCAAAAAAGGGTCACCATCTAGGTCTCCATGTAACGCAGGCAACCAATCAACATGCTTGTATTGGTTTTTCCCTGCATTAACTCAACAACTCAGATGAATCTAAATATACAAAGTGCTAAAAACGATGCAGACAACTAAGGCTGGTCGTAATGGTAGTATCATAGCTAGTATCATGCATGCCAACTAGGCAATTATGATGAGGTGTCATAGCATTAAATGAAGAGAGGGTGTAGTATCATATCATGATACTGTATCATAATAAATGCTATACTACTTTGTGTCATGCATGGCAATAAATGAAGTACTACATGATACTAATATATGATACTATGCATTAGGCTAGCTATAGTGGGAGTAACTTAGCTAGTAACATAACATATCCCAAGAAGAAATTGCTTATGTGGCATGGAGTTAATGAGGAAAGAGATGCTTGTGGTAACATAATATGTTACTGTAACATAACACACCCCGAGGTAAAATGAGTCTATATCACAATTAATGAAGGCTTGCATGTTACCATCCACATGTTACTATCCACTATGAAGATAGTAACATAGACTAGTACCGTATGTATGTTACTAGTCTAAGTTACTCTCCACTATGACCAGCCTTAGAGAGGTAGTATCATACACTAGTATCATATGCATGATACTAGTATATGATACTCCCCATTACAACCAGCCTAAGCGTATCATTAAATTTGGGGATGAACGCATAGCGTGCACGCCCACGCGCACATAGCGTGCATGCACACAAAACAAAACAAGAGACACAGAAGCACAAAACCCACACACCTGCGCCGAGGAAGAGGAACACACGGCAGCTGACATACAGGACACACACGACACGAGTACACTTCAAACCACTGGCGACCAGGGATGAGGTGGCGGCCTCTCTAGGCCCAGTTTGCTTGTGTCTAAAAAAGACCAAAGTGGGTTAACGCACATAATCGACTGATGGTAATAAAAGGAAATTCAGATGACTAACTGTTAGGGCATGTACAATGATTGATAAGATAATCTTATCTTAAATCTTACATGTAATTTAGAGATAACAAAAAACACATGTCTATAATGAGTCATCTCTTAGTCTTATCTTCAATAACTAACTTCATAGTGGATAGTCTATGTTACATATTGTGCTAAGAGATTATCTCTTGTCTTCTCTTAAATAAGAGAAGAGAAGCCTTTTTTTTATGATTTCTTTCTCCTCCATCTCATCATGTATCCTATGTGGCATTGCTAAGATAAAACCATTGTACATGCCCTTAGCAAAAGCGATGAACCATACCAGCGGTTAACCAAATTCTTGGAGATTATAAAACACACACACACGCACATACACATCATGTAGTAGCTAGGTAGTACGAGTAGCTTAAACAAAAAAGGGATTAATTACTAGCTTGCACGCATACACTAAACTATGCATGTTGATCTCGATCTGTCGAGCAGGTCCAAGGCCAGACATCAACTTTGGACTCCCGCAATGCTTACTACTTCCTCCGTTCCTAAATAATTGTCTTTTTAGAGATTTCAACAAGTGACTACATACGGAGCAAAATGAATGAACATACACTCTAAAACATGTCTACATACATCTATATGTTGTAGTCCATTTGAGATGGCTAGAAAGACAATTATTTGGGAACGGAGGGAGTAGTTACTACCCCGCCGGGCGCCGGCCAGTCTTAACAACTACTGCTCGTGATCTCGATCTACACCCGGAAGATGGCTGCCCGTGCCAAGGGGAGGTGCGTGGCGGCGGGCGGCCAAGAGCGCGCACCCAACGCGAACGAAACCACCGAAGCAGGAGACGAACCCCTCGCCGAGGACCTTGTCGGCGGCGGCCTCGAGAGCGAGGAAGCAGTTGGTTACCATGAAGCCCAAGGCGAGCAGCAGCAGGCCGCGGACCTGCACCCGGTTCCAGCGGACGACGCGCACGGTGGCACCTCCGGGGGCGTAGACGCCTGCCTTGAACATGCAGAGGCTGAGGAGGAGCGCTGCCTCCGGCAGACGTCGCGCTCGCCAGCGCCGCCGAGTGCCATGAGGAGGCAGGCCTGGATGAGAGCGAGGAGCGCGAGCGCCTGGGTGGCTATGGGGCTGAAGCCCTGGGCGAGGAGCCTGTAGGCGAAGGCGTCGAGGGCGAGGCAGCAGGAGAAGGCACCCAGGCCCACGGCGAGCAGCAGCAGCAGCCCGCTCAGCATGGTGATCGTCATCCCTCCTCCTCCGTTGGCTGCCGCGAGCCCTGCGCCGACGGCGGACAGGAACAGGTGCGGATGGCGAGCCGGCGTCGGGCGGCGAGGCGTCGGCGCAGCAGTGCGTCATCGTGCCTGCCGTCGAGGAAGGCCAGGTGGAAGAAAGCCACGAGGAGCCACGGGAGCGGCTCGGCGGCGTAGTCGATGATGCCCCTGGCCATGGCGATCGAGTCTCGGTCACCCTCCTCTCGCTCACTCTATCAACCTATGCTCCTCCTGGTGGGTGAGACAGAACCAAGTGCTTTGCTTTGCTTTTTTACTGCGTGTGGGTGGCTCGGTCTTGTGGCAGCTAGGGATTGGATGGAGACCGATATGATTGTAGCTAACAGTACTCCATGTGAGGTTTCAGCAACAGTAAACGATATATACATGCAGCTGCTCTCTTTCTCATTGCTCCTCGTGACGATCGACAGCATACGTTTTCATCATATTTTGCTGCCAGGGAGAAGAGATAGAGAGAGTGCATGAATGCATGAGTCACGTATGTGTCCGCGTGAGCGTGACACTTGTTTGGTTTTGTCAAGTCGTCGATCGGTCGCTAGCTGACACATAGCACGTTACTACAGTAGCTAGCCAGGACCCTCACCTCCATCACCGTGTGTGTTTGGCACATGGGTGCCTGGCTTGGCCATGGGCCATGCTGCTTCCCACCAGCAGCTCTCGTGCTCATAGGAATTGAAGGAGATGATGACACACAAAAGTGTCCGCTGGTGCAATGGATGTGCACGTCTTTCATGCATGTGCTGTCAGCTTCCTCTCTCGGCCAACACCGAGAGGTAGCAGACAAGCATGCACAGCACAGCCAGAGCGAGAACGTATCAGTGCAGTGTGCACCCAAGGACTCTATGCACCGGGCGCACCAAGCTATTTTGAACCATTAGATGGACATCGGATGGATGTCGTCTGGCTGTTTGACATATTAGCAAAAAAGAAAAAAAATCTCACGCATTATCAAAATGAACCTGCACTCGACCGATTTTCCTCTCTCGTCATTATTATGCATATTTGTAATTTCTTTCTTGAAACGTAGGAATGATCATATATCTCAATTTAGATGTGGTTTGAACATCATCTTCGTTTTTGATGATATGTTCAAACCAACACTAATGTTGTATTTAAAACAAACTTGGTCGCAACATTTATAAGTTCCAAGTCAAATTTTCTTTAAGAAAATATTCAACATTGGTCTTGCTCGAAAGATTATAGACAAAACGGATTCGAAATCTGACATTCGGTCAAAAATACATAACCCTTTTTGTGTCTAGACCAAAAAGAACATATATATTTATTGATGGGGCACTAAGATGTGATGTGCGGGTTGTATTCGAAAAAATAGGAGGACAATTTTGTAAATGTGCCAACAATCCACCTTCCAGCTATGTTACTCCTGCGGCATGAATTATTTCACCAAAACGGACGGATTTCTGATTTCTGTCCAACCGAGAGAGAGAGAGAGAGAGAGAGAGAGAGAGAGAGAGAGAGATGCAGAGAGAGAGAGAGAGAGAGAGATGCAGAGAGAGAGAGAGAGAGAGAGAGAGAGAGAGAGAGAGAGATGCAGCAGCAGCAGCAGCATGATGGTTGAATTCCAACGCAACAACGCGTGATACAGTAAAGTGAGAAGTTCCACCAACTGCACAGCGGTATGTTTTCTGTTTCCCGTGTTGAGTGAATCCAAAAACTGTACGTATAAGAGAGTAAGCGAGAAGAGCACAGCCCGTGCATGGTACTAGGCAAAGACCTTGTTTGTCTGAGTGGCCGACAAAATGCACTCCACAAAGACGTCGACACTCGGCAAATACGAAATGCACTCCGCAAAGATGCCAACACTCGGCAAATACGAATGGTCATGTGCATCACTTGACGCAGAGGCCCGGATGGTCCTCCATTAAGAAAACGAAAATTTCATGTTATGGGGAAATAAGGTGCGTAAGCAGAGAGCTCCAAAAATATGTAGATTATTTATCGAAGCAACAGTAACAAATAAGGTGCGTATGCATAGAGCTCCAAAAATATGTATATGTACGTCATATGCTTTTCAAAAATCAACAACTCAACCACGCATGTTAATGTTTACGACGCAGCCAACGATTACCAATGGAGCCTAACTAAACAATACTAGTCGTTAACCCGTGCATTCGCACGGGCTAGTTATATAATAGTATCTTGTACTAAATTATTATTTTTGGTAAATATAAATATATATATAACATAATAATCATATGACAACAACCCATAATATATTGATATTATCGATCCCACTCTACAATAATAAATCCCCCATGAACATAAAAAATAGTAACTCGGGAGCATCGAAACCAGTCGATGACCTAGTTAACAATATCAAGTATGTGGTGTTTCCTTTCAGAAAACATTGAACAATCACTATTTATTTGGTGGCAAGGGAAGAAATATCAAGAACATTACATATAGCTATCTAACTCAAATAGAAGACGTGTGTTTTGAAACATCAATGAGAAAAATAAATAAGGAAAATCAGAAATTAATTTAGTCCATAACTTTGAAGATAACTTATATATACAGTGGTATATCTTAATAAATAATTAAATAAACATTTCAATTGTTTTAGATACTATGAAGGAAAGGAAAACAAAATAAAAAAACCTTAGACAACTTATGATTGTTGGAATAGAACACAAAAGTAATGGTGAGAATCTTAGCATAGCCAAATGTTAACCCCATTTGTGTCTCTTAGTACTGTACATGAGTTAGAATCAAGTTATAATCTTTAAAATCAGGTTACGGAGGATGAAATCCTAGAATATAAGAAACATAACCTAAGCATGTAGGAAAATTGAATCAGACTAAAGTATGCGTGCTATACTTTGTCGCCAATGCTGTACAGATTAACAAAGAAAATAGATACCTCTACTCTCTTGCTCTGATATATATACTTTGGTGCCAATGTTTTGCAGGATTAATCTTCCATGAAAGCAAACCACGCTTACGGAAGTCAGTAGACTTCTAAATTAATAACTCTAGTTACCAAAGCATAGTAATAAAGTAATGGAACAATAGTCCGGAAACACAGATAGAAGTGTGGGCATTAGTACAGAGAAATGGATTCTGCATTAATTTTGCCTGTAAAAATGATGTAATGTTGTGGCAACATGAAAAAAAAAATGAGAGCTAGAAACCTATGAAGAGGTGAATCAGTTCTGTACCTAGATCAGCACACAATATAAGGTTATTCAATAACTTTGCTGGCAGCCTTTTTTGGAGATCCTAGTGTTGAGTACTGTTGGGAGAATTAGATATAGCGGCATCCATATACTCTAAATATTCTGCCGCACAAATGCAACACATAAATATACTAATGTGGTGAAAATTTATTTAGCGGATGACCATTATGAATGTACAAAACTAAATGTTATACGTACCTTATTATATCTATGTGGCATCTCCAAACTGTATACCGGAACTACAAACGGAAGATCACACATACTATTACAAACTAACCAGGAAATCAGAATTCTCTATTACAGAAGTTTTGTACTCAAAGAATAATCCATCTGCTTCTTCATGTTTTATACGAATCACCCTCTGATTCGGGATCCCTTTTCAAATACGACAAATGAACCATGTATATATAATCTTGTTTAACTCAAGTATGCCATACATGTATCTCAAACTTTGTCATGCGTAACAATTTTAGATCTTACTACAGTTATGCCAAGAAAAATGATACTCTATACAATTATAAATGATTTTGAGAAATTAATCTGGGAAGTTTCTAAATCCTAATCATCAAATGTATAGGAAAATGTTTGAAGTCCATGCATAATACCCTTTTTTAGTCCTAGAAGACAAAATGGTTGCTTATACCATCCAAACAAAATCCAAATATTGTACGTAGGAAACAAATATGCAAAGCCTCCAAACATCAAACTGAACTGGTTGTACGGTGGTTGATCTTTAGATGTAGAGAACATCAGAACATGACCTTACTGCAGGGTGCCAATATAAATATAATCATCAATGAACATTTTGGAGATCACCAAGCTAATTCTCTCCCTGTTACACATAATTAGGTTGGGAGGGGTGATGAAATACATGTACAAAACAGATTTTCGATGAAAAATTATGAATCAAGCGGACTTATTCATGGTTCTATCAACTGTCACAAATTCTACATACCAGAGAACAAACATTGTTGTATGAATAGTGGCGTCACCAGTCCATCATGGTTCCTGCAGACGGCAACCTCAATGTGGAAGTGGCTTCAACCTCAATGAGAGATCCAAGTGAAGAAACTGAGAACATTATGCCAACCTTGTTAAAAATGGCTATTGTGGTCAACTGAGAGAAAACCATTTGTACAATTTAAGTTAACTCTTGCAGTGACGCAGAGTTTATCATATGCATCTCCACAACAAAAGAATATCATTTTGTACTAACAACTAAAGTTTAAAGTCCCACCATGTATATAGATGAATGCCCTAGTTGTCAGTCTATTAATTATTTGACCTCACCTGAAATACAAAAGAAATAAGAGCTGCCATGATTGAATTGTTGCATAAATCTAGCTTACTTAATATCATAAAGACATATGCACCACAAAATTTCTAATACGACCCAAACCATTAATTTTATTGAAAATGAGATAAAATTGATTAAACATCACTGGACATATGCCTCTAAGAAAAATATAGAGAAATAATGACCTTTTTCCCCAGCTTGTTATATAATCTGCTATTCGAAAATAGGTATATGCTCAGATTGGTTTTGTTAAACCAATCTTGAAGGAAAAGACTGGTTGTTTAAGTTCATTATCATGCAACGGAATGCCAAACACATTATAAGTCTCGATAGGAAAACAGATAAGTAGTAGTATTCCTGTGTTCAGAATGAGATCATTCCCTGAGTCGTGGACTACAAAGGCTTTGTATCAGATTTGTACTTTCAGAGAGAAAATTTACCTGAAATAGAAAAGAAATAAGTGCTACCAACTACAATCTAGTCTATTAAGTATATTGTAATGATATAAAATTTCTTAAACATCACATGAGATATTGTCCAAAGATGAGACGTGAGAGCAAAAGCAAAACCACGCAGGACTCTCGTATCTTGACACTGGGAATGCATGGGACATGGGCAAAGCAATCAGAAAGCTGCTGCACTGGGTTATTGGGCAGTAAGAGTGACAGAGGGGTGGAAACTACACGGCTGTTAGGAGCCATAATAAAGGCGATGCTGAATAATTAAAGATTGCAGATATATAGTGTCAAGCTAGCAGGGTTCAGAAGTAGACGCAGGTGCAGATTTTGATGGCACCATGTCAAGGCGGCAGCCTAAGGCGACTGCAAGCCATCATGAGAGGCGAACATGACAATTGAGACCACCCACAATGTCTATGGTATTGGACGCAATTCAACCTGTACCTCCAGATAGATCATAGATCGGTCCACACCCCTGCACAAACCAGAAATAATTCCTCAACAAAGAAAATAAAATTTTCAATATCCAACCATCATGACGTGGTTTTCTTTACCCTTATTGATGATCTTGCAGAAGAATTCCCTTGAGCTGGTAGAACCTGAACGCAAGAAACATCCACCACAGCTGAACAACGCTGTTACGTGCAGCATCTTCATAGTGCTTACCTGCTGCAGATCGGCACCCTTTTGTGACTCCTGATCGTACGCGGCAGTCACATGGAACAGCCCCAAGGAGCCGGATAGTAGCCTCCTTCAATATCAATCATGCTGAAACGTGCAGCGAGAGACATGAATATCATTCAAATCAATGGCTGCAGATAGAATTTTTTTTTTTGAAAATCACGGCTGTAGATAAATAACGTGAACATGGGACGCACAATCTCCTTTGGCATCTATCCCACAAGTTATTTTTTCTTCTTCTTGAACTGTTATTCGAGAAAGGTTTATGAGCCTTTAATTAGCAGAAAAAAATTGCATGATTAAGCAAATTTGATTAGATTAAAATAAAAAAATTGAAGATCTCCACCATAATTACTGGGTCCCACGAGATGAACGGCCCCTAATTACTGATTAACATGGGAATTTTTAGGGAGTCTGTAATTAGTATAGGTATATAGAGGTATAGATAGATAGATAGATATAGATAGATATCCAACCATTTCACCCCGCTAATAGCCTAATCATCAGGAGTCATATGAAGTCTAGGCCCCTAGCGCTCGCGTCACCTCCAGGGGGGCGGCTCGGGCGCCCTAGCCTCCGTCGCCTCCAGGCCCTCCCTCCCCCCTTGATTCCCCGCCGCCGCCGGAGGAGGCCGGCGAGCGAAGCTCGCCCGGCGGACGGCGGACCTTCCTCCTCTGCTTGCGAGGGGATCCTCTGGCCGAAACGTCATGGCGAACCTAGTCGCCCGGCGTGGAGGCAGAGTGGGCGTGATGGGGCGGCGGCCCGATTGGATTCCGGCTGCGGGGGCAGCGCGGGGCCGGCCATGGAGGCTGGCGGCGGCGGATCTGGGGCCCCCACCCTAGATCAGCTACCCTCCAGATGGTGTGGGCTCGGCCGCTGGCCTGGCGGCCCTGAGCGGCGGTGGGCGCGCGCCGAGGTTGCCCCCACTCACCGGCGTGGTTGGGGTGGCCAGAGGTGTGTGCGTGAGGCCGGCATCGTTCGGAGTCGACTCTGACATGCGCGGCGGCGGGAATCTGGCAGGCGGCGGCCGGCTGTAAATCCCGGTAGCGTCATCTCCAACTCGATCTGCTCCAGTTCATGCTAGTTCCAATACCTACCCGGTGCTGGCTAGACGGATCTGGCGTGTGGGCATGGATGCGGGGGAAACTCTAGGTCGGCGTGGCGGCCGCACCAAAGTCGACGCCCTCGGCGCCGATTCCCTTCCTGGAGGCTTCGGTGTGGATCCTACGCCCCCACCTCTGCCATGAGCATAGACGAAAGCCTCTGTTCCTCTGTTTGGGCGACGATGGCACTTTGGTGTCGTGTTCCTTCCTGAAGGCGTCGGCCGAGGACTGCTCAGGGTGGTGGAGTTGCTGGTAGTTCGAAGTCGACGCGAGATGGCATGTAGGTGGAGCGGTGTGGCGTCAACAATATCATCGATGGTGGGTCTCGGCGGCATGGCGCAGTGGAGACTCGGTGTCCGATGCGCGGAGATGGACTCGCGTAGGAGGAGGAAGCTGTGTGGCGTTGTGGTGGCATCGACGACAGATAGACCGTGCAAGGTAGATGCAGCAGTACAACTCTAAAGATGGATTGGTGGCAGGTGGCTGCGGCGGCCTCATACCCGGCAGGCGTCCTGGTTGAGGAGTGCGTCGGACCGGTGGGTGCCCCATACCCGGCAAGCGTCCTGGATGGGACCTCTGTTCTTAGATGTTAGGTTTGGCTGTGAGGTCTGTTTCGTATTAGGTCCAGACTATCAGCATCCCTTCATCATTTGGATAGGAATAGCGACAGATGTTGCCTAGACGGTGGTTTTAGTCTTGTTGTTGTATTACTTTGTAATGTTTTGTGTGGACAATTAATAAAGTGGCTGCATGAATCGTCCAGATGCAGAGGCCGGGGGTCCTCCTTCATTTCTAAAAAGTAGCCTAAACATGATGAAAATGCCATGTTTTTCTCTTCCTTTTTCCTCACCATGAGTAGTTCCAAAATAAACTGAAACCACACAACTAGAGATAGTGAATCAACAATTCAGTTTATAGTTAGCCCATTTATTGCAATACCCATGCATCATCTGCAACAGCTGAAGGATTGTGAATAGGCAAGTTTTAACTACGCGTGATAGAAGTAGAATCTGCAAGAACTCCCAAGCGGCACTGTAGAAGTGCATGCTCTAGCCAATGCAATCAAAAGACCAATCTGATGAAAGAGACTAAGCAGCACATTATACGTCAACACTCCCCCTCATGTGTGGCTTCCTCATGCCTAAACATGGACCGAAAGTGAGCTGCAATTTAATTGCGCCAGCCGGGTCTTGAACTCAAAACCTCTTGGTTTCGATACCATGTAGAAGTACATGCTCTAGCCAATGCAACCAAAAGACCGATCTAATGAAAGATACTAGGCAACACATTATACGTCAACAGGTACCATCACCCAACTATAGACATTTTACAGCTTCATGCAAGCTACTTCTTCCGTCCAGAAAATCTTGTCCCTCGAATGGATGTATCTAGCATCACATCGCTAGATACATCCATTCGAGTGACAAGCTTTTTTGGATGGAGGGAGTATACAACAGTGTGTTTTCTACCTCTTTTATCGACAAAGTATGTTCCACAATCAGGTGACATAAATTCATTTAGGCTTCCGGCACACTGATGCTATCTCCGTCTTATTTACTCTCAGAGGCAACTTGGTTGGATGAATGTTGATATTTTGAGAAGTACTTAGCCAACTACATTTAGTATGTTAGTGTACCAAATCCATTTGTGTTAGTGTAATTGATACAAAAAATGTCAGATGAATTTGCAGTGGGGAAATTAGCTCCAAGTAAAACTAAAATTTGTACTAAATCATACATAATCCTAGTTAGCAAAATTACCCATTATAATGATACCAACTTATTTTAGAGCAAGATGACGGGTCGACTTCCACAGACTGCTGCTCTGCCGAATCACATCTTGGTAGCGAGATCATGCAAACCACAAAAGGTGCAACTGCAAGCAACCAAACGAATCAATCTACTTGATCATCACAACCAGTGGCGGAGCGTAGTGGGGACAATTCCGGGCCCTGACCCCCCCTTGGTAGAGGAAATTTTGTCAAATATGCTTATTTTTTTTACTAATTGCTCTACTAATCCTCCGGCATCTCTGATCACCCTAGTCTTTTTCATGTCATACACTCATTTGACCCCACCTAGTATTTCGTTCACGCTCCGCCACTGATCACAACTGTCATGGAATTGTCACGACAGATGTCCTAGGGTGAGGACTTAGTCGTGAGGCTAACGCATCTATGTGATAGCTTGAGAGGGGTTGAGCGGAATCGAGAGACGCAACATAAGACAAGGGTTTAGACAGCTTCGGGCCCCGGGAAACATCATCCGGTAATAACCCTACATGCTGTTTGAGGCTAGGTCTCATTACCATCACGAGGGAGTCGCCGGTACACCGGCTCTTTGTGTCTAGCCCTAGAGATTGTTTCTTCTTGCTTGCATGTCCCTCTTTGGGGAGCCCTGACCCTCCTTATACATATTAAAGGGGCGGGTTACATGACTAGTCCTAGTAGGATTAGAATTACTCTATTACAAGTAGAGTCCTAGTCTTGCTTCCTTTGTAGGAGAATATTCCTTGTGCTTTCCTCATAAACCGACACACCATTAACATAAACCGGCCTTCTAGGCCTTGGGCCTTGTCATCCGTACAACTGCCGTCAGGTTACCAGTGAATCATAATGCTCGGGCAGGTTGCTTGTAAACCGTCTGGTCAGAGCGGGTCCCTAGTGAATCGCCAAGTGTTAACCGGGTCTCAAGTAAACCGCCAAGCCCGTCCGGTTCATACCGCGGGGTATATCCCCGACATTAGCCCCAGTTTAATTTGGATTTATCCATGTTAAACTGATCCTGTAAAACAAACACAAAAACAAATTTGACAGAATATGCTCCGGGTTAAGAATCCTTGTAAACCGGCACCTGATCACCCTTAATTCCTTGTCATTTCCTTCTTCTAGAAAATCCAGGTCAATAAGCCAGCTTCATACTCAATTTGCCGACATTGGTTTCTCACAGAGAAATATTGTGAAGAATAATCCACTTGAGTCGGCTTCCAAAGCGCCGGTTTAAGAAATATTGGTCTTTGAAATACTCATCTGATATTCAACCGGTTTGAAGATGTAGAACTTGCCGGTTTAATATTACCAAAATTGTTGGCTTATAAATATTGATGGCACCGAGTCATAATTGTTGCAAACACCTGGTCAATCTGGTTTGCTCAGAACTGAGAATTTGAAGATTTTTCTCCCTTATATCCATATTACCTGTAGCCCCCAAGTCTTGAGCAAAACAAAGTGATAGCTTAAGACTTGTTTCAATATAAATAATGCCACTTTTGAAAAAATCCATGTTGTTCATCCCAGTCACTAGTAAAAATTGAATACTCCATATTATGTAGCCCCCAAGTGCCGGGTTGTCATGCTTGCAGCAACCTGGGACTTCTAATTGCCTGATGCTCAAAAATCTTCAACTAGTGTAGCCCCCAAGGGCCGGGTCATTATGCAATAATGAGCAAGGACTTTATAAATACTTCATTGAAAATAACATCATGTGATGTAATCCCCATCATGGGGCTTGAACGCACGTCCACAAGGTTGAGAGCTTTGTGCTTTACCAACTGAGCAGTGGATCCTTCAATATAATGGATGAAAACTTGTGTACCTTGAATTGTTGACCGGAGCAATTGGTAGCCCCCAAGGGCCGGCTCATTACAATGTGATGAGTCGGGTCTTCAATAAGGTGATGAAAAAAATGACCTTGCATTAGCCCCCAAGTGCCATGGTGCATGCTGGCAGTGACATGGGACTTGCATATTTGATGTAATCTCAATTTGAATAATGTAGCTCCCAAGTGTCGGGTCGTAAGCCTGCAGCAACTCGGGACTATTTCCTCCATTGTAGAATAAATCATATCCATTAATAAAATAATAGCCATTGCGCTGAAGCGACTTTGAAAACCTCAATCATAATATTGGTTATTGATAACCGTAATAAAATCCAGCCATGTTGGCTATTAAAGATTTAAATAATATAACCTGATTTGAAAACCGGTTCCTGCAATATAAACCAGTATATCCATGCAGATATGATGTATGCTATGATGATGTAATGATGATGCAATGTATGATGCAATGTATGATGATGTTTGTGTATGATAACAGGATACTTCAATGAAACTAGCATGATAGCCACTTGAGTGTCCTTACTTTCTATAAGCCGGCTCTCACATGACCCAATCGATGTTTTAACCTAGATAAGTTCAGGGTCTTGTTTAAATATTGATTTATCAAGAGTACACGAGGTCGGAGTAGCATCATGCAGACAGGAAGGTTTAACCAAGTTTCAATGAAGGCGGCTATGTGGTAGCATCATGCAGACATGTAGACAGACACGGTGGGCGCCAACTGTCGTGGAATTGTCACGACAGATGTCCTAGGGTGAGGACTTAGTCATGAGGCCAACGCATCTATGTGGTAGCTTGAGAGGGGTTGAGCGAAATCGAGAGACGCAACACAAGACAAGGGTTTAGACAGCTTCGGGCCCCGGGAAGCATCATCCGGTAATAACCCTACATGTTGTTTGAGGCTAGGTCTCATTATCATCACGAGGGAGTCGCCGGTACACCGGCTCTTTGTGTCTAACCCTAGAGATTGTTTTTTCTTGCTTGCATGTCCCTCTTTGGGGAGCCCTGCCCCTCCTTATATATGTTGAAGGGGCGGGTTACATGACTAGTCCTAGTAGGATTAGAATTACTTTATTACAGGTGGAGTCCTAGTCTTGTTTTCTCTGTAGGGGAATATTCCTTGTGCTTTCCTCATAGACCGGCCCACCATTAACATAAACCGGCCTTCTAGGCCTTGAGCTTTGTCATCCGTACAGCTGCCGCCGGGTTACCAGTGAATTATAATGCTCGGGCAGGTTGCTTGTAAACTGTCTGATCAGAGCGGGTCCCTAGTGAATCGCCAAGTGTTAACCGGGTCTCAAGTAAACCGCCAAGCCCGTCCGGTTCATACCGCGGGGTATATCCCCGACAACAACCGATTATACATTGCAAGCAACCGAACGAACCAATCTACTTGACCATCACAGCCGATTATACATGTACAAAGAAAGGTATCATATGGTGTTGTTTCCCGAAAAAAGGTTTGGAAGACAGAGATTAATGATTTTGGCTTCTGAACATAGTTACCAATTCAAGCAAGGTACACACACCTAGCTAGGTTGTAGATAATAGTAGAAATTCTTTTTTCGAAAAGGAGGGTATCCCGGGTTATGCATCACACGATGCACACAGCCATAGATAATAGTGGAATCTAGCAGATGTTGGGACGATACCTGCACATTCCGTGCAAGCTTTATTGATTTGCAAAAATGAATCGCAGAGAGCCAGTGATGAAACATTGATATTCTCGTAAAAAAACACTTTCTTCTAATAAACTATCATAAAGTTGTTCACAAAGGATCGAAGTATACGTCAGAGCATCTCCAGCCGCCTCCTCAAGAGGCCCCCCAAGCCATTTTTTGGATGCCGGCGGGTAAAAAATGGCCCAGACGGACACCCAAAGACCCAATTTTCACCGGTTTGACGATATTTACGGCCGGCACTCTCACCCCAGACCTAGCCCCCCGGGGGCAGCTGGGGACACCGGCAGTTGCTTTTTCAACGCACAGGCCCACTGCCATCCCCTCTCTCTCCCCTCTCTCCCCTCTCCTCTCCCTTCTCTTCTTTCTCTCTCCTTTCACCACCTACCGCAGCGCGCATGGCCGGGGCGGGGCTCCGCTCGCGCCGCCTCCCCCATAGCTCCGGCGGCCCGAAGCCTGTGGGGTCCGGCCGCCTCGCCCACGACTCGCGCCAGCCCCACGCACCGCTGCGCCCCCGGCCGGCTCCGCCTCGCCTGGCCGCCTGTGCGTGGCCGGGGCGGAGCTCGCCAGCGCCCACCTGCGTGGCCGGGGGAGGGGGGGGGGGGGGAGCTGCTCCTCGGGCAGCCGCGGACTGGATTCAGTGCCCGCGCCACGAGGTACACACCGGCGGGCGAGCATGGGCCGGGGCGAGCACTGGCCGGCCAGTGGTGAGGCGGGGCGAGCGCGGCGGGGCGGGGCGCGCGTGGCGGCCAGGGCGGGGCGGCCAGGAGCTCGGAGTCGTCGGACGACAGTTGTCCCCCGTCCATGTGTGGCCGCACGAGTAACACAGGGTGGCCTGGGCGCCGAGTCGCCACTCTGCCTGGCGCTCAACCACGGCGGCCGCACCCACTCACTCCCCCGCTACTCCCGCGCGCCTGAGCCTCCTCGCCGTGCGCCTCGGACGGGACCGTGTCGTGCGCTCTGCAACGTCTTCTCCGGCGAGTCTGTCGACCGCAGCGCCCACCGCTGCCAGTGATGCGAACCAGAGCAGCCCGGTGCCGTTGGCCATCTCGGGGCGTTGTACTTCTAGCACACCGCAGGCGCCGCGATGCCATGCCGGCGCAGGTTCTCCGGGTGCATGGGCCGCAACGTCCTTGCAGGGAGCGGGGCACGGGGCAACTCCTTCGTCGGCGTGACCGGCGGCTCGACGTCGGCCTTCGGCTGCTGGATGACTCCTCGAGCTCCTCCACTGGCTGGAGGTCGTCGACGCTGCCGCGGTCAAGATGCCACGACGCCGTCTACAACCTGCTCGACGAAATGTCGCTGCCTCCATGGAGCTCAACACTGCTCGTGGGGGTGTAACGAGTGGAAAATTTTACCCTCCCAGGCCAAACTTTTCGCCGGCAGCCCCCCAAGCGGCAAAAAAATGCCTCCTGGGGAGGCCAACGGCTGGACATGCTCTAATACTACTGCCGCTAGTTTATCTACTCCCTATAATATTATTACTAGCTAATCCCTTCCTCTATTTCAGACTGCTTTGGTCTAAAAGTTTATTTACATATGCCCTCTGTGATTTGGGTCAAGTGGCCATGCAGTCAGAATGGTACTAAAAAGACTATCAATAATTTTAAAATGTCTTATAAATTTCCAAGCACCTCTTGATATAATTTGTGGTTTGATATGTCTTATAATTCTCCATGGACCGTGTGCAAGGTGTGGACGCATCTATTTGCAAATTTGCGATTTATGACCGGTCATGGATAGGTTCCCCTGGGAACATCAGAAACAAGGCGCATGGGGAGAGAGAAGACGGCGTAGGGAGCATAGATTCAACTTGGTAGCTTGTATTGATCGACTAGGGATGGCTTATAAAGAAATTACAACTTGGTGTAAAATGAAACAACTCTAACTGAATTTGGAGACAGCAGGAAAACCTTCTTCGGGACGAACCTTTTCATACCCAAATTCTTACTCTAAATTAATGTTAACTAGGGGCAATCGACTCCTGGCGATGCCAAATTTGGTCTCCTCCGTCACTGGTATGTGGCGCCACACATGAAAATATATGCGAACGATTACACATAATTCGCACATGAAAAATACTTGAATGCAAACAGACAAATAGGTAGATAAACATTACTACTTTAACAACAACTAGCATCACAGAAGTTGATGTCGCTTATAACTTATCATTACTTTTCCTTTAGGCTCTTGGTTCATCTTGCTCCCATCAGCCTTAGGGAATGAAGATATTAGCTTGAGCTCAAAATTTCTTAACAAATGGCTCCATATCACCTTAATTTGTAGGTATGCCAAGGCCATGCCAGGGCAAACATGCCTTCCACCACCAAATGTTGTGAAAGAGTACTTGCCACCAACTTTGTCCTCCTCTCTTCCAGGGCCAAACCGATCCGGGTCATACAGATGAGGGTCACTGTAAATGTGTGTTAGCTTATTGTTGAGTGCAGTAGGGACTAGAATGTTATGCCCCCCAGGTATGTCATATTCCTCACCTTCCTTGGTATGCACCCTGAATTTCGTATGTGCCTTGCGAACTAAAACCGGCGCTGCCGTATGCATTCTAATTGCCTCCTTGATGCATCTATGCAGGGTATCCATCTCCGACATGGCTTCGTAGCCTATTTGGTTCTTGTACTTGCTAATGATATGCTTTTGCTCCTCCATGGCAGCTATTAAGAACTTGGTGTTGCTCAACATGCAAGCTCCAGTCCATGTACTAGTGCTAGTGCTCGAGATGTGCCCGGCAACAACGAGGCCCATGATCATGCCAGAAATTTCTGCTTCGGTTGTAAAGCGACCATCTTTATACTTGGAATTCATCAACCTCTGCAGTGCATCCTCCTCGACTCGGCCGGAGCTTCTACGTGACCTGATGGTTGCAGTGAATATTTCTTTCAGCCTATTGTGTGCCTTGTCTCGTCGGCGGTTTGTCGGGGTTGGAGTATATGGGAACAAGAAACTGACGAAGTTCAAGCCGTTTGCAAGTTCATGGAACAATGAGTATACTTCTTCCAGCATCATGTCGCGAACCTCATATCCGAGTAGGCACCGACTTGAGATAAACATGAGCACCTGCTCGAGTTCATGTTTAAGGTCAACTATGCCATCTTGTACCCACTTTGCAAAGTAGGCCTGCACAGTAGTATAAGAAAGCCGTCAGCCAAGTGCAGCGCACATGCATGGTATCACTACTTTTTTCATCTACATCTGCTAATCAAAAACTAATGACAAATGTTGAAACCAGGTCCAACACATACGCCATCTTGCTAATCTAATATGTTATTTTAGTTTATTAGACTTGTGATTTGTGGGCTGATTTGACCAGGTACACTCGATTCGTTTGCTCTCATGATCTTCCCATAAAAGATATTTATGTTAAATTATATATCATCTTGCTATCATATGCACATGTAGTACATGCATTTTCTTTTTCGTAAAAACACATGTAGTACATGTTGTCACCTTTAGGTACAAAAACTTAGTTTAAGTAAGGGAATTACGGAAGCAAACTACCTCTGGAAGAGGAGTGTTCGGGAATATATGAAACCACAAAATAAATTAGAGAGATTGGAGAAAAGCCATAGGGCAGACAAATAAATGAAGGTTTATTTAGGTGTACCTCTACTTCTTGGGACATGGGATCAACGAGGCTCCGCAGCTTGGAAGGCTTTAGCGCATCAACGATGAAGTTTAATTGTTCACTACAAGTTGCGGTATCTACACCATAAAAAACTTCTTGGCCAAAGATGGGAATGGTGACCTCCATAAATTTACGAACACCAATATCTGACTCCAACCCTTGGAAGAAATGAGTTGAGACCTCTGGTCCAACCAACAAGGTTATCTTTGGTCCAAACAAACTTACTGTAAATACACTGCCGAACTTTGTGTACAAATCATTGATTGTAACCCCAAAACCCTTGATAAAGAGTGAAGGTAAGAGACCAAGGACATTCACGACAGGTGGAGGTGGTCTTGTGGACAATGGATGGACACTGCTTTTCCATCTTAAAATCTTGGTGCCTACTACAATTATGAAAAGGATACCTATGGCCAACCATGTGGTTCTAGTTGCCAGCATGTCCATAATGGCGTGACTAGTAGTTATGCAGCAAGCCAACTACGTACCTACCCAATGGGTCCAGCGCTGCAAAAACATTAATCTGCATTGAGGCAGTAAGTCAGATATGCATATATCTTCTATACAAGTAACAGTTAGCATATGTAAGAAAGGAAACAAATGCCCCCAACGGGTCTACTCGCAAGCTCAAATGCTCCTGGATGGACAGTAAATTCTTAAAATAGATTTTTTTCAAAAAAAATCTGATTTTTTGTGGTAAATTTTAAGGAATGTTTCATCTCGTTTTCAGAGCATCGATTTTGTTTTTCTCTTGCCATGGCTTCTATCAATGTGATTTCATGATGGAACTTTGTAAGCATTCTAAATATTCCTTAGAGTTCATGTTTCCTACCGCGTTCTTTATGAAGGATCGACAATAAATTTGTTTCCGGTTTGTAAGTTTCATGTTTCCTACCGCGTTCTTTATGAAGGATCGACAATAAATTTGTCTCTTTGCTGAATCCTTTAGAAGCCTGCCGCATTCTTTATGAAGGATTGATCTGTCCTAGCGCTCTTCGTGCAGATAGGCCATGGCCCATGGACCGCATGAAGGTCATGCTGAGCAGCGGCGGCATGAAGGAATGGGAAAGAGGGTTACAAATTTGCATCCCTAACTAAACCAGAGAGAGGTCACAAACTATAGCTTTGACATGGTTCTACTAGTTTGGTTAGAGCATCTCCAACAGCAACCCTATTTTAGGGCACGCAAAGTTGGTGGGCACGAGCAAGCACTGTCTCCAGCAGCAGCCCTAAAATAGGAACCCAGATCAACAAAATAAAAAAATTGAACTAACATTTGAACTACTTCGACGATATTACATATTTCAAACAAAGTTTGACCAAAGTTTAAACATGCAAATTACAAACATAGTTCAAATACAATTTCATATGATTGAACTTTGAATAGGATTTAGCTTTGCAAATTTGTTCACCCATGTCAATTTAACTTTGCATCACGGGCTGTTGTTGAAGAGACTTTTTGGTCCCTGGTGATGTAAAAATCAGTTATTTATTAGTTTAGGGCACCTATTGGAGATGCTCTTAGATAGCAATAAAATAATTTCATTTACAAATTGGTGTGAGATATTATGGTAACTACTACTAAACCTAGCTACCTGACTAAACCAAACCCAAACCAATGCATCAATCGAAGCTACCAGTAGTACACTGAAGAAATCGACATTGAAGATATTTGTACCTGCAGCTAGCACCGTCAGGTAGGCTCAGGCTAATTTGATTGGAGCAATTTCAGTTGTGGTTTGATATCATAGTTCTCCCTCTGAACCAACCTGACTACCGACTCCTCGAGTGTCTCATATACTCCTACAGTTTGCACGCCATGGCTAATTTCTGAAGATGCCTGAGCCTACACACGCAATAACATAGTTCAGGCTAGCTAGCCTCTTTCACCGACCCTGTGTGTTTTCCCCAACAAGCACCGAACTCTCGCTTCTCGGCTAAGGGAGCAAAATCCTCCCTTAGCTGTCCGTTATTTTAGACAGGAGATGGGAAAACTCCGCGAGTTAAATCGCAGTAGCACCCTAGAGGAGTCCGCTGCGCGAACCCAAACGCGTGTAGGTGGATTCGGCACTGCGAACTCCAGCCACTGAGCTAGCCGTCAGTTCGTAGTATTCAATCAATCTAAATAAGGAAGTACGAAACATATGCAGATAAAACGTAGCAGGTGACAGTGCAAGCTCTGCCAGTTTCGTTTGAGCTACCCAAGGGGCTGAAGAAGAGCAGAGAAATCACTCAACTGGAAGAAGAACGCATAGGTAGTATGTGCATACCTCAATCAGAAGGAAGGTCGATTCTTTCAGATACCATGCACGCCAGTGTATGATGAACTCATCCGTGAGGTGTCGCAATGGAGCATTGACAGCAGCACTACTTATAAGTGCGTGACCACTACAAAATAGAAGTCAAATATAGGGCTGCTAGCACCTGCCGAGAAAAGACAATCATGAACTGAGGATGGAGTAAAAAAAATGTGATCATAAAAAAAGGGAACATGTACATCAGCCAACGGAATTTATAATAGAACGGCTTGCAGATGTTCCTTACAAATAATGAGAAGATGGCACACGCTATGACACATATAAAAGTAAAGTTCAACTTCTTGATTTAGATGCATTACCAGAAAGCACCCATAGGAATGATTTCCATATGGTGTTTCGATAGGGACACACACGCACACACACATACACTATCTAGGATGTGGATTACTCCCAAAAGGATGCACTACAAGTCTACAAGATGATTTCAGAAATGCAGCAACAGGTCCAATTTGCATAAACAACATCTTGTTATTCTGTTGACTGGAGGACACCCCACACCAGCCTGGCATCGCTGAGAACCCCTATGGCGGCTTAACCAATGGGATAAATATAACCCAATGTTGAAAGTTTAAATGAGAGTGGACCGGTTTATATTTTTGGGACAAAAGTGGCACTTTGGTCAATATTCACGGAGCCTTTGCAAGTCGCAGCCAACGGTTGATGGTAGTTCACCACATATAGTAACCAATGGCTAACTGGTAAACCTGCCGTGGGGGCAGCATAAACTAAGAGCGCGCCATAAACTTACCAGTTTATACTTTAAAAGTAAAGTCAATGCTTGGTGGTAGCTAAGTATAGTGCTATCATGAGCACATCCTAACTGCTGAGAATGTACCTTCTTGATATTAATATAGTACGTTCTTTATCGAAAATTTTGAAGAGAATAAGAAATTTACGGAAAACGTAATTTTTGTCACAAAACTTCGCCTAGAGTGAAAATTTAATCCTTGAACTTTAATAGGGCATATTTCTAGTCAGGCTTTCAACACATGGTGAGGAAAACAAATCTAGGATATACTTCATTTTTTCTTTTAATTTTGGATATAATGATAGAAAATAGACCTTGACAAACTTAATACTTTAATGATCTTTGGACTCTTTTCATAGAGTCTAAGAAAAACGGATCTAACTTTACCTTTTATTTTGCCCGAAAAGATGCAAACTGAGCATGAAAAAGAAAATTGCAGAAAGTAGAAGCAAGTGGAAGAGTAGGTGGTGTGTAAAAAGTGAAAGGAGAAGAGAAGAACGAATCGATCGCTGGAGCTTGAGATATCTAACTAGGAAGCCATTTTTCCCATGGGAATGATTTACATAAGGTGTTTCGATAGGAACAAATACGCGCGTCCGCGCAAACAGACACGCGCACATCTCACATGTGGATTACTTTCAAAAGGTTGTACTACAAGATGGTTCAAGATATCCAGCAACATCACTGAAATGGAGTACTGATGAACATGTCCAATTCCTTAAGAACACACCAGCCTGGCATCGCTCAGACCTCAAGATGGCAATGGGGGCCCGAAACCCGCATCCCCACGGTTTTTTACCCTATTAGGGGATGGGGGTGATCCAATTTCTATCCCCATGGGGTTGCTGCTGAGTAAAATATAAAACCCGTTGAGTCTCACGGGTGCAAACCCGTTCTAGTACTACCCGCTGATGGAATCAAATCCAGCAGATCTTGGGAAGGGGGTCCTGATAGGTAGCCTTGGAACAATGATAACAGGGGACATGTGATTTTACCTAGGTTTGGGTTCTCTCGAAGAGGTAACACCCCCTCACAACCCCAAGGAGAGGACATGAATCTACGCCGGAGCTCTGTTGACTGCGTCCAGACGGACGAACTCGAGGATAATTAGAGTCCGGAGGACAACCTTAAAGAAGAAGTGCCGCCATCCGCTTGAGCATCACACCTGCGAGGACTTAAAAACCCTATCGTAAAGTACTAATCAAAGCGAAGGCACCGAGATTCCCCTCCCCGCCACCGGCCATCGGAGTGGTAGGCGGATGCGAGGCGAATCCACGGGCTCAAGGGGAGAATTTACCTAGCCGACTAGTGTTAGGGTAGAAAACGATAGGTACGTGTATATTTTGGTGTTAACCATGGTGATTCAACAGATCCAAATCAATGATGTTGCCTTTTGTTGGCCTGTCGCGCCGACGGTGGCCGACTAGAACGGCCGATGAGGTGTAGTGCATAGAGGTTGAGCAATATTGTTTGAGGCTGGTCATAGTGGAGAGTAATTTAGACTAGTAACATGTATATGTTACTAATCCATGTTACTACCTTCCTAGTGGATGGTGTTATATGTGTGGTAACATAGATGTGTTTATTTATTGCTTTATAGACTCATTTTAGGAAGCGCTATGTGATGGTAACATCTTATGTTACTCTATTTGTCTCTCTCATTAACTACTTGACACCTCACAATTTTTGCTTATGTGGCATCTATATTACTACCTATGTTACTCCCACTATGACAAGTCTGATGGGGTCTAGGCCATACATGTGCCTATATGTGTGTACTCCGATCCATAGGTGAGATAGGGGACCTTTAAAAGTATTTTTGGGGTGTATCAAAGCAAATTCTAATTTGTGTGTCCTATAATTCATATATTTTCTGATCAAATTACTTGTCAACTTTTTAAAATACATGCAAGCCTTACTGCATCTGAATTACGTTTTTTAAAGGAGGATGACCCCCAGTCTCTGCATCTGGGAGATGCATGCGGTCATTTTATTGATTATTCTCGACGACCTTACAAAGTAGTACAACAATATGGCTGAACCCGTCATCTTGGCAACATCTGTCGCTACTCCTATCCATATGATGAATGGATGCAAGCTGGGCCAAATACCCAAACCTCTCACCTAAGCCTAACATCTAAAGTCGGAGGCCCCTACCGAGCCACATACCGGGTCCGGGGCACAATCCGGTCCGATGCTCGCATGGGTCGTCGCCGCCATCTCTCACTGGTCCGTCTTCAGAGCATATTGAGGTGCCAACCTTGGTAGGTTCCTCCGCCATCGACGCCACCATGACGCCAAACGACGACCACCATCTACGCTAGTCCATCTCCAAGCAGAAGGAGCGCTACCACATGACAAAGACCGGCGGAGAATAGATGAAACACCGCACACATTGCCGCCGCCAAACACCTCACACGCACCGCAAAGCGCCCACCATGCGTAGCAAAACTATCGTAGTGATGAATAAAGTCAAATGATAAAATTTGAAGAAAATGGAAGATTTTATTTTCTTGTTTTCATATCTATGTGGTTGAACAAAATTCAATGCGGTTGAAAGAAATACAAACGTATGCAACTCATAACACGGAAAGAAAATTCCGATGAACTCACTTAAATACCAGATTCATATTCATATATAGGATATAGAATGACAATGTTTTCAATGGTGAACAAAATGACGATTGGTAACAAAGTACATATAAACGTGAAACAACATGGTGATACTAAATCTGGCGTAGTACGTAGAAACATCTAGAACAAGAGCAATGAATTTTAGACAATGTGGTCAGAAATCTATTAGGCGTAGTTTCCAGTTGGTATATGCATCATCTCGTTTGGTCGTCCTTTGGTCGAAATCGAATGTGGTAGCCCTGCGGGAACATAACCTCCGCACTTCGAAATGCATATGTTTCTTTCATTTCTTCCCATCTGCGTAGGAAGTTAGAATCACATATTGCGTATCAACAAGCAGGGTGCATGATATAATGAAACTAAAAGAAGAATGCTCTGAGCTGCAAAAAGCACGTACCTATATTCCGTCACCAAAATATGGAGGGTAAGTGTTAGTAACAGCTTGATAAACTCTGCGGCAGGACATACCCTGATGCCTACTCCGAATGGCAAGAAATTCTTCAGCATTGTGCTGCGCTTTGACTCATCCTGTGTTTTCAGATTTGCCAAATTCATTTACACCCACAACGTACATTAGTTCCAACAGAATCTCTCAGGTAAAAAATTGTGAGTAGAATTGAAAGAATGAAGCCATTTCAGTGTCTTAACTAACCATCCACCTCCATGGGTTAAATTTGAGTGGATCTTCGAAAAATTCTTCGTTCATATGAGCTGCCATGGGGTTGACTATGACCAGCCATCCGGCTGGAATTGTATAGCCTGCAGGAAGAACGACCAACACATAAGCAACAACCACTTTGAAAGTTGGTTCCATAATTGTAGTGCGTGGTTAGTTAACCAAACTAGTTACTATTATAATGTTTCCGAGTGTTCACCATTGAGTTGTGCATCCGCAAGAGTTGTCCTAAATGATCCAAGTACGGCATTGCTGATTCGAATAATCTCATTGGTCACCTTCGGTCGAAAAGAAGATTTAGTCCAACTTAATTAGAAACTACTCCCTCCGTCCTAAAATATAAGATCATTTTTTACATAATGTCAAAAATGATCTTGTATTTTGGGACGGAGGGAGTAGTAGCTACTACTACACTATAGTGGTGACTAGTTGCAATCAATGCTTTCTAATTTTACCTGATTAGTGAATGTCAATGACTTGTACTCCTCCCATGTAAGCACGGAGCACCCACCCTTCCGATCTTTCAGCATAGCTCGGTTCTCCTCCTGTGTAAAGTGCAAATTTTCAGGATATTATGTTTTTTTCAGAATCTTTCTACTCCATTTTGATATATCTGTCAGCTACTAGCAT
This sequence comes from Aegilops umbellulata, assembly GCA_032464435.1. NCBI lineage: Eukaryota > Viridiplantae > Streptophyta > Magnoliopsida > Poales > Poaceae > Aegilops > Aegilops umbellulata. The sequence goes on along the minus strand of CP136058.1, from coordinate 615,043,922 downwards.
GAGTACAACTAAAATGTTAAAATCTTAATAGTATAGTGCGATTGTAGGAGTATGCACTATACTCCCTCCGACCCAAACTAAGTATCGCTGATTTAGTATAACTTTATATGACACGTATTTTAGGACGGAGTGAGTATATAGTAGTACTACCATGAAATTAAGACAACCAACCTCGAGGGCATGGACAACGTCCGGGTTGTCATGGAGTGACTTGAATGTTACAGCGATGACTCCTGATAGCGTGAAGACGCTGCCGAACAACAACGCTGAGACCACATCAACTGCCAAATTCTCACTTAGTGATGACTCTTCAGCCTGCAGCTCTTCGACAATTATGTCAAGGAGGTCACCATGTTTATTCCCTGGTGTACTTAACCTCTCCGCCAACGTATCCCGGACTGTCTTCTGCACAATTCTCCTTGCCTGCACGCTCAAAGCATATCAACTGTTAATTACCTTTAGGGGCAGTTCAATCCACGTTTCTCAATCAAAACCAGAACTCAAAATATATATGCGCCCTCTAATTTATGATGAAGGGACAATGGCCCCGGCCCTTGATCTTGGAAAAAAGAAGGGGAAAATTAGAATGTTAAAAATCAGATGTCAGATTTTCAAAGATGGCAAATCGAACGTTTTTTATGACAAATTACATTGTTATGGCATGACAATTCCTTTCAGCGAGCATGGCAAATCCTAGCAAAAACTGAACATGGCAAGAATTTGACATGCTCGCTGAAGGGAATCGCCATGCCACGACAATGTAATTTGCCATGACATGATTGAAAATCTGACATAAGATTTTTAGCGAAATCCAAAAATTAATTTGAGCATGTATGTACCTGCATGCATCGGTAAAATGATGTCCCGGGAAAATATATGGGAAAGGATAAGAGCTCTGTGAAAAGCACATCAAACGTGCTCCGCAGTTGTCCCGACTTGGTGGAATCAAAACCAAGGCACTTCCTCGCCACCAGCTCAAACAGAAGCTGCAACGACGACAATATCTGGCTAGCATTAACTTGCTAGTATACAAGGTATGTATATGCAGGATCGAGCAACTAATAAAATTTCATGCTAGTGAAGAAGAAATGGGATGGTAACCAAGGCATGCATGCGTTCACTTACGTCGGGCGCACCGCCACGCACGTCGACACTCGGCTTGGTGGCCCATGCGGCAAGGTGCTCCCTCACAGCGGCCTCCATCTCAGGGAGGAGCACATCTTTGAGAGTCTGGATACCCAACAGCGTGTGGGCGCATCTTCGGATGAACTTGTGGGTTTTGCCATGGAAGGCTTCCAGGCTCTTCTCCCCAAATATTTTAGCCAGTGCCCGGGGGAACCAAATTCGGAACAATGTGTCTTCCTGCTGAAGGATAAACCGATTCATCTCCGGGTTGGTGGAAATAATCACACGCTGCCCCAGCAAGCTTGTCTTGAAAATCGGACCATACCTGCACAAGCGCAAGCAGTAACCACAGGGTTAGTTGTTTTCGAGCATATGATTTCTTGCAATGAAAAAACATGAAAAGTGATAGCATAGCATCAATCTCCATTCAAACGTGTGGTACCTTTTCATCCTTAGTTTGTAGAAGTCAGGGATGTCCAGGGAAGGGCTTGCCTTGAAGAAGTCCAAGGTCTCACCAATGACAGGGAATCCCATGGAGCCAGGAGGAAGAACCCCGTTGCAAACCGGGTTAATCCATTTGTATACCCACTGCACAAGCCATCCAATCACAAGTGTAACTCCACACAGAGCTATGTATTGAGGAACAGAAATGCCCATCTCAAGCAACTACTCCTGTAATTGTAGAGGTCTTTGGATGCTTATATATGCAACTGGGGTTAAGGAAATGAGAGTTGTAGTCAATTAGTTGTCTGCAGATTGTAGAGGTCTTTGGATGCTTATATATACAAGCTGGGGTTAAGGAAATGAGAGTTGTAGTCAATTAGTTAATTAGTTGTCTGCGGATTGTAGACGTCTTATGATGATTCTTAAGTGGCTTTTGACTTCTACTTCTTTGGTCTAGCTGCCATAGCACGGGGGAAATAATTTAAGTGGAGCACATAGAGTAAACCACACCATGTCAAACATGGTGATCATGTTAATTAGTATCGGTAAGCATCTTCTGGATGTTTTTCTTTTATGGTACGATTTGTATAGCTGTTAGTGTCTTTATATCCTAGGGATATGTAGTCAGATTTGTTGCTTTAGTTTACTATAGGATGTGGGTTCCATTAGGAGGACATGAAGGTGCTGCCTATCACATCAGCAAAAAAATTATCAAAATAAGTATCGGTGCCAATTTGCAACGACGGCATGGCTAATTGTTAGCCCTAACATATTGCCCCACATACCACCGGCTCAGATGTCAATATGAAGCTCTAGTGGTTGGCTGAAAATAACCTATAGAGGAGGCGGCTGCTCCATTAGAAAAACCAAGATAAAGAGAGGATATAGAGGAAAAGGAAAAGACAGATGCCTACCTACCGAGCTTGTGGAGGAGAGGGACAAAAGATATAGGGAAGGAGGAGAGGTAGCAAACTACCGAGCTCGATAGATCGTACTACATCGGGTATTGTTTCACGAGCAGGGTGACATCTTTGGTAGACCACAATAATAGAGTTTTAGCTTTAGGTGCAAAAATGAGAAAAATGAACATGGATCATTGGATGGTGGAAGGAAAAACAAAATCCCGAAGAAGTTTTGGTCTGATGGCGTGTCGTTCCCACCCTCCCCCTTCCCCTTCCTCGGGCGACGAGCGCGAAGCTACGATTAACCCCCAATTTACTCGCCCGCCGCACCTACCTCGCATCGACTCGAGTTCTCCCCACCCTCAGCTTCCACCTACCAACTCTCATGGCAGGGGCGCGCCGTCGCGGGCTGCAGATCCGGCGGCTTATGCCGTCGTCTCGGGTGGCGGAGCCACAGGTGCTCCCGACTCCAGGGACGGTGCTCCTCCCCGAGATCGATCCCAATTCGCCGGAGGCTCAACGGGAGATGCGACGGGTGGTGCGGGAGCGGTTCCCCAACCGGGAGGCGTGGGGGGACATCCACCTCGACATCCTTCGCCGTGCGAACTTCGCCGAGCGCGCGCACTTCATCGGCGACGACGGCTGCATGGATGTGGAGCTCCTCTTCTGGGCGATTCAGGAAGCCGAGTCGTCGGATCCTGCGCAGGCGGCGAAGTGGGCGTTCTTCAAGACGGCGAATCCCTCTCGTCTCAACATCAGGCCGCCGTCGGTGGAGGGGATTGCCCGCATTCCGCCGGAGTTCCTCCCCCCGGGGGTGGAGCTGCCCCGCCGTCGTCAGTAATGGATCTCGCGCCCCGCCTGTCCCATCACCGCGGCATCGACCCCCCTCCTTGGCCTGGTGAGAAAGGTATGCATAATTTCCGCCTTCCCCATACATTTCGATCACGAATTTTGGCTCTGCGTTTGCGGAGATCCCAGCTGATGAAATCGACAGGATGTTTTCCTACTCAATCAGTTGAATCAAATGTGGGTGGGACTTTTCCTACTTTGTGCGATAAACAAATTGACGCTGCTACCATTTATATGGCTTCTAAACTTGCGAATAACTCAAATCTAGATGGGATTTTGGATAAATCAGATGCAGCGATTGCTTCTATTAATGAGGTTGCCGTTTCTACGGCCAGTGAACCTATGAACAATTTGAATTTAGGCGATAGCCTACTCCAGGGCACGGGGGGATTCTGCAAAAAGTCGTCCTCTGTATCTACTTTGACTGCAACAGGCCCCAGTTTCAGAATTCGTCAGCTAGGGAGGAAAACGTATTCTCAGGGGGCGCGTTCGCGTGATCAGGGTGACCTAGAAACTATAGAAGAGCACTTTGGCCATCTTTGGGTCATTCCATCCCCTCCCCGCCGCCGCCTACCTTCTCCACAAAATTCCACCTGTGTCCATACCTCCTCTCCTGGGTTCACTTGCTGGATCCGGAAGTATTTGATTTCCAACCTCTCGTTCACGGCTGCTGATTGTCATCCGGCACCGTGTCGATCTTTTGATCCAATTCCAAGAACTATCAAGGTGTCGAGGGAGGGTTTGGGTCCCGGATCTCTTTCGTTTGCGGCTGCTGTGAAGCAAGGGGGTGCCATGGCTGATCGGAGGGGGACTGGTACGGGATCCGGGGTAGGTGGCCCCTCGAAGCCTGCTAACCAGAGAGCTAACCTGCATGGGGGGTGGAGGCAGCCATCTGCCACCGCCTCAAAGGAGCCGGTGCCAGCAGCTAAACCCACCAGATCCACGGCCTCTACAGCCGCTTCATCTCAGGTGCAGTCCTCTCAATCGATTGAGGTAGAGATGGAACAAGTTCTAGATCCTAGGTACAAAGATATGATCTGCTTCAACTGCGGTGGTCCAGGGCATTATGTTGGGAATTGCATTAAGCCAAAATCATGCTTCATATGTCAGCAGAATCACAATGTGAACAATTGTTCTGCCTGGACCAGGGTACAACCAACAGCTGCCTTTTTTGGTAGTGGAGCAAGTGGTCTTGGTTTTTACCATGTGGATGTCCCTGTTGCCAATGAATCCAACTGGTTGAACTTTCAAAATTGTGCTGTGGTCAATATTCTCAAAGGTGATGTGGATAAGGAGTTGTTGTTAAGTCTTCTGACTGCTACCTTTTGCAAAACCAGACAGTGGCCTTGGCAGATCAGGGGTCTGTCCAGTAAGACATTTCTGGTGAGATTCCCACCATGGAAGAAAGTGGAGGATCTCATTGAATTGCCTGGATTTTCCTTGCCTCAAGATGTCTCTGTCACACTTACTGAGTGGAAGGGGGCTTGTGACCCGTTTGGAGAACTTATTGAGGCTTGGGTTTTGATTGAGGGAATTCCACCCAAATGGTGTACCTGGAAGGTTTTCGCGCAGATTGCTTCCATGTTTGGGGTTTTGACTGATGTTGACTGGAATTGGATGTTTAGGACCTTTTTTGAGAATGTGAGGATCAAAATTGCTTGCAGAGACCCCACAAAAATCCCTTTTGAAAGGCCCATTGAGATGAAGAAGAAGTTATTTCTGCTGGGTTTTACTGTGGAGGGCTTTGAACAAGTGGGTGGGATTGATTCTGTTATTGATATTGATGATGATGAGGAGTTTGAGGGGGATGGCGCTGCTGAGAAACAGGAGGATGAGGGTGGAGATGGGCATAAAGATGGTCTAGAGGACCTACATGACAGTGAGGAGGCAATTGATGAGTTAGATAAGGCTAATGTCACTAGTTTTGGGAAGAGCACGCAGAAAAAGGTGCAAGCTGGTATGTTCTGCTCTGATTCTGATCATGAAACCATTATCCTGGAGTGTGTTAACACTGGTGAAAAAAAAAAACTGGTAACTGATGAGAGAACTGACCTTGAGGATTTCTGTCCTCCTGTCCTGATGGACCCCACTCCATCTAAATCTGTTGTGAAGTTTGTTGAGGGAAACACTAGTTCTGGGAGGAAGCTTGAGAACATGGAATATTGTGAGAGTATCCTTAAATCTATTGACTTTTCTGAGTCTGAGGAAGAGGACTCCAACAATGATGACCTTGAAACTCTCCCTGCTGAAGCTATACAGGCTATTCAGACCACATCTCTGAAAAGGTCTCTGATGGAATCTCTTGACCAAGCTCATATCTCTTCAGAGGCTGGGAAATCCAAGTGGGGACCTGTGTTGGTTCAGAAGCCTAATACTAGAGGACATGGAAATTTAAACATCATGGAGAAGGCAGCTGCTTATAAGAGGAAGCAGAACCTGGAAATTCCAAAAAACTTTAAAGGTAAATCATTCACTAACACTGGTCATGACATCCTGCTTGAGCAGATGGATAAAATTGATATTTGCATTGGGGGGGATGATGTTAATAGATTTGAAACCATTGACATTTTGGTTGATGGAGAGAAGGAGAGGTGTTTGGCTTTTGCCAATAATAACCCTGAAATTGTGCTGCCAGATAACTTAGAACTAAACCATGATGAATTGGTTGGGACACCTTTGGATGTTCACCCTCTCAAGTCAGTTGGCACTGCTGATGCTTTAAGGAGAACCCCAAATGTCCCAACCAAAGCTAGGCCTTGTGGCTTGTCTCATCCTTTTAAAGTTGCTTAGATATGATAGGTCTCATCTGGAATATTAGAGGGCTTGGTCAACCTGGTAAAGTTCAGTGCCTCTGTGATACCATTGCTAGAAATAACCCTGATTTTATTGGATTCCAAGAAACTAAGAAAGAGGTTATTTCTGAGGGTTTCCTCAAGGCTTTAGATAGAAGTAGTAATTTTGATTGGCATTATTTACCTGCTGTTAATACTGCTGGGGGGATCCTTTTGGGTCTTAGGAAAAGCTTGTTTGATACTATTGGTTTTGTTAATCATGAATTTTCAGTTACTACCACAGTTAAGAATAAGGAAGATGGCTTCTTGTGGCACTTTGTTATTGTTTATGGTTCTGCCTACCCAGAATTCAAGGTAGATTTTGTGGCTGAATTGCATAGTATTGTTGAATCTGCTCCATATCCTATTTTGATATGTGGGGACTTCAACTTAGTTAGGAAGGTAAGTGAGAAGAGTAGTGGGATTGTTAACCATCATACCACTTTCATGTTTAATGACTGGGTTAACAGATGGGGGCTGCTAGAGATTTCTATCTCCAACAGGGGTTTCACTTGGTCCAATAATCAGGATGACCCTATTTTTGCTGTGCTAGATAGGGTTTTTACTTCTGTGGATTGGGATGCTCATTTTCCATTGTCTTCACTAACTGCTCTCCCTAGAGTGGGGAGTGACCACACTCCTTTGGTGCTAGACACTGGGGGACGTCGATCATCTAGTCCTAGAATGTTCAAGTTTGAGAAGTGGTGGCTTTCTCTGGTTTTGATCAGCTGGTTCGTGAAACCTAGTCTTCTGTTTCGTCATCCACTTCTTCAGTGGATAACTGGTTATCTAAAACCAGACTCCTTCGTAAAAAAACAAAAGGGTGGGCTATTAATATTGAAGCTGCGATGAAAAAAAGAAGAAATCTCTCCTTATGGAGTTTGACCTACTAGATGTATCTGAATGCCAACAATTGTCTTCTGCTGACCATGACAGAATGAAAGCTGTAAAAAAGAATTGGAGGAGATTTGGAAAAAAGAGGAGACTGCTTTCTGGCAGAAGTCTAGGGATAGGAAAATTCTTGAAGGGGACCGTAATAATGCTTATTTCCAAGCTTTGGCTAACCACAGACATAGGAAAAATCATTTGTCTGAGTTGATAGGTCCTTCTGGACCTGTGACATCCACTAATGATATGTTGGAAGTAGCTACTGATTTCTATAAAACCCTGTTTGCTTATGAACCTAAACCTGACCTACATTTAGGGAGTGGTTTTTGGTCTGAAACAGAAATGATTAGTGAGGATATGCAGAGAGACCTGTAGAGATCCTTTTCTGAGGATGAGATCAAAGAAGCAATTATGAGTTCATATGCCAGTGGGGCCCCTGGCCCTGATGGTTTGTCATTCCTCTTTTACCAGAACTTCTGGGACCTCATTAAGAATGACTTTATGTGGATGGTTAGGGATTTTGAGAATGGGGTGTTAGATATCTATAAACTGAATTATGCCATCATTACCCTCATTCCTAAGGTTCCCTTAGCTAGAGAGATGAAGAATTTCAGACCCATTAGTCTTAGCAACTGTGTTGTTAAAATCTTTTCCAAAGCTATGGATACTAGGGCTTCCCCTATCTGTGACAAACTCATTTCTCATAACCAAATTGCCTTCATTAAAGGGAGATTTATATTGGAAAGTGTTGTTATGGCCCATGAAGTGATTCATGAGGTTCATAGGTCTAACACCAGTGGGCTGATTCTCAAACTGGATTATGAGAAAGCTTATGATAGGGTCAGTTGGGAATTCCTGGAGGAAATGCTTCTTTCTAGAGGCTTTGGGATTAAATGGGTTAATTGGGTTCTTAGCACCTTGAAACATGGGACTTTTCAGGTTAGAATCAATGATACAAATGGGCCACACTTTGTTGGGGGTAAAGGGTTGAAACAAGGAGATCCCCATTCTCCCCTTCTTTTTAACTTAGTGGCTGATGTTTTTTCCAAAATGCTGGTTAAAGCTGTTAATAATGGCTTGATTGGTGGGCTTCTCCCACATGCCGTCCCTGGTGGTGTAGTTAGTTTATAATATGCTGACGATACCATCTTGTTCATTCAAGAATCTGTGGAATATGCAAAAAACTTGAAGTGGATCCTGACCTGTTTTGAGAAGCTTTCTGGCTTAAAAAACAATTTTCATAAAAATGATTTGCATACCATTCATGTTTCTAAGCAAATGTCTAGAGAATTTGCCCAAATTTTTTGTTGTCAATTTGGTGACTTTCCTTTTAAATATCTTGGGGTGCCTCTTCATTATAAAAAACTGAGGAGGGAAGACTTGCAACCTATCATTGATAGGATTATAAAAAATATTGCTGGTTGGTTAGGCAAGCTCTTATCCTACAGAGGGAAGCTGATTCTTTTAACTACTTGCATTGCCAGCATTCCATCATATCTTATGGCCATGATTAAATTCCCAAAGTGGGCTATTGATATGATCACTTCCCAAATGTCTCATTTCTTTTGGGGCAATATGGGTGAGGTTCACAAATACCACCTAGCAAACTGGGGCCTTGTGGCTAGAAGAAAGGAATTTGGTGGCCTGGGTGTTCCTAATCTCAGGGAGTTTAACATGGCTCTCCTGGCTTCTTGGGGGAAAAGGTTCTATGATGGGAGGGAGGGGGATTGGAAAAAACTTCTCTGTTTCAAATATGCTACTGATAAACCTAATATTTTCCATGCTAAGCCAGCCTCTGGGTCTCCCTTCTGGAAAAGTATTTCTTGGGCATTTGCTGTTGCAAAATTTTTTTGGAAATGGAATCCTGGGAATGGGGATAGCATTGCCTTCTGGCATGATAACTGGATTGGGGGGTGTTCCCTAAAAACTGCCTTTTGGGAATTATTCGAGATTTGTCATCAACAAGATGCTACTTTGTCCCAGGTGTGGGATGGTGTGAACCTATGTCTCACCTTCAGGCGTTGTGTGAATGAGGCCATGATGCAGAGATGGGGTTGTTGAAGGAAATATGCCCTAGAGGCAATAATAAAGTTATTATTTATTTCCTTATATCATGATAAATGTTTATTATTCATGCTAGAATTGTATTAGCCGGAAACATAATACATGTGTGAATACATAAACAAACAGAGTGTCACTAGTATGCCTCTACTTGACTAGCTCATTAATCAAAGATGGTTATGTTTCCTAACCATAGACAAAGAGTTGTTATTTGATTAATGAGATCACATCATTAGGTGAATGATCTGATTGACTTGACCCATTCTGTTAGCTTAGCACTTGATCGTTTAGTTTGTTTCTATAGCTTTCTTCATGACTTATACATGTTCCTATGACTATGAGATTATGCAACTCCCGTTTACCGGAGGAACACTTTGTGTGCTACCAAACGTCACAACGTAACTGGGCGATTATAAAGGTGCTCTACAGGTGTCTCGGAAGGTACTTGTTGGGTTGGCGTATTTCGAGATTAGGATTTGTCACTCCGAGTGTCGGAGAGGTATCTCTGGGCCCTCTCGGTAATGCACATCACTTAAGCCTTGCAAGCATTGTGGCTAATGAGTTAGTTGCGGGATGATGCATTACGGAACGAGTAAAGAGACTTGCCGGTAACGAGATTGAACTAGGTATTGGATACTGACGATCGAATCTCGGGCAAGTAACATACCGATGACAAAGGGAACAAACGTATGTTGTTATGCGGTCTGACCGATAAAGATCTTCGTAGAATATGTGGGAGCCAATATGAGCATCCAGGTTCCGCTATTGGTTATTGACCGAGAATGGTTCTAGGTCATGTCTACATAGTTCTCGAACCCGTAGGGTCCGCACGCTTAAGGTTTCGATGACAGTTATATAATGAGTTTATGAGTTTTGATGTACCGAAGGAGTTCGGAGTCCCGGATGAGATCGGGGACATGACGAGGAGTCTCGAAATGGTCGAGACGTAAAGATTGATATATTGGATGACTATATTCGGACATCGGAAAGGTTCTGAGTGGTTCGGGTATTTTTCGGAGTACCGAGGAGTTACGGGAATACGGGGAAAAGTATTGGGCCTTATTGGGCCATACGGGAAAGAGAGAGGGGCTGCCTAGGGCAGGCCGCGCGCCCCCAAGGCCTAGTCCGAATTGGACTAGGGGGAGGGGCTGCGCCCCCTCCTTCCTTCCCTTCTCCTTTCCCCTTCCTTGTCTCCTACTCCTACTACATGGAAGGACTCCTAGTTGGACTAGGAAAGGGGGAATCCTACTCCCGGTGGGAGTAGGACTCCCTAGGGCGCGCCATAGAGAGGGCCGGCCCTCCCCTCCTTCACTCCTTTATATACGGGGGCAGGGGGCACCCCGTAGACACACAAGTTGATCTTCGTGATCGTTCCTTAGCCGTGTGCGGTGCCCCCCTCCATGATATTACACCTCGGTCATATTGTAGCGGTGCTTAGGCGAAGCCCTGCGACAGTTGAACATCAAGATCGTCATCACGCCGTCGTGCTGACGGAACTCCTCCCCGAAGCTTTGCTGGATCGGAGCCCGGGGTGCGTCATCGAGCTGTACGTGTGTCAAGAACTCGGAGGTGCCGGAGTAACGGTGCTTGGATCGGTTGGACCGGGAAGACGTACGACTACTTCCTCTACATTGCGTCAACGCTTCCGCTTCGGTCTACGAGGGTACGTAGACAACACTCTCCCCTCTCGTTGCTATGCATCACCATGATCTTGCGTGTGCGTAGGAAATTTTTGAAATTACTATGTTCCCCAACAGTGGCATCCGAGCCTAGGTTTTATGTGTTGATGTTATATGCACGAGTAGAACACAAGTGAGTTGTGGGCGATATAAGTCATACTGCTTACCAGCATGTCATACTTTGGTTCGGCGGTATTGTTGGATGAAGCGGCCCGGACCGACATTACGCGTACGCTTACGCGAGACTGGTTCTACCGCCGTGCTTTGCACACAGGTGGCTGGCGGGTGTCAGTTTCTCCAACTTTAGTTGAACCGAGTGTGGCTACGCCCGGTCCTTGCGAAGGTTAAAACAGCACTGACTTGACAAACTATCGTTGTGGTTTTGATGCGTAGGTAAGATTGGTTCTTGCTTAAGCCCGTAGCAGCCACGTAAAATTTGCAACAACAAAGTAGAGGACGTCTAACTTGTTTTTGCAGGGCATGTTGTGATGTGATATGGTCAAGACATGATGCTAAATTTTAAAGTATGAGATGATCATGTTTTGTAACCGAGTTATCGGCAACTGGCAGGAGCCATATGGTTGTCGCTTTATTGTATGCAATGCAATCGCCCTGTAATGCTTTACTTTATCACTAAGCGGTAGCGATAGTCATAGTAGCATGAAATTGGCGAGATGACAATGATGCTACGATGGAGATCAAGGTGTCGCGCCGGTGACGATGGTGATCATGATGGTGCTTCGGAGATGGAGATCACAAGCAGAAGATGATGATGGCCATATCATATCACTTATATTGATTGCATGTGATGTTTATCTTTTATGCATCTTATCTTGCTTTGATTGACGGTAGCATTTTAAGATGATCTCTCACTAATTATCAAGAAGTGTTCTCCCTGAGTATGCATCGTTGCGAAAGTTCTTCCTGCTGAGACACCACGTGATGATCGGGTGTGATAGGCTCTACGTTCAAATACAACGGGTGCAAAACAGTTGAACACGCGGAATACTCAGGTTAAACTTGACGAGCCTAGCATATAACAGATATGGCCTAGGAACACGGAGACCGAAAGGTCGAGCGTGAATCATATAGTAGATATGATCAACATAGTGATGTTCACCATTGAAACTACTCCATCTCACGTGATGATCGGACATGGTTTAGTTGATATGGATCACGTGATCACTTAGAAGATTAGAGGGATGTCTATCTAAGTGGGAGTTCTTAAGTAATATGATTAATTGAACTTTAATTTATCATGAACTTAGTCCTAGTAGTATTAGCATATCTATGTTGTAGATCAATAGCTCGCGTTGTTGCTTCCCTGTGTTTATTTTGATATGTTCCTAGAGAAAATTGTGTTGAAAAATGTTAGTAGCAATGATGCGGATTGGATCCGTGATCTGAGGTTTATCCTCATTGCTGCACAGAAGAATTATGTCCTTGATGCACCGCTAGGTGACGGACCTATTGCAGGAGCAGATGCAGACGTTATGAACGTTCGGCTAGCTCAATATGATGACTACTTGATAGTTTAGTGCATCATGCTTAATGGCTTAGAATCGGGACTTCAAAGACGTTTTGAACGTCATGGACCATATGAGATGTTCCAGGAGTTGAAGTTAATACTTCAAGCAAATACCCGAGTTGAGAGAGATGAAGTCTCCAACAAGTTCTATAGCTAAAAGATGGAGGAGAATCGCTCAACTAGTGAGCATGTGCTCAGATTGTCTGGGTACTACAATATCTAGAATCAAGTGGGAGTTAATCTTCCAGATAAGATAGTGATTGACAGAATTCTCTAGTCACCATCACCAAGTTAGTAGAACTTCGTGATGAACTATGATATGCAAGGGATAACGGAAACGATTCCCAAGCTCTTCGTAATGCTGAAATTGACGAAGGTAGAAATCGAGAAAAACATCAAGTGTTGATGGTTGACAAGATCACTATTTTCAAGAAAAGGGCAAAGGGAAAAAGGGGAACTTCAAAAGGAACAGCAAGCAAGTTGCTGCTCAAGTGAAGAAGCCCAAGTCTGGACCTAAGCCTGAGACTGAGTGCTTCTACTGCAAAGGGACTGGTCACTAGAAGTGGAACTACACCAAGTAATTGGTGGATAAGAAGGATGGCAAATTAAACAAAGGTATATTGGATATACATGTTATTGATGTGTACTTTACTAGTATTTATAGCAACCCCTCGGTATTTGATACTGGTTCAGTTGCTAAGAGTAGTAACTCGAAACAGGAGTTGCAGAATAAACAGAGACTAGTTAAGGGTGAAGTGACGATGAGAGTTGGAAGTGGTTCCAAGATTGATATGATCATCATCGTACACTCCCTATACTTTCGAGATTAGTGTTGAACCTAAATAAGTGTTATTTGGTGTTTGCGTTGAGCATGAATATGATTTGATCATGTTTATTGCAATACGATTATTCATTTAAGTAAGAGAATAAATTGTTGTTCTGTTTACATGAATAAAACCTTATATGGTTACACACCCAATGAAAATGGTTCATTGGATCTCGATCGTAGTGATACACATATTCATAATATTGAAGCCAAAAGATGCAAAGTTAATAATGATAGTGCAACTTATTTGTGGAACTACCGTTTAAGTCATATTGGTGTAAAGCGCATGAAGAAACTCCATGCTGATGGGATTTTGGAATCACTTGATTATGAATCACTTGATGCTTGCGAACCATGTCTCTTGGGCAAGATGACTAAAACGCCGTTCTCCGGAACAATGGAGCAAGCAACAGATTTGTTGGAAATCATACATACTGATGTATGTGGTCCGATGAATATTAAAGCTCGCGACAAGTATCATTATTTTATGACCTTCACAGATGATTTAAGCAGATATGAGTATATCTACTTAATGAAATAAGAAGTCTGAAACTTTTGAAAAGTTCATATAATTTCAGAGTGAAGTGGAAAATCATCGTAACAAGAAAATAAAGTTTCTACGATCTGATCGTGGAGAAGAGTATTTGAGTTACGAGTTTGGTCTTAAGCTAAAACAATGTGAAATAGTTTCACTACTCACGCCACCTGGAACACCACAGCATAATGGTGTGTCCGAACGTCATAACCGTACTTTATTGGATATAGTACAATCTATGATGTTTCTTACAGATTTACCAACATCGTTTTGGGGTTATGCATTAAAGACAGATGCATTCACGTTAAAAAGGGGCACCATCTAAGTCCGTTGAGACGACACAATATGAACTATGGTTTGGCAAGAAACCAAAGTTGTCGTTTCTTAAAGTTTGGGGTTGTGATGCTTATATGAAAAGGTTTCATCCTGATAAGCTCAAACCCAAATCGGAGAAATATGTCTTCATAGGGTACCCAACGGAGACTGTTGGGTACACCTTCTATCACAGATCCTAAGGAAAGACATTCGTTGCTTATAATGGATCCTTTCTAGAGAAGGAGTTTCTCTCGAAAAGAAGTGAGTGGGAGGAAAGTAGAACTTGATAAGGTAATTGTACCTTCTCCTTATTGGAAAGTAGTTCATCGCAGAAATATGTTCCTGTGACTACTACACCAATTAGTGAGGAAGCTAATGATGATGATCATGTAACTTCAGAGCAAGTTACTACCGAACCTCGTAGGTAAACCAGAGTGAGATCCGCACCAGAGTGGTACGGTAATCCTGTTCTGGAGGTCATGTTACTTGACCATGACGAACCTACGAACTATGAGGAAGCAATGATGAGCCCAGATTCCGCGAAATGGTTTGAGGCCATGAAATCTGAGATGGGATCCATGTATGAAAACAAAGTATGGACTTTGGTTGACTTGCCCGATGATCGGCAAGCAATTGAAAATAAATGGATCTTCAAGAGAAAGACGGACACTGATAGTAGTGTTACTATCTACAAAGCTAGAATTGTCGCAAAAAAAGGTTTTCGACAAGTTCAAGGTGTTGACTACGATGAGAGTTTCTCACTCGTATATATGCTTAAGTCTGTCCGAATCATGTTAGCAATTGCCGCATTTTATGAAATCTGGCAAATGCATAAACAAAACTGCATTCCTCAATGGATTTATTAAAGAAGAGTTGCATACGATGCAACTAGAAGGTTTTGTCGATCGTAAAGGTGTTAACAAAATATGCAAGCTCCAGCGATCCATCTATGGATTGGTGCAAGCATCTCGGAGTTGGAATATACGCTTTGATAAGTTGATCAAAGCATATAGTTTTATATAGACTTGCGGTGAAGCCTGTATTTACAAGAAAGTGAGTGGGAGCACTACAACATTTCAGATAAGTATATGTGAGTGACATATTGTTGATCGGAAATAATGTAGAATTATTCTGCAAAGCATAAAGGAGTGTTTGAAAGGAGTTTTTCAAAGAAAGACCTCGGTGAAGCTGCTTACATATTGAGCATCAAGATCTATAGAGATAGATCAAAATGCTTGATAAGTTTTTTCGATGAGTACATACCTTGACAAGATTTTGAAGTAGTTCAAAATGGAACGGTC
This sequence comes from Aegilops umbellulata, assembly GCA_032464435.1. Taxonomy (NCBI): domain Eukaryota; kingdom Viridiplantae; phylum Streptophyta; class Magnoliopsida; order Poales; family Poaceae; genus Aegilops; species Aegilops umbellulata. The sequence goes on along the minus strand of CP136058.1, from coordinate 615,028,638 downwards.
AAAGAAAGAGTTCTTGCCTGTGTTACAAGGTGTGAAGTTGAGTAAGACTCAAAACCCGACCACGGCAGAAGATAGAATGAAAATGAAAGTCATTCCCTATGCCTTGGCCATAGGTTATATAAAATATGCCATGGTGTGTACCAGATCTATTGTATACCCTACACTGATTTTGGCAAGGGAGTACAATAGTGATCTAGGAGTAGATCACTGGACAGCGGTCGAAATTATCCTTAGTGGAATAAGGATATGTTTCTCGATTATGGACGTGACAAAAAGGTTCGCCGTAAAGGGTTACGTCGATGCAAGTTTTTGACACCGATCTGGATGACTCTAAGTCTCGATCCAGATACATATTGAAAAATGGGAGAAATTAGCTAAAGTAGCTCCTTGCAGAGCATTGTTGACATAGAAATTTGCAAAATACTTACGGATCTGAATGTGACAGACCCGTTGACTAAAATTATCTCACAAGCAAAACATGATCACACCTTAGTACTCTTTGGGTGTTAATCGCATAGCGATGCGAACTAGATTAGTGACTCTAGTAAACCCTTTGGGTGTTGACCACATATCGATGTGAACTATGGGTGTTAATCACATGGTGATGTGAACTATTGCTGTTAAATCACATGGCGATGTGAACTAGATTATTGAATCTAGTGCAAGTGGGAGACTGAAGGAAATATGCCCTAGAGGCAATAATAAAGTTATTATTTATTTCCTTATATCATGATAAATGTTTATTATTCATGCTAGAATTGTATTAGCCGGAAACATAATACATGTGTGAATACATAAACAAACAGAGTGTCACTAGTATGCCTCTACTTGACTAGCTCATTAATCAAAGATGGTTATGTTTCCTAACCATAGACAAAGAGTTGTTATTTGATTAATGAGATCACATCATTAGGTGAATGATCTGATTGACTTGACCCATTCCGTTAGCTTAGCACTTGATCGTTTAGTTTGTTGCTATAGCTTTCTTCATGACTTATACATGTTCCTATGACTATGAGATTATGCAACTCCCGTTTACCGGAGGAACACTTTGTGTGCTACCAAACGTCACAACGTAACTGGGTGATTATAAAGGTGCTCTACAGGTGTCTCCAAAGGTACTTGTTGGGTTGGCGTATTTCGAGATTAGGATTTGTCACTCCGAGTGTCGGAGAGGTATCTCTGGGCCCTCTCGGTAATGCACATTACTTAAGCCTTGCAAGCATTGTGGCTAATGAGTTAGTTGCGGGATGATGCATTACGGAACGAGTAAAGAGACTTGCCGGTAACGAGATTGAACTAGGTATTGGATACCGACGATCGAATCTCGGGCAAGTAACATACCGATGACAAAGGGAACAAACGTATGTTGTTATGCGGTCTGACCGATAAAGATCTTCGTAGAATATGTGGGAGCCAATATGAGCATCCAGGTTCCGCTATTGGTTATTGATCGAGAATGGTTCTAGGTCATGTCTACATAGTTCTCGAACCCGTAGGGTCCGCACGCTTAAGGTTTCGATGACAGTTATATAATGAGTTTATGAGTTTTGATGTACCGAAGGAGTTCGGAGTCCCGGATGAGATCGGGGACATGACGAGGAGTCTCGAAATGGTCGGTCGGACATCGGAAAGGTTCTGAGTGGTTCGGGTATTTTTCGGAGTACCGGGGAGTTACGGGAATACGGGGAAAAGTATTGGGCCTTATTGGGCCATACGGGAAAGAGAGAGGGGCTGCCTAGGGCAGGCCGCGCGCCCCCCAAGGCCTAGTCCGAATTGGACTAGGGGGAGGGGCTGCGCCCCCTCCTTCCTTCCCTTCTCCTTTCCCCTTCCTTGTCTCCTACTCCTACTACATGGAAGGACTCCTAGTTGGACTAGGAAAGGGGGAATCCTACTCCCGGTGGGAGTAGGACTCCCTAGGGCGCGCCATAGAGAGGGCCGGCCCACCCCTCCTCCACTCCTTTATATACGGGGGCAGGGGCACCCCATAGACACACAAGTTGATCTTCGTGATCGTTCCTTAGCCGTGTGCGGTGCCCCCCTCCACGATATTACACATCGGTCATATTGTAGCGGTGCTTAGGCGAAGCCCTGCGATAGTTGAACATCAAGATCGTCATCACGCCGTCATGCTGACGGAACTCCTCCCCGAAGCTTTGCTGGATCGGAGCCCGGGGTGCGTCATCGAGCTGTACGTGTGTCAAGAACTCGGAGGTGCCGGAGTAACGGTGCTTGGATCGGTTGGACCGGGAAGACGTACGACTACTTCCTCTACATTGCGTCAACGCTTCCGCTTCGGTCTACGAGGGTACGTAGACAACACTCTCCCCTCTCGTTGCTATGCATCACCATGATCTTGCGTGTGCGTAGGAAATTTTTGAAATTACTATGTTCCCCAACAGTGGCATCCGAGCCTAGGTTTTATGTGTTGATGTTATATGCACGAGTAGAACACAAGTGAGTTGTGGGCGATATAAGTCATACTGCTTACCAGCATGTCATACTTTGGTTCGGCGGTATTGTTGGATGAAGCGGCCCGGACCGACATTACGCGTACGCTTACGCGAGACTGGTTCTACCGCCGTGCTTTGCACACAGGTGGCTGGCGGGTGTCAGTTTCTCCAACTTTAGTTGAACCGAGTGTGGCTACGCCCGGTCCTTGCGAAGGTTAAAACAACACTGACTTGACAAACTATCGTTGTGGTTTTGATGCGTAGGTAAGATTGGTTCTTGCTTAAGCCCGTAGCAGCCACGTAAAATTTGCAACAACAAAGTAGAGGACGTCTAACTTGTTTTTGCAGGGCATGTTGTGATGTGATATGGTCAAGACATGATGCTAAATTTTAAAGTATGAGATGATCATGTTTTGTAACCGAGTTATCGGCAACTGGCAGGAGCCATATGGTTGTCGCTTTATTGTATGCAATGCAATCGCCCTGTAATGCTTTACTTTATCACTAAGCGGTAGCGATAGTCATAGTAGCATGAAATTGGCGAGACGACAATGATGCTACGATGGAGATCAAGGTGTCGCGCCGGTGACGATGGTGATCATGATGGTGCTTCGGAGATGGAGATCACAAGCAGAAGATGATGATGGCCATATCATATCACTTATATTGATTGCATGTGATGTTTATCTTTTATGCATCTTATCTTGCTTTGATTGACGGTAGCATTTTAAGATGATCTCTCACTAATTATCAAGAAGTGTTCTCCCTGAGTATGCATCGTTGCGAAAGTTCTTCCTGCTGAGACACCACGTGATGATCGGGTGTGATAGGCTCTACGTTCAAATACAACGGGTGCAAAACAGTTGCACACGCGGAATACTCAGGTTAAACTTGACGAGCCTAGCATATAACAGATATGGCCTAGGAACACGGAGACCGAAAGGTCGAGCGTGAATCATATAGTAGATATGATCAACATAGTGATGTTCACCATTGAAACTACTCCATCTCACGTGATGATCGGACATGGTTTAGTTGATATGGATCACGTGATCACTTAGAAGATTAGAGGGATGTCTATCTAAGTGGGAGTTCTTAAGTAATATGATTAATTGAACTTTAATTTATCATGAACTTAGTCCTAGTAGTATTAGCATATCTATGTTGTAGATCAATAGCTCGCGTTGTTGCTTCCCTGTGTTTATTTTGATATGTTCCTAGAGAAAATTGTGTTGAAAAATGTTAGTAGCAATGATGCGGATTGGATCCGTGATCTGAGGTTTATCCTCATTGCTGCACAGAAGAATTATGTCCTTGATGCACCGCTAGGTGACGGACCTATTGCAGGAGCAGATGCAGACGTTATGAACGTTCGGCTAGCTCAATATGATGACTACTTGATAGTTTAGTGCATCATGCTTAATGGCTTAGAATCGGGACTTCAAAGACGTTTTGAACGCCATGGACCATATGAGATGTTCCAGGAGTTGAAGTTAATACTTCAAGCAAATACCCGAGTTGAGAGATATGAAGTCTCCAACAAGTTCTATAGCTAAAAGATGGAGGAGAATCGCTCAACTAGTGAGCATGTGCTCAGATTGTCTGGGTACTACAATAGCTTGAATCAAGTGGGAGTTAATCTTCCAGATAAGATAGTGATTGACAGAATTCTCTAGTCACCATCACCAAGTTAGTAGAACTTCGTGATGAACTATGATATGCAAGGGATAATGGAAACGATTCCCAAGCTCTTCGTAATGCTGAAATTGACGAAGGTAGAAATCGAGAAAAACATCAAGTGTTGATGGTTGACAAGATCACTAGTTTCAAGAAAAGGGCAAAGGGAAAAAGGGGAACTTCAAAAGGAACAGCAAGCAAGTTGCTGCTCAAGTGAAGAAGCCCAAGTCTGGACCTAAGCCTGAGACTGAGGGCTTCTACTGCAAAGGGACTGGTCACTAGAAGTGGAACTACACCAAGTAATTGGTGGATAAGAAGGATGGCAAAGTAAACAAAGGTATATTGGATATACATGTTATTGATGTGTACTTTACTAGTGTTTATAGCAACCCCTCGGTATTTGATACTGGTTCAGTTGCTAAGAGTAGTAACTCGAAACAGGAGTTGCAGAATAAACAGAGACTAGTTAAGGGTGAAGTGACGATGAGAGTTGGAAGTGGTTCCAAGATTGATATGTGTTGGAAATATGCCCTAGAGGCAATAATAAAAGCATTATTATTATATTTCCTTATTCATGATAATTGTCTTTATTCGTGCTATAATTGTGTTATCCGGAAATTGTAATACATGTGTGAATAACAGACAACAATATGTCCCTAGTGAGCCTCTAGTTGACTAGCTCGTTGATCGACAGATAGTCATGGTTTCCTGACTATGGACATTGGATGTCATTGATAACGAGATCACATCATTAGGATAATGATGTGATGGACAAGACCCAATCCTAAACATAGCATAAGATCGCATAGTTCGTTTGCTAAAGTTTTCCAATGTCAAGTATCCTTTCCTTAGACCATGAGATCGTGCAACTCCCGGATACCGCGGGAGTGCTTTGGGTGTGCCAAACGTCACAACGTAACTGGGTGACTATAAAGGTATACTACGGGTATCTCCGAAAGTGTCTGTTGGGTTGACACGGATCGAGACTGGGATTTGTCACTCCGCTTGACGGAGAGGTATCACCGGGCCCTCTCGGTAATGCATCATCATAATGAGCTCAATGTGATCAAAGTGTTTGATCACGGGATCATGCATTACGGTACGAGAAAAGTGACTTGCCAGTAACGAGATTGAACGAGGTATTGGGATACCGACGACCGAATCTCGGGCAAGTAAAATACCGATTGACAAAGGGAATCGTATACGGGATTAATTGAATCCTCGACATCGTGGTTCATCCGATGAGATCATCGTGGAGCATGTGGGAGCCAACATGGGTATCCAGATCCCGCTGTTGGTTATTGCCCGAGAGCCGTCTCGGTCATGTCTGCATGTCTCCCGAACCCGTAGGGTCTACACACTTAAGGTTCAGTGACGCTAGGGTTGTGAAGATATGTATATGCAGTAACCCGAATGTTGTTCGGAGTCCCGGATGAGATCCCGGACGTCACGAGGAGTTTCGGAATGGTTCGGAGGTAAAGAATTATATATAGAAAGTGCTGTTTTGGCCATCGGGACAAGTTTCGGGGTTATCGGTATTGTACCGGGACCACCGGATGGTTCCGGGGGTCCACCGGGTGGGGCCACCTGCCTCGGAGGGGCCCCATGGGCTGTATGAGGAAGGGAACCAGCCCAAAGTGGGCTGGTGCGCCTCCCCCCAAGGGCCCATGCGCCTAGGGTTGGGGGGGGAACCCTAAAGGGGGCGCCCCCCTTGCTTGGGGGGCAAGTCCCCCTCCCTGGCCGCCGCCCCCCTAGGAGATTCCATCTCCTAGGGCCGGCGCCCCCCCCCAAGGGGCTATATAAAAGGGGGAGGGGAGGGGGGCTGCGCACCCTTTGCCCTGGCGCCTCCCTCTCCCTCTCCAACACCTCCTCCTCCGTAGAGCTCGGCGAAGCCCTGTCGGAGTACTGCGGCTCCACCATCACCACGCCGTCGTGCTGCTGCTGGTGTCTTCTTCCCCAACCTCTCCTTTGCCTTGCTGGATCAAGAAGAAGGAGACGTTACGCTGACCGTACGTGTGTTGAACACGGAGGTGCCGTGCTTTCGGTGCTAGGATCTCCGATGATTTGGATCACGGTGTGTACGACTACTTCATCCCCGTTCGTTGAACGCTTCCGCTCACGATCTACAAAGTGGTATGTAGATGCAATCTCTCTCCCATGACTCGTTGCTAGATGAACTCATAGATGGATCTTGGTGAAACCGTAGGAAAAATTTTAATTTTCTGCAACGTTCCCCAACAGTGGCATCATGAGCTAGGTCTATGCGTAGTTCTCTATTGCACGAGTAGAACACAATTTGTTGTGGGCGTAGATGTTGTCAACTTTTCTTGCCGCTACTAGTCTTATCTTGCTTCAGCGGTATTGTGGGATGAAGCGGCCCGGACCAACCTTACACGTACGCTTACGTGAGACCGGTTCCACCGACTAACATGCACTAGTTGCATAAGGTGGCTGGCGGGTGTCTGTCTCTCCCACTTTAGTTGGAGCGGATTCGATGAAAAGGGTCCTTATGAAGGGTAAATAGAAGTTGACAAATCACGTTGTGGTTTTCACGTAGGTAAGAAAACATTCTTGCTAGAACCCTAATTCAGCCACGTAAAACTTGCAACAACAATTAGAGGACGTCTAACTTGTTTTTGCAGCAAGTGCTTTGTGATATGATATGGCCAAAAGTTGTGATGAATGATGAATGATCTATATGTGATGTATGAGATGTTCATGCTATTGTAATAGGAATCACGACTTGCATGTCGATGAGTATGACAACCGGCAGGAGCCATAGGAGTTGTCTTTATTTTTTTGTATGACCTGCGTGTCATTGAGAAACGCCATGTAAATTACTTTACTTTATTGCTAAACGCGTTAGCCATAGTAGTAGAAGTAATAATTGGCGAGCAACTTCATGGAGACACGATGATGGAGATCATGATGATGGAGATCATGGTGTCAAGCCGGCGACAAGATGTTCATGGAGCCCCAAGATGGAGATCAAAGGAGCTATGTGATATTGGCCATATCATGTCACGTTTATTATTTGATTGCATGTGATGTTTATCATGTTTTGCATCTTGTTTACTTAGAACGACGGTAGTAAATAAGATGATCCCTCATAATAATTTCAAGAAAGTGTTCCCCCTAACTGTGCACCGTTGCGACAGTTCGTTGTTTCGAAGCACCACGTGATGATCGGGTGTGATAGATTCTAACGTTCACATACAACGGGTGTAAGACAGATTTACACACGCAAAACACTTAGGTTGACTTGACAAGCCTAGCATGTACAGACATGGCCTCGGAACACAGAAGACCGAAAGGTCGAGCATGAGTCGTATATAAGATACGATCAACATGAAGATGTTCACCGATGTTGACTAGTCCGTCTCACGTGATGATCGGACACGGCCTATTTGACTCGGATCATGTAATACTTAGATGACTAGAAGAGGGATGTCTATCTAAGTGGGAGTTCATTAAATAATTTGATTAAATGAACTTTATTATCATGAACTTAGTCTAAAATATTTACAATATGTCTTGTAGATCAAATGGCCAACGTAGTCCTCAACTTCAACGTGTTCCTAGAGAAAACCAAGCTGAAAGACGATGGTAGCAACTATACGGACTGGGTCCGGAACCTGAGGATCATCCTCATAGCTGCCAAGAAAGATTATGTCCTACGAGCACCGCTGGGTGATGCACCTATTCTCCCTGCAGAACAAGACGTTATGAACGCTTGGCAGTCACGCTGCGATGATTACTCCCTCGTTCAGTGCGGCATGCTTTACAGCTTAGAGCCGGGGCTCCAAAAGCGTTTTGAGAGACATGGAGCATATGAGATGTTCGAAGAGCTGAAAATGGTTTTCCAAGCTCATGCCCGGGTCGAGAGATATGAAGTCTCCGACAAATTCTTTAGCTGTAAGATGGAGGAAAATGGCTCTGTCAGTGAACACATACTCAAGATGTCTGGGTTGCACAACCGCTTGACTCAACTGGAAGTTAACCTCCCGGATGAAGCGGTCATTGACAGAATCCTCCAGTCGCTTCCACCTAGCTACAAGAGCTTTGTGATGAACTACAATATGCAGGGGATGGTAAAGACCATTCCTGAGGTATATGCTATGCTGAAATCAGCAGAGGTAGAAATCAAGAAGGAGCATCAAGTGTTGATGGTGAATAAAACCACTAAGTTCAAGAAGGGCAAGGGTAAAAAGAACTTCAAGAAGGACGGCAAGGAAGTTGCCGCGCCCGGTAAGCAAGTTGCCGGGAAGAAGCCAAAGAATGGACCCAAGCCCGAGACTGAGTGCTTTTATTGCAAGGGAAGTGGTCACTGGAAGCGGAACTGCCCCAAATACTTAGCGGACAAGAAGGCCGGCAAAACAAAAGGTATATGTGATATACATGTAATTGATGTGTACCTTACCAGTACTCGTAGTAGCTCTTGGGTATTTGATACCGGTGCAGTTGCTCACATTTGTAACTCAAAACAGGAGCTGCGGAATAAATGGAGACTGGCGAAGGACGAGGTGACGATGCGCGTCGGGAATGGTTCCAAGGTCGATGTGATCGCCGTCGGCACGCTGCCTCTACATTTACCTACGGGATTAGTTTTAAACCTCAATAATTGTTATTTAGTGCCATGTTTGAGCATGAACATTGTGTCTGGATCTCGTTTAATTCGAGATGGCTACTCATTTAAATCCGAGAATAATGGTTGTTCTATTTATATGAGAGATATGTTTTATGGTCATGCTCCGATGGTTAATGGTTTATTCTTAATGAATCTCGTACGTGATGATACTCATATTCATAGTGTGAATACCAAAAGAGTTAAAGTTGATAACAATAGTCCCACATGTTTGTGGCACTGCCGCCTTGGTCACATAGGTGTCAAACGCATGAAGAAGCTCCATGCAGATGGACTTTTAGAGTCTCTTGATTATGAATCATTTGACATGTGCGAACCATGCCTCATGGGTAAAATGACCAAGACTCCGTTCTCAGGAACAATGGAGCGAGCAACCAACTTATTGGAAATCATACATACCGATGTGTGCGGTCCAATGAGTGTTGAGGCTCACGGTGGCTATCGTTATGTTCTCACCCTCACTGATGACTTGAGTAGATATGGGTATGTCTACTTAATGAAACACAAGTCTGAGACCTTTGAAAAGTTCAAGGAATTTCAGAGTGAGGTTGAAACTCAACGTGAGAGAAAGATCAAGTTTCTACGATCAGATCGTGGAGGAGAATACTTGAGTCACGAATTTGGCACACACTTAAGAAAATGTGGAATAGTTTCACAACTCACGCCGCCTGGAACACCTCGGCGTAATGGTGTGTCCGAACGTCGTAATCGCACTCTATTAGATATGGTGCGATCTATGATGTCTCTTACCGACTTACCGCTATCTTTTTGGGGCTATGCTTTAGAGACTGCCGCATTCACTTTAAATAGGGCTCCGTCGAAATCCGTTGAGACGACACCGTATGAATTATGGTTTGGGAAGAAACCTAAGTTGTCGTTTCTAAAAGTTTGGGGATGTGATGCTTATGTCAAGAAACTTCAACCTGAAAAGCTCGAACCCAAGTCGGAAAAATGCGTCTTCATAGGATACCCTAAAGAAACTGTTGGGTATACCTTCTACCTCAGATCCGAAGGCAAGATCTTTGTTGCCAAAAATGGATCCTTTCTAGAGAAAGAGTTTCTCTCGAAAGAAGTAAGTGGGAGGAAAGTAGAACTTGATGAAGTGTTACCTCTTGAACCGGAAAATGGCGAAACTCAAGAAAACGTTCCTGAGGTGCCTGCACCGACTAGAGAGGAAATTAATGATGATGATCAAGATACTTCCAATCAAGCTCCTACTGAAATCCAAAGGTCCACAAGGACACGTTCCGCACCAGAGTGGTACGGCAACCCTGTCTTGGAAATCATGTTGTTAGACAACGGTGAACCTTCGAACTATGAGGAAGCAATGGCGGGCCCGGATTCCGACAAATGGCTGGAAGCCATGAAATCCGAGATAGGATCCATGTATGAAAACGAAGTATGGACTTTGACTGACTTGCCCGTTGAGCGGCGAGCCATAGAAAATAAATGGATCTTTAAGAAGAAGACAGACGCGGATGGTAATGTGACCATCTATAAAGCTCGGCTTGTCGCTAAGGGTTATCGACAAGTTCAAGGGGTTGACTATGATGAGACTTTCTCACCGGTAGCGAAGCTGAAGTCCGTCCGAATCATGTTAGCAATTGCCGCATTCTATGATTATGAAATATGGCAAATGGACGTCAAAACGGCATTCCTTAATGGTTTCCTTAAGGAAGAATTGTATATGATGCAGCCGGAAGGTTTTGTCGATCCTAAGAATGCTGACAAGGTGTGCAAGCTCCAACGCTCGATTTATGGGCTGGTGCAAGCATCTCGGAGTTGGAACATTCGCTTTGATGAGATGATCAAAGCGTTTGGGTTTACGCAGACTTATGGAGAAGCTTGCGTTTACAAGAAAGTGAGTGGGAGCGCTGTAGCATTTCTCATATTATATGTAGACGACATACTTTTGATGGGAAATGATATAGAACTCTTGGACAGCATTAAGGCCTACTTGAATAAGAGTTTTTCAATGAAGGACCTTGGAGAAGCTGCTTATATATTAGGCATCAAGATCTATAGAGATAGATCGAGACGCCTCATAGGTCTTTCACAAAGCACATACCTTGATAAAATATTGAAGAAGTTCAATATGGATCAATCTAAGAAAGGGTTCTTACATGTGTTACAAGGTGTGAAATTGAGCTCAGCTCAATGTCCGACCACGGCAGAAGATATAGAAGAGATGAGCGTCATCCCCTATGCCTCAGCCATAGGTTCTATTATGTATGCCATGCTGTGTACCAGACCTGATGTAAACCTTGCCGTAAGTTTGGTGGGAAGGTACCAAAGTAATCCCGGCAAGGAACACTGGACAACGGTCAAGAATATCCTGAAGTACCTGAAAAGGACTAAGGAAATGTTTCTCGTTTATGGAGGTGACGAAGAGCTCGTCGTAAAGGGTTACGTCGACGCTAGCTTCGACACAGATCTGGATGACTCTAAGTCACAAACCGGATACGTGTATATTTTGAATGGTGGGGCAGTAAGCTGGTGCAGTTGCAAGCAGAGCGTTGTGGCGGGATCTACATGTGAAGCGGAGTACATGGCAGCCTCGGAGGCAGCACATGAAGCAATTTGGGTGAAGGAGTTCATCACCGACCTCGGAGTCATACCCAATGCGTCGGGGCCAATCAAGCTCTTCTGTGACAACACTGGAGCTATTGCACTTGCAAAGGAGCCCAGGTTTCACAAGAAGACCAGGCACATCAAGCGTCGCTTCAACTCCATTCGTGAAAATGTTCAAGATGGAGACATAGAAATTTGTAAAGTGCACACGGATCTGAATGTCGCAGATCCGTTGACTAAACCTCTCCCTAAGGCAAAACATGATCAGCACCAGAACTCTATGGGTGTTCGATTCATCACAATGTAACTAGATTATTGACTCTAGTGCAAGTGGAAGACTGTTGGAAATATGCCCTAGAGGCAATAATAAAAGCATTATTATTATATTTCCTTATTCATGATAATTGTCTTTATTCGTGCTATAATTGTGTTATCCGGAAATCGTAATACATGTGTGAATAACAGACAACAATATGTCCCTAGTGAGCCTCTAGTTGACTAGCTCGTTGATCGACAGATAGTCATGGTTTCCTGACTATGGACATTGGATGTCATTGATAACGAGATCACATCATTAGGAGAATGATGTGATGGACAAGACCCAATCCTAAACATAGCATAAGATCGCATAGTTCGTTTGCTAAAGTTTTCCAATGTCAAGTATCCTTTCCTTAGACCATGAGATCGTGCAACTCCCGGATACCGTAGGAGTGCTTTGGGTGTGCCAAACGTCACAACGTAACTGGGTGACTATAAAGGTATACTACGGGTATCTCCGAAAGTGCCTGTTGGGTTGACACGGATCAAGACTGGGATTTGTCACTCCGCTTGACGGAGAGGTATCACCGGGCCCTCTCGGTAATGCATCATCATAATGAGCTCAATGTGATCAAAGTGTTTGATCATGGGATCATGCATTACGGTATGAGAAAAGTGACTTGCCGGTAACGAGATTGAACGAGGTATTGGGATACTGACGATCGAATCTCGGGCAAGTAAAATACCGATTGACAAAGGGAATCGTATACGGGATTAATTGAATCCTCGACATCGTGGTTCATCTGATGAGATCATCGTGGAGCATGTGGGAGCCAACATGGGTATCCAGATCCCGCTGTTGTTTATTGCCCGAGAGCCGTATCGGTCATGTCTGCATGTCTCCCGAACCCGTAGGGTCTACACACTTAAGGTTCGGTGACGCTAGGGTTGTGAAGATATGTATATGCAGTAACCCGAATGTTGTTCGGAGTCCCGGATGAGATCCCGGACGTCACGAGGAGTTTCGGAATGGTTCGGAGGTAAATCATTATATATAGAAAGTGCTGTTTTGGCCATCGGGACAAGTTTCGGGGTTATCGATATTGTACCGGGACCACCGGAGGGTTCCGGGGGTCCACCGGGTGGGGCCACCTGCCTCGGAGGGGCCCCATGGGCTGTATGAGGAAGGGAACCAGCCCAAAGTGGGCTGGTGCGCCTCCCCCCAAGGGCCCATGCGCCTAGGGTTGGGGGGGAACCCTAAAGGGGGCGCCCCCTTGCTTGGGGGGCAAGTCCCCCTCCCTGGCCGCCGCCCCCCCTAGGAGATTCCATCTCCTAGGGCCGGCGCCCCCCCAAGGGGCTATATAAAAGGGGGAGGGGAGGGGGGCTGCGCACCCTTTGCCCTGGCGCCTCCCTCTCCCTCTCCAACACCTCCTCCTCCTCCGTAGAGCTCGGCGAAGCCCTGTCGGAGTACTGCGGCTCCACCATCACCATGCCGTCGTGCTGCTGCTGGAGTCTTCTTCCCCAACCTCTCCTTTGCCTTGCTGGATCAAGAAGAAGGAGACGTTACGCTGACCGTACGTGTGTTGAACGCGGAGGTGCCGTGCTTTCGGTGCTAGGATCTCCGGTGATTTGGATCACGGTGTATACGACTACTTCATCCCCGTTCGTTGAACGCTTCCGCTCGCGATCTACAAAGTGGTATGTAGATGCAATCTCTCTCTCCCATGACTCGTTGCTAGATGAACTCATAGATGGATCTTGGTGAAACCGTAGGAAATTTTTTAATTTTCTGCAACGTTCCCCAACAATATGATCATCATCGTACACTCCCTATACTTTCGAGATTAGTGTTGAACCTAAATAAGTGTTATTTGGTGTTTGCGTTGAGCATGAATATGATTTGATCATGTTTATTGCAATACGATTATTCATTTAAGTAAGAGAATAAATTGTTGTTCTGTTTACATGAATAAAACCTTATATGGTTACACACCCAATGAAAATGGTTCATTGGATCTCGATCATAGTGATACACATATTCATAATATTGAAGCCAAAAGATGCAAAGTTAATAATGATAGTGCAACTTATTTGTGGCACTACCGTTTAAGTCATATTGGTGTAAAGCGCATGAAGAAACTCCATGCTGATGGGATTTTGGAATCACTTGATTATGAATCACTTGATGCTTGCGAACCATGTCTCTTGGGCAAGATGACTAAAACGCCGTTCTCCGGAACAATGGAGCAAGCAACAGATTTGTTGGAAATCATACATACTGATGTATGTGGTCCGATGAATATTAAAGCTCGCGACAAGTATCATTATTTTATGACCTTCACAGATGATTTAAGCAGATATGAGTATATCTACTTAATGAAGTAAGAAGTCTGAAACTTTTGAAAAGTTCATATAATTTCAGAGTGAAGTGGAAAATCATCGTAACAAGAAAATAAAGTTTCTACGATCTGATCGTGGAGAAGAGTATTTGAGTTACGAGTTTGGTCTTAAGTTAAAACAATGTGAAATAGTTTCACTACTCACGCCACCTGGAACACCACAGCATAATCGTGTGTCCGAACGTCATAACCGTACTTCATTGGATATAGTACAATCTATGATGTTTCTTACAGATTTACCAACATCGTTTTGGGGTTATGCATTAAAGACAGCTGCATTCACGTTAAAAAGGGGCACCATCTAAGTCCGTTGAGACGACACAATATGAACTATGGTTTGGCAAGAAACCAAAGTTGTCGTTTCTTAAAGTTTGGGGTTGTGATGCTTATATGAAAAGGTTTCATCCTGATAAGCTCAAACCCAAATCGGAGAAATATGTCTTCATAGGATACCCAACGGAGACTGTTGGGTACACCTTCTATCATAGATCCTAAGGAAAGACATTCGTTGCTTATAATGGATCCTTTCTAGAGAAGGAGTTTCTCTCGAAAAGAAGTGAGTGGGAGGAAAGTAGAACCTGATAAGGTAATTGTACCTTCTCCTTATTGGAAAGTAGTTCATCGCAGAAATCTGTTCCTGTGACTAATACACCAATTAGTGAGGAAGCTAATGATGATGATCATGTAACTTCAGAGCAAGTTACTACCGAACCTCGTAGGTAAACCAGAGTGAGATCCGCACCAATGTGGTACGGTAATCCTGTTCTGGAGGTCATGTTACTTGACCATGACGAACCTACGAACTATGAGGAAGCAATGATGAGCCCAGATTCCACGAAATGGTTTGAGGCCATGAAATCTGAGATGGGATCCATGTATGAAAACAAAGTATGGACTTTGGTTGACTTGCCCGATGATCGGCAAGCAATTGAAAATAAATGGATCTTCAAGAGAAAGACGGACACTGATAGTAGTGTTACTATCTACAAAGCTAGAATTGTCGCAAAAAAAGGTTTTCGACAAGTTCAAGGTGTTGACTACGATGAGAGTTTCTCACTCGTATATATGCTTAAGTCTGTCCGAATCATGTTAGCAATTGCCGCATTTTATGAAATCTGGCAAATGCATAAACAAAACTACATTCCTCAATGGATTTATTAAAGAAGAGTTGCATACAATGCAACTAGAAGGTTTTGTCGATCGTAAAGGTGTTAACAAAATATGCAAGCTCCAGCGATCCATCTATGGATTGGTGCAAGCATCTCGGAGTTGGAATATACGCTTTGATAAGTTGATCAAAGCATATAGTTTTATATAGACTTGCGGTGAAGCCTGTATTTACAAGAAAGTGAGTGGGAGCACTACAACATTTCAGATAAGTATATGTGAGTGACATATTGTTGATCGGAAATAATGTAGAATTATTCTGCAAAGCATAAAGGAGTGTTTGAAAGGAGTTTTTCAAAGAAAGACCTCGGTGAAGCTGCTTACATATTGAGCATCAAGATCTATAGAGATAGATCAAAATGCTTGATAAGTTTTCGATGAGTACATACCTTGACAAGATTTTGAAGTAGTTCAAAATGGAACGGTCAAAGAAAGAGTTCTTGCCTGTGTTACAAGGTGTGAAGTTGAGTAAGACTCAAAACCCGACCACGGCAGAAGATAGAATGAAAATGAAAGTCATTCCCTATGCCTTGGCCATAGGTTATATAAAATATGCCATACTGTGTACCAGATCTATTGTATACCCTACACTGATTTTGGCAAGGGAGTACAATAGTGATCTAGGAGTAGATCACTGGACAGCGGTCGAAATTATCCTTAGTGGAATAAGGATATGTTTCTCGATTATGGACGTGACAAAAAGGTTCGCCGTAAAGGGTTACGTCGATGCAAGTTTTTGACACCGATCTGGATGACTCTAAGTCTCGATCAAGATACATATTGAAAAGTGGGAGAAATTAGCTAAAGTAGCTCCTTGCAGAGCATTGTTGACATAGAAATTTGCAAAATACTTACGGATCTGAATGTGACAGACCCGTTGACTAAAATTATCTCACAAGCAAAACATGATCACACCTTAGTACTCTTTGGGTGTTAATCGCATAGCGATGCGAACTAGATTAGTGACTCTAGTAAACCCTTTGGGTGTTGATCACATATCGATGTGAACTATGGGTGTTAATCACATGGTGATGTGAACTATTGCTGTTAAATCACATGGTGATGTGAACTAGATTATTGACTCTAGTGCAAGTGGGAGACTAAAGGAAATATGCCCTAGAGGCAATAATAAAGTTATTATTTATTTCCTTATATCATGATAAATGTTTATTATTCATGCTAGAATTGTATTAGCCGGAAACATAATAAATGTGTGAATACATAAACAAACAGAGTGTCACTAGTATGCCTCTACTTGACTAGCTCATTAATCAAAGATGGTTATGTTTCCTAACCATAGACAAAGAGTTGTTATTTGATTAATGAGATCACATCATTAGGTGAATGATCTGATTGACTTGACCCATTCCGTTAGCTTAGCACTTGATCGTTTAGTTTGTTGCTATAGCTTTCTTCATGACTTATACATGTTCCTATGACTATGAGATTATGCAACTCCCGTTTACCGGAGGAACACTTTGTGTGCTACCAAACGTCACAACATAACTGGGTGATTATAAAGGTGCTCTACAGGTGTCTCCGAAGGTACTTGTTGGGTTGGCGTATTTCGAGATTAGGATTTGTCACTCCGAGTGTCGGAGAGGTATCTCTGGGCCCTCTCGGTAATGCACATCACTTAAGCCTTGCAAGCATTGTGGCTAATGAGTTAGTTGCGGGATGATGCATTACGGAACGAGTAAAGAGACTTGCCGGTAACGAGATTGAACTAGGTATTGGATACCGACGATCGAATCTCAGGCAAGTAACATACCGATGACAAAGGGAACAAACGTATGTTGTTATGCGGTCTGACTGATAAAGATCTTCGTAGAATATGTGGGAGCCAATATGAGCATCCAGGTTCCGCTATTGATTATTGACCGAGAATGGTTCTAGGTCATGTCTACATAGTTCTCGAACCCGTAGGGTCCGCACGCTTAAGGTTTCGATGACAGTTATATAATGAGTTTATGAGTTTTGATGTACCTAAGGAGTTCGGAGTCCCGGATGAGATCGGGGACATGACGAGGAGTCTCGAAATGGTCGAGATGTAAAGATCGACATATTGGACGACTATATTCGGACATCGGAAAGGTTCTGAGTGGTTCGGGTATTTTTCGGAGTACCGGGGAGTTACGGGAATACGGGGAAAAGTATTGGGCCTTATTGGGCCATACGGGAAAGAGAGAGGGGCTACCTAGGGCAGGCCGCGCGCCCCCCAAGGCCTAGTCCGAATTGGACTAGGGGAGGGGTTGTGCCCCCTCCTTCCTTCCCTTCTCCTTTCCTCTTCCTTGTCTCCTACTCCTACTACATGGAAGGACTCCTAGTTGGACTAGGAAAGGGGGAATCCTACTCCCGGTGGGACTAGGACTCCCTAGGGCGCGCCATAGAGAGGGCCGGCCCACCCCTCCTCCACTCCTTTATATACGGGGGCAGGGGCACCCCATAGACACACAAGTTGATCTTCGTGATCGTTCCTTAGCCGTGTGCGGTGCCCCCCTCCACGATATTACACATCGGTCATATTGTAGCGGTGCTTAGGCGAAGCCCTGCGACAGTTGAACACCAAGATCGTCATCACGCCGTCGTGCTGACGGAACTCCTCCCCGAAGCTTTGCTGGATCGGAGCCCGGGGTGCGTCATCGAGCTGTACGTGTGTCAAGAACTCGGAGGTGCCGGAGTAACGGTGCTTGGATCGGTTGGACCGGGAAGACGTACGACTACTTCCTCTACGTTGCGTCAACGCTTCCGCTTCGGTCTACGATGGTACGTAGAAAACACTCTCCCCTCTCGTTGCTATGCATCACCATGATCTTGCGTGTGCGTAGGAAATTTTTAAAATTACTACGTTCCCCAACAGTTGTTTGGTTAGCCTAGTTTCAAAAACTACCCTTTCAGATCAGCCAGATAACCCTGTGTGGTCCCTGGAATCAAATGGTCAATACTCTGTTAGGTCATTCTATAAACTGATCAACTTTGGGGGGATTTCCTCTGAGATTAAAGATTCTATCTAGAAAATCAAATTCCCTCCAAATATCCATGTCTTTTTATGGCTGATGTATAATAATAAAAGCCTTACTAGGGGCAATTTAGCCAAAAGAAGACAAGTTGAAGGTAAAACTTGTGTTTTTTGTGCTAAATTGGAATCTATCCAACATCTTCTGTTTGACTGCATTGTTGCATCTAATGTTTGGTCTGTGGTTGCCGAAGCACTTGGCATTCCCCCTCCTGTCTCATTTTTATCCTTGACTTCTTTCTGGAAGAGGAAAAAACAATATGAAGCTGTGAATATGGTTACTTCTGCTACCTTGTGGTGCTTATGGCGGTTACGCAATGACTTTGTATTTCAGGGGGAAAGATGGCGAGATATACGCTGTGTGTTGGGTCAGGTGGCGGCAACAATCAGGCAATGGAAGATCCTATCTTCAGAGGCCCAGGGTGCTCTACTTCTCCGGTGCTTAAGGCTTTTGAAGCGTCAAAGAGGGGAACTGCTTAGGATTGCTTGGGATTAGTGTTTGGGTAATGAGTGAGTTAGCATCTGTTGTGTAATATGCTGAGTCTGACTCTCTTATGGGATGTAATAGGGGTAGTAGAAACCCTGATGTATGTTGTTCTGTGACAGCTACTTTTGGTTGTCGCCGAGAGCTATTCAACAGTCTGGTCTCTGTCGTTGCCTTGGCTTAATAAAGTTGGGGCGGGGGGCGACCCCTCTCTTTTCAAAAAAAAAACAAAATCCCCCTCGCTCCTGCCTCACTCCCACGAGCGATGGGCGGATCGGGGAACTGCCCACCGTCGGTCTCATCCCCTACCCTCCCCTTGCTATTGAGCATGGTAGGTGGCGGCTACACCAGGGCAGCTTCTCCTCTCCGTTTGGTTGATAATGGCGTGGGACGTTGCCCCTGAGCAGCAGCGCGGCAACGGGATGGGGGCATTGGTGGCATCGGTGCACGGGGGTGGTGTGGTGGTTTCGGGTTGCGGGAGCCCGTGGCGGTGGTAGTGGTTCGATTTGACTCAGCCACATCTGGTCGCACGCAGCTGCAGGTGGCGCTGAGCGCCTTCCTAGTGAGATCTAAGCTCGTCTGGTGCGGGTGACTTAGGTGTCGGCGGTGGCTTAGGTGCCAGCTACCAGCGCGACTCCTCCTATCTTATAGGAGGGCCGGATGAGGGAAAAAGGCTCTACTGTGGGTTACAATGGGGCTTGAAGATTGCGTGGGGCATCGGTAGTCCAACTTAATTGTTGCACTACCATTGCATCCATTTCAAGCGGTGACCACGCCAATTTACATGTAATTCAGGTGGCCACCATGGCACTGGCATTTAGTTCAGGCAGTAACCATGCCATTTTGCATGCAATTCAGGTGGTCACCACAGCACTGGCATCCAATTTCAGGCGTGACCGCATTGGCATGCAATTCAGGCGGTCACCACACAACTAGCATAATTTCAGGTGGTGATCATGGCCATGGGATGGCACCCTAGATTAATAACAACATGCGACTAGAAATGGAAGACGTGTCATAAACATGGTTCATGTGTATCCACTCATATATGATCCAACTAGTTAAGTGCAAATTCTTAAGTGGTTAGGTCCTTGGTTCGACGCCAAGTCCTTAATATTTGTTTGCTAATGATTTGTTTTTCTGTCACTGTCAAGTGGCGCCACATGGGGAAAATGTTGGGGCTGGACAGCAACAATGCACTGCACAAATTCACCGACACGGCAAATATGCACACTACACAGCCCCCTCCACTTGTGATGAACTTTGAGGACAACCCGCCGGTCTCGTCCCCTACCCTCCCCTTGCTATTGAGCATGGTAGGTGGCGGCTACACCAGGGCAGCTTCTCCTCTCCGTTTGGTTGATAATGGCGTGGGACGTTGCCCCTGAGCAGCAGCGCGGCAACGGGATGGGGGCATTGGTGGCATCGGTGCACGGGGGGTGGTGTGGTGGTTTCGGGTTGCGGGAGCCCGTGGCGGTGGTCACTAGTAGAAAACAGGCCTATTGTCCCGGTTCGTAAGGGCCTTTAGTCCCGGTTCCTAAACCGGGACTAAAGGGTCGTTACTGATACCCTCACCCTTTAGTCTCGGTTCAAACCAGAACCGGGACAGATGGGCCTCCACGTGGCCTGTGCGTTGAGCCCAGGCAGGAGGGCCTTTGGTCCCGGTTGGTAGCACCAACCGGGACCAATAGGCATCCACGCGTCAGCATTTCTGTGGCTGGGGTTTTTGGTTTTTTTGAAAGGGAGGAGGGGGTTTGGGGATTTTGGGGGGTTAATTTAGGTATTTCATATATTGTGTTAGCTAGATAGCTAATTAACAGAGAGAAGTGTCCTCTCTTATGTCCGTGCTTGGTCGACGTTACATACTAAACATACGTATAGAGAAGACTAGGCATATGCTAGCTAGTAAGCAAACGAAGGAAACAGAAGATCGTCATGAACATATATGCATACAGAGAGAAGTGATATCGACCACATCTCCTTCTCCGAGAGATTGGTCGAACAACAAGTTCTCGTATATCTATCGTCCGACACTACCGGCTACATATATACAATAATTATCTTTTACAAATATAATCTCTTAAATTATGGACGCCTGGTCCACATAGTATTCTCCGTCTTCAGCGATCACGTGGTCAAGAAAGAATGCCGCCAATTCCTCTTGAATTGCTCGCATGCGATCTGGTCCTAGGAGTTCATTCCGCTGCCGAAACATCTAATTTGAAGAAGGGGGTCAATACACACACACACACACACACACACACATATATATATATATATATATATATATATATGAATGAATGAAACTCAACACAAATGATGGTAATAAACAAAAATTGTGAATATTATTTCTTACGCACTTCATATTGTTTCTCAGAGTACCCGCCCCGCTCACAGGTCGTGTGGCGCATGGACTCGCAGACGTAGTATCCACAGAAATCATTTCCTTGTTCCTGCCACAACCACTTTACAAGAAATAGAGGTCAATTAAACAGATAAGCAAGAATGCCAAATGGTATTGATGAAACTAGCGCTTGAATCAATAGCTAGGAGACGCGCGGAACATGGTACTATAGTACTTACTTTCGGGTATCTAAATTCCAGCTCCTTCGGGAGTCCCGGGGAATTTGTGCTGAATTTTCTCCAAACACTGCCAGACAAAAGAAAACAATTACTTGATATCACGAAATGAACAAATTTGCTGATATGGTGGATAATGATCGATTTAACTTACTTCTTTAGGATTTTAATCATGTCCGCATACTCCTCGGGATCTTTTCGTCTCGAGTCCAAGACAGTTACTACTCCCTTCTCAAGCCTAATCTCCAGGAGAATATAGTGGAAACTGCGCACGCATGCATAACTCATCAATTACAGTACTATACCTGGACTAATATACAAGGGAAACCGAATATGCACAAGACAACACTCACTTGAAGTTGTAAGGAAAGAGTATTATATCTTTGTGTTCATTTATTTCGAATGATCGTAGCAAGTTGGCCTCGGTTTCTGCGGCATGATCTTTAACCTGAACTGCATCTATGAGATTTGTGTTAATGAACCCAATATCACCGGTTTGTCTTTTCTTCAATTCGGCGATCTTCAATCTGCATAATATAGTGAGGATAATTATAAATACATGCAATGAAAGAGCTGAGCTATATAGAGAGACTTAATGACAGAAGTAGTAGTAGTAGTACTTACAGACAGTAGCAGGTGACCGTTGTTTTATCGAGGGCCAATTGATTGAAGAACTGATAGAAATCCTCAAATGGAACATGCAACAGTCCAATTCCAACAAGGTCATGCTCCGGTTTAACTCTCACATACAAAGTACTCCTTCCTCCTGACTCTCTGCAGGTTTTCATGTATCAATCATGCAATCTTCGCATCATCGTTGTTAGAGATCTTTCATCTTCGACGAGAGGCTTCCCGTACTCGTATCTTTGTATCTGCACGTCCAGGAAACCATAATCTACATCGTCGGGCAGGTAATCGTCAGGATTGTTATAACCGGGCGCCATCCTCGGATCGACGCTAGGCACCTTGAGCGGGGGCCACGATTGCTTTGCTTGTTCGCCGAGCTGGGCAATTTGTTTCCCAGCTCCTCGTCGTTCATTTAGCCTTTTATCACTGACTGTACTTCCCGACCGCGACGCTTCGGCCCATGTCTTTGCAATAATGCGCTCATAGTTGCCTTTCGGCGGAGACTTGGGTGGTTTTGCCAGGACAGCCAGAGTGCGCTTCACTTTCACCCGATCTAGCTTCTCCTTCGGAGGTGGATTTCTCTTTGCTTTCAACCCTTTAAACCAGTCATCCACCTCGGTTTGCGCGATCCTCGTGTTCTCCTCCGGGGTCCTCTCGTATGGTAACTTCTCTGGAGTCTTGAGAGAAGGACCGAATCTGTATTTGCTCCTGCCTCTGGCTGTACTGCTAGACGCCGGCAGCGCAGACGGAGCGGTAGTCTTCTTGACTTGCTTACGAGGCGGAGGAGAAGGACTACGACGCGCCGGAGCAGCTGCCGGTGCGGCGGCGGGTCTCTTCCGCCCTTGCTGACGAGGCGGAGAAGGAGGAGGCTGGCTGCTCGGGCGCGCCGTCGCAGGCGGAGGAGGCGGAGTGCCGCCACGCGCCGGAGAAGCAGCCGGCCGAGGGCCCTGGTCGTCACTCGCTGGAGGAGGAGGCGGTGGAGGAGGCGGAGTGCCCTGACTCGCCGGAGGAGGAGGAGGAGGAGGCGGAGGCGTCCAGTTCGGAAGGTTGATGAGCTCCTTCCGCCATAGGCATGGAGTCTTCAGAGCAGAACCCAGCCGAGTCTCCCCTTCTCCGGTAGGGTGGTCAAGCGAGAGGTCCTCAAATCCCTCCGTTATTTCATCCACCATCACCTTAGCATATCCTTCTGGAATCGGTCGGCAGTGAAAAGTTGCGCCGGGTTCATTAGGAAAAACAGAGCCAACAGCCGCCTTGACCTTCAAATTCATCCATTGCGTCATAAGGTGGCAAATTTGAGCCTCCGTGATAGCATCCACGGGATAGCTGGCAGGAGGCGTCGAGACAAGCTCCGGCTGAAGCAGCCCGGTGGAAGCCATGTTGCTTCTCCGCTGAGATGGCGGGGTAGCTTCAGGGGAAGCTTCGGCAGGTCGGTTGCTGCGATTTGCTTCTCGTTCCTCTATCCCGAGTACCCTTGCTTTAAGCGCCTGCAGTTCGGATTGTTGCACTTGCTTCCTCCTCTCCTGGCTTTTGTAACCGCCTGCGTCCGGAAACCCAACCTTCCACGAAATGGAGCCTGGCATGCCTCGTGTCCGTCCAGGGTGCTCAGGATTCTCGAGGGCCTTTGTGAGCTCGTCGTTCTCTCTGTCTGGAAGGAACGTCCCTTCCTGCGCTGCTTTGATATAGTACCGAAGGTTCTTCAAGGGAATGTCACGTTGCTCGTCCGTCCAAATGCACTTCCCTGTTACAGGGTCCAAGGTTCCGCCAGCCCCGAAGAACCAAGTCCGGCAACGGTCTGGCCAGCTCATTGTCTCTGGTTCGATCCCTTTTTCAACCAGATCATTCTCAGCCTTGGCCCACTTAGGCCGGGCTACCAGGTAGCCACCTGACCCCGTGTGATGGTGATGCTTCTTCTTCGCAGCATTTTTCTTGTTTGTCTCCAACATCTTCTTACTCTTTTCCGATGTCTTGTGGGCCACAAATGCAGGCCAGTCATCTCTGATCTTCTCATATATGCCCTTGAATTCTGGTGTCTCTTTTTTCTCGACAAAACCTATTCAGGTCTTTCTTCCACCTCCTGAATAGGTCTGCCATCCTCTTAAGAGCAAAAGACTTGATTAATTGCTCTTTAACTGGCTTCTCCGGATCATCCTCTGGCGGTAGGGTGAAATTTGACTTCAGCTCAGTCCAAAGATCATTTTTCTGCAGATCATTGACATAAGACACCTCAGGGTCTTCGTTCTTAGGCTTATACCATTGCTGGATGCTGATCGGGATCTTGTCCCTAACCAGAACCCCGCACTGAGCAACAAATGCCTTCTTTGTTCGGATGGGTTCAGTAGGTTGGCCGTCGGGCGCGATTGCTATGATCTCAAACCTTTCATCCGACCTCAACTTTCTCTTCGGGCCTCGTCTCTTTACCTCAGTTGTGCTCGATCCGGAGGGCTAGAAAAAAGAACAAAGACTTAATTAATATGTGTACATACCAAAACAATGAATGCATCAATTAGCTAGTCAGCACAGGATTAACTAATATATATACCTGGCCGGACTCGGTTCGGTCACCGGGCTCGTTTCGGTCACCGGAGCCGTCCTCACGTTCTTCTTCTTCTTGCACCGGCATTAGGTCACCAGAGCCAGCTTCTTCACCCTCTCCTTCCAGACTACCATCGGTGTCGTTGAGATACAACGAGACGGCATCACTTCCTTCTGTGATTATGTCCCTCAACATCGCTTCTCTTGCTTCGTCTCGGGCGATAGTGTCCATAGTTTCTACAAATATTTACAACATGGAAATTATTATTCAAACATGACAAATGGATATATTAGTGGCAAACGTAGAACTAGCTAGCTAGCTAATCATAGTAAGGAATCATATATATCGGAAACGAGGGTCGTCGAGGGTCGCCGAACGGTAGAGGAAACCCTAAATAGCAAGTATCGTGGGTGTGAGATACAAGTGGCCGTCGGTGTCTGACACTACATCCACGTCCCACAAGTGACGCGGGCCTCCGCCTGCGCCGAACGGTAGAGGAAACCCTAAATAGCAAGTATCGTGGGTGTGAGGTACAAGTGGCCGTCGGTGTCGGACACTACATCCACGTCCCAGAAGTGACGTGGGCGTCGAAGCCCGCGTCACTTGTGGGACGTGGATGTAGTGTCCGACACTGACGGCCACATGTATCTCACACCGACGATACTTGCTATTTAATTAGGGTTTCCTCTCTACCGCTCGGCGACCCTCGTTCATGATAAAAAAAGAGGAAGAAGAAGAAAAAAAAAGAGGAGAAGAAAAAAAAAGAGGAGAAGAAAGAATAGAGGATAAGAACTCCTCTATTCTTTCTTCTCCTCTTTTTTTCTTCTTCTTCCTCTTCTTTATTTATCCTCTTCTTCCTGTCATGTTCGACGACCCTCGTTCCCGATAAAAAAAGAGGAAGAAGAAAGAAAGAACAGAGGAGAAGAAGCTCCTCTATTCCTCCTTCTTCTTCTCCTTCTTTCTCTACTTATTTTCCTTTTC
Source organism: Aegilops umbellulata (assembly GCA_032464435.1). Lineage (NCBI taxonomy): Eukaryota > Viridiplantae > Streptophyta > Magnoliopsida > Poales > Poaceae > Aegilops > Aegilops umbellulata. The sequence goes on along the minus strand of CP136058.1, from coordinate 615,003,247 downwards.
CTTATTTTACTTTTTCCTCTCCACTAACATAAAATGCACTAACCTAAAATGCAACAAACATAAAATGCACTAAATCGATCAACTAACCTAAAATCAGTGATAAAATGCACTAACCTAAAATCGATATCTACTAACAACCTAAATAAAAAATTAATACATATATGAAAAACATATATAAACAAACAAAATGCTATGAACATTATATTCATACATACATATATAGTCACATCCATTCATCATATAGCTATAAACAAAAAAATTAATACATATATGAAAAAACATATATATGAACACAGAGCCTCGACGGCGGCGACTCACAACGGGGGCGGCCGGCGAGGGTGACGGCGGCGGCGGCGAGGGCGTCGGCGACGACCACGGCGGGCCGGGGCAGGGGCGTGGCCGGCGACGACGGCGACAGTGGGGGGCGGGTCGTGGGGCAGGGGAGCGACCGGGCGCGCTCGGGGGCGACGGCGACGATGACGACGGGCGCGGTCGACAACGACGGCGACGGCGTTGGCGGGGGCGGGGGCGGGCGGCGGGCGGCGTCGGGGCAGCGCCTGGTGGCAACGGGGCAGGAGCGACGACGGGGGCGCGCGGACGGCGTCTGGGCGGCGGGCGGCGTCGGGGCAACTGGCGATGTGTTCGTCAAATTTTCACAAGTCCTGTATATATAGCAAGAGCATTGGTCCCGGTTCGTGGCACAAACCGGGACTAATGCCCCCCTTTAGTCCCGGTTGGAGCCACGAACCGGGACCAAAGAGGGAGCATTGGTCCCGGTTGGTTCTACGAACCGGGACCAATGCCACCTTTGGTCCCGGTTCGTACCACCAACCGGGACCAATGGCGTGTGCTGCCCCGAACCCAAATGTTTAGTCCCACCTCGCTAGTTGAGAGGGAGGCGCACCTGTTTATAAGGTGCGGTGCGCCATCCCTCTCGAGCTCCTCTCTAAAGCAGGCTTTCGGGCCTAACACTGCAATCTGTGCCTGTGGGCCTACTGGGCCTCCCTCGGGCCTGAATCCTGGCCCATGGTAGGGTTTCTAGTCGTATTCAGGCCGTGGTGCCCAGTAGGTGGCATTTTTTTTTGTTTTTTTTGTTTCTACTTAGAACTAAATACTTATAGTTTTGTAGTGATTTCTTTTTTATTTTAGGTCACAAAAATTATAAACTTTCTGTTAGTACCATTAGTTTTAAAATTTGAATAGTTTAACTTTGAATTTTTTAAAATTTGTGTGAATCACTAGTTTATGAATAACTTTACTATAAAAAATTCTTGCTATTTAATATAAACTTTTTTAGCTTTTAAACTTTTTTAGTTTTACAAAAATTATAAACTTTTAAACTTTCTTGCTTTATAGTTTTAGAAAAATTATAAACTTTCTGTTAGTGCCATTAGTTTTCAAATTTGAAAACACTTTTTTAGTTTTTTTGTTTTCTTTGTTGCTTTATTTTGTTTTTGCTATATTTTTTAATTATTTTTGCTTTTAGGTCAGCAAAATTATGAACTTTCTGTTAGTGCCATTAGTTTTCAAATTTGAATAGTTAAAATTTGAATTCTTTGAAATTTGTGTGAACCACAAGTTTGTGATTAACTTTAATAAAAAAATTAACATAGATGCACCTACTCGTCTGTTTTCAAATGAATTCTAAAATACTTGGCATAACATACTCGTCTGTTACAAATTTGGCATGGTATCATCATAATAGTTGCGGGAGAAATTCTTCACTTTTTCTTCGCTTGTGTCATTTGCTTATTGCGCCGTAACCATGGATAATCTTCAGCGTTTATCAGGATGCTTGGGTCAGCCTTGACATTGAAGGGAGGAATTTCATGAAACCTTTCATAATCTTCAGACATGTCTGTCTTGCCATCCACTCCCAGGATATCCCTTTTTCCTGAAAGAACTATGTGGTGCTTTGGCTCATCGTATGATGTATCCGTTTCCTTATCTTTTCTTTTTCTCGGTCTGGTAGACATGTCCTTCACATAGATAACCTGTGCCACATCATTGGCTAGGACGAACGGTTCATCAGTGTACCCAAGATTTTTCAGATCCACTGTTGTCATTCCGTACTGTGGGTCTACATGTACCCCGCCTCCTGACAGATTGACCCATTTGCACTTAAACAAAGGGACCTTAAAATCTTGTCCGTAGTCAAGTTCCCATATGTCCACTATGTAACCATAATATGTGTCCTTTCCCTTCTCGGTTGTTGCATCAAAGCGGACACCGCTGTTTTGGTTGGTGCTCTTCTGATCTTGGTCAATCCTGTAAAATGTATTCCCATTTATCTCGTATCCTTTGTAAATCAATACAGTCAAAGATGGTCCCCTGGACAACAAGTACAACTCATCACAAACAGTGTTGTCACCTCTGAGACGTGCTTCCAACCAACTGCTGAAAGTCCTGATGTGTTCACATGTAATCCAGTCGTCGCACTGCTCCGGGTGTTTGGAGCATAGACTGTTCTTGTGTTCATCGACATACGGGGTCACCAAGGTAGAGTTCTGTAGAACTGTGTAGTGTGCTTGAGACCAAGAATGCCCGTCCCTGCATATTATTGAGTCCGCTCCTAGCGTGCCTTTTCCAGTCAGTCTCCCCTCATACCGCGATTTAGGGAGACCTATCTTCTTAAGGCCAGGAATGAAGTCAACACAAAACCCGATGACATCCTCTGTTTGATGGCCCATGGAGATGCTTCCTTCTGGCCTAGCGCGGTTACGGACATATTTCTTTAGGACTCCCATGAACCTCTCAAAGGGGAACATATTCTGTAGAAATACGGGCCCCAGAACGACAATCTCGTCGACTAGATGAACTAGGACATGCGTCATGATATTGAAGAAGGATGGTGGGAACACCAGCTCGAAACTGACAAGACATTGCGCCACATCACTCCTTAGCCTTGGTACCATTTCTGGATTGATCACCTTCTGAGAGATTGCATTGAGAAATGCACATAGCTTCACAATGGCTAATCGGACGTTTTCCGGTAGAAGCCCCCTCAATGCAATCGGAAGCAGTTGCGTCATAATCACGTGGCAGTCATGAGACTTTAGGTTCTGGAACTTTTTCTCTGGAATATTTATTATTCCCTTTATATTCGACGAGAAGCCAGTCCGGACCTTCATACTGAGCAGGCATTCAAAGAAGATTTCTTTCTCATCTTTCATAAGAGCGTAGCTGGCAGGACCTTCATACTGCTTCGGAGGCATGCCGTCTTTTTGGTGCAAACGTTGGAGGTCCTCCCATGCCTCAGGTGTATCTTTTGTCTTTCCTGAAACGCCCAAGAAGCCTAGTAGGTTCACGCAAAGGTTCTTCGTCACGTGCATCACGTCGATTGAAGAGCGGACCTCTAGGTCTTTCCAGTAGGGTAGGTCCCAAAATATATATTTCTTCTTCCACATGGGTGCGTGTCCCTCAGCGTCATTCGGAACAGCTAGTGCGCCGGCACCCTTTCCAAAGATTACGTGTAAATCATTGACCATAGCAAGTACGTGACCACCGGTACGCATGGCGGGCTTCTTCCGGTGATCTGCCTCGCCTTTGAAATGCTTGCCTTTCTTTCGACATTGATGGTTGGTCGGAAGAAATCGACGATGGCCCAGGTACACATTCTTCCTGCATTTGTCCAGGTATATACTTTCAGTGTCATGTAAACAGTGTGTGCATGCGTGGTATCCTTTGTTTGTCTGTCCTGAAAGGTTACTGAGAGCGGGCCAATCGTTGATGGTCACGAACAGCAACGCCTTTAGGTTAAATTCCTCCTGTCCGTGCTCATCCCACGTACGTACACCATTTCCATTCCACAGCTGTAAAAGTTCTTCAACTAATGGCCTTAGGTACACATCAATGTCGTTGCCGGGTTGCTTAGGGCCTTGGATGAGAATTGGCATCATAATGAACTTCCGCTTCATGCACATCCAAGGAGGAAGGTTATACATACATAGAGTGACCGGCCAGGTGCTGTGATTGCTGCTCTGCTCCCCGAAAGGATTAATGCCATCCGCGCTTAAAGCAAACCATACGTTCCTTGGGTCCTTTGCAAACTCATCCCAGTACTTTCTCACGATTTTTCTCCACTGCGACCCGTCAGCGGGTGCTCTCAACTTCCCATCTTTCTTACGGTCCTCACTGTGCCATCGCATCGACTTGGCATGCTCTCCGTTTCTGAACAGACGTTTCAACCGTGGTATTATAGGAGCATACCACATCACCTTCGCAGGAACCCTCTTCCTGCGGGGATCGCCGTGAACATCACCAGGGTCATCTCGTCTGATCTTATACCGCAATGCACCGCATACCGGGCATGCGTTCAGATCCTTGTATGCACCGCGGTATAGGATGCAGTCATTAGGGCATGCATGTATCTTCTCCACCTCCAATCCTAGAGGGCATACAACCTTCTTTGTTGCGTATGTACTGTCGGGCAATTCGTTATCCTTTGGAAGCTTCTTCTTCAATATTTTCAGTAGCTTCTCAAATCCTTTGTCAGGCACAGCATTCTCTGCCTTCCACTGCAGCAATTCCAGTACGGTACCGAGCTTTGTGTTGCCATCTTCGCAATTGGGGTACAACCCTTTTTTGTGATCCTCTAACATGTGATCGAACTTCAGCTTCTCCTTTTGACTTTCGCATTGCGTCCTTGCATCGACAATGACACGACGGAGATCACCATCATCGTGCACATCGTCTGGTTCCTCTTGATCTTCAGCACCTTCACCCGTTGCAGCATCATTGGGCACATTGTCTGGTTCCTCTTGATCTTCACCAGCTCCCCCCGTTGCAGCATCACGGTATTCAGGGGGCACGTAGTTGTCATCGTACTCTTCTTCTTCGTCGTCTTCCATCATAACCCCTATTTCTCCGTGCCTCGTCCAAACATTATAGTGTGGCATGAAACCCTTGTAGAACAGGTGGGTGTGAAGGATTTTCCGGTCAGAGTAAGACTTCGTATTCCCACAATCAGGGCATGGACAACACATAAAACCATTCTGCTTGTTTGCCTGAGCCGCATCGAGAAACTCATGCACGCCCTTAATGTACTCGGAGGTGTGTCTGTCACCGTACATCCATTGCCGGTTCATCTGCGTGCATTATATATAATAAAGTGTCCAAATTAATAGAAGTTCATCATCACATGCATTAAAAGCAAAGTACATACATAGTTCTCATCTAACAACATATAGCTCTCCAGAGCATCTAATTAATTAAACCATACATTAATTAAAACAAAGGCGATCATAATCGCAACCAAGGTAACAATTGATCCAACGGCATAATGATACCAAGCCTCGATATGAATGGCATATTTTCTAGTCTTTCTAATCTTCAAGCGCATTGCATCCATCTTGATCTTGTGATCATCGACGACATCCGCAACATGCAACTCCAATATCATCTTCTCCTCCTCAATTTTTTTTATTTTTTCCTTCAAGAAATTGTTTTCTTCTTCAACTAAATTTAACCTCTCGACAATAGGGTCGGTTGGAATTTCTGGTTCACATACATCCTAGATAAATAAAATCTATGTCACGTTGGTCCGCATAATTATCATAAACAATAAATGAACCAATAGTTATAAGGATTAATATATATACCACATCCGAATCATAGACAGGACGAGGGCCGACGGGGGCGGATACCAAAACCATCGCACTATATAAGATGCAATAATAAAAGTAAAAAAATGATACAAGTATCTATCTAAACATACAAGTAAGAATATTTTTCCTTTCACAAAGAAGATAAGAGCAAGAGGCTCACCACGGTGGTGTCGGTGATGAGATCGGCGCGGGTGATCGACGGCGGTGAAGACAGGGGTGGGGCGTGACGGACCGCTAAATCTAGACAAATCTCGAGGAAAATGGAGCTTTGAGGTCGAGCTTCGAGAGGAGAAAGCTTAACTAGTGTGGCTCGGGCATTTCACCGAACACCTCATGTGCATAGGAGGTGAGCTAGAGCACCTAAAGCCCCTCCTCTCGCCGGCCCAGAAAAACAGAGCACTGAGTGCTCTGCTCCGGCGCGAGGGGTATATATAGGCTGCACCACTGGTCCCGGTTCGTGGCATGAACCGGGACTAAATGGGCACCTTTGGTCCCGGTTCATGCCAGCAACCGGGACCAATGGTGGTGGGCCAGGAGCGAGGCCAATTGGTCCCGGTTCGTCCCACCAACCGGGACCAAAAGGTCCAGACGAACCGGGACCAATGGCCCACGTGGCCCGGCCGGCCCCCTGGGCTCACGAACCGGGTCCAATGCCCCCATTGGTCCCGGTTCTAGATTGAACCGGGACTAATGGGCTAACCCACCCTGGACCATTGCCCCCTTTTCTACTAGTGGGTGGTTCGATTTGACTCAGCCACATCTGGTCGCACGCAGCTGCAGGTGGCGCTGAGCGCCTTCCTAGTGAGATCTAAGCTCGTCTGGTGCGGGTGACTTAGGTGTCGGCGGTGGCTTAGGTGCCAGCTACCAGCGCGACTCCTCCTATCTTACAGGAGGGCCGGATGAGGGAAAAAGGCTCTACTGTGGGTTACAATGGGGCTTGAAGATTGCGTGGGGCATCGGTAGTCCAACTTAATTGTTGCACTACCATTGCATCCATTTCAAGCGGTGACCACGCCAGTTTACATGTAATTCAGGTGGCCACCATGGCACTGGCATTCAGTTCAGGCAGTAACCATGCCATTTTGCATGCAATTCAGGTGGTCACCACAGCACTGGCATCCAATTTCAGGCGTGACCGCATTGGCATGCAATTCAGGTGGTCACCACACAACTAGCATAATTTCAGGTGGTGATCATGGCCATGGGATGGCACCCTAGATTAATAACAACATGCGACTAGAAACGAAAGACGTGTCATAAACATGGTTCATGTGTATCCACTCATATATGATCCAACTAGTTAAGTGCAAATTCTTAAGTGGTTAGGTCCTTGGTTCGACGCCAAGTCCTTAATATTTGTTTGCTAATGATTTGTTTTTCTGTCACTGTCAAGTGGCGCCACATGGGGAAAATGTTGGGGCTGGACAGCAACAATGCACTGCACAAATTCACCGACACGGCAAATATGCACACTACACAGCCCCCTCCACTTGTGATGAACTTTGAGGACAGCTTCAACCAACAAGTAAGCAGCGGAATAACACAAACAACATGCACATGTGACACAGGATTTAACGTGAAAAAACCTCCTCAACTTGAGGAGTAAAAAACCACGGCTGTGGACCGACCGGTTCACGCAACTTCACTATGAGAATGATGAGTACAAAGTCTTCTCTAGAACCTCTAGAGAGATTTACAACACACTCTCCACGTTTCCAACCGGCAACAGCAACAACAACCACAAGAAGTAAGATTTCAGCAAAGCAGAGTTTACACAGCTTCTGTACCCTTCAGTGTTTTGCAAACTGCTTTTAAACCGCTGAACCAAACAGCACCAAATTTGGTAGACAAGTAGACACACGAGTTCTTGAGATCCCCTCCAAATTTCAGCTCAATCGGACATCGTTTGCCTACCCAAACTGTTCGTCTCCCCAAACTGCTCTGTTCTGAAACTGCAGCAGTCAGAGCTGATAAAACCACTCTCAAATCTGATGCTCCACTGACCCAATCCTCAAACCAGCTAACCAGATCGAAGTACTCAAAGTAAGGAACGAGCTCACCAAGTTTGGGGTCGATCCAAGCACGTTGAGCCTCCAATCACCAGCTTGAACACTGTCTAGTCAGATGCAGCAAATCTGGACAGAACCTCTGCTTCTTCTTCCTCTCTCTCTCTCAGGTTGTGGTTTCTCTTGTGTGTTCTCTCTCACACTCTCACGAATGGCAGCCACCACCAGCAAGGGGTGGAGTGGCTAGGGTTTTCTTCTTGCTTCACTTCCCTTGGAAGCGCTCTCAACCGTTAGATGCAGCGCAGATCAACGGCTGACATGTGTTGGACTTATGGGCTGATGTTGGGCTACCAACACACCTCCATGTGGAGGGACTTGGCCCAACAAACTCCCCCTCCCGACATCATGAAGGGTCTCACTGCCTTCCAGCAGCCATGCCAGCGAGCCGACGGCATACTTCGAGCTTCTTCCTTGTCACCACTTTAGTCAACATATCAGCCACATTGTCATCGGTGTGAACCTTCTTAAGTTGCATTTTCTTAGAATACAACACATCTCGAATCCAATGATAACGAACTTCTATATGCTTAGACCTTGAATGAAAACTTGCATTCTTACTCAAGTGGATAGCACTTTGGTTGTCACAAAACAACACACACTTATCTTGCTTAAAACCAAGCTCACAAGCCAACCGTTTCAGCCACAATAGCTCTTTGCTCGCCTCTGTTACTGCAATGAATTCAGCTTCAGTTGTATTCAGTGCCACACACTTCTGCAGTCGGATTTGCCATGACACCGCTCCCCCTGCATAGGTAACCAAGTAACCTGAAGTAAACTTCCTTCTGTCAACATCTCCAGCCATGTCAGAATCTGAAAAAGCAATCAGCTTGGCCTCACCATCACCGAAGCAAAGTTTTAGATTCGTGCTGCCCCGAAGATATCTCAAAATCCACTTCACGGCTTCCCAATGAGGTCTTCCTGGATTGGACATAAATCTACTCACAGTACTAACCGCATGAGCAATGTCAGGCCTTGTACGCACCATAGCATACATCAAACTCCCAACCGCTGAAGCATAAGGAACATGATGCATTTCCTTTTTCTGCTCATCAGTGGTAGGACATTGCTTTCTGCTCAACTTAAAATGGGCTGCTAGTGTACAACTCACAACTTTAGCATTTTCCATCCTGAACTTTTGAAGTACCTTCTCAATATACTTCTCTTGAGACAAGTACAACTTATTGCAATTTCTATCTCGCTCAATTCTCATTCCGAGAATGTTCTTTGCTGGACCTAAGTCTTTCATAGCAAAACATTTGCTCAACTCCTTCTTCAACTTAGAATCCTAGAGACATTCTTGCCAACAATCAGGATATCATCAACATAGAGCAATAATATGATGAAATCATCACCTGAGAACCTCTGAATAAACACACAATGGTCTGAGCTACACTTCTTGTAGCCTTGCTCCCCCATGACAGTTTCAAACTTCATGTACCATTGTCTTGGTGCTTGTTTCAGGCCATACAGACTTTTCTTCAGCTTGCACACATAGTCTTCTTTGCCTTTCACAAGAAACCCCTTAGGTTGCTCCATGTATATTTCTTCCTCCAACTCACCATGAAGGAATGCAATCTTCACATCCATTTGCTCAACCTCCAAGTTGAGACTTGCTGCCATGCCAAGGATTACTCTTATGGATGTCATCTTCACAACCGGAGAAAAGATCCCATCATAGTCAATGCCTTTTCTCTGGCCGAATACTTTTACAACTAGCCTGGCCTTGTACCTTGGATGTGATGTGTGCTCTTCTTGCTTGATTCTGTAGACCCACTTGTTCTTCAAAATTTTCTTGCCCTTGGGCAACTTCACCAACTCATAAGTATGACTCTTATGCAAGGAATCCATCTCTTCTTGCATAGCATTTTCCACTCCTTGTGCTCATCTTCCATTGCATCTGCAAAGCATTCAGGTTCTGAACCGTCAGATAATAACACCACGTATTGATTTGAGGGATACCTGCTGGAAGGAATTCGATCCCTGTTGGATCTTCTGAGTGGAGCAGCTGGTGGACTTTCTGGTGCTGGTGCTTCCTGCTGATCCGGATCATTGACTTCAGCATCATACTCTTGTTGCTGCTGCTGGGGAGCATCTTCTTCACCTGCACCACCATGTACATCACCATGTACATCTTCTGCATCTGCTTCAACTTGCATAGGAGCTGGAGCTGCAGGAACTGGGTCAGAATCAATCATGTCTTGCTGCTGCTGAGGAGGAACCTACCCCTTTGTCTTCACAATATCCTCAATTGTTTGGTGTTCAACAAACACAACGTCACGGCTTCTCACAACTTTCCTTGCTATAGGGTCAAACAGCTTGTAGCCAAACTCATCACCACCATAGCCAAGAAAGATACACTGTCGTGTCTTCGAGTCAAGCTTTGACCTTTCATCTTGAGGAATATGAACAAAGGCCTTGCACCCAAAAACCTTCAGGTGGTCATATGAGACGTCCTTGTCACACCAGACCCTGTTAGGAACATCTCCGTGCAAAGGATAACTTGGTGAGAGATTAATAAGATAAACTGCAGTCATCAAAGCCTCACCCCAAAAATGTTTGCGTAGCTTTGCACTTGACAACAAGCATCTAACTCTCTCCACAATTGTTCTCTTCATCCTCTCAGCAAGACCATTTAGCTGTGGTGTCTTCGAGGGAGTAAATTGATGCCTAATACCTTGCTGCTTGCAATATGCATCAAATGGCCCAATATACTCTCCTCCATTATCAGTGCGAATGCACTTGATCTTCTTCTCAGTTTCTCCCTCAACCGAGGCTTGGAATTGCTTGAATACACCTAGTACTTGATCTTTGGTCCTCAAAGTGAAGGCCCAAACTTTCCTGGAAAAGTCATCAATAAAAGTCACAAAGTACTTAGCACCACCAAGTGATCTTACCGACATTTTGCAAACATCGGAATGTATCAAGTCCAGCTTCTCGGGCTTCTTGTGAGGAGGTAGAGTCTTGAAGGCAACTCGGTGTTGCTTCCCTGCTAGACAATCTGAACATTTCTTGATGTGAACTCCTTTCACATCCTTCAACAATTTTTTCTTCACTAGCACTGTCATCCCCTTCTCACTCATGTGCCCAAGTCTCTTGTGCCATAGAGCACAATGATCATCCTTCTCTAGTGCATTGACAGAGGCACTAAAGAGCTTAGCATGAACATGATACAACACTGAGATCATTTTACCTCTTGCAACAATCATGTTGCCTTTGGTGAGCTTGTACTGCCCTTTTCCAAAACTGCTCAAGTAATCATCTCCATCAAGCAAACCAACCGAGATAATATTGAGACGAAGTGCCTCAACATGCCTCACAGATTTGAGGACTAACCTTGTACCATTTGCGGTCTCCAAATGCACATCTCCTTTTCCAATGATGGCTGCTCTATCATTGTTCCCCATCTTCACAACACCAAAATCACCTGATATATAGTTAGTGAAGAGCTCTCTGCGAGGTGTAGCATGAATGGTAGCACCGCTGTCCGGTATCCAAATCATCTCGTCGCCATCCACAAGGTTGACGGTTTAATCAGAAACAACAGTGATCCTCTCCTCAACAGTGGAACCAAAACTGCCCTTATTTTCTTCATGCATAACAAGCATGATGTCCTCTTCTACTGCAGTAACTCGGTTGCCCTCTGTGTCACTATCACTGTCAACTTGCTTCTGATCTTGCTTCTTCTTTTTCTTCTTGTCTTTCTTCCACTTGTCACATTGCCACTTAATGTGGCCCTTCTGATGGCAGTGATGGCACTCATAATCAGCATACTTACTTTTTGATTTGCTCCTACCTCTTTCTGCCCCTTTACCTGGACCTCTGCTCTTGCTTCTCCCCCTGGATTGAGTGACCAACACCTCTGAATGTGAGGAAGAACTAGCTTCAGCCACCTTTCTGGACTCTTCATTTAGTACCCTGGTTTTCACAAGATTCCAAGTGACAACTCCATTAGGTGCTGAATTGCAAACCGTGACCTTAAAGGTCTCCCAACTGTCCGGTAATGAGCCTAGTAGCAGCAAAGCTCTCACTTCATCTCCAAATGTTATTCCAATGGAAGAAAGCTGATTTATAATGCCTTGGAATGTATTCACATGATCTGCAATTAGAGTGCCCTCTTTGTACCTCAAGCACATCAATTGTTTGATCAAGAACATCTTGTTTGTACCTTCTTTCCGGGCAAACAACTCTTTCAATTTCTGCCATAAGGTGCGTGCATGTGTCTCATCAATGATATTGTTCAAAACATTATCATCGACCCATTGCCGAATGAACCCACAAGCTTGGTGATGAAGTACCTTCCACTGACCTTCTTCAATGCCCTCCGGCATCTCAGTGGAGAACACTGGCTTCCAGTATTTTTTCACATAAAACAAGTCCTCCATCTTGCCCTTCCATGCTTGATAATTTGTACCATTCAAAGATATCATCCTGCTGGTATTCACTTCCATCTTTCACCACAAGAGACTCAGCAATTTGTACAAGCAAACCAAGGCTCTGATACCACTTTGTTGGGACTGGACAACAACAATGCGCTGCACAAATTCACCGACACGGCAAATATGCACACTACACAGCCCCCTCCACTTGTGATGAACTTTGAGGATAGCTTCAACCAACAAGTAAGCAGCGGAATAACACAAACAACATGCACATGTGATACAGGATTTAACGTGGAAAAACCTCCTCAACTTGAGGAGTAAAAAACCACGGCTGTGGACCGACCGGTCCACGCAACTTTACTATGAGAATGATGAGTACAAAATCTTCTCTAGAACCTCTAGAGAGATTTACAACATACTCTCCACGTTGCCAACCGGCAACAGCAACAACAACCACAAGAAGTAAGATTTCAGCAAAGCAGAGTTTACACAGCTTCTGTACCCTTCAGTGTTTTGCAAACTGCTTTTAAACCGCTGAACCAAACAGCACCAAATTTGGTAGACAAGTAGACACACGAGTTCTTGAGATCCCCTCCAAATTTCAGCTCAATCGGACATCGTTTGCCTACCCAAACTGTTCGTCTCCCCAAACTGCTCTGTTCTGAAACTGCAGCAGTCAGAGCTGATAAAACCACTCTCAAATTTGATGCTCCACTGACCCAATCCTCAAACCAGCTAACCAGATCGAAGTACTCAAAGTAAGGAACAAGCTCACCAAGTTTGGGGTCGATCCAAGCACGTTGAGCCTCCAATCACCAGCTTGAACACTGTCTAATCAGATGCAGCAAATCTGGACAGAACCTCTGCTTCTTCTTCCTCTCTCTCTCTCAGGTTGTGGTTTCTCTTGTGTGTTCTCTCTCACACTCTCACGAATGGCAGCCACCACCAGCAAGGGGTGGAGTGGCTAGGGTTTTCTTCTTGCTTCACTTCCCTTGGAGAGAATTTGCTTGTATAGATTCGAAGTTGTATAGATTCTAACGTTTTTCACTGAATCAACTTGGAGAGAATTTGCCAAAGTATATAGATTCGAAGTTGGGTATGAAACTGTACTCACACCTGGTCTTCAAATCAAAGTGACTTAAGTCAAAGATCACTAGAGTCCCTGTTCGACGCTCGCAGGCGTCAAAGAGACGCACTGACGCACAGGGCGAGCGCAAAATGGGCCGGCCCAGTAAGCGGTAGTGTACTGACCAGTATACTGTAGCAGACCAGCAACTGTACCAATCGTCTCACTGTAGCGAGCTGGTTTGTAATTTTTTGTTCCTTTTGAAAATGGTTTTTCTTCTGTGTTTTTTCACCTTTTATTTCAGCATATTTTGATGTACTATAGAAAAGTTAACAATATAAGGTGGACATTTTCCAAAATACACATTGAACATTTTTTATTATACGGTGACCATTATTCAAATACACACTGAACAGTTTTAGAAGAAAAAATACATTGAACCGCTTTTCAAATGCAAGCTGAACAAAAATTCTAGACATGATGAACACTTTTTTATACGTAGTGAACATCTTTTCTCCAATACGGTGAACTTTTTTTCTGAAAGGTGAAAAAAATTGAAAAGGTTGAACATTTTTTAAATCATGAATAAAATTTGGAGTTTAGAAACATTTTTGAAAACTTAAACAAATTTTGAAATTCTCAACATTTTTTGAAAAGTTTGAATTTATGAAAAACAAGAAAAACAAAAGGACAAAGGGCAGGAAGAACAAAAAAGGAAATAAAAAATAAAAATCATGAAGAAAACCCAAAAAACCATGGGAAAAAAAGGAAGAAAACCGGTTCAAGAACCCTCTAGAAGGTTCCCAAAACCGGCTACTGGCCTATAACATAAGCCTTGTGTTCCGAAGGGCATGTGTAGGATCCCTAGAAAAAGGGGGGCATCTATAGGATGATTTCTTTAGGACTGGGATATTCCCTTTTTCCTCCAAAACTCTTTTGTTCCTAAGAGGTCCTGACTGTGAATCTTGACAAAATTTAACACAATGAAAAAAAATCTAAAAAATATCAATCGACTCCTAAATGAAGAATGCTTCCAAAATTGCACATGCACATGAATATGGATCACTTTCAATGAAATTTCAGTCATTCCAGTAGATACAGAAACAGTTGTCTTTCAATCAAAATATTTCAGCCATTACGGTAGTACACACAAGTTCAGACATTTTTTTAAAAAATCCCAAATAACTGAAACATGTGGTTGGATTTTTTTTAATTGAATGCAAGTGGATATTTTGATCCTTTGGCCAAAATGAAAACCGAAACCACTAAAATTCACAGGCACTTCAAAGAAAGGAGAGCAGGCACAGCGACCACAAGATCGAAGGAAACCGCAACCATGCTTGATCACAACCGAAGGAAAAAAAATATCACAGACCTAGACGCCGAGCACCAAACAAGAACCATATTTTAGTATTGAACAACCCTGGGAAGAAAGAAGCTGGAGTAGCGGCATTCGCCGGAGGGCGGGTCGGGCTTGGCCACCATCCAGCAAGCAGGACAGGGGAACAGAAGAGATAGCACTAGCAGCAACAGCAACATAATAAAAAGATCTGTGTACTGCCCATCACAAGATCGGCTGCTCGTCTGTTGTGTTTGTTGTATGCTAGCATCCGCGTACTCTTTTTCCTTTTAACCAGCATCCACGTACTCTGTAGTATTACCTCCGTCCCAAATTAGTTTTCTTAGATTTGTCTCGATACGGATGAATCTATCGCTAAAACATGTCTACATACAACTAAATCAGGACAGAGGGAGTACTTCCCCAGATTTGCCACCTTACATGCTGATTCTCGGATTCTTTTTTCCCTGCTGCTATTCCAAGATTTAGGCCTGGAGAACTTCTGTCTTCAAATATGTAAAGTTTGTTACCCTAAGTCAAAGATGCACAAACTCTAAGCATCTCTGCTCCCCACTTCACATCCATTATGCGTGGGATCTAGACATCAGAGTCGCCACCCTGTCAATCCCAAGCCAGATACAAAAATCAAGAATCAAGGCCCTTATACAGGGGGAATACAATGAACTTCATGTAACATAGTATCTACAGAAAGATACTCACTATCAAGAAAATATATGAATGGTGACAAGTATTACATGTACATATCAAAGTAAAATAAGAAATAACATTCCTGACAGTAAATGGGTATGAGCAAACATAACAGAAGTAAGTTTCTATCTCAAGCAAGAATAACTCTTGAGTGTCAGCAGGTGGAGCAAAAAAAAAAAAAAAAAGATGCCCCGAGACGATCATAAGTTCACAGCTACATTAAGAACATGTCAAAGGCGTGATATGATGGATTTGGAGAAACAGACAGCATACCTAAAATTCTACTGCCACATTTAGAGCAATGAATGAATCTACCCTGCTCTTCGCGTTGGAGTTCTTAGCATTGGATTATCCTGCAATATAGTCACACCGGTCATTTTATTACATACCAGTGGCTTTAAATGCTAAATGGTAAAACAGGGAGGAGAGCAGTTTTTTAGGCGTTCAAAGTGTGTAATAATAACATTTGATAAGCAAAATAGATTAATAAATGTACACATTGGTTGGAAATCATAATATATCAGGCTGGAAAACGACGAGGAAGAGAATCCCTGAACGAGTGGGACCAAATTAAATATCCTATCTCATGTGTGTTTTGTCTTGCTACCAGTAATCCAAATATATATGAAATGTCCATTGATTGATGAAATTATATGAAATGTCCATTGATTGATGAAATTCCATATCAGAACAGGGGCATAAGCATGGACCGTGAAGAAGAAAATGTGAACAGGGGCATAAGCATGGAGTAGCATGCAGCTTAAAACATTGGATATTAATTTTGGAAGCCGCAAGAAAAAAGGGATGGACATTTGTGTACGGCCAGACCTGCATCGTTGGGTTGTAAGCCCACTGATTTCCAAAAACATGGGGATCTGCTTGTACCTGAAACGTTTTAAACAGAAAGGCATTGATCACACAAGTCGGAAATGCACAGGGAGAAGATGGTTAACATATAAATCAGGACGGTTGTTCATAGTAACTAAAAAGTTGCAAACAAAGAAGAATATAGAATATTATAAAGATCTGTGCATAGCAAAAACCTGCATAAAGTTGTTCGGCATCATCCTTGGTTGATTAGGCAGTTGATGTTGGTGACTAACATCCATTCCAAAATGAGGTCCAAATGTCAGGTTTGGAGATATCCCTTCCTGTTTAAGTTTGCAACAGAAATGTTCACACGCATGAAAATGATTGTAGCAGAAGCAGACCAAAATTACTACGTACCATTAGATGAATGCTTCCTGGCACTCCCATGTCAGGACTTTCAAGATGGGAACCTGACGATGTCCCTTGAATCATATTAGTTTCAGTTGGCACAAATGACGACCGTAGAAAATCCTGCTAAGGACAACACAAAGATTTAGTCATAGGGTAAACTGACGTATGAATGCTTGAGGCTCTTTATGCCCCCAAAACTGAGAAGAGACGAACCTGTTCTTTATTTGACCGTAATACAGCATCCGGATCAGTTTCTGCCACTTTCTTTGCTGGCCGGCCAGGATGCTTTGCATTTGTGGACAGGGAATTCTTCTCACCCTCTGGAAATTGAGAACTAAAAAGGCCTTGGCCATTTTCAGGTGCATCAGCTTCGAACGAGAGAAGCCTCGGTTGCCTGTCTCTAGCAGGTTGACCATCATCCAGAAGAGCCCTTTCTGCTTCTCTCAGTAACTTCAGAGCAACAAGGTACCTACTCTCAGATATAAAGCCTAAATTGAGAACCTGACGGCACTGTGTAGACAAATAATCATGGCGCTCCACTGTGTCACCAAGGAGCATCTCATTAGGATAATGTGCCAAAGCATGCAGTTTCTTATAGTCTCTTTTCCAGCGATCAAGGACGTATCTTGACGGGATCTCAAACATGTCATGCAACTTAAACACAGACAGCGCATGTCTGCATAGTATGCCAGTGAACTGAAAGAAACCACATTCACACTCAACAATGAGCCCTTCTTTACAAAAATAAACTTCATAAGTCCTGCTCTCCGTCTCCTTTCCATCTTCCATGTATGAGCATTCTTTCACTTCAAAAGTAACAAATGGGCCATCAACTTTACTTGGCATACCATCACAATACATTGTTGCTTTCAACTCTTCCTGAAATTTCCTGAACATGTTGATTGTGTAGGCCTTGGCCAGTTGCTCTTCCATGTAGAACTTTGTTACAGTCAATGGAGTCCTATGGGAAGATTCTTCATCTGCTTGCAACTCTTTCTTGTATTTGTTCTCCAGTATCATCTCATATTTGCTGAAAAATTGCTTCAAAGAAGTTTTTGGGTACACAAATCCATCATAGTATGAAGCAACAGACTCCCCACGCTGTGAAACAGACATACCTGCCCAGAATTTGTCTTTAAGATAAGCAGGTGCCCATAATTGCCGATGCTCGTGTAGGGAACTGAGGCATTCATTTCCTGCAAGTCCATGTTCCTCAATAACCTTCTTCCAATCAGCCTCGAACTCTGGGGGCTTCAAAGACCCATATGTTACTTTCTTCAGTGCTCTCTTAATTGTTTTGAATTCCGCGTGTGCTTTCAAGTTCTCTGCCACGTCTCTCATAATGCGATACAGACAAAGGCGGTGCTTAACTTGGGAAAATACTTCTCTAACCGCATCCAGAATAGCGTTGTAATGCTCAGTGATGATTGCGTCTGGGTAACAGCCCTTCATACATGACAAAAATGCTCTGAATAGCCAGGTATAGCTCTCAGCACTTAGATCCGAAAGCAAGCCAGTACCGAACAAAACAGGCTGGCCATGATTATTCATCCCAGTGAAGAACACAAGTGGCAGATCATATTTCTCAGTCAGGTATGAAGTGTCAAAGTAAACAACATCATGACCAAAGTATTCATGTGCTGCCTGTGACCTAGCATCACTCCAAAATAAGTTCCTTAGACGCCCCTGTTTGTCCAAATCCACCAAGTAGAAGAAATTTGGATTCTTATTCTGCATGCTCCCAAAAAACTTCTGGATCTGCTCATCATCTCCTTCCCCAAACTTGAGCCTTCCTATCTCGGTAA
The DNA here is from genome assembly GCA_032464435.1 of Aegilops umbellulata. Taxonomy (NCBI): domain Eukaryota; kingdom Viridiplantae; phylum Streptophyta; class Magnoliopsida; order Poales; family Poaceae; genus Aegilops; species Aegilops umbellulata. Next base: position 614,985,057 of record CP136058.1, on the reverse strand, counting down.
AGTTCCCCTGCTCTTTGTCAGCTATCGGAACATTCCTTCGCCCTTTCAGCCGTGAACCATTTTCCACGCTCTTGGCATCCGTCAGTTTCTTGTAACAGCTCATGGGCGAGTCCGAGGACTGGTTGAGCGGATGGTTGTGATCGAGCTTGGCGTCGTCAATGTGAAGCCACCTGTCCTGCCTCAGCTTCAACGAGATCCTAGCCGGGCAGTTTATCTTTGCTGTTTCTCTAGACAGATAGCACGCATTTGCTCGCCCTCTCCCTGACCGACTGCACCCGAGCACCAGCCGCCGACACACCCCCGACTTCAGGTACGACGACTTGAGAGTGACCGCCGAGAAGCCGGAATCCGCCGCATACTGCTTGTAGTACTTGAGCGTGTCATCGTAGGTCTTGAACCGCAGCCCGATGCGGGGCGCGTTCTCGTCCACCTTGGCACTCCCCCCATCTTCCTGGCCACTGTCATTGTCGTCGAGGAGGATGACCTCCTTGCCCTGATGCAACGGCGGCAGTTCCGTCCCTGGATTACCCCCCGAATCCTGGCCAAAAATAGCAAAGCGCCCTCAGCAAGCAAACATGAGAATTTGACGCCTGGAGTGACCGAAAGCACTTGCTAACTAACCTGGGGTTTCTCGGCGATCTTCGGCAGCGAGCCATTCCCCGGTGGCTCTGAGCTCTTCCCGTCGGCCTCGATTGGCGCCTCCATCGGCATCGGCATCGGCGGCGGATCTAGACGGCGTGCGCCTGGAACTCGGGAAGGTCAGTGGGGATTTGACTAGGAGAATCGCTGGATGAGGACGAACCTAGGTCATACCTCGAGCCCCGGACTGCGGGCGCCGTGGCGGCGGCGGCGGAGGAACGCGGTGTCCCGGCGAGGGAGGACGGGAGCGGCGACGCGCGTGGGAGGCCGGAAGGTGGGGGCGTCCGGGGGGGTTGGGGGCGCCGGCGGCGGCGCTCAGGTACGGCGCGACGGCAGCAGTAGGGCGCGTGGTAGACCAAGAGGGGAAGAAGAAAAAGAAAGAAAATTAGATGTTTGCCCACTTCTTTAAAAAAAAACTATAAGATCTTCTTTCATTCATTCACTTTGAAATGTGGCTTCTCAAAATTGCCACTTTCAATATTGGTTTCACAATTCACAATAGGGCAATGGTGGACGACGACTGGCCCAAATTTTGGCCGGTTGTTGCGCTACATTGGAACATTTTATAACTGTCTGATGTGATTCCATCGTTCCCATTTTCGTCGAGCAATCTGAAAGGAGTCCTCGTGTTCGGCCGCCGCACTCGCACCACTCCGCCTTCGCCCCTCGATGACATGCTCGCCGGACACTCGAGCCACCCGCGCTCACCCTTTGCCACTCGTTCTGGCCAGCCACCCGTGCCAACCGCGCTTGCCCTTGAGCACTCGTGCTTCTGTGTTGATGGTTGCAGCTCTTCCACCGGTCAGTTCTAGCGCGGGGCGCTATGGTTGCAGCATCCCTGCATCACCGTCTTTGCTTGCCGCTGTCGGCGGCTTGCACCACCATGTTCCCAGCAAAAAAATCTTAGCAAACAAAAACTCCAGTAGTTGTCGGTCGCGGCAAAAAAATTATCAGTTTCAGCAAAAATTATCCCCGACTCGAGCAAAAAAACACGCCATCACCGTTGCTCATAGCAAAAATCTCACTTGCAAAGAATTCTTGAAGTGCATCAAAAGATCTTTGGATTTTGCACATTTTCTTGGGCAAGCCAGTTCTCACAATGATATCAACGTGTCGCAGTGGTCTCCATATGTTTGCGAGGTTGACTAAAGGAAAACCTCCTCCATGCAACTATATGATCAATGGTCTTGACTACAACATGAGATACTACCTGGTTGATTGAATCTATCCTCGCTGGGCAACCTTCGTCAAGACTATCTCTAAGAGAGTTGGTCAGAAAAGAGCTTAATTTGCCCAAAGACATGAAGGAGCTAGAAAGGACGTGAAAAGGGCATTTCGAGTGCTATAGATCCATTTTGCAGCTGTTCGAGGACCTGCAAAAATATGGGACCCAGTGACCTTGTGGGAGGTGATGACATGTTGTGTGATCATGCCAAAGATGATCATGAAGGATGTGGGTGAAGATGTTGTGGATGTGTGGAATTTGAGAACATGGGTTCATCCTATCCAACTTCCAAATCAGAATCTGCCATGTTTTATGAGTTTGTCCAAATGCATCAACAAATTCAGCATCGAGCAACTCGTGAGCAGCTTAAGAAAGATCTGATTGAGCATTTGTGGATGCTTAAAGGGGACAACTAAACATATGTGTGAGCTCAATTCAAGTTTCAACTATTTTATTTCAAAACATAGTTGGATTGCAATATTTATATTTGAACTAGTGCCACATTTGAATATTTTCACTCATCGAAGATTTGTATGCTATTATTGTGAGTCTTGCGGACTTAGAAAAAATAGGGGCAGACGTTTAGGGGACAGGGTTGGATGACCGGCTCCCGTATCCGTATCCACACACGAGTTTGAACCAGTCCGCGGATAAATAGTGTGTCTATTTTAGGACGCTCTTCACACAGTCTCCAACGCGTACCTTCAAAACGCCCGCAAATGTCCAGACCAAACCATCCAACACCGCCCCCGCATCGGTCCATGGACACGTCCGCGCATCCGTTTACCACAAAAACGGAAGCAAATCAAGGGCCTTTGCGAGAGTCTAGGCATGCATCTACCACGTAGGGTTCCGACACCCTCAGCCCACCCAAAATCGAGACGGAGCTCACGCATTTGAAGCGGTCCACGCGGTTTTCGCGCCAACCCCCCTTTTCCCTCTCACACCGCTTCGATTGCCACTGTCCTCGACCCCAATCATATAAACATCTCGATCCATCTTTGTGCTAAGCATGCTTACACTTTGAATGTGACCGAAAACTGGCTTGATGAGACTCCTAACTTGCAGTGACCAGCCTTGTGACTGATAACTTAATTGTTCGTTTGTTTGAATAAAGCTTTCCAAACTATCGAAAAAAATAGTGTAGTGGTAGCAAAGTCGGCCAAACGGGCCGGCCAACCAAGCCAGCCCGCGAGCACGCCGGCATGGCCCGCCATATGCCAGACACGCAGTCCGACACGACACGGCCCATTTATTTTATTTTATTTTATGAATTATATATATATATATATATATATAAAATATAGTCCAATAGGCCTAAAACACCAGCCCAACATGCTGAAAAATATGCAGCCAAGTTTGCGAAACGAGCCAACGTGCCGACCCATTTACTAACTAGGCCGTGCCTAGGCCTGGAGGCGCATCACGCGGGCCGGCATGGCACCACCCGCTTACTAACCGTGGCCCCCGTGGACTGTCCGATGACTGGCACAATTAGCATGGGCCGACCCATTTACTAACTAGGCAGTGTTTGGGCCTGCAGGCGCAGCACGCGGGCCAACACGGCACGGCCCACCTATTAACCGTGCCTCCATGGGTCATGCCGTGCCTGGCATGATTATTATGGGCCGGGCCGGGCCGGCCCGTTTGGCCAGCTCTCGGGTGCACCACAAGCAGTGTGTAGCGGTAGGGGGGAGTGGGGGACAGGTTTTTTTCCCCTTGTTGAGAACTCAACGCTTCAGTCGTGAAGACGACGACTGGGCAAAAGTCCCTCTCTCTCCCCCTCTCCGCCGGCCAGCCCAATGCCTCCCTCCGCCCTCCCCCTCCCGCTCCCCGCCGCCCTCCGCGGCGGCAGGCCGTCGGACGCCCGCCGCCGGGGCCGCCTCGCCACCCTCGCCCTCGCCCTCCTCCTCGCGGCCCTTGCCCTCGCCGCCTACCTCTCCTCCCCCGGCGCCGTACGCGCGGAGCCCGGCCCAGGCCGCTGCGGGGGCATCCAGGGCCTCGAGCTCTGGGGCCCCGCGGTCAACTGGGGCTCCAACCACCGCCTGCCCTCCGCCGCCGCCTGCTGCGCCTCCTGCAGGGCCCACCGCCGCTGCGACTCCTGGGTCTTCTGCGGGGACCGCCGCAGGTGCGACAACCGCTTCGGAGAGGTCCGTCCCGTCCCTCGCCGGCTCCCTCCCCTCCACCTCTTGCTCGTCGCAGGGCATCGTAATCTTATCAAGCGCTTGCGAATTGTGACTGCAGTGCTGGCTGAAGAAGCAGAACGATGCCATGGCCCCTTCTGTAATCGCGAGGGGGGAGGAGGTCATGTGGACCTCCGGCCTGGTCTTCGGAAAATCATCACAGGTCTGTTAACTGCAATCTTCGTCGGCATTGAGCCACAGAATTTCATTTCATAGTATGTCTTGAGATGATGTTCTGAAATTTCGGCACAGCTGGCTGAGTGTACTCCTATAATGTAGACAAATATTTGCATCGTATATTCTTTGCTTCAAAAGGAAAAGAAGAATCAAACATCGCATGCTGGAATGCTTGAAAGAGGAAGAAGAATCAGACATCACATGCTGGAATGATTAAAAAAGAAAGAAGAATCAAACATTTTTTTTTGTTTAGGAACTATATCAGCTGATTCTTCTTATTATGATCTTCCCTGGTGTGAATCTCATTGGTAATTAAAGGTCTGCAACTTAATGTAGGGAATTGTGGGGCTGGAAACAAGTGCCGGCACGCTTCGCATTCAAGTAAGTTGTATTCTCTGTCTCTAGAGCTGGGCCAAGGATATTTTCAAGGTGTTAAAGTATTCTGAGGGACCATTTCTAGAATACTTTCAGTGTTTGGCCTTTTAGTTTTCCTTTGATGACATTCGAAAGATGCCAGAGTGGTTTTCACACTTATTTCATTACTTATGAGCATATTTTCAAGCCGCTAAAGCTGCAAGTTCTAAACAGAGTTGACAGAATGCTGGTTCGGCTTATTGAGACAAATGCTTCGCCATATGAATGGATTTTTAAATGGGGAAACAATTGTGGCAGAGGCCCACCAAATGATTTTTCTAAATATTGTGAGATCCATGGCTGCTCTGGCTTGGATTTATGCGTTTGACATGTCCAGTTCCTAAATGTTCGTTTATTGTTCGGCTCCTATTTTCACAAATAGTTTCCCAGCAAGAATATGTCAAGTAAACATCTATTCTAAGTGATTGTTCTGTTGCTAGCCTAGGCTCTTAAGCAGTGTAGCCGATAATACATTTCGTTTTGTCACAGAGCTAATTCTGTCTTCATGATTCCCATCAATTCGTATTTAGTCATAAAGCTTATTCTCCTGGATGATCCGTTTTAGTGCTGCATCTTCATACTGAATAGGCAGCTTGTACTTTGAGCTGACTGGAAATATTCTGTAATTTTTGTTTTCCGTGGTATCATATACTGCATTCTTGTCCCTTTCTCTAATACACATACTTCCATTGAACCCAGTTGCTGCCTGATTGTGCACCTCATTCCGTGGATTACTTCATCGAGCTATTGCGCCTGCACAACTGCGCTGGATGCAGATTCTATCGCGCCGAAGGCCGTGGGCACCTGTGGGATGCAAAAGGAGACCACGTAAAAAATGTATGGCGTCTATGGTTGTTTAACCATCTTGCTTCTTGCATAAGAGGGAGTCCAAAGTGACATCTGTGTTTCTGATGTTGCCTGTTGGTAAGGGCTGTCGGGCTACTGACGAATGTTTCTTCTGGGTGCAACTAGGCTGCATTTGGTCCACCATACGCGGTGCTACAAGGAACACTGGAAGTCGACGGCGTAGCCTTCAAGGAGATGCCGAAAGAAGGGTGCTCGATGGTGAGAAGAGGGTCCGTGGCGTGGATTGGGTCAGGGCCAGAGTTCCTGATCAGCCTAGCAGACCACGAGGAGTGGAGAGACGCCTACACGGTGTTCGGGTCCGTGGTGCCGGAGGACATGGCCATTGCCGAGGAGATGGCGATGCTGCCGACCAGCACAGACGTCTGGAGCGGTGTGACCGTCAGGCTGCTGAAAGATCCGGTGTATATCAAGGTGAAGAGAAGAAGCAACGCTACTGCCTATTGAGCTCGCCGGCGATTTTGTTCTTCTTCTTTCACATGGTGTAGCAGTAGTGCCAAAAGATAAGAACACAAATTACATGTCCAAAGAAAGAAAGAAAGAAAATAGAGGAGGTTTGAAAGAGAACTGTGGTTTTTGTGCCTATCAGCATGCCATTTTATAGAAGAAAATTTCCCTATTTTTTTGTTTGTTTTGATGTTTTTTTGTTGATTTTTTTGAGGTAATTTTCTGTTGATGAATAATGAGGAATGTTTGCTTTGATGTTTTTTTTTGAGAAAGAAATCATGTTTTTCTCTGAGAAAGAAATCATGTGGGTTGATGGGCCGGGTAGGCACCAAAATTGAGACGGCCCACGGGCCATAGGCGGTACAGGGAGAAAGGGGAAGTCGCCGTGGAAGGGGAAGTGGAGGAGAGGCAGCCAATAGTAGACGAACGGGACCAGCTCGCCGCCGCCGCCGTCGCCGTCGATGCTGCCGTTCGAGGAGCAGGCGGTGGCGGACCTCCTAGAGGACCCCAACGGAGGGCTGGTGGTGGTCTCCTCCGGCCTCCCGCTCGCCTCCCTCGCCGCCGCGCTCCTGCTCCACCTCCACCACCAATCCACATCCTCCTCACCCTCCTCCTCCGCCGGCGGGGGCGGCGGATGCTTCCTCATCCTCTCCGCCCCGGACGCCCTCAAGGACCAAATCCGGCGCCGCCTCGTCGAATCCCAGCTCCTGCAGGTCCACGACGTGGCCTCCGACGTCCCCGCCGCCCACCGCCGCGCGCTCTACTCCTCCGGGGAGGGCGCGGCGCTCTTCCTCACCCCGCGCGTGCTCGCCGCCGACCTCCTCACCGCCCACCTCCTCCCCTCCCGCGTCCGGGCCCTGCTCCTCCTCGCCGCGCACCGCTCCTCCGACACCTCCGCCGACGCCTTCATCGCCCGCCTCCTGCGCCAGCACCGCCTCCTCCCCGTCTACGCCTTCTCCGACCGCCCCCACGCCATGGTCGCCGGCTTCGCCAAGGCCGAGCGCACCATGAAGAGCCTCTACATCCGCCGCCTCCACCTCTGGCCCCGCTTCCACGTCCTCGCCGCCGCCGACCTCGAGCGCTCCCCGCCGGAGGTCATCGACGTCCGCGTCCCCATGACGCACCCCATGGTGGGCATCCAGGCCGCCATCCTCGACGCCATGGACGCCTGCCTCAAGGAGCTCCGCCGGACCTACAAGGTGGATGTCGAGGACCTCACCATTGACAAGGGCCTCTTCAAGTCCTTCGACGAGATTGTCAGGAGGCAGCTCGACCCCATCTGGCACACCCTCGGCAAGAAGACCAAGCAGCTCGTCGCCGACCTCAGGACGCTACGGAAGCTGCTCGACTACCTTGGCAGGTAGTAATCCACACTATTAATCTGCTTGGTGTAGCAACACAAATTGTGCACATAAGTGGACAGTCAGGCATCCTCTTTATGCTCTTCAGATGATGGCTAGGTATGATGCCGTGACATACTTGAAGTATCTGGACACTCTGAGAGTGTCTGAAGGCGTTCGATCGGTTTGGATGTTGGCTGAATCAAGCCACAAGATATTTGAGCTTGCAAAAAGGCGTGTTTACCAGATTGTGAGACCGGATGGCACAAGGGTTTCAATTGCCAAGGGCACGCCAACGAAGAAGAGGAAGGTGACACCCAGTAGTAGCAAGAAAGGAAAAGAAACTGGTAGCAGCCCTTGTTTTCCATTCATGTACTCTGTTTTCTCCTAAGTAAACATTTAATATTGTAGATGGTCTCTGTCCTGCAGAAAACGAGGATTCCGCTCCTAACAAGGATGATGCTCAGAAGGTAAATGCAGAGGCTTCCTTTCTACTGGAGGAGGTTTTGGAGGAAGCACCAAAATGGAAAGTATTACGGGTGAGTGGTTCCGTTCTTGTTTCTCAGTTTTCTTCCAAGCAGCACTCAGCATTATTTATTTATTTACTTCATACATTACAGAAGAAAAATCCTTTAGATTGGCGCTTCTGTTCCATTTCACCTACATTTTAGAATAAATATTAAATATAAACTATATCCCACTTTTCTTGTTCTGTTCTTGTAGCAACTCCTTACTTACTACATAGTTCAAGTAGATTATTTATCATCTAGACATTCTTTACCTCTATTACAAATGTTTTTACCTGATATCCTACATACATCTTTGCAGGAACTGTTGCAAGAGATAGCCGAAGAACAGAGAAGGGGAGATGGTGTCGTACATGAAGATGAAAATAATGAATGTGGCATAGTCTTAGTAGCATGCAAAGATGAGCGCTCATGCTTGCAGCTGCAGGAATGCATATCGAGAAGTCCCCAGCAGGTAACTGCAGTGTGTCTTGAATGCAGTCAGATCAATCTAGTAGCACAGTTGCTATTTAATTTTCATTGCCTTTGTGCAGATGTGCATCTATTTCTTCTTAAATGCAAGTTTCTTTCTTACTAGCTAAAACTTATCAGGTTAACCATGTGAACCCGTCATGACACTTTAACTTGTTTTAACAAGGTTATGCGAGAAGAGTGGGAGAAGTACTTGCTTGGGAAAGCCGAGCTGTTTGGATTACATAAAAAGAAGAAGAAACGATCTCAGCAACCAAAAGGGTTTGGTATCCTGGATGGGGAATTTCCTACAGGCTCTAATGAGAATGAGAATGCAGGGCCAGTAAGCATTAGCAAGCTTGAGACTAATGCCTTACTTGCTGCCGCCTCTGGTATAAGCAATTTAACTAAGGAAGCAGATGCCAAGGAGGATTCAGTTCCCAGCAGCAGCAAGAAAGGTTCTGTAAAGGGAAAAGGAAAAGGAAAGGGGGTACCGAAGAAAACCCTGACAAAGAGACAAGCCAGTAAAAGGAAAAATAAAAGTACTACAGAAAATGATAGCTGCCAAGGTACTGATGTGGAAGCATCAGGCAAAACAGATGAACAGTCTGACATTAATGTCTCTAAGGTGTCTGCCGAAGATGCTCCTGCTCCAGCCTCCACCCCTGACAATGCTGAAGACTTGATTGATGCCAAAATGCTACCTCCTGTGCAGTTTTATGCCCTTGACAGTGATCAGCATGTACTAGACATATGGAAACCATCCGTAATTATTGTCTATCATCCAGATATGACCTTTGTCAGAGAAATTGAGGTATACAAGGCAGAAAACCCATCACAGAAGCTGAGAGTTTACTTCCTTTTTTACGAGGAATCGTCTGAGGTGCAAAAGTTCGAGTCCAGCATCCGCCGGGAAAATGAAGCATTTGAATCACTGATCAGGCAGAAGTCCCTGATGATGATACCTGTTGATCAGGTGGTGTTTCAGTTGAATATATCCATTAATCAAAAAATATGTACCCTAGTAGTAACTTCAGCTTGGCCTTAGCCAAGCATTTACCATGTGAATGATGCTGCATATGGTTTCGTGAAATGGCTGCTTTGTTTTAATCAAGCAGATATGATGTTTATTTTTTTACTTCTAACCACCTTTGCATGGGCAGAAAATGCTGGCTTACACTTTATGAACGTTTCATATTCTTCTGGTACATGACACGTCTGTCTTATTTCTCTTCAGAGTGGCCGTTGCATTGGACCAACTCCGGCAAATGAACCAGAACCTCTTTTGTCTCAGAATTCACTGACAAGAAAGGCAGGTGGTAGAAAGCCATCAGGGAAGGATATGCAGGTGACACTACTGATCCTTATTTTGATTTTGGTAAAGAAGCCACTTGTCGTGTTTTTACTGGCTGAATTCCTAATTTGTTCAGCACTGTATTCTTCCAGGTTATTGTAGACATGCGGGAGTTCATGAGCAGTCTTCCCAATGTACTGCACCAGAAGGGTATTCGAATTATACCGGTGACCCTGGAAGTTGGCGACTATGTTCTTTCTCCCTTGATATGCGTTGAAAGAAAAAGTATTGCAGACTTGTACCAGAGCTTTGCTTCCGGTCGTCTCTACAATCAGGTGGAGACCATGATTAGGTATTACAAGATCCCAGTGCTTCTGATAGAGTTCTCACAAGATAAGAGCTTCTCCTTTCAGGTATTTTTCATGCTAATTTCTTATATACAGACTGTCTTTACACAAGGACTGTCATATTCGTATGCGCAAATCATAGTTCATTCCCATGGAAACCAAAGTCCACTATTATCCATTGTTGGTTGCGCCTGATGGTCTACTTACTACTGGTGTGCTCATTTCTCTCGCAGTCTGCAAGCGAAGTTGGGGACGACGTGTCTCCAACAAACATAATCTCGAAGCTGTCATTGCTAGTCCTGCATTTCCCCCGGCTCCGCATCGTGTGGTCCCGCAGCCTGCACGCTACAGCGGATATATTCATGTCGCTGAAATCAAACCAGGACGAACCTGATGAGAACAAGGCGATGAGGGTGGGTGTGCCGTCGGAGGATGGGGTCGTGGAAGACGACGTGAGGTAAAACTAACTTGTGCAGCTGGATGTGGCAAAGCAGATATACCATTGATGATATGTTATGGTTAATGGTAAAATTTTGGGTTTTCAGGGCTGAGAACTACAACACGTCCGCGATCGAGTTCCTGAGAAGGCTCCCTGGCGTGACGGACTCCAACTACAGAGTGATAATGGACGGATGCAATAGCCTGGCGGAGCTCGCGCTGCTACCGGTAGAGAGGCTAGCGGAGCTGATGGGCAGCCAGAAGGGCGCCCGCACGCTCAAGGAGTTTCTGGATGCCAAGTGTCCCAGCATGATCTCATAGCATAGCATCAAACTCTACTGTTCTGGTGAAGTGAGCTCTTGGAAGAGGAGTTCTTGTGAACCATGGGTGTTCAGAGACTGTACTCGTTAGGTAAGTAGGGCTAGGCTATTTGGTAGTGTAATCGAGATCACATTGTGTAAGGAGGACTGGCAATTGGGTAATTGAATTCCATCCAAATCCAATGGCAAATATGTTATTGCTCTTAGGAAAGCTGGCTTAATGATGCTGTAAATAAATTTGGCTTGGGCAGGTTAGAGTTGAGCAAAAGCTCTGGAGCAAAATGATCTGGATCTCTCAAAACTTGAACTGTAGTTTTAAATGGAAAAAATAGAACAGGAAATGTGTACGAATATTTTGTATAATATTCTAATGTCACAAAACAAAAAAACGAGTAACTAGTTTTTTGGATTTCTTCTTACCATTCATGAGGATTTTTTTCTCCAACAGCAGTTAATGATATTTGATTCACAATACAAAAGCGTATTGGTGTGGATATCAGATTAAATATTTCAACTCTTTTTTCAGATGGTTTAATCTTTTGTTTATTTCCAAATATTTTTGTAACATGCTTCGCCGTTCATGAAAATATATGTATTTCAGTAGACAAAGTTCAATAAATGAAATTCAACAAATTTGGCAGGAAGTCTTTGTACCTTTTTTTTAGGGAGCTTTGGTACATCTAAGGGGAAATCCTACAGAATTGTAGTTATACGATGAGATGGCAAAATATAATTGGGGAGGAAGGGGCCAGCCTGAAATTAGGGTGTGTGGTGGTGGAGGGTGGGGAATTAGTCGAGGAGTGTGTAAGGCCTTGTACAATGCAATGTGCTTAAGGAGGATCACCCCTCACGTTTGATGCTTTGATGACTCATAAATGGGGAATATTTTTTCAGTGGGAGACGATGTTCCCGTCGATAGCGAGGTGCCTGTAGTAAATTTGTTAATCGCAAGACCCATCGACTTAGTCTCTCGAAGATGCTCATATGGATAGGGTGTGCGTACATTCGTTCATATGGGTGATTGTGTGTTTGCAAGCGTTTGCGTCCATAGCGTGATTTTGAAAAAAGATGGTTGGAGAAATAAATCAGTTTTTGCTTAAGCTTATGCTTGCCTCGCCACTCGTGAATCGTGATATATAGATATAAACATTGGCTTAAGAAAAATACAATTAATTTTATTAAACATCTCTTCAGCATCTTACATTGTAATCGCATCACCTGTGGGCATAGAATTATTATTTTTGTAGAAAAGTACTTTTTAAGGGAGAAGTGTTTTTTTTTTAGCTGGGGAGAAGTGGTTTTTTAGGGACAGAAGTTTGCTTTTTGAGGCAAATTTAGGGAAACAAGTGTTTGTGGCCGGAAGCAGCACGACAGTAGAGCAGCCGATTTTCCCGGCCCGGCCCAAACTCTCCAAAACCACCGCTTTTGGTTTGGTTTCTCCCTTCCCTCCGGCCGGCGCCGCCACCACCCACCAGCCATGGCGCTCGTCGCCCTCGAGAGCTGCTTCCGCGCCGTCCCGCCAGAGGCCGTCGCCGCCGTCGTCGACTGCGTGCTCGCCTCCTCCCCCTCCGCCTCGCCCTCCGAGCTCTTCCGCTCCCTCCTCGACTCCTTCCCCAAGGTACTGCCCACTTCCCCCAGCGTCTCTGTCTTCCGTCCCCGCAAGCTTCCGCTCAGCTCTCTTCTCCGTCTTCCTTGCAGGTGCAGGACGGAGGCCACGGCCATGCCGCCGCCCTCTCCCACGCCGCGGCGCTCTGCCATCTGCTCCCCCGCCTCGGCGAGGACCCCAGGGACGCCCTGCGCGCGCTGCTCTGGAGGGTCTTCCTGCCGCTCCTCCGCCGGGAGGACGCCCAGCCCGGCCGGCTCCAGCAGCAGGCGGCCGCGCTCATGTGCGACGCCGTCTCCCGCGCCCGGTCCTGGGACCTGCTCGGAGCCACCGTCCTGCCCTTCTGCGTCCGGTCCTGCGCCGCCGCCATGGCTTTGCCCACCACCCACGAGTACGGTGGCGACGACTCCATTGTGTACCGCTACCACTGGGACGCCCCCGCCGCCGCCGCCGATGATGGGCTGTCAGGGGAGGCAGGGCTGCTGCCGCTCTCCAAGGCCACCGTGCTCTTCGCGTCGTTGCTCGGAGACGCGCTGAAGAGGAGAAGGGAGGCCCATCAGGAGGGCGCCGACGCTTCGCTAGATGCAATGGTGAAGAATTTGACCTGGGACCTGTCCAGGCTTGTGCTCAAGATGTTTGACCTCGGCCAAGAGTATCGGTCCTGCGCCACCCGGGTCCTCCTGCAGCCTGTGCTGACTTCACTAGCAGATGTTTCTTGCGTTACCGTCGAGTTCGGTGCGGTCCAGCTTAAGCTATCTAGGTCGGCCTTCTTTCCTGAGCTGTTGGAACATGATAGTTTAAATTGTTTTGCTGAAGTTAATCTTTCTCTGGCATACAGGTCCGGTTTCTTGGAGTCCATTTGGAACTCCTGTCTTTCTCTGTTTTCTCTTGGCCGCCCTGAGCGGTTGGATGCATATGATATACTCTCTCTGTACTTCTCGGTGTTGAAATCGGGACATCAGGGTGCTATCCCAGGAGCTGACGAGGTCCAGAACTTTGATCTTAGGAATGTCACTGAATTCTGGGATGAACTGCGCAGGGGGCTGGTAAGCCATTTAGTTAATTATACTTTGCTATTTTTACCAAAATTTGGATCTACGCTGTCAAGTTTCACATGGAGGGTAACACACTTTGACTTTCCCTGCACACCAGGTTGACAAGGACTCTTCAGTAAGGAAGCAGGCCTTTTACGTCTTGAAAACATCGCTAAGCATATTTTCTTTTGGAAATGATGGGAGCCAGCGATGCTCTGGCAGAAGCCCAGCTGCTTTGCCTGGTCAAGACAAATCAAATGCCGCTGTGACAAAAAAAGAAAGGTGGGCTAACAAAGAAGCCAAATCCCTAGGTGTTGAAGAAATCAAGGAATCAGATGAACAATGTTCAAATGGTCAAGACCGATGGAAGGTCTTTCTGTTACTCTATGAGATGCTCCAGGAGTTTGGGACACATTTGGTTGAGGCAGCCTGGACACACCAGGTTAGTTCCTTTCTGCATGTTTCTCTTATCAAACTATTCACAGCAAGATATGTTAATTGTCCGCGATACTTAATTTAATATCTGTTAAATCTTAGGTGGCTAAATATTCACTCAGTACTACGACAACACGACAATAGATTAATCAATCACTACACACTTCTTTGCTTCAACTGCCTAACATGTTTAAAAATAATGCTCAGGTACTGTTATTGTTTGAGTCTACCCCACAGAGTGACTACTTGAATCACATATCATACAGAGCTTTTCATGCTCAGATGGAATCCGTGGAAGGAATTTTCAACTGGATGACGGTACTGTGGGAGCGTGGGTTTACTCAGGATAATCCTCAAGGTCAGTACTGATATGTACATGGCATATATGTTTAGAATGTTGCTTAATCTGCTTTTATGAATGCCCTTTGCAGTGCGGTGCCTGGTAATGCAATCCTTTTTGGATATTGAATGGGAACGTTACAAAGGCTACGCCCAAATGGTCCCTAGAGGCTTTGTTCTTGGCCCTCTCATACGTGGTTTGAACGATGTAGTTCATCATAAGGATTTTGGTTAGTTCATTTTGTTTTTCACTTCATTCAATAGTTATTCTGTTGAATTCAAATATGTGCTTTACTTTGCACTTTACAGTACAGTTTACTTCTTGGTAAATTTTCAGGGACCTCCTTAGATACAGAAGTACCATTTTTGAACAAAATAGATAAAATCATTGAAGAAGCATTTCTTTGTTTATGTTTTCCTTTGCAGTAGATTTGGATTGAAATTTTGTTAGCATTTTGGGTAACTTGATTGCATGTGATAGTTCCTCTGTTCTTAGTTATGGATTTCATCCTTGGGCAATTATTTTACATTTCACTGTTTGCATTGCAATACATCCCACATGCCCTTGTTTAGTGATCCATGATGCTTATCAGATTTTTTTCTTTTATTGCATATTTGCTTTCTTATGGCACACTGTTCAACAAATCATTCATGCTCAGCTGAGCTGTCTGCTTAAATTATTTGTAGGTGTTGGTGGTGTCTATAATTCAGAAGCCATAAAAGGTGCAGAGAGGTTTTTCAGCAATTATGCCCGGAAATTAACGATATGGTACTACTTCTTGGATAACTACTGCCCTTTGTGCCTGTTTCAGGATTTGTCGCACTTTCTCTTATTGTATATATGAGAGCTGATAATTTGGACTATGTAAATGAGTTTGCTTGTGCAACACTTTCTGTTATTGTTTAACTTTTACATTAATTAAAGGGTGCCAACATGTATCATAATAAGTACTCTCTCCGTCCCAAAATAAGTGTCTGAACTTTGTACTAACTTTAGTACAAGTTAGTACAAAGTTGAAACACTTATTTTGGGACGGAGGGAGTATTAAACTTGACTTTTGCAGTATCGTGTATTTTTTTGGTTTAAAGGTTACTGTGTACTCAATATACATATGTGCAGTATATAGTTCGGGCAACATAATTAGATAGAGCTTATGCTTAAATGCTACATCTGCAAGGATTCACATATGTTGAATCATATTGTGACCTATCTGAACTCGTTACTATATCAAATGGGACTATCTGTGTTATTGTGTGACCAAACGCTACACATATCTTTTGTTTAGTTTGTTTTCAATAGTTTCACTGGCTTCTGGCAGTGTCCTTCTGAAACCTTATTTTTCTCTTTCTTTTATTTCTCAGTGAGCGTTTACATCTGGTTTGGAGTCTGGCATCTGCTGCTAAACAAGATTCATTTGGCCGACCAGGATTAATGACTCTTGCATTCTGTATTGCGTCATGCGCTTGTCAGTCAGATACACATGACTTACCATGTGGGTCTGCTGTCAACGAATTGGCAAAATGCAATGGAGATACATCTATAGCAGTCAATACTGCAGATTTTCTAGATGCCTTATGGATCCTTAGTGAGAGGAGTAAACACCACTTTAATCCAAAGTATCGCTTAAAAGGTTGGAAATCTTTCTACTCGAAGAAATTTGGAAGTAGTGTTAAGTAATGCATTATCAAATTGTTGACTTGAATTCAAATGTAGTTTGTGAACAGGTTATCAAAGCCGTAGCATCATTGACAAGTGCAGCTGAAATTCCACTCAATCAGCTTTTCAATTTCATTTCTACAATACCTCGAGAGTGTACTGATTCTACTGGTAGGTGCATACAAAAACGGCAAAATGTTTGTCTGCAGCATCTGCTTTGAAATTATAATCCGTTGAGGATAACTAAACAGTTAATTTGCTTCCATTATCATCTTATTCTTTGTTTCACATCGCGTTTTCATCGTAGGACCACTGAGGGTTACAGTCCAGAAATGGCTTCTTCAGAAAAAAGAATGTTCTGAGAGGAGCACTTTGTTTGATGAGCTTATTGATTTCCCGACCACCTTCATGAAGCACACAGGCATAGAGGAGTCGTATTTATATGATGACGAGGATGTGGGCGCATGGGAAGCTGAAGCACGGAGGTGGGCTAGGACCCTTCTTCTTGTAACCTCAGAGGAACATCATTTCAAGCAAATATTTACGGTATATTTGGCTTGTCCTGCTTTTATGTCTCTAGAAAGCATATATTGCTATGGAGCAAATAGGTTCCTTTTGGGTATCTATATTATGCTCATTTCTGGAAGCTGAATGTATAGCTGGTCTGGTCTGTCGCCTATCAGTAGGCCATGATACTTACACCTGCATTGAAGTTATGTTTTTCCTCTTGTGTAATTGAAATTAATTTTTGTTTAAGATATCCCCTTTTTTGCAGTTCCTGGAGAAATGTGGTAACAAGCTTTCTGAACATTCTTCAACGAGAAAATTTGCTGACGTGAAGTTTTTTATCATCATTATATGCTTGATCGAGGAGCTTGAAGTGAGACAGAAAAAGCTTGTTCACCAAAATAACGCCATCGCCGGTGGAGGTTCAGATACGACAAATGGATTAGAGCACTGTGCTCTCACCCAGATGTTTGAAAAATCATTGCTTTCAGTTCTGGTAACCTGTTTTTCTATAAAATGTAACTGCTGACTCTTTCTGTAATGGCCTTTATATTATCTTTCATGTGTCTTACTGTAGGAAAATATGCTGGCCTTCAGCAAGCAATCTTGCTCAGTTTTCTGGTTAAAAAATACAGACAACATGGATTTACCATGTTCTATTAAAGGAAAGCTTGGAGGTCCGAGTCAGCGTCGTTTGGCTACTTCTATAACCTCTTCAGTGTTGCAGTGTGTACGTCCCTTCCTAATAATTTTAGTTGATATTATAGCGTTTAGCTATCTGGCGGGTTATATTTATTGCTTGTAAAAGGTCCCATTTAGCATGTTTCATGTTGTCTTCCAGAGATAGTGTTATCTTACTTATGCAGCAAATAAGATGCAAAGATATCTTTGCAGGGATATAATAGAATTTGCTGATTTGATAGGGGATTACCATGTCGCTGTGCTAATCAAACACACATCTTTCTTGTACTGTTCTTTTGAAGCATGCTAATGTCGTCAAACTTAACTCTTGCAAGTTGCAACTGTGGTGTGTATATTCTTCAATAGTTCATTTGATCGGGAACTGCTTTCATCTTCTCTGTATGGACCATGCAATAATATTACGACTGTTGATAACACCCCCCCCCCCTGCCTGTATTCTGGAAAAAGTAATATAGGGCTGGCTAGCTCTCCTGTTAGAGGGTCAGGGTACCACATTTACCTTTCGCTTTAGAGTGCCTACCATTTAATCATATAACTTTGCTGACTTCTATTGTAACATTTCACAGATTTGGTCTATGAGGTGCATTAGTTCTGTTGTTTCATGGTGTAAACACTACACTGCTGATGTTTCTTTTCATTCAGCATTTTCATTCCTCTGGGAATTCTGTTGGGAAGTGATCCAGCATTGTACTTATGCCACTGAGGTTGGTTGCTTTTTTATGTTTGGCTGAATATTTCTTCCTCTATGTAAGTTTTTATGCCTGATTAATGCTTTTCTACTTGACAAGACTGGAGCTGAACTTCACTTGGCAGCTTATGAAGCTCTAGCTTATGTTCTAGCAGCTCTATCTACTGCTCCCTTTTCTCGGTTTCTGGATTTTGTGGAAACAAAGCAAACAAACCAAACCATTATATTATCATTGGATTTTCTGGTGACCAATTTTCTTGGTAATATAAACAATCTCCTTACAAATGGAGTCCTAACACGAAGCAGACGAGCTGTTTTAATGTGTTGGAAGGTGAGAATAACTCTTGCTTCCCTTTGTAATGTCCATGGCTCAGTTCTGTAGGAAGTACATTAGTCAAACAACTCCTAATTATTGATTTTGATTTAGTGGCTTTGTGTAGACTCCCTTTTATCCATTTCTGGCTGCTGTGATGAGAATGAATCTCAGATGAAGACATTAGGCTCCTTTTATTCAGATTCAACCCTCCAGTCCATCTTTCTTGATATTACTGAAAGGCGAGTATAACATCCCTTTGCAGCTTCTATATTCTTTATGTATAGTTGGTAAACAAATCGTGGGAGTATTGCCTGTGGAAATGTTCAAAACCAAACTCACTACTTCTATACCTATAGCATGCTTGATAGTTGCAACATTTTCAGTACTTGTTTCCCGAGTCTAATTTCGTGAATATTTATAGCATTTCCTTACTTATTCAGTACCCAAGTTATCTGAAGGAGTGCATAATAGCATTCAATTTGCCTTTTTCTAATAGATACTGGTGTTATGTTTAAAGTCTGAACATGGTTATATTTTGCTTTGTTTCTTTCTATCTTGTTTTCTGTAAATACTTCAACTTATTTTCTGAGGTACTTATTTATATATCTTTTCACTTCTATCTCACTTATTTATTTTTAATCTTTGCAGTCTTGAAAATGCTGGCGAGAATTCTGTTGTATCCATCCTTAGATGCGTGAGGTCTGTATTGGGGCTTATACACTTAAATAGGAGCCACCAAAATTTATCCTCTCTGGGCATCAGTTATGGGGTACTATTCGTGGTGCCTTTTCTTTTTGTGTGCAACTATAGCTATTTAATATCAAAACCCTTGCTGCTTACACTAGAAGGTATCCACATGTTTTTTCTTTTTTGGGTTTTCTTTATGCGTCACACCCAGTGGTACCATATTTGCATGAACAATCTTAATAGTTTTCAACATATCAACAGTCAAAGTTAGGAAGTTGGACTGTTTGACAGCTCGAGTTTTAAAATATGAAACACCATATAATTTTCGAGTATGGGGCAAGTTTTCTTTCTGCAACTTCTGCTTGTTTTTATGGCATTGATACCCCATGTTTATTTGCTGCAGATGATGATGCAATTGGTAAAGTCTTCCTGGGTCTTGCACCTTAGCTGCAATAAACGCAGGGTCGCACCAATTGCTGCACTACTGTCCGCAATATTGCACCCATCAATCTTTCCCAATTTGGAAATGCACCAGACGAATGAAAAAGGGCCAGGCCCTTTGAAATGGGTCAGTTCTGACATACGTTCTGCATTACGTCACTGTCTTTTTACTTAACACATTCTTCTTGTTCCTTACCCCCCTGCTGAAAACTGCAGACCAGGCCCTGATAGTACATTCTTGTTCTTTAATTGAATGAAGGGCTAGCAGAAATAAATGCCTACTTGCTGCTGCTGCTGCTGTGTGTCTTTTCGTTGCCTGTTCTGCTAAAGTAGCACTGTTTTGTTATGCGTGACCTGTGTATAATACTTAGGCATGCTTTTAGTTATTTTTCACTGGAAAGCCTTCTCCTCATATATGATTCTTGTTATATATTTTATGAATGCTAAATGAAACCTAACGACTGCAAAGCCTGGCCTATGCTAGAGGGAATCAGGAGAGCACCAGAATGCTTTGTAACAGAAGTGGTGGTCAACAAATCTCATCACCTCAATTTCACCTGTTCCCCAGCTTGGCCTCGTTCTGTTCTGTAACAAAGTTTACATTACATCTTTATGTAATTTGTCAATGGATAATAAAGTTGTTCTTTTTAGTACTACTTTTTTGCATGTTATAACTCATAAGACATGATGTACCACTGTAACTCTTTTTTTGGTTTCCAGTTTGTCGGGACTCTTCTTAATGAAGGCTCAAAGAGTCCTCGAACTATTCGCCTAGCAGCTTTGCACTTGAGTGGTCTATGGTTGATGTACCCTGAAACTCTTAGATTTTACATGGAGGAACTTAAGCTATTAGCACTATATGGATCTGGTATGTTATACAATACTTCCTCTGTAAACAAATATAAGAGCGTTTAGATCACTACTTTAGTATTCTAAACGCTCTTATATTAGTTTACGGAGGGAGTATATTTTAAGTTTGTCTTCTTTCTTTCTGCTCGTGGCTTTGTAATATAGCCTGGTGATATGCTATTGTATATTCTAACCTTGAACTTAATGTTTATTGAACAGTGGCATTCGATGAAGATTTTGAAGCTGAACTGTCCGAAAATCATGAGGCAAGATTTGAAGTTTCCATGCTAGCTCAAAGTCCAGATCGTGAATTCACAGAGGTAAACTGCATCCCTGCCCCCATGGTCCTTGAAACCTTGGGGTACAAGACATATATATTACCTTCCTAAGTTAATTGGTATAATTACTGTGCTTTCTCAACTATTCATTTCTTAAGAATAGTATTGCAATGTAATGGAATAGAGTTTTGTGTGCACTCTATTTTTTTTTAAACTATTATATCACTAATGGCGTGGAATGATTTGAACCTTTTCCTTTTCTTTCAAATTGCCAACCTAGCAATCAACTTACAGTTTAAGTGCGCTGCCAATGTTATTGCAGGTGTTCATTAATACAGAATTGTATGCCCGTGTTTCAATTGCTGCTCTATTTCATCAGCTATGGAAGCAAATCAAAGAAAAGAGCAAATTGGAGGCAGAAGAAGCTCTTCAATGTGGCAAACTATTTCTGCTGAAACTTCTGGATTCAGCGGTACCATTTTCAGACTTAAGTTTTCTCTATCTATGGGCCAGGATTTGCCATCTTATGCAATGCCATCTCAAGTTTTCTGTATGTTGTTATTGTTTCTTACTTGATAACCAGTATGGCTATACCGTGTCAAAGTCATTGGATGCCTTTGTACATATTTCCAATGAATTTTGATGTGTCAAATACCACTTTAGCAACTGTACAACATACAACCAGATTCTGAAACTTGTCTGATGTTACAATCTTGCCGATCATACTTACTTCTGAAGTCCTACTTAAATGAGTGATTTCTGATGCTTTGTATTTGCTCTGTTTCTACAGGTGAATGACAATGATCTCTCGAAAGAACTTTACAAGAAATACAGCAGTGTAAGCATGTTTCTTTGTATCGAAAACCTTGCTGTTTTGTGCCATATTTCTGAAACATCCATCTTATCAGGTACATAGGCGCAAAGTTCGTGTGTGGCAGATGATATGTGTTTTGTCACACTATGTAGAGGAAGACATAGTTGAGGAAGTGACATCTACTGTTCACACCTGTCTTTACGTAAGGATATTCTTAATCTTATGTGCTTTGCACTTTTGCTTTATGCAATTGTATATAATATATATATCTAGACTTTCTGTAGGTTGCTCCAAACAGGTCGAATAGTCTTAGTTTTCTCTTTAGAGTTTAAATTCTTAAGGATTTAGCACATTTAGATATCAACTTGGAGATCTAGAACATTTAGAGATCAATTTATTTTCCATGGATAATTTCTATTTTATGCAATTGTATATAATCAAACCTGTCTCGAGTTTAAATTCTTAAGGATCTAGAACATTTAGAGATCAATTTATTTTCCATGCATAATTGCTATTTTACTGCAGTGCACGGTCAAATGACACACTTTTGTCTGTGCAGAGAAATAACCTACCTGCTGTCCGGCAGTACTTGGAGACGTTTGCTATACTTATTTACTTAAAATTTCCAACACTGGTGAGAGCTCCTTCATGTCAATGTTTGTTGACCTGTGTGACCATTACACACTTCTTTAGATGTCAGTACAATCTCCTTGTCTGTAACTATTGACCTTTCTGATGATTATTATTTGCAGGCTGAAGCACAGCTTGTTCCTATTTTTCATGACCACGGAATGCGACAACAGGTGAACATTTAGTGAGATGTCTTTCTTTCCATTTTGGTCTGTATATTTATACATCTTCTCTTTGCAGGCACTATCTTCATATGTTTTTATAGCAGCAAACGTGATCCTCCATTCAGGGGAGCTGGTTGTCCAGAGAAACCATCTTAATCAACTGCTTCCTCCAATAATTTCATTTTTAACATCCCATCATCACAGTCTACGGAGTTTCACTCAGGTAAAACTATGCACTTAAAAATTATGCGGGGCTACATTTTTCTCAAGCGTTATATTGTACTAGTCGACTGAAGATCTATATTGTACCACAGCTACTTGTCCACACTGTTTTTTCCAAGTTGTGGCATATTTTGCAACTAGAAAGCTCAGAAAATCCATCCATTGAGAGGAGGTGCTTTCAAGATTTGAAAAAGTATCTGGCAGAGAATACCGACTGCGCAAGGTACATCCACATACTCTGTTTTCTTTTGTTTATTAGCTAGGCTATATACTGGGCATCACCCTATTAAAACTTCTCTCAATGTACCATCAGGATTTTAGTGAGGAGCTTTCCTCCCGTACCTGTACTGTCAACTCATATACCCTACTTGATTTCCTTTTCTTAATCTAGAAAAGATCCTTAAGGTGTTAATATAGTTTTCATCTTGAATGTCTTTATCATTCATATGTTTTGATTTCAGGCTAAGAGTTTCAATCGAAGGTTTCCTTGATGTTTTTGATCCTGATATATCTGGGACTCCACCGGGAATATTTACAGCTCGCATTGAGGTTCGTGTATTCTCTGTTCCCAAGAAATTTAAGGCCACTGTTCATTTTGTCAGGAAATGAGTAACATGGAGGATTCTAGGGACATTATTATGTTTTTTTATGCAGCACTGAACCTTTCGGCAATTCTGTTATAATTCTGAATATGCTGTATTTTTATGCAGTCCTCTGGCTTTGAATGTGTTCCAGTGTCGGTGTTGGAGCGTGTTAATAACTTTTTGAATGTAAGCACTTTGAACTTGAGGTATCTTCTTGTGTTGCTTGAAACTGCACCCCCCTAATTATTTCGCTGTATGTACCATCAGGACGTGAGGGAGGAGCTGAGGCATTCTATGATAAAGGATTCAGCAACAATCAAGAATGAGGGCCTGGCGGTGAGAAAACACGAGGAGGGCACTGATGAGAAGATAATAGCCAGTCAAGATTTCCAGAAGAAGATCATACCCCACCGGGACTCGGAGCAAGCAGCGAGCAGCAACGGCGCGGTCATGGGCAACAATGACATCTCACCACTGCTCTTCGAGATGGAGGAAGACGACGACACGTTCAACCTTGCGGTGGAATCAAGGAAGGAGGCGGCGGAGACTGTGAGGCAGAGCCGCCAGGATCTGATCGTGGTGGCGTCGCTGGTGGAGCGGATCCCGAACCTGGCGGGTCTGACGCGGACGTGCGAGATATTCAGGGCGGGTGGGCTGGCTGTGGGAGACATGGGGGTGGTCCAGGATAAGCAGTTCCGGCTGATCAGCGTGACGGCGGAGAAGTGGGTGCCGATGGTGGAGGTACCGGCGGAGAGCGTGAGGGCGTTCTTGCAGAGGAAGCGGGCGGAGGGGTACACGGTGGTGGGTCTGGAGCAGACAGCCAACAGCGTGACGCTAGACGAGTTTGTGTTCCCGGCCAAGACGGTGGTGGTGCTGGGCAGGGAGAAGGAGGGCATCCCGGTGGACATCATCCAGGAGGCGGTGGACGTGTGCGTCGAGATCCCGCAGCTAGGCGTCGTCCGGTCGCTCAATGTACATGTCAGCGCCGCCATCGCCATCTGGGACTACACCCGCCAGCAGCGCGCCCGCTCCTCCTCGCTGTAGGTAGCTTCCGGTTATCCTTCCGGTTGGAGTAAACCAGAGAAGGCTGCCATGTCTGTTGTTGTAACATGCATGGACCTGATCATCCATGACAAAACTGGTCATGAACCTTCCTTAGATTTATGCATTGAACTGGTCATGCATGGTGAAAACTCTTTGCAAGAAGATGTCAACCCCTCTTGTTAAGATCAGATGAAAAGTTCCTGCTCTCCATCGCCGTGTCGTCGTCGTCCCTTCTTGCTGCAACTTCTTGCTGCAAGTACTCGACCAGGCATGATATATATCTGTTTGACTTGATCATAGCAGGGGCTGCTACATATAATAGTTGTGTTAGGTGCACTCATGCATGGATTGACGTGCCCCGATTTCAAATTTGACCAGGCATAGTTGGACACAATCCAGACTCTTACTCATAACTATTCCTCGTTTTCAAATTTGCTTCTTTATTTATAAATTATTAAAGGGGACATGTGTCCCTTAGGCATACTAAAAGGGAATTGATGGTAATATATCAAAAGTTTCTATGGGTTGCTCCTTTCCACTTGACTATGTCCACAGCTTCGCCCTGCTCCTTGCGCCTATATATATAAACACATGCTTCCCCTGCATGCTCAAACCATCACTCACACACAGGAAAACAAGAGAAAAGAAGAGCGAAAGAAGCTCAAATCAAATGGCATCCTCCCCTTCCTTCCTTCTCCTCGCCGCTCTTCTTGCCTTGGTCTCATGGCAGGCCGTTGCCTCCGACCCTGGCCCTCTCCAGGACTTTTGTGTCGCCGACATGCATTCACCAGGTACTGCTTCCTTCCTGCTTTCCCGTCCTGCTACCACCAAATACATATGTTGAAATGAATTTCTGAAAATTATATGCATGTTCAAACCACTTTCTAATACCTAAGCTTACATTATAAATCTCTTCGATGCACCAGTACGTGTCAATGGGTTTGTTTGCAAGAACCCAATGGAGGTCCACGCTGATGACTTCTTCAAGGCAGCCGCCCTCGACAAGCCTAGGGTGACCAACAAGGTTGGATCCAACGTCACTTTGATCAACGTCATGCAGATTGCTGGACTCAACACCCTCGGCATCTCAATTGCGCGCATCGACTATGCTCCCTTGGGTCAGAACCCACCACATACGCACCCTCGCGCCACTGAGATCCTCACGGTGCTCGAGGGGACACTGTACGTTGGCTTTGTCACATCCAACCAGCCCGCCCCAAACAGAAACAAGTTCCTCTCCAAGGTGCTCAACAAAGGTGATGTGTTTGTCTTCCCCGTGGGGCTCATCCACTTCCAATTCAACCCCAACCCCCACAAGCCCGCCGTTGCAATTGCCGCGCTCAGCAGCCAGAACCCAGGGGCTATCACAATTGCCAATGCGGTGTTTGGGTCAGACCCACAAATATCCGATGATGTTCTTGCCAAGGCGTTTCAGGTGGAAAAGAATACAATAGACTGGCTCCAGGCTCAGTTCTGGGAGAACAACCACAACTAAGTGAAACGTTGGCTGCTTACACGGAAGACCAGTGCACAAATTAAGGACATGCTTGAGTTTCTCGAAATGCATCCTAATCTATAAAATAAATGGAGCATATGCCATTCCATTGTGTGTCTGTAATGAGTGAATGTATTTCTACCTTATGAATAATTGACAATATTCTATTTATCACAATGATATGATCTCATATGTTTTTTTGGTTCTAATGTGTCATATTTCTCATAAATATTTTGGGTTCTTGTCCCCTTGTTCCGAAATAATAGATGATTAGGTTAGAAAGAGAAACAATACACGATTATCTGGTAATCCAGTATATGTTTGATGCTAGGGTTCAACACCTAGGATTATCTTGCAATACATGCGAAGTATGTGATGGTTGGACCCTGATTGTGCTTAGAATTAAAACTGAAAGTTTAATGTGCAAAAGTTGCGTCCTGGAGTCGTTGTTCTACTCTCTCACTTTCTGGTGCATGCAATAGGAAATTTACGGTTCTCGCATGTAATATTTTAGCTTCCTTTTGGTTCAAAACTCTTGTATGTTCGATTGGTGGTTGCTTTAATGGAAATTTGATGAGGTGTCTCCTTTTATCAAAATACTTATGAGCATTATTTTTGTTTTTCTTAAGTTGAGAATTTAGAAGTATGATTTTTACTAAGTTTTAGAAACTGGGCACACCGGTGACCAGGTTCCAAACATTAGCTCCAATATACATATAGAAAACATGCATAAATATACGAAACAAATGATTAGTACCTAAACCGCCCAAAAATGAATATTATTTGAGTTGTTTCTTTGTAACAAGCCTGTCATAGAAGTATTTTATCACAAAACGGACTTCGGCCGCTTGGCTGAACGATACATGGAAATCATCATTCAAGATGATCAAAGAAAGCATGGCAAACCAAGCCAAACACGCTAACAAGCACCGGAAGTGCCCAATTAGACGCCTCCGGCATGCCGCAGAGAGGATGCACAAGAGAGGGTGGACCGCCTGAAGACTCAACCAGGACCGACGACGACATTCAACCACACGCCACCTGGAAGAAAACACTTGACTTTATCACACCGACACCTAATAACTTCTGTTAGAGAGGACCTTCTGCCTAAACCAAGGAGCATTGACCGTACCAGAGCGGGCAAACATGATGAAAGGAGGATATTGTTGCATGTACAAGATAGGTGCAAGCATTACGTCTAGTCACCAGATTTGAGGTAGGTTTGATTGGATCACCATACCATTCCGAATACGCCACCTTGACTGAAAGACAACTACACTCATCGATGACGAACCAAAGATCGTCATGAAGCAATGCACCGTCACCACTGCGTCCATTGGGGTAGATAAGGGTTTTCATGCTGAGCTAGGAGGGCGGGAGAACAATGAAGACGACCCCAAGAGGGACGTGACTACCAAGACATCGCCTCCACCAGTGTTGAGGCGCTGAACTTTCACTTGGACTGCCCCGCACACTTCCAGGCGTCCAGCCTGCCATCCAGGACCATCGCCTCAACGTACGACACCCCAAACCCATGCCCCGCCACCAAGCTGTTGGTACAATGTCACCGGAGAAAGATATCAAACCCTAGTGAGGCTCGAGCTGACCCAAGTCCACGGCCATGACCAGATCCGGTCGGGCCTAAGACAAACCCAACTGACCATTCTTGGTGGGGGCAGGGAATACCTCATTTGTGGTCGAACCTCACCCATGAGAGGCTATGGGCAACCACATCCCGTCTGACCGCAATCACCCCTCACAGGTCAACGACCACGATGCTGCCTTATCTGGGAGAGCACCGGCTCTAGGTAGAGTTCCATGATCCACGCACGAACCAAGTGAAACATGACCCCACTAGACATGCCATGAAATCTCAGGTCAGCGGGCCACCTCCGGAGGCAGGGAATAGCAATGGCGGTGGTGTGAGGTGCTAGGGTTAGCCCAAAGAGACCAGGGGGTGGAACGGAGAGAAGGGACATCCCAGTGCCGCCTACCATCGCTCGGGTCTTTGCTCTATGTGGTGCCGATCGATGGCTACCAGGGAGGGGGAGAGTGTGTAGGTCTAGGGCCGGTGGCGGAGATAGGCTCTCATGGCTACCCGTAAATGTATTTCTACCTTCTGAATAATTGAAAATATCATTTTTTATCTCACTGATATGATCTCATATGCTTTTTTGGTTCTAATGTTTTGTATTTCTCATAAATATCAATATTTTGGGGTTCCTTTCCCCTTGTTCCGCAACAAGAGATGATTAGGTTAAAAAAGGAAGCAATACACGATTATCTGGTAATCCAGTATATGTTTGATGCTAGGGTTGAACACCTAGGATTATCTTGTAATACATGCGAAGTATGCGATGGTTGGAGCCCGATTGTGCCCAGGATTCAAATGTGAAAGTTGAATGTGCAAAAGTTGTTTCCTGGAGTTGTTGTTCTACTCTCTCGCTCTCTTGTAAGTTCGGCTGTGGTTGCTTTGATGGAAATCCCATGAGGTGTCTCGTTTTATCGAAATACTTATGTGCATTTTTTTCTTAAGTTGCGTACTAAAAATACGATTTGCTTCCTGGAGTCGTTCTTGTGGTCTGTCTTTCCAGTGCATGAAAGATGTAGTTTACGTTTCCTTTGCTATGAAACTTGCAGTTTTTGTTGCCGTTAGTTCTATTTTTTCTGAATGTTTTTTCTCCAATACGCACGAGAGTGCGTATTATGCATTAAAGAAGGAACGGGGTAAAGAGCCCCTCTATGTGAGGCGATGGTTGGCTAACTACTCACGTCGGCCAGTGTTGTGAGCGCTCCTAGTAAGGAGGCTAAGGCCCTGTTTGGTTCGGCTGTGGATTTCTAAAAGCAGCTGTGAAAAATCTGATGTGAAAAAGATGTAGGTCATTTGGCAAACCAGCTGATACAACTTTTTTCAGATTTTGGCCCACAACGGAATTAGATTTTGGAAAGCACCTCCTTGGCTGCTTCCGCTTTTGGTTTAGATTTTGGCAGCGGATTTCTAAAATCGGATTCTGCTGGGTTCACCCTTTGGTTCAGATTCTGCTGCGCGGCAGCGGAATCCGTCGATAAAAGCTGAACCAAACAGGGCCTAAGTCCCCTTTGATGAGTCTTGCTTCCTTCCAGGCCCATCCTTCATCGTCTATCCTACCGATTACATGGTCTACCGATGGTGTTATCCCATCGAATACAATTGCGTTGCGGTGTTTCTATACCTCCCACATTACTAGGATTAGAATAGCTCGGACATCCTTGCCGCCACGTCCGGTGCCCGTCTTTCTTTGGCACCACTCCTGCAGTCCATCCGTCATCGAGGGGATCCACTCCTGCTTGCCCAAGATCTGGCAGACAGCCATCCATACCTGCCGGGTAAACACACAACCAAGGAGTAGGTGGTTGATTGTTTCTTCCTCCTAGTCGCAGAAGGGGCATGCATCCTGATGGTCCAAGCCTCGGCGAGCCAGGCGATTCGACGTCCAACACCTGTTCTGTAGTGCTAGCCAGGCGAAGAAGCGACACCGCATGGGGGCCCTGGATTTCCACGTAAACACTGTAGTTGGTGCCACTTCTCGGCTCCAGAACTTGGCCGCGTAAGTAGATCTGGTCGAGAAGCAACCATTCGTCTCCCAGGCCCAGGAGATTGAGTCTTGTAGTTCATCCTGCATCGTTTCTCCGGCGATGGCAGTCCATAGGGCTAGATATTCTTGTAGTAGGTCCGGTGTGAGCTCGGGGCCAATGTCGCACGCCCAACTCCCCTTGTGGAGTGCCTGGTGAATAGTCCGTGCATTACGTATCTTCTTGCGCACTTTACCATATAGGTTCGGGGCAATCTCCTGGACTCTTTGCCCTTGTAGCCATCTGTCCTCCCAGAAAAAGGTGTCCTTTCCATTTCCCACTTTAGTGACTGTGGCAGCTTGATAGAGTTGGGGCGACTCCTTCGGCACCCTGATGTTGAACTCGGCCCATGGTCTAGTGCGATCGGATTGCTGCAGCCATGCCCACTTCGTTTGCATGGCTATATTGAGCCAGCCGAGGTTTGGGATGCCGAGACCTCCTGCCCATATCCGAGTGGAAGAGGTAGATAGCAGCTCACATGTCCATGCGATCCACTTTGGTCCAAAACCCATTGTTTGCATTACTTCAATGAGGAAAGGCCAGTGTACGGAGTTGAAAGCCTTGGAGATATCAGTTTGAGCATTATTGTTGGCTGCTTTAGGGCGTGCAAGCACCGTGCTTTGCATTGCACGAGTATGAAGTTGTCGTGGATAGATCTCCCCTTGACGAAGTCACTTAGGTGTGTGCCAACTAGGGACGGCAAGTTAGGTGCGAGCCTATTGGCCAAGGCCTTGTCGAAGATTTTTATCGCTCCATGCACCAGGCTCACAGGCCTGAAATCCCGGATATCCACCGCTCCGCTCTTCTTGGGCAGGAGTGTTACTATAGCTTTGTTGATCGCGGGTAATCCTCTCATGTCCCCATTATACAGGTGTTTGAAGGCGTTCATGAGATCTCCTTTGATAATGTGCCAACAAGTAGCGAAGAAGCGGCCAGCGAATCCATCTGGCCCCGGCGCTTTGTCCGGCGGCATGCCTTTGACAACCTTTTCTATTTCCTCCTCCATGAATGGCTCCTCCAGGTGGCTTAGGTCAAGTGAAGGAAGGTGGAGCCTATTGAGCTCCAGCGAGTGTGCCCTGGTTTGCATCTCCCCGAGCATTTGGGTGAAATGGTTGTCCACCTCATTCACGATCTCCTCCTGACTAGTAGCAATGGTGTCTCCCCTTTGTATAGTTGTGATGAAGTTCCTCCTTTGCCGATGGCGCGCGTGCTGGAAGAAGGAGGTACTGGCATCCCCTTCACGCAGCCCAAGTATTCTGGAACGTTGCTGCGCAATCATTCTCTCCAGAGAGCAAAGGCCCATGAGCTTCTTCTTGAGGGCTTTTCACAAACTGCACTTGGAAGGTGATAGTGCTCGTATGTCCATTGCTTTTTCTAGCCTTAAGATAACCTCCATGGCGATGGCGATTTGTAGCTTCACATTGCCGATCCTCCGGTCGCTCCATTGTTTGAGTTTCTTCGCTGTTGCGCATAGTTTTTTGTCTAGTACAACGAAAGGGTTGCCTCCCTAGGGAACCGAGGCCCACGCTGCAGCCACTGTCTCCGACAACTTGTCAAGCTTTGGAAACAAAGCTTCAAACTTGAAGCGTCGTCCCATGCAAAGGTCAGCCATAGCATCCAGCAGCAGGGGGCAGTGGTCCGAGATCGAGGACCCTAGGGCCGTGAGCTGGCACGACGGGTAAAGATCTTCCCGGCAAGCGGAGCTGAAGACGTGGTCGATTTTTTCAAGTGTTGCCTCTGCTCGTTTGTTTGACCACGTAACCGTAGGCCGTTGAGGTATAGCTCCTTGAGCTCGAGCACGTTTAGTTTTGCCCGGAATCACGCCATCATCCACCGATTGATAAGGCTGTGTTACTTTTATCTTCCTCATTGACTAGCAGGTTGAAATCGTCCGGGGCCACTCATGATCCGGCGTGAAGGTATCTGATTTCCACAAGCTCTTGCAGGAAATCCACTTTCTGTTGGTCTAGCTGAGGCCCGTAGACTCCGGTGATCCACCATTCCCTCCCTTCGATTGGTTTGACAAGAGCGGTCAGGGAATTGTATGTGTAGTGGGGGAGCGACAAGGAAACCGTGGCCTCACCCCAGGCTAGAAGAATCCCTCCCCGTGTTTCCACCGAGGGCAAGAAGTTGAAAGTCTCGAATTTATTGCCAAGGCATTGCATCACCACACCCACTCTTACATTTTCCATTTTCGTTTTCTAGAGGCAAACTATGCTAGGGTTGGCTTCGTTCACCACTTGGAGCATGGCAGTTCTACGTGCTGGTGTGTTGAGGCTCCGCACGTTCCGCACTAGGACTTTTAGTGGCACATGATTCAAGTGATGGGCCTACAGCGCGATCCACGGCGATCGGGCCTAGTTTCGGTCGGCCACCACAATGTCTTGATCCATCAGTGGGAGTGCGGAGGTGTCCCAGCCAAAAAGTGCAAGAATGGGCTGGATGTGCCCTCCTGCAAGGGGGCGCTCAAACAACTTGGCGTAGGCTTGTAGCGCCGAGTCACTAATGATCTCTCCCTCATTGGCGATGCAGAGTTTGCGGATAAGGACCGCTTGCTGTTTGGTTGCCGCGGAGCCACGTCCGACACCCTTGGCAAGTCTAACACTCCTTCTGGGGTACGATATTGGCGTTCGCTGCCTTCGTGGCCTTCATTTGGTCTGGGCTGCTGCTCTGCTTGGAGGTCTGTCGAGAAGGGGGAGATCGCTTTCCCGAGCTCTCCACAAAGTACGTCCACGGGATTCCCCTGCCGTTCCTGCATGCATGGACTGCATGGCGATCCGCCATCCGAGAGGGGCAGGTGGCTTGTTCTGCGTGGCCCGAGAGACTCACACATATGGTGTTGCCCAGTTGCATGAGAACACATGCGGTGGGGGCCATCGGTGTATCTGCATCACTAGCAGTTAAGCTTCCCGTGTTTTCATTCCACTGTTCATCATCGCAAGCCGTGCCCTCCTCCATCTCTTGTCGTGCTCCGGAGGAAGCACGTGATCGCTTTGGTCGTCCGCCCTTCCTGGTAGCTCACAGTTCGCACAATTTAGGGGGAGCACGAGGGACCCCACATAAATAGGATCAACTCGGACGTCCCTGTGCTCACATGCGCCATCCAGTGCTGGCCCAACTGCGTCGCGACTTGCGGTCCTGCCCGTCTGCCTCATAACCTGCTTCCATGCACTTTTTGACAACCTCTCCTTCCACTTGCCCAACAAAAGAGAATGAGGGGATGTGGGCAGTTGGCATGTTCTGCCCACAGCGCAGGAACCGTGGGAGGAAACAATCATATCCATTGCGGGGGGACCAACCCTGCTACTTGCAACGGGCAGGGCTAGCTGGCCGGTCAAAAGCCGGTCCTATGGTCCATAAGCCTGCTTGCCATCGCTCATCCCTGACCACAGCCCTGCAGCGGGACGTCAGCGCCCGCTGGATGTCGACATGCTGACCATGGTGGCCAGTTTGAATTTCCGGCTGCGCCGCCGGCGACGCCAAAGCCATTGAGGACGCTGGGGAGCCACCACCGGTGTCACCGCCGTCCGCATGTTGGCGCCCAGGGCCAGGTGCCCCTCCCGCGGCCGGCCGGCCCTGAAGATGACGTCCGTCGCCCTTCGAAGGCGGTGAAGGAGGTGGCGGGGGCGGTTGCTGCGTCATGGCAATGGGGGAATCCACCCGGACCGGCGGAGCCATGCGCCGGATATCGACAGGGTACCACGGAGCTTTAGGCGTGCCCAAGAGACGAGCAGAAGATTGCGCCGCCGGCTGCTCAGGGATAAAGAGGGCATGGCAGTGAGGGATGCCCTCCGGGTCGCGTGTCTTGAGCCAAACACGGAAAGAGCTCATGTCATGGTGCCGCTCCGTGCGCTCCACCACCTTGACCACGAAGCCGCACCCACGCGGAACCACCTCGGCCGTACGTCGTGTCCATGCATGTGTAGGGACGCTGACGAGCTCTAGCGGGACGAGGAAAGGTAGCACGACGCCGTTTGCTTGGGCTTGGCGCATCCACGGCCAAATGGCCAGAGAGAAGCCTCGGCCGGGGGCAGAGCTGCGATCCACCATGAGCTGGCAAATGAAAGGATGCTAGCAGATGACAAGGAAATCTTCCGGGAAGAACGACTTGATAGACATGTCATTTGGCCCAATGCTGAACTCGGCATAGAGCGCCTCGGCCGCCGCGGCCAGGTCCATGGGAGGCCTAGTTCTAGTGATGGTGACCACGACGGCACGACCAAGGTCCTGCTCCATGCGGCACAAATCATCTGCCGGCTCCAGAAAGCAGCAACCCATCTCAGCTCCAGATTCCAGCGCGACCTCAGTAGACGGCATGACCGCCGAGCCGGCGAACGGGACGGTGAAGCCGGTGCCAGCCATGCTCACGACCAACGACCCCTGGGAGTCCTGGCTCCAGAAGGGCACGATGCGGATCGCCCCCGCAGGAGGGGGGCCCGGAGGCGGTGGGGGAAGGGGCGCTCTAGGACGCGGCCCACCCATCGGAGGCAACGAGATGGAAGGCGGTGGCGTAGGAGTCCAAGGCCGCACCATCCGGAGGGCACCCGGCAGCGGCGGGCCCGGCGGGGGCGGGGGAAGGATGGCGAGCGTAGATGGTGCGCGCGAGTCCCTCGTACCTACACAAAACAAATAACTCCTCGCAATGAACGCGATAAGAGGTTGTCAATCCCTTCACGGTCACTTACGAGAGTGAGATCTGATAGAAATGATAGGATAATATTTTTGGTATTTTTATGATAAAGATGCAAAGTAAAATAAAAGCAAAGTAAAAAGCAAAGTAAAAAGCAAAGGAAATAACGAAGTGTTGGAAGATTAATATGATGAAGATAGACCCGAGGGCCATAGGTTTCACTAGTGGCTTCTCTCAAGAGCATAAGTATTTTACGGTGGGTGAACGAATTACTATTGAGCAATTGACAGAATTGAGCATAGTTATGAGAATATCTAGGTATGATCACGTATATAGGCATCACGTCCGAGACAAGTAGACCGACTCCTGCCTGCATCTACTACTATTACTCCACTCATCGACCGCTATCCAGCATGCATCTAGAGTATTAAGTTCATGAAAACAGAGTAAAGCCTTAAGCA
Source organism: Aegilops umbellulata (assembly GCA_032464435.1). NCBI lineage: Eukaryota > Viridiplantae > Streptophyta > Magnoliopsida > Poales > Poaceae > Aegilops > Aegilops umbellulata. Next base: position 614,951,200 of record CP136058.1, on the reverse strand, counting down.
AGATGACATGATGTAGAGGGATAAATTCATGCAATATGATAAAAACCCCATCTTGTTATCCTCGATGGCAACAATACAATAGGTGCCTTGCTGCCCCTACTGTCACTGGGAAAGGACACCACAAGATTGAACTCAAAGCTAAACACTTCTCCCATTGCAAGTAAGATCAATCTAGTAGGCCAAACCAAACTGATAATTCGAAGAGACTTGCAAAGATAACCAATCATACATAAAAGAACTCAGAGAAGATTCAAATATTGTTCATAGATAATCTTGATCATAAACCCACAATTCATCGGTCTCAACAAACACACCGCAAAAATAAGATTACATCGAATAGATCTCCACGAGAGAGGGGGAGAACATTGTATTGAGATCCAAAAAGAGAGAAGAAGCCATCTAGCTAATAACTATGGACCCGAAGGTCTGAGGTAAACTACTCACACTTCATCGGAGAGGCTATGGTTTGATGTAGAAGCCCTCTGTGATGGATGACCCCTCCGGCGGAGCTCCAGAACAGGCCCCAAGATGGGATCTCGTGGGTACAGAAGGTTGCGGTGGCGGAATTAGGTTTTTGGCTCCATATCTTATCGTTTGGGGGTACGTAGGTATATATAGGAGGAAGGAGTACGTCGGTGGAGCAACAGGGGGCCCACGAGGGTGGAGGGCGCGCCCTGGGGGTGGGCGCCCCCCTACCTCGTGGCCTCCTCCTTTGTTTCTTGACGTAGGGTCCAAGTCTCCTGGATCATAATCTTCCTAAAAATCACGTTCCCGAAGGTTTTATTCAGTTTGGACTCCGTTTGATATTCCTTTTCTGCGAAACTTTGAAATAGGCAAAAAACAGCAATTCTGGGCTGGGCCTCCGGTTAATAGCTTAGTCCCAAAAATAATATAAAAGTGAATAATAAAGCCCAATAATGTCCGAAACAGTAGATAATATAGCATGGAGCAATAAAAAATCCTTCTTGCTACCTCTTGAGCACTGCGTTGGTTTTCCCTTGAAGAGGAAAGGGTGATGCAGCAAAGTAGCGTAAGTATTTCCCTCAATTTTTGAGAACCAAGGTATCAATCCAGTAGGAGGCTACGCGCGAGTCCCTCGTACTTACACAAAACAAATAACTCCTCGCAACCAACGCGATAAGGGGTTGTCAATCCCTTCACGGTCACTTACGAGAGTGAGATCTGATAGAAATGATAGGATAATATTTTTGGTATTTTTATGAGAAAGATGCAAAGTAAAATAAAAGCAAAGGAAATAACTAAGTGTTGGAAGATTAATATGATGAAGATAGACCCGGGGGCCATAGATTTTACTAGTGGCTTCTCTCAAGAGCATACGTATTTTACGGTGGATGAACGAATTACTGTTGAGCAATTGACAGAATTGAGCATAGTTATGAGAATATCTAGGTAGGATCATGTATATAGGCATCACATCCGAGACAAGTAGACCGACTCCTGCCTGCATCTACTACTATTACTCCACTCATCGACGGCTATCCAGCATGCACCTAGAGTATTAAGTTCATGAAAACAGAGTAACGCCTTAAGCAAGATGACATGATGTAGAGGGATAAATTCATGTAATATGATAAAAAAACCATCTTGTTATCCTCGATGGAAACAATACAATATGTGCCTTGCTGCCCCTACTGTCCCTGGGAAAGGACACCGCAAGATTGAACCCAAAGCTAAGCACTTCTCCCATTGCAAGAAAGATCAATCTAGTAGGCCAAACCAAACTGATAATTTGAAGAGACTTGCAAAGATAACCAATCATACATAAAAGAACTCAGAGAAGATTCAAATATTGTTCATAGATAATCTTGATTATAAACCCACAATTCATCGGTCTCAACAAACACACCACAAAAAGAAGATTACATCGAATAGATCTCCACGAGAGAGGGGGAGAACATTGTATTGAGATCCAAAAAGAGAGAAGAAGCCATCTAGCTAATAACTATGGACCTGAAGGTCTCAGGTAAACTACTCACACTTCATCAGAGAGGCTATGGTGTTGATGTATAAGCCCTCCGTGATGGATGCCCCCTCCGGCGGAGCTCCGGAACAGGCCCCAAGATGGGATCTCATGGGTACAGAAGGTTGCGGCGGCGGAATTAGGTTTTTGGCTCCGTATCTGATCGTTTGGGGGTACGTAGGTATATATAGGAGGAAGTAGTACGTTGGTGGAGCAACAGGGGCCCCACGAGGGTGGAGGGCGCGCGCGGGGGGGGGGGGGGGGGGGGGGTGGGGTGCGCCCCCTACCTCATGGCCTCCTTTGTTTCTTGACGTAAGGTTCAAGTCTCCTGGATCATAATCTTCCTAAAAATCACGTTCCCGAAGGTTTCATTCCGTTTGGACTCCGTTTGATATTCCTTTTCTGCGAAACTCTGAAATAGGTAAAAAAATAGCAATTCTGGGCTGGGCCTCCGGTTAATAGGTTAGTCCGAAAAATAATATAAAAGTAAATAATAAAGCCCAATAATGTCCAAACAGTAGATAATATAGCATGGAGCAATAAAAAATTATAGATACGTTGGAGACGTATCAGATGGCGGGTACGAAGAAGGTCGCGCCGGCGCGACGGAAACAGGGGGGCCCCGTGCGCGCGGTCGTCCAGCGGCGAGGAGCTCCGCCTCATCTTGCAGTCCCGGGTGATGTGCCCGATGCCATTGCAGCGAACGTAGAGCGTCTCGTTGGTGTAGTCGCGGGAGATGTGCCTGTCGTCTCCACAGTTGTAGCAACACCCATGGCCGGGATGCGGGCCCGCGGCGGCCGCGCGGTGGGGAGGGTAGGTGAAAGCCGCCGACACGCCGCAGGGGGAGGAGTGGGCGAGTTGGGGCTGCGGGGGCGGCGGTTGGTCTTTGTCTTCCACCCCTGCCCCACTTGGCCCGACGGCGGGGGGTGGGAGCAGCCGCCGGCCTCACCCTGCAGGATGGACCCGAACACCGTGCCGAGCACATCCGGGACGACGATGGTGGAGCGGATGGCCGGCGGGGGGGGGGGGGGGGAGGGGAGGGCGACCTCGACGACGAGGAGGAGGCGGAGAGGGAAACTATGGACGCCATGGACCAGAAGGGAGGCCCGGCGAACGCCCTGAGGTGGGCGCCGACACCGGAGTGGTGGCCGGCGCTTGCTGGTAGCCGGCGGTGCTCAGGGGAGAGGAGGGAGGCGCTCAGGCGCTGCTGTCTTCCACTACCTTTTTCCTGAATGTTTTGTTTGTTTTCCTTTTGGTTCAAAACTCTTGTAAGTTTGATTGATCATTCCCCAGCAAAACTATTGTAGAAGTCTGAGTCCCAACAACAATTTATATTTGAGTTGTATCTTATAAGTTGTATCTTTGTAAGATGCTTGTGTTAGAAGAATTAAATCATCTGATGGAAACTTCTTTCTACACTAAAACTGCCAACACACACCTCCAAGAAATTAATCTGTTTATGAGTGGCCGCCTGGCCTAGTCTAGTCATTTGATGCACCATTTACTCTAGCAAAAGAAGCAGGTGAGGTCTGGTGCCACGAACCTAGTCAGGAAGGCTAACCAGATTGTTAGATTTATACACTGAACAGGTCATGCGTGATAAAACTCTTTGCAGGCAGATGTTAACTAGTCTTGCTAAGATCATATGGAAACTTCCTGCTCTCCATCGTCATGGCATTTGTATGAGCTCTCCTTTTGGTTGGGCACTTAGCACATTAATGTCATCGCTTCTTCCTGCAAGTACTCTACCACTTCGAGAGATATCTGACCAAGTAAATATCCGACTGACATGATGATAACGTACAGGGGCTGCTACAAATCTGCTATCTACTCTGTCGCTTTATGTTGCTGGATTACATGAAAAATCTATTGGCAAATATATAATTTCATAGTTTGAAAAGTTCGATTGCACACATGATTCTGTATCAACTACTGAAAAGAACAGGGGTAATAGTCACTCTATATGTCTTTAGAAGTCATGCGCCCATGAATCAAGCCTACGCGTGAGTAGGTGACTTCATCTATGTCGGCATCGAGCTAGAAAACAATTGATGGCCTTACATGACTTGGCTTCTCAACTGCTCTTTGACTGGATTCGTGCGCACTGATTCCGACTATGACCAAGTATATGATATCTAATTAAACTAGTGCCGGATGTTTCTTGTCTTAAAAATCTTTTCCCTAATAGTGATGGGTGCTGAATTTTCCTGGAATCGACCCTGCATGCATTGTGGTGACTCAGGTAAGATGGAGAAACATTCATAATTACTACTCAGCTGTACACATCACCATAGAATAGCTTTATATGGCGGTATACGCTGCGTTTCTTTTGTGAAGGGAAAACGTGTCTTAAATGGGCGTATATGCAGTAGTTTAATTAGCAGCAAGAGACCAGTTCAATTGGTTGGTTGGTTTCACTTGACTAAGTCTATAATTGCTAACGATTTCAGGCTCTGCTCGCTGCACCGATATAAACTCATACATCCCTGCATGTTCAAACCATCACTCACGCCACAATCACAAACAGAAACGCAGGAGAGAGAAAAAGATCAGATGGCATCCTCCTCTTCCTTCCTTCTCCTCGCTGTTCTTCTTGCGTTGGTCTCATGGCAGGCCACTGCCTCCGATCCTAGCCCCCTCCAGGACTTTTGCGTCGCCGACATGAATTCACCAGGTACTATCCGGTTTCTCATCATGTTCTCACCAAATAAATATGTTGAAATGAATTTCTGAAAATTATATGCAAGTCGAAACAACTTTGTAAGACCTAAGCTTACATAATAAATCTCTTCTATGCACCAGTACGTGTCAACGGGTTTGTTTGCAAGAACCCAATGGAGGTCAACGCTGATGACTTCTTCAAGGCAGCCGCCCTCGACAAGCCTAGGGTGACCAACAAGGTTGGATCCAACGTCACTTTGATCAACGTCATGCAGATTGCTGGACTCAACACCCTCGGCATCTCAATCGCGCGCATCGACTATGCTCCCTTGGGTCAGAACCCACCACATACGCACCCTCGCGCCACTGAGATCCTCACGGTGCTCGAGGGGACACTGTACGTTGGCTTTGTCACATCAAACCAGCCCGCCCCAAACAGAAACAAGTTCCTCTCCAAAGTGCTCAACAAAGGTGATGTGTTCGTCTTCCCCGTGGGGCTCATCCACTTCCAATTCAACCCCAACCCCCACAAGCCCGCCGTTGCAATTGCCGCGCTCAGCAGCCAGAACCCAGGGGCTATCACAATTGCCAATGCGGTGTTTGGGTCGGACCCACAAATATCCGATGATGTTCTTGCCAAGGCGTTTCAGGTGGAAAAGAATACAATAGACTGGCTCCAGGCCCAGTTCTGGGAGAACAACCACAACTAAGTGAACTGCTGGCTGATTACACGGAGGATCAGTGCGCAAATTACGGAGATGTTTGAGTTTCTAGATATGCATCCTAATCTATAAAATAAATGGAGCATATGTCATTCCATTGTTGTGTTTGTAATGAGTGAATGTATTTCTACCTTCTGAATAATTGATAATATCATTTTTTTATCACACTGATATGATGTGGGATGCTCTTTTGGTTCTAATGTGTCGTATTTCTCATAAAAAATCAACATTTTGGGTCATTTTCCCCTTGTTCCGAAACAATAGAAGAGTAGGTTAAAAAAGGAAACAATACAGGATTATCTGGTAATCCAATATATGTTTGATGCTAGGGTTAAACACCTAGGATTATGTTGCAATACATGCGAAGTATGTGATGGTTGGATCCCGATTGTGCTTAGGATTTAAATGTGAAAGTTGAATCTGCGAAAGTATGCCTCCTGGAGTCGTTGTTCTGCTCGCTTACTTTCCGGTGCATGCAATAAGCAATTTACGGTTCCTGCATGTATAAATAAAGATTATTATCTAAGCCCGCCAAAAATGAATATTATTTGAGTTGTTTATTTGTAACAAGCCTGTCATAGAAGCATTTTATCACAAAACGGACTTCGGCCGCTTGGCTGAACGATATATGGTGTTGTGGAAATCATCGTACAAGATGATCAAAGAAAGCATGGCAAACCAGGCCAAACACGCTAACAAGCACCAGAAGTGCCCAATGAGATGCCTCTAGCATGCTGCCGAGAGGAAGCACATGAGAGGCTGGACCACCTGAAGACTCAACCAGGACTGACGACGACATTCATCCACATGCCACCTTGAAGAAAACACCGGACTTCGTCGCACCGACACCACAGAACTGCTGTTAGAGAGGACCCTCTGCCTAGACCAGTGAGCGTTGACTCTACCAGCGAGCAGAGATGATGAAAGGAGGACATTACTGCATGTACAAAATAGGTGCAAGCAATACAGTGAGTCACCAGATTTGAGGTTAGGCCGATTGGAGCGCCATACCATTCTGAACACACCACCGCGACTGAAAGACGACTACACTCACCGATGAAGAACCCAAGAGGGTCATGATGCATTGCACCGCCACCACCGCGTCCGCTGGGGGGGGGGGGGGGGACAGGACAAGGGTTTTCACCCTGAGCTGGGAGGGCGGGAGAACAATGGCGACGTCCCCAAGAGGGACGTGACTACCGAGACATCGCCTCCACCAGCGTCGAGGCGCCGAACTGTCGCTTGGACCATCCCGCACTCTCACCAGATGTCCCGCCTGCCATCTAGGACCATCGCCTCAACGTACGACACCCCAAACCCACGCCCCACTACCAAGCTGTTGGTACGAGGTCGCCGGAGAAAGCCATCAAACCATAGTGAGGCTCGACCTGGCTAAGTCCATGACCATGATCAGACCCGGCCGGGCCTATGACCGCCAAAGAACACACCTGACCATTCCGTTTGGGGACAGAGAGTGCCTCACCTGCGGTGTAACCTCACCCATGAGAGGCTATGGGCAGCCACATCTCATCTGACCGCAATCACCCCTCACAGGACAACGACCACGATGCTGCCTGATCTGGGAGAGCACTGGCTCCAGGCTCAGCGCGACGACGGTGGAGGCGCAGTGGCGCGTGGCACGGAGACGCGGTGCGGCGGCGCACAGGACTGCGGGCTGCTGCAGCGGCAGCGAGTGGCGGCTCGTGGCGGAGGTGCGTGGTGGCATCGGGCGGACGGGGCGACTATGACATTACCACAGAATTATGCGATATTTTAGAAAATGTTGTTTTTCCAAAATCACTAGCCCTTGCGTTTGCACGGGGGTTGATGACTAGTGTATGGGAACTGAAACAAACACCTCCAAGAAATTAATCAGTTTATGAGTACTGTTTACTCCAAAAAAGAAGCAGGTTGGTCTGATTCTTAGATTTATATATGCAATGAACTGGTCATGATTGAATCGTAGCAAGGAGGAAACTAACTACTCTTACTAAGATCATATGAAAAGTTCCTGCTCAGCTCCATCGTCATAGATCTCCTTTTTGGTTAGCTAGGAACGTCCGCTAAGCACTAACATCGTTGCTTTCTTCGTACAAGTACTCAACCACTGCGAGAGAAATTTGACCAAGTAAATATCTGGTTGATGGGGTTATCCTCCTCTGTCTAGAAAGAAAATTGATTGACGTGATGCAAGCAGGGGCTGCTACAAAATGGCAGGTGTATTATGTGGATTCATGCAGGGATCAACGCGCCTCGATTTCTTCCGCTTGTTGACACAGTCCTCTACCTACTGTGTCGTACGTGTTATGCTGCTGGATTTCATGACAAATAATCTATTGGCAAATCTACAATTTCATAGTTCTTTTTTCTTTTGAAAAGGTACAATTTCATAGTTTGAAAAGCTCGATTGCACGCATCATATAGCAATTTCTGGAAGGAACATGTGTAGTAGTCACTCCACGTCTTTAGAAGCCCAGGCATGAGTTGAGGACTTTGTGTCATCCTCCAGCTAGAAAACAATTGCCTTACATGACTTGGCTTTATTAATAAATATCTGTCTGCATCGTAATCATGTAGAGGCTGGGGTTTATCCTCCTTTCGAAAAAAAAAACATGACTTGGCTTTCCTCAACCGCTCTTTGACTGACCTCGTGCGCATCAGTTCCTTCCTACGATGAGTCTATGACCAAGTATATGATAATTCTCATTTTCCCAGGTTGTCGTCGGCTTGGTCCTTTGCGCCTCTTGGAGGACTCACAATCCACATAGCTGGGCCCCTAGTTTCAAACAGGCCGAATAGTCTTAGTTTTCTCTTTAGAGTTTAAACTCTTAAGGACTTAGAACATTTAGAGATCAATATATTTTCCATGCATAATTTCTATTTTATGCAATTGTGTATAATACAAACCTGTCTTGAGTTTAAATTCCTAAGGATCAAAGAACATTTAGAGACAATTTATTTTCCAGGAATAATTGCTATTTTACTGCAGTGCAAGGTCACTCAAATGACACACTTTTGTCTGTGCAGAGAAATAACCTACCTGCTTTCTGGCAGTACCTCGAGAAGTTTGCTATACTTATTTACTTAAAATTTCTCACACCGCTAGTGAGAGCTCCTTTATGGCAATGCTTTTTGACCTGTGTGAGTGTGTGACCAGTACACTACACACTTCTGTAGATGTCAGTAGAATGTTCTTGTCTGTAACTGCTGACCTTTCTGATGTTTCCATAGCAGCAAACGTGATCCTTCGTTTAATTAGAAGATCTTAACTACTCTTGCTCTCCATCGTCCATTAATGTCGTTGCTTCTTCCTGCAAGTACTCAACTACTTGGAGAGAAATTTGACCAGGGAACTGTATATCTGGTTGACGTGATCATAACAATGGCTGTTACATATAGTAGTGGTATTAGGCGCGTTAATGCATGGATCCACGTGCCACGATTTCTTCCTTGTTTGACACAATCAAACTTATTACTCTTAGTAATTATTACTAAGAGGTACTACATCAGATGAGGTACCTTAATTAGCTTCTTTGTTTATTAAAGCAAAAAATGTGTCGCTTTCGCATCTCAAAAGGGAACTTTGATTATAATATATCAGAGATTTGAATATGGCTGACCATGTCCGAAAAGTTCATCCAGAATAATTTAGGGGGCAGCCAAAGACAATTTCTATCCATTGACCGGTTCCACTTGACTATGTCCGTTGCTCACGAGTTTGCACTGCTCGCCACGCCTATATAAACACATACATCCCCTGCATATTCGAACCATCACTCACCCAACAAACACAACAGGAATACACAAGAGAAAAGAAAACCCAAAGGAGCTGAAATCAAATGGCATCCTCCCCTTCTTTCCTTCTCCTCGCTGCTCTTCTTGCCTTGGTCTCATGGCAGGCCATTGCCTCCGATCCTGGCCCGCTCCAGGACTTTTGTGTCGCCGACATGCAATCATCAGGTACTGCTTATTTCATGCTTTCCTGTCCCGCTATCACCAAATGCATATGTTGAAATAAATTTCTAAAAATTATATGCATGTTGAAACGGCTTTCTAGTAATACCTAAGCTTACCCTCTACATCTCTTCTATGCACCCAGTACGTGTGAATGGATTTGTTTGCAAGAACCCGATGGAGGTCAACGCTGATGACTTCTTCAAGGCAGCCGCCCTCGACAAGCCTAGGGTGACCAACAAGGTTGGATCCAACGTCACCTTGATCAATGTCATGCAGATTGCTGGACTGAACACCCTCGGCATCTCAATCGCACGCATTGACTATGCTCCCTTGGGTCAGAACCCACCACATACGCACCCCCGCGCCACTGAGATCCTCACGGTGCTCGAGGGGACACTGTACGTTGGCTTTGTCACATCCAACCTGCCCGCCCCAGCCAAAAACAAGTTCTTCTCGAAGGTGCTCAACAAAGGTGATGTGTTTGTCTTCCCCGTGGGGCTCATCCACTTCCAATTCAACCCCAACCCCCACCAGCCCGCCGTTGCAATTGCCGCGCTCAGCAGCCAGAACCCAGGGGCTATCACAATTGCCAATGCGGTGTTTGGGTCAGACCCACCAATATCCGATGATGTTCTTGCCAAGGCATTTCAGGTGGAAAAGAATACAATAGACTGGCTCCAGGCTCAGTTCTGGGAGAACAACCACAACTAAGTGAAACGTTGGCTGCTTACACGGAAGACCAGTGCACAAATTAAGGACATGCTTGAGTTTCTAGAAATGCATCCTAATCTATAAAATAAATGGAGCATATGCCATTCCATTGTGTGTCTGTAATGAGTGAATGTATTTCTACCTTATGAATAATTGACAATATTCTATTTATCACAATGATATGATCTCATATGTTTTTTTGGTTCTAATGTGTCATATTTCTCATAAATATTTTGGGTTCTTGTCCCCTTGTTCCGAAATAATAGATGATTAGGTTAGAAAGAGAAACAATACACGATTATCTGGTAATCTAGTATATGTTTGATGCTAGGGTTCAACACCTAGGATTATCTTGCAATACATGCGAAGTATGTGATGGTTGGAACCTGATTGTGCTTAGAATTAAAACTGAAAGTTTAATGTGCAAAAGTTGCGTCCTGGAGTCGTTGTTCTGCTCTCTCACTTTCTGGTGCATGCAATAGGAAATTTACGGTTCCCGCATGTAATATTTTAGGTTCCTTTTGGTTCAAAACTCTTGTATGTTCGATTGGCGGTTGCTTTATTGGAAATTTGATGAGGTGTCTCCTTTTATCAAAATACTTATGAGCATTATTTTTCTTTTTCTTAAGTTGAGAATTAAAAGTATGATTTTTACTAAGTTTTAGAAACTGGGCACACCGGTGACCAGGTTCCAAACATTAGCTCCAATATACATATAGAAAACATGCATAAATATACGAAACAAATGATTAGTACCTAAACCGCCCAAAAATGAATATTGTTTGAGTTGTTTCTTTGTAACAAGCCTGTCATAGAAGTATTTTATCACAAAACGGACTTCGGCCGCTTGGCTGAACGATACATGGAAATCATCATTCAAGATGATCAAAGAAAGCATGGCAAACCAAGCCAAACACGCTAACAAGCACCGGAAGTGCCCAATTAGACGCCTCCGGCATGCCGTAGAGAGGATGCACAAGAGAGGGTGGACCGCCTGAAGACTCAACCAGGACCGACGACGACATTCAACCACACGCCACCTGGAAGAAAACACTTGACTTTATCACACCGACACCACATAACTTCTGTTAGTGAGGACCTTCTGCCTAAACCAAGGAGCATTGACCGTACCAGAGCGGGCAAACATGATGAAAGGAGGATATTGTTGCATGTACAAGATAGGTGCAAGCATTACGTCTAGTCACCAGATTTGAGGTAGGTTCGATTGGATCACCATACCATTCCGAATACGCCACCTTGACTGAAAGACAACTACACTCATCGATGACGAACCGAAGATCGTCATGAAGCAATGCACCATCACCACTGCGTCCATTGGGTAGATAAGGGTTTTCATGCTGAGCTAGGAGGGCGGGAGAACAATGAAGACGACCCCAAGAGGGACGTGACTACCAAGACATCGCCTCCACCAGTGTTGAGGCGCTGAACTTTCACTTGGACCGCCCCGCACACTTCCAGGCGTCCAGCCTGCCATCCAGGACCATCGCCTCAACGTACGACACCCCAAACCCATGCCCCGCCACCAAGCTGTTGGTACAATGTCACCGGAGAAAGATATCAAACCCTAGTGAGGCTCGAGCTGACCCAAGTCCACGGCCATGACCAGATCCGGTCGGGCCTAAGACAAACCCAACTGACCATTCTTGGTGGGGGCAGGGAGTACCTCATCTGTGGTCGAACCTCACCCATGAGAGGCTACGGGCAACCACATCCCGTCTGACCGCAATCACCCCTCACAGGTCAACGACCACGATGCTGCCTTATCTGGGAGCAAGGTTGTCAGAATCGCGATTCTGTCATACGGTTCTACGACTTTACGATCCAAACTAACCCCTATGATTCTACGATTTTAGTTCATAGAATCTACGTTTCTACGATCCTGATAGTGAAGATTCTACGATTTACGATCCTACCATCGGAGCTCCGATCCGATTCAAAATCACGATTCTGACAACCTTGTCTGGGAGAGCACCGGCTCTAGGCAGAGTTCCATGATCCACGCACGAACCAAGTGAAACATGACCCCACTAGACACGCCATGAAATCTCAGGTCAGCGGCCCACCTCCGGAGGCAGGGAATAGCAATGGCGGTGGTGTGAGGTGCTAGGGTTAGCCCAAAGAGACCAGGGGGTGGAACGGAGAGAAGGGACATCCCAGTGCCGCCTACCATCGCTCGTGTCTTTGCTCTATGTGGTGCCGATCGATGGCTACCAGGGAGGGGGAGAGTGTGTAGGTCTAGGGCCGGTGGCGGAGATAGGCTCTCATGGCTACCCGTAAATGTATTTCTACCTTCTGAATAATTGAAAATATCATTTTTTATCTCACTGATATGATCTCATATGCTTTTTTGGTTCTAATGTTTTGTATTTCTCATAAATATCAATATTTTGGGGTTCCTTTCCCCTTGTTCCGCAACAAGAGATGATTAGGTTAAAAAAGGAAGCAATACACGATTATCTGGTAATCCAGTATATGTTTGATGCTAGGGTTGAACACCTAGGATTATCTTGCAATACATGCGAAGTATGCGATGGTTGGAGCCCGATTGTGCCCAGGATTCAAATGTGAAAGTTGAATGTGCAAAAGTTGTTTCCTGGAGTTGTTGTTCTACTCTCTTGCTCTCTTGTAAGTTCGGCTGTGGTTGCTTTGATGGAAATCCCATGAGGTGTCTCGTTTTATCGAAATACTTATGTGCATTTTTTTCTTAAGTTGCGTACTAAAAATACGATTTTTACTAAGTTTTAGAAACAGGGCACACCGGTGACCATATTCCAAAAATTAGCTCCCAGCATACATATAGAAAACATGCATAAATATACAAAAGAAAAGATTATTATCTAAACCCCTAAAAAAGAATATTATTTGAGTTGTTTCTTTGTAACAAGTCTTTCATAGAAGCATTTTATAAAAAAACGGACTTCAGCCGCTTGGCTGAACGATATATGGTGTTGAGGAAATCGTCATACAAGATGATCAAAGAAAGCATGGCAAACCAAGGCAAACACGCTAACAAGCACCGGAAGTGACCAATTAGACGTCTCGAGCATGCCGCCGAGAGGAAGCAAAGGAGAGGCTAGACCACCTTTAGCAACTATACAACATACAACCAGATTCTGAAACTTGTCTGATGTTACAAACTTGCCGTTCATGCTTAGTTCTGAAGTGCTGCTTAAATGAGCGATTTCTGATGCTTTGTATTTGCTCTATTTCTACAGGTTAATGACAATGATCTCTCGAAAGAACTTTACAAAAAATACAGCAGTGTAAGCACTTTCCTTTGTATCGAAAACCTTGCTATTTTGCACCATATTTCTGAAACATCCATACTTATCAGGTACGTAGGCGCAAAGTTCGTGTGTGGCAGATGATCTGTGTTTTGTCACACTCAACCAGGACCGACGACGACATTCAACCACATGAAACCTTGAAGGAAACACTGGACTTCGTCACATCGACACCACCCAACTGTTGTTAGAGAGGATCCTCTGCCAAAACCAAGGAACGTTGAACCTACCAGTGAGCAGAGATGATGAAAGGAGGATATTGCTGCATGTACAAGATAGGTGCAAGCAATACGGTGAGTCACTAGATTTGAGGTTGGTTCGATTGGATCGCCATACCATTCGGAACACACCACTGCGACTGAAAGGTGACTACACTCACCGATGACGAACCCAAGAGAGTCATGATGCATTGCCACGACCACCGCATCCGTTGGGGGGCGGGGGGGGGGGGGCAAGGGTTTTCACGCTGACCTAGGAGGGTGTGAGAACAATGGCGACGACCCCAAGAGGTGGGTGACTACGAAGACATCGCCTCCAACAGCGTTGAGGCGCCGAACTTTTGCTTGGACCGCCCCGCACCCTTGCCAGACGTCCAGCCTGCCATCCAGGGCCATCGCCTCAACGTACGACACCCCAAACCCATGCCCCGCCACCAAGCTCTTGGTATGAAGTCACTGGAGAAAGACATCAAACCATAGTGAGGCTCGAGCTGGCCCGAGTCCATGACCATGAACAGATCCGGTCGGGCCTAAGACCACCAACAAACCCACCTGACCATTCCGGGTAGGGGCATGGAGTACCTCACATGCGGTGGAACCTCACCCATCAAAGGCTATGGGCAACCACACCCCGTCTGACTTCAATCACCCCTATAGGACAACGATCACGATGCTTCCTGATCTGGGAGAGCACCGGCTCTAGGCAGAGTTCCCTGATCCACGCACGAACCAAGTGAACCATAAAACAACTAAACATGCCACGAAATCTCAGGTTAGCGGCCCACATCCGGAGGCAGGGGGATAGCAGTGGTGGTGTTGTGAGGTGCTAGGGTTAGCCCACAGAGACCAGGGGGTGGAGCGAAGAGAAGGGACATCCCACTGCCACCTACCATAGCTCGAGGCTTTGCTCTATGTGGTGTCGATCAATGGCTACCAGGGAGGTGGAGAGTGTGTAGGTCTAGGGCGGGTGGCATAGATAGGCACTCATGTCGTCCACCAGGATGATGTTGGGGCCTGTCTTCTTCTTTCTGGATGCATTTTATTTGTTCGAGGGAAACATCTTTTCTGTATCAAAATGACACACCCACACACCTCCAAGAAATTAATCAGTTTATGAGTGGCCACCCAGCCCAGTCGTTGGGTGTGCTGTTTATTCTAACAAAAGAGGCATGCGAAGTGTGTCATGAGCCTACTCAAGAAAGGACGACTAGATTGTCAGATTTTTCCATTGAAATGATCATGATAAACCTCTTAGCAAGAGAACGTTAACTACTCTTACTAAGATCACATGAATTGTTTCTGCTCCCTATCATCATTGTTATGCGTGCGTGGATTAATGTAATTAACCATTTTGAGAAATTTTTGACCAAGTAAATATCTTATTGATGTGATGATAACAGGGGCTGCTACATATAATAGTTGTGTATTAGTTGCATTCATGCATGGAATGACGCACCTTGATTTCTTCCTCATTGACACAATGCGTTAACTACAACGTCATCTTCCAACCTAATATTTTGTATATCACTAGGTGACTCATATTGCAAAGTTTCACTATTTATTTTTCCCTTGGTTTTGTACGACGGTAAGATATTCCATTATATCTCTAACCATGTTTTTTAATCATATGTATGTTAAGCTGCTAACACACATATATCAATGTATAATTATATGTATGATATTTTTATCCCATGCCATATCTTGTGCACAGTATTGTTCGTGACAAATCCGGTGACAAATATATAGTTTGCTTATGTTAGTGGCCACAGCTTGAAAAGCTTGATGGCTCGCATTCTGTAGCAACTGAAAAGAAACGAGGGAGTAGATAAAGCTAAGCAGGTGACTTTGTCTAGGTGGAAAACGATTGCCTTACATCACTTGGCTTTTATTAGCTGCTCTTTGACCTCGTGCGGACCAGTTCTCACCATGACCAAGTATAATAAACTATGGTGATGGGTGGTGAATTTTTCATGGAACCAGCCCTGCATGCATTGTGCCGACTTGGGTGAGATGGATAAACAATCATAATTACTACTCAGCCGTACATCAGATGATGCAGTAATGCTTAGGCATATTAACAGGTAACTTGAGGAGTTTATGCAAAAATTTAATCAGAAGCGAATAGATGACCATATGATTATATGGTAATGTGCTCGAAGGTTGCAATGTGCAAGTTGAATGTGCAAAATTTGCTTCCTGGAGTCGTTCTTGTGGTCTGTCTTTCCAGTGCATGAAAGATGTAGTTTACGTTTCCTTTGCTATGAAACTTGCAGTTTTTGTTGCCGTTAGTTCTATTTTTTCTGAATGTTTTTTCTCCAATACGCACGAGAGTGCGTATTATGCATTAAAGAAGGAACGGGGTAAAGAGCCCCTCTATGTGAGGCGATGGTTGGCTAACTACTCACGTCGGCCAGTGTTGTGAGCGCTCCTAGTAAGGAGGCTAAGGCCCTGTTTGGTTCGGCTGTGGATTTCTAAAAGCAGCTGTGAAAAATCTGATGTGAAAAAGATGTAGGTCATTTGGCAAACCAGCTGATACAGCTTTTTTCAGATTTTGGCCCACAGCGGAATTAGATTTTGGAAAGCACCTCCTTGGCTGCTTCCGCTTTTGGTTTAGATTTTGGCAGCGGATTTCTGAAATCGGATTCTGCTGGGTTCGCCCTTTGGTTCAGATTCTGCTGCGCGGCAGCGGAATCCGTCGATAAAAGCTGAACCAAACAGGGCCTAAGTCCCCTTTGATGAGTCTTGCTTCCTTCCAGGCCCATCCTTCATCGTCTATCCTACCGATTACATGGTCTACCGATGGTGTTATCCCATCGAATACAATTGCGTTGCGGTGTTTCTATACCTCCCACATTACTAGGATTAGAATAGCTCGGACATCCTTGCCGCCACGTCCGGTGCCCGTCTTTCTTTGGCACCACTCCTGCAGTCCATCCGTCATCGAGGGGATCCACTCCTGCTTGCCCAAGATCTGGCAGACAGCCATCCATACCTGCCGGGTAAACACACAACCAAGGAGTAGGTGGTTGATTGTTTCTTCCTCCTAGTCGCAGAAGGGGCATGCATCCTGATGGTCCAAGCCTCGGCGAGCCAGGCGATTCGACGTCCAACACCTGTTCTGTAGTGCTAGCCAGGCGAAGAAGCGACACCGCATGGGGGCCCTGGATTTCCACGTAAACACTGTAGTTGGTGCCACTTCTCGGCTCCAGAACTTGGCCGCGTAAGTAGATCTGGTCGAGAAGCAACCATTCGTCTCCCAGGCCCAGGAGATTGAGTCTTGTAGTTCATCCTGCATCGTTTCTCCGGCGATGGCAGTCCATAGGGCTAGATATTCTTGTAGTAGGTCCGGTGTGAGCTCGGGGCTAATGTCGCACGCCCAACTCCCCTTGTGGAGTGCCTGGTGAATAGTCCGTGCATTACGTATCTTCTTGCGCACTTTACCATATAGGTTCAGGGCAATCTCCTGGACTCTTTGCCCTTGTAGCCATCTGTCCTCCCAGAAAAAGGTGTCCTTTCCATTTCCCACTTTAGTGACTGTGGCAGCTTGATAGAGTTGGGGCGACTCCTTCGGCACCCTGATGTTGAACTCGGCCCATGGTCTAGTGCGATCGGATTGCTGCAGCCATGCCCACTTCGTTTGCATGGCTATATTGAGCCAGCCGAGGTTTGGGATGCCGAGACCTCCTGCCCATATCCTAGTGGAAGAGGTAGATAGCAGCCCACATGTCCATGCGATCCACTTTGGTCCAAAACCCATTGTTTGCATTACTTCAATGAGGAAAGGCCAGTGTACGGAGTTGAAAGCCTTGGAGATATCAGTTTGAGCATTATTGTTGGCTGCTTTAGGGCGTGCAAGCACCGTGCTTTGCATTGCACGAGTATGAAGTTGTCGTGGATAGATCTCCCCTTGACGAAGTCACTTAGGTGTGTTCCAACTAGGGACGGCAAGTTAGGTGCGAGCCTATTGGCCAAGGCCTTGTCGAAGATTTTTATCGCTCCATGCACCAGGCTCACAGGCCTGAAATCCCGGATATCCACCGCTCCGCTCTTCTTGGGCAGGAGTGTTACTATAGCTTTGTTGATCGCGGGTAATCCTCTCATGTCCCCATTATACAGGTGTTTGAAGGCGTTCATGAGATCTCCTTTGATAATGTGCCAACAAGTAGCGAAGAAGCGGCCAGCGAATCCATCTGGCCCCGGCGCTTTGTCCGGCGGCATGCCTTTGACAACCTTTTCTATTTCCTCCTCCATGAATGGCTCCTCCAGGTGGCTTAGGTCAAGTGACGGAAGGTGGAGCCTATTGAGCTCCAGCGAGTGTGCCCTGGTTTGCATCTCCCCGAGCATTTGGGTGAAATGGTTGTCCACCTCATTCACGATCTCCTCCTGACTAGTAGCAATGGTGTCTCCCCTTTGTATAGTTGTGATGAAGTTCCTCCTTTGCCGATGGCGCGCGTGCTGGAAGAAGGAGGTACTGGCATCCCCTTCACGCAGCCCAAGTATTCTGGAACGTTGCTGCGCAATCATTCTCTCCAGAGAGCAAAGGCCCATGAGCTTCTTCTTGAGGGCTTTTCACAAACTGCACTTGGAAGGTGATAGTGCTCGTATGTCCATTGCTTTTTCTAGCCTTAAGATAACCTCCATGGCGATGGCGATTTGTAGCTTCACATTGCCGATCCTCCGGTCGCTCCATTGTTTGAGTTTCTTCGCTGTTGCGCATAGTTTCTTGTCTAGTACAACGAAAGGGTTGCCTCCCTAGGGAACCGAGGCCCACGCTGCAGCCACTGTCTCCGACAACTTGTCAAGCTTTGGAAACAAAGCTTCAAACTTGAAGCGTCGTCCCATGCAAAGGTCAGCCATAGCATCCAGCAGCAGGGGGCAGTGGTCCGAGATCGAGGACCCTAGGGCCGTGAGCTGGCACGACGGGTAAAGATCTTCCCGGCAAGCGGAGCTGAAGACGTGGTCGATTTTTTCAAGTGTTGCCTCTGCTCGTTTGTTTGACCACGTAACCGTAGGCCGTTGAGGTATAGCTCCTTGAGCTCGAGCACGTTTAGTTTTGCCCGGAATCACGCCATCATCCACCGATTGATAAGGCTGTGTTACCTTTATCTTCCTCATTGACTAGCAGGTTGAAATCGTCCGGGGCCACTCATGATCCGGCGTGAAGGTCTCTGATTTCCACAAGCTCTTGCAGGAAATCCACTTTCTGTTGGTCTAGCTGAGGCCCGTAGACTCCGGTGATCCACCATTCCCTCCCTTCGATTGGTTTGACAAGAGCGGTCAGGGAATTGTATGTGTAGTGGGGGAGCGACAAGGAAACCGTGGCCTCACCCCAGGCTAGAAGAATCCCTCCCCATGTTTCCACCGAGGGCAAGAAGTTGAAAGTCTCGAATTTATTGCCAAGGCATTGCATCACCACACCCACTCTTACATTTTCCATTTTCGTTTTCTAGAGGCAAACTATGCTAGGGTTGGCTTCGTTCACCACTTGGAGCATGGCAGTTCTACGTGCTGGTGTGTTGAGGCTCCGCACGTTCCGCACTAGGACTTTTAGTGGCACATGATTCAAGTGATGGGCCTACAGCGCGATCCACGGCGATCGGGCCTACTTTCGGTCGGCCACCACCATGTCTTGATCCATCAGTGGGAGTGCGGAGGTGTCCCAGCCAAAAAGTGCAAGAATGGGCTGGATGTGCCCTCCTGCAAGGGGGCGCTCAAACAACTTGGCGTAGGCTTGTAGCGCCGAGTCACTAATGATCTCTCCCTCATTGGCGATGCAGAGTTTGCGGATAAGGACCGCTTGCTGTTTGGTTGCCGCGGAGCCACGTCCGACACCCTTGGCAAGTCTAACACTCCTTCTGGGGTACGATATTGGCGTTCGCTGCCTTCGTGGCCTTCATTTGGTCTGGGCTGCTGCTCTGCTTGGAGGTCTGTCGAGAAGGGGGAGATCGCTTTCCCGAGCTCTCCACAAAGTACGTCCACGGGATTCCCCTGCCGTTCCTGCATGCATGGACTGCATGGCGATCCGCCATCCGAGAGGGGCAGGTGGCTTGTTCTGCGTGGCCCGAGAGACTCACACATATGGTGTTGCCCAGTTGCATGAGAGCACATACGGTGGGGGCCATCGGTGTATCTGCATCACTAGCAGTTAAGCTTCCCGTGTTTTCATTCCACTGTTCATCATCGCAAGCCGTGCCCTCCTCCATCTCTTGTCGTGCTCCGGAGGAAGCACGTGATCGCTTTGGTCGTCCGCCCTTCCTGGTAGCTCACAGTTCGCACAATTTAGGGGGAGCACGAGGGACCCCACATAAATAGGATCAACTCGGACGTCCCTGTGCTCACATGCGCCATCCAGTGCTGGCCCAACTGCGTCGCGACTTGCGGTCCTGCCCGTCTGCCTCATAACCTGCTTCCATGCACTTTTTGACAACCTCTCCTTCCACTTGCCCAACAAAACAGAATGAGGGGATGTGGGCAGTTGGCATGTTCTGCCCACAGCGCAGGAACCGTGGGAGGAAACAATCATATCCATTGCGGGGGGACCAACCCTGCTACTTGCAACGGGCAGGGCTAGCTGGCCGGTCAAAAGCCGGTCCTATGGTCCATAAGCCTGCTTGCCATCGCTCATCCCTGACCACAGCCCTGCAGCGGGACGTCAGCGCCCGCTGGATGTCGACATGCTGACCATGGTGGCCAGTTTGAATTTCCGGCTGCGCCGCCGGCGACGCCAAAGCCATTGAGGACGCTGGGGAGCCACCACCGGTGTCACCGCCGTCCGCATGTTGGCGCCCAGGGCCAGGTGCCCCTCCCGCGGCCGGCCGGCCCTGAAGATGACGCCCGTCGCCCTTCGAAGGCGGTGAAGGAGGTGGCGGGGGCGGTTGCTGCGTCATGGCAATGGGGGAATCCACCCGGACCGGCGGAGCCATTCGCCGGATATCGACAGGGTACCACGGAGCTTTAGGCGTGCCCAAGAGACGAGCAGAAGATTGCGCCGCCGGCTGCTCAGGGATAAAGAGGGCATGGCAGTGAGGGATGCCCTCCGGATCGCGTGTCTTGAGCCAAACACGGAAAGAGCTCATGTCATGGTGCCGCTCCGTGCGCTCCACCACCTTGACCACGAAGCCGCACCCACGCGGAACCACCTCGGCCGTACGTCGTGTCCATGCATGTGTAGGGACGCTGACGAGCTCTAGCGGGACGAGGAAAGGTAGCACGACGCCGTTTGCTTGGGCTTGGCGCATCCACGGCCAAATGGCCAGAGAGAAGCCTCGGCCGGGGGCAGAGCTGCGATCCACCATGAGCTGGCGAATGAAAGGATGCTAGCAGATGACAAGGAAATCTTCCGGGAAGAACGACTTGATAGACATGTCATTTGGCCCAATGCTGAACTCGGCATAGAGCGCCTCGGCCGCCGCGGCCAGGTCCATGGGAGGCCTAGTTCTAGTGATGGTGACCACGACGGCACGACCAAGGTCCTGCTCCATGCGGCACAAATCATCTGCCGGCTCCAGAAAGCAGCAACCCATCTCAGCTCCAGATTCCAGCGCGACCTCAGTAGACGGCATGACCGCCGAGCCGGCGAACGGGACGGTGAAGCCGGTGCCAGCCACGCTCACGACCAATGACCCCTGGGAGTCCTGGCTCCAGAAGGGCACGATGCGGATCGCCCCCGCAGGAGGGGGGCCCGGAGGCGGTGGGGGAAGGGGCGCTCTAGGACGCGGCCCACCCGTCGGAGGCAACGAGATGGAAGGCGGTGGCGTAGGAGTCCAAGGCCGCACCATCCGGAGGGCACCCGGCGGCGGCGGGCCCGGCGGGGGCGGGGGAAGGATGGCGAGCGTAGATGGTGCGCGCGAGTCCCTCGTACCTACACAAAACAAATAACTCCTCGCAATGAACGCGATAAGAGGTTGTCAATCCCTTCACGGTCACTTACGAGAGTGAGATCTGATAGAAATGATAGGATAATATTTTTGGTATTTTTATGATAAAGATGCAAAGTAAAATAAAAGCAAAGTAAAAAGCAAAGGAAATAACGAAGTGTTGGAAGATTAATATGATGAAGATAGACCCGAGGGCCATAGGTTTCACTAGTGGCTTCTCTCAAGAGCATAAGTATTTTACGGTGGGTGAACGAATTACTGTTGAGCAATTGACAGAATTGAGCATAGTTATGAGAATATCTAGGTATGATCATGTATATAGGCATCACGTCCGAGACAAGTAGACCGACTCCTGCCTGCATCTACTACTATTACTCCACTCATCGACCGCTATCCAGCATGCATCTAGAGTATTAAGTTCATGAAAACAGAGTAAAGCCTTAAGCAAGATGACATGATGTAGAGGGATAAATTCATGCAATATGATAAAAACCCCATCTTGTTATCCTCGATGGCAACAATACAATAGGTGCCTTGCTGCCCCTACTGTCACTGGGAAAGGACACCACAAGATTGAACTCAAAGCTAAACACTTCTCCCATTGCAAGAAAGATCAATCTAGTAGGCCAAACCAAACTGATAATTCGAAGAGACTTGCAAAGATAACCAATCATACATAAAAGAACTCAGAGAAGATTCAAATATTGTTCATAGATAATCTTGATCATAAACCCACAATTCATCGGTCTCAACAAACACACCGCAAAAATAAGATTACATCGAATAGATCTCCACGAGAGAGGGGGAGAACATTGTATTGAGATCCAAAAAGAGAGAAGAAGCCATCTAGCTAATAACTATGGACCCGAAGGTCTGAGGTAAACTACTCACACTTCATCGGAGAGGCTATGGTTTGATGTAGAAGCCCTCTGTGATGGATGACCCCTCCGGCGGAGCTCCAGAACAGGCCCCAAGATGGGATCTCGTGGGTACAGAAGGTTGCGGTGGCGGAATTAGGTTTTTGGCTCCGTATCTTATCGTTTGGGGGTACGTAGGTATACATAGGAGGAAGGAGTACGTCGGTGGAGCAACAGGGGGCCCACGAGGGTGGAGGGCACGCCCTGGGGGTGGGCGTCCCCCTACCTCATGGCCTCCTCCTTTGTTTCTTGACGTAGGGTCCAAGTCTCCTGGATCATAATCTTCCTAAAAATCACGTTCCCGAAGGTTTCATTCAGTTTGGACTCCGTTTGATATTCCTTTTCTGCGAAACTCTGAAATAGGCAAAAAACAACAATTCTGGGCTGGGCCTCCGGTTAATAGCTTAGTCCCAAAAATAATATAAAAGTGAATAATAAAGCCCAATAATGTCCGAAACAGTAGATAATATAGCATGGAGCAATAAAAAATCCTTCTTGCTACCTCTTGAGCACTGCGTTGGTTTTCCCTTGAAGAGGAAAGGGTGATGCAGCAAAGTAGCGTAAGTATTTCCCTCAATTTTTGAGAACCAAGGTATCAATCCAGTAGGAGGCTACGCGCGAGTCCCTCGTACTTACACAAAACAAATAACTCCTCGCAACCAACGCGATAAGGGGTTGTCAATCCCTTCACGGTCACTTACGAGAGTGAGATCTGATAGAAATGATAGGATAATATTTTTGGTATTTTTATGAGAAAGATGCAAAGTAAAATAAAAGCAAAGGAAATAACTAAGTGTTGGAAGATTAATATGATGAAGATAGACCCGGGGGCCATAGATTTTACTAGTGGCTTCTCTCAAGAGCATACGTATTTTACGGTGGATGAACGAATTACTGTTGAGCAATTGACAGAATTGAGCATAGTTATGAGAATATCTAGGTAGGATCATGTATATAGGCATCACATCCGAGACAAGTAGACCGACTCCTGCCTACATCTACTACTATTACTCCACTCATCGACGGCTATCCAGCATGCACCTAGAGTATTAAGTTCATGAAAACAGAGTAATGCCTTAAGCAAGATGACATGATGTAGAGGGATAAATTCATGTAATATGATAAAAAAAACCATCTTGTTATCCTCGATGGCAACAATACAATATGTGCCTTGCTGCCCCTACTGTCCCTGGGAAAGGACACCGCAAGATTGAACCCAAAGCTAAGCACTTCTCCCATTGCAAGAAAGATCAATCTAGTAGGACAAACCAAACTGATAATTTGAAGAGACTTGCAAAGATAACCAATCATACATAAAAGAACTCAGAGAAGATTCAAATATTGTTCATAGATAATCTTGATTATAAACCCACAATTCATCGGTCTCAACAAACACACCACAAAAAGAAGATTACATCGAATAGATCTCCACGAGAGAGGGGGAGAACATTGTATTGAGATCCAAAAAGAGAGAAGAAGCCATCTAGCTAATAACTATGGACCTGAAGGTCTCAGGTAAACTACTCACACTTCATCAGAGAGGCTATGGTGTTGATGTATAAGCCCTCTGTGATGGATGCCCCCTCCGGCGGAGCTCCGGAACAGGCCCCAAGATGGGATCTCATGGGTACAGAAGGTTGCGGCGGCGGAATTAGGTTTTTGGCTCCGTATCTGATCGTTTGGGGGTACGTAGGTATATATAGGAGGAAGTAGTACGTTGGTGGAGCAACAGGGGCCCCACGAGGGTGGAGGGCGCGCGCGGGGGGGGGGGGGTGGGGTGCGCCCCCTACCTCATGGCCTCCTCCTTTGTTTCTTGACGTAAGGTTCAAGTCTCCTGGATCATAATCTTCCTAAAAATCACGTTCCCGAAGGTTTCATTCCGTTTGGACTCCGTTTGATATTCCTTTTCTGCGAAACTCTGAAATAGGTAAAAAAAATAGCAATTCTGGGCTAGGCCTCCGGTTAATAGGTTAGTCCGAAAAATAATATAAAAGTAAATAATAAAGCCCAATAATGTCCAAACAGTAGATAATATAGCATGAAGCAATCAAAAATTATAGATACGTTGGAGACGTATCAGATGGCGGGTACGAAGAAGGTCGCGCCGGCGCGACGGAAACAGGGGGGCCCCGTGCGCGCGGTCGTCCAGCGGCGAGGAGCTCCGCCTCATCTTGCAGTCCCGGGTGATGTGCCCGATGCCATTGCAGCGAACGTAGAGCGTCTCGTTGGTGTAGTCGCGGGAGATGTGCCTGTCGTCTCCACAGTTGTAGCAACACCCATGGCCGGGATGCGGGCCCGCGGCGGCCGCGCGGTGGGGAGGGTAGGTGAAAGCCGCCGACACGCCGCAGGGGGAGGAGTGGGCGAGTTGGGGCTGCGGGGGCGGCGGTTGGTCTTTGTCTTCCACCCCTGCCCCACTTGGCCCGGCGGCGGGGGGTGGGAGCAGCCGCCGGCCTCACCCTGCAGGATGGACCCGAACACCGTGCCGAGCACATCCGGGACGACGATGGTGGAGCGGATGGCCGGCGGGGGGGGGGGGGGAGGGGAGGGCGACCTCGACGACGAGGAGGAGGCGGAGAGGGAAACTATGGACGCCATGGACCAGAAGGGAGGCCCGGCGAACGCCCTGAGGTGGGCGCCGACACCGGAGTGGTGGCCGGCGCTTGCTGGTAGCCGGCGGTGCTCAGGGGAGAGGAGGGAGGCGCTCAGGCGCTGCTGTCTTCCACTACCTTTTTCCTAAATGTTTTGTTTGTTTTCCTTTTGGTTCAAAACTCTTGTAAGTTTGATTGATCATTCCCCAGCAAAACTATTGTAGAAGTCTGAGTCCCAACAACAATTTATATTTGAGTTGTATCTTATAAGTTGTATCTTTGTAAGATGCTTGTGTTAGAAGAATTAAATCATCTGATGGAAACTTCTTTCTACACTAAAACTGCCAACACACACCTCCAAGAAATTAATCTGTTTATGAGTGGCCGCCTGGCCTAGTCTAGTCATTTGATGCACCATTTACTCTAGCAAAAGAAGCAGGTGAGGTCTGGTGCCACGAACCTAGTCAGGAAGGCTAACCAGATTGTTAGATTTATACACTGAACAGGTCATGCGTGATAAAACTCTTTGCAGGCAGATGTTAACTAGTCTTGCTAAGATCATATGGAAACTTCCTGCTCTCCATCGTCATGGCATTTGTATGAGCTCTCCTTTTGGTTGGGCACTTCGCACATTAATGTCATCGCTTCTTCCTGCAAGTACTCTACCACTTCGAGAGATATCTGACCAAGTAAATATCCGACTGACATGATGATAACGTACAGGGGCTGCTACAAATCTGCTATCTACTCTGTCGCTTTATGTTGCTGGATTACATGAAAAATCTATTGGCAAATATATAATTTCATAGTTTGAAAAGGTCGATTGCACACATGATTCTGTATCAACTACTGAAAAGAACAGGGGTAATAGTCACTCTATATGTCTTTAGAAGTCATGCGCCCATGAATCAAGCCTACACGTGAGTAGGTGACTTCATCTATGTCGGCATCGAGCTAGAAAACAATTGATGGCCTTACATGACTTGGCTTCTCAACTGCTCTTTGACTGGATTCGTGCGCACTGATTCCGACTATGACCAAATATATGATATCTAATTAAACTAGTGCCGGATGTTTCTTGTCTTAAAAATCTTTTCCCTAATAGTGATGGGTGGTGAATTTTCCTGGAATCGACCCTGCATGCATTGTGGTGACTCAGGTGAGATGGAGAAACATTCATAATTACTACTCAGCCGTACACATCACCATAGAATAGCTTTATATGGCGGTATACGCTGCGTTTCTTTTGTGAAGGGAAAACGTGTCTTAAATGGGCGTATATGCAGTAGTTTAATTAGCAGCAAGAGACCAGTTCAATTGGTTGGTTGGTTTCACTTGACTAAGTCTATAATTGCTAACGATTTCAGGCTCTGCTCGCTGCACCTATATAAACTCATACATCCCTGCATGTTCAAACCATCACTCACGCCACAATCACAAACAGAAACGCAGGAGAGAGAAAAAGATCAGATGGCATCCTCCTCTTCCTTCCTTCTCCTCGCTGTTCTTCTTGCGTTGGTCTCATGGCAGGCCACTGCCTCCGATCCTAGCCCCCTCCAGGACTTTTGCGTCGCCGACATGAATTCACCAGGTACTATCCGGTTTCTCATCATGTTCTCACCAAATAAATATGTTGAAATGAATTTCTGAAAATTATATGCAAGTCGAAACAACTTTGTAAGACCTAAGCTTACATAATAAATCTCTTCTATGCACCAGTACGTGTCAACGGGTTTGTTTGCAAGAACCCAATGGAGGTCAACGCTGATGACTTCTTCAAGGCAGCCGCCCTCGACAAGCCTAGGGTGACCAACAAGGTTGGATCCAACGTCACTTTGATCAACGTCATGCAGATTGCTGGACTCAACACCCTCGGCATCTCAATCGCGCGCATCGACTATGCTCCCTTGGGTCAGAACCCACCACATACGCACCCTCGCGCCACTGAGATCCTCACGGTGCTCGAGGGGACACTGTACGTTGGCTTTGTCACATCAAACCAGCCCGCCCCAAACAGAAACAAGTTCCTCTCCAAAGTGCTCAACAAAGGTGATGTGTTCGTCTTCCCCGTGGGGCTCATCCACTTCCAATTCAACCCCAACCCCCACAAGCCCGCCGTTGCAATTGCCGCGCTCAGCAGCCAGAACCCAGGGGCTATCACAATTGCCAATGCGGTGTTTGGGTCGGACCCACAAATATCCGATGATGTTCTTGCCAAGGCGTTTCAGGTGGAAAAGAATACAATAGACTGGCTCCAGGCCCAGTTCTGGGAGAACAACCACAACTAAGTGAACTGCTGGCTGATTACACGGAGGATCAGTGCGCAAATTACGGAGATGTTTGAGTTTCTAGATATGCATCCTAATCTATAAAATAAATGGAGCATATGTCATTCCATTGTTGTGTTTGTAATGAGTGAATGTATTTCTACCTTCTGAATAATTGATAATATCATTTTTTTATCACACTGATATGATGTGGGATGCTCTTTTGGTTCTAATGTGTCGTATTTCTCATAAAAAATCAACATTTTGGGTCATTTTCCCCTTGTTCCGAAACAATAGAAGAGTAGGTTAAAAAAGGAAACAATACAGGATTATCTGGTAATCCAATATATGTTTGATGCTAGGGTTAAACACCTAGGATTATGTTGCAATACATGCGAAGTATGTGATGGTTGGATCCCGATTGTGCTTAGGATTTAAATGTGAAAGTTGAATCTGCGAAAGTATGCCTCCTGGAGTCGTTGTTCTGCTCGCTTACTTTCCGGTGCATGCAATAAGCAATTTACGGTTCCTGCATGTATAAATAAAGATTATTATCTAAGCCCGCCAAAAATGAATATTATTTGAGTTGTTTATTTGTAACAAGCCTGTCATAGAAGCATTTTATCACAAAACGGACTTCGGCCGCTTGGCTGAACGATATATGGTGTTGTGGAAATCATCGTACAAGATGATCAAAGAAAGCATGGCAAACCAGGCCAAACACGCTAACAAGCACCAGAAGTGCCCAATGAGATGCCTCTAGCATGCTGCCGAGAGGAAGCACATGAGAGGCTGGACCACCTGAAGACTCAACCAGGACTGACGACGACATTCATCCACATGCCACCTTGAAGAAAACACCGGACTTCGTCGCACCGACACCACAGAACTGCTGTTAGAGAGGACCCTCTGCCTAGACCAGTGAGCGTTGACTCTACCAGCGAGCAGAGATGATGAAAGGAGGACATTACTGCATGTACAAAATAGGTGCAAGCAATACAGTGAGTCACCAGATTTGAGGTTAGGCCGATTGGAGCGCCATACCATTCTGAACACACCACCGCGACTGAAAGACGACTACACTCACCGATGAAGAACCCAAGAGGGTCATGATGCATTGCACCGCCACCACCGCGTCCGCTGGGGGGGGGGGGACAGGACAAGGGTTTTCACCCTGAGCTGGGAGGGCGGGAGAACAATGGCGACGTCCCCAAGAGGGACGTGACTACCGAGACATCGCCTCCACCAGCGTCGAGGCGCCGAACTGTCGCTTGGACCATCCCGCACTCTCACCAGATGTCCCGCCTGCCATCTAGGACCATCGCCTCAACGTACGACACCCCAAACCCACGCCCCACTACCAAGCTGTTGGTACGAGGTCGCCGGAGAAAGCCATCAAACCATAGTGAGGCTCGACCTGGCTAAGTCCATGACCATGATCAGACCCGGCCGGGCCTATGACCGCCAAAGAACACACCTGACCATTCCGTTTGGGGACAGAGAGTGCCTCACCTGCGGTGTAACCTCACCCATGAGAGGCTATGGGCAGCCACATCTCATCTGACCGCAATCACCCCTCACAGGACAACGACCACGATGCTGCCTGATCTGGGAGAGCACTGGCTCCAGGCTCAGCGCGACGACGGTGGAGGCGCAGTGGCGCGTGGCACGGAGACGCGGTGCGGCGGCGCACAGGACTGCGGGCTGCTGCAGCGGCAGCGAGTGGCGGCTCGTGGCGGAGGTGCGTGGTGGCATCGGGCGGACGGGACGACTATGACATTACCACAGAATTATGCGATATTTTAGAAAATGTTGTTTTTCCAAAATCACTAGCCCTTGCGTTTGCACGGGGGTTGATGACTAGTGTATGGGAACTGAAACAAACACCTCCAAGAAATTAATCAGTTTATGAGTACTGTTTACTCCAAAAAAGAAGCAGGTTGGTCTGATTCTTAGATTTATATATGCAATGAACTGGTCATGATTGAATCGTAGCAAGGAGGAAACTAACTACTCTTACTAAGATCATATGAAAAGTTCCTGCTCAGCTCCATCGTCATAGATCTCCTTTTTGGTTAGCTAGGAACGTCCGCTAAGCACTAACATCGTTGCTTTCTTCGTACAAGTACTCAACCACTGCGAGAGAAATTTGACCAAGTAAATATCTGGTTGATGGGGTTATCCTCCTCTGTCTAGAAAGAAAATTGATTGACGTGATGCAAGCAGGGGCTGCTACAAAATGGCAGGTGTATTATGTGGATTCATGCAGGGATCAACGCGCCTCGATTTCTTCCGCTTGTTGACACAGTCCTCTACCTACTGTGTCGTACGTGTTATGCTGCTGGATTTCATGACAAATAATCTATTGGCAAATCTACAATTTCATAGTTCTTTTTTCTTTTGAAAAGGTACAATTTCATAGTTTGAAAAGCTCGATTGCACGCATCATATAGCAATTTCTGGAAGGAACATGTGTAGTAGTCACTCCACGTCTTTAGAAGCCCAGGCATGAGTTGAGGACTTTGTGTCATCCTCCAGCTAGAAAACAATTGCCTTACATGACTTGGCTTTATTAATAAATATCTGTCTGCATCGTAATCATGTAGAGGCTGGGGTTTATCCTCCTTTTGAAAAAAAAAACATGACTTGGCTTTCCTCAACCGCTCTTTGACTGACCTCGTGCGCATCAGTTCCTTCCTACGATGAGTCTATGACCAAGTATATGATAATTCTCATTTTCCCAGGTTGTCGTCGGCTTGGTCCTTTGCGCCTCTTGGAGGACTCACAATCCACATAGCTGGGCCCCTAGTTTCAAACAGGCCGAATAGTCTTAGTTTTCTCTTTAGAGTTTAAATTCTTAAGGACTTAGAACATTTAGAGATCAATTTATTTTCCATGCATAATTTCTATTTTATGCAATTGTGTATAATACAAACCTGTCTTGAGTTTAAATTCCTAAGGATCAAAGAACATTTAGAGACAATTTATTTTCCAGGAATAATTGCTATTTTACTGCAGTGCAAGGTCACTCAAATGACACACTTTTGTCTGTGCAGAGAAATAACCTACCTGCTTTCTGGCAGTACCTCGAGAAGTTTGCTATACTTATTTAGTTAAAATTTCTCACACCGCTAGTGAGAGCTCCTTTATGGCAATGCTTTTTGACCTGTGTGAGTGTGTGACCAGTACACTACACACTTCTGTAGATGTCAGTAGAATGTTCTTGTCTGTAACTGCTGACCTTTCTGATGTTTCCATAGCAGCAAACGTGATCCTTCGTTTAATTAGAAGATCTTAACTACTCTTGCTCTCCATCGTCCATTAATGTCGTTGCTTCTTCCTGCAAGTACTCAACTACTTGGAGAGAAATTTGACCAGGGAACTGTATATCTGGTTGACGTGATCATAACAATGGCTGTTACATATAGTAGTGGTATTAGGCGCGTTAATGCATGGATCCACGTGCCACGATTTCTTCCTTGTTTGACACAATCAAACTTATTACTCTTAGTAATTATTACTAAGAGGTACTACATCAGATGAGGTACCTTAATTAGCTTCTTTGTTTATTAAAGCAAAAAATGTGTCGCTTTCGCATCTCAAAAGGGAACTTTGATTATAATATATCAGAGATTTGAATATGGCTGACCATGTCCGAAAAGTTCATCCAGAATAATTTAGGGGGCAGCCAAAGACAATTTCTATCCATTGACCGGTTCCACTTGACTATGTCCGTTGCTCACGAGTTTGCACTGCTCGCCACGCCTATATAAACACATACATCCCCTGCATATTCGAACCATCACTCACCCAACAAACACAACAGGAATACACAAGAGAAAAGAAAACCCAAAGGAGCTGAAATCAAATGGCATCCTCCCCTTCTTTCCTTCTCCTCGCTGCTCTTCTTGCCTTGGTCTCATGGCAGGCCATTGCCTCCGATCCTGGCCCGCTCCAGGACTTTTGTGTCGCCGACATGCAATCATCAGGTACTGCTTATTTCATGCTTTCCTGTCCCGCTATCACCAAATGCATATGTTGAAATAAATTTCTAAAAATTATATGCATGTTGAAACGGCTTTCTAGTAATACCTAAGCTTACCCTCTACATCTCTTCTATGCACCCAGTACGTGTGAATGGATTTGTTTGCAAGAACCCGATGGAGGTCAACGCTGATGACTTCTTCAAGGCAGCCGCCCTCGACAAGCCTAGGGTGACCAACAAGGTTGGATCCAACGTCACCTTGATCAATGTCATGCAGATTGCTGGACTGAACACCCTCGGCATCTCAATCGCACGCATTGACTATGCTCCCTTGGGTCAGAACCCACCACATACGCACCCCCGCGCCACTGAGATCCTCACGGTGCTCGAGGGGACACTGTACGTTGGCTTTGTCACATCCAACCTGCCCGCCCCAGCCAAAAACAAGTTCTTCTCGAAGGTGCTCAACAAAGGTGATGTGTTTGTCTTCCCCGTGGGGCTCATCCACTTCCAATTCAACCCCAACCCCCACCAGCCCGCCGTTGCAATTGCCGCGCTCAGCAGCCAGAACCCAGGGGCTATCACAATTGCCAATGCGGTGTTTGGGTCAGACCCACCAATATCCGATGATGTTCTTGCCAAGGCGTTTCAGGTGGAAAAGAATACAATAGACTGGCTCCAGGCTCAGTTCTGGGAGAACAACCACAACTAAGTGAAACGTTGGCTGCTTACACGGAAGACCAGTGCACAAATTAAGGACATGCTTGAGTTTCTAGAAATGCATCCTAATCTATAAAATAAATGGAGCATATGCCATTCCATTGTGTGTCTGTAATGAGTGAATGTATTTCTACCTTATGAATAATTGACAATATTCTATTTATCACAATGATATGATCTCATATGTTTTTTTGGTTCTAATGTGTCATATTTCTCATAAATATTTTGGGTTCTTGTCCCCTTGTTCCGAAATAATAGATGATTAGGTTAGAAAGAGAAACAATACACGATTATCTGGTAATCTAGTATATGTTTGATGCTAGGGTTCAACACCTAGGATTATCTTGCAATACATGCGAAGTATGTGATGGTTGGAACCTGATTGTGCTTAGAATTAAAACTGAAAGTTTAATGTGCAAAAGTTGCGTCCTGGAGTCGTTGTTCTGCTCTCTCACTTTCTGGTGCATGCAATAGGAAATTTACGGTTCCCGCATGTAATATTTTAGGTTCCTTTTGGTTCAAAACTCTTGTATGTTCGATTGGCGGTTGCTTTATTGGAAATTTGATGAGGTGTCTCCTTTTATCAAAATACTCATGAGCATTATTTTTCTTTTTCTTAAGTTGAGAATTAAAAGTATGATTTTTACTAAGTTTTAGAAACTGGGCACACCGGTGACCAGGTTCCAAACATTAGCTCCAATATACATATAGAAAACATGCATAAATATACGAAACAAATGATTAGTACCTAAACCGCCCAAAAATGAATATTGTTTGAGTTGTTTCTTTGTAACAAGCCTGTCATAGAAGTATTTTATCACAAAACGGACTTCGGCCGCTTGGCTGAACGATACATGGAAATCATCATTCAAGATGATCAAAGAAAGCATGGCAAACCAAGCCAAACACGCTAACAAGCACCGGAAGTGCCCAATTAGACGCCTCCGGCATGCCGTAGAGAGGATGCACAAGAGAGGGTGGACCGCCTGAAGACTCAACCAGGACCGACGACGACATTCAACCACACGCCACCTGGAAGAAAACACTTGACTTTATCACACCGACACCACATAACTTCTGTTAGTGAGGACCTTCTGCCTAAACCAAGGAGCATTGACCGTACCAGAGCGGGCAAACATGATGAAAGGAGGATATTGTTGCATGTACAAGATAGGTGCAAGCATTACGTCTACTCACCAGATTTGAGGTAGGTTCGATTGGATCACCATACCATTCCGAATACGCCACCTTGACTGAAAGACAACTACACTCATCGATGACGAACCGAAGATCGTCATGAAGCAATGCACCATCACCACTGCGTCCATTGGGTAGATAAGGGTTTTCATGCTGAGCTAGGAGGGCGGGAGAACAATGAAGACGACCCCAAGAGGGACGTGACTACCAAGACATCGCCTCCACCAGTGTTGAGGCGCTGAACTTTCACTTGGACCGCCCCGCACACTTCCAGGCGTCCAGCCTGCCATCCAGGACCATCGCCTCAACGTACGACACCCCAAAACCATGCCCCGCCACCAAGCTGTTGGTACAATGTCACCGGAGAAAGATATCAAACCCTAGTGAGGCTCGAGCTGACCCAAGTCCACGGCCATGACCAGATCCGGTCGGGCCTAAGACAAACCCAACTGACCATTCTTGGTGGGGGCAGGGAGTACCTCATCTGTGGTCGAACCTCACCCATGAGAGGCTACGGGCAACCACATCCCGTCTGACCGCAATCACCCCTCACAGGTCAACGACCACGATGCTGCCTTATCTGGGAGCAAGGTTGTCAGAATCGCGATTCTGTCATACGGTTCTACGACTTTACGATCCAAACTAACCCCTATGATTCTATGATTTTAGTTCATAGAATCTACGTTTCTACGATCCTGATAGTGAAGATTCTACGATTTACGATCCTACCATCGGAGCTCCGATCCGATTCAAAATCACGATTCTGACAACCTTGTCTGGGAGAGCACCGGCTCTAGGCAGAGTTCCATGATCCACGCACGAACCAAGTGAAACATGACCCCACTAGACACGCCATGAAATCTCAGGTCAGCGGCCCACCTCCGGAGGCAGGGAATAGCAATGGCGGTGGTGTGAGGTGCTAGGGTTAGCCCAAAGAGACCAGGGGGTGGAACGGAGAGAAGGGACATCCCAGTGCCGCCTACCATCGCTCGTGTCTTTGCTCTATGTGGTGCCGATCGATGGCTACCAGGGAGGGGGAGAGTGTGTAGGTCTAGGGCCGGTGGCGGAGATAGGCTCTCATGGCTACCCGTAAATGTATTTCTACCTTCTGAATAATTGAAAATATCATTTTTTATCTCACTGATATGATCTCATATGCTTTTTTGGTTCTAATGTTTTGTATTTCTCATAAATATCAATATTTTGGGGTTCCTTTCCCCTTGTTCCGCAACAAGAGATGATTAGGTTAAAAAAGGAAGCAATACACGATTATCTGGTAATCCAGTATATGTTTGATGCTAGGGTTGAACACCTAGGATTATCTTGCAATACATGCGAAGTATGCGATGGTTGGAGCCCGATTGTGCCCAGGATTCAAATGTGAAAGTTGAATGTGCAAAAGTTGTTTCCTGGAGTTGTTGTTCTACTCTCTCGCTCTCTTGTAAGTTCGGCTGTGGTTGCTTTGATGGAAATCCCATGAGGTGTCTCGTTTTATCGAAATACTTATGTGCATTTTTTTCTTAAGTTGCGTACTAAAAATACGATTTTTACTAAGTTTTAGAAACAGGGCACACCGGTGACCATATTCCAAAAATTAGCTCCCAGCATACATATAGAAAACATGCATAAATATACAAAAGAAAAGATTATTATCTAAACCCCTAAAAAAGAATATTATTTGAGTTGTTTCTTTGTAACAAGTCTTTCATAGAAGCATTTTATAAAAAACGGACTTCAGCCGCTTGGCTGAACGATATATGGTGTTGAGGAAATCGTCATACAAGATGATCAAAGAAAGCATGGCAAACCAAGGCAAACACGCTAACAAGCACCGGAAGTGACCAATTAGACGTCTCGAGCATGCCGCCGAGAGGAAGCAAAGGAGAGGCTAGACCACCTTTAGCAACTATACAACATACAACCAGATTCTGAAACTTGTCTGATGTTACAAACTTGCCGTTCATGCTTAGTTCTGAAGTGCTGCTTAAATGAGCGATTTCTGATGCTTTGTATTTGCTCTATTTCTACAGGTTAATGACAATGATCTCTCGAAAGAACTTTGCAAAAAATACAGCAGTGTAAGCACTTTCCTTTGTATCGAAAACCTTGCTATTTTGCACCATATTTCTGAAACATCCATACTTATCAGGTACGTAGGCGCAAAGTTCGTGTGTGGCAGATGATCTGTGTTTTGTCACAGTCAACCAGGACCGACGACGACATTCAACCACATGAAACCTTGAAGGAAACACTGGACTTCGTCACATCGACACCACCCAACTGTTGTTAGAGAGGATCCTCTGCCAAAACCAAGGAACGTTGAACCTACCAGTGAGCAGAGATGATGAAAGGAGGATATTGCTGCATGTACAAGATAGGTGCAAGCAATACGGTGAGTCACTAGATTTGAGGTTGGTTCGATTGGATCGCCATACCATTCGGAACACACCACTGCGACTGAAAGGTGACTACACTCACCGATGACGAACCCAAGAGAGTCATGATGCATTGCCACGACCACCGCATCCGTTGGGGGGCGGGGGGGGGGCAAGGGTTTTCACGCTGACCTAGGAGGGTGTGAGAACAATGGCGACGACCCCAAGAGGTGGGTGACTACGAAGACATCGCCTCCAACAGCGTTGAGGCGCCGAACTTTTGCTTGGACCGCCCCGCACCCTTGCCAGACGTCCAGCCTGCCATCCAGGGCCATCGCCTCAACGTACGACACCCCAAACCCATGCCCCGCCACCAAGCTCTTGGTATGAAGTCACCGGAGAAAGACATCAAACCATAGTGAGGCTCGAGCTGGCCCAAGTCCATGACCATGAACAGATCCGGTCGGGCCTAAGACCACCAACAAACCCACCTGACCATTCCGGGTAGGGGCATGGAGTACCTCACATGCGGTGGAACCTCACCCATCAAAGGCTATGGGCAACCACACCCCGTCTGACTTCAATCACCCCTATAGGACAACGATCACGATGCTTCCTGATCTGGGA
Source organism: Aegilops umbellulata (assembly GCA_032464435.1). NCBI lineage: Eukaryota > Viridiplantae > Streptophyta > Magnoliopsida > Poales > Poaceae > Aegilops > Aegilops umbellulata. Next base: position 614,915,092 of record CP136058.1, on the reverse strand, counting down.
GAGCACCGGCTCTAGGCAGAGTTCCCTGATCCACGCACGAACCAAGTGAACCATAAAACAACTAAACATGCCACGAAATCTCAGGTTAGCGGCCCACATCCGGAGGCAGGGGGATAGCAGTGGTGGTGTTGTGAGGTGCTAGGGTTAGCCCACAGAGACCAGGGGGTGGAGCGAAGAGAAGGGACATCCCACTGCCACCTACCATAGCTCGAGGCTTTGCTCTATGTGGTGTCGATCAATGGCTACCAGGGAGGTGGAGAGTGTGTAGGTCTAGGGCGGGTGGCATAGATAGGCACTCATGTCGTCCACCAGGATGATGTTGGGGCCTGTCTTCTTCTTTCTGGATGCATTTTATTTGTTCGAGGGAAACATCTTTTCTGTATCAAAATGACACACCCACACACCTCCAAGAAATTAATCAGTTTATGAGTGGCCACCCAGCCCAGTCGTTGGGTGTGCTGTTTATTCTAACAAAAGAGGCATGCGAAGTGTGTCATGAGCCTACTCAAGAAAGGACGACTAGATTGTCAGATTTTTCCATTGAAATGATCATGATAAACCTCTTAGCAAGAGAACGTTAACTACTCTTACTAAGATCACATGAATTGTTTCTGCTCCCTATCATCATTGTTATGCGTGCGTGGATTAATGTAATTAACCATTTTGAGAAATTTTTGACCAAGTAAATATCTTATTGATGTGATGATAACAGGGGCTGCTACATATAATAGTTGTGTATTAGTTGCATTCATGCATGGAATGACGCACCTTGATTTCTTCCTCATTGACACAATGCGTTAACTACAACGTCATCTTCCAACCTAATATTTTGTATATCACTAGGTGACTCATATTGCAAAGTTTCACTATTTATTTTTCCCTTGGTTTTGTACGACGGTAAGATATTCCATTATATCTCTAACCATGTTTTTTAATCATATGTATGTTAAGCTGCTAACACACATATATCAATGTATAATTATATGTATGATATTTTTATCCCATGCCATATCTTGTGCACAGTATTGTTCGTGACAAATCCGGTGACAAATATATAGTTTGCTTATGTTAGTGGCCACAGCTTGAAAAGCTTGATGGCTCGCATTCTGTAGCAACTGAAAAGAAACGAGGGAGTAGATAAAGCTAAGCAGGTGACTTTGTCTAGGTGGAAAACGATTGCCTTACATCACTTGGCTTTTATTAGCTGCTCTTTGACCTCGTGCGGACCAGTTCTCACCATGACCAAGTATAATAAACTATGGTGATGGGTGGTGAATTTTTCATGGAACCAGCCCTGCATGCATTGTGCCGACTTGGGTGAGATGGATAAACAATCATAATTACTACTCAGCCGTACATCAGATGATGCAGTAATGCTTAGGCATATTAACAGGTAACTTGAGGAGTTTATGCAAAAATTTAATCAGAAGCGAATAGATGACCATATGATTATATGGTAATGTGCTCGAAAGTTGCAATGTGCAAGTTGAATGTGCAAAATTTGCTTCCTGGAGTCGTTCTTGTGGTCTGTCTTTCCAGTGCATGAAAGATGTAGTTTACGTTTCCTTTGCTATGAAACTTGCAGTTTTTGTTGCCGTTAGTTCTATTTTTTCTGAATGTTTTTTCTCCAATACGCACGAGAGTGCGTATTATGCATTAAAGAAGGAACGGGGTAAAGAGCCCCTCTATGTGAGGCGATGGTTGGCTAACTACTCACGTCGGCCAGTGTTGTGAGCGCTCCTAGTAAGGAGGCTAAGGCCCTGTTTGGTTCGGCTGTGGATTTCTAAAAGCAGCTGTGAAAAATCTGATGTGAAAAAGATGTAGGTCATTTGGCAAACTAGCTGATACAGCTTTTTTCAGATTTTGGCCCACAGCGGAATTAGATTTTGGAAAGCACCTCCTTGGCTGCTTCCGCTTTTGGTTTAGATTTTGGCAGCGGATTTCTGAAATCGGATTCTGCTGGGTTCGCCCTTTGGTTCAGATTCTGCTGCGCGGCAGCGGAATCCGTCGATAAAAGCTGAACCAAACAGGGCCTAAGTCCCCTTTGATGAGTCTTGCTTCCTTCCAGGCCCATCCTTCATCGTCTATCCTACCGATTACATGGTCTACCGATGGTGTTATCCCATCGAATACAATTGCGTTGCGGTGTTTCTATACCTCCCACATTACTAGGATTAGAATAGCTCGGACATCCTTGCCGCCACGTCCGGTGCCCGTCTTTCTTTGGCACCACTCCTGCAGTCCATCCGTCATCGAGGGGATCCACTCCTGCTTGCCCAAGATCTGGCAGACAGCCATCCATACCTGCCGGGTAAACACACAACCAAGGAGTAGGTGGTTGATTGTTTCTTCCTCCTAGTCGCAGAAGGGGCATGCATCCTGATGGTCCAAGCCTCGGCGAGCCAGGCGATTCGACGTCCAACACCTGTTCTGTAGTGCTAGCCAGGCGAAGAAGCGACACCGCATGGGGGCCCTGGATTTCCACGTAAACACTGTAGTTGGTGCCACTTCTCGGCTCCAGAACTTGGCCGCGTAAGTAGATCTGGTCGAGAAGCAACCATTCGTCTCCCAGGCCCAGGAGATTGAGTCTTGTAGTTCATCCTGCATCGTTTCTCCGGCGATGGCAGTCCATAGGGCTAGATATTCTTGTAGTAGGTCCGGTGTGAGCTCGGGGCTAATGTCGCACGCCCAACTCCCCTTGTGGAGTGCCTGGTGAATAGTCCGTGCATTACGTATCTTCTTGCGCACTTTACCATATAGGTTCAGGGCAATCTCCTGGACTCTTTGCCCTTGTAGCCATCTGTCCTCCCAGAAAAAGGTGTCCTTTCCATTTCCCACTTTAGTGACTGTGGCAGCTTGATAGAGTTGGGGCGACTCCTTCGGCACCCTGATGTTGAACTCGGCCCATGGTCTAGTGCGATCGGATTGCTGCAGCCATGCCCACTTCGTTTGCATGGCTATATTGAGCCAGCCGAGGTTTGGGATGCCGAGACCTCCTGCCCATATCCTAGTGGAAGAGGTAGATAGCAGCCCACATGTCCATGCGATCCACTTTGGTCCAAAACCCATTGTTTGCATTACTTCAATGAGGAAAGGCCAGTGTACGGAGTTGAAAGCCTTGGAGATATCAGTTTGAGCATTATTGTTGGCTGCTTTAGGGCGTGCAAGCACCGTGCTTTGCATTGCACGAGTATGAAGTTGTCGTGGATAGATCTCCCCTTGACGAAGTCACTTAGGTGTGTGCCAACTAGGGACGGCAAGTTAGGTGCGAGCCTATTGGCCAAGGCCTTGTCGAAGATTTTTATCGCTCCATGCACCAGGCTCACAGGCCTGAAATCCCGGATATCCACCGCTCCGCTCTTCTTGGGCAGGAGTGTTACTATAGCTTTGTTGATCGCGGGTAATCCTCTCATGTCCCCATTATACAGGTGTTTGAAGGCGTTCATGAGATCTCCTTTGATAATGTGCCAACAAGTAGCGAAGAAGCGGCCAGCGAATCCATCTGGCCCCGGCGCTTTGTCCGGCGGCATGCCTTTGACAACCTTTTCTATTTCCTCCTCCATGAATGGCTCCTCCAGGTGGCTTAGGTCAAGTGACGGAAGGTGGAGCCTATTGAGCTCCAGCGAGTGTGCCCTGGTTTGCATCTCCCCGAGCATTTGGGTGAAATGGTTGTCCACCTCATTCACGATCTCCTCCTGACTAGTAGCAATGGTGTCTCCCCTTTGTATAGTTGTGATGAAGTTCCTCCTTTGCCGATGGCGCGCGTGCTGGAAGAAGGAGGTACTGGCATCCCCTTCACGCAGCCCAAGTATTCTGGAACGTTGCTGCGCAATCATTCTCTCCAGAGAGCAAAGGCCCATGAGCTTCTTCTTGAGGGCTTTTCACAAACTGCACTTGGAAGGTGATAGTGCTCGTATGTCCATTGCTTTTTCTAGCCTTAAGATAACCTCCATGGCGATGGCGATTTGTAGCTTCACATTGCCGATCCTCCGGTCGCTCCATTGTTTGAGTTTCTTCGCTGTTGCGCATAGTTTCTTGTCTAGTACAACGAAAGGGTTGCCTCCCTAGGGAACCGAGGCCCACGCTGCAGCCACTGTCTCCGACAACTTGTCAAGCTTTGGAAACAAAGCTTCAAACTTGAAGCGTCGTCCCATGCAAAGGTCAGCCATAGCATCCAGCAGCAGGGGGCAGTGGTCCGAGATCGAGGACCCTAGGGCCGTGAGCTGGCACGACGGGTAAAGATCTTCCCGGCAAGCGGAGCTGAAGACGTGGTCGATTTTTTCAAGTGTTGCCTCTGCTCGTTTGTTTGACCACGTAACCGTAGGCCGTTGAGGTATAGCTCCTTGAGCTCGAGCACGTTTAGTTTTGCCCGGAATCACGCCATCATCCACCGATTGATAAGGCTGTGTTACTTTTATCTTCCTCATTGACTAGCAGGTTGAAATCGTCCGGGGCCACTCATGATCCGGCGTGAAGGTCTCTGATTTCCACAAGCTCTTGCAGGAAATCCACTTTCTGTTGGTCTAGCTGAGGCCCGTAGACTCCGGTGATCCACCATTCCCTCCCTTCGATTGGTTTGACAAGAGCGGTCAGGGAATTGTATGTGTAGTGGGGGAGCGACAAGGAAACCGTGGCCTCACCCCAGGCTAGAAGAATCCCTCCCCGTGTTTCCACCGAGGGCAAGAAGTTGAAAGTCTCGAATTTATTGCCAAGGCATTGCATCACCACACCCACTCTTACATTTTCCATTTTCGTTTTCTAGAGGCAAACTATGCTAGGGTTGGCTTCGTTCACCACTTGGAGCATGGCAGTTCTACGTGCTGGTGTGTTGAGGCTCTGCACGTTCCGCACTAGGACTTTTAGTGGCACATGATTCAAGTGATGGGCCTACAGCGCGATCCACGGCGATCGGGCCTAGTTTCGGTCGGCCACCACCATGTCTTGATCCATCAGTGGGAGTGCGGAGGTGTCCCAGCCAAAAAGTGCAAGAATGGGCTGGATGTGCCCTCCTGCAAGGGGGCGCTCAAACAACTTGGCGTAGGCTTGTAGCGCCGAGTCACTAATGATCTCTCCCTCATTGGCGATGCAGAGTTTGCGGATAAGGACCGCTTGCTGTTTGGTTGCCGCGGAGCCACGTCCGACACCCTTGGCAAGTCTAACACTCCTTCTGGGGTACGATATTGGCGTTCGCTGCCTTCGTGGCCTTCATTTGGTCTGGGCTGCTGCTCTGCTTGGAGGTCTGTCGAGAAGGGGGAGATCGCTTTCCCGAGCTCTCCACAAAGTACGTCCACGGGATTCCCCTGCCGTTCCTGCATGCATGGACTGCATGGCGATCCGCCATCCGAGAGGGGCAGGTGGCTTGTTCTGCGTGGCCCGAGAGACTCACACATATGGTGTTGCCCAGTTGCATGAGAGCACATACGGTGGGGGCCATCGGTGTATCTGCATCACTAGCAGTTAAGCTTCCCGTGTTTTCATTCCACTGTTCATCATCGCAAGCCGTGCCCTCCTCCATCTCTTGTCGTGCTCCGGAGGAAGCACGTGATCGCTTTGGTCGTCCGCCCTTCCTGGTAGCTCACAGTTCGCACAATTTAGGGGGAGCACGAGGGACCCCACATAAATAGGATCAACTCGGACGTCCCTGTGCTCACATGCGCCATCCAGTGCTGGCCCAACTGCGTCGCGACTTGCGGTCCTGCCCGTCTGCCTCATAACCTGCTTCCATGCACTTTTTGACAACCTCTCCTTCCACTTGCCCAACAAAACAGAATGAGGGGATGTGGGCAGTTGGCATGTTCTGCCCACAGCGCAGGAACCGTGGGAGGAAACAATCATATCCATTGCGGGGGGACCAACCCTGCTACTTGCAACGGGCAGGGCTAGCTGGCCGGTCAAAAGCCGGTCCTATGGTCCATAAGCCTGCTTGCCATCGCTCATCCCTGACCACAGCCCTGCAGCGGGACGTCAGCGCCCGCTGGATGTCGACATGCTGACCATGGTGGCCAGTTTGAATTTCCGGCTGCGCCGCGGGCGACGCCAAAGCCATTGAGGACGCTGGGGAGCCACCACCGGTGTCACCGCCGTCCGCATGTTGGCGCCCAGGGCCAGGTGCCCCTCCCGCGGCCGGCCGGCCCTGAAGATGACGCCCGTCGCCCTTCGAAGGCAGTGAAGGAGGTGGCGGGGGCGGTTGCTGCGTCATGGCAATGGGGGAATCCACCCGGACCGGCGGAGCCATGCGCCGGATATCGACAGGGTACCACGGAGCTTTAGGCGTGCCCAAGAGACGAGCAGAAGATTGCGCCGCCGGCTGCTCAGGGATAAAGAGGGCATGGCAGTGAGGGATGCCCTCCGGGTCGCGTGTCTTGAGCCAAACACGGAAAGAGCTCATGTCATGGTGCCGCTCCGTGCGCTCCACCACCTTGACCACGAAGCCGCACCCACGCGGAACCACCTCGGCCGTACGTCGTGTCCATGCATGTGTAGGGACGCTGACGAGCTCTAGCGGGACGAGGAAAGGTAGCACGACGCCGTTTGCTTGGGCTTGGCGCATCCACGGCCAAATGGCCAGAGAGAAGCCTCGGCCGGGGGCAGAGCTGCGATCCACCATGAGCTGGCGAATGAAAGGATGCTAGCAGATGACAAGGAAATCTTCCGGGAAGAACGACTTGATAGACATGTCATTTGGCCCAATGCTGAACTCGGCATAGAGCGCCTCGGCCGCCGCGGCCAGGTCCATGGGAGGCCTAGTTCTAGTGATGGTGACCACGACGGCACGGCCAAGGTCCTGCTCCATGCGGCACAAATCATCTGCCGGCTCCAGAAAGCAGCAACCCATCTCAGCTCCAGATTCCAGCGCGACCTCAGTAGACGGCATGACCGCCGAGCCGGCGAACGGGACGGTGAAGCCGGTGCCAGCCACGCTCACGACCAATGACCCCTGGGAGTCCTGGCTCCAGAAGGGCACGATGCGGATCGCCCCCGCAGGAGGGGGGCCCGGAGGCGGTGGGGGAAGGGGCGCTCTAGGACGCGGCCCACCCGTTGGAGGCAACGAGATGGAAGGCGGTGGCGTAGGAGTCCAAGGCCGCACCATCCGGAGGGCACCCGGCGGCGGCGGGCCCGGCGGGGGCGGGGGAAGGATGGCGAGCGTAGATGGTGCGCGCGAGTCCCTCGTACCTACACAAAACAAATAACTCCTCGCAATGAACACGATAAGAGGTTGTCAATCCCTTCACGGTCACTTACGAGAGTGAGATCTGATAGAAATGATAGGATAATATTTTTGGTATTTTTATGATAAAGATGCAAAGTAAAATAAAAGCAAAGTAAAAAGCAAAGTAAAAAGCAAAGGAAATAACGAAGTGTTGGAAGATTAATATGATGAAGATAGACCCGAGGGCCATAGGTTTCACTAGTGGCTTCTCTCAAGAGCATAAGTATTTTACGGTGGGTGAACGAATTACTGTTGAGCAATTGACAGAATTGAGCATAGTTATGAGAATATCTAGGTATGATCATGTATATAGGCATCACGTCCGAGACAAGTAGACCGACTCCTGCCTGCATCTACTACTATTACTCCACTCATCGACCGCTATTCAGCATGCATCTAGAGTATTAAGTTCATGAAAACAGAGTAAAGCCTTAAGCAAGATGACATGATGTAGAGGGATAAATTCATGCAATATGATAAAAACCCCATCTTGTTATCCTCGATGGCAACAATACAATAGGTGCCTTGCTGCCCCTACTGTCACTGGGAAAGGACACCACAAGATTGAACTCAAAGCTAAACACTTCTCCCATTGCAAGTAAGATCAATCTAGTAGGCCAAACCAAACTGATAATTCGAAGAGACTTGCAAAGATAACCAATCATACATAAAAGAACTCAGAGAAGATTCTATATTGTTCATAGATAATCTTGATCATAAACCCACAATTCATCGGTCTCAACAAACACACCGCAAAAATAAGATTACATCGAATAGATCTCCACGAGAGAGGGGGAGAACATTGTATTGAGATCCAAAAAGAGAGAAGAAGCCATCTAGCTAATAACTATGGACCCGAAGGTCTGAGGTAAACTACTCACACTTCATCGGAGAGGCTATGGTTTGATGTAGAAGCCCTCCGTGATGGATGACCCCTCCGGCGGAGCTCCAGAACAGGCCCCAAGATGGGATCTCGTGGGTACAGAAGGTTGCGGTGGCGGAATTAGGTTTTTGGCTCCGTATCTTATCGTTTGGGGGTACGTAGGTATATATAGGAGGAAGGAGTACGTCGGTGGAGCAACAGGGGGCCCACGAGGGTGGAGGGCGCGCCCTGGGGGTGGGCGCCCCCCTACCTCGTGGCCTCGTCCTTTGTTTCTTGACGTAGGGTCCAAGTCTCCTGGATCATAATCTTCCTAAAAATCACGTTCCCGAAGGTTTTATTCAGTTTGGACTCCGTTTGATATTCCTTTTCTGCGAAACTTTGAAATAGGCAAAAAACAGCAATTCTGGGCTGGGCCTCCGGTTAATAGCTTAGTCCCAAAAATAATATAAAAGTGAATAATAAAGCCCAATAATATCCGAAACAGTAGATAATATAGCATGGAGCAATAAAAAATCCTTCTTGCTACCTCTTGAGCACTGCGTTGGTTTTCCCTTGAAGAGGAAAGGGTGATGCAGCAAAGTAGCGTAAGTATTTCCCTCAATTTTTGAGAACCAAGGTATCAATCCAGTAGGAGGCTACGCGCGAGTCCCTCGTACTTACACAAAACAAATAACTCCTCGCAACCAACGCGATAAGGGGTTGTCAATCCCTTCACGGTCACTTACGAGAGTGAGATCAGATAGAAATGATAGGATAATATTTTTGGTATTTTTATGAGAAAGATGCAAAGTAAAATAAAAGCAAAGGAAATAACTAAGTGTTGGAAGATTAATATGATGAAGATAGACCCGGGGGCCATAGATTTTACTAGTGGCTTCTCTCAAGAGCATACGTATTTTACGGTGGATGAACGAATTACTGTTGAGCAATTGACAGAATTGAGCATAGTTATGAGAATATCTAGGTAGGATCATGTATATAGGCATCACATCCGAGACAAGTAGACCGACTCCTGCCTGCATCTACTACTATTACTCCACTCATCGACGGCTATCCAGCATGCACCTAGAGTATTAAGTTCATGAAAACAGAGTAACGCCTTAAGCAAGATGACATGATGTAGAGGGATAAATTCATTTAATATGATAAAAAAAACCATCTTGTTATCCTCGATGGCAACAATACAATATGTGCCTTGCTGCCCCTACTGTCCCTGGGAAAGGACACCGCAAGATTGAACCCAAAGCTAAGCACTTCTCCCATTGCAAGAAAGATCAATCTAGTAGGCCAAACCAAACTGATAATTTGAAGAGACTTGCAAAGATAACCAATCATACATAAAAGAACTCAGAGAAGATTCAAATATTGTTCATAGATAATCTTGATTATAAACCCACAATTCATCGGTCTCAACAAACACACCACAAAAAGAAGATTACATCGAATAGATCTCCACGAGAGAGGGGGAGAACATTGTATTGAGATCCAAAAAGAGAGAAGAAGCCATCTAGCTAATAACTATGGACCTGAAGGTCTCAGGTAAACTACTCACACTTCATCAGAGAGGCTATGGTGTTGATGTATAAGCCCTCCGTGATGGATGCCCCCTCCGGCGGAGCTCCGGAACAGGCCCCAAGATGGGATCTCATGGGTACAGAAGGTTGCGGCGGCGGAATTAGGTTTTTGGCTCCGTATCTGATCGTTTGGGGGTACGTAGGTATATATAGGAGGAAGTAGTACGTTGGTGGAGCAACAGGGGCCCCACGAGGGTGGAGGGCGCGCGCGGGGGGGGGGGGGGGGTGGGGGTGGGGTGCGCCCCCTACCTCATGGCCTCCTCCTTTGTTTCTTGACGTAAGGTTCAAGTCTCCTGTATCATAATCTTCCTAAAAATCACGTTCCCGAAGGTTTCATTCCGTTTGGACTCCGTTTGATATTCCTTTTCTGCGAAACTCTGAAATAGGTAAAAAAATAGCAATTCTGGGCTAGGCCTCCGGTTAATAGGTTAGTCCGAAAAATAATATAAAAGTAAATAATAAAGCCCAATAATGTCCAAACAGTAGATAATATAGCATGGAGCAATCAAAAATTATAGATACGTTGGAGACGTATCAGATGGCGGGTACGAAGAAGGTCGCGCCGGCGCGACGGAAACAGGGGGGCCCCGTGCGCGCGGTCGTCCAGCGGCGAGGAGCTCCGCCTCATCTTGCAGTCCCGGGTGATGTGCCCGATGCCATTGCAGCGAACGTAGAGCGTCTCGTTGGTGTAGTCGCGGGAGATGTGCCTGTCGTCTCCACAGTTGTAGCAACACCCATGGCCGGGATGCGGGCCCGCGGCGGCCGCGCGGTGGGGAGGGTAGGTGAAAGCCGCCGACACGCCGCAGGGGGAGGAGTGGGCGAGTTGGGGCTGCGGGGGCGGCGGTTGGTCTTTGTCTTCCACCCCTGCCCCACTTGGCCCGGCGGCGGGGGGTGGGAGCAGCCGCCGGCCTCACCCTGCAGGATGGACCCGAACACCGTGCCGAGCACATCCGGGACGACGATGGTGGAGCGGATGGCCGGCGGGGGGGGGGGGGGAGGGCGACCTCGACGACGAGGAGGAGGCGGAGAGGGAAACTATGGACGCCATGGACCAGAAGGGAGGCCCGGCGAACGCCCTGAGGTGGGCGCCGACACCGGAGTGGTGGCCGGCGCTTGCTGGTAGCCGGCGGTGCTCAGGGGAGAGGAGGGAGGCGCTCAGGCGCTGCTGTCTTCCACTACCTTTTTCCTGAATGTTTTGTTTGTTTTCCTTTTGGTTCAAAACTCTTGTAAGTTTGATTGATCATTCCCCAGCAAAACTATTGTAGAAGTCTGAGTCCCAACAACAATTTATATTTGAGTTGTATCTTATAAGTTGTATCTTTGTAAGATGCTTGTGTTAGAAGAATTAAATCATCTGATGGAAACTTCTTTCTACACTAAAACTGCCAACACACACCTCCAAGAAATTAATCTGTTTATGAGTGGCCGCCTGGCCTAGTCTAGTCATTTGATGCACCATTTACTCTAGCAAAAGAAGCAGGTGAGGTCTGGTGCCACGAACCTAGTCAGGAAGGCCAACCAGATTGTTAGATTTATACACTGAACAGGTCATGCGTGATAAAACTCTTTGCAGGCAGATGTTAACTAGTCTTGCTAAGATCATATGGAAACTTCCTGCTCTCCATCGTCATGGCATTTGTATGAGCTCTCCTTTTGGTTGGGCACTTCGCACATTAATGTCATCGCTTCTTCCTGCAAGTACTCTACCACTTCGAGAGATATCTGACCAAGTAAATATCCGACTGACATGATGATAACGTACAGGGGCTGCTACAAATCTGCTATCTACTCTGTCGCTTTATGTTGCTGGATTACATGAAAAATCTATTGGCAAATATATAATTTCATAGTTTGAAAAGGTCGATTGCACACATGATTCTGTATCAACTACTGAAAAGAACAGGGGTAATAGTCACTCTATATGTCTTTAGAAGTCATGCGCCCATGAATCAAGCCTACGCGTGAGTAGGTGACTTCATCTATGTCGGCATCGAGCTAGAAAACAATTGATGGCCTTACATGACTTGACTTCTCAACTGCTCTTTGACTGGATTCGTGCGCACTGATTCCGACTATGACCAAGTATATGATATCTAATTAAACTAGTGCCGGATGTTTTTTGTCTTAAAAATCTTTTCCCTAATAGTGATGGGTGGTGAATTTTCCTGGAATCGACCCTGCATGCATTGTGGTGACTCAGGTGAGATGGAGAAACATTCATAATTACTACTCAGCTGTACACATCACCATAGAATAGCTTTATATGGCGGTATACGCTGCGTTTCTTTTGTGAAGGGAAAACGTGTCTTAAATGGGCGTATATGCAGTAGTTTAATTAGCAGCAAGAGACCAGTTCAATTGGTTGGTTGGTTTCACTTGACTAAGTCTATAATTGCTAACGATTTCAGGCTCTGCTCGCTGCACCGATATAAACTCATACATCCCTGCATGTTCAAACCATCACTCACGCCACAATCACAAACAGAAACGCAGGAGAGAGAAAAAGATCAGATGGCATCCTCCTCTTCCTTCCTTCTCCTCGCTGTTCTTCTTGCGTTGGTCTCATGGCAGGCCACTGCCTCCGATCCTAGCCCCCTCCAGGACTTTTGCGTCGCCGACATGAATTCACCAGGTACTATCCGGTTTCTCATCATGTTCTCACCAAATAAATATGTTGAAATGAATTTCTGAAAATTATATGCAAGTCGAAACAACTTTGTAAGACCTAAGCTTACATAATAAATCTCTTCTATGCACCAGTACGTGTCAACGGGTTTGTTTGCAAGAACCCAATGGAGGTCAACGCTGATGACTTCTTCAAGGCAGCCGCCCTCGACAAGCCTAGGGTGACCAACAAGGTTGGATCCAACGTCACTTTGATCAACGTCATGCAGATTGCTGGACTCAACACCCTCGGCATCTCAATCGCGCGCATCGACTATGCTCCCTTGGGTCAGAACCCACCACATACGCACCCTCGCGCCACTGAGATCCTCACGGTGCTCGAGGGGACACTGTACGTTGGCTTTGTCACATCAAACCAGCCCGCCCCAAACAGAAACAAGTTCCTCTCCAAAGTGCTCAACAAAGGTGATGTGTTCGTCTTCCCCGTGGGGCTCATCCACTTCCAATTCAACCCCAACCCCCACAAGCCCGCCGTTGCAATTGCCGCGCTCAGCAGCCAGAACCCAGGGGCTATCACAATTGCCAATGCGGTGTTTGGGTCGGACCCACAAATATCCGATGATGTTCTTGCCAAGGCGTTTCAGGTGGAAAAGAATACAATAGACTGGCTCCAGGCCCAGTTCTGGGAGAACAACCACAACTAAGTGAACTGCTGGCTGATTACACGGAGGATCAGTGCGCAAATTACGGAGATGTTTGAGTTTCTAGATATGCATCCTAATCTATAAAATAAATGGAGCATATGTCATTCCATTGTTGTGTTTGTAATGAGTGAATGTATTTCTACCTTCTGAATAATTGATAATATCATTTTTTTATCACACTGATATGATGTGGGATGCTCTTTTGGTTCTAATGTGTCGTATTTCTCATAAAAAATCAACATTTTGGGTCATTTTCCCCTTGTTCCGAAACAATAGAAGAGTAGGTTAAAAAAGGAAACAATACAGGATTATCTGGTAATCCAATATATGTTTGATGCTAGGGTTAAACACCTAGGATTATGTTGCAATACATGCGAAGTATGTGATGGTTGGATCCCGATTGTGCTTAGGATTTAAATGTGAAAGTTGAATCTGCGAAAGTATGCCTCCTGGAGTCGTTGTTCTGCTCGCTTACTTTCCGGTGCATGCAATAAGCAATTTACGGTTCCTGCATGTATAAATAAAGATTATTATCTAAGCCCGCCAAAAATGAATATTATTTGAGTTGTTTATTTGTAACAAGCCTGTCATAGAAGCATTTTATCACAAAACGGACTTCGGCCGCTTGGCTGAACGATATATGGTGTTGTGGAAATCATCGTACAAGATGATCAAAGAAAGCATGGCAAACCAGGCCAAACACGCTAACAAGCACCAGAAGTGCCCAATGAGATGCCTCTAGCATGCTGCCGAGAGGAAGCACATGAGAGGCTGGACCACCTGAAGACTCAACCAGGACTGACGACGACATTCATCCACATGCCACCTTGAAGAAAACACCGGACTTCGTCGCACCGACACCACAGAACTGCTGTTAGAGAGGACCCTCTGCCTAGACCAGTGAGCGTTGACTCTACCAGCGAGCAGAGATGATGAAAGGAGGACATTACTGCATGTACAAAATAGGTGCAAGCAATACAGTGAGTCACCAGATTTGAGGTTAGGCCGATTGGAGCGCCATACCATTCTGAACACACCACCGCGACTGAAAGACGACTACACTCACCGATGAAGAACCCAAGAGGGTCATGATGCATTGCACCGCCACCACCGCGTCCGCTGGGGGGGGGGGGGACAGGACAAGGGTTTTCACCCTGAGCTGGGAGGGCGGGAGAACAATGGCGACGTCCCCAAGAGGGACGTGACTACCGAGACATCGCCTCCACCAGCGTCGAGGCGCCGAACTGTCGCTTGGACCATCCCGCACTCTCACCAGATGTCCCGCCTGCCATCTAGGACCATCGCCTCAACGTACGACACCCCAAACCCACGCCCCACTACCAAGCTGTTGGTACGAGGTCGCCGGAGAAAGCCATCAAACCATAGTGAGGCTCGACCTGGCTAAGTCCATGACCATGATCAGACCCGGCCGGGCCTATGACCGCCAAAGAACACACCTGACCATTCCGTTTGGGGACAGAGAGTGCCTCACCTGCGGTGTAACCTCACCCATGAGAGGCTATGGGCAGCCACATCTCATCTGACCGCAATCACCCCTCACAGGACAACGACCACGATGCTGCCTGATCTGGGAGAGCACCGGCTCCAGGCTCAGCGCGACGACGGTGGAGGCGCAGTGGCGCGTGGCACGGAGACGCGGTGCGGCGGCGCACAGGACTGCGGGCTGCTGCAGCGGCAGCGAGTGGCGGCTCGTGGCGGAGGTGCGTGGTGGCATCGGGCGGACGGGACGACTATGACATTACCACAGAATTATGCGATATTTTAGAAAATGTTGTTTTTCCAAAATCACTAGCCCTTGCGTTTGCACGGGGGTTGATGACTAGTGTATGGGAACTGAAACAAACACCTCCAAGAAATTAATCAGTTTATGAGTACTGTTTACTCCAAAAAAGAAGCAGGTTGGTCTGATTCTTAGATTTATATATGCAATGAACTGGTCATGATTGAATCGTAGCAAGGAGGAAACTAACTACTCTTACTAAGATCATATGAAAAGTTCCTGCTCAGCTCCATCGTCATAGATCTCCTTTTTGGTTAGCTAGGAACGTCCGCTAAGCACTAACATCGTTGCTTTCTTCGTACAAGTACTCAACCACTGCGAGAGAAATTTGACCAAGTAAATATCTGGTTGATGGGGTTATCCTCCTCTGTCTAGAAAGAAAATTGATTGACGTGATGCAAGCAGGGGCTGCTACAAAATGGCAGGTGTATTATGTGGATTCATGCAGGGATCAACGCGCCTCGATTTCTTCCGCTTGTTGACACAGTCCTCTACCTACTGTGTCGTACGTGTTATGCTGCTGGATTTCATGACAAATAATCTATTGGCAAATCTACAATTTCATAGTTCTTTTTTCTTTTGAAAAGGTACAATTTCATAGTTTGAAAAGCTCGATTGCACGCATCATATAGCAATTTCTGGAAGGAACATGTGTAGTAGTCACTCCACGTCTTTAGAAGCCCAGGCATGAGTTGAGGACTTTGTGTCATCCTCCAGCTAGAAAACAATTGCCTTACATGACTTGGCTTTATTAATAAATATCTGTCTGCATCGTAATCATGTAGAGGCTGGGGTTTATCCTCCTTTCGAAAAAAAAAACATGACTTGGCTTTCCTCAACCGCTCTTTGACTGACCTCGTGCGCATCAGTTCCTTCCTACGATGAGTCTATGACCAAGTATATGATAATTCTCATTTTCCCAGGTTGTCGTCGGCTTGGTCCTTTGCGCCTCTTGGAGGACTCACAATCCACATAGCTGGGCCCCTAGTTTCAAACAGGCCGAATAGTCTTAGTTTTCTCTTTAGAGTTTAAATTCTTAAGGACTTAGAACATTTAGAGATCAATTTATTTTCCATGCATAATTTCTATTTTATGCAATTGTGTATAATACAAACCTGTCTTGAGTTTAAATTCCTAAGGATCAAAGAACATTTAGAGACAATTTATTTTCCAGGAATAATTGCTATTTTACTGCAGTGCAAGGTCACTCAAATGACACACTTTTGTCTGTGCAGAGAAATAACCTACCTGCTTTCTGGCAGTACCTCGAGAAGTTTGCTATACTTATTTACTTAAAATTTCTCACACCGCTAGTGAGAGCTCCTTTATGGCAATGCTTTTTGACCTGTGTGAGTGTGTGACCAGTACACTACACACTTCTGTAGATGTCAGTAGAATGTTCTTGTCTGTAACTGCTGACCTTTCTGATGTTTCCATAGCAGCAAACGTGATCCTTCGTTTAATTAGAAGATCTTAACTACTCTTGCTCTCCATCGTCCATTAATGTCGTTGCTTCTTCCTGCAAGTACTCAACTACTTGGAGAGAAATTTGACCAGGGAACTGTATATCTGGTTGACGTGATCATAACAATGGCTGTTACATATAGTAGTGGTATTAGGCGCGTTAATGCATGGATCCACGTGCCACGATTTCTTCCTTGTTTGACACAATCAAACTTATTACTCTTAGTAATTATTACTAAGAGGTACTACATCAGATGAGGTACCTTAATTAGCTTCTTTGTTTATTAAAGCAAAAAATGTGTCGCTTTCGCATCTCAAAAGGGAACTTTGATTATAATATATCAGAGATTTGAATATGGCTGACCATGTCCGAAAAGTTCATCCAGAATAATTTAGGGGGCAGCCAAAGACAATTTCTATCCATTGACCGGTTCCACTTGACTATGTCCGTTGCTCACGAGTTTGCACTGCTCGCCACGCCTATATAAACACATACATCCCCTGCATATTCGAACCATCACTCACCCAACAAACACAACAGGAATACACAAGAGAAAAGAAAACCCAAAGGAGCTGAAATCAAATGGCATCCTCCCCTTCTTTCCTTCTCCTCGCTGCTCTTCTTGCCTTGGTCTCATGGCAGGCCATTGCCTCCGATCCTGGCCCGCTCCAGGACTTTTGTGTCGCCGACATGCAATCATCAGGTACTGCTTATTTCATGCTTTCCTATCCCGCTATCACCAAATGCATATGTTGAAATAAATTTCTAAAAATTATATGCATGTTGAAACGGCTTTCTAGTAATACCTAAGCTTACCCTCTACATCTCTTCTATGCACCCAGTACGTGTGAATGGATTTGTTTGCAAGAACCCGATGGAGGTCAACGCTGATGACTTCTTCAAGGCAGCCGCCCTCGACAAGCCTAGGGTGACCAACAAGGTTGGATCCAACGTCACCTTGATCAATGTCATGCAGATTGCTGGACTGAACACCCTCGGCATCTCAATCGCACGCATTGACTATGCTCCCTTGGGTCAGAACCCACCACATACGCACCCCCGCGCCACTGAGATCCTCACGGTGCTCGAGGGGACACTGTACGTTGGCTTTGTCACATCCAACCTGCCCGCCCCAGCCAAAAACAAGTTCTTCTCGAAGGTGCTCAACAAAGGTGATGTGTTTGTCTTCCCCGTGGGGCTCATCCACTTCCAATTCAACCCCAACCCCCACCAGCCCGCCGTTGCAATTGCCGCGCTCAGCAGCCAGAACCCAGGGGCTATCACAATTGCCAATGCGGTGTTTGGGTCAGACCCACCAATATCCGATGATGTTCTTGCCAAGGCGTTTCAGGTGGAAAAGAATACAATAGACTGGCTCCAGGCTCAGTTCTGGGAGAACAACCACAACTAAGTGAAACGTTGGCTGCTTACACGGAAGACCAGTGCACAAATTAAGGACATGCTTGAGTTTCTAGAAATGCATCCTAATCTATAAAATAAATGGAGCATATGCCATTCCATTGTGTGTCTGTAATGAGTGAATGTATTTCTACCTTATGAATAATTGACAATATTCTATTTATCACAATGATATGATCTCATATGTTTTTTTGGTTCTAATGTGTCATATTTCTCATAAATATTTTGGGTTCTTGTCCCCTTGTTCCGAAATAATAGATGATTAGGTTAGAAAGAGAAACAATACACGATTATCTGGTAATCTAGTATATGTTTGATGCTAGGGTTCAACACCTAGGATTATCTTGCAATACATGCGAAGTATGTGATGGTTGGAACCTGATTGTGCTTAGAATTAAAACTGAAAGTTTAATGTGCAAAAGTTGCGTCCTGGAGTCGTTGTTCTGCTCTCTCACTTTCTGGTGCATGCAATAGGAAATTTACGGTTCCCGCATGTAATATTTTAGGTTCCTTTTGGTTCAAAACTCTTGTATGTTCGATTGGCGGTTGCTTTATTGGAAATTTGATGAGGTGTCTCCTTTTATCAAAATACTTATGAGCATTATTTTTCTTTTTCTTAAGTTGAGAATTAAAAGTATGATTTTTACTAAGTTTTAGAAACTGGGCACACCGGTGACCAGGTTCCAAACATTAGCTCCAATATACATATAGAAAACATGCATAAATATACGAAACAAATGATTAGTACCTAAACCGCCCAAAAATGAATATTGTTTGAGTTGTTTCTTTGTAACAAGCCTGTCATAGAAGTATTTTATCACAAAACGGACTTCGGCCGCTTGGCTGAACGATACATGGAAATCATCATTCAAGATGATCAAAGAAAGCATGGCAAACCAAGCCAAACGCGCTAACAAGCACCGGAAGTGCCCAATTAGACGCCTCCGGCATGCCGTAGAGAGGATGCACAAGAGAGGGTGGACCGCCTGAAGACTCAACCAGGACCGACGACGACATTCAACCACACGCCACCTGGAAGAAAACACTTGACTTTATCACACCGACACCACATAACTTCTGTTAGTGAGGACCTTCTGCCTAAACCAAGGAGCATTGACCGTACCAGAGCGGGCAAACATGATGAAAGGAGGATATTGTTGCATGTACAAGATAGGTGCAAGCATTACGTCTAGTCACCAGATTTGAGGTAGGTTCGATTGGATCACCATACCATTCCGAATACGCCACCTTGACTGAAAGACAACTACACTCATCGATGACGAACCGAAGATCGTCATGAAGCAATGCACCATCACCACTGCGTCCATTGGGTAGATAAGGGTTTTCATGCTGAGCTAGGAGGGCGGGAGAACAATGAAGACGACCCCAAGAGGGACGTGACTACCAAGACATCGCCTCCACCAGTGTTGAGGCGCTGAACTTTCACTTGGACCGCCCCGCACACTTCCAGGCGTCCAGCCTGCCATCCAGGACCATCGCCTCAACGTACGACACCCCAAACCCATGCCCCGCCACCAAGCTGTTGGTACAATGTCACCGGAGAAAGATATCAAACCCTAGTGAGGCTCGAGCTGACCCAAGTCCACGGCCATGACCAGATCCGGTCGGGCCTAAGACAAACCCAACTGACCATTCTTGGTGGGGGCAGGGAGTACCTCATCTGTGGTCGAACCTCACCCATGAGAGGCTACGGGCAACCACATCCCGTCTGACCGCAATCACCCCTCACAGGTCAACGACCACGATGCTGCCTTATCTGGGAGCAAGGTTGTCAGAATCGCGATTCTGTCATACGGTTCTACGACTTTACGATCCAAACTAACCCCTATGATTCTACGATTTTAGTTCATAGAATCTACGTTTCTACGATCCTGATAGTGAAGATTCTACGATTTACGATCCTACCATCGGAGCTCCGATCCGATTCAAAATCACGATTCTGACAACCTTGTCTGGGAGAGCACCGGCTCTAGGCAGAGTTCCATGATCCACGCACGAACCAAGTGAAACATGACCCCACTAGACACGCCATGAAATCTCAGGTCAGCGGCCCACCTCCGGAGGCAGGGAATAGCAATGGCGGTGGTGTGAGGTGCTAGGGTTAGCCCAAAGAGACCAGGGGGTGGAACGGAGAGAAGGGACATCCCAGTGCCGCCTACCATCGCTCGTGTCTTTGCTCTATGTGGTGCCGATCGATGGCTACCAGGGAGGGGGAGAGTGTGTAGGTCTAGGGCCGGTGGCGGAGATAGGCTCTCATGGCTACCCGTAAATGTATTTCTACCTTCTGAATAATTGAAAATATCATTTTTTATCTCACTGATATGATCTCATATGCTTTTTTGGTTCTAATGTTTTGTATTTCTCATAAATATCAATATTTTGGGGTTCCTTTCCCCTTGTTCCGCAACAAGAGATGATTAGGTTAAAAAAGGAAGCAATACACGATTATCTGGTAATCCAGTATATGTTTGATGCTAGGGTTGAACACCTAGGATTATCTTGCAATACATGCGAAGTATGCGATGGTTGGAGCCCGATTGTGCCCAGGATTCAAATGTGAAAGTTGAATGTGCAAAAGTTGTTTCCTGGAGTTGTTGTTCTACTCTCTTGCTCTCTTGTAAGTTCGGCTGTGGTTGCTTTGATGGAAATCCCATGAGGTGTCTCGTTTTATCGAAATACTTATGTGCATTTTTTTCTTAAGTTGCGTACTAAAAATACGATTTTTACTAAGTTTTAGAAACAGGGCACACCGGTGACCATATTCCAAAAATTAGCTCCCAGCATACATATAGAAAACATGCATAAATATACAAAAGAAAAGATTATTATCTAAACCCCTAAAAAAGAATATTATTTGAGTTGTTTCTTTGTAACAAGTCTTTCATAGAAGCATTTTATAAAAAAACGGACTTCAGCCGCTTGGCTGAACGATATATGGTGTTGAGGAAATCGTCATACAAGATGATCAAAGAAAGCATGGCAAACCAAGGCAAACACGCTAACAAGCACCGGAAGTGACCAATTAGACGTCTCGAGCATGCCGCCGAGAGGAAGCAAAGGAGAGGCTAGACCACCTTTAGCAACTATACAACATACAACCAGATTCTGAAACTTGTCTGATGTTACAAACTTGCCGTTCATGCTTAGTTCTGAAGTGCTGCTTAAATGAGCGATTTCTGATGCTTTGTATTTGCTCTATTTCTACAGGTTAATGACAATGATCTCTCGAAAGAACTTTACAAAAAATACAGCAGTGTAAGCACTTTCCTTTGTATCGAAAACCTTGCTATTTTGCACCATATTTCTGAAACATCCATACTTATCAGGTACGTAGGCGCAAAGTTCGTGTGTGGCAGATGATCTGTGTTTTGTCACACTCAACAAGGACCGACGACGACATTCAACCACATGAAACCTTGAAGGAAACACTGGACTTCGTCACATCGACACCACCCAACTGTTGTTAGAGAGGATCCTCTGCCAAAACCAAGGAACGTTGAACCTACCAGTGAGCAGAGATGATGAAAGGAGGATATTGCTGCATGTACAAGATAGGTGCAAGCAATACGGTGAGTCACTAGATTTGAGGTTGGTTCGATTGGATCGCCATACCATTCGGAACACACCACTGCGACTGAAAGGTGACTACACTCACCGATGACGAACCCAAGAGAGTTATGATGCATTGCCACGACCACCGCATCCGTTGGGGGGCGGGGGGGGGGGGGGGCAAGGGTTTTCACGCTGACCTAGGAGGGTGTGAGAACAATGGCGACGACCCCAAGAGGTGGGTGACTACGAAGACATCGCCTCCAACAGCGTTGAGGCGCCGAACTTTTGCTTGGACCGCCCCGCACCCTTGCCAGACGTCCAGCCTGCCATCCAGGGCCATCGCCTCAACGTACGACACCCCAAACCCATGCCCCGCCACCAAGCTCTTGGTATGAAGTCACTGGAGAAAGACATCAAACCATAGTGAGGCTCGAGCTGGCCCAAGTCCATGACCATGAACAGATCCGGTCGGGCCTAAGACCACCAACAAACCCACCTGACCATTCCGGGTAGGGGCATGGAGTACCTCACATGCGGTGGAACCTCACCCATCAAAGGCTATGGGCAACCACACCCCGTCTGACTTCAATCACCCCTATAGGACAACGATCACGATGCTTCCTGATCTGGGAGAGCACCGGCTCTAGGCAGAGTTCCCTGATCCACGCACGAACCAAGTGAACCATAAAACAACTAAACATGCCACGAAATCTCAGGTTAGCGGCCCACATCCGGAGGCAGGGGGATAGCAGTGGTGGTGTTGTGAGGTGCTAGGGTTAGCCCACAGAGACCAGGGGGTGGAGCGAAGAGAAGGGACATCCCACTGCCACCTACCATAGCTCGAGGCTTTGCTCTATGTGGTGTCGATCAATGGCTACCAGGGAGGTGGAGAGTGTGTAGGTCTAGGGCGGGTGGCATAGATAGGCACTCATGTCGTCCACCAGGATGATGTTGGGGCCTGTCTTCTTCTTTCTGGATGCATTTTATTTGTTCGAGGGAAACATCTTTTCTGTATCAAAATGACACACCCACACACCTCCAAGAAATTAATCAGTTTATGAGTGGCCACCCAGCCCAGTCGTTGGGTGTGCTGTTTATTCTAACAAAAGAGGCATGCGAAGTGTGTCATGAGCCTACTCAAGAAAGGACGACTAGATTGTCAGATTTTTCCATTGAAATGATCATGATAAACCTCGTAGCAAGAGAACGTTAACTACTCTTACTAAGATCACATGAATTGTTTCTGCTCCCTATCATCATTGTTATGCGTGCGTGGATTAATGTAATTAACCATTTTGAGAAATTTTTGACCAAGTAAATATCTTATTGATGTGATGATAACAGGGGCTGCTACATATAATAGTTGTGTATTAGTTGCATTCATGCATGGAATGACGCACCTTGATTTCTTCCTCATTGACACAATGCGTTAACTACAACGTCATCTTCCAACCTAATATTTTGTATATCACTAGGTGACTCATATTGCAAAGTTTCACTATTTATTTTTCCCTTGGTTTTGTACGACGGTAAGATATTCCATTATATCTCTAACCATGTTTTTTAATCATATGTATGTTAAGCTGCTAACACACATATATCAATGTATAATTATATGTATGATATTTTTATCCCATGCCATATCTTGTGCACAGTATTGTTCGTGACAAATCCGGTGACAAATATATAGTTTGCTTATGTTAGTGGCCACAGCTTGAAAAGCTTGATGGGTCGCATTCTGTAGCAACTGAAAAGAAACGAGGGAGTAGATAAAGCTAAGCAGGTGACTTTGTCTAGGTGGAAAACGATTGCCTTACATCACTTGGCTTTTATTAGCTGCTCTTTGACCTCGTGCGGACCAGTTCTCACCATGACCAAGTATAATAAACTATGGTGATGGGTGGTGAATTTTTCATGGAACCAGCCCTGCATGCATTGTGCCGACTTGGGTGAGATGGATAAACAATCATAATTACTACTCAGCCGTACATCAGATGATGCAGTAATGCTTAGGCATATTAACAGGTAACTTGAGGAGTTTATGCAAAAATTTAATCAGAAGCGAATAGATGACCATATGATTATATGGTAATGTGCTCGAAGGTTGCAATGTGCAAGTTGAATGTGCAAAATTTGCTTCCTGGAGTCGTTCTTGTGGTCTGTCTTTCCAGTGCATGAAAGATGTAGTTTACGTTTCCTTTGCTATGAAACTTGCAGTTTTTGTTGCCGTTAGTTCTATTTTTTCTGAATGTTTTTTCTCCAATACGCACGAGAGTGCGTATTATGCATTAAAGAAGGAACGGGGTAAAGAGCCCCTCTATGTGAGGCGATGGTTGGCTAACTACTCACGTCGGCCAGTGTTGTGAGCGCTCCTAGTAAGGAGGCTAAGGCCCTGTTTGGTTCGGCTGTGGATTTCTAAAAGCAGCTGTGAAAAATCTGATGTGAAAAAGATGTAGGTCATTTGGCAAACCAGCTGATACAGCTTTTTTCAGATTTTGGCCCACAGCGGAATTAGATTTTGGAAAGCACCTCCTTGGCTGCTTCCGCTTTTGGTTTAGATTTTGGCAGCGGATTTCTAAAATCGGATTCTGCTGGGTTCGCCCTTTGGTTCAGATTCTGCTGCGCGGCAGCGGAATCCGTCGATAAAAGCTGAACCAAACAGGGCCTAAGTCCCCTTTGATGAGTCTTGCTTCCTTCCAGGCCCATCCTTCATCGTCTATCCTACCGATTACATGGTCTACCGATGGTGTTATCCCATCGAATACAATTGCGTTGCGGTGTTTCTATACCTCCCACATTACTAGGATTAGAATAGCTCGGACATCCTTGCCGCCACGTCCGGTGCCCGTCTTTCTTTGGCACCACTCCTGCAGTCCATCCGTCATCGAGGGGATCCACTCCTGCTTGCCCAAGATCTGGCAGACAGCCATCCATACCTGCCGGGTAAACACACAACCAAGGAGTAGGTGGTTGATTGTTTCTTCCTCCTAGTCGCAGAAGGGGCATGCATCCTGATGGTCCAAGCCTCGGCGAGCCAGGCGATTCGACGTCCAACACCTGTTCTGTAGTGCTAGCCAGGCGAAGAAGCGACACCGCATGGGGGCCCTGGATTTCCACGTAAACACTGTAGTTGGTGCCACTTCTCGGCTCCAGAACTTGGCCGCGTAAGTAGATCTGGTCGAGAAGCAACCATTCGTCTCCCAGGCCCAGGAGATTGAGTCTTGTAGTTCATCCTGCATCGTTTCTCCGGCGATGGCAGTCCATAGGGCTAGATATTCTTGTAGTAGGTCCGGTGTGAGCTCGGGGCTAATGTCGCACGCCCAACTCCCCTTGTGGAGTGCCTGGTGAATAGTCCGTGCATTACGTATCTTCTTGCGCACTTTACCATATAGGTTCAGGGCAATCTCCTGGACTCTTTGCCCTTGTAGCCATCTGTCCTCCCAGAAAAAGGTGTCCTTTCCATTTCCCACTTTAGTGACTGTGGCAGCTTGATAGAGTTGGGGCGACTCCTTCGGCACCCTGATGTTGAACTCGGCCCATGGTCTAGTGCGATCGGATTGCTGCAGCCATGCCCACTTCGTTTGCATGGCTATATTGAGCCAGCCGAGGTTTGGGATGCCGAGACCTCCTGCCCATATCCTAGTGGAAGAGGTAGATAGCAGCCCACATGTCCATGCGATCCACTTTGGTCCAAAACCCATTGTTTGCATTACTTCAATGAGGAAAGGCCAGTGTACGGAGTTGAAAGCCTTGGAGATATCAGTTTGAGCATTATTGTTGGCTGCTTTAGGGCGTGCAAGCACCGTGCTTTGCATTGCACGAGTATGAAGTTGTCGTGGATAGATCTCCCCTTGACGAAGTCACTTAGGTGTGTTCCAACTAGGGACGGCAAGTTAGGTGCGAGCCTATTGGCCAAGGCCTTGTCGAAGATTTTTATCGCTCCATGCACCAGGCTCACAGGCCTGAAATCCCGGATATCCACCGCTCCGCTCTTCTTGGGCAGGAGTGTTACTATAGCTTTGTTGATCGCGGGTAATCCTCTCATGTCCCCATTATACAGGTGTTTGAAGGCGTTCATGAGATCTCCTTTGATAATGTGCCAACAAGTAGCGAAGAAGCGGCCAGCGAATCCATCTGGCCCCGGCGCTTTGTCCGGCGGCATGCCTTTGACAACCTTTTCTATTTCCTCCTCCATGAATGGCTCCTCCAGGTGGCTTAGGTCAAGTGACGGAAGGTGGAGCCTATTGAGCTCCAGCGAGTGTGCCCTGGTTTGCATCTCCCCGAGCATTTGGGTGAAATGGTTGTCCACCTCATTCACGATCTCCTCCTGACTAGTAGCAATGGTGTCTCCCCTTTGTATAGTTGTGATGAAGTTCCTCCTTTGCCGATGGCGCGCGTGCTGGAAGAAGGAGGTATTGGCATCCCCTTCACGCAGCCCAAGTATTCTGGAACGTTGCTGCGCAATCATTCTCTCCAGAGAGCAAAGGCCCATGAGCTTCTTCTTGAGGGCTTTTCACAAACTGCACTTGGAAGGTGATAGTGCTCGTATGTCCATTGCTTTTTCTAGCCTTAAGATAACCTCCATGGCGATGGCGATTTGTAGCTTCACATTGCCGATCCTCCGGTCGCTCCATTGTTTGAGTTTCTTCGCTGTTGCGCATAGTTTCTTGTCTAGTACAACGAAAGGGTTGCCTCCCTAGGGAACCGAGGCCCACGCTGCAGCCACTGTCTCCGACAACTTGTCAAGCTTTGGAAACAAAGCTTCAAACTTGAAGCGTCGTCCCATGCAAAGGTCAGCCATAGCATCCAGCAGCAGGGGGCAGTGGTCCGAGATCGAGGACCCTAGGGCCGTGAGCTGGCACGACGGGTAAAGATCTTCCCGGCAAGCGGAGCTGAAGACGTGGTCGATTTTTTCAAGTGTTGCCTCTGCTCGTTTGTTTGACCACGTAACCGTAGGCCGTTGAGGTATAGCTCCTTGAGCTCGAGCACGTTTAGTTTTGCCCGGAATCACGCCATCATCCACCGATTGATAAGGCTGTGTTACTTTTATCTTCCTCATTGACTAGCAGGTTGAAATCGTCCGGGGCCACTCATGATCCGGCGTGAAGGTCTCTGATTTCCACAAGCTCTTGCAGGAAATCCACTTTCTGTTGGTCTAGCTGAGGCCCGTAGACTCCGGTGATCCACCATTCCCTCCCTTCGATTGGTTTGACAAGAGCGGTCAGGGAATTGTATGTGTAGTGGGGGAGCGACAAGGAAACCGTGGCCTCACCCCAGGCTAGAAGAATCCCTCCCCATGTTTCCACCGAGGGCAAGAAGTTGAAAGTCTCGAATTTATTGCCAAGGCATTGCATCACCACACCCACTCTTACATTTTCCATTTTCGTTTTCTAGAGGCAAACTATGCTAGGGTTGGCTTCGTTCACCACTTGGAGCATGGCAGTTCTACGTGCTGGTGTGTTGAGGCTCCGCACGTTCCGCACTAGGACTTTTAGTGGCACATGATTCAAGTGATGGGCCTACAGCGCGATCCACGGCGATCGGGCCTAGTTTCGGTCGGCCACCACCATGTCTTGATCCATCAGTGGGAGTGCGGAGGTGTCCCAGCCAAAAAGTGCAAGAATGGGCTGGATGTGCCCTCCTGCAAGGGGGCGCTCAAACAACTTGGCGTAGGCTTGTAGCGCCGAGTCACTAATGATCTCTCCCTCATTGGCGATGCAGAGTTTGCGGATAAGGACCGCTTGCTGTTTGGTTGCCGCGGAGCCACGTCCGACACCCTTGGCAAGTCTAACACTCCTTCTGGGGTACGATATTGGCGTTCGCTGCCTTCGTGGCCTTCATTTGGTCTGGGCTGCTGCTCTGCTTGGAGGTCTGTCGAGAAGGGGGAGATCGCTTTCCCGAGCTCTCCACAAAGTACGTCCACGGGATTCCCCTGCCGTTCCTGCATGCATGGACTGCATGGCGATCCGCCATCCGAGAGGGGCAGGTGGCTTGTTCTGCGTGGCCCGAGAGACTCACACATATGGTGTTGCCCAGTTGCATGAGAGCACATACGGTGGGGGCCATCGGTGTATCTGCATCACTAGCAGTTAAGCTTCCCGTGTTTTCATTCCACTGTTCATCATCGCAAGCCGTGCCCTCCTCCATCTCTTGTCGTGCTCCGGAGGAAGCACGTGATCGCTTTGGTCGTCCGCCCTTCCTGGTAGCTCACAGTTCGCACAATTTAGGGGGAGCACGAGGGACCCCACATAAATAGGATCAACTCGGACGTCCCTGTGCTCACATGCGCCATCCAGTGCTGGCCCAACTGCGTCGCGACTTGCGGTCCTGCCCGTCTGCCTCATAACCTGCTTCCATGCACTTTTTGACAACCTCTCCTTCCACTTGCCCAACAAAACAGAATGAGGGGATGTGGGCAGTTGGCATGTTCTGCCCACAGCGCAGGAACCGTGGGAGGAAACAATCATATCCATTGCGGGGGGACCAACCCTGCTACTTGCAACGGGCAGGGCTAGCTGGCCGGTCAAAAGCCGGTCCTATGGTCCATAAGCCTGCTTGCCATCGCTCATCCCTGACCACAGCCCTGCAGCGGGACGTCAGCGCCCGCTGGATGTCGACATGCTGACCATGGTGGCCAGTTTGAATTTCCGGCTGCGCCGCCGGCGACGCCAAAGCCATTGAGGACGCTGGGGAGCCACCACCGGTGTCACCGCCGTCCGCATGTTGGCGCCCAGGGCCAGGTGCCCCTCCCGCGGCCGGCCGGCCCTGAAGATGACGCCCGTCGCCCTTCGAAGGCGGTGAAGGAGGTGGCGGGGGCGGTTGCTGCGTCATGGCAATGGGGGAATCCACCCGGACCGGCGGAGCCATTCGCCGGATATCGACAGGGTACCACGGAGCTTTAGGCGTGCCCAAGAGACGAGCAGAAGATTGCGCCGCCGGTTGCTCAGGGATAAAGAGGGCATGGCAGTGAGGGATGCCCTCCGGGTCGCGTGTCTTGAGCCAAACACGGAAAGAGCTCATGTCATGGTGCCGCTCCGTGCGCTCCACCACCTTGACCACGAAGCCGCACCCACGCGGAACCACCTCGGCCGTACGTCGTGTCCATGCATGTGTAGGGACGCTGACGAGCTCTAGCGGGACGAGGAAAGGTAGCACGACGCCGTTTGCTTGGGCTTGGCGCATCCACGGCCAAATGGCCAGAGAGAAGCCTCGGCCGGGGGCAGAGCTGCGATCCACCATGAGCTGGCGAATGAAAGGATGCTAGCAGATGACAAGGAAATCTTCCGGGAAGAACGACTTGATAGACATGTCATTTGGCCCAATGCTGAACTCGGCATAGAGCGCCTCGGCCGCCGCGGCCTGGTCCATGGGAGGCCTAGTTCTAGTGATGGTGACCACGACGGCACGACCAAGGTCCTGCTCCATGCGGCACAAATCATCTGCCGGCTCCAGAAAGCAGCAACCCATCTCAGCTCCAGATTCCAGCGCGACCTCAGTAGACGGCATGACCGCCGAGCCGGCGAACGGGACGGTGAAGCCGGTGCCAGCCACGCTCACGACCAATGACCCCTGGGAGTCCTGGCTCCAGAAGGGCACGATGCGGATCGCCCCCGCAGGAGGGGGGCCCGAAGGCGGTGGGGGAAGGGGCGCTCTAGGACGCGGCCCACCCGTCGGAGGCAACGAGATGGAAGGCGGTGGCGTAGGAGTCCAAGGCCGCACCATCCGGAGGGCACCCGGCGGCGGCGGGCCCGGCGGGGGCGGGGGAAGGATGACGAGCGTAGATGGTGCGCGCGAGTCCCTCGTACCTACACAAAACAAATAACTCCTCGCAATGAACGCGATAAGAGGTTGTCAATCCCTTCACGGTCACTTACGAGAGTGAGATCTGATAGAAATGATAGGATAATATTTTTGGTATTTTTATGATAAAGATGCAAAGTAAAATAAAAGCAAAGTAAAAAGCAAAGTAAAAAGCAAAGGAAATAACGAAGTGTTGGAAGATTAATATGATGAAGATAGACCCGAGGGCCATAGGTTTCACTAGTGGCTTCTCTCAAGAGCATAAGTATTTTACGGTGGGTGAACGAATTACTGTTGAGCAATTGACAGAATTGAGCATAGTTATGACAATATCTAGGTATGATCATGTATATAGGCATCACGTCCGAGACAAGTAGACCGACTCCTGCCTGCATCTACTACTATTACTCCACTCATCGACCGCTATCCAGCATGCATCTAGAGTATTAAGTTCATGAAAACAGAGTAAAGCCTTAAGCAAGATGACATGATGTAGAGGGATAAATTCATGCAATATGATAAAAACCCCATCTTGTTGTCCTCGATGGCAACAATACAATAGGTGCCTTGCTGCCCCTACTGTCACTGGGAAAGGACACCACAAGATTGAACTCAAAGCTAAACACTTCTCCCATTGCAAGAAAGATCAATCTAGTAGGCCAAACCAAACTGATAATTCGAAGAGACTTGCAAAGATAACCAATCATACATAAAAGAACTCAGAGAAGATTCAAATATTGTTCATAGATAATCTTGATCATAAACCCACAATTCATCGGTCTCAACAAACACACCGCAAAAATAAGATTACATCGAATAGATCTCCACGAGAGAGGGGGAGAACATTGTATTGAGATCCAAAAAGAGAGAAGAAGACATCTAGCTAATAACTATGGACCCGAAGGTCTGAGGTAAACTACTCACACTTCATCGGAGAGGCTATGGTTTGATGTAGAAGCCCTCTGTGATGGATGACCCCTCCGGCGGAGCTCCAGAACAGGCCCCAAGATGGGATCTCGTGGGTACAGAAGGTTGCGGTGGCGGAATTAGGTTTTTGGCTCCGTATCTTATCGTTTGGGGGTACGTAGGTATACATAGGAGGAAGGAGTACGTCGGTGGAGCAACAGGGGGCCCACGAGGGTGGAGGGCACGCCCTGGGGGTGGGCGTCCCCCTACCTCATGGCCTCCTCCTTTGTTTCTTGACGTAGGGTCCAAGTCTCCTGGATCATAATCTTCGTAAAAATCACGTTCCCGAAGGTTTCATTCAGTTTGGACTCCGTTTGATATTTCTTTTCTGCGAAACTCTGAAATAGGCAAAAAACAACAATTCTGGGCTGGGCCTCCGGTTAATAGCTTAGTCCCAAAAATAATATAAAAGTGAATAATAAAGCCCAATAATGTCCGAAACAGTAGATAATATAGCATGGAGCAATAAAAAATCCTTCTTGCTACCTCTTGAGCACTGCGTTGGTTTTCCCTTGAAGAGGAAAGGGTGATGCAGCAAAGTAGCGTAAGTATTTCCCTCAATTTTTGAGAACCAAGGTATCAATCCAGTAGGAGGCTACGCGCGAGTCCCTCGTACTTACACAAAACAAATAACTCCTCGCAACCAACGCGATAAGGGGTTGTCAATCCCTTCACGGTCACTTACGAGAGTGAGATCTGATAGAAATGATAGGATAATATTTTTGGTATTTTTATGAGAAAGATGCAAAGTAAAATAAAAGCAAAGGAAATAACTAAGTGTTGGAAGATTAATATGATGAAGATAGACCCGGGGGCCATAGATTTTACTAGTGGCTTCTCTCAAGAGCATACATATTTTACGGTGGATGAACGAATTACTGTTGAGCAATTGACAGAATTGAGCATAGTTATGAGAATATCTAGGTAGGATCATGTATATAGGCATCACATCCGAGACAAGTAGACGGACTCCTGCCTACATCTACTACTATTACTCCACTCATCGACGGCTATCCAGCATGCACCTAGAGTATTAAGTTCATGAAAACAGAGTAACGCCTTAAGCAAGATGACATGATGTAGAGGGATAAATTCATGTAATATGATAAAAAAAACCATCTTGTTATCCTCGATGGCAACAATACAATATGTGCCTTGCTGCCCCTACTGTCCCTGGGAAAGGACACCGCAAGATTGAACCCAAAGCTAAGCACTTCTCCCATTGCAAGAAAGATCAATCTAGTAGGCCAAACCAAACTGATAATTTGAAGAGACTTGCAAAGATAACCAATCATACATAAAAGAACTCAGAGAGGATTCAAATATTGTTCATAGATAATCTTGATTATAAACCCACAATTCATCGGTCTCAACAAACACACCACAAAAAGAAGATTACATCGAATAGATCTCCACGAGAGAGGGGGAGAACATTGTATTGAGATCCAAAAAGAGAGAAGAAGCCATCTAGCTAATAACTATGGACCTGAAGGTCTCAGGTAAACTACTCACACTTCATCAGAGAGGCTATGGTGTTGATGTATAAGCCCTCCGTGATGGATGCCCCCTCCGGCGGAGCTCCGGAACAGGCCCCAAGATGGGATCTCATGGGTACAGAAGGTTGCGGCGGCGGAATTAGGTTTTTGGCTCCGTATCTGATCGTTTGGGGGTATGTAGGTATATATAGGAGGAAGTAGTACGTTGGTGGAGCAACAGGGGCCCCACGAGGGTGGAGGGCGCGCGCGGGGGGGGGGGGGGGGTGGGGTGCGCCCCCTACCTCATGGCCTCCTCCTTTGTTTCTTGACGTAAGGTTCAAGTCTCCTGGATCATAATCTTCCTAAAAATCACGTTCCCGAAGGTTTCATTCCGTTTGGACTCCGTTTGATATTCCTTTTCTGCGAAACTCTGAAATAGGTAAAAAAATAGCAATTCTGGGCTAGGCCTCCGGTTAATAGGTTAGTCCGAAAAATAATATAAAAGTAAATAATAAAGCCCAATAATGTCCAAACAGTAGATAATATAGCATGGAGCAATCAAAAATTATAGATACGTTGGAGACGTATCAGATGGCGGGTACGAAGAAGGTCGCGCCGGCGCGACGGAAACAGGGGGGCCCCGTGCGCGCGGTCGTCCAGCGGCGAGGAGCTCCGCCTCATCTTGCAGTCCCGGGTGATGTGCCCGATGCCATTGCAGCGAACGTAGAGCGTCTCGTTGGTGTAGTCGCGGGAGATGTGCCTGTCGTCTCCACAGTTGTAGCAACACCCATGGCCGGGATGCGGGCCCGCGGCGGTCGCGCGGTGGGGAGGGTAGGTGAAAGCCGCCGACACGCCGCAGGGGGAGGAGTGGGCGAGTTGGGGCTGCGGGGGCGGCGGTTGGTCTTTGTCTTCCACCCCTGCCCCACTTGGCCCGGCGGCGGGGGGTGGGAGCAGCCGCCGGCCTCACCCTGCAGGATGGACCCGAACACCGTGCCGAGCACATCCGGGACGACGATGGTGGAGCGGATGGCCGGCGGGGGGGGGGGGGGGGAGGGGAGGGCGACCTCGACGACGAGGAGGAGGCGGAGAGGGAAACTATGGACGCCATGGACCAGAAGGGAGGCCCGGCGAACGCCCTGAGGTGGGCGCCGACACCGGAGTGGTGGCCGGCGCTTGCTGGTAGCCGGCGGTGCTCAGGGGAGAGGAGGGAGGCGCTCAGGCGCTGCTGTCTTCCACTACCTTTTTCCTGAATGTTTTGTTTGTTTTCCTTTTGGTTCAAAACTCTTGTAAGTTTGATTGATCATTCCCCAGCAAAACTATTGTAGAAGTCTGAGTCCCAACAACAATTTATATTTGAGTTGTATCTTATAAGTTGTATCTTTGTAAGATGCTTGTGTTAGAAGAATTAAATCATCTGATGGAAACTTCTTTCTACACTAAAACTGCCAACACACACCTCCAAGAAATTAATCTGTTTATGAGTGGCCGCCTGGCCTAGTCTAGTCATTTGATGCACCATTTACTCTAGCAAAAGAAGCAGGTGAGGTCTGGTGCCACGAACCTAGTCAGGAAGGCCAACCAGATTGTTAGATTTATACACTGAACAGGTCATGCGTGATAAAACTCTTTGCAGGCAGATGTTAACTAGTCTTGCTAAGATCATATGGAAACTTCCTGCTCTCCATCGTCATGGCATTTGTATGAGCTCTCCTTTTGGTTGGGCACTTCGCACATTAATGTCATCGCTTCTTCCTGCAAGTACTCTACCACTTCGAGAGATATCTGACCAAGTAAATATCCGACTGACATGATGATAACGTACAGGGGCTGCTACAAATCTGCTATCTACTCTGTCGCTTTATGTTGCTGGATTACATGAAAAATCTATTGGCAAATATATAATTTCATAGTTTGAAAAGGTCGATTGCACACATGATTCTGTATCAACTACTGAAAAGAACAGGGGTAATAGTCACTCTATATGTCTTTAGAAGTCATGCGCCCATGAATCAAGCCTACGCGTGAGTAGGTGACTTCATCTATGTCGGCATCGAGCTAGAAAACAATTGATGGCCTTACATGACTTGGCTTCTCAACTGCTCTTTGACTGGATTCGTGCGCACTGATTCCGACTATGACCAAGTATATGATATCTAATTAAACTAGTGCCGGATGTTTCTTGTCTTAAAAATCTTTTCCCTAATAGTGATGAGTGGTGAATTTTCCGGGAATCGACCCTGCATGCATTGTGGTGACTCAGGTGAGATGGAGAAACATTCATAATTACTACTCAGCCGTACACATCACCATAGAATAGCTTTATATGGCGGTATACGCTGCGTTTCTTTTGTGAAGGGAAAACGTGTCTTAAATGGGCGTATATGCAGTAGTTTAATTAGCAGCAAGAGACCAGTTCAATTGGTTGGTTGGTTTCACTTGACTAAGTCTATAATTGCTAACGATTTCAGGCTCTGCTCGCTGCACCTATATAAACTCATACATCCCTGCATGTTCAAACCATCACTCACGCCACAATCACAAACAGAAACACAGGAGAGAGAAAAAGATCAGATGGCATCCTCCTCTTCCTTCCTTCTCCTCGCTGTTCTTCTTGCGTTGGTCTCATGGCAGGCCACTGCCTCCGATCCTAGCCCCCTCCAGGACTTTTGCGTCGCCGACATGAATTCACCAGGTACTATCCGGTTTCTCATCATGTTCTCACCAAATAAATATGTTGAAATGAATTTCTGAAAATTATATGCAAGTCGAAACAACTTTGTAAGACCTAAGCTTACATAATAAATCTCTTCTATGCACCAGTACGTGTCAACGGGTTTGTTTGCAAGAACCCAATGGAGGTCAACGCTGATGACTTCTTCAAGGCAGCCGCCCTCGACAAGCCTAGGGTGACCAACAAGGTTGGATCCAACGTCACTTTGATCAACGTCATGCAGATTGCTGGACTCAACACCCTCGGCATCTCAATCGCGCGCATCGACTATGCTCCCTTGGGTCAGAACCCACCACATACGCACCCTCGCGCCACTGAGATCCTCACGGTGCTCGAGGGGACACTGTACGTTGGCTTTGTCACATCAAACCAGCCCGCCCCAAACAGAAACAAGTTCCTCTCCAAAGTGCTCAACAAAGGTGATGTGTTCGTCTTCCCCGTGGGGCTCATCCACTTCCAATTCAACCCCAACCCCCACAAGCCCGCCGTTGCAATTGCCGCGCTCAGCAGCCAGAACCCAGGGGCTATCACAATTGCCAATGCGGTGTTTGGGTCGGACCCACAAATATCCGATGATGTTCTTGCCAAGGCGTTTCAGGTGGAAAAGAATACAATAGACTGGCTCCAGGCCCAGTTCTGGGAGAACAACCACAACTAAGTGAACTGCTGGCTGATTACACGGAGGATCAGTGCGCAAATTACGGAGATGTTTGAGTTTCTAGATATGCATCCTAATCTATAAAATAAATGGAGCATATGTCATTCCATTGTTGTGTTTGTAATGAGTGAATGTATTTCTACCTTCTGAATAATTGATAATATCATTTTTTTATCACACTGATATGATGTGGGATGCTCTTTTGGTTCTAATGTGTCGTATTTCTCATAAAAAATCAACATTTTGGGTCATTTTCCCCTTGTTCCGAAACAATAGAAGAGTAGGTTAAAAAAGGAAACAATACAGGATTATCTGGTAATCCAATATATGTTTGATGCTAGGGTTAAACACCTAGGATTATGTTGCAATACATGCGAAGTATGTGATGGTTGGATCCCGATTGTGCTTAGGATTTAAATGTGAAAGTTGAATCTGCGAAAGTATGCCTCCTGGAGTCGTTGTTCTGCTCGCTTACTTTCCGGTGCATGCAATAAGCAATTTACGGTTCCTGCATGTATAAATAAAGATTATTATCTAAGCCCGCCAAAAATGAATATTATTTGAGTTGTTTATTTGTAACAAGCCTGTCATAGAAGCATTTTATCACAAAACGGACTTCGGCCGCTTGGCTGAACGATATATGGTGTTGTGGAAATCATCGTACAAGATGATCAAAGAAAGCATGGCAAACCAGGCCAAACACGCTAACAAGCACCAGAAGTGCCCAATGAGATGCCTCTAGCATGCTGCCGAGAGGAAGCACATGAGAGGCTGGACCACCTGAAGACTCAACCAGGACTGACGACGACATTCATCCACATGCCACCTTGAAGAAAACACCGGACTTCGTCGCACCGACACCACAGAACTGCTGTTAGAGAGGACCCTCTGCCTAGACCAGTGAGCGTTGACTCTACCAGCGAGCAGAGATGATGAAAGGAGGACATTACTGCATGTACAAAATAGGTGCAAGCAATACAGTGAGTCACCAGATTTGAGGTTAGGCCGATTGGAGCGCCATACCATTCTGAACACACCACCGCGACTGAAAGACGACTACACTCACCGATGAAGAACCCAAGAGGGTCATGATGCATTGCACCGCCACCACCGCGTCCGCTGGGGGGGGGGGGGACAGGACAAGGGTTTTCACCCTGAGCTGGGAGGGCGGGAGAACAATGGCGACGTCCCCAAGAGGGACGTGACTACCGAGACATCGCCTCCACCAGCGTCGAGGCGCCGAACTGTCGCTTGGACCATCCCGCACTCTCACCAGATGTCCCGCCTGCCATCTAGGACCATCGCCTCAACGTACGACACCCCAAACCCACGCCCCACTACCAAGCTGTTGGTACGAGGTCGCCGGAGAAAGCCATCAAACCATAGTGAGGCTCGACCTGGCTAAGTCCATGACCATGATCAGACCCGGCCGGGCCTATGACCGCCAAAGAACACACCTGACCATTCCGTTTGGGGACAGAGAGTGCCTCACCTGCGGTGTAACCTCACCCATGAGAGGCTATGGGCAGCCACATCTCATCTGACCGCAATCACCCCTCACAGGACAACGACCACGATGCTGCCTGATCTGGGAGAGCACCGGCTCCAGGCTCAGCGCGACGACGGTGGAGGCGCAGTGGCGCGTGGCACGGAGACGCGGTGCGGCGGCGCACAGGACTGCGGGCTGCTGCAGCGGCAGCGAGTGGCGGCTCGTGGCGGAGGTGCGTGGTGGCATCGGGCGGACGGGACGACTATGACATTACCACAGAATTATGCGATATTTTAGAAAATGTTGTTTTTCCAAAATCACTAGCCCTTGCGTTTGCACGGGGGTTGATGACTAGTGTATGGGAACTGAAACAAACACCTCCAAGAAATTAATCAGTTTATGAGTACTGTTTACTCCAAAAAAGAAGCAGGTTGGTCTGATTCTTAGATTTATATATGCAATGAACTGGTCATGATTGAATCGTAGCAAGGAGGAAACTAACTACTCTTACTAAGATCATATGAAAAGTTCCTGCTCAGCTCCATCGTCATAGATCTCCTTTTTGGTTAGCTAGGAACGTCCGCTAAGCACTAACATCGTTGCTTTCTTCGTACAAGTACTCAACCACTGCGAGAGAAATTTGACCAAGTAAATATCTGGTTGATGGGGTTATCCTCCTCTGTCTAGAAAGAAAATTGATTGACGTGATGCAAGCAGGGGCTGCTACAAAATGGCAGGTGTATTATGTGGATTCATGCAGGGATCAACGCGCCTCGATTTCTTCCGCTTGTTGACACAGTCCTCTACCTACTGTGTCGTACGTGTTATGCTGCTGGATTTCATGACAAATAATCTATTGGCAAATCTACAATTTCATAGTTCTTTTTTCTTTTGAAAAGGTACAATTTCATAGTTTGAAAAGCTCGATTGCACGCATCATATAGCAATTTCTGGAAGGAACATGTGTAGTAGTCACTCCACGTCTTTAGAAGCCCAGGCATGAGTTGAGGACTTTGTGTCATCCTCCAGCTAGAAAACAATTGCCTTACATGACTTGGCTTTATTAATAAATATCTGTCTGCATCGTAATCATGTAGAGGCTGGGGTTTATCCTCCTTTCGGAAAAAAAAAACATGACTTGGCTTTCCTCAACCGCTCTTTGACTGACCTCGTGCGCATCAGTTCCTTCCTACGATGAGTCTATGACCAAGTATATGATAATTCTCATTTTCCCAGGTTGTCGTCGGCTTGGTCCTTTGCGCCTCTTGGAGGACTCACAATCCACATAGCTGGGCCCCTAGTTTCAAACAGGCCGAATAGTCTTAGTTTTCTCTTTAGAGTTTAAATTCTTAAGGACTTAGAACATTTAGAGATCAATTTATTTTCCATGCATAATTTCTATTTTATGCAATTGTGTATAATACAAACCTGTCTTGAGTTTAAATTCCTAAGGATCAAAGAACATTTAGAGAGAATTTATTTTCCAGGAATAATTGCTATTTTACTGCAGTGCAAGGTCACTCAAATGACACACTTTTGTCTGTGCAGAGAAATAACCTACCTGCTTTCTGGCAGTACCTCGAGAAGTTTGCTATACTTATTTACTTAAAATTTCTCACACCGCTAGTGAGAGCTCCTTTATGGCAATGCTTTTTGACCTGTGTGAGTGTGTGACCAGTACACTACACACTTCTGTAGATGTCAGTAGAATGTTCTTGTCTGTAACTGCTGACCTTTCTGATGTTTCCATAGCAGCAAACGTGATCCTTCGTTTAATTAGAAGATCTTAACTACTCTTGCTCTCCATCGTCCATTAATGTCGTTGCTTCTTCCTGCAAGTACTCAACTACTTGGAGAGAAATTTGACCAGGGAACTGTATATCTGGTTGACGTGATCATAACAATGGCTGTTACATATAGTAGTGGTATTAGGCGCGTTAATGCATGGATCCACGTGCCACGATTTCTTCCTTGTTTGACACAATCAAACTTATTACTCTTAGTAATTATTACTAAGAGGTACTACATCAGATGAGGTACCTTAATTAGCTTCTTTGTTTATTAAAGCAAAAAATGTGTCGCTTTCGCATCTCAAAAGGGAACTTTGATTATAATATATCAGAGATTTGAATATGGCTGACCATGTCCGAAAAGTTCATCCAGAATAATTTAGGGGGCAGCCAAAGACATTTTCTATCCATTGACCGGTTCCACTTGACTATGTCCGTTGCTCACGAGTTTGCACTGCTCGCCACGCCTATATAAACACATACATCCCCTGCATATTCGAACCATCACTCACCCAACAAACACAACAGGAATACACAAGAGAAAAGAAAACCCAAAGGAGCTGAAATCAAATGGCATCCTCCCCTTCTTTCCTTCTCCTCGCTGCTCTTCTTGCCTTGGTCTCATGGCAGGCCGTTGCCTCCGACCCTGGCCCTCTCCAGGACTTTTGTGTCGCCGACATGCATTCACCAGGTACTGCTTATTTCATGCTTTCCTGTCCCGCTATCACCAAATGCATATGTTGAAATAAATTTCTAAAAATTATATGCATGTTGAAACGGCTTTCTAGTAATACCTAAGCTTACCCTCTACATCTCTTCTATGCACCCAGTACGTGTGAATGGATTTGTTTGCAAGAACCCGATGGAGGTCAACGCTGATGACTTCTTCAAGGCAGCCGCCCTCGACAAGCCTAGGGTGACCAACAAGGTTGGATCCAACGTCACCTTGATCAATGTCATGCAGATTGCTGGACTGAACACCCTCGGCATCTCAATCGCACGCATTGACTATGCTCCCTTGGGTCAGAACCCACCACATACGCACCCCCGCGCCACTGAGATCCTCACGGTGCTCGAGGGGACACTGTACGTTGGCTTTGTCACATCCAACCTGCCCGCCCCAGCCAAAAACAAGTTCTTCTCGAAGGTGCTCAACAAAGGTGATGTGTTTGTCTTCCCCGTGGGGCTCATCCACTTCCAATTCAACCCCAACCCCCACCAGCCCGCCGTTGCAATTGCCGCGCTCAGCAGCCAGAACCCAGGGGCTATCACAATTGCCAATGCGGTGTTTGGGTCAGACCCACCAATATCCGATGATGTTCTTGCCAAGGCGTTTCAGGTGGAAAAGAATACAATAGACTGGCTCCAGGCTCAGTTCTGGGAGAACAACCACAACTAAGTGAAACGTTGGCTGCTTACATGGAAGACCAGTGCACAAATTAAGGACATGCTTGAGTTTCTAGAAATGCATCCTAATCTATAAAATAAATGGAGCATATGCCATTCCATTGTGTGTCTGTAATGAGTGAATGTATTTCTACCTTATGAATAATTGACAATATTCTATTTATCACAATGATATGATCTCATATGTTTTTTTGGTTCTAATGTGTCATATTTCTCATAAATATTTTGGGTTCTTGTCCCCTTGTTCCGAAATAATAGATGATTAGGTTAGAAAGAGAAACAATACACGATTATCTGGTAATCTAGTATATGTTTGATGCTAGGGTTCAACACCTAGGATTATCTTGCAATACATGCGAAGTATGTGATGGTTGGAACCTGATTGTGCTTAGAATTAAAACTGAAAGTTTAATGTGCAAAAGTTGCGTCCTGGAGTCGTTGTTCTGCTCTCTCACTTTCTGGTGCATGCAATAGGAAATTTACGGTTCCCGCATGTAATATTTTAGGTTCCTTTTGGTTCAAAACTCTTGTATGTTCGATTGGCGGTTGCTTTATTGGAAATTTGATGAGGTGTCTCCTTTTATCAAAATACTTATGAGCATTATTTTTGTTTTTCTTAAGTTGAGAATTAAAAGTATGATTTTTACTAAGTTTTAGAAACTGGGCACACCGGTGACCAGGTTCCAAACATTAGCTCCAATATACATATAGAAAACATGCATAAATATACGAAACAAATGATTAGTACCTAAACCGCCCAAAAATGAATATTGTTTGAGTTGTTTCTTTGTAACAAGCCTGTCATAGAAGTATTTTATCACAAAACGGACTTCGGCCGCTTGGCTGAACGATACATGGAAATCATCATTCAAGATGATCAAAGAAAGCATGGCAAACCAAGCCAAACACGCTAACAAGCACCGGAAGTGCCCAATTAGACGCCTCCGGCATGCCGTAGAGAGGATGCACAAGAGAGGGTGGACCGCCTGAAGACTCAACCAGGACCGACGACGACATTCAACCACACGCCACCTGGAAGAAAACACTTGACTTTATCACACCGACACCACATAACTTCTGTTAGTGAGGACCTTCTGCCTAAACCAAGGAGCATTGACCGTACCAGAGCGGGCAAACATGATGAAAGGAGGATATTGTTGCATGTACAAGATAGGTGCAAGCATTACGTCTAGTCACCAGATTTGAGGTAGGTTCGATTGGATCACCATACCATTCCGAATACGCCACCTTGACTGAAAGACAACTACACTCATCGATGACGAACCGAAGATCGTCATGAAGCAATGCACCATCACCACTGCGTCCATTGGGTAGATAAGGGTTTTCATGCTGAGCTAGGAGGGCGGGAGAACAATGAAGACGACCCCAAGAGGGACGTGACTACCAAGACATCGCCTCCACCAGTGTTGAGGCGCTGAACTTTCACTTGGACCGCCCCGCACACTTCCAGGCATCCAGCCTGCCATCCAGGACCATCGCCTCAACGTACGACACCCCAAACCCATGCCCCGCCACCAAGCTGTTGGTACAATGTCACCGGAGAAAGATATCAAACCCTAGTGAGGCTCGAGCTGACCCAAGTCCACGGCCATGACCAGATCCGGTCGGGCCTAAGACAAACCCAACTGACCATTCTTGGTGGGGGCAGGGAGTACCTCATCTGTGGTCGAACCTCACCCATGAGAGGCTACGGGCAACCACATCCCGTCTGACCGCAATCACCCCTCACAGGTCAACGACCACGATGCTGCCTTATCTGGGAGCAAGGTTGTCAGAATCGCGATTCTGTCATACGGTTCTACGACTTTACGATCCAAACTAACCCCTATGATTCTACGATTTTAGTTCATAGAATCTACGTTTCTACGATCCTGATAGTGAAGATTCTACGATTTACGATCCTACCATCGGAGCTCCGATCCGATTCAAAATCACGATTCTGACAACCTTGTCTGGGAGAGCACCGGCTCTAGGCAGAGTTCCATGATCCACGCACGAACCAAGTGAAACATGACCCCACTAGACACGCCATGAAATCTCAGGTCAGCGGCCCACCTCCGGAGGCAGGGAATAGCAATGGCGGTGGTGTGAGGTGCTAGGGTTAGCCCAAAGAGACCAGGGGGTGGAACGGAGAGAAGGGACATCCCAGTGCCGCCTACCATCGCTCGTGTCTTTGTTCTATGTGGTGCCGATCGATGGCTACCAGGGAGGGGGAGAGTGTGTAGGTCTAGGGCCGGTGGCGGAGATAGGCTCTCATGGCTACCCGTAAATGTATTTCTACCTTCTGAATAATTGAAAATATCATTTTTTATCTCACTGATATGATCTCATATGCTTTTTTGGTTCTAATGTTTTGTATTTCTCATAAATATCAATATTTTGGGGTTCCTTTCCCCTTGTTCCGCAACAAGAGATGATTAGGTTAAAAAAGGAAGCAATACACGATTATCTGGTAATCCAGTATATGTTTGATGCTAGGGTTGAACACCTAGGATTATCTTGCAATACATGCGAAGTATGCGATGGTTGGAGCCCGATTGTGCCCAGGATTCAAATGTGAAAGTTGAATGTGCAAAAGTTGTTTCCTGGAGTTGTTGTTCTACTCTCTCGCTCTCTTGTAAGTTCGGCTGTGGTTGCTTTGATGGAAATCCCATGAGGTGTCTCGTTTTATCGAAATACTTATGTGCATTTTTTTCTTAAGTTGCGTACTAAAAATACGATTTTTACTAAGTTTTAGAAACAGGGCACACCGGTGACCATATTCCAAAAATTAGCTCCCAGCATACATATAGAAAACATGCATAAATATACAAAAGAAAAGATTATTATCTAAACCCCTAAAAAAGAATATTATTTGAGTTCTTTCTTTGTAACAAGTCTTTCATAGAAGCATTTTATAAAAAAACGGACTTCAGCCGCTTGGCTGAACGATATATGGTGTTAAGGAAATCGTCATACAAGATGATCAAAGAAAGCATGGCAAACCAAGGCAAACACGCTAACAAGCACCGGAAGTGACCAATTAGACGTCTCGAGCATGCCGCCGAGAGGAAGCAAAGGAGAGGCTAGACCACCTTTAGCAACTATACAACATACAACCAGATTCTGAAACTTGTCTGATGTTACAAACTTGCCGTTCATGCTTAGTTCTGAAGTGCTGCTTAAATGAGCGATTTCTGATGCTTTGTATTTGCTCTATTTCTACAGGTTAATGACAATGATCTCTCGAAAGAACTTTACAAAAAATACAACAGTGTAAGCACTTTCCTTTGTATCGAAAACCTTGCTATTTTGAACCATATTTCTGAAACATCCATACTTATCAGGTACGTAGGCGCAAAGTTCGTGTGTGGCAGATGATCTGTGTTTTGTCACACTCAACCAGGACCGACGACGACATTCAACCACATGAAACATTGAAGAAAACACTGGACTTCGTCACATCGACACCACCCAACTGTTGTTAGAGAGGATCCTCTGCCAAAACCAAGGAACGTTGAACCTACCAGTGAGCAGAGATGATGAAAGGAGGATATTGCTGCATGTACAAGATAGGTGCAAGCAATACGGTGAGTCACTAGATTTGAGGTTGGTTCGATTGGATCGCTATACCATTCGGAACACACCACTGCGACTGAAAGGTGACTACACTCACCGATGACGAACCCAAGAGAGTCATGATGCATTGCCACGACCACCGCATCCGTTGGGGGGCGGGGGGGGGGCAAGGGTTTTCACGCTGACCTAGGAGGGTGTGAGAACAATGGCGACGACCCCAAGAGGTGGGTGACTACGAAGACATCGCCTCCAACAGCGTTGAGGCGCCGAACTTTTGCTTGGACCGCCCCGCACCCTTGCCAGACGTCCAGCCTGCCATCCAGGGCCATCGCCTCAACGTACGACACCCCAAACCCATGCCCCGCCACCAAGATCTTGGTATGAAGTCACTGGAGAAAGACATCAAACCATAGTGAGGCTCGAGCTGGCCCAAGTCCATGACCATGAACAGATCCGGTCGGGCCTAAGACCACCAACAAACCCACCTGACCATTCCGGGTAGGGGCATGGAGTACCTCACATGCGGTGGAACCTCACCCATCAAAGGCTATGGGCAACCACACCCCGTCTGACTTCAATCACCCCTATAGGACAACGATCACGATGCTTCCTGATCTGGGAGAGCACCGGCTCTAGGCA
Source organism: Aegilops umbellulata (assembly GCA_032464435.1). NCBI lineage: Eukaryota > Viridiplantae > Streptophyta > Magnoliopsida > Poales > Poaceae > Aegilops > Aegilops umbellulata. The sequence continues at coordinate 614,871,304 of CP136058.1, read as the reverse complement.
GAGTTCCCTGATCCACGCACGAACCAAGTGAACCATAAAACAACTAAACATGCCACGAAATCTCAGGTTAGCGGCCCACATCCGGAGGCAGGGGGATAGCAGTGGTGGTGTTGTGAGGTGCTAGGGTTAGCCCACAGAGACCAGGGGGTGGAGCGGAGAGACGGGACATCCCACTGCCACCTACCATAGCTCGAGGCTTTGCTCTATGTGGTGTCGATCGATGGCTACCAGGGAGGTGGAGAGTGTGTAGGTCTAGGGCGGGTGGCGTAGATAGGCACTCATGTCGTCAGCCAGGATGATGTTGGGGCCTGTCTTCTTCTTTCTGGATGCATTTTATTTGTTCGAGGGAAACATCTTTTCTGTATCAAAATGACACACCCACACACCTCCAAGAAATTAATCAGTTTATGAGTGGCCACCCAGCCCAGTCGTTGGGTGTGCTGTTTACTCTAACAAAAGAGGCATGCGAGGTGTGTCTTGAGCCTACTCAAGAAAGGACGACTAGATTGTCAGATTTTTCCATTGAAATGATCATGATAAACCTCTTAGCAAGAGGACGTTAACTACTCTTACTAAGATCACATGAATTGTTTCTGCTCCCTATCATCATTGTTATGCGTGCGTGGATTAATGTAATTAACCATTTTGAGAAAATTTTGACCAAGTAAATATCGTATTGATGTGATGATAACAGGGGCTGCTACATATAATAGTTGTGTATTAGTTGCATTCATGCATGGAATGACGCACCTTGATTTCTTCCTCATTGACACAATGCGTTAACTACAACGTCATCTTCCAACCTAATATTTTGTATATCACTAGGTGACTCATATTGCAAAGTTTCACTATTTATTTTTCCCTTGGTTTTGTACGACGGTAAGATATTCCATTATATCTCTAACCATGTTTTTTAATCATATGTATGTTAAGCTGCTAACACACATATATCAATGTATAATTATATGTATGATATTTTTATCCCATGCCATATCTTGTGCACAGTATTGTTCGTGACAAATCCGGTGACAAATATATAGTTTGCTTATGTTAGTGGCCACAGCTTGAAAAGCTTGATGGCTCGCATTCTGTAGCAACTGAAAAGAAACGAGGGAGTAGATAAAGCTAAGCAGGTGACTTTGTCTAGGTGGAAAACGATTGCCTTACATCACTTGGCTTTTATTAGCTGCTCTTTGACCTCGTGCGGACCAGTTCTCACCATGACCAAGTATAATAAACTATGGTGATGGGTGGTGAATTTTTCATGGAACCAGCCCTGCATGCATTGTGCCGACTTGGGTGAGATGGATAAACAATCATAATTACTACTCAGCCGTACATCAGATGATGCAGTAATGCTTAGGCATATTAACAGGTAACTTGAGGAGTTTATGCAAAAATTTAATCAGAAGCGAATAGATGACCATATGATTATATGGTAATGTGCTCGAAGGTTGCAATGTGCAAGTTGAATGTGCAAAATTTGCTTCCTGGAGTCGTTCTTGTGGTCTGTCTTTCCAGTGCATGAAAGATGTAGTTTACGTTTCCTTTGCTCTGAAACTTGCAGTTTTTGTTGCCGTTAGTTCTATTTTTTCTGAATGTTTTTTCTCCAATACGCACGAGAGTGCGTATTATGCATTAAAGAAGGAACGGGGTAAAGAGCCCCTCTATGTGAGGCGATGGTTGGCTAACTACTCACGTCGGCCAGTGTTGTGAGCGCTCCTAGTAAGGAGGCTAAGGCCCTGTTTCGTTCGGCTGTGGATTTCTAAAAGCAGCTGTGAAAAATCTGATGTGAAAAAGATGTAGGTCATTTGGCAAACCAGCTGATACAGCTTTTTTCAGATTTTGGCCCACAGCGGAATTAGATTTTGGAAAGCACCTCCTTGGCTGCTTCCGCTTTTGGTTTAGATTTTGGCAGCGGATTTCTGAAATCGGATTCTGCTGGGTTCGCCCTTTGGTTCAGATTCTGCTGCGCGGCAGCGGAATCCGTCGATAAAAGCTGAACCAAACAGGGCCTAAGTCCCCTTTGATGAGTCTTGCTTCCTTCCAGGCCCATCCTTCATCGTCTATCCTACCGATTACATGGTCTACCGATGGTGTTATCCCATCGAATACAATTGCGTTGCGGTGTTTCTATACCTCCCACATTACTAGGATTAGAATAGCTCGGACATCCTTGCCGCCACGTCCGGTGCCCGTCTTTCTTTGGCACCACTCCTGCAGTCCATCCGTCATCGAGGGGATCCACTCCTGCTTGCCCAAGATCTGGCAGACAGCCATCCATACCTGCCGGGTAAACACACAACCAAGGAGTAGGTGGTTGATTGTTTCTTCCTCCTAGTCGCAGAAGGGGCATGCATCCTGATGGTCCAAGCCTCGGCGAGCCAGGCGATTCGACGTCCAACACCTGTTCTGTAGTGCTAGCCAGGCGAAGAAGCGACACCGCATGGGGGCCTTGCATTTCCACGTAAACACTGTAGTTGGTGCCACTTCTCGGCTCCAGAACTTGGCCGCGTAAGTAGATCTGGTCGAGAAGCAACCATTCGTCTCCCAGGCCCAGGAGATTGAGTCTTGTAGTTCATCCTGCATCGTTTCTCCGGCGATGGCAGTCCATAGGGCTAGATATTCTTGTAGTAGGTCCGGTGTGAGCTCGGGGCCAATGTCGCACGCCCAACTCCCCTTGTGGAGTGCCTGGTGAATAGTCCATGCATTACGTATCTTCTTGCGCACTTTACCATATAGGTTCGGGGCAATCTCCTGGACTCTTTGCCCTTGTAGCCATCTGTCCTCCCAGAAAAAGGTGTCCTTTCCATTTCCCACTTTAGTGACTGTGGCAGCTTGATAGAGTTGGGGCGACTCCTTCGGCACCCTGATGTTGAACTCGGCCCATGGTCTAGTGCGATCGGATTGCTGCAGCCATGCCCACTTCGTTTGCATGGCTATATTGAGCCAGCCGAGGTTTGGGATGCCGAGACCTCCTGCCCATATCCTAGTGGAAGAGGTAGATAGCAGCCCACATGTCCATGCGATCCACTTTGGTCCAAAACCCATTGTTTGCATTACTTCAATGAGGAAAGGCCAGTGTACGGAGTTGAAAGCCTTGGAGATATCAGTTTGAGCATTATTGTTGGCTGCTTTAGGGCGTGCAAGCACCGTGCTTTGCATTGCACGAGTATGAAGTTGTCGTGGATAGATCTCCCCTTGACGAAGTCACTTAGGTGTGTGCCAACTAGGGACGGCAAGTTAGGTGCGAGCCTATTGGCCAAGGCCTTGTCGAAGATTTTTATCGCTCCATGCACCAGGCTCACAGGCCTGAAATCCCGGATATCCACCGCTCCGCTCTTCTTGGGCAGGAGTGTTACTATAGCTTTGTTGATCGCGGGTAATCCTCTCATGTCCCCATTATACAGGTGTTTGAAGGCGTTCATGAGATCTCCTTTGATAATGTGCCAACAAGTAGCGAAGAAGCGGCCAGCGAATCCATCTGGCCCCGGCGCTTTGTCCGGCGGCATGCCTTTGACAACCTTTTCTATTTCCTCCTCCATGAATGGCTCCTCCAGGTGGCTTAGGTCAAGTGACGGAAGGTGGAGCCTATTGAGCTCCAGCGAGTGTGCCCTGGTTTGCATCTCCCCGAGCATTTGGGTGAAATGGTTGTCCACCTCATTCACGATCTCCTCCTGACTAGTAGCAATGGTGTCTCCCCTTTGTATAGTTGTGATGAAGTTCCTCCTTTGCCGATGGCGCGCGTGCTGGAAGAAGGAGGTACTGGCATCCCCTTCACGCAGCCCAAGTATTCTGGAACGTTGCTGCGCAATCATTCTCTCCAGAGAGCAAAGGCCCATGAGCTTCTTCTTGAGGGCTTTTCACAAACTGCACTTGGAAGGTGATAGTGCTCGTATGTCCATTGCTTTTTCTAGCCTTAAGATAACCTCCATGGCGATGGCGATTTGTAGCTTCACATTGCCGATCCTCCGGTCGCTCCATTGTTTGAGTTTCTTCGCTGTTGCGCATAGTTTCTTGTCTAGTACAACGAAAGGGTTGCCTCCCTAGGGAACCGAGGCCCACGCTGCAGCCACTGTCTCCGACAACTTGTCAAGCTTTGGAAACAAAGCTTCAAACTTGAAGCGTCGTCCCATGCAAAGGTCAGCCATAGCATCCAGCAGCAGGGGGCAGTGGTCCGAGATCGAGGACCCTAGGGCCGTGAGCTGGCACGACGGGTAAAGATCTTCCCGGCAAGCGGAGCTGAAGACGTGGTCGATTTTTTCAAGTGTTGCCTCTGCTCGTTTGTTTGACCACGTAACCGTAGGCCGTTGAGGTATAGCTCCTTGAGCTCGAGCACGTTTAGTTTTGCCCGGAATCACGCCATCATCCACCGATTGATAAGGCTGTGTTACTTTTATCTTCCTCATTGACTAGCAGGTTGAAATCGTCCGGGGCCACTCATGATCCGGCGTGAAGGTCTCTGATTTCCACAAGCTCTTGCAGGAAATCCACTTTCTGTTGGTCTAGCTGAGGCCCGTAGACTCCGGTGATCCACCATTCCCTCCCTTCGATTGGTTTGACAAGAGCGGTCAGGGAATTGTATGTGTAGTGGGGGAGCGACAAGGAAACCGTGGCCTCACCCCAGGCTAGAAGAATCCCTCCCCGTGTTTCCACCGAGGGCAAGAAGTTGAAAGTCTCGAATTTATTGCCAAGGCATTGCATCACCACACCCACTCTTACATTTTCCATTTTCGTTTTCTAGAGGCAAACTATGCTAGGGTTGGCTTCGTTCACCACTTGGAGCATGGCAGTTCTACGTGCTGGTGTGTTGAGGCTCCGCACGTTCCGCACTAGGACTTTTAGTGGCACATGATTCAAGTGATGGGCCTACAGCGCGATCCACGGCGATCGGGCCTAGTTTCGGTCGGCCACCACACGGTCTTGATCCATCAGTGGGAGTGCGGAGGTGTCCCAGCCAAAAAGTGCAAGAATGGGCTGGATGTGCCCTCCTGCAAGGGGGCGCTCAAACAACTTGGCGTAGGCTTGTAGCGCCGAGTCACTAATGATCTCTCCCTTATTGGCGATGCAGAGTTTGCGGATAAGGACCGCTTGCTGTTTGGTTGCCGCGGAGCCACGTCCGACACCCTTGGCAAGTCTAACACTCCTTCTTGGGTACGATATTGGCGTTCGCTGCCTTCGTGGCCTTCATTTGGTCTGGGCTGCTGCTCTGCTTGGAGGTCTGTCGAGACGGGGGAGATCGCTTTCCCGAGCTCTCCACAAAGTACGTCCACGGGATTCCCCTGCCGTTCCTGCATGCATGGACTGCATGGCGATCCGCCATCCGAGAGGGGCAGGTGGCTTGTTCTGCGTGGCCCGAGAGACTCACACATATGGTGTTGCCCAGTTGCATGAGAGCACATGCGGTGGGGGCCATCGGTGTATCTGCATCACTAGCAGTTAAGCTTCCCGTGTTTTCATTCCACTGTTCATCATCGCAAGCCGTGCCCTCCTCCATCTCTTGTCGTGCTCCGGAGGAAGCACGTGATCACTTTGGTCGTCCGCCCTTCCTGGTAGCTCACAGTTCGCACAATTTAGGGGGAGCACGAGGGGCCCCACATAAATAGGATCAACTCGGACGTCCCTGTGCTCACATGCGCCATCCAGTGCTGGCCCAACTGCGTCGCGACTTGCGGTCCTGCCCGTCTGCCTCATAACCTGCTTCCATGCACTTTTTGACAACCTCTCCTTCCACTTGCCCAACAAAACAGAATGAGGGGATGTGGGCAGTTGGCATGTTCTGCCCACAGCGCAGGAACCGTGGGAGGAAACAATCATATCCATTGCGGGGGGACCAACCCTGCTACTTGCAACGGGCAGGGCTAGCTGGCCGGTCAAAAGCCGGTCCTATGGTCCATAAGCCTGCTTGCCATCGCTCATCCCTGACCACAGCCCTGCAGCGGGACGTCAGCGCCCGCTGGATGTCGACATGCTGACCATGGTGGCCAGTTTGAATTTCCGGCTGCGCCGCCGGCGACGCCAAAGCCATTGAGGACGCTGGGGAGCCACCACCGGTGTCACCGCTGTCCGCATGTTGGCGCCCAGGGCCAGGTGCCCCTCCCGAGGCCGGCCGGCCCTGAAGATGACGCCCGTCGCCCTTCGAAGGCGGTGAAGGAGGTGGCGGGGGCGGTTGCTGCGTCATGGCAATGGGGGAATCCACCCGGACCGGCGGAGCCATGCGCCGGATATCGACAGGGTACCACGGAGCTTTAGGCGTGCCCAAGAGACGAGCAGAAGATTGCGCCGCCGGCTGCTCAGGGATAAAGAGGGCATGGCAGTGAGGGATGCCCTCCGGGTCGCGTGTCTTGAGCCAAACACGGAAAGAGCTCATGTCATGGTGCCGCTCCGTGCGCTCCACCACCTTGACCACGAAGCCGCACCCACGCGGAACCACCTCGGCCGTACATCGTGTCCATGCATGTGTAGGGACGCTGACGAGCTCTAGCGGGACGAGGAAAGGTAGCACGACGCCGTTTGCTTGGGCTTGGCGCATCCACGGCCAAATGGCCAGAGAGAAGCCTCGGCCGGGGGCAGAGCTGCGATCCACCATGAGCTGGCGAATGAAAGGATGCTAGCAGATGACAAGGAAATCTTCCGGGAAGAACGACTTGATAGACATGTCATTTGGCCCAATGCTGAACTCGGCATAGAGCGCCTCGGCCGCCGCGGCCAGGTCCATGGGAGGCCTAGTTCTAGTGATGGTGACCACGACGGCACGACCAAGGTCCTGCTCCATGCGGCACAAATCATCTGCCGGCTCCAGAAAGCAGCAACCCATCTCAGCTCCAGATTCCAGCGCGACCTCAGTAGACGGCATGACCGCCGAGCCGGCGAACGGGACGGTGAAGCCGGTGCCAGCCACGCTCACGACCAACGACCCCTGGGAGTCCTGGCTCCAGAAGGGCACGATGCGGATCGCCCCCGCAGGAGGGGGGCCCGGAGGCGGTGGGGGAAGGGGCGCTCTAGGACGCGGCCCACCCGTCGGAGGCAACGAGATGGAAGGCGGTGGCGTAGGAGTCCAAGGCCGCACCATCCGGAGGGCACCCAGCGGCGGCGGGCCCGGCGGGGGCGGGGGAAGGATGGCGAGCGTAGATGGTGCGCGCGAGTCCCTCGTACCTACACAAAACAAATAACTCCTCGCAATGAACGCGATAAGAGGTTGTCAATCCCTTCACGGTCACTTACGAGAGTGAGATCTGATAGAAATGATAGGATAATATTTTTGGTATTTTTATGATAAAGATGCAAAGTAAAATAAAAGCAAAGTAAAAAGCAAAGTAAAAAGCAAAGGAAATAACGAAGTGTTGGAATATTAATATGATGAAGATAGACCCGAGGGCCATAGGTTTCACTAGTGGCTTCTCTCAAGAGCATAAGTATTTTACGGTGGGTGAACGAATTACTGTTGAGCAATTGACAGAATTGAGCATAGTTATGAGAATATCTAGGTATGATCCTGTATATAGGCATCACGTCCGAGACAAGTAGACCGACTCCTGCCTGCATCTACTACTATTACTCCACTCATCGACCGCTATCCAGCATGCATCTAGAGTATTAAGTTCATGAAAACAGAGTAAAGCCTTAAGCAAGATGACATGATGTAGAGGGATAAATTCATGCAATATGATAAAAAACCCATCTTGTTATCCTCGATGGCAACAATACAATAGGTGCCTTGCTGCCCCTACTGTCACTGGGAAAGGACACCACAAGATTGAACTCAAAGCTAAACACTTCTCCCATTGCAAGAAAGATCAATCTAGTAGGCCAAACCAAACTGATAATTCGAAGAGACTTGCAAAGATAACCAATCATACATAAAAGAACTCAGAGAAGATTCAAATATTGTTCATAGATAATCTTGATCATAAACCCACAATTCATCGGTCTCAACAAACACACCGCAAAAATAAGATTACATCGAATAGATCTCCACGAGAGAGGGGGAGAACATTGTATTGAGATCCAAAAAGAGAGAAGAAGCCATCTAGCTAATAACTATGGACCCGAAGGTCTGAGGTAAACTACTCACACTTCATCGGAGAGGCTATGGTTTGATGTAGAAGCCCTCTGTGATGGATGACCCCTCCGGCGGAGCTCCAGAACAGGCCCCAAGATGGGATCTCGTGGGTACAGAAGGTTGCGGTGGCGGAATTAGGTTTTTGGCTCCGTATCTTATCGTTTGGGGGTACATAGGTATACATAGGAGGAAGGAGTACGTCGGTGGAGCAACAGGGGGCCCACGAGGGTGGAGGGCGCGCCCTGGGGGTGGGCGTCCCCCTACCTCATGGCCTCCTCCTTTGTTTCTTGACGTAGGGTCCAAGTCTCCTGGATCATAATCTTCCTAAAAATCACGTTCCCGAAGGTTTCATTCAGTTTGGACTCCGTTTGATATTCCTTTTCTGCGAAACTCTGAAATAGGCAAAAAACAGCAATTCTGGGCTGGGCCTCCGGTTAATAGCTTAGTCCCAAAAATAATATAAAAGTGAATAATAAAGCCCAATAATGTCCGAAACAGTAGATAATATAGCATGGAGCAATAAAAAATCCTTCTTGCTACCTCTTGAGCACTGCGTTGGTTTTCCCTTGAAGAGGAAAGGGTGATGCAGCAAAGTAGCGTAAGTATTTCCCTCAATTTTTGAGAACCAAGGTATCAATCCAGTAGGAAGCTACGCGCGAGTCCCTCGTACTTACACAAAACAAATAACTCCTCGCAACCAACGCGATAAGGGGTTGTCAATCCCTTCATGGTCACTTACGAGAGTGAGATCTGATAGAAATGATAGGATAATATTTTTGGTATTTTTATGAGAAAGATGCAAAGTAAAATAAAAGCAAAGGAAATAACTAAGTGTTGGAAGATTAATATGATGAAGATAGACCCGGGGGCCATAGATTTTACTAGTGGCTTCTCTCAAGAGCATACGTATTTTACGGTGGATGAACGAATTACTGTTGAGCAATTGACAGAATTGAGCATAGTTATGAGAATATCTAGGTAGGATCATGTATATAGGCATCACATCCGAGACAAGTAGACCGACTCCTGCCTGCATATACTACTATTACTCCACTCATCGACGGCTATCCAGCATGCACCTAGAGTATTAAGTTCATGAAAACAGAGTAACGCCTTAAGCAAGATGACATGATGTAGAGGGATAAATTCATGTAATATGATAAAAAACCATCTTGTTATCCTCGATGGCAACAATACAATATGTGCCTTGCTGCCCCTACTGTCCCTGGGAAAGGACACCGCAAGATTGAACCCAAAGCTAAGCACTTCTCCCATTGCAAGAAAGATCAATCTAGTAGGCCAAACCAAACTGATAATTTGAAGAGACTTGCAAAGATAACCAATCATACATAAAAGAACTCAGAGAAGATTCAAATATTGTTCATAGATAATCTTGATTATAAACCCACAATTCATCGGTCTCAACAAACACACCACAAAAAGAAGATTACATCGAATAGATCTCCACGAGAGAGGGGGAGAACATTGTATTGAGATCCAAAAAGAGAGAAGAAGCCATCTAGCTAATAACTATGGACCTGAAGGTCTCAGGTAAACTACTCACACTTCATCAGAGAGGCTATGGTGTTGATGTATAAGCCCTCCGTGATGGATGCCCCCTCCGGCGGAGCTCCGGAACAGGCCCCAAGATGGGATCTCATGGGTACAGAAGGTTGCGGCGGCGGAATTAGGTTTTTGGCTCCGTATCTGATCGTTTGGGGGTACGTAGGTATATATAGGAGGAAGTAGTACGTTGGTGGAGCAACAGGGGCCCCACGAGGGTGGAGGGCGCGCGGGGGGGGGGGGGGGTGCGCCCCCTACCTCATGGCCTCCTCCTTTATTTCTTGACGTAAGGTTCAAGTCTCCTGGATCATAATCTTCCTAAAAATCACGTTCCCGAAGGTTTCATTCCGTTTGGACTCCGTTTGATATTCCTTTTCTGCGAAACTCTGAAATAGGTAAAAAAAATAGCAATTCTGGGCTGGGCCTCCGGTTAATAGGTTAGTCCGAAAAATAATATAAAAGTAAATAATAAAGCCCAATAATGTCCAAACAGTAGATAATATAGCATGGAGCAATCAAAAATTATAGATACGTTGGAGACGTATCAGATGGCGGGTACGAAGAAGGTCGCGCCGGCGCGACGGAAACAGGGGGGCCCGTGCGCGCGGTCGTCCAGCGGCGAGGAGCTCCGCCTCATCTTGCAGTCCCGGGTGATGTGCCCGATGCCATTGCAGCGAACGTAGAGCGTCTCGTTGGTGTAGTCGCGGGAGATGTGCCTGTCGTCTCCACAGTTGTAGCAACACCCATGGCCGGGATGCGGGCCCGCGGCGGCCGCGCGGTGGGGAGGGTAGGTGAAAGCCTCCGACACGCCGCAGGGGGAGGAGTGGGCGAGTTGGGGCTGCGGGGGCGGCGGTTGGTCTTTGTCTTCCACCCCTGCCCCACTTGGACCGGCGGCGGGGGGTGGGAGCAGCCGCCGGCCTCACCCTGCAGGATGGACCCGAACACCGTGCCGAGCACATCCGGGACGACGATGGTGGAGCGGATGGCCGGCGGGGGGGGGGGGGAGGGGAGGGTGACCTCGACGACGAGGAGGAGGCGGAGAGGGAAACTATGGACGCCATGGACCAGAAGGGAGGCCCGGCGAACGCCCTGAGGTGGGCGCCGACACCGGAGTGGTGGCCGGCGCTTGCTGGTAGCCGGCGGTGCTCAGGGGAGAGGAGGGAGGCGCTCAGGCGCTGCTGTCTTCCACTACCTTTTTCCTGAATGTTTTGTTTGTTTTCCTTTTGGTTCAAAACTCTTGTAAGTTTGATTGATCATTCCCCAGCAAAACTATTGTAGAAGTCTGAGTCCCAACAACAATTTATATTTGAGTTGTATCTTATAAGTTGTATCTTTGTAAGATGCTTGTGTTACAAGAATTAAATCATCTGATGGAAACTTCTTTCTACACTAAAACTGCCAACACACACCTCCAAGAAATTAATCTGTTTATGAGTGGCCGCCTGGCCTAGTCTAGTCATTTGATGCACCATTTACTCTAGCAAAAGAAGCAGGTGAGGTCTGGTGCCACGAACCTAGTCAGGAAGGCTAACCAGATTGTTAGATTTATACACTGAACAGGTCATGCGTGATAAAACTCTTTGCAGGAAGATGTTAACTAGTCTTGCTAAGAACATATGGAAACTTCCTGCTCTCCATCGTCATGGCATTTGTATGAGCTCTCCTTTTGGTTGGGCACTTCGCACATTAATGTCATCGCTTCTTCCTGCAAGTACTCTACCACTTCGAGAGATATCTGACCAAGTAAATATCCGACTGACATGATGATAACGTACAGGGGCTGCTACAAATCTGCTATCTACTCTGTCGCTTTATGTTGCTGGATTACATGAAAAATCTATTGGCAAATATATAATTTCATAGTTTGAAAAGGTCGATTGCACACATGATTCTGTATCAACTACTGAAAAGAACAGGGGTAATAGTCACTCTATATGTCTTTAGAAGTCATGCGCCCATGAATCAAGCCTACGCGTGAGTAGGTGACTTCATCTATGTCGGCATCGAGCTAGAAAACAATTGATGGCCTTACATGACTTGGCTTCTCAACTGCTCTTTGACTGGATTCGTGCGCACTGATTCCGACTATGACCAAGTATATGATATCTAATTAAACTAGTGCCGGATGTTTCTTGTCTTAAAAATCTTTTCCCTAATAGTGATGGGTGGTGAATTTTCCTGGAATCGACCCTGCATGCATTGTGGTGACTCAGGTGAGATGGAGAAACATTCATAATTACTACTCAGCCGTACACATCACCATAGAATAGCTTTATATGGCGGTATACGCTGCGTTTCTTTTGTGAAGGGAAAACGTGTCTTAAATGGGCGTATATGCAGTAGTTTAATTAGCAGCAAGAGACCAGTTCAATTGGTTGGTTGGTTTCACTTGACTAAGTCTATAATTGCTAACGATTTCAGGCTCTGCTCGCTGCACCTATATAAACTCATACATCCCTGCATGTTCAAACCATCACTCACGCCACAATCACAAACAGAAACGCAGGAGAGAGAAAAAGATCAGATGGCATCCTCCTCTTCCTTCGTTCTCCTCGCTGTTCTTCTTGCGTTGGTCTCATGGCAGGCCACTGCCTCCGATCCTAGCCCCCTCCAGGACTTTTGCGTCGCCGACATGAATTCACCAGGTACTATCCGGTTTCTCATCATGTTCTCACCAAATAAATATGTTGAAATGAATTTCTAAAAATTATATGCAAGTCGAAACAACTTTGTAAGACCTAAGCTTACATAATAAATCTCTTCTATGCACCAGTACGTGTCAACGGGTTTGTTTGCAAGAACCCAATGGAGGTCAACGCTGATGACTTCTTCAAGGCAGCCGCCCTCGACAAGCCTAGGGTGACCAACAAGGTTGGATCCAACGTCACTTTGATCAACGTCATGCAGATTGCTGGACTCAACACCCTCGGCATCTCAATCGCGCGCATCGACTATGCTCCCTTGGGTCAGAACCCACCACATACGCACCCTCGCGCCACTGAGATCCTCACGGTGCTCGAGGGGACACTGTACGTTGGCTTTGTCACATCAAACCAGCCCGCCCCAAACAGAAACAAGTTCCTCTCCAAAGTGCTCAACAAAGGTGATGTGTTCGTCTTCCCCGTGGGGCTCATCCACTTCCAATTCAACCCCAACCCCCACAAGCCCGCCGTTGCAATTGCCGCGCTCAGCAGCCAGAACCCAGGGGCTATCACAATTGCCAATGCGGTGTTTGGGTCGGACCCACAAATATCCGATGATGTTCTTGCCAAGGCGTTTCAGGTGGAAAAGAATACAATAGACTGGCTCCAGGCCCAGTTCTGGGAGAACAACCACAACTAAGTGAACTGCTGGCTGATTACACGGAGGATCAGTGCGCAAATTACGGAGATGTTTGAGTTTCTAGATATGCATCCTAATCTATAAAATAAATGGAGCATATGTCATTCCATTGTTGTGTTTGTAATGAGTGAATGTATTTCTACCTTCTGAATAATTGATAATATCATTTTTTTATCACACTGATATGATGTGGGATGCTCTTTTGGTTCTAATGTGTCGTATTTCTCATAAAAAATCAACATTTTGGGTCATTTTCCCCTTGTTCCGAAACAATAGAAGAGTAGGTTAAAAAAGGAAACAATACAGGATTATCTGGTAATCCAATATATGTTTGATGCTAGGGTTAAACACCTAGGATTATGTTGCAATACATGCGAAGTATGTGATGGTTGGATCCCGATTGTGCTTAGGATTTAAATGTGAAAGTTGAATCTGCGAAAGTATGCCTCCTGGAGTCGTTGTTCTGCTCGCTTACTTTCCGGTGCATGCAATAAGCAATTTACGGTTCCTGCATGTATAAATAAAGATTATTATCTAAGCCCGCCAAAAATGAATATTATTTGAGTTGTTTATTTGTAACAAGCCTGTCATAGAAGCATTTTATCACAAAACGGACTTCGGCCGCTTGGCTGAACGATATATGGTGTTGTGGAAATCATCGTACAAGATGATCAAAGAAAGCATGGCAAACCAGGCCAAACACGCTAACAAGCACCAGAAGTGCCCAATGAGATGCCTCTAGCATGCTGCCGAGAGGAAGCACATGAGAGGCTGGACCACCTGAAGACTCAACCAGGACTGACGACGACATTCATCCACATGCCACCTTGAAGAAAACACCGGACTTCGTCGCACCGACACCACAGAACTGCTGTTAGAGAGGACCCTCTGCCTAGACCAGTGAGCGTTGACTCTACCAGCGAGCAGAGATGATGAAAGGAGGACATTACTGCATGTACAAAATAGGTGCAAGCAATACAGTGAGTCACCAGATTTGAGGTTAGGCCGATTGGAGCGCCATACCATTCTGAACACACCACCGCGACTGAAAGACGACTACACTCACCGATGAAGAACCCAAGAGGGTCATGATGCATTGCACCGCCACCACCGCGTCCGCTGGGGGGGGGGGACAGGACAAGGGTTTTCACCCTGAGCTGGGAGGGCGGGAGAACAATGGCGACGTCCCCAAGAGGGACGTGACTACCGAGACATCGCCTCCACCAGCGTCGAGGCGCCGAACTGTCGCTTGGACCATCCCGCACTCTCACCAGATGTCCCGCCTGCCATCTAGGACCATCGCCTCAACGTACGACACCCCAAACCCACGCCCCACTACCAAGCTGTTGGTACGAGGTCGCCGGAGAAAGCCATCAAACCATAGTGAGGCTCGACCTGGCTAAGTCCATGACCATGATCAGACCCGGCCGGGCCTATGACCGCCAAAGAACACACCTGACCATTCCGTTTGGGGACAGAGAGTGCCTCACCTGCGGTGTAACCTCACCCATGAGAGGCTATGGGCAGCCACATCTCATCTGACCGCAATCACCCCTCACAGGACAACGACCACGATGCTGCCTGATCTGGGAGAGCACCGGCTCCAGGCTCAGCGCGACGACGGTGGAGGCGCAGTGGCGCGTGGCACGGAGACGCGGTGCGGCGGCGCACAGGACTGCGGGCTGCTGCAGCGGCAGCGAGTGGCGGCTCGTGGCGGAGGTGCGTGGTGGCATCGGGCGGACGGGACGACTATGATATTACCACAGAATTATGCGATATTTTAGAAAATGTTGTTTTTCCAAAATCACTAGCCCTTGCGTTTGCACGGGGGTTGATGACTAGTGTATGGGAACTGAAACAAACACCTCCAAGAAATTAATCAGTTTATGAGTACTGTTTACTCCAAAAAAGAAGCAGGTTGGTCTTATTCTTAGATTTATATATGCAATGAACTGGTCATGATTGAATCGTAGCAAGGAGGAAACTAACTACTCTTACTAAGATCATATGAAAAGTTCCTGCTCAGCTCCATCGTCATAGCTCTCCTTTTTGGTTAGCTAGGAACGTCCGCTAAGCACTAACATCGTTGCTTTCTTCGTACAAGTACTCAACCACTGCGAGAGAAATTTGACCAAGTAAATATCTGGTTGATGGGGTTATCCTCCTCTGTCTAGAAAGAAAATTGATTGACGTGATGCAAGCAGGGGCTGCTACAAAATGGCAGGTGTATTATGTGGATTCATGCAGGGATCAACGCGCCTCGATTTCTTCCGCTTGTTGACACAGTCCTCTACCTACTGTGTCGTACGTGTTATGCTGCTGGATTTCATGACAAATAATCTATTGGCAAATCTACAATTTCATAGTTCTTTTTTCTTTTGAAAAGGTACAATTTCATAGTTTGAAAAGCTCGATTGCACGCATCATATAGCAATTTCTGGAAGGAACATGTGTAGTAGTCACTCCACGTCTTTAGAAGCCCAGGCATGAGTTGAGGACTTTGTGTCATCCTCCAGCTAGAAAACAATTGCCTTACATGACTTGGCTTTATTAATAAATATCTGTCTGCATCGTAATCATGTAGAGGCTGGGGTTTATCATCCTTTCGGAAAAAAAAAAAAACATGACTTGGCTTTCCTCAACCGCTCTTTGACTGACCTCGTGCGCATCAGTTCCTTCCTACGATGAGTCTATGACCAAGTATATGATAATTCTCATTTTCCCAGGTTGTCGTCGGCTTGGTCCTTTGCGCCTCTTGGAGGACTCACAATCCACATAGCTGGGCCCCTAGTTTCAAACAGGCCGAATAGTCTTAGTTTTCTCTTTAGAGTTTAAATTCTTAAGGACTTAGAACATTTAGAGATCAATTTATTTTCCATGCATAATTTCTATTTTATGCAATTGTGTATAATACAAACCTGTCTTGAGTTTAAATTCCTAAGGATCAAAAAACATTTAGAGACAATTTATTTTCCAGGAATAATTGCTATTTTACTGCAGTGCAAGGTCACTCAAATGACACACTTTTGTCTGTGCAGAGAAATAACCTACCTGCTTTCTGGCAGTACCTCGAGAAGTTTGCTATACTTATTTACTTAAAATTTCTCACACCGCTAGTGAGAGCTCCTTTATGGCAATGCTTTTTGACCTGTGTGAGTGTGTGACCAGTACACTACACACTTCTGTAGATGTCAGTAGAATGTTCTTGTCTGTAACTGCTGACCTTTCTGATGTTTCCATAGCAGCAAACGTGATCCTTCGTTTAATTAGAAGATCTTAACTACTCTTGCTCTCCATCGTCCATTGATGTCGTTGCTTCTTCCTGCAAGTACTCAACTACTTGGAGAGAAATTTGACCAGGGAACTGTATATCTGGTTGACGTGATCATAACAATGGCTGTTACATATAGTAGTGGTATTAGGCGCGTTAATGCATGGATCCACGTGCCACGATTTCTTCCTTGTTTGACACAATCAAACTTATTACTCTTAGTAATTATTACTAAGAGGTACTACATCAGATGAGGTACCTTAATTAGCTTCTTTGTTTATTAAAGCAAAAAATGTGTCGCTTTCGCATCTCAAAAGGGAACTTTGATTATAATATATCAGAGATTTGAATATGGCTGACCATGTCCGAAAAGTTCATCCAGAATAATTTAGGGGGCAGCCAAAGACATTTTCTATCCATTGACCGGTTCCACTTGACTATGTCCGTTGCTCACGAGTTTGCACTGCTCGCCACGCCTATATAAACACATACATCCCCTGCATATTCGAACCATCACTCACCCAACAAACACAACAGGAATACACAAGAGAAAAGAAAACCCAAAGGAGCTGAAATCAAATGGCATCCTCCCCTTCTTTCCTTCTCCTCGCTGCTCTTCTTGCCTTGGTCTCATGGCAGGCCATTGCCTCTGATCCTGGCCCGCTCCAGGACTTTTGTGTCGCCGACATGCAATCATCAGGTACTGCTTATTTCATGCTTTCCTGTCCCGCTATCACCAAATGCATATGTTGAAATAAATTTCTAAAAATTATATGCATGTTGAAACGGCTTTCTAGTAATACCTAAGCTTACCCTCTACATCTCTTCTATGCACCCAGTACGTGTGAATGGATTTGTTTGCAAGAACCCGATGGAGGTCAACGCTGATGACTTCTTCAAGGCAGCCGCCCTCGACAAGCCTAGGGTGACCAACAAGGTTGGATCCAACGTCACCTTGATCAATGTCATGCAGATTGCTGGACTGAACACCCTCGGCATCTCAATCGCACGCATTGACTATGCTCCCTTGGGTCAGAACCCACCACATACGCACCCCCGCGCCACTGAGATCCTCACGGTGCTCGAGGGGACACTGTACGTTGGCTTTGTCACATCCAACCTGCCCGCCCCAGCCAAAAACAAGTTCTTCTCGAAGGTGCTCAACAAAGGTGATGTGTTTGTCTTCCCCGTGGGGCTCATCCACTTCCAATTCAACCCCAACCCCCACCAGCCCGCCGTTGCAATTGCCGCGCTCAGCAGCCAGAACCCAGGGGCTATCACAATTGCCAATGCGGTGTTTGGGTCAGACCCACCAATATCCGATGATGTTCTTGCCAAGGCGTTTCAGGTGGAAAAGAATACAATAGACTGGCTCCAGGCTCAGTTCTGGGAGAACAACCACAACTAAGTGAAACGTTGGCTGCTTACACGGAAGACCAGTGCACAAATTAAGGACATGCTTGAGTTTCTAGAAATGCATCCTAATCTATAAAATAAATGGAGCATATGCCATTCCATTGTGTGTCTGTAATGAGTGAATGTATTTCTACCTTATGAATAATTGACAATATTCTATTTATCACAATGATATGATCTCATATGTTTTTTTGGTTCTAATGTGTCATATTTCTCATAAATATTTTGGGTTCTTGTCCCCTTGTTCCGAAATAATAGATGATTAGGTTAGAAAGAGAAACAATACACGATTATCTGGTAATCTAGTATATGTTTGATGCTAGGGTTCAACACCTAGGATTATCTTGCAATACATGCGAAGTATGTGATGGTTGGAACCTGATTGTGCTTAGAATTAAAACTGAAAGTTTAATGTGCAAAAGTTGCGTCCTGGAGTCGTTGTTCTGCTCTCTCACTTTCTGGTGCATGCAATAGGAAATTTACGGTTCCCGCATGTAATATTTTAGGTTCCTTTTGGTTCAAAACTCTTGTATGTTCGATTGGCGGTTGCTTTATTGGAAATTTGATGAGGTGTCTCCTTTTATCAAAATACTTATGAGCATTATTTTTGTTTTTCTTAAGTTGAGAATTAAAAGTATGATTTTTACTAAGTTTTAGAAACTGGGCACACCGGTGACCAGGTTCCAAACATTAGCTCCAATATACATATAGAAAACATGCATAAATATACGAAACAAATGATTAGTACCTAAACCGCCCAAAAATGAATATTGTTTGAGTTGTTTCTTTGTAACAAGCCTGTCATAGAAGTATTTTATCACAAAACGGACTTCGGCCGCTTGGCTGAACGATACATGGAAATCATCATTCAAGATGATCAAAGAAAGCATGGCAAACCAAGCCAAACACGCTAACAAGCACCGGAAGTGCCCAATTAGACGCCTCCGGCATGCCGTAGAGAGGATGCACAAGAGAGGGTGGACCGCCTGAAGACTCAACCAGGACCGACGACGACATTCAACCACACGCCACCTGGAAGAAAACACTTGACTTTATCACACCGACACCACATAACTTCTGTTAGTGAGGACCTTCTGCCTAAACCAAGGAGCATTGACCGTACCAGAGCGGGCAAACATGATGAAAGGAGGATATTGTTGCATGTACAAGATAGGTGCAAGCATTACGTCTAGTCACCAGATTTGAGGTAGGTTCGATTGGATCACCTGTTGGGGAACGTAGTAATTTCAAAAATTTCCTACGCACACGCAAGATCATGGTGATGCATAGCAACGAGATGAGAGTATTGTCTACGTACCCTCGTAGACCAGGAGCGGAAGCGTTGACGCAATGTAGAGGAAGTAGTCGTACTTCTTCACGATCCAACCGATCCAAGTACCGAACGTACGGCACCTCCGAGTTCTGCACACGTTCAGCTCGATGACGTCCCTCGAACTCCGATCCAGCCGAGTGTTGAGGGAGAGTTTCGTCAGCACGACGGCGTGGTGACGATCTTGATGTGTTACCGGCGCAGGGCTTCACCTAAGCACTGCAACGATATGATCGAGGTGGAATTTGGTGGAAGGGGGCACCGCACACGGCTAAGGAACGATCCGTAGATCAACTTGTGTGTCTTTGGGGTGCCCCCTGCCCCTGTATATAAAGGATGGAGGAGGAGGAGGCCGGCCAAGGGTTTGGCGCGCCAGGGTGTGGAGTCCTACTAGGACTCCAAGTCCTAGTAGGAGTCCACCAAGAGGGGAGGAAGGGAGAAGGAATAGGAGGAGTAGGAAAGGTGGCCGGCCCCCTTTTCCCTAGTCCAATTCGGACCAAAGGGGAGGGGGGGCGCAGCAGCCTTTTCCTCTTCCCACTAAAGCCCATCAAGGCCCATTACTTCTCCCGTAATCCCGTAACTCCCCGGTACTCCCGAAAATACCCGAATCACTCAGAACCCTTCCGATGTCCGAATATAGTCGTCCAATATATCGATCTTTACGTCTCGACCATTTCGAGACTCCTCGTCACGTCCGTGATCTCATCCGGGACTCCGAACAACCTTCGGTACATCAACATCATAAAACTCATAGTAACTGTCATCGAAACGTTAAGCGTGCGGACCCTACGGGTTCGAGAACTATGTAGACATGACCAAGACACCTCTCCGGTCAATAACCAATAGCGGGACCTGGATGCCCATATTGGCTCCTACATATTCTACGAAGATCTTTATCGGTCAGACCGCATAACAACATACGTTGTTCCCTTTGTCATCGGTATGTTACTTGCCCGAGATTCGATCGTCGGTATCCAATACCTAGTTCAATCTCGTTACCGGCAAGTCTCTTTACTCGTTCCGTAATACATCATCTCACAACTAACACATTAGTTGCAGTGCTTGCAAGGCTTATGTGATGTGCATTACCGAGAGGGCCCAGAGATACCTCTCCGACAATCGGAGTGACAAATCCTAATCTCGAAATACGCCAACCCAACATCTACCTTTGGTGACACCTGTAGTACTCCTTTATAATCACCCAGTTACGTTGTGACGTTTGGTAGCACCCAAAGTGTTCCTCCGGCAAACGGGAGTTGCATAATCTCATAGTCAAAGGAACATGTATAAGTCATGAAGAAAGCAATAGCAACATACTAAACGATCGGGTGCTAAGCTAATGGAATGGGTCATGTCAATCAGATCATTCAACTAATGATGTGATCCCATTAATCAAATAACAACTCTTTGTTCATGGTTAGGAAACATAACCATCTTTGATCAATGAGCTAGTCAAGTAGAGGCATACTAGTGACACTCTGTTTGTCTATGTATTCACACATGTATTATGTTTCCGGTTAATACAATTCTAGCATGAATAATAAACATTTATCATGATATAAGGAAATAAATAATAACTTTATTATTGCCTCTAGGGCATATTTCCTTCAGTCTCCCACTTGCACTAGAGTCAATAATCTAGTTCACATCGCCATGTGATTTAATAGCAATAGTTCACATCACCATGTGATTAACACCCGAAGAGTACTAAGGTGTGATCATGTTTTGCTTGTGAGAGAATCTTAGTCAACGGGTCTTTCACATTTAGATCCGTTATGTATTTTGCAATTTTCTATGTCTACAATGCTCTGCACGGAGCTACTTTAGCTAATTGCTCCCACTTTCAATATGTATCTAGATTGAGACTTAGAGTCATCTAGATTAGTGTCAAAACTTGCATCGACGTAACCTTTTACGACGAACCTTTTTGTCACATCCATAATCGAGAAACATATCCTTATTCCACTAAGGATAATTTTGATCGCTTGTCCAGTGATCTACTCCTAGATCACTATTGTACTCCCTTGCCAAACTCAGTGGTAGGGTATGCAATAGCTCTGGTACACAGCATGGCATACTTTATAGAACCTATGGCTGAGGCATCGGGAATGACTTCCATTCTCTTTCTATCTTCTGCCGTGGTCGGGTTTTGAGTCTTACTCAATTTCACACCTTGTAATACAGGCAAGAACTCTTTCTTTGACTGTTCCATTTTGAACTACTTCAAAAATCTTTTCAAGGTATGTATTTATTGAAAAACTTATCAAGCGTCTTGATCTATCTCTTATAGATCTTGATGCTCAATATGTAAGCAGCTTCACCGAGGTCCTTCTTCGAAAAACTCCTTTCAAATACTCCTTTATGCTTTACAGAATAATTCTACATTATTTCCGATCAATAATATGTCATTTACATATACTTATCAGAAATGTTGTAGTGCTCCCACTCACTTTCTTGTAAATACAGGCTTCACCGCAAGTCTGTATAAAACTATATGCTTTGATCAACTTATCAAAGCGTATATTCCAACTCCGAGATGCTTGCATCAGTCCATAGATGGATCGCTGGAGCTTGCATATTTTGTTAACACCTTCAGGATCGACAAAACCTTCTAGTTGCATCGTATACAACTCTTCTTTAATAAATCCATTAAGGAATGTAGTTTTGTTTATCCATTTGCCGGATTTCATAAAATGCGGCAATTGCTAACATGATTCGGACAGACTTAAGCATAGATACGAGTGAGAAACTCTCATCGTAGTCAACACCTTGAACTTGTCGAAAACCTTTTGCGACAATTCTAGCTTTGTAGATAGTAACACTACTATCAGTGTCCGTCTTCCTCTTGAAGATCCATTTATATTCTATGGCTTGCCGATCACCGGGCAAATCCATCAAAGTCCATACTTTGTTCTCATACATGGATCATATCTCAGATTTCATGGCCTTTAACCATTTTGCGGAATCTGGGCTCATCATCGCTTCCTCATAGTTTGCAAGTTCATCATGGTCTAGTAACATGACTTCCAGAACAGGATTACCGTACCACTCTGGTGCGGATCTCACTCTGGTTTACTTACGAGATTCGGTAGTAACTTGATCTTGAAGTTACATGATCATCATCATTAGCTTCCTTACTAATTGGTGTAGTAGTCACAAGAACAGATTTCTGTGATGAACTACTTTCCAATAAGGGAGAAGGTACAATTACCTTATCAAGTTTTCTACTTTCCTTCCACTCACTTCTTTCGAAAGAAACTCTTTCTCTAGAAAGTTTCCGAACTTAGCAACAAAAGTCTTGCCTTCGGATCTGTGATAGAAGGTGTATCCAACAGCTTCCTTTGGATATCCTATGAAGACACATTTCTCCGATTTGGGTTCGAGCTTATCAGGTTGAAGCTTTTTCACATAAGCATCGCAGCCCCAAACTTTAAGAAACGACAGCTTAGGTTTATTGCTAAACCATAGTTCATACGGTGTCGTCTCAACGGATTTAGATGGTGCCCCTTTTAACGTGAATGCAGCTGTCTCTAATGCATGATCCCAAAACGATATTGGTAAATCGGTAAGAAACATCATAGATTGTACTATATCCAATAAAGTACGGTTATGACGTTCGGACACACCATTATGCTGTGGTGTTCCAGGTGGCATGAATTTGTGAAACTATTCCACACGGTTTTTAACTGAAGGCCAAAACTCGTAACTCAAATATTTTTCCTCTGCGATCATATCGTAGAAACTTTTTATTTTCTTGTTACGATGATTATCCACTTCACTCTGAAATTCTTTGAATTTTTCAAACGTTTCAGACTTATGTTTCATTAAGTAGATATACCCATATCTGCTTAAATCATCTGTGAAGTTCTGAAAATAATGATACTTGTCGCGAGCCTTAATATCCATCGGACCACATACATCAGTATGTATGATTTCCAACAAATCTGTTGCTTGCTCCATTGTTCCGGAGAACGGCGTTTTAGTCATCTTGCCCAAGAGGCATGGTTCGCAAGCATCAAGTGATTCATAATCAAGTGATTCCAAAATCCCATCAGCATGGAGTTTCTTCATGCGCTTTACACCAATATGACTTAAACGGCAGTGCCACAAATAAGTTGCACTATCATTATTAACTTTGCATCTTTTGGCTTCAATATTATGAATATGTGTATCACTATGATCGAGATCCAACAAACCATTTCGTTGGTGTGTATAACCATAGAAGGTTTTATTCATGTAAACAGAACAACAATTTATTCTCTTACTTAAATGAATAGCCGTATTGCAATAAACATGATCAAATCATATTCATGCTCAACGCAAACACCAAATAACACTTTATTTAGTTTCAACACTAATCCCGAAAGTATAGGGAGTGTGTGATGATGATCATATCAATCTTGGAACCACTTCCAACACACATCGTCACCTTGCCCTTTAACTAGTCTTTGTTCATTCTGCAACTCCCGTTTCGAGTTACTAACCTTAGCAACTTGAACTAGTACCAAATACTGAGGGGTTGCTATGAATACTAGTAAAGTACACATCAATAACATGTATATCAAATATACTTATGTTCACTTTGCCATCCTTCTTATCCGCCAATCACTTGGGGTAGTTCCGCTTCCAGTGACCAGTTCCTTTGCAGTTGAAGCACTTAGTCTCAGGCTTAGGACCAGACTTGGGCTTTTTCACTTGAGCAGCAACTTGCTTGCCGTTCTTCTTGAAGTTCCCCTTCTTTCCTTTTGCCCTTTTCTTGAAACTAGTGATCTTGTCAACCATCAACACTTGATGTTTTTCTTTGATTTCTACCTTCGCCGATTTTAGCATCGCGAAGAGCTTGGGAATATTTTCCGTTATCCCTTGCATATTATAGTTCATCACGAAGTTCTACTAACTTGATGATGGTGACTAGAGAATTCTGTCAATCACTATCTTATCTGGAAGATTAACTCCCACTTGATTCAAGCGATTGAAGTACCCAGACAATCTGAGCACATGCTCACTAGTTGAGCGATTCTCCTCCATCTTTTAGCTATAGAACTTGTTGGAGACTTCATATCTCTCAACTCGGGTATTTGCTTGAAATATTAACTTCAACTCCTAGAACATCTCATATGCTCCATGACGTTCAAAACGTCTTTGAAGTCCCGATTCTAAGCAGTTAAGCATGGTGCACTAAACTATTAAGTAGTCATCATATTGAGCTAGCAAAACGTTCATAATGTCTGCATCTGCTCCTGCAATAGGTCCGTCACCTAGCGGTGCATCAAGGACATAATTCTTCTGTGCAGCAATGAGGATAAACCTCAGATCACGGATCCAATCCGCATCATTGCTACTAACATTTTTCAACACAATTTTCTCTAGGAACATATCAAAATAAACACAGGGAAGTAACAACGCGAGCTATTGATCTACAACATAGATATGCTAATACTACCAGGACTAAGTTCATGATAAATTAAAGTTCAATTAATCATATTACTTAAGAACTCCCACTTAGATAGACATCCCTCTAATCCTCTAAGTGATCACGTGATCCAAATCAACTAAACCATGTCCGATCATCACGTGAGATGGAGTAGTTTCAATGGTGAACATCACTATGTTGATCATATCTACTATATGATTCACGCTCGACCTTTCGGTCTCCGTGTTCCGAGGTCATATCTTATATGCATAGCTCGTCAAGTATAACCTGAGTATTCCGCGTGTGCAACTGTTTTGCACCCGTTGTATTTGAACGTAGAGCCTATCACACCCGATCATCACGTGGTGTCTCAGCACGAAGAACTTTCGCAACGGTGCATACTCAGGGAGAACACTTCTTGATAATTTAGTGAGAGATCATCTTATAATGCTACCGTCAATCAAAGCAAGATAAGATGCATAAAAAGATAAACATCACATGCAATCAATATAAGTGATATGATATGGCCATCATCATCTCGTGCTTGTGATCTCCATCTTCGAAGCACCGTCATGATCACCATCGTCACCGGCGCGACACCTTGATCTCCATCGTAGCATCGTTGTCGTCTCGCCAATCTTATGCTTCCACGACTATCACTACCGCTTAGTAATAAAGTAAAGCATTACATCGCGATTGCATTGCATACAATAAAGCGACAACCATATGGCTCCTGCCAGTTGCCGATAACTCGGTTACAAAACATGATCATCTCATACAATAAAATTTAGCATCATGTCTTGACCATATCACATCACAACATGCCCTGCAAAAACAAGTTAGACGTCCTCTACTTTGTTGTTGCAAGTTTTACGTGGCTGCTACGGGCTTAAGCAAGAACTCATCTTACCTACGCATCAAAACCACAACGATAGTTTGTCAAATAGACTCCGTTTTAACCTTCTCAAGGACCGGGCGTAGCCACACTCGGTTCAACTAAAGTTGGAGAGACAGTCTTCCGCAAGCCATCTATGTGCAAAGCACGTCGAGGGAACCGGTCTCGCGTAAGCGTACGCGTAAGGTTGGTCCGGATCGTCTCGTCCAACAATACCGCTGAACCAAAGTATGACATGCTGGTAGGCAGTATGACTTGTATCGTCCACAACTCACTTGTGTTCTACTCGTGCAAATAACATCAAACCATAAAAACCTAGGCTCGGATGCCACTGTTGGGGAACGTAGTAATTTCAAAAATTTCCTACGCACACGCAAGATCATGGTGATGCATAGCAACGAGATGAGAGTATTGTCTACGTACCCTCGTAGACCAGGAGCGGAAGCGTTGACGCAATGTAGAGGAAGTAGTCGTACTTCTTCACGATCCAACCGATCCAAGTACCGAACGTACGGCACCTCCGAGTTCTGCACACGTTCAGCTCGATGACGTCCCTCGAACTCCGATCCAGCCGAGTGTTGAGGGAGAGTTTCGTCAGCACGACGGCGTGGTGACGATCTTGATGTGTTACCGGCGCAGGGCTTCACCTAAGCACTGCAACGATATGATCGAGGTGGAATTTGGTGGAAGGGGGCACCGCACACGGCTAAGGAACGATCCGTAGATCAACTTGTGTGTCTTTGGGGTGCCCCCTGCCCCTGTATATAAAGGATGGAGGAGGAGGAGGCCGGCCAAGGGTTTGGCGCGCCAGGGTGTGGAGTCCTACTAGGACTCCAAGTCCTAGTAGGAGTCCACCAAGAGGGGAGGAAGGGAGAAGGAATAGGAGGAGTAGGAAAGGTGGCCGGCCCCCTTTTCCCTAGTCCAATTCGGACCAAAGGGGAGGGGGGGGGCGCAGCAGCCTTTTCCTCTTCCCACTAAAGCCCATCAAGGCCCATTACTTCTCCCGTAATCCCGTAACTCCCCGGTACTCCCGAAAATACCCGAATCACTCAGAACCCTTCCGATGTCCGAATATAGTCGTCCAATATATCGATCTTTACGTCTCGACCATTTCGAGACTCCTCGTCACGTCCGTGATCTCATCCGGGACTCCGAACAACCTTCGGTACATCAACATCATAAAACTCATAGTAACTGTCATCGAAACGTTAAGCGTGCGGACCCTACGGGTTCGAGAACTATGTAGACATGACCAAGACACCTCTCCGGTCAATAACCAATAGCGGGACCTGGATGCCCATATTGGCTCCTACATATTCTACGAAGATCTTTATCGGTCAGACCGCATAACAACATACGTTGTTCCCTTTGTCATCGGTATGTTACTTGCCCGAGATTCGATCGTCGGTATCCAATACCTAGTTCAATCTCGTTACCGGCAAGTCTCTTTACTCGTTCCGTAATACATCATCTCACAACTAACACATTAGTTGCAGTGCTTGCAAGGCTTATGTGATGTGCATTACCGAGAGGGCCCAGAGATACCTCTCCGACAATCGGAGTGACAAATCCTAATCTCGAAATACGCCAACCCAACATCTACCTTTGGTGACACCTGTAGTACTCCTTTATAATCACCCAGTTACGTTGTGACGTTTGGTAGCACCCAAAGTGTTCCTCCGGCAAACGGGAGTTGCATAATCTCATAGTCAAAGGAACATGTATAAGTCATGAAGAAAGCAATAGCAACATACTAAACGATCGGGTGCTAAGCTAATGGAATGGGTCATGTCAATCAGATCATTCAACTAATGATGTGATCCCATTAATCAAATAACAACTCTTTGTTCATGGTTAGGAAACATAACCATCTTTGATCAATGAGCTAGTCAAGTAGAGGCATACTAGTGACACTCTGTTTGTCTATGTATTCACACATGTATTATGTTTCCGGTTAATACAATTCTAGCATGAATAATAAACATTTATCATGATATAAGGAAATAAATAATAACTTTATTATTGCCTCTAGGGCATATTTCCTTCATCACCATACCATTCCGAATACGCCACCTTGACTGAAAGACAACTACACTCATCGATGACGAACCGAAGATCGTCATGAAGCAATGCACCATCACCACTGCGTCCATTGGGTAGATAAGGGTTTTCATGCTGAGCTAGGAGGGCGGGAGAACAATGAAGACGACCCCAAGAGGGACGTGACTACCAAGACATCGCCTCCACCAGTGTTGAGGCGCTGAACTTTCACTTGGACCGCCCCGCACACTTCCAGGCGTCCAGCCTGCCATCCAGGACCATCGCCTCTACGTACGACGCCCCAAACCCATGCCCCGCCACCAAGCTGTTGGTACAATGTCACCGGAGAAAGATATCAAACCCTAGTGAGGCTCGAGCTGACCCAAGTCCACGGCCATGACCAGATCCGGTCGGGCCTAAGACAAACCCAACTGACCATTCTTGGTGGGGGCAGGGAGTACCTCATCTGTGGTCGAACCTCACCCATGAGAGGCTACGGGCAACCACATCCCGTCTGACCGCAATCACCCCTCACAGGTCAACGACCACGATGCTGCCTTATCTGGGAGCAAGGTTGTCAGAATCGCGATTCTGTCATACGGTTCTACGACTTTACGATCCAAACTAACTCCTATGATTCTACGATTTTAGTTCATAGAATCTACGTTTCTACGATCCTGATAGTGAAGATTCTACGATTTACGATCCTACCATCGGAGCTCCAATCCGATTCAAAATCACGATTCTGACAACCTTGTCTGGGAGAGCACCGGCTCTAGGCAGAGTTCCATGATCCACGCACGAACCAAGTGAAACATGACCCCACTAGACACGCCATGAAATCTCAGGTCAGCGGCCCACCTCCGGAGGCAGGGAATAGCAATGGCGGTGGTCTGAGGTGCTAGGGTTAGCCCAAAGAGACCAGGGGGTGGAACGGAGAGAAGGGACATCCCAGTGCCGCCTACCATCGCTCGGGTCTTTGCTCTATGTGGTGCCGATCGATGGCTACCAGGGAGTGGGAGAGTGTGTAGGTCTAGGGCCGGTGGCGGAGATAGGCTCTCATGGCTACCCGTAAATGTATTTCTACCTTCTGAATAATTGAAAATATCATTTTTATCTCACTGATATGATCTCATATGCTTTTTTGGTTCTAATGTTTTGTATTTCTCATAAATATCAATATTTTGGGGTTCCTTTCCCCTTGTTCCGCAACAAGAGATGATTAGGTTAAAAAAGGAAGCAATACACGATTATCTGGTAATCCAATATATGTTTGATGCTAGGGTTGAACACCTAGGATTATCTTGCAATACATGCGAAGCATGCGATGGTTGGAGCCCGATTGTGCCCAGGATTTAAATGTGAAAGTTGAATGTGCAAAAGTTGTTTCCTGGAGTTGTTGTTCTACTCTCTCGCTCTCTTGTAAGTTCGGCTGTGGTTGCTTTGATGGAAATCCCATGAGGTGTCTCGTTTTATCGAAATACTTATGTGCATTTTTTTCTTAAGTTGCGTACTAAAAATACGATTTTTACTAAGTTTTAGAAACAGGGCACACCGGTGACCATATTCCAAAAATTAGCTCCCAGCATACATATAGAAAACATGCATAAATATACAAAAGAAAAGATTATTATCTAAACCCCTAAAAAAGAATATTATTTGAGTTGTTTCTTTGTAACAAGTCTTTCATAGAAGCATTTTATAAAAAAACGGACTTCAGCCGCTTGGCTGAACGATATATGGTGTTGAGGAAATCGTCATACAAGATGATCAAAGAAAGCATGGCAAACCAAGGCAAACACGCTAACAAGCACCGGAAGTGACCAATTAGACGTCTCGAGCATGCCGCCGAGAGGAAGCAAAGGAGAGGCTAGACCACCTTTAGCAACTATACAACATACAACCAGATTCTGAAACTTGTCTGATGTTACAAACTTGCCGTTCATGCTTAGTTCTGAAGTGCTGCTTAAATGAGCGATTTCTGATGCTTTGTATTTGCTCTATTTCTACAGGTTAATGACAATGATCTCTCGAAAGAACTTTACAAAAAATACAGCAGTGTAAGCACTTTCCTTTGTATCGAAAACCTTGCTATTTTGCACCATATTTCTGAAACATCCATACTTATCAGGTACGTAGGCGCAAAGTTCGTGTGTGGCAGATGATCTGTGTTTTGTCACACTCAACCAGGACCGACGACGACATTCAACCACATGAAACCTTGAAGAAAACACTGGACTTCGTCACATCGACACCACCCAACTGCCGTTAGAGAGGATCCTCTGCCAAAACCAAGGAACGTTGAACCTACCAGTGAGCAGAGATGATGAAAGGAGGATATTGCTGCATGTACAAGATAGGTGCAAGCAATACGGTGAGTCACTAGATTTGAGGTTGGTTCGATTGGATCGCCATACCATTCGGAACACACCACTGCGACTGAAAGGTGACTACACTCACCGATGACGGACCCAAGAGAGTCATGATGCATTGCCACGACCACCGCATCCGTTGGGGGGCGGGGGGGGGGGGGGGGCAAGGGTTTTCATGCTGACCTAGGAGGGTCGGAGAACAATGGCGACGACCCCAAGAGGTGGGTGACTACCAAGACATCGCCTCCAACAGCGTTGAGGCGCCGAACTTTTGCTTGGACCGCCCCGCACCCTTGCCAGACGTCCAGCCTGCCATCCAGGGCCATCGCCTCAACGTTCAACACCCCAAACCCATGCCCCGCCACCAAGCTCTTGGTATGAAGTCACTGGAGAAAGACATCAAACCATAGTGAGGCTCAAGCTGGCCCAAGTCCATGACCATGAACAGATCCGGTCGGGCCTAAGACCACCAACAAACCCACCTGACCATTCCGGGTAGGGGCATGGAGTACCTCACATGCGGTGGAACCTCACCCATCAAAGGCTATGGGCAACCACACCCCGTCTGACTTCAATCACCCCTATAGGACAACGATCACGATGCTTCCTGATCTGGGAGAGCACCGGCTCTAGGCAGAGTTCCCTGATCCACGCACGAACCAAGTGAACCATAAAACAACTAAACATGCCACGAAATCTCAGGTTAGCGGCCCACATCCGGAGGCAGGGGGATAGCAGTGGTGGTGTTGTGAGGTGCTAGGGTTAGCCCACAGAGACCAGGGGGTGGAGCGGAGAGAAGGGACATCCCACTGCCACCTACCATAGCTCGAGGCTTTACTCTATGTGGTGTCGATCGATGGCTACCAGGGAGGTGGAGAGTGTGTAGGTCTAGGGCGGGTGGCGTAGATAGGCACTCATGTCGTCCACCAGGATGATGTTGGGGCCTGTCTTCTTCTTTCTGGATGCATTTTATTTGTTCGAGGGAAACATCTTTTCTGTATCAAAATGACACACCCACACACCTCCAAGAAATTAATCAGTTTATGAGTGGCCACCCAGCCCAGTCGTTGGGTGTGCTGTTTACTCTAACAAAAGAGGCATGCGAGGTGTGTCTTGAGCCTACTCAAGAAAGGACGACTAGATTGTCAGATTTTTCCATTGAAATGATCATGATAAACCTCTTAGCAAGAGGACGTTAACTACTCTTACTAAGATCACATGAATTGTTTCTGCTCCCTATCATCATTGTTATGCGTGCGTGGATTAATGTAATTAACCATTTTGAGAAAATTTTGACCAAGTAAATATCTTATTGATGTGATGATAACAGGGGCTGCTACATATAATAGTTGTGTATTAGTTGCATTCATGCATGGAATGACGCACCTTGATTTCTTCCTCATTGACACAATGCGTTAACTACAACGTCATCTTCCAACCTAATATTTTGTATATCACTAGGTGACTCATATTGCAAAGTTTCACTATTTATTTTTCCCTTGGTTTTGTACGACGGTAAGATATTCCATTATATCTCTAACCATGTTTTTTAATCATATGTATGTTAAGCTGCTAACACACATATATCAATGTATAATTATATGTATGATATTTTTATCCCATGCCATATCTTGTGCACAGTATTGTTCGTGACAAATCCGGTGACAAATATATAGTTTGCTTATGTTAGTGGCCACAGCTTGAAAAGCTTGGTGGCTCGCATTCTGTAGCAACTGAAAAGAAACGAGGGAGTAGATAAAGCTAAGCAGGTGACTTTGTCTAGGTGGAAAACGATTGCCTTACATCACTTGGCTTTTATTAGCTGCTCTTTGACCTCGTGCGGACCAGTTCTCACCATGACCAAGTATAATAAACTATGGTGATGGGTGGTGAATTTTTCATGGAACCAGCCCTGCATGCATTGTGCCGACTTGGGTGAGATGGATAAACAATCATAATTACTACTCAGCCGTACATCAGATGATGCAGTAATGCTTAGGCATATTAACAGGTAACTTGAGGAGTTTATGCAAAAATTTAATCAGAAGCGAATAGATGACCATATGATTATATGGTAATGTGCTCGAAGGTTGCAATGTACAAGTTGAATGTGCAAAAGTTGCTTCCTGGAGTCGTTCTTGTGGTCTGTCTTTCCAGTGCATGAAAGATGTAGTTTACGTTTCCTTTGCTACGAAACTTGCAGTTTTTGTTGCCGTTAGTTCTATTTTTTCTGAATGTTTTTTCTCCAATACGCACGAGAGTGCGTATTATGCATTAAAGAAGGAACGGGTTAAAGAGCCCCTCCACGTTGGTGTTACATGATTAAATTACATGGACCCAACTCCACTATGTGAGGCGATGGTTGGCTAACTACTCGCGTCTGCCAGTGTTGTGAGCGCTCCTAGTAAGGAGGCTAACGCCCTGTTTGGTTCGGCTGTGGATTTCTAAAAGCAGCTGTGAAAAATCTGCTGTGGAAAATCTGATGTGAAAAAGATGTAGGTCATTTGGCAAACCAGCTGATACAGCTTTTTTCAGATTTTGGCCCACAGCGGAATCAGATTTTGGAAAGCACCTCCTTGGCTGCTTCCGCTTTTGGTTTAGATTTTGGCAGCGGATTTCTAAAATCGGATTCTGCTGGGTTCGCCCTTTGGTTCAGATTCTGCTGCGCGGCAGCGGAATCCGTCGATAAAAGCTGAACCAAACAGGGCCTAAGTCCCCTTTGATGAGTCTTGCTTCCTTCCAGGCCCATCCTTCATCGTCTATCCTACCGATTACATGGTCTACCGATGGTGTTATCCCATCGAATACAATTGCGTTGCGGTGTTTCTATACCTCCCACATTACTAGGATTAGAATAGCTCGGACATCCTTGCCGCCACGTCCGGTGCCCGTCTTTCTTTGGCACCACTCCTGCAGTCCATCCGTCATCGAGGGGATCCACTCCTGCTTGCCCAAGATCTGGCAGACAGCCATCCATACCTGCCGGGTAAACACACAACCAAGGAGTAGGTGGTTGATTGTTTCTTCCTCCTAGTCGCAGAAGGGGCATGCATCCTGATGGTCCAAGCCTCGGCGAGCCAGGCGATTCGACGTCCAACACCTGTTCTGTAGTGCTAGCCAGGCGAAGAAGCGACACCGCATGGGGGCCCTGGATTTCCACGTAAACACTGTAGTTGGTGCCACTTCTCGGCTCCAGAACTTGGCCGCGTAAGTAGATCTGGTCGAGAAGCAACCATTCGTCTCCCAGGCCCAGGAGATTGAGTCTTGTAGTTCATCCTGCATCGTTTCTCCGGCGATGGCAGTCCATAGGGCTAGATATTCTTGTAGTAGGTCCGGTGTGAGCTCGGGGCCAATGTCGCACGCCCAACTCCCCTTGTGGAGTGCCTGGTGAATAGTCCGTGCATTACGTATCTTCTTGCGCACTTTACCATATAGGTTCGGGGCAATCTCCTGGACTCTTTACCCTTGTAGCCATCTGTCCTCCCAGAAAAAGGTGTCCTTTCCATTTCCCACTTTAGTGACTGTGGCAGCTTGATAGAGTTGGGGCGACTCCTTCGGCACCCTGATGTTGAACTCGGCCCATGGTCTAGTGCGATCGGATTGCTGCAGCCATGCCCACTTCGTTTGCATGGCTATGTTGAGCCAGCCGAGGTTTGGGATGCCGAGACCTCCTGCCCATATCGACGTGCACACCGAGTCCCAAGCCACGGAGCATTGGCCACCATTTGCCTTGTCCTTGGCGCTCCAAAGGAAACCGCGTCATATTTTGTTCATCCCGGAAATCATCTTCTGGGGAATGTCGAGTGCTAGCATAGCGTGCAGTGGAATGGCACATAGCACCGATTTGATGAGAAGGAGACGTCCACTCTTTGGCATGGTTGCAGCCTTCCACTTCGGCAGGGCAGCCACTAGCTGGTCCACCAACCCCGACAGTTGAGTAGCCGATTGTTTCCGAATGGTGAGAGGTAGTCCAAGGTATTTGCAAGGAAAGGAGCCGGCCAGGCAGCTGATGATGGTGAGGGCTCTGTCCCAAGTATTAGTTGGGCATCTGATCAGGTAAGCCGCACTCTTGTGCATGTTCACATGCAGTCCCGAAGCTTCGCCAAAGATTTGCAGTATTGAAGCGCATGCTTGAATGTCTTGGTCCTTTGGTTTGATAAATATCATGACGTCATCCGCAAACATCGATAGCCGGTGCTCCAATCCTCTCGGCGCTAATGGGGCCATGATTCCTCTCAAGGTAGCAAGCTCAGACATCCACTGTAGTGGTTCCATAATCAGAATGAAAAGCATCGGCGATAGAGGAGCTCCCTGTCCCAGTCCTTTGCAGTTGTAGATTGGCCGGCACGGAGTACCATTGATCATAATCCTAGTGGAAGAGATAGATAGCAGCCCACATGTCCATGCGATCCACTTTGGTCCAAAACCCATTGTTTGCATTACTTCAATGAGGAAAGGCCAGTGTACGGAGTTGAAAGCCTTGGAGATATCAGTTTGAGCATTATTGCTGGCTGCTTTAGGGCGTGCAAGCACCGTGCTTTGCATTGCACGAGTATGAAGTTGTCGTGGATAGATCTCCCCTTGACGAAGTCACTTCGGTGTGTGCCAACTAGGGACGGCAAGTTAGGTGCGAGCCTATTGGCCAAGGCCTTGTCGAAGATTTTTATCGCTCCATGCACCAGGCTCACAGGCCTGAAATCCCGGATATCCACCGCTCCGCTCTTCTTGGGCAGGAGTGTTACTATAGCTTTGTTGATCGCGGGTAATCCTCTCATGTCCCCATTATATAGGTGTTTGAAGGCGTTCATGAGATCTCCTTTGATAATGTGCCAACAAGTAACGAAGAAGCGGCCAGCGAATCCATCTGGCCCCGGCGCTTTGTCCGGCGGCATGCCTTTGACAACCTTTTCTATTTCCTCCTCCATGAATGGCTCCTCCAGGTGGCTTAGGTCAAGTGACGGAAGGTGGAGCCTATTGAGCTCCAGCGAGTGTGCCCTGGTTTGCATCTCCCCGAGCATTTGGGTGAAATGGTTGTCCACCTCATTCACGATCTCCTCTTGACTAGTAGCAATGGTGTCTCCCCTTCGTATAGTTGTGATGAAGTTCCTCCTTTGCCGATGGCGCGCGTGCTGGAAGAAGAAGGAGGTGCTTCACGCAGCCCAAGTATTCTGGAGCGTTGCTGCGCAATCATTCTCTCCAGAGAGCAAAGGCCCATGAGCTTCTTCTTGAGGGCTTTTCACAAACTGCACTTGGAAGGTGATAGTGCTCGTATGTCCATTGCTTTTTCTAGCCTTAAGATAACCTCCATGGCGATGGCGATTTGTAGCTTCACATTGCCGATCCGCCGGTCGCTCCATTGTTTGAGTTTCTTCGCTGTTGCGCATAGTTTCTTGTCTAGTACAACGAAAGGGTTGCCTCCCTGGGGAACCGAGGCCCACGTTGCAGCCACTGTCTCCGAGAACTTGTCAAGCTTTGGAAACAAAGCTTCAAACTTGAAGCGCCGTCCCTTGCAAAGGTCAGCCATAGCATCCAGCAGCAGGGGGCAGTGGTCCGAGATCGAGGACCCTAGGGCCGTGAGCTGGCACGACGGGTAAAGATCTTCCCGGCAAGCGGAGCTGAAGACGTGGTCGATTTTTTCAAGTGTTGCCTCTGCTCGTTTGTTTGACCACGTAACCGTCGGCCGTTGAGGTATAGCTCCTTGAGGTCGAGCACGTTTAGTTTTGCCCTGAATCGCGCCATCATCCACCGATTGATAAGGCTGTGTTACTTTTATCTTCCTCATTGACTAGCAGGTTGAAATCGTCGGGGGTCACTCATGATCCGGCGTGAAGGTCTCTGATTTCCACAAGCTCTTGCAGGAAATCCACTTTCTGTTGGTCTAGCTGAGGCCCGTAGACTCCGGTGATCCACCATTCCCTCCCTTCGACTGGTTTGACAAGAGCGGTCAGGGAATTGTATGTGTAGTGGGGGCGCGACAAGGAAACCGTGGCCTCACCCCAGGCTAGAAGAATCCCTCCCCGTGTTTCCACCGAGGGCAAGAAGTTGAAAGTCTCGAATTTATTGCCAAGGCATTGCATCACCACACCCACTCTTACATTTTCCATTTTCGTTTTCTAGAGGCAAACTATGCTAGGGTTGGCTTCGTTCACCACTTGGAGCATGGCAGTTCTACGTGCTGGTGTGTTGAGGCTCCGCACGTTCCGCACTAGGACTTTTAGTGGCACATGATTCAAGTGATGGGCCTACAGCGCGATCCACGGCGATCGGGCCTAGTTTCGGTCGGCCACCACCATGTCTTGATCCATCAGTGGGAGTGCGGAGGTGTCCCAGCCAAAAAGTGCAAGAATGGCCTGGATGTGCCCTCCTGCAAGGGGGCGCTCGAACAACTTGGCGTAGGCTTGTAGCGCTGAGTCACTAATGATCTCTCCCTCATTGGCGATGCAGAGTTTGCGGATAAGGAACGCTTGTTGTTTGGTTGCCGCGGAGCCACGTCCGACACCCTTGGCAAGTCTAACACTCCTTCTGGGGTACGATATTGGCGTTAACTGCCTTCGTGGCCTTCATTTGGTCTGGGCTGCTGCTCTGCTTGGAGGTCTGTCGAGAAGGGGGAGATTGCTTTCCCGAGCTCTCCACAAAGTACGTCCACGGGATTCCCCTGCCGTTCCTGCATGCATGGACTGCATGGCGATCCGCCATCCGAGAGGGGCAGGTGGCTTGTTCTGCGTGGCCCGAGAGACTCACACATATGGTGTTGCCCAGTTGCATGAGAGCACATGCGGTGGGGGCCATCGGTGTATCCGCATCACTAGCAGTTAAGCTTCCTATGTTTTCATTCCACTGTTCATCATCGCAAGCCGTGCCCTCCTCCATCTCTTGTCGTGCTCCGGAGGAAGCACGTGATCGCTTTGGTCGTCCGCCCTTCCTGGTAGCTCACAGTTCGCACAATTTAGTGGGAGCACGAGGGACCCCACATAAATAGGATCAACTCGGACGTCCCTGTGCTCACATGCGCCATCCAGTGGTGGCCCAACTGCGTCGCGACTTGCGGTCTGGCCCGTCTGCCTCATAACTTGCTTCCATGCACTTTTTGACAACCTCTCCTTCCACTTGCCCAACAAAACAGAATGAGGGGATGTGGGCAGTTGGCATGTTTTGCCCATAGCGCAGGAACCGTGGGAGGAAACAATCATATCCATTGCGGGGGGACCAACCCTGCTACTTGCAACGGGCAGGGCTAGCTGGCCGGTCAAAAGCCGGTCCTATGGTCCATAAGCCTGCTTGCCATCGCTCATCCCTGACCACAGCCCTGCAGCGGGACGTCAGCGCCCGCTGGATGTCGACATGCTGACCATGGTGGCCAGTTTGAATTTCCGGCTGCGCCGCCGGCGACGCCAAAGCCATTGAGGACGCTGGGGAGCCACCACCGGTGTCACCGCCGTCCGCATGTTGGCGCCCAGGGCCAGGTGCCCCTCCCGAGGCCGGCCGGCCCTGAAGATGACGCCCGTCGCCCTTCGAAGGCGGTGAAGGAGGTGGCGGGGGCGGTTGCTGCGTCATGGCAATGGGGGAATCCACCCGGACCGGCGGAGCCATGCGCCGGATATCGACAGGGTACCACGGAGCTTTAGGCGTGCCCAAGAGACGAGCAGAAGATTGCGCCGCCGGCTGCTCAGGGATAAAGAGGGCATGGCAGTGAGGGATGCCCTCCGGGTCGCGTGTCTTGAGCCAAACACGGAAAGAGCTCATGTCATGGTGCCGCTCCGTGCGCTCCACCACCTTGACCACGAAGCCGCACCCACGCGGAACCACCTCGGCCGTACGTCGTGTCCATGCATGTGTAGGGACGCCGACGAGCTCTAGCGGGACGAGGAAAGGTAGCACGACGCCGTTTGCTTGGGCTTGGCGCATCCACGGCCAAATGGCCAGAGAGAAGCCTCGGCCGGGGGCAGAGCTGCGATCCACCATGAGCTGGCGAATGAAAGGATGCTAGCAGATGACAAGGAAATCTTCCGGGAAGAACGACTTGATAGACATATCATTTGGCCCAGTGCTGAACTCGGCATAGAGCGCCTCGGCCGCCGCGGCCAGGTCCACGGGAGGCCTAGTTCTAGTGATGGTGACCACAACGGCACGACCAAGGTCCTGCTCCATGCGACACAAATCATCTGCCGGCTCCAGAAAGCAGCAACCCATCTCAGCTCCAGATTCCACCGCGACCTCAGTAGACGGCATGACCGCCGAGCCGGCAAACGGGACGGTGAAGCCGGTGCCAGCCACGCTCACGACCAACGACCCCTGGGAGTCCTGGCTCCAGAAGGGCACGATGCGGATCGCCCCCGCAGGAGGGGGGCCCGGAGGCGGTGGGGGAAGGGGCGCTCTAGGACGCGGCCCACCCGTCGGAGGCAACGAGATGGAAGGCGGTGGCGTAGGAGTCCAAGGCCGCACCATCCGGAGGGCACCCGGCGGCGGCGGGCCCGGCGGGGGCGGGGGAAGGATGGCGAGCGTAGATGGTGCTACGCGCGAGTCCCTCGTACCTACACAAAACAAATAACTCCTCGCAATGAACGCGATAAGAGGTTGCCAATCCCTTCACGGTCACTTACGAGAGTGAGATCTGATAGAAATGATAGGATAATATTTTTGGTATTTTTATGATAAAGATGCAAAGTAAAATAAAAGCAAAGTAAAAAGCAAAGGAAATAACGAAGTGTTGGAAGATTAATATGATGAAGATAGACCCAGGGGCCATAGGTTTCACTAGTGGCTTCTCTCAAGAGCATAAGTATTTTACGGTGGGTGAACGAATTACTGTTGAGCAATTGACAGAATTGAGCATAGTTATGAGAATATCTAGGTATGATCATGTATATAGGCATCACGTCCGAGACAAGTAGACCGACTCCTGCCTGCATCTACTACTATTACTCCACTCATCGACCGCTATCCAGCATGCATGTAGAGTATTAACTTCATGAAAACAGAGTAAAGCCTTAAGCAAGATGACATGATGTAGAGGGATAAATTCATGCAATATGATAAAACCCCCATCTTGTTATCCTCGATGGCAACAATACAATACGTGCCTTGCTGCCCCTACTGTCACTGGGAAAGGACACCACAAGATTGAACTCAAAGCTAAACACTTCTCCCATTGCAAGAAAGATCAATCTAGTAGGCCAAACCAAACTGATAATTCGAAGAGACTTGCAAAGATAACCAATCATACATAAAAGAACTCAGAGAAGATTCAATATTGTTCATAGATAATCTTGATCATAAACCCACAATTCATCGGTCTCAACAAACACACCGCAAAAATAAGATTACATCGAATAGATCTCCACGAGAGAGGGGGAGAACATTGTATTGAGATCCAAAAAGAGAGAAGAAGCCATCTAGCTAATAACTATTGACCCGAAGGTCTGAGGTAAACTACTCACACTTCATCGGAGAGGCTATGGTTTGATGTAGAAGCCCTCCGTGATGGATGACCCCTCCGGCGAAGCTCCAAAACAGGCCCCAAGATGGGATCTCGTGGGTACAGAAGGTTGCGGTGGCGGAATTAGGTTTTTGGCTCCGTATCTTATCGTTTGGGGGTACGTAGGTATATATAGGAGGAAGGAGTACGTCGGTGGAGCAACAGGGGGCCCACGAGGGTGGAGGGCGCGCCCTGGGGGTGGGCGCCCCCCTACCTCGTGGCCTCCTCCTTTGTTTCTTGACGTAGGGTCCAAGTCTC
This sequence comes from Aegilops umbellulata, assembly GCA_032464435.1. Lineage (NCBI taxonomy): Eukaryota > Viridiplantae > Streptophyta > Magnoliopsida > Poales > Poaceae > Aegilops > Aegilops umbellulata. Next base: position 614,831,867 of record CP136058.1, on the reverse strand, counting down.
CTGGATCATAATCTTCCTAAAAATCACGTTCCCGAAGGTTTTATTCAGTTTGGACTCCGTTTGATATTCCTTTTCTGCGAAACTTTGAAATAGGCAAAAAACAGCAATTCTGGGCTGGGCCTCCGGTTAATAGCTTAGTCCCAAAAATAATATAAAAGTGAATAATAAAGCCCAATAATGTCCAGAACAGTAGATAATATGCATGGAGCAATAAAAAAATCCTTCTTGCTACCTCTTGAGCACTGCGTTGGTTTTCCCTTGAAGAGGAAAGGGTGATGCAGCAAAGTAGCGTAAGTATTTCCCTCAATTTTTGAGAACCAAGGTATCAATCCAGTAGGAGGCTACGCGCGAGTCCCTCGTACCTACACAAAACAAATAACTCCTCGCAACCAACGCGATAAGGGGTTGTCAATCCCTTCACGGTCACTTACGAGAGTGAGATCTGATAGAAATGATAGGATAGTATTTTTGGTATTTTTATGAGAAAGATGCAAAGTAAAAAGCAAAGGTAATAACTAAGTGTTGGAAGATTAATATGATGAAGATAGACCCGGGGGCCATAGATTTTACTAGTGGCTTCTCTCAAGAGCATACGTATTTTACGGTGGGTGAACGAATTACTGTTGAGCAATTGACAGAATTGAGCATAGTTATGAGAATATCTAGGTAGGATCATGTATATAGGCATCACGTCCGAGACAAGTAGACCGACTCCTGCCTGCATCTACTACTATTACTCCACTCATCAATGGCTATCCAACATGCATCTAGAGTATTAAGTTCATGAAAACAGAGTAACGCCTTAAGCAAGATGACATGATGTAGAGGGATAAATTCATGTAATATGATAAAAAACCCCATCTTGTTATCCTCAATGGCAACAATACAATATGTGCCTTGCTGCCCCTACTGTCCCTGGGAAAGGACACCGCAAGATTGAACCCAAAGCTAAGCACTTCTCCCATTGCAAGAAAGATCAATCTAGTAGGCCAAACCAAACTGATAATTCGAAGAGACTTGCAAAGATAACCAACCATACATAAAATAACTCAGAGAAGATTCAAATATTCTTCATAGATAATCTTGATTATAAACCCACAATTCATCGGTCTCAACAAACACACCACAAAAAGAAGATTACATCGAATAGATCTCCACGAGAGAGGGGGAGAACATTGTATTGAGATCCAAAAAGAGAGAAGAAGCCATCTAGCTAATAACTTTGGACCTGAAGGTCTGAGGTAAACTACTCACACTTCATCGGAGAGGCTATGGTGTTGATGTAGAAGCCCTCCGTGATGGATGCCCCCTCCGGCGGAGCTCCGGAACAGATCCAAGACGGGATCTCGTGGGTACAGAAGGTTGCGGCGGCGGAATTAGGTTTTTGCCTCCGTATCTGATCGTTTGGGGGTACATAGGTATATATAGGAGGAAGGAGTACGTTGGTGGAGCAACAGGGGCCCCACGAGGGTGGAGGGCGCGCCGGGGGGGGGGGGGGGGGGTGGGCGCGCCCCCTACCTCATGGCCTCCTCCTTTGTTTCTTGACGTAGGGTTCAAGTCTCCTGGATCATAATCTTCCTAAAAATCACGTTCCCGAAGGTTTCATTCCGTTTGGACTCCGTTTGATATTCCTTTTCTTGACGCAGAGCGTCTCGTTGGTGTAGTCGCGGGAGATGTTCCTGTCGTCTCCACAGTTGTAGCAACACCCATGGCCGGGATGCGGGTCCGCGGCGGCCGCGCGGTGGGGAGGGTAGGTGAAAGCCGCCGACACGCCGCAGGGGGAGGAGTGGGCGAGTTGGGGCTGCGGGGGCGGCGGTTGGTCTTTGTCTTCCACCCCTGCCCCACTTGGCCCTGCAGCGGGGGGTGGGAGCAGCCGCCGGCCTCACCCTGCAGGATGGGCTCGAACACTATGCCGAGCACATCCGGGACGACGATGGTGGAGCGGATGGCCGGCGGGGGGAGGGCGACCTCGACGACGAGGAGGAGGCGGAGAGGGAAACTATGGACGCCATGGACCAGAAGGGAGGCCCGGCGAACGCCCTGAGGTGGGCGCCGACACCGGAGTGGTGGCCGGCGCTTGCTGGTAGCCGGCGGTGCTCAGGGGAGAGGAGGGAGGCGCTCAGGCGCTGCTGTCTTCCACTACCTTTTTCCTGAATGTTTTGTTTGTTTTCCTTTTGGTTCAAAACTCTTGTAAGTTTGATTGATCATTCCCCAGCAAAACTATTGTACAAGTCTGAGTCCCAACAACAATTATTATTTGAGTTGTATCTTATAAGTTGTATCTTTGTAAGATGCTTGTGCTAGAAGAATTAAATCATCTGATGGAAACTTCTTTCTACACTAAAACTGCCAACACACACCTCCAAGAAATTAATATGTTTATGAGTGGCCGCCTGGCCTAGTCTAGTCATTTGATGCACCATTTACTCTAGCAAAAGAAGCAGGTGAGGTCTGGTGCCACGAACCTAGTCAGGAAGGCTAACCAGATTGTTAGATTTATACACTGAACAGGTCATGCGTGATAAAACTCTTTGCAGGAAGATGTTAACTAGTCTTGCTAAGATCATATGGAAACTTCCTGCTCTCCATCGTCATGGCATTTGTATGAGCTCTCCTTTTGGTTGGGCACTTCGCACATTAATCTCATCGCTTCTTCCTGCAAGTACTCTACCACTTCGAGAGATATCTGACCAAGTAAATATCCGACTGACATGATGATAACGTACAGGGGCTGCTACAAATCTGCTATCTACTCTGTCACTTTATGTTGCTGGATTACATGAAAAATCTATTGGCAAATATATAATTTCATAGTTTGAAAAGGTCGATTGCACACATGATTCTGTATCAACTACTGAAAAGAACAGGGGTAATAGTCACTCTATATGTCTTTAGAAGTCATGCGCCCATGAATCAAGCCTACGCGTGAGTAGGTGACTTCATCTATGTCGGCATCGAGCTAGAAAACAATTGATTGCCTTACATGACTTGGCTTCTCAACTGCTCTTTGACTGGATTCGTGCGCACTGATTCCGACTATGACCAAGTATATGATATCTAATTAAACTAGTGCCGGATGTTTCTTGTCTTAAAAATCTTTTCCCTAATAGTGATGGGTGGTGAATTTTCCTGGAATCGACCCTGCATGCATTGTGGTGACTCAGGTGAGATGGAGAAACATTCATAATTACTACTCAGCCGTACACATCACCATAGAATAGCTTTATATGGCGGTATACGCTGCGTTTCTTTTGCGAAGGGAAAACGTGTCTTAAATGGGCGTATATGCAGTAGTTTAATTAGCAGCAAGAGACCAGTTCAATTGGTTGGTTGGTTGGTTTCACTTGACTAAGTCTATAATTGCTAACGATTTCAGGCTCTGCTCGCTGCACCTATATAAACTCATACATCCCTGCATGTTCAAACCATCACTCACGCCATAATCACAAACAGAAACGCAGGAGAGAGAAAAAGATCAGATGGCATCCTCCTCTTCCTTCCTTCTCCTCGCTGTTCTTCTTGCGTTGGTCTCATGGCAGGCCACTGCCTCCGATCCTAGCCCCCTCCAGGACTTTTGCGTCGCCGACATGAATTCACCAGGTACTATCCGGTTTCTCATCATGTTCTCACCAAATAAATATGTTGAAATGAATTTCTGAAAATTATATGCAAGTCGAAACAACTTTGTAAGACCTAAGCTTACATAATAAATCTCTTCTATGCACCAGTACGTGTCAACGGGTTTGTTTGCAAGAACCCAATGGAGGTCAACGCTGATGACTTCTTCAAGGCAGCCGCCCTCGACAAGCCTAGGATGACCAACAAGGTTGGATCCAACGTCACTTTGATCAACGTCATGCAGATTGCTGGACTCAACACCCTCGGCATCTCAATCGCGCGCATCGACTATGCTCCCTTGGGTCAGAACCCACCACATACGCACCCTCGCGCCACTGAGATCCTCACGGTGCTCGAGGGGACACTGTACGTTGGCTTTGTCACATCAAACCAGCCCGCCCCAAACAGAAACAAGTTCCTCTCCAAAGTGCTCAACAAAGGTGATGTGTTCGTCTTCCCCGTGGGGCTCATCCACTTCCAATTCAACCCCAACCCCCACAAGCCCGCCGTTGCAATTGCCGCGCTCAGCAGCCAGAACCCAGGGGCTATCACAATTGCCAATGCGGTGTTTGGGTTGGACCCACAAATATCCGATGATGTTCTTGCCAAGGCGTTTCAGGTGGAAAAGAATACAATAGACTGGCTCCAGGCCCAGTTCTGGGAGAACAACCACAACTAAGTGAACTGCTGGCTGATTACACGGAGGATCAGTGCGCAAATTACGGAGATGTTTGAGTTTCTAGATATGCATCCTAATCTATAAAATAAATGGAGCATATGTCATTCCATTGTTGTGTTTGTAATGAGTGAATGTATTTCTACCTTCTGAATAATTGATAATATCATTTTTTTATCACACTGATATGATGTGGGATGCTCTTTTGGTTCTAATGTGTCGTATTTCTCATAAAAAATCAACATTTTGGGTCATTTTCCCCTTGTTCCGAAACAATAGAAGAGTAGGTTAAAAAAGGAAACAATACAGGATTATCTGGTAATCCAATATATGTTTGATGCTAGGGTTAAACACCTAGGATTATGTTGCAATACATGCGAAGTATGTGAACGTTGGATCCCGATTGTGCTTAGGATTTAAATGTGAAAGTTGAATCTGCGAAAGTATGCCTCCTGGAGTCGTTGTTCTGCTCGCTTACTTTCCGGTGCATGCAATAAGCAATTTACGGTTCCTGCATGTATAAATAAAGATTATTATCTAAGCCCGCCAAAAATGAATATTATTTGAGTTGTTTATTTGTAACAAGCCTGTCATAGAAGCATTTTATCACAAAACGGACTTCGGCCGCTTGGCTGAACGATATATGGTGTTGTGGAAATCATCGTACAAGATGATCAAAGAAAGCATGGCAAACCAGGCCAAACACGCTAACAAGCACCAGAAGTGCCCAATGAGATGCCTCTAGCATGCTGCCGAGAGGAAGCACATGAGAGGCTGGACCACCTGAAGACTCAACCAGGACTGACGACGACATTCATCCACATGCCACCTTGAAGAAAACACCGGACTTCGTCGCACCGACACCACAGAACTGCTGTTAGAGAGGACCCTCTGCCTAGACCAGTGAGCGTTGACTCTACCAGCGAGCAGAGATGATGAAAGGAGGACATTACTGCATGTACAAAATAGGTGCAAGCAATACAGTGAGTCACCAGATTTGAGGTTAGGCCGATTGGAGCGCCATACCATTCTGAACACACCACCGCGACTGAAAGACGACTACACTCACCGATGAAGAACCCAAGAGGGTCATGATGCATTGCACCGCCACCACCGCGTCCGCTGGGGGGGGGACAGGACAAGGGTTTTCACCCTGAGCTGGGAGGGCGGGAGAACAATGGCGACGTCCCCAAGAGGGACGTGACTACCGAGACATCGCCTCCACCAGCGTCGAGGCGCCGAACTGTCGCTTGGACCATCCCGCACTCTCACCAGATGTCCCGCCTGCCATCTAGGACCATCGCCTCAACGTACGACACCCCAAACCCACGCCCCACTACCAAGCTGTTGGTACGAGGTCGCCGGAGAAAGCCATCAAACCATAGTGAGGCTCGACCTGGCTAAGTCCATGACCATGATCAGACCCGGCCGGGCCTATGACCGCCAAAGAACACACCTGACCATTCCGTTTGGGGACAGAGAGTGCCTCACCTGCGGTGTAACCTCACCCATGAGAGGCTATGGGCAGCCACATCTCATCTGACCGCAATCACCCCTCACAGGACAACGACCACGATGCTGCCTGATCTGGGAGAGCACCGGCTCCAGGCTCAGCGCGACGACGGTGGAGGCGCAGTGGCGCGTGGCACGGAGACGCGGCGCGGCGGCGCACAGGACTGCGGGCTGCTGCAGCGGCAGCGAGTGGCGGCTCGTGGCGGAGGTGCGTGGTGGCATCGGGCGGACGGGACGACTATGACATTACCACAGAATTATGCGATATTTTAGAAAATGTTGTTTTTCCAAAATCACTAGCCCTTGCGTTTGCACGGGGGTTGATGACTAGTGTATGGGAACTGAAACAAACACCTCCAAGAAATTAATCAGTTTATGAGTACTGTTTACTCCAAAAAAGAAGCAGGTTGGTCTGATTCTTAGATTTATATATGCAATGAACTGGTCATGATTGAATCGTAGCAAGGAGGAAACTAACTACTCTTACTAAGATCATATGAAAAGTTCCTGCTCAGCTCCATCGTCATAGATCTCCTTTTTGGTTAGCTAGGAACGTCCGCTAAGCACTAACATCGTTGCTTTCTTCGTACAAGTACTCAACCACTGCGAGAGAAATTTGACCAAGTAAATATCTGGTTGATGGGGTTATCCTCCTCTGTCTAGAAAGAAAATTGATTGACGTGATGCAAGCAGGGGCTGCTACAAAATGGCAGGTGTATTATGTGGATTCATGCAGGGATCAACGCGCCTCGATTTCTTCCGCTTGTTGACACAGTCCTCTACCTACTGTGTCGTACGTGTTATGCTGCTGGATTTCATGACAAATAATCTATTGGCAAATCTACAATTTCATAGTTCTTTTTTCTTTTGAAAAGGTACAATTTCATAGTTTGAAAAGCTCGATTGCACGCATCATATAGCAATTTCTGGAAGGAACATGTGTAGTAGTCACTCCACGTCTTTAGAAGCCCAGGCATGAGTTGAGGACTTTGTGTCATCCTCCAGCTAGAAAACAATTGCCTTACATGACTTGGCTTTATTAATAAATATCTGTCTGCATCGTAATCATGTAGAGGCTGGGGTTTATCCTCCTTTTGAAAAAAAAAACATGACTTGGCTTTCCTCAACCGCTCTTTGACTGACCTCGTGCGCATCAGTTCCTTCCTACGATGAGTCTATGACCAAGTATATGATAATTCTCATTTTCCCAGGTTGTCGTCGGCTTGGTCCTTTGCGCCTCTTGGAGGACTCACAATCCACATAGCTGGGCCCCTAGTTTCAAACAGGCCGAATAGTCTTAGTTTTCTCTTTAGAGTTTAAATTCTTAAGGACTTAGAACATTTAGAGATCAATTTATTTTCCATGCATAATTTCTATTTTATGCAATTGTGTATAATACAAACCTGTCTTGAGTTTAAATTCCTAAGGATCAAAGAACATTTAGAGAGAATTTATTTTCCAGGAATAATTGCTATTTTACTGCAGTGCAAGGTCACTCAAATGACACACTTTTGTCTGTGCAGAGAAATAACCTACCTGCTTTCTGGCAGTACCTCGAGAAGTTTGCTATACTTATTTACTTAAAATTTCTCACACTGCTAGTGAGAGCTCCTTTATGGCAATGCTTTTTGACCTGTGTGAGTGTGTGACCAGTACACTACACACTTCTGTAGATGTCAGTAGAATGTTCTTGTCTGTAACTGCTGACCTTTCTGATGTTTCCATAGCAGCAAACGTGATCCTTCGTTTAATTAGAAGATCTTAACTACTCTTGCTCTCCATCGTCCATTAATGTCGTTGCTTCTTCCTGCAAGTACTCAACTACTTGGAGAGAAATTTGACCAGGGAACTGTATATCTGGTTGACGTGATCATAACAATGGCTGTTACATATAGTAGTGGTATTAGGCGCGTTAATGCATGGATCCACGTGCCACGATTTCTTCCTTGTTTGACACAATCAAACTTATTACTCTTAGTAATTATTACTAAGAGGTACTACATCAGATGAGGTACCTTAATTAGCTTCTTTGTTTATTAAAGCAAAAAATGTGTCGCTTTCGCATCTCAAAAGGGAACTTTGATTATAATATATCAGAGATTTGAATATGGCTGACCATGTCCGAAAAGTTCATCCAGAATAATTTAGGGGGCAGCCAAAGACATTTTCTATCCATTGACCGGTTCCACTTGACTATGTCCGTTGCTCACGAGTTTGCACTGCTCGCCACGCCTATATAAACACATACATCCCCTGCATATTCGAACCATCACTCACCCAACAAACACAACAGGAATACACAAGAGAAAAGAAAACCCAAAGGAGCTGAAATCAAATGGCATCCTCCCCTTCTTTCCTTCTCCTCGCTGCTCTTCTTGCCTTGGTCTCATGGCAGGCCGTTGCCTCCGACCCTGGCCCTCTCCAGGACTTTTGTGTCGCCGACATGCATTCACCAGGTACTGCTTATTTCATGCTTTCCTGTCCCGCTATCACCAAATGCATATGTTGAAATAAATTTCTAAAAATTATATGCATGTTGAAACGGCTTTCTAGTAATACCTAAGCTTACCCTCTACATCTCTTCTATGCACCCAGTACGTGTGAATGGATTTGTTTGCAAGAACCCGATGGAGGTCAACGCTGATGACTTCTTCAAGGCAGCCGCCCTCGACAAGCCTAGGGTGACCAACAAGGTTGGATCCAACGTCACCTTGATCAATGTCATGCAGATTGCTGGACTGAACACCCTCGGCATCTCAATCGCACGCATTGACTATGCTCCCTTGGGTCAGAACCCACCACATACGCACCCCCGCGCCACTGAGATCCTCACGGTGCTCGAGGGGACACTGTACGTTGGCTTTGTCACATCCAACCTGCCCGCCCCAGCCAAAAACAAGTTCTTCTCGAAGGTGCTCAACAAAGGTGATGTGTTTGTCTTCCCCGTGGGGCTCATCCACTTCCAATTCAACCCCAACCCCCACCAGCCCGCCGTTGCAATTGCCGCGCTCAGCAGCCAGAACCCAGGGGCTATCACAATTGCCAATGCGGTGTTTGGGTCAGACCCACCAATATCCGATGATGTTCTTGCCAAGGCGTTTCAGGTGGAAAAGAATACAATAGACTGGCTCCAGGCTCAGTTCTGGGAGAACAACCACAACTAAGTGAAACGTTGGCTGCTTACACGGAAGACCAGTGCACAAATTAAGGACATGCTTGAGTTTCTAGAAATGCATCCTAATCTATAAAATAAATGGAGCATATGCCATTCCATTGTGTGTCTGTAATGAGTGAATGTATTTCTACCTTATGAATAATTGACAATATTCTATTTATCACAATGATATGATCTCATATGTTTTTTTGGTTCTAATGTGTCATATTTCTCATAAATATTTTGGGTTCTTGTCCCCTTGTTCCGAAATAATAGATGATTAGGTTAGAAAGAGAAACAATACACGATTATCTGGTAATCTAGTATATGTTTGATGCTAGGGTTCAACACCTAGGATTATCTTGCAATACATGCGAAGTATGTGATGGTTGGAACCTGATTGTGCTTAGAATTAAAACTGAAAGTTTAATGTGCAAAAGTTGCGTCCTGGAGTCGTTGTTCTGCTCTCTCACTTTCTGGTGCATGCAATAGGAAATTTACGGTTCCCGCATGTAATATTTTAGGTTCCTTTTGGTTCAAAACTCTTGTATGTTCGATTGGCGGTTGCTTTATTGGAAATTTGATGAGGTGTCTCCTTTTATCAAAATACTTATGAGCATTATTTTTGTTTTTCTTAAGTTGAGAATTAAAAGAATGATTTTTACTAAGTTTTAGAAACTGGGCACACCGGTGACCAGGTTCCAAACATTAGCTCCAATATACATATAGAAAACATGCATAAATATACGAAACAAATGATTAGTACCTAAACCGCCCAAAAATGAATATTGTTTGAGTTGTTTCTTTGTAACAAGCCTGTCATAGAAGTATTTTATCACAAAACGGACTTCGGCCGCTTGGCTGAACGATACATGGAAATCATCATTCAAGATGATCAAAGAAAGCATGGCAAACCAAGCCAAACACGCTAACAAGCACCGGAAGTGCCCAATTAGACGCCTCCGGCATGCCGTAGAGAGGATGCACAAGAGAGGGTGGACCGCCTGAAGACTCAACCAGGACCGACGACGACATTCAACCACACGCCACCTGGAAGAAAACACTTGACTTTATCACACCGACACCACATAACTTCTGTTAGTGAGGACCTTCTGCCTAAACCAAGGAGCATTGACCGTACCAGAGCGGGCAAACATGATGAAAGGAGGATATTGTTGCATGTACAAGATAGGTGCAAGCATTACGTCTAGTCACCAGATTTGAGGTAGGTTCGATTGGATCACCATACCATTCCGAATACGCCACCTTGACTGAAAGACAACTACACTCATCGATGACGAACCGAAGATCGTCATGAAGCAATGCACCATCACCACTGCGTCCATTGGGTAGATAAGGGTTTTCATGCTGAGCTAGGAGGGCGGGAGAACAATGAAGACGACCCCAAGAGGGACGTGACTACCAAGACATCGCCTCCACCAGTGTTGAGGCGCTGAACTTTCACTTGGACCGCCCCGCACACTTCCAGGCGTCCAGCCTGCCATCCAGGACCATCGCCTCTACGTACGACGCCCCAAACCCATGCCCCGCCACCAAGCTGTTGGTACAATGTCACCGGAGAAAGATATCAAACCCTAGTGAGGCTCGAGCTGACCCAAGTCCACGGCCATGACCAGATCCGGTCGGGCCTAAGACAAACCCAACTGACCATTCTTGGTGGGGGCAGGGAGTACCTCATCTGTGGTCGAACCTCACCCATGAGAGGCTACGGGCAACCACATCCCGTCTGACCGCAATCACCCCTCACAGGTCAACGACCACGATGCTGCCTTATCTGGGAGCAAGGTTGTCAGAATCGCGATTCTGTCATACGGTTCTACGACTTTACGATCCAAACTAACCCCTATGATTCTACGATTTTAGTTCATAGAATCTACGTTTCTACGATCCTGATAGTGAAGATTCTACGATTTACGATCCTACCATCGGAGCTCCAATCCGATTCAAAATCACGATTCTGACAACCTTGTCTGGGAGAGCACCGGCTCTAGGCAGAGTTCCATGATCCACGCACGAACCAAGTGAAACATGACCCCACTAGACACGCCATGAAATCTCAGGTCAGCGGCCCACCTCCGGAGGCAGGGAATAGCAATGGCGGTGGTCTGAGGTGCTAGGGTTAGCCCAAAGAGACCAGGGGGTGGAACGGAGAGAAGGGACATCCCAGTGCCGCCTACCATCGCTCGGGTCTTTGCTCTATGTGGTGCCGATCGATGGCTACCAGGGAGTGGGAGAGTGTGTAGGTCTAGGGCCGGTGGCGGAGATAGGCTCTCATGGCTACCCGTAAATGTATTTCTACCTTCTGAATAATTGAAAATATCATTTTTATCTCACTGATATGATCTCATATGCTTTTTTGGTTCTAATGTTTTGTATTTCTCATAAATATCAATATTTTGGGGTTCCTTTCCCCTTGTTCCGCAACAAGAGATGATTAGGTTAAAAAAGGAAGCAATACACGATTATCTGGTAATCCAATATATGTTTGATGCTAGGGTTGAACACCTAGGATTATCTTGCAATACATGCGAAGCATGCGATGGTTGGAGCCCGATTGTGCCCAGGATTTAAATGTGAAAGTTGAATGTGCAAAAGTTGTTTCCTGGAGTTGTTGTTCTACTCTCTCGCTCTCTTGTAAGTTCGGCTGTGGTTGCTTTGATGGAAATCCCATGAGGTGTCTCGTTTTATCGAAATACTTATGTGCATTTTTTTCTTAAGTTGCGTACTAAAAATACGATTTTTACTAAGTTTTAGAAACAGGGCACACCGGTGACCATATTCCAAAAATTAGCTCCCAGCATACATATAGAAAACATGCATAAATATACAAAAGAAAAGATTATTATCTAAACCCCTAAAAAAGAATATTATTTGAGTTGTTTCTTTGTAACAAGTCTTTCATAGAAGCATTTTATAAAAAAACGGACTTCAGCCGCTTGGCTGAACGATATATGGTGTTGAGGAAATCGTCATACAAGATGATCAAAGAAAGCATGGCAAACCAAGGCAAACACGCTAACAAGCACCGGAAGTGACCAATTAGACGTCTCGAGCATGCCGCCGAGAGGAAGCAAAGGAGAGGCTAGACCACCTTTAGCAACTATACAACATACAACCAGATTCTGAAACTTGTCTGATGTTACAAACTTGCCGTTCATGCTTAGTTCTGAAGTGCTGCTTAAATGAGCGATTTCTGATGCTTTGTATTTGCTCTATTTCTACAGGTTAATGACAATGATCTCTCGAAAGAACTTTACAAAAAATACAGCAGTGTAAGCACTTTCCTTTGTATCGAAAACCTTGCTATTTTGCACCATATTTCTGAAACATCCATACTTATTAGGTACGTAGGCGCAAAGTTCGTGTGTGGCAGATGATCTGTGTTTTGTCACACTCAACCAGGACCGACGACGACATTCAACCACATGAAACCTTGAAGAAAACACTGGACTTCGTCACATCGACACCACCCAACTGCCGTTAGAGAGGATCCTCTGCCAAAACCAAGGAACGTTGAACCTACCAGTGAGCAGAGATGATGAAAGGAGGATATTGCTGCATGTACAAGATAGGTGCAAGCAATACGGTGAGTCACTAGATTTGAGGTTGGTTCGATTGGATCGCCATACCATTCGGAACACACCACTGCGACTGAAAGGTGACTACACTCACCGATGACGGACCCAAGAGAGTCATGATGCATTGCCACGACCACCGCATCCGTTGGGGGGCGGGGGGGGGGGGGGCAAGGGTTTTCATGCTGACCTAGGAGGGTCGGAGAACAATGGCGACGACCCCAAGAGGTGGGTGACTACCAAGACATCGCCTCCAACAGCGTTGAGGCGCCGAACTTTTGCTTGGACCGCCCCGCACCCTTGCCAGACGTCCAGCCTGCCATCCAGGGCCATCGCCTCAACGTTCAACACCCCAAACCCATGCCCCGCCACCAAGCTCTTGGTATGAAGTCACTGGAGAAAGACATCAAACCATAGTGAGGCTCGAGCTGGCCCAAGTCCATGACCATGAACAGATCCGGTCGGGCCTAAGACCACCAACAAACCCACCTGACCATTCCGGGTAGGGGCATGGAGTACCTCACATGCGGTGGAACCTCACCCATCAAAGGCTATGGGCAACCACACCCCGTCTGACTTCAATCACCCCTATAGGACAACGATCACGATGCTTCCTGATCTGGGAGAGCACCGGCTCTAGGCAGAGTTCCCTGATCCACGCACGAACCAAGTGAACCATAAAACAACTAAACATGCCACGAAATCTCAGGTTAGCGGCCCACATCCGGAGGCAGGGGGATAGCAGTGGTGGTGTTGTGAGGTGCTAGGGTTAGCCCACAGAGACCAGGGGGTGGAGCGGAGAGAAGGGACATCCCACTGCCACCTACCATAGCTCGAGGCTTTGCTCTATGTGGTGTCGATCGATGGCTACCAGGGAGGTGGAGAGTGTGTAGGTCTAGGGCGGGTGGCGTAGATAGGCACTCATGTCGTCCACCAGGATGATGTTGGGGCCTGTCTTCTTCTTTCTGGATGCATTTTATTTGTTCGAGGGAAACATCTTTTCTGTATCAAAATGACACACCCACACACCTCCAAGAAATTAATCAGTTTATGAGTGGCCACCCAGCCCAGTCGTTGGGTGTGCTGTTTACTCTAACAAAAGAGGCATGCGAGGTGTGTCTTGAGCCTACTCAAGAAAGGACGACTAGATTGTCAGATTTTTCCATTGAAATGATCATGATAAACCTCTTAGCAAGAGGACGTTAACTACTCTTACTAAGATCACATGAATTGTTTCTGCTCCCTATCATCATTGTTATGCGTGCGTGGATTAATGTAATTAACCATTTTGAGAAAATTTTGACCAAGTAAATATCTTATTGATGTGATGATAACAGGGGCTGCTACATATAATAGTTGTGTATTAGTTGCATTCATGCATGGAATGACGCACCTTGATTTCTTCCTCATTGACACAATGCGTTAACTACAACGTCATCTTCCAACCTAATATTTTGTATATCACTAGGTGACTCATATTGCAAAGTTTCACTATTTATTTTTCCCTTGGTTTTGTACGACGGTAAGATATTCCATTATATCTCTAACCATGTTTTTTAATCATATGTATGTTAAGCTGCTAACACACATATATCAATGTATAATTATATGTATGATATTTTTATCCCATGCCATATCTTGTGCACAGTATTGTTCGTGACAAATCCGGTGACAAATATATAGTTTGCTTATGTTAGTGGCCACAGCTTGAAAAGCTTGATGGCTCGCATTCTGTAGCAACTGAAAAGAAACGAGGGAGTAGATAAAGCTAAGCAGGTGACTTTGTCTAGGTGGAAAACGATTGCCTTACATCACTTGGCTTTTATTAGCTGCTCTTTGACCTCGTGCGGACCAGTTCTCACCATGACCAAGTATAATAAACTATGGTGATGGGTGGTGAATTTTTCATGGAACCAGCCCTGCATGCATTGTGCCGACTTGGGTGAGATGGATAAACAATCATAATTACTACTCAGCCGTACATCAGATGATGCAGTAATGCTTAGGCATATTAACAGGTAACTTGAGGAGTTTATGCAAAAATTTAATCAGAAGCGAATAGATGACCATATGATTATATGGTAATGTGCTCGAAGGTTGCAATGTACAAGTTGAATGTGCAAAAGTTGCTTCCTGGAGTCGTTCTTGTGGTCTGTCTTTCCAGTGCATGAAAGATGTAGTTTACGTTTCCTTTGCTACGAAACTTGCAGTTTTTGTTGCCGTTAGTTCTATTTTTTCTGAATGTTTTTTCTCCAATACGCACGAGAGTGCGTATTATGCATTAAAGAAGGAACGGGTTAAAGAGCCCCTCCACGTTGGTGTTACATGATTAAATTACATGGACCCAACTCCACTATGTGAGGCGATGGTTGGCTAACTACTCGCGTCTGCCAGTGTTGTGAGCGCTCCTAGTAAGGAGGCTAAGGCCCTGTTTGGTTCGGCTGTGGATTTCTAAAAGCAGCTGTGAAAAATCTGCTGTGGAAAATCTGATGTGAAAAAGATGTAGGTCATTTGGCAAACCAGCTGATACAGCTTTTTTCAGATTTTGGCCCACAGCGGAATCAGATTTTGGAAAGCACCTCCTTGGCTGCTTCCGCTTTTGGTTTAGATTTTGGCAGCGGATTTCTGAAATCGGATTCTGCTGGGTTCGCCCTTTGGTTCAGATTCTGCTGCGCGGCAGCGGAATCCGTCGATAAAAGCTGAACCAAACAGGGCCTAAGTCCCCTTTGATGAGTCTTGCTTCCTTCCAGGCCCATCCTTCATCGTCTATCCTACCGATTACATGGTCTACCGATGGTGTTATCCCATCGAATACAATTGCATCGCGGTGTTTCTATACCTCCCACATTACTAGGATTAGAATAGCTCGGACATCCTTGCCGCCACGTCCGGTGCCCGTCTTTCTTTGGCACCACTCCTGCAGTCCATCCGTCATCGAGGGGATCCACTCCTGCTTGCCCAAGATCTGGCAGACAGCCATCCATACCTGCCGGGTAAACACACAACCAAGGAGTAGGTGGTTGATTGTTTCTTCCTCCTAGTCGCAGAAGGGGCATGCATCCTGATGGTCCAAGCCTCGGCGAGCCAGGCGATTCGACGTCCAACACCTGTTCTGTAGTGCTAGCCAGGCGAAGAAGCGACACCGCATGGGGGCCCTGGATTTCCACGTAAACACTGTAGTTGGTGCCACTTCTCGGCTCCAGAACTTGGCCGCGTAAGTAGATCTGGTCGAGAAGCAACCATTCGTCTTCCAGGCCCAGGAGATTGAGTCTTGTAGTTCATCCTGCATCGTTTCTCCGGCGATGGCAGTCCATAGGGCTAGATATTCTTGTAGTAGGTCCGGTGTGAGCTCGGGGCCAATGTCGCACGCCCAACTCCCCTTGTGGAGTGCCTGGTGAATAGTCCGTGCATTACGTATCTTCTTGTGCACTTTACCATATAGGTTCGGGGCAATCTCCTGGACTCTTTACCCTTGTAGCCATCTGTCCTCCCAGAAAAAGGTGTCCTTTCCATTTCCCACTTTAGTGACTGTGGCAGCTTGATAGAGTTGGGGCGACTCCTTCGGCACCCTGATGTTGAACTCGGCCCATGGTCTAGTGCGATCGGATTGCTGCAGCCATGCCCACTTCGTTTGCATGGCTATGTTGAGCCAGCCGAGGTTTGGGATGCCGAGACCTCCTGCCCATATCGACGTGCACACCGAGTCCCAAGCCACGGAGCATTGGCCACCATTTGCCTTGTCCTTGGCGCTCCAAAGGAAACCGCGTCATATTTTGTTCATCCCAGAAATCATCTTCTGGGGAATGTCGAGTGCTAGCATAGCGTGCAGTGGAATGGCACATAGCACCGATTTGATGAGAAGGAGACGTCCACTCTTTGGCATGGTTGCAGCCTTCCACTTCGGCAGGGCAGCCACTAGCTGGTCCACCAACCCCGACAGTTGAGTAGCCGATTGTTTCCGAATGGTGAGAGGTAGTCCAAGGTATTTGCAAGGAAAGGAGCCGGCCAGGCAGCTGATGATGGTGAGGGCTTTGTCCCAAGTATTAGTTGGGCATCTGATCAGGTAAGCCGCACTCTTGTGCATGTTCACATGCAGTCCCGAAGCTTCACCAAAGATTTGCAGTATTGAAGCGCATGCTTGAATGTCTTGGTCCTTTGGTTTGATAAATATCATGACGTCATCCGCAAACATCGATAGCCGGTGCTCCAATCCTCTCGGCGCTAATGGGTCCATGATTCCTCTCAAGGTAGCAAGCTCAGACATCCACTGTAGTGGTTCCATAATCAGAATGAAAAGCATCGGCGATAGAGGAGCTCCCTGTCCCAGTCCTTTGCAGTTGTAGATTGGCCGGCACAGAGTACCATTGATCATAATCCTAGTGGAAGAGATAGATAGCAGCCCACATGTCCATGCGATCCACTTTGGTCCAAAACCCATTGTTTGCATTACTTCAATGAGGAAAGGCCAGTGTACGGAGTTGAAAGCCTTGGAGATATCAGTTTGAGCATTATTGCTGGCTGCTTTAGGGCGTGCAAGCACCGTGCTTTGCATTGCACGAGTATGAAGTTGTCGTGGATAGATCTCCCCTTGACGAAGTCACTTCGGTGTGTGCCAACTAGGGACGGCAAGTTAGGTGCGAGCCTATTGGCCAAGGCCTTGTTGAAGATTTTTATCGCTCCATGCACCAGGCTCACAGGCCTGAAATCCCGGATATCCACCGCTCCGCTCTTCTTGGGCAGGAGTGTTACTATAGCTTTGTTGATCGCGGGTAATCCTCTCATGTCCCCATTATATAGGTGTTTGAAGGCGTTCATGAGATCTCCTTTGATAATGTGCCAACAAGTAACGAAGAAGCGGCCAGCGAATCCATCTGGCCCCGGCGCTTTGTCCGGCGGCATGCCTTTGACAACCTTTTCTATTTCCTCCTCCATGAATGGCTCCTCCAGGTGGCTTAGGTCAAGTGACGGAAGGTGGAGCCTATTGAGCTCCAGCGAGTGTGCCCTGGTTTGCATCTCCCCGAGCATTTGGGTGAAATGGTTGTCCACCTCATTCACGATCTCCTCCTGACTAGTAGCAATGGTGTCTCCCCTTCGTATAGTTGTGATGAAGTTCCTCCTTTGCCGATGGCGCGCGTGCTGGAAGAAGAAGGAGGTACTTCACGCAGCCCAAGTATTCTGGAGCGTTGCTGCGCAATCATTCTCTCCAGAGAGCAAAGGCCCATGAGCTTCTTCTTGAGGGCTTTTCACAAACTGCACTTGGAAGGTGATAGTGCTCGTATGTCCATTGCTTTTTCTAGCCTTAAGATAACCTCCATGGCGATGGCGATTTGTAGCTTCACATTGCCGATCCGCCGGTCGCTCCATTGTTTGAGTTTCTTCGCTGTTGCGCATAGTTTCTTGTCTAGTACAACGAAAGGGTTGCCTCCCTGGGGAACCGAGGCCCACGCTGCAGCCACTGTCTCCGAGAACTTGTCAAGCTTTGGAAACAAAGCTTCAAACTTGAAGCGCCGTCCCATGCAAAGGTCAGCCATAGCATCCAGCAGCAGGGGGCAGTGGTCCGAGATCGAGGACCCTAGGGCCGTGAGCTGGCACGACGGGTAAAGATCTTCCCGGCAAGCGGAGCTGAAGACGTGGTCGATTTTTTCAAGTGTTGCCTCTGCTCGTTTGTTTGACCACGTAACCGTCGGCCGTTGAGGTATAGCTCCTTGAGGTCGAGCACGTTTAGTTTTGCCCCGAATCGCGCCATCATCCACCGATTGATAAGGCTGTGTTACTTTTATCTTCCTCATTGACTAGCAGGTTGAAATCGTCGGGGGTCACTCATGATCCGGCGTGAAGGTCTCTGATTTCCACAAGCTCTTGCAGGAAATCCACTTTCTGTTGGTCTAGCTGAGGCCCTTAGACTCCAGTGATCCACCATTCCCTCCCTTCGACTGGTTTGACAAGAGCGGTCAGGGAATTGTATGTGTAGTGGGGGCGCGACAAGGAAACCGTGGCCTCACCCCAGGCTAGAAGAATCCCTCCCCGTGTTTCCACCGAGGGCAAGAAGTTGAAAGTCTCGAATTTATTGCCAAGGCATTGCATCACCACACCCACTCTTACATTTTCCATTTTCGTTTTCTAGAGGCAAACTATGCTAGGGTTGGCTTCGTTCACCACTTGGAGCATGGCAGTTCTACGTGCTGGTGTGTTGAGGCTCCGCACGTTCCGCACTAGGACTTTTAGTGGCACATGATTCAAGTGATGGGCCTACAGCGCGATCCACGGCGATCGGGCCTAGTTTCGGTAGGCCACCACCATGTCTTGATCCATCAGTGGGAGTGCGGAGGTGTCCCAGCCAAAAAGTGCAAGAATGGCCTGGATGTGCCCTCCTGCAAGGGGGCGCTCGAACAACTTGGCGTAGGCTTGTAGCGCTGAGTCACTAATGATCTCTCCCTCATTGGCGATGCAGAGTTTGCGGATAAGGAACGCTTGTTGTTTGGTTGCCGCGGAGCCACGTCCGACACCCTTGGCAAGTCTAACACTCCTTCTGGGGTACGATATTGGCGTTAACTGCCTTCGTGGCCTTCATTTGGTCTGGGCTGCTGCTCTGCTTGGAGGTCTGTCGAGAAGGGGGAGATCGCTTTCCCGAGCTCTCCACAAAGTACGTCCACGGGATTCCCCTGCCGTTCCTGCATGCATGGACTGCATGGCGATCCGCCATCCGAGAGGGGCAGGTGGCTTGTTCTGCGTGGCCCGAGAGACTCACACATATGGTGTTGCCCAGTTGCATGAGAGCACATGCGGTGGGGGCCATCGGTGTATCCGCATCACTAGCAGTTAAGCTTCCTATGTTTTGATTCCACTGTTCATCAACGCAAGCCGTGCCCTCCTCCATCTCTTGTCGTGCTCCGGAGGAAGCACGTGATCGCTTTGGTCGTCCGCCCTTCCTGGTAGCTCACAGTTCGCACAATTTAGGGGGAGCACGAGGGACCCCACATAAATAGGATCAACTCGGACGTCCCTGTGCTCACATGCGCCATCCAGTGGTGGCCCAACTGCGTCACGACTTGCGGTCCGGCCCGTCTGCCTCATAACTTGCTTCCATGCACTTTTTGACAACCTCTCCTTCCACTTGCCCAACAAAACAGAATGAGGGGATGTGGGCAGTTGGCATGTTCTGCCCATAGCGCAGGAACCGTGGGAGGAAACAATCATATCCATTGCGGGGGGACCAACCCTGCTACTTGCAACGGGCAGGGCCAGCTGGCCGGTCAAAAGCCGGTCCTGTGGTCCATAAGCCTGCTTGCCATCGCTCATCCCTGACCACAGCCCTGCAGCGGGACGTCAGCGCCCGCTTGATGTCGACATGCTGACCATGGTGGCCAGTTTGAATTTCCCGCTGCGCCGCTGGCGACGCCAAAGCCATTGAGGACGCTGGGGAGCCACCACCGGTGTCACCGCCGTCCGCATGTTGGCGCCCAGGGCCAGGTGCCCCTCCCGCGACCGGCCGGCCCAGAAGATGACGCCCGTCGCCCTTCGAAGGCGGTGAAGGAGGTGGCGGGGGCGGTTGCTGCATCATGGCAATGGGGGAATCCACCCGGACCGGCGGAGCCATGCGCCGGATATCGACAGTATAGAGCGCCTCGGCCGCCGCGGCCAGGTCCACGGGAGGCCTAGTTCTAGTGATGGTGACCACGACGGCACGACCAAGGTCCTGCTCCATGCGACACAAATCATCTGCCGGCTCCAGAAAGCAACAACCCATCTCAGCTCCAGATTCCACCGCGACCTCAGTAGACGGCATGACCGCCGAGCCGGCGAACGGGACGGTGAAGCCGGTGCCAGCCACGCTCACGACCAACGACCCCTGGGAGTCCTGGCTCCAGAAGGGCACGATGCGGATCGCCCCCGCAGGAGGGGGGCCCGGAGGCGGTGGGGGAAGGGGCGCTCTAGGACGCGGCCCACCCGTCGGAGGCAACGAGATGGAAGGCGGTGGCGTAGGAGTCCAAGGCCGCACCATCCGGAGGGCACCCGGCGGCGGCGGGCCCGGCGGGGACGGGGGAAGGATGGCGAGCGTAGATGGTGCTACGCGCGAGTCCCTCGTACCTACACAAAACAAATAACTCCTCGCAATGAACGCGATAAGAGGTTGCCAATCCCTTCACGGTCACTTACGAGAGTGAGATCTGATAGAAATGATAGGATAATATTTTTGGTATTTTTATGATAAAGATGCAAAGTAAAATAAAAGCAAAGTAAAAAGCAAAGGAAATAACGAAGTGTTGGAAGATTAATATGATGAAGATAGACCCAGGGGCCATAGGTTTCACTAGTGGCTTCTCTCAAGAGCATAAGTATTTTACGGTGGGTGAACGAATTACTGTTGAGCAATTGACAGAATTGAGCATAGTTATGAGAATATCTAGGTATGATCATGTATATAGGCATCACGTCCGAGACAAGTAGACCGACTCCTGCCTGCATCTACTACTATTACTCCACTCATCGACCGCTATCCAGCATGCATGTAGAGTATTAAGTTCATGAAAACAGAGTAAAGCCTTAAGCAAGATGACATGATGTAGAGGGATAAATTCATGCAATATGATAAAACCCCCATCTTGTTATCCTCGATGGCAACAATACAATACGTGCCTTGCTGCCCCTACTGTCACTGGGAAAGGACACCACAAGATTGAACTCAAAGCTAAACACTTCTCCCATTGCAAGAAAGATCAATCTAGTAGGCCAAACCAAACTGATAATTCGAAGAGACTTGCAAAGATAACCAATCATACATAAAAGAACTCAGAGAAGATTCAATATTGTTCATAGATAATCTTGATCATAAACCCACAATTCATCGGTCTCAACAAACACACCGCAAAAATAAGATTACATCGAATAGATCTCCACGAGAGAGGGGGAGAACATTGTATTGAGATCCAAAAAGAGAGAAGAAGCCATCTAGCTAATAACTATGGACCCGAAGGTCTGAGGTAAACTACTCACACTTCATCGGAGAGGCTATGGTTTGATGTAGAAGCCCTCCGTGATGGATGACCCCTCCGGCGGCGCTCCAGAACAGGCCCCAAGATGGGATCTCGTGGGTACAGAAGGTTGCGGTGGCGGAATTAGGTTTTTGGCTCCGTATCTTATTGTTTGGGGGTACGTAGGTATATATAGGAGGAAGGAGTACGTCGGTGGAGCAACAGGGGGCCCACGAGGGTGGAGGGCGCGCCCTGGGGGTGGGCGCCCCCCTACCTCGTGGCCTCCTCCTTTGTTTCTTGACGTAGGGTCCAAGTCTCCTGGATCATAATCTTCCTAAAAATCACGTTCCCGAAGGTTTTATTCAGTTTGGACTCCGTTTGATATTCCTTTTCTGCGAAACTTTGAAATAGGCAAAAAACAGCAATTCTGGGCTGGGCCTCCGGTTAATAGCTTAGTCCCAAAAATAATATAAAAGTGAATAATAAAGCCCAATAATGTCCAGAACAGTAGATAATATACATGGAGCAATAAAAAAATCCTTCTTGCTACCTCTTGAGCACTGCGTTGGTTTTTCCTTGAAGAGGAAAGGGTGATGAAGCAAAGTAGCGTAAGTATTTCCCTCAATTTTTGAGAACCAAGGTATCAATCCAGTAGGAGGCTACGCGCGAGTCCCTCGTACCTACACAAAACAAATAACTCCTCGCAACCAACGCGATAAGGGGTTGTCAATCCCTTCACGGTCACTTACGAGAGTGAGATCTGATAGAAATGATAGGATAGTATTTTTGGTATTTTTATGAGAAAGATGCAAAGTAAAAAGCAAAGGTAATAACTAAGTGTTGGAAGATTAATATGATGAAGATAGACCCGGGGGCCATAGATTTTACTAGTGGCTTCTCTCAAGAGCATACGTATTTTACGGTGGGTGAACGAATTACTGTTGAGCAATTGACAGAATTGAGCATAGTTATGAGAATATCTAGGTAGGATCATGTATATAGGCATCACGTCCGAGACAAGTAGACCGACTCCTGCCTGCATCTACTACTATTACTCCACTCATCGACGGCTATCCAGCATGCATCTAGAGTATTAAGTTCATGAAAACAGAGTAACGCCTTAAGCAAGATGACATGATGTAGAGGGATAAATTCATGTAATATGATAAAAAACCCCATCTTGTTATCCTCAATGGCAACAATACAATATGTGCCTTGCTGCCCCTACTGTCCCTGGGAAAGGACACCGCAAGATTGAACCCAAAGCTAAGCACTTCTCCCATTGCAAGAAAGATCAATCTAGTAGGCCAAACCAAACTGATAATTCGAAGAGACTTGCAAAGATAACCAATCATACATAAAATAACTCAGAGAAGATTCAAATATTCTTCATAGATAATCTGGATTATAAACCCACAATTCATCGGTCTCAACAAACACACCACAAAAAGAAGATTACATCGAATAGATCTCCATGAGAGAGGGGGAGAACATTGTATTGAGATCCAAAAAGAGAGAAGAAGCCATCTAGCTAATAACTATGGACCTGAAGGTCTGAGGTAAACTACTCACACTTCATCGGAGAGGCTATGGTGTTGATGTAGAAGCCCTCCGTGATGGATGCCCCCTCCGGCGGAGCTCCGGAACAGATCCAAGACGGGATCTCGTGGGTACAGAAGGTTGCGGCGGCGGAATTAGGTTTTTGCCTCCGTATCTGATCGTTTGGGGGTACATAGGTATATATAGGAGAAAGGAGTACGTTGGTGGAGCAACAGGGGCCCCACGAGGGTGGAGGGCGCGCCGGGGGGGGGGGGGTGGGCGCGCCCCCTACCTCATGGCCTCCTCCTTTGTTTCTTGACGTAGGGTTCAAGTCTCCTGGATCATAATCTTCCTAAAAATCACGTTCCCGAAGGTTTCATTCCGTTTGGACTCCGTTTGATATTCCTTTTCTTGACGCAGAGCGTCTCGTTGGTGTAGTCGCGGGAGATGTTCCTGTCGTCTCCACAGTTGTAGCAACACCCATGGCCGGGATGCGGGTCCGCGGCGGCCGCGCGGTGGGGAGGGTAGGTGAAAGCCGCCGACACGCCGCAGGGGGAGGAGTCGGCGAGTTGGGGCTGCGGGGGCGGCGGTTGGTCTTTGTCTTCCACCCCTGCCCCACTTGGCCCTGCGGCGGGGGGTGGGAGCAGCCGCCGGCCTCACCCTGCAGGATGGGCTCGAACACCATGCCGAGCACATCCGGGACGACGATGGTGGAGCGGATGGCCGGCGGGGGGAGGGCGACCTCGACGACGAGGAGGAGGCGGAGAGGGAAACTATGGACGCCATGGACCAGAAGGGAGGCCCGGCGAACGCCCTGAGGTGGGCGCCGACACCGGAGTGGTGGCCGGCGCTTGCTGGTAGCCGGCGGTGCTCAGGGGAGAGGAGGGAGGCGCTCAGGCGCTGCTGTCTTCCACTACCTTTTTCCTGAATGTTTTGTTTGTTTTCCTTTTGGTTCAAAACTCTTGTAAGTTTGATTGATCATTCCCCAGCAAAACTATTGTACAAGTCTGAGTCCCAACAACAATTATTATTTGAGTTGTATCTTATAAGTTGTATCTTTGTAAGATGCTTGTGCTAGAAGAATTAAATCATCTGATGGAAACTTCTTTCTACACTAAAACTGCCAACACACACCTCCAAGAAATTAATATGTTTATGAGTGGCCGCCTGGCCTAGTCTAGTCATTTGATGCACCATTTACTCTAGCAAAAGAAGCAGGTGAGGTCTGGTGCCACGAACCTAGTCAGGAAGGCTAACCAGATTGTTAGATTTATACACTGAACAGGTCATGCGTGATAAAACTCTTTGCAGGAAGATGTTAACTAGTCTTGCTAAGATCATATGGAAACTTCCTGCTCTCCATCGTCATGGCATTTGTATGAGCTCTCCTTTTGGTTGGGCACTTCGCACATTAATCTCATCGCTTCTTCCTGCAAGTACTCTACCACTTCGAGAGATATCTGACCAAGTAAATATCCGACTGACATGATGATAACGTACAGGGGCTGCTACAAATCTGCTATCTACTCTGTCACTTTATGTTGCTGGATTACATGAAAAATCTATTGGCAAATATATAATTTCATAGTTTGAAAAGGTCGATTGCACACATGATTCTGTATCAACTACTGAAAAGAACAGGGGTAATAGTCACTCTATATGTCTTTAGAAGTCATGCGCCCATGAATCAAGCCTACGCGTGAGTAGGTGACTTCATCTATGTCGGCATCGAGCTAGAAAACAATTGATTGCCTTACATGACTTGGCTTCTCAACTGCTCTTTGACTGGATTCGTGCGCACTGATTCCGACTATGACCAAGTATATGATATCTAATTAAACTAGTGCCGGATGTTTCTTGTCTTAAAAATCTTTTCCCTAATAGTGATGGGTGGTGAATTTTCCTGGAATCGACCCTGCATGCATTGTGGTGACTCAGGTGAGATGGAGAAACATTCATAATTACTACTCAGCCGTACACATCACCATAGAATAGCTTTATATGGCGGTATACGCTGCGTTTCTTTTGTGAAGGGAAAACGTGTCTTAAATGGGCGTATATGCAGTAGTTTAATTAGCAGCAAGAGACCAGTTCAATTGGTTGGTTGGTTGGTTTCACTTGACTAAGTCTATAATTGCTAACGATTTCAGGCTCTGCTCGCTGCACCTATATAAACTCATACATCCCTGCATGTTCAAACCATCACTCACGCCACAATCACAAACAGAAACGCAGGAGAGAGAAAAAGATCAGATGGCATCCTCCTCTTCCTTCCTTCTCCTCGCTGTTCTTCTTGCGTTGGTCTCATGGCAGGCCACTGCCTCCGATCCTAGCCCCCTCCAGGACTTTTGCGTCGCCGACATGAATTCACCAGGTACTATCCGGTTTCTCATCATGTTCTCACCAAATAAATATGTTGAAATGAATTTCTGAAAATTATATGCAAGTCGAAACAACTTTGTAAGACCTAAGCTTACATAATAAATCTCTTCTATGCACCAGTACGTGTCAACGGGTTTGTTTGCAAGAACCCAATGGAGGTCAACGCTGATGACTTCTTCAAGGCAGCCGCCCTCGACAAGCCTAGGGTGACCAACAAGGTTGGATCCAACGTCACTTTGATCAACGTCATGCAGATTGCTGGACTCAACACCCTCGGCATCTCAATCGCGCGCATCGACTATGCTCCCTTGGGTCAGAACCCACCACATACGCACCCTCGCGCCACTGAGATCCTCACGGTGCTCGAGGGGACACTGTACGTTGGCTTTGTCACATCAAACCAGCCCGCCCCAAACAGAAACAAGTTCCTCTCCAAAGTGCTCAACAAAGGTGATGTGTTCGTCTTCCCCGTGGGGCTCATCCACTTCCAATTCAACCCCAACCCCCACAAGCCCGCCGTTGCAATTGCCGCGCTCAGCAGCCAGAACCCAGGGGCTATCACAATTGCCAATGCGGTGTTTGGGTCGGACCCACAAATATCCGATGATGTTCTTGCCAAGGCGTTTCAGGTGGAAAAGAATACAGTAGACTGGCTCCAGGCCCAGTTCTGGGAGAACAACCACAACTAAATGAACTGCTGGCTGATTACACGGAGGACCAGTGCGCAAATTACGGAAATGTTTGAGTTTCTAGATATGCATCCTAATCTATAAAATAAATGGAGCATATGTCATTCCATTGTTGTGTTTGTAATGAGTGAATGTATTTCTACCTTCTGAATAATTGATAATATCATTTTTTATCACACTGATATGATGTGGGATGCTTTTTTGGTTCTAATGTGTCGTATTTCTCATAAAAAATCAACATTTTGGGTCATTTTCCCCTTGTTCCGAAACAATAGAAGAGTAGGTTAAAAATGGAAACAATACAGGATTATCTGGTAATCCAATATATGTTTGATGCTAGGGTTAAACACCTAGGATTATGTTGCAATACATGCGAAGTATGTGATGGTTGGATCCCGATTGTGCTTAGGATTTAAATGTGAAAGTTGAATCTGCGAAAGTATGCTTCCTGGAGTCGTTGTTCTGCTCGCTTACTTTCCGGTGCATGCAATAAGCAATTTACGGTTCCTGCATGTATAAATAAAGATTATTATCTAAGCCCGCCAAAAATGAATATTATTTGAGTTGTTTATTTGTAACAAGCCTGTCATAGAAGCATTTTATCACAAAACGGACTTCGGCCGCTTGGCTGAACGATATATGGTGTTGTGGAAATCATCGTACAAGATGATCAAAGAAAGCATGGCAAACCAGGCCAAACACGCTAACAAGCACCAGAAGTGCCCAATGAGATGCCTCCAGCATGCTGCCGAGAGGAAGCACATGAGAGGCTGGACCACCTGAAGACGCAACCAGGACTGACGACGACATTCATCCACATGCCACCTTGAAGAAAACACCGGACTTCGTCGCACCGACACCACCCAACTGCTGTTAGAGAGGACCCTCTGCCTAGACCAGTGAGCGTTGACTCTACCAGCGAGCAGAGATGATGAAAGGAGGACATTACTGCATGTACAAAATAGGTGCAAGCAATACAGTGAGTCACCAGATTTGAGGTTAGGCCGATTGGAGCGCCATACCATTCTGAACACACCACCGCGACGGAAAGACGACTACACTCACCGATGAAGAACCCAAGAGGGTCATGATGCATTGCACCGCCACCACCGCGTCCGCTGCGGGGGGGGGGGGGGGGCAAGGGTTTTCACCCTGAGCTGGCAGGGCGGGAGAACAATGGCGACGTCCCCAAGAGGGACGTGACTACCGAGGCATCGCCTCCACCAGCGTTTGGACCGTCCCGCACTCTCACCAGATGTCCCGCCTGCCATCTAGGACCATCGCCTCAACGTATGACACCCCAAACCCACGCCCCACTACCAAGCTGTTGGTACGAGGTCGCCGGAGAAAGCCATCAAACCATAGTGAGGCTCGACCTGGCTAAGTCCATGACCATGATCAGACCCGGCCGGGCCTATGACCGCCAAAGAACACACCTGACCATTCCGTTTGGGGACAGAGAGTGCCTCACCTGCGGTGTAACCTCACCCATGAGAGGCTATGGGCAGCCACATCTCATCTGACCGCAATCACCCCTCACAGGACAACGACCACGATGCTGCCTGATCTGGGAGAGCACCGGCTCCAGGCTCAGCGCGACGACGGTGGAGGCGCAGTGGCGCGTGGCACGGAGACGCGGCGCGGCGGCGCACAGGACTGCGGGCTGCTGCAGCGGCAGCGAGTGGCGGCTCGTGGCGGAGGTGCGTGGTGGCATCGGGCGGACGGGACGACTATGACATTACCACAGAATTATGCGATATTTTAGAAAATGTTGTTTTTCCAAAATCACTAGCCCTTGCGTTTGCACGGGGGTTGATGACTAGTGTATGGGAACTGAAACAAACACCTCCAAGAAATTAATCAGTTTATGAGTACTGTTTACTCCAAAAAAGAAGCAGGTTGGTCTGATTCTTAGATTTATATATGCAATGAACTGGTCATGATTGAATCGTAGCAAGGAGGAAACTAACTACTCTTACTAAGATCATATGAAAAGTTCCTGCTCAGCTCCATCGTCATAGATCTCCTTTTTGGTTAGCTAGGAACGTCCGCTAAGCACTAACATCGTTGCTTTCTTCGTACAAGTACTCAACCACTGCGAGAGAAATTTGACCAAGTAAATATCTGGTTGATGGGGTTATCCTCCTCTGTCTAGAAAGAAAATTGATTGACGTGATGCAAGCAGGGGCTGCTACAAAATGGCAGGTGTATTATGTGGATTCATGCAGGGATCAACGCGCCTCGATTTCTTCCGCTTGTTGACACAGTCCTCTACCTACTGTGTCGTACGTGTTATGCTGCTGGATTTCATGAC
Organism: Aegilops umbellulata; assembly: GCA_032464435.1. NCBI lineage: Eukaryota > Viridiplantae > Streptophyta > Magnoliopsida > Poales > Poaceae > Aegilops > Aegilops umbellulata. Next base: position 614,803,415 of record CP136058.1, on the reverse strand, counting down.
AAATAATCTATTGGCAAATCTACAATTTCATAGTTCTTTTTTCTTTTGAAAAGGTACAATTTCATAGTTTGAAAAGCTCGATTGCACGCATCATATAGCAATTTCTGGAAGGAACATGTGTAGTAGTCACTCCACGTCTTTAGAAGCCCAGGCATGAGTTGAGGACTTTGTGTCATCCTCCAGCTAGAAAACAATTGCCTTACATGACTTGGCTTTATTAATAAATATCTGTCTGCATCGTAATCATGTAGAGGCTGGGGTTTATCCTCCTTTTGAAAAAAAAAACATGACTTGGCTTTCCTCAACCGCTCTTTGACTGACCTCGTGCGCATCAGTTCCTTCCTACGATGAGTCTATGACCAAGTATATGATAATTCTCATTTTCCCAGGTTGTCGTCGGCTTGGTCCTTTGCGCCTCTTGGAGGACTCACAATCCACATAGCTGGGCCCCTAGTTTCAAACAGGCCGAATAGTCTTAGTTTTCTCTTTAGAGTTTAAATTCTTAAGGACTTAGAACATTTAGAGATCAATTTATTTTCCATGCATAATTTCTATTTTATGCAATTGTGTATAATACAAACCTGTCTTGAGTTTAAATTCCTAAGGATCAAAGAACATTTAGAGAGAATTTATTTTCCAGGAATAATTGCTATTTTACTGCAGTGCAAGGTCACTCAAATGACACACTTTTGTCTGTGCAGAGAAATAACCTACCTGCTTTCTGGCAGTACCTCGAGAAGTTTGCTATACTTATTTACTTAAAATTTCTCACACCGCTAGTGAGAGCTCCTTTATGGCAATGCTTTTTGACCTGTGTGAGTGTGTGACCAGTACACTACACACTTCTGTAGATGTCAGTAGAATGTTCTTGTCTGTAACTGCTGACCTTTCTGATGTTTCCATAGCAGCAAACGTGATCCTTCGTTTAATTAGAAGATCTTAACTACTCTTGCTCTCCATCGTCCATTAATGTCGTTGCTTCTTCCTGCAAGTACTCAACTACTTGGAGAGAAATTTGACCAGGGAACTGTATATCTGGTTGACGTGATCATAACAATGGCTGTTACATATAGTAGTGGTATTAGGCGCGTTAATGCATGGATCCACGTGCCACGATTTCTTCCTTGTTTGACACAATCAAACTTATTACTCTTAGTAATTATTACTAAGAGGTACTACATCAGATGAGGTACCTTAATTAGCTTCTTTGTTTATTAAAGCAAAAAATGTGTCGCTTTCGCATCTCAAAAGGGAACTTTGATTATAATATATCAGAGATTTGAATATGGCTGACCATGTCCGAAAAGTTCATCCAGAATAATTTAGGGGGCAGCCAAAGACATTTTCTATCCATTGACCGGTTCCACTTGACTATGTCCGTTGCTCACGAGTTTGCACTGCTCGCCACGCCTATATAAACACATACATCCCCTGCATATTCGAACCATCACTCACCCAACAAACACAACAGGAATACACAAGAGAAAAGAAAACCCAAAGGAGCTGAAATCAAATGGCATCCTCCCCTTCTTTCCTTCTCCTCGCTGCTCTTCTTGCCTTGGTCTCATGGCAGGCCGTTGCCTCCGACCCTGGCCCTCTCCAGGACTTTTGTGTCGCCGACATGCATTCACCAGGTACTGCTTATTTCATGCTTTCCTGTCCCGCTATCACCAAATGCATATGTTGAAATAAATTTCTAAAAATTATATGCATGTTGAAACGGCTTTCTAGTAATACCTAAGCTTACCCTCTACATCTCTTCTATGCACCCAGTACGTGTGAATGGATTTGTTTGCAAGAACCCGATGGAGGTCAACGCTGATGACTTCTTCAAGGCAGCCGCCCTCGACAAGCCTAGGGTGACCAACAAGGTTGGATCCAACGTCACCTTGATCAATGTCATGCAGATTGCTGGACTGAACACCCTCGGCATCTCAATCGCACGCATTGACTATGCTCCCTTGGGTCAGAACCCACCACATACGCACCCCCGCGCCACTGAGATCCTCACGGTGCTCGAGGGGACACTGTACGTTGGCTTTGTCACATCCAACCTGCCCGCCCCAGCCAAAAACAAGTTCTTCTCGAAAGTGCTCAACAAAGGTGATGTGTTTGTCTTCCCCGTGGGGCTCATCCACTTCCAATTCAACCCCAACCCCCACCAGCCCGCCGTTGCAATTGCCGCGCTCAGCAGCCAGAACCCAGGGGCTATCACAATTGCCAATGCGGTGTTTGGGTCAGACCCACCAATATCCGATGATGTTCTTGCCAAGGCGTTTCAGGTGGAAAAGAATACAATAGACTGGCTCCAGGCTCAGTTCTGGGAGAACAACCACAACTAAGTGAAACGTTGGCTGCTTACACGGAAGACCAGTGCACAAATTAAGGACATGCTTGAGTTTCTAGAAATGCATCCTAATCTATAAAATAAATGGAGCATATGCCATTCCATTGTGTGTCTGTAATGAGTGAATGTATTTCTACCTTATGAATAATTGACAATATTCTATTTATCACAATGATATGATCTCATATGTTTTTTTGGTTCTAATGTGTCATATTTCTCATAAATATTTTGGGTTCTTGTCCCCTTGTTCCGAAATAATAGATGATTAGGTTAGAAAGAGAAACAATACACGATTATCTGGTAATCTAGTATATGTTTGATGCTAGGGTTCAACACCTAGGATTATCTTGCAATACATGCGAAGTATGTGATGGTTGGAACCTGATTGTGCTTAGAATTAAAACTGAAAGTTTAATGTGCAAAAGTTGCGTCCTGGAGTCGTTGTTCCGCTCTCTCACTTTCTGGTGCATGCAATAGGAAATTTACGGTTCCCGCATGTAATATTTTAGGTTCCTTTTGGTTCAAAACTCTTGTATGTTCGATTGGCGGTTGCTTTATTGGAAATTTGATGAGGTGTCTCCTTTTATCAAAATACTTATGAGCATTATTTTTGTTTTTCTTAAGTTGAGAATTAAAAGTATGATTTTTACTAAGTTTTAGAAACTGGGCACACCGGTGACCAGGTTCCAAACATTAGCTCCAATATACATATAGAAAACATGCATAAATATACGAAACAAATGATTAGTACCTAAACCGCCCAAAAATGAATATTGTTTGAGTTGTTTCTTTGTAACAAGCCTGTCATAGAAGTATTTTATCACAAAACGGACTTCGGCCGCTTGGCTGAACGATACATGGAAATCATCATTCAAGATGATCAAAGAAAGCATGGCAAACCAAGCCAAACACGCTAACAAGCACCGGAAGTGCCCAATTAGACGCCTCCGGCATGCCGTAGAGAGGATGCACAAGAGAGGGTGGACCGCCTGAAGACTCAACCAGGACCGACGACGACATTCAACCACACGCCACCTGGAAGAAAACACTTGACTTTATCACACCGACACCACATAACTTCTGTTAGTGAGGACCTTCTGCCTAAACCAAGGAGCATTGACCGTACCAGAGCGGGCAAACATGATGAAAGGAGGATATTGTTGCATGTACAAGATAGGTGCAAGCATTACGTCTAGTCACCAGATTTGAGGTAGGTTCGATTGGATCACCATACCATTCCGAATACGCCACCTTGACTGAAAGACAACTACACTCATCGATGACGAACCGAAGATCGTCATGAAGCAATGCACCATCACCACTGCGTCCATTGGGTAGATAAGGGTTTTCATGCTGAGCTAGGAGGGCGGGAGAACAATGAAGACGACCCCAAGAGGGACGTGACTACCAAGACATCGCCTCCACCAGTGTTGAGGCGCTGAACTTTCACTTGGACCGCCCCGCACACTTCCAGGCGTCCAGCCTGCCATCCAGGACCATCGCCTCAACGTACGACACCCCAAACCCATGCCCCGCCACCAAGCTGTTGGTACAATGTCACCGGAGAAAGATATCAAACCCTAGTGAGGCTCGAGCTGACCCAAGTCCACGGCCATGACCAGATCCGGTCGGGCCTAAGACAAACCCAACTGACCATTCTTGGTGGGGGCAGGGAGTACCTCATCTGTGGTCGAACCTCACCCATGAGAGGCTACGGGCAACCACATCCCGTCTGACCGCAATCACCCCTCACAGGTCAACGACCACGATGCTGCCTTATCTGGGAGCAAGGTTGTCAGAATCGCGATTCTGTCATACGGTTCTACGACTTTACGATCCAAACTAACCCCTATGATTCTACGATTTTAGTTCATAGAATCTACGTTTCTACGATCCTGATAGTGAAGATTCTACGATTTACGATCCTACCATCGGAGCTCCAATCCGATTCAAAATCACGATTCTGACAACCTTGTCTGGGAGAGCACCGGCTCTAGGCAGAGTTCCATGATCCACGCACGAACCAAGTGAAACATGACCCCACTAGACACGCCATGAAATCTCAGGTCAGCGGCCCACCTCCGGAGGCAGGGAATAGCAATGGCGGTGGTCTGAGGTGCTAGGGTTAGCCCAAAGAGACCAGGGGGTGGAACGGAGAGAAGGGACATCCCAGTGCCGCCTACCATCGCTCGGGTCTTTGCTCTATGTGGTGCCGATCGATGGCTACCAGGGAGTGGGAGAGTGTGTAGGTCTAGGGCCGGTGGCGGAGATAGGCTCTCATGGCTACCCGTAAATGTATTTCTACCTTCTGAATAATTGAAAATATCATTTTTATCTCACTGATATGATCTCATATGCTTTTTTGGTTCTAATGTTTTGTATTTCTCATAAATATCAATATTTTGGGGTTCCTTTCCCCTTGTTCCGCAACAAGAGATGATTAGGTTAAAAAAGGAAGCAATACACGATTATCTGGTAATCCAATATATGTTTGATGCTAGGGTTGAACACCTAGGATTATCTTGCAATACATGCGAAGCATGCGATGGTTGGAGCCCGATTGTGCCCAGGATTTAAATGTGAAAGTTGAATGTGCAAAAGTTGTTTCCTGGAGTTGTTGTTCTACTCTCTCGCTCTCTTGTAAGTTCGGCTGTGGTTGCTTTGATGGAAATCCCATGAGGTGTCTCGTTTTATCGAAATACTTATGTGCATTTTTTTCTTAAGTTGCGTACTAAAAATACGATTTTTACTAAGTTTTAGAAACAGGGCACACCGGTGACCATATTCCAAAAATTAGCTCCCAGCATACATATAGAAAACATGCATAAATATACAAAAGAAAAGATTATTATCTAAACCCCTAAAAAAGAATATTATTTGAGTTGTTTCTTTGTAACAAGTCTTTCATAGAAGCATTTTATAAAAAAACGGACTTCAGCCGCTTGGCTGAACGATATATGGTGTTGAGGAAATCGTCATACAAGATGATCAAAGAAAGCATGGCAAACCAAGGCAAACACGCTAACAAGCACCGGAAGTGACCAATTAGACGTCTCGAGCATGCCGCCGAGAGGAAGCAAAGGAGAGGCTAGACCACCTTTAGCAACTATACAACATACAACCAGATTCTGAAACTTGTCTGATGTTACAAACTTGCCGTTCATGCTTAGTTCTGAAGTGCTGCTTAAATGAGCGATTTCTGATGCTTTGTATTTGCTCTATTTCTACAGGTTAATGACAATGATCTCTCGAAAGAACTTTACAAAAAATACAGCAGTGTAAGCACTTTCCTTTGTATCGAAAACCTTGCTATTTTGCACCATATTTCTGAAACATCCATACTTATTAGGTACGTAGGCGCAAAGTTCGTGTGTGGCAGATGATCTGTGTTTTGTCACACTCAACCAGGACCGACGACGACATTCAACCACATGAAACCTTGAAGAAAACACTGGACTTCGTCACATCGACACCACCCAACTGCCGTTAGAGAGGATCCTCTGCCAAAACCAAGGAACGTTGAACCTACCAGTGAGCAGAGATGATGAAAGGAGGATATTGCTGCATGTACAAGATAGGTGCAAGCAATACGGTGAGTCACTAGATTTGAGGTTGGTTCGATTGGATCGCCATACCATTCGGAACACACCACTGCGACTGAAAGGTGACTACACTCACCGATGACGGACCCAAGAGAGTCATGATGCATTGCCACGACCACCGCATCCGTTGGGGGGCGGGGGGGGGGGCAAGGGTTTTCATGCTGACCTAGGAGGGTCGGAGAACAATGGCGACGACCCCAAGAGGTGGGTGACTACCAAGACATCGCCTCCAACAGCGTTGAGGCGCCGAACTTTTGCTTGGACCGCCCCGCACCCTTGCCAGACGTCCAGCCTGCCATCCAGGGCCATCGCCTCAACGTTCAACACCCCAAACCCATGCCCCGCCACCAAGCTCTTGGTATGAAGTCACTGGAGAAAGACATCAAACCATAGTGAGGCTCGAGCTGGCCCAAGTCCATGACCATGAACAGATCCGGTCGGGCCTAAGACCACCAACAAACCCACCTGACCATTCCGGGTAGGGGCATGGAGTACCTCACATGCGGTGGAACCTCACCCATCAAAGGCTATGGGCAACCACACCCCGTCTGACTTCAATCACCCCTATAGGACAACGATCACGATGCTTCCTGATCTGGGAGAGCACCGGCTCTAGGCAGAGTTCCCTGATCCACGCACGAACCAAGTGAACCATAAAACAACTAAACATGCCACGAAATCTCAGGTTAGCGGCCCACATCCGGAGGCAGGGGGATAGCAGTGGTGGTGTTGTGAGGTGCTAGGGTTAGCCCACAGAGACCAGGGGGTGGAGCGGAGAGAAGGGACATCCCACTGCCACCTACCATAGCTCGAGGCTTTGCTCTATGTGGTGTCGATCGATGGCTACCAGGGAGGTGGAGAGTGTGTAGGTCTAGGGCGGGTGGCGTAGATAGGCACTCATGTCGTCCACCAGGATGATGTTGGGGCCTGTCTTCTTCTTTCTGGATGCATTTTATTTGTTCGAGGGAAACATCTTTTCTGTATCAAAATGACACACCCACACACCTCCAAGAAATTAATCAGTTTATGAGTGGCCACCCAGCCCAGTCGTTGGGTGTGCTGTTTACTCTAACAAAAGAGGCATGCGAGGTGTGTCTTGAGCCTACTCAAGAAAGGACGACTAGATTGTCAGATTTTTCCATTGAAATGATCATGATAAACCTCTTAGCAAGAGGACGTTAACTACTCTTACTAAGATCACATGAATTGTTTCTGCTCCCTATCATCATTGTTATGCGTGCGTGGATTAATGTAATTAACCATTTTGAGAAAATTTTGACCAAGTAAATATCTTATTGATGTGATGATAACAGGGGCTGCTACATATAATAGTTGTGTATTAGTTGCATTCATGCATGGAATGACGCACCTTGATTTCTTCCTCATTGACACAATGCGTTAACTACAACGTCATCTTCCAACCTAATATTTTGTATATCACTAGGTGACTCATATTGCAAAGTTTCACTATTTATTTTTCCCTTGGTTTTGTACGACGGTAAGATATTCCATTATATCTCTAACCATGTTTTTTAATCATATGTATGTTAAGCTGCTAACACACATATATCAATGTATAATTATATGTATGATATTTTTATCCCATGCCATATCTTGTGCACAGTATTGTTCGTGACAAATCCGGTGACAAATATATAGTTTGCTTATGTTAGTGGCCACAGCTTGAAAAGCTTGATGGCTCGCATTCTGTAGCAACTGAAAAGAAACGAGGGAGTAGATAAAGCTAAGCAGGTGACTTTGTCTAGGTGGAAAACGATTGCCTTACATCACTTGGCTTTTATTAGCTGCTCTTTGACCTCGTGCGGACCAGTTCTCACCATGACCAAGTATAATAAACTATGGTGATGGGTGGTGAATTTTTCATGGAACCAGCCCTGCATGCATTGTGCCGACTTGGGTGAGATGGATAAACAATCATAATTACTACTCAGCCGTACATCAGATGATGCAGTAATGCTTAGGCATATTAACAGGTAACTTGAGGAGTTTATGCAAAAATTTAATCAGAAGCGAATAGATGACCATATGATTATATGGTAATGTGCTCGAAGGTTGCAATGTACAAGTTGAATGTGCAAAAGTTGCTTCCTGGAGTCGTTCTTGTGGTCTGTCTTTCCAGTGCATGAAAGATGTAGTTTACGTTTCCTTTGCTACGAAACTTGCAGTTTTTGTTGCCGTTAGTTCTATTTTTTCTGAATGTTTTTTCTCCAATACGCACGAGAGTGCGTATTATGCATTAAAGAAGGAACGGGTTAAAGAGCCCCTCCACGTTGGTGTTACATGATTAAATTACATGGACCCAACTCCACTATGTGAGGCGATGGTTGGCTAACTACTCGCGTCTGCCAGTGTTGTGAGCGCTCCTAGTAAGGAGGCTAAGGCCCTGTTTGGTTCGGCTGTGGATTTCTAAAAGCAGCTGTGAAAAATCTGCTGTGGAAAATCTGATGTGAAAAAGATGTAGGTCATTTGGCAAACCAGCTGATACAGCTTTTTTCAGATTTTGGCCCACAGCGGAATCAGATTTTGAAAAGCACCTCCTTGGCTGCTTCCGCTTTTGGTTTAGATTTTGGCAGCGGATTTCTGAAATCGGATTCTGCTGGGTTCGCCCTTTGGTTCAGATTCTGCTGCGCGGCAGCGGAATCCGTCGATAAAAGCTGAACCAAACAGGGCCTAAGTCCCCTTTGATGAGTCTTGCTTCCTTCCAGGCCCATCCTTCATCGTCTATCCTACCGATTACATGGTCTACCGATGGTGTTATCCCATCGAATACAATTGCATCGCGGTGTTTCTATACCTCCCACATTACTAGGATTAGAATAGCTCGGACATCCTTGCCGCCACGTCCGGTGCCCGTCTTTCTTTGGCACCACTCCTGCAGTCCATCCGTCATCGAGGGGATCCACTCCTGCTTGCCCAAGATCTGGCAGACAGCCATCCATACCTGCCGGGTAAACACACAACCAAGGAGTAGGTGGTTGATTGTTTCTTCCTCCTAGTCGCAGAAGGGGCATGCATCCTGATGGTCCAAGCCTCGGCGAGCCAGGCGATTCGACGTCCAACACCTGTTCTGTAGTGCTAGCCAGGCGAAGAAGCGACACCGCATGGGGGCCCTGGATTTCCACGTAAACACTGTAGTTGGTGCCACTTCTCGGCTCCAGAACTTGGCCGCGTAAGTAGATCTGGTCGAGAAGCAACCATTCGTCTCCCAGGCCCAGGAGATTGAGTCTTGTAGTTCATCCTGCATCGTTTCTCCGGCGATGGCAGTCCATAGGGCTAGATATTCTTGTAGTAGGTCCGGTGTGAGCTCGGGGCCAATGTCGCACGCGCAACTCCCCTTGTGGAGTGCCTGGTGAATAGTCCGTGCATTACGTATCTTCTTGCGCACTTTACCATATAGGTTCGGGGCAATCTCCTGGACTCTTTACCCTTGTAGCCATTTGTCCTCCCAGAAAAAGGTGTCCTTTCCATTTCCCACTTTAGTGACTATGGCAGCTTGATAGAGTTGGGGCGACTCCTTCGGCACCCTGATGTTGAACTCGGCCCATGGTCTAGTGCGATCGGATTGCTGCAGCCATGCCCACTTCGTTTGCATGGCTATGTTGAGCCAGCCGAGGTTTGGGATGCCGAGACCTCCTGCCCATATCGACGTGCACACCGAGTCCCAAGCCACGGAGCATTGGCCACCATTTGCCTTGTCCTTGGCGCTCCAAAGGAAACCGCGTCATATTTTGTTCATCCCGGAAATCATCTTCTGGGGAATGTCGAGTGCTAGCATAGCGTGCAGTGGAATGGCACATAGCACCGATTTGATGAGAAGGAGACGTCCACTCTTTGGCATGGTTGCAGCCTTCCACTTCGGCAGGGCAGCCACTAGCTGGTCCACCAACCCCGACAGTTGAGTAGCCGATTGTTTCCGAATGGTGAGAGGTAGTCCAAGGTATTTGCAAGGAAAGGAGCCGGCCAGGCAGCTGATGATGGTGAGGGCTCTGTCCCAAGTATTAGTTGGGCATCTGATCAGGTAAGCCGCACTCTTGTGCATGTTCACATGCAGTCCCGAAGCTTCGCCAAAGATTTGCAGTATTGAAGCGCATGCTTGAATGTCTTGGTCCTTTGGTTTGATAAATATCATGACGTCATCCGCAAACATGGATAGCCGGTGCTCCAATCATCTCGGCGCTAATGGGGCCATGATTCCTCTCAAGGTAGCAAGCTCAGACATCCACTGTAGTGGTTCCATAATCAGAATGAAAAGCATCGGCGATAGAGGAGCTCCCTGTCCCAGTCCTTTGCAGTTGTAGATTGGCCGGCACGGAGTACCATTGATCATAATCCTAGTGGAAGAGATAGATAGCAGCCCACATGTCCATGCGATCCACTTTGGTCCAAAACCCATTGTTTGCATTACTTCAATGAGGAAAGGCCAGTGTACGGAGTTGAAAGCCTTGGAGATATCAGTTTGAGCATTATTGCTGGCTGCTTTAGGGCGTGGAAGCACCGTGCTTTGCATTGCACGAGTATGAAGTTGTCGTGGATAGATCTCCCCTTGACGAAGTCACTTTGGTGTGTGCCAACTAGGGACGGCAAGTTAGGTGCGAGCCTATTGGCCAAGGCCTTGTTGAAGATTTTTATCGCTCCATGCACCAGGCTCACAGGCCTGAAATCCCGGATATCCACCGCTTCGCTCTTCTTGGGCAGGAGTGTTACTATAGCTTTGTTGATTGCGGGTAATCCTCTCATGTCCTCATTATATAGGTGTTTGAAGGCGTTCATGAGATCTCCTTTGATAATGTGCCAACAAGTAACGAAGAAGCGGCCAGCGAATCCATCTGGCCCCGGCGCTTTGTCCGGCGGCATGCCTTTGACAACCTTTTCTATTTCCTCCTCCATGAATGGCTCCTCCAGGTGGCTTAGGTCAAGTGACGGAAGGTGGAGCCTATTGAGCTCCAGCGAGTGTGCCCTGGTTTGCATCTCCCCGAGCATTTGGGTGAAATGGTTGTCCACCTCATTCACGATCTCCTCCTGACTAGTAGCAATGGTGTCTCCCCTTCGTATAGTTGTGATGAAGTTCCTCCTTTGCCGATGGCGCGCGTGCTGGAAGAAGAAGGAGGTACTTCACGCAGCCCAAGTATTCTGGAGCGTTGCTGTGCAATCATTCTCTCCAGAGAGCAAAGGCCCATGAGCTTCTTCTTGAGGGCTTTTCACAAACTGCACTTGGAAGGTGATAGTGCTCGTATGTCCATTGCTTTTTCTAGCCTTAAGATAACCTCCATGGCGATGGCGATTTGTAGCTTCACATTGCCGATCCGCCGGTCGCTCCATTGTTTGAGTTTCTTCGCTGTTGCGCATAGTTTCTTGTCTAGTACAACGAAAGGGTTGCCTCCCTGGGGAACCGAGGCCCACGCTGCAGCCACTGTCTCCGAGAACTTGTCAAGCTTTGGAAACAAAGCTTCAAACTTGAAGCGCCGTCCCATGCAAAGGTCAGCCATAGCATCCAGCAGCAGGGGGCAGTGGTCCGAGATCGAGGACCCTAGGGCCGTGAGCTGGCACGACGGGTAAAGATCTTCCCGGCAAGCGGAGCTGAAGACGTGGTCGATTTTTTCAAGTGTTGCCTCTGCTCGTTTGTTTGACCACGTAACCGTCGGCCGTTGAGGTATAGCTCCTTGAGGTCGAGCACGTTTAGTTTTGCCCCGAATCGCGCCATCATCCACCGATTGATAAGGCTGTGTTACTTTTATCTTCCTCATTGACTAGCAGGTTGAAATCGTCGGGGGTCACTCATGATCCGGCGTGAAGGTCTCTGATTTCCACAAGCTCTTGCAGGAAATCCACTTTCTGTTGGTCTAGCTGAGGCCCGTAGACTCCGGTGATCCACCATTCCCTCCCTTCGACTGGTTTGACAAGAGCGGTCAGGGAATTGTATGTGTAGTGGGGGCGCGACAAGGAAACCGTGGCCTCACCCCAGGCTAGAAGAATCCCTCCCCGTGTTTCCACCGAGGGCAAGAAGTTGAAAGTCTCGAATTTATTGCCAAGGCATTGCATCACCACACCCACTCTTACATTTTCCATTTTCGTTTTCTAGAGGCAAACTATGCTAGGGTTGGCTTCGCTCACCACTTGGAGCATGGCAGTTCTACGTGCTGGTGTGTTGAGGCTCCGCACGTTCCGCACTAGGACTTTTAGTGGCACATGATTCAAGTGATGGGCCTACAGCGCGATCCACGGCGATCGGGCCTAGTTTCGGTCGGCCACCACCATGTCTTGATCCATCAGTGGGAGTGCGGAGGTGTCCCAGCCAAAAAGTGCAAGAATGGCCTGGATGTGCCCTCCTGCAAGGGGGCGCTCGAACAACTTGGCGTAGGCTTGTAGCGCTGAGTCACTAATGATCTCTCCCTCATTGGCGATGCAGAGTTTGCGGATAAGGAACGCTTGTTGTTTGGTTGCCGCGGAGCCACGTCCGACACCCTTGGCAAGTCTAACACTCCTTCTGGGGTACGATATTGGCGTTAACTGCCTTCGTGGCCTTCATTTGGTCTGGGCTGCTGCTCTGCTTGGAGGTCTGTCGAGAAGGGGGAGATCGCTTTCCCGAGCTCTCCACAAAGTACGTCCACGGGATTCCCCTGCCGTTCCTGCATGCATGGACAGCATGGCGATCCGCCATCCGAGAGGGGCAGGTGGCTTGTTCTGCGTGGCCCGAGAGACTCACACATATGGTGTTGCCCAGTTGCATGAGAGCACATGCGGTGGGGGCCATCGGTGTATCCGCATCACTAGCAGTTAAGCTTCCTATGTTTTCATTCCACTGTTCATCATCGCAAGCCGTGCCCTCCTCCATCTCTTGTCGTGCTCCGGAGGAAGCACGTGATCGCTTTGGTCGTCCGCCCTTCCTGGTAGCTCACAGTTCGCACAATTTAGGGGGAGCACGAGGGACCCCACATAAATAGGATCAACTCGGACGTCCCTGTGCTCACATGCGCCATCCAGTGGTGGCCCAACTGCGTCGCGACTTGCGGTCCGGCCCGTCTGCCTCATAACTTGCTTCCATGCACTTTTTGACAACCTCTCCTTCCACTTGCCCAACAAAACAGAATGAGGGGATGTGGGCAGTTGGCATGTTTTGCCCATAGCGCAGGAACCGTGGGAGGAAACAATCATATCCATTGCGGGGGGACCAACCCTGCTACTTGCAACGGGCAGGGCTAGCTGGCCGGTCAAAAGCCGGTCCTATGGTCCATAAGCCTGCTTGCCATCGCTCATCCCTGACAACAGCCCTGCAGCGGGACGTCAGCGCCCGCTGGATGTCGACATGCTGACCATGGTGGCCAGTTTGAATTTCCGGCTGCGCCGCCGGCGACGCCAAAGCCATTGAGGACGCTGGGGAGCCACCACCGGTGTCACCGCCGTCCGCATGTTGGCGCCCAGGGCCAGGTGCCCCTCCCGAGGCCGGCCGGCCCTGAAGATGACGCCCGTCGCCCTTCGAAGGCGGTGAAGGAGGTGGCGGGGGCGGTTGCTGCGTCATGGCAATGGGGGAATCCACCCGGACCGGCGGAGCCATGCGCCGGATATCGACAGGGTACCACGGAGCTTTAGGCGTGCCCAAGAGACGAGCAGAAGATTGCGCCGCCGGCTGCTCAGGGATAAAGAGGGCATGGCAGTGAGGGATGCCCTCCGGGTCGCGTGTCTTGAGCCAAACACGGAAAGAGCTCATGTCATGGTGCCGCTCCGTGCGCTCCACCACCTTGACCACGAAGCCGCACCCACGCGGAACCACCTCGGCCGTACGTCGTGTCCATGGATGTGTAGGGACGCCGACGAGCTCTAGCGGGACGAGGAAAGGTAGCACGACGCCGTTTGCTTGGGCTTGGCGCATCCACGGCCAAATGGCCAGAGAGAAGCCTCGGACGGGGGCAGAGCTGCGATCCACCATGAGCTGGCGAATGAAAGGATGCTAGCAGATGACAAGGAAATCTTCCGGGAAGAACGACTTGATAGACATATCATTTGGCCCAGTGCTGAACTCGGCATAGAGCGCCTCGGCCGCCGCGGCCAGGTCCACGGGAGGCCTAGTTCTAGTGATGGTGACCACAACGGCACGACCAAGGTCCTGCTCCATGCGACACAAATCATCTGCCGGCTCCAGAAAGCAGCAACCCATCTCAGCTCCAGATTCCACCGCGACCTCAGTAGACGGCATGACCGCCGAGCCGGCAAACGGGACGGTGAAGCCGGTGCCAGCCACGCTCATGACCAACGACCCCTGGGAGTCCTGGCTCCAGAAGGGCACGATGCGGATCGCCCCCGCAGGAGGGGGGCCCGGAGGCGGTGGGGGAAGGGGCGCTCTAGGACGCGGCCCACCCGTCGGAGGCAACGAGATGGAAGGCGGTGGCGTAGGAGTCCAAGGCCGCACCATCCGGAGGGCACCCGGTGGCGGCGGGCCCGGCGGGGGCGGGGGAAGGATGGCGAGCGTAGATGGTGCTACGCGCGAGTCCCTCGTACCTACACAAAACAAATAACTCCTCGCAATGAACGCGATAAGAGGTTGCCAATCCCTTCACGGTCACTTACGAGAGTGAGATCTGATAGAAATGATAGGATAATATTTTTGGTATTTTTATGATAAAGATGCAAAGTAAAATAAAAGCAAAGTAAAAAGCAAAGGAAATAACGAAGTGTTGGAAGATTAATATGATGAAGATAGACCCAGGGGCCATAGGTTTCACTAGTGGCTTCTCTCAAGAGCATAAGTATTTTACGGTGGGTGAACGAATTACTGTTGAGCAATTGACATAATTGAGCATAGTTATGAGAATATCTAGGTATGATCATGTATATAGGCATCACGTCCGAGACAAGTAGACCGACTCCTGCCTGCATCTACTACTATTACTCCACTCATCGACCGCTATCCAGCATGCATGTAGAGTATTAACTTCATGAAAACAGAGTAAAGCCTTAAGCAAGATGACATGATGTAGAGGGATAAATTCATGCAATATGATAAAACCCCCATCTTGTTATCCTCGATGGCAACAATACAATACGTGCCTTGCTGCCCCTACTGTCACTGGGAAAGGACACCACAAGATTGAACTCAAAGCTAAACACTTCTCCCATTGCAAGAAAGATCAATCTAGTAGGCCAAACCAAACTGATAATTCGAAGAGACTTGCAAAGATAACCAATCATACATAAAAGAACTCAGAGAAGATTCAATATTGTTCATAGATAATCTTGATCATAAACCCACAATTCATGGGTCTCAACAAACACACCGCAAAAATAAGATTACATCGAATAGATCTCCACGAGAGAGGGGGAGAACATTGTATTGAGATCCAAAAAGAGAGAAGAAGCCATCTAGCTAATAACTATGGACCCGAAGGTCTGAGGTAAACTACTCACACTTCATCGGAGAGGCTATGGTTTGATGTAGAAGCCCTCCGTGATGGATGACCCCTCCGGCGGAGCTCCAGAACAGGCCCCAAGATGGGATCTCGTGGGTACAGAAGGTTGCGGTGGCGGAATTAGGTTTTTGGCTCCGTATCTTATCGTTTGGGGGTACGTAGGTATATATAGGAGGAAGGAGTACGTCGGTGGAGCAACAGGGGGCCCACGAGGGTGGAGGGCGCGCCCTGGGGGTGGGCGCCCCCTTACCTCGTGGCCTCCTCCTTTGTTTCTTGACGTAGGGTCCAAGTCTCCTGGATCATAATCTTCCTAAAAATCACGTTCCCGAAGGTTTTATTCAGTTTGGACTCCGTTTGATATTCCTTTTCTGCGAAACTTTGAAATAGGCAAAAAACAGCAATTCTGGGCTGGGCCTCCGGTTAATAGCTTAGTCCCAAAAATAATATAAAAGTGAATAATAAAGCCCAATAATGTCCAGAACAGTAGATAATATGCATGGAGCAATAAAAAAATCCTTCTTGCTACCTCTTGAGCACTGCGTTGGTTTTCCCTTGAAGAGGAAAGGGTGATGCAGCAAAGTAGCGTAAGTATTTCCCTCAATTTTTGAGAACCAAGGTATCAATCCAGTAGGAGGCTACGCGCGAGTCCCTCGTACCTACACAAAACAAATAACTCCTCGCAACCAACGCGATAAGGGGTTGTCAATCCCTTCACGGTCACTTACGAGAGTGAGATCTGATAGAAATGATAGGATAGTATTTTTGGTATTTTTATGAGAAAGATGCAAAGTAAAAAGCAAAGGTAATAACTAAGTGTTGGAAGATTAATATGATGAAGATAGACCCGGGGGCCATAGATTTTACTAGTGGCTTCTCTCAAGAGCATACGTATTTTACGGTGGGTGAACGAATTACTGTTGAGCAATTGACAGAATTGAGCATAGTTATGAGAATATCTAGGTAGGATCATGTATATAGGCATCACGTCCGAGACAAGTAGACCGACTCCTGCCTGCATCTACTACTATTACTCCACTCATCGACGGCTATCCAGCATGCATCTAGAGTATTAAGTTCATGAAAACAGAGTAACGCCTTAAGCAAGATGACATGATGTAGAGGGATAAATTCATGTAATATGATAAAAAACCCCATCTTGTTATCCTCAATGGCAACAATACAATATGTGCCTTGCTGCCCCTAATGTCCCTGGGAAAGGACACCGCAAGATTGAACCCAAAGCTAAGCACTTCTCCCATTGCAAGAAAGATCAATCTAGTAGGCCAAACCAAACTGATAATTCGAAGAGACTTGCAAAGATAACCAATCATACATAAAATAACTCAGAGAAGATTCAAATATTCTTCATAGATAATCTTGATTATAAACCCACAATTCATCGGTCTCAACAAACACACCACAAAAAGAAGATTACATCGAATAGATCTCCACGAGAGAGGGGGAGAACATTGTATTGAGATCCAAAAAGAGAGAAGAAGCCATCTAGCTAATAACTATGGACCTGAAGGTCTGAGGTAAACTACTCACACTTCATCGGAGAGGCTATGGTGTTGATGTAGAAGCCCTCCGTGATGGATGCCCCCTCCGGCGGAGCTCCGGAACAGATCCAAGACGGGATCTCGTGGGTACAGAAGGTTGCGGCGGCGGAATTAGGTTTTTGCCTCCGTATCTGATCGTTTGGGGGTACATAGGTATATATAGGAGGAAGGAGTACGTTGGTGGAGCAACAGGGGCCCCACGAGGGTGGAGGGCGCGCCGGGGGGGGGGGGGGCCCTACCTCATGGCCTCCTCCTTTGTTTCTTGACGTAGGGTTCAAGTCTCCTGGATCATAATCTTCCTAAAAATCACGTTCCCGAAGGTTTCATTCCGTTTGGACTCCGTTTGATATTCCTTTTCTTGACGCAGAGCGTCTCGTTGGTGTAGTCACGGGAGATGTTCCTGTCGTCTCCACAGTTGTAGCAACACCCATGGCCGGGATGCGGGTCCGCGGCGGCCGCGCGGTGGGGAGGGTAGGTGAAAGCCGCCGACACGTCGCAGGGGGAGGAGTGGGCGAGTTGGGGCTGCGGGGGCGGCGGTTGGTCTTTGTCTTCCACCCCTGCCCCACTTGGCCCTGCGGCGGGGGGTGGGAGCAGCCGCCGGCCTCACCCTGCAGGATGGGCTCGAACACCATGCCGAGCACATCCGGGACGACGATGGTGGAGCGGATGGCCGGCGGGGGGAGGGCGACCTCGACGACGAGGAGGAGGCGGAGAGGGAAACTATGGACGCCATGGACCAGAAGGGAGGCCCGGCGAACGCCCTGAGGTGGGCGTCGACACCGGAGTGGTGGCCGGCGCTTGCTGGTAGCCGGCGGTGCTCAGGGGAGAGGAGGGAGGCGCTCAGGCGCTGCTGTCTTCCACTACCTTTTTCCTGAATGTTTTGTTTGTTTTCCTTTTGGTTCAAAACTCTTGTAAGTTTGATTGATCATTCCCCAGCAAAACTATTGTACAAGTCTGAGTCCCAACAACAATTATTATTTGAGTTGTATCTTATAAGTTGTATCTTTGTAAGATGCTTGTGCTAGAAGAATTAAATCATCTGATGGAAACTTCTTTCTACACTAAAACTGCCAACACACACCTCCAAGAAATTAATATGTTTATGAGTGGCCGCCTGGCCTAGTCTAGTCATTTGATGCACCATTTACTCTAGCAAAAGAAGCAGGTGAGGTCTGGTGCCACGAACCTAGTCAGGAAGGCTAACCAGATTGTTAGATTTATACACTGAACAGGTCATGCGTGATAAAACTCTTTGCAGGAAGATGTTAACTAGTCTTGCTAAGATCATATGGAAACTTCCTGCTCTCCATCGTCATGGCATTTGTATGAGCTCTCCTTTTGGTTGGGCACTTCGCACATTAATCTCATCGCTTCTTCCTGCAAGTACTCTACCACTTCGAGAGATATCTGACCAAGTAAATATCCGACTGACATGATGATAACGTACAGGGGCTGCTACAAATCTGCTATCTACTCTGTCACTTTATGTTGCTGGATTACATGAAAAATCTATTGGCAAATATATAATATCATAGTTTGAAAAGGTCGATTGCACACATGATTCTGTATCAACTACTGAAAAGAACAGGGGTAATAGTCACTCTATATGTCTTTAGAAGTCATGCGCCCATGAATCAAGCCTACGCGTGAGTAGGTGACTTCATCTATGTCGGCATCGAGCTAGAAAACAATTGATTGCCTTACATGACTTGGCTTCTCAACTGCTCTTTGACTGGATTCGTGCGCACTGATTCCGACTATGACCAAGTATATGATATCTAATTAAACTAGTGCTGGATGTTTCTTGTCTTAAAAATCTTTTCCCTAATAGTGATGGGCGGTGAATTTTCCTGGAATCGACCCTGCATGCATTGTGGTGACTCAGGTGAGATGGAGAAACATTCATAATTACTACTCAGCCGTACACATCACCATAGAATAGCTTTATATGGCGGTATACGCTGCGTTTCTTTTGCGAAGGGAAAACGTGTCTTAAATGGGCGTATATGCAGTAGTTTAATTAGCAGCAAGAGACCAGTTCAATTGGTTGGTTGGTTGGTTTCACTTGACTAAGTCTATAATTGCTAACGATTTCAGGCTCTGCTCGCTGCACCTATATAAACTCATACATCCCTGCATGTTCAAACCATCACTCACGCCATAATCACAAACAGAAACGCAGGAGAGAGAAAAAGATCAGATGGCATCCTCCTCTTCCTTCCTTCTCCTCGCTGTTCTTCTTGCGTTGGTCTCATGGCAGGCCACTGCCTCCGATCCTAGCCCCCTCCAGGACTTTTGCGTCGCCGACATGAATTCACCAGGTACTATCCGGTTTCTCATCATGTTCTCACCAAATAAATATGTTGAAATGAATTTCTGAAAATTATATGCAAGTCGAAACAACTTTGTAAGACCTAAGCTTACATAATAAATCTCTTCTATGCACCAGTACGTGTCAACGGGTTTGTTTGCAAGAACCCAATGGAGGTCAACGCTGATGACTTCTTCAAGGCAGCCGCCCTCGACAAGCCTAGGGTGACCAACAAGGTTGGATCCAACGTCACTTTGATCAACGTCATGCAGATTGCTGGACTCAACACCCTCGGCATCTCAATCGCGCGCATCGACTATGCTCCCTTGGGTCAGAACCCACCACATACGCACCCTCGCGCCACTGAGATCCTCACGGTGCTCGAGGGGACACTGTACGTTGGCTTTGTCACATCAAACCAGCCCGCCCCAAACAGAAACAAGTTCCTCTCCAAAGTGCTCAACAAAGGTGATGTGTTCGTCTTCCCCGTGGGGCTCATCCACTTCCAATTCAACCCCAACCCCCACAAGCCCGCCGTTGCAATTGCCGCGCTCAGCAGCCAGAACCCAGGGGCTATCACAATTGCCAATGCGGTGTTTGGGTCGGACCCACAAATATCCGATGATGTTCTTGCCAAGGCGTTTCAGGTGGAAAAGAATACAATAGACTGGCTCCAGGCCCAGTTCTGGGAGAACAACCACAACTAAGTGAACTGCTGGCTGATTACACGGAGGATCAGTGCGCAAATTACGGAGATGTTTGAGTTTCTAGATATGCATCCTAATCTATAAAATAAATGGAGCATATGTCATTCCATTGTTGTGTTTGTAATGAGTGAATGTATTTCTACCTTCTGAATAATTGATAATATCATTTTTTTATCACACTGATATGATGTGGGATGCTCTTTTGGTTCTAATGTGTCGTATTTCTCATAAAAAATCAACATTTTGGGTCATTTTCCCCTTGTTCCGAAACAATAGAAGAGTAGGTTAAAAAAGGAAACAATACAGGATTATCTGGTAATCCAATATATGTTTGATGCTAGGGTTAAACACCTAGGATTATGTTGCAATACATGCGAAGTATGTGATGGTTGGATCCCGATTGTGCTTAGGATTTAAATGTGAAAGTTGAATCTGCGAAAGTATGCCTCCTGGAGTCGTTGTTCTGCTCGCTTACTTTCCGGTGCATGCAATAAGCAATTTACGGTTCCTGCATGTATAAATAAAGATTATTATCTAAGCCCGCCAAAAATGAATATTATTTGAGTTGTTTATTTGTAACAAGCCTGTCATAGAAGCATTTTATCACAAAACGGACTTCGGCCGCTTGGCTGAACGATATATGGTGTTGTGGAAATCATCGTACAAGATGATCAAAGAAAGCATGGCAAACCAGGCCAAACACGCTAACAAGCACCAGAAGTGCCCAATGAGATGCCTCTAGCATGCTGCCGAGAGGAAGCACATGAGAGGCTGGACCACCTGAAGACTCAACCAGGACCGACGACGACATTCATCCACATGCCACCTTGAAGAAAACACCGGACTTCGTCGCACCGACACCACAGAACTGCTGTTAGAGAGGACCCTCTGCCTAGACCAGTGAGCGTTGACTCTACCAGCGAGCAGAGATGATGAAAGGAGGACATTACTGCATGTACAAAATAGGTGCAAGCAATACAGTGAGTCACCAGATTTGAGGTTAGGCCGATTGGAGCGCCATACCATTCTGAACACACCACCGCGACTGAAAGACGACTACACTCACCGATGAAGAACCCAAGAGGGTCATGATGCATTGCACCGCCACCACCGCGTCCGCTGGGGGGGGGGGACAGGACAAGGGTTTTCACCCTGAGCTGGGAGGGCGGGAGAACAATGGCGACGTCCCCAAGAGGGACGTGACTACCGAGACATCGCCTCCACCAGCGTCGAGGCGCCGAACTGTCGCTTGGACCATCCCGCACTCTCACCAGATGTCCCGCCTGCCATCTAGGACCATCGCCTCAACGTACGACACCCCAAACCCACGCCCCACTACCAAGCTGTTGGTACGAGGTCGCCGGAGAAAGCCATCAAACCATAGTGAGGCTCGACCTGGCTAAGTCCATGACCATGATCAGACCCGGCCGGGCCTATGACCGCCAAAGAACACACCTGACCATTCCGTTTGGGGACAGAGAGTGCCTCACCTGCGGTGTAACCTCACCCATGAGAGGCTATGGGCAGCCACATCTCATCTGACCGCAATCACCCCTCACAGGACAACGACCACGATGCTGCCTGATCTGGGAGAGCACCGGCTCCAGGCTCAGCGCGACGACGGTGGAGGCGCAGTGGCGCGTGGCACGGAGACGCGGCGCGGCGGCGCACAGGACTGCGGGCTGCTGCAGCGGCAGCGAGTGGCGGCTCGTGGCGGAGGTGCGTGGTGGCATCGGGCGGACGGAACGACTATGACATTACCACAGAATTATGCGATATTTTAGAAAATGTTGTTTTTCCAAAATCACTAGCCCTTGCGTTTGCACGGGGGTTGATGACTAGTGTATGGGAACTGAAACAAACACCTCCAAGAAATTAATCAGTTTATGAGTACTGTTTACTCCAAAAAAGAAGCAGGTTGGTCTGATTCTTAGATTTATATATGCAATGAACTGGTCATGATTGAATCGTAGCAAGGAGGAAACTAACTACTCTTACTAAGATCATATGAAAAGTTCCTGCTCAGCTCCATCGTCATAGATCTCCTTTTTGGTTAGCTAGGAACGTCCGCTAAGCACTAACATCGTTGCTTTCTTCGTACAAGTACTCAACCACTGCGAGAGAAATTTGACCAAGTAAATATCTGGTTGATGGGGTTATCCTCCTCTGTCTAGAAAGAAAATTGATTGACGTGATGCAAGCAGGGGCTGCTACAAAATGGCAGGTGTATTATGTGGATTCATGCAGGGATCAACGCGCCTCGATTTCTTCCGCTTGTTGACACAGTCCTCTACCTACTGTGTCGTACGTGTTATGCTGCTGGATTTCATGACAAATAATCTATTGGCAAATCTACAATTTCATAGTTCTTTTTTCTTTTGAAAAGGTACAATTTCATAGTTTGAAAAGCTCGATTGCACGCATCATATAGCAATTTCTGGAAGGAACATGTGTAGTAGTCACTCCACGTCTTTAGAAGCCCAGGCATGAGTTGAGGACTTTGTGTCATCCTCCAGCTAGAAAACAATTGCCTTACATGACTTGGCTTTATTAATAAATATCTGTCTGCATCGTAATCATGTAGAGGCTGGGGTTTATCCTCCTTTTGAAAAAAAAAACATGACTTGGCTTTCCTCAACCGCTCTTTGACTGACCTCGTGCGCATCAGTTCCTTCCTACGATGAGTCCATGACCAAGTATATGATAATTCTCATTTTCCCAGGTTGTCGTCGGCTTGGTCCTTTGCGCCTCTTGGAGGACTCACAATCCACATAGCTGGGCCCCTAGTTTCAAACAGGCCGAATAGTCTTAGTTTTCTCTTTAGAGTTTAAATTCTTAAGGACTTAGAACATTTAGAGATCAATTTATTTTCCATGCATAATTTCTATTTTATGCAATTGTGTATAATACAAACCTGTCTTGAGTTTAAATTCCTAAGGATCAAAGAACATTTAGAGAGAATTTATTTTCCAGGAATAATTGCTATTTTACTGCAGTGCAAGGTCACTCAAATGACACACTTTTGTCTGTGCAGAGAAATAACCTACCTGCTTTCTGGCAGTACCTCGAGAAGTTTGCTATACTTATTTACTTAAAATTTCTCACACCGCTAGTGAGAGATCCTTTATGGCAATGCTTTTTGACCTGTGTGAGTGTGTGACCAGTACACTACACACTTCTGTAGATGTCAGTAGAATGTTCTTGTCTGTAACTGCTGACCTTTCTGATGTTTCCATAGCAGCAAACGTGATCCTTCGTTTAATTAGAAGATCTTAACTACTCTTGCTCTCCATCGTCCATTAATGTCGTTGCTTCTTCCTGCAAGTACTCAACTACTTGGAGAGAAATTTGACCAGGGAACTGTATATCTGGTTGACGTGATCATAACAATGGCTGTTACATATAGTAGTGGTATTAGGCGCGTTAATGCATGGATCCACGTGCCACGATTTCTTCCTTGTTTGACACAATCAAACTTATTACTCTTAGTAATTATTACTAAGAGGTACTACATCAGATGAGGTACCTTAATTAGCTTCTTTGTTTATTAAAGCAAAAAATGTGTCGCTTTCGCATCTCAAAAGGGAACTTTGATTATAATATATCAGAGATTTGAATATGGCTGACCATGTCCGAAAAGTTCATCCAGAATAATTTAGGGGGCAGCAAAAGACATTTTCTATCCATTGACCGGTTCCACTTGACTATGTCCGTTGCTCACGAGTTTGCACTGCTCGCCACGCCTATATAAACACATACATCCCCTGCATATTCGAACCATCACTCACCCAACAAACACAACAGGAATACACAAGAGAAAAGAAAACCCAAAGGAGCTGAAATCAAATGGCATCCTCCCCTTCTTTCCTTCTCCTCGCTGCTCTTCTTGCCTTGGTCTCATGGCAGGCCGTTGCCTCCGACCCTGGCCCTCTCCAGGACTTTTGTGTCGCCGACATGCATTCACCAGGTACTGCTTATTTCATGCTTTCCTGTCCCGCTATCACCAAATGCATATGTTGAAATAAATTTCTAAAAATTATATGCATGTTGAAACGGCTTTCTAGTAATACCTAAGCTTACCCTCTACATCTCTTCTATGCACCCAGTACGTGTGAATGGATTTGTTTGCAAGAACCCGATGGAGGTCAACGCTGATGACTTCTTCAAGGCAGCCGCCCTCGACAAGCCTAGGGTGACCAACAAGGTTGGATCCAACGTCACCTTGATCAATGTCATGCAGATTGCTGGACTGAACACCCTCGGCATCTCAATCGCACGCATTGACTATGCTCCCTTGGGTCAGAACCCACCACATACGCACCCCCGCGCCACTGAGATCCTCACGGTGCTCGAGGGGACACTGTACGTTGGCTTTGTCACATCCAACCTGCCCGCCCCAGCCAAAAACAAGTTCTTCTCGAAGGTGCTCAACAAAGGTGATGTGTTTGTCTTCCCCGTGGGGCTCATCCACTTCCAATTCAGCCCCAACCCCCACCAGCCCGCCGTTGCAATTGCCGCGCTCAGCAGCCAGAACCCAGGGGCTATCACAATTGCCAATGCGGTGTTTGGGTCAGACCCACCAATATCCGATGATGTTCTTGCCAAGGCGTTTCAGGTGGAAAAGAATACAATAGACTGGCTCCAGGCTCAGTTCTGGGAGAACAACCACAACTAAGTGAAACGTTGGCTGCTTACACGGAAGACCAGTGCACAAATTAAGGACATGCTTGAGTTTCTAGAAATGCATCCTAATCTATAAAATAAATGGAGCATATGCCATTCCATTGTGTGTCTGTAATGAGTGAATGTATTTCTACCTTATGAATAATTGACAATATTCTATTTATCACAATGATATGATCTCATATGTTTTTTTGGTTCTAATGTGTCATATTTCTCATAAATATTTTGGGTTCTTGTCCCCTTGTTCCGAAATAATAGATGATTAGGTTAGAAAGAGAAACAATACACGATTATCTGGTAATCTAGTATATGTTTGATGCTAGGGTTCAACACCTAGGATTATCTTGCAATACATGCGAAGTATGTGATGGTTGGAACCTGATTGTGCTTAGAATTAAAACTGAAAGTTTAATGTGCAAAAGTTGCGTCCTGGAGTCGTTGTTCTGCTCTCTCACTTTCTGGTGCATGCAATAGGAAATTTACGGTTCCCGCATGTAATATTTTAGGTTCCTTTTGGTTCAAAACTCTTGTATGTTCGATTGGCGGTTGCTTTATTGGAAATTTGATGAGGTGTCTCCTTTTATCAAAATACTTATGAGCATTATTTTTGTTTTTCTTAAGTTGAGAATTAAAAGTATGATTTTTACTAAGTTTTAGAAACTGGGCACACCGGTGACCAGGTTCCAAACATTAGCTCCAATATACATATAGAAAACATGCATAAATATACGAAACAAATGATTAGTACCTAAACCGCCCAAAAATGAATATTGTTTGAGTTGTTTCTTTGTAACAAGCCTATCATAGAAGTATTTTATCACAAAACGGACTTCGGCCGCTTGGCTGAACGATACATGGAAATCATCATTCAAGATGATCAAAGAAAGCATGGCAAACCAAGCCAAACACGCTAACAAGCACCGGAAGTGCCCAATTAGACGCCTCCGGCATGCCGTAGAGAGGATGCACAAGAGAGGGTGGACCGCCTGAAGACTCAACCAGGACCGACGACGACATTCAACCACACGCCACCTGGAAGAAAACACTTGACTTTATCACACCGACACCACATAACTTCTGTTAGTGAGGACCTTCTGCCTAAACCAAGGAGCATTGACCGTACCAGAGCGGGCAAACATGATGAAAGGAGGATATTGTTGCATGTACAAGATAGGTGCAAGCATTACGTCTAGTCACCAGATTTGAGGTAGGTTCGATTGGATCACCATACCATTCCGAATACGCCACCTTGACTGAAAGACAACTACACTCATCGATGACGAACCGAAGATCGTCATGAAGCAATGCACCATCACCACTGCGTCCATTGGGTAGATAAGGGTTTTCATGCTGAGCTAGGAGGGCGGGAGAACAATGAAGACGACCCCAAGAGGGACGTGACTACCAAGACATCGCCTCCACCAGTGTTGAGGCGCTGAACTTTCACTTGGACCGCCCCGCACACTTCCAGGCGTCCAGCCTGCCATCCAGGACCATCGCCTCAACGTACGACACCCCAAACCCATGCCCAGCCACCAAGCTGTTGGTACAATGTCACCGGAGAAAGATATCAAACCCTAGTGAGGCTCGAGCTGACCCAAGTCCACGGCCATGACCAGATCCGGTCGGGCCTAAGACAAACCCAACTGACCATTCTTGGTGGGGGCAGGGAGTACCTCATCTGTGGTCGAACCTCACCCATGAGAGGCTACGGGCAACCACATCCCGTCTGACCGCAATCACCCCTCACAGGTCAACGACCACGATGCTGCCTTATCTGGGAGCAAGGTTGTCAGAATCGCGATTCTGTCATACGGTTCTACGACTTTACGATCCAAACTAACCCCTATGATTCTACGATTTTAGTTCATAGAATCTACGTTTCTACGATCCTGATAGTGAAGATTCTACGATTTACGATCCTACCATCGGAGCTCCAATCCGATTCAAAATCACGATTCTGACAACCTTGTCTGGGAGAGCACCGGCTCTAGGCAGAGTTCCATGATCCACGCACGAACCAAGTGAAACATGACCCCACTAGACACGCCATGAAATCTCAGGTCAGCGGCCCACCTCCGGAGGCAGGGAATAGCAATGGCGGTGGTCTGAGGTGCTAGGGTTAGCCCAAAGAGACCAGGGGGTGGAACGGAGAGAAGGGACATCCCAGTGCCGCCTACCATCGCTCGGGTCTTTGCTCTATGTGGTGCCGATCGATGGCTACCAGGGAGTGGGAGAGTGTGTAGGTCTAGGGCCGGTGGCGGAGATAGGCTCTCATGGCTACCCGTAAATGTATTTCTACCTTCTGAATAATTGAAAATATCATTTTTATCTCACTGATATGATCTCATATGCTTTTTTGGTTCTAATGTTTTGTATTTCTCATAAATATCAATATTTTGGGGTTCCTTTCCCCTTGTTCCGCAACAAGAGATGATTAGGTTAAAAAAGGAAGCAATACACGATTATCTGGTAATCCAATATATGTTTGATGCTAGGGTTGAACACCTAGGATTATCTTGCAATACATGCGAAGTATGCGATGGTTGGAGCCCGATTGTGCCCAGGATTTAAATGTGAAAGTTGAATGTGCAAAAGTTGTTTCCTGGAGTTGTTGTTCTACTCTCTCGCTCTCTTGTAAGTTCGGCTGTGGTTGCTTTGATGGAAATCCCATGAGGTGTCTCGTTTTATCGAAATACTTATGTGCATTTTTTTCTTAAGTTGCGTACTAAAAATACGATTTTTACTAAGTTTTAGAAACAGGGCACACCGGTGACCATATTCCAAAAATTAGCTCCCAGCATACATATAGAAAACATGCATAAATATACAAAAGAAAAGATTATTATCTAAACCCCTAAAAAAGAATATTATTTGAGTTGTTTCTTTGTAACAAGTCTTTCATAGAAGCATTTTATAAAAAAACGGACTTCAGCCGCTTGGCTGAACGATATATGGTGTTGAGGAAATCGTCATACAAGATGATCAAAGAAAGCATGGCAAACCAAGGCAAACACGCTAACAAGCACCGGAAGTGACCAATTAGACGTCTCGAGCATGCCGCCGAGAGGAAGCAAAGGAGAGGCTAGACCACCTTTAGCAACTATACAACATACAACCAGATTCTGAAACTTGTCTGATGTTACAAACTTGCCGTTCATGCTTAGTTCTGAAGTGCTGCTTAAATGAGCGATTTCTGATGCTTTGTATTTGCTCTATTTCTACAGGTTAATGACAATGATCTCTCGAAAGAACTTTACAAAAAATACAGCAGTGTAAGCACTTTCCTTTGTATCGAAAACCTTGCTATTTTGCACCATATTTCTGAAACATCCATACTTATCAGGTACGTAGGCGCAAAGTTCGTGTGTGGCAGATGATCTGTGTTTTGTCACACTCAACCAGGACCGACGACGACATTCAACCACATGAAACCTTGAAGGAAACACTGGACTTCGTCACATCGACACCACCCAACTGTTGTTAGAGAGGATCCTCTGCCAAAACCAAGGAACGTTGAACCTACCAGTGAGCAGAGATGATGAAAGGAGGATATTGCTGCATGTACAAGATAGGTGCAAGCAATACGGTGAGTCACTAGATTTGAGGTTGGTTCGATTGGATCGCCATACCATTCGGAACACACCACTGCGACTGAAAGGTGACTACACTCACCGATGACGAACCCAAGAGAGTCATGATGCATTGCCACGACCACCGCATCCGTTGGGGGGCGGGGGGGGGGCAAGGGTTTTCACGCTGACCTAGGAGGGTGTGAGAACAATGGCGACGACCCCAAGAGGTGGGTGACTATGAAGACATCGCCTCCAACAGCGTTGAGGCGCCGAACTTTTGCTTGGACCGCCCCGCACCCTTGCCAGACGTCCAGCCTGCCATCCAGGGCCATCGCCTCAACGTACGACACCCCAAACCCATGCCCCGCCACCAAGCTCTTGGTATGAAGTCACTGGAGAAAGACATCAAACCATAGTGAGGCTCGAGCTGGCCCAAGTCCATGACCATGAACAGATCCGGTCGGGCCTAAGACCACCAACAAACCCACCTGACCATTCCGGGTAGGGGCATGGAGTACCTCACATGCGGTGGAACCTCACCCATCAAAGGCTATGGGCAACCACACCCCGTCTGACTTCAATCACCCCTATAGGACAACGATCACGATGCTTCCTGATCTGGGAGAGCACCGGCTCTAGGCAGAGTTCCCTGATCCACGCACGAACCAAGTGAACCATAAAACAACTAAACATGCCACGAAATCTCAGGTTAGCGGCCCACATCCGGAGGCAGGGGGATAGCAGTGGTGGTGTTGTGAGGTGCTAGGGTTAGCCCACAGAGACCAGGGGGTGGAGCGAAGAGAAGGGACATCCCACTGCCACCTACCATAGCTCGAGGCTTTGCTCTATGTGGTGTCGATCAATGGCTACCAGGGAGGTGGAGAGTGTGTAGGTCTAGGGCGGGTGGCATAGATAGGCACTCATGTCGTCCACCAGGATGATGTTGGGGCCTGTCTTCTTCTTTCTGGATGCATTTTATTTGTTCGAGGGAAACATCTTTTCTGTATCAAAATGACACACCCACACACCTCCAAGAAATTAATCAGTTTATGAGTGGCCACCCAGCCCAGTCGTTGGGTGTGCTGTTTATTCTAACAAAAGAGGCATGCGAAGTGTGTCATGAGCCTACTCAAGAAAGGACGACTAGATTGTCAGATTTTTCCATTGAAATGATCATGATAAACCTCTTAGCAAGAGAACGTTAACTACTCTTACTAAGATCACATGAATTGTTTCTGCTCCCTATCATCATTGTTATGCGTGCGTGGATTAATGTAATTAACCATTTTGAGAAATTTTTGACCAAGTAAATATCTTATTGATGTGATGATAACAGGGGCTGCTACATATAATAGTTGTGTATTAGTTGCATTCATGCATGGAATGACGCACCTTGATTTCTTCCTCATTGACACAATGCGTTAACTACAACGTCATCTTCCAACCTAATATTTTGTATATCACTAGGTGACTCATATTGCAAAGTTTCACTATTTATTTTTCCCTTGGTTTTGTACGACGGTAAGATATTCCATTATATCTCTAACCATGTTTTTTAATCATATGTATGTTAAGCTGCTAACACACATATATCAATGTATAATTATATGTATGATATTTTTATCCCATGCCATATCTTGTGCACAGTATTGTTCGTGACAAATCCGGTGACAAATATATAGTTTGCTTATGTTAGTGGCCACAGCTTGAAAAGCTTGATGGCTCGCATTCTGTAGCAACTGAAAAGAAACGAGGGAGTAGATAAAGCTAAGCAGGTGACTTTGTCTAGGTGGAAAACGATTGCCTTACATCACTTGGCTTTTATTAGCTGCTCTTTGACCTCGTGCGGACCAGTTCTCACCATGACCAAGTATAATAAACTATGGTGATGGGTGGTGAATTTTTCATGGAACCAGCCCTGCATGCATTGTGCCGACTTGGGTGAGATGGATAAACAATCATAATTACTACTCAGCCGTACATCAGATGATGCAGTAATGCTTAGGCATATTAACAGGTAACTTGAGGAGTTTATGCAAAAATTTAATCAGAAGCGAATAGATGACCATATGATTATATGGTAATGTGCTCGAAGGTTGCAATGTACAAGTTGAATGTGCAAAAGTTGCTTCCTGGAGTCGTTCTTGTGGTCTGTCTTTCCAGTGCATGAAAGATGTAGTTTACGTTTCCTTTGCTACGAAACTTGCAGTTTTTGTTGCCGTTAGTTCTATTTTTTCTGAATGTTTTTTCTCCAATACGCACGAGAGTGCGTATTATGCATTAAAGAAGGAACGGGTTAAAGAGCCCCTCCACGTTGGTGTTACATGATTAAATTACATGGACCCAACTCCACTATGTGAGGCGATGGTTGGCTAACTACTCGCGTCTGCCAGTGTTGTGAGCGCTCCTAGTAAGGAGGCTAAGGCCCTGTTTGGTTCGGCTGTGGATTTCTAAAAGCAGCTGTGAAAAATCTGCTGTGGAAAATCTGATGTGAAAAAGATGTAGGTCATTTGGCAAACCAGCTGATACAGCTTTTTTCAGATTTTGGCCCACAGCGGAATCAGATTTTGGAAAGCACCTCCTTGGCTGCTTCCGCTTTTGGTTTAGATTTTGGCAGCGGATTTCTGAAATCGGATTCTGCTGGGTTCGCCCTTTGGTTCAGATTCTGCTGCGCGGCAGCGGAATCTGTCGATAAAAGCTGAACCAAACAGGGCCTAAGTCCGCTTTGATGAGTCTTGCTTCCTTCCAGGCCCATCCTTCATCGTCTATCCTACCGATTACATGGTCTACCGATGGTGTTATCCCATCGAATACAATTGCATCGCGGTGTTTCTATACCTCCCACATTACTAGGATTAGAATAGCTCGGACATCCTTGCCGCCACGTCCGGTGCCCGTCTTTCTTTGGCACCACTCCTGCAGTCCATCCGTCATCGAGGGGATCCACTCCTGCTTGCCCAAGATCTGGCAGACAGCCATCCATACCTGCCGGGTAAACACACAACCAAGGACTAGGTGGTTGATTGTTTCTTCCTCCTAGTCGCAGAAGGGGCATGCATCCTGATGGTCCAAGCCTCGGCGAGCCAGGCGATTCGACGTCCAACACCTGTTCTGTAGTGCTAGCCAGGCGAAGAAGCGACACCGCATGGGGGCCCTGGATTTCCACGTAAACACTGTAGTTGGTGCCACTTCTCGGCTCCAGAACTTGGCCGCGTAAGTAGATCTGGTCGAGAAGCAACCATTCGTCTTCCAGGCCCAGG
Organism: Aegilops umbellulata; assembly: GCA_032464435.1. Classification (NCBI taxonomy): domain Eukaryota; kingdom Viridiplantae; phylum Streptophyta; class Magnoliopsida; order Poales; family Poaceae; genus Aegilops; species Aegilops umbellulata. The sequence continues at coordinate 614,771,949 of CP136058.1, read as the reverse complement.
AGATTGAGTCTTGTAGTTCATCCTGCATCGTTTCTCCGGCGATGGCAGTCCATAGGGCTAGATATTCTTGTAGTAGGTCCGGTGTGAGCTCGGGGCCAATGTCGCACGCCCAACTCCCCTTGTGGAGTGCCTGGTGAATAGTCCGTGCATTACGTATCTTCTTGTGCACTTTACCATATAGGTTCGGGGCAATCTCCTGGACTCTTTACCCTTGTAGCCATCTGTCCTCCCAGAAAAAGGTGTCCTTTCCATTTCCCACTTTAGTGACTGTGGCAGCTTGATAGAGTTGGGGCGACTCCTTCGGCACCCTGATGTTGAACTCGGCCCATGGTCTAGTGCGATCGGATTGCTGCAGCCATGCCCACTTCGTTTGCATGGCTATGTTGAGCCAACCGAGGTTTGGGATGCCGAGACCTCCTGCCCATATCGACGTGCACACCGAGTCCCAAGCCACGGAGCATTGGCCACCATTTGCCTTGTCCTTGGCGCTCCAAAGGAAACCGCGTCATATTTTGTTCATCCCAGAAATCATCTTCTGGGGAATGTCGAGTGCTAGCATAGCGTGCAGTGGAATGGCACATAGCACCGATTTGATGAGAAGGAGACGTCCACTCTTTGGCATGGTTGCAGCCTTCCACTTCGGCAGGGCAGCCACTAGCTGGTCCACCAACCCCGACAGTTGAGTAGCCGATTATTTCCGAATGGTGAGAGGTAGTCCAAGGTATTTGCAAGGAAAGGAGCCGGCCAGGCAGCTGATGATGGTGAGGGCTCTGTCCCAAGTATTAGTTGGGCATCTGATCAGGTAAGCCGCACTCTTGTGCATGTTCACATGCAGTCCCGAAGCTTCGCCAAAGATTTGCAGTATTGAAGCGCATGCTTGAATGTCTTGGTCCTTTGGTTTGATAAATATCATGACGTCATCCGCAAACATCGATAGCCGGTGCTCCAATCCTCTCGGCGCTAATGGGGCCATGATTCCTCTCAAGGTAGCAAGCTCAGACATCCACTGTAGTGGTTCCATAATCAGAATGAAAAGCATCGGCGATAGAGGAGCTCCCTGTCCCAGTCCTTTGCAGTTGTAGATTGGCCGGCACGGAGTACCATTGATCATAATCCTAGTGGAAGAGATAGATAGCAGCCCACATGTCCATGCGATCCACTTTGGTCCAAAACCCATTGTTTGCATTACTTCAATGAGGAAAGGCCAGTGTACGGAGTTGAAAGCCTTGGAGATATCAGTTTGAGCATTATTGCTGGTTGCTTTAGGGCGTGCAAGCACCGTGCTTTGCATTGCACGAGTATGAAGTTGTCGTGGATAGATCTCCCCTTGACGAAGTCACTTCGGTGTGTGCCAACTAGGGACGGCAAGTTAGGTGCGAGCCTATTGGCCAAGGCCTTGTTGAAGATTTTTATCGCTCCATGCACCAGGCTCACAGGCCTGAAATCCCGGATATCCACCGCTCCGCTCTTCTTGGGCAGGAGTGTTACTATAGCTTTGTTGATCGCGGGTAATCCTCTCATGTCCCCATTATATAGGTGTTTGAAGGCGTTCATGAGATCTCCTTTGATAATGTGCCAACAAGTAACGAAGAAGCGGCCAGCGAATCCATCTGGCCCCGGCGCTTTGTCCGGCGGCATGCCTTTGACAACCTTTTCTATTTCCTCCTCCATGAATGGCTCCTCCAGGTGGCTTAGGTCAAGTGACGGAAGGTGGAGCCTATTGAGCTCCAGCGAGTGTGCCCTGGTTTGCATCTCCCCGAGCATTTGGGTGAAATGGTTGTCCACCTCATTCACGATCTCCTCCTGACTAGTAGCAATGGTGTCTCCCCTTCGTATAGTTGTGATGAAGTTCCTCCTTTGCCGATGGCGCGCGTGCTGGAAGAAGAAGGAGGTACTTCACGCAGCCCAAGTATTCTGGAGCGTTGCTGCGCAATCATTCTCTCCAGAGAGCAAAGGCCCATGAGCTTCTTCTTGAGGGCTTTTCACAAACTGCACTTGGAAGGTGATAGTGCTCGTATGTCCATTGCTTTTTCTAGCCTTAAGATAACCTCCATGGCGATGGCGATTTGTAGCTTCACATTGCCGATCCGCCGGTCGCTCCATTGTTTGAGTTTCTTCGCTGTTGCGCATAGTTTCTTGTCTAGTACAACGAAAGGGTTGCCTCCCTGGGGAACCGAGGCCCAAGCTGCAGCCACTGTCTCCGAGAACTTGTCAAGCTTTGGAAACAAAGCTTCAAACTTGAAGCGCCGTCCCATGCAAAGGTCAGCCATAGCATCCAGCAGCAGGGGGCAGTGGTCCGAGATCGAGGACCCTAGGGCCGTGAGCTGGCACGACGGGTAAAGATCTTCCCGGCAAGCGGAGCTGAAGACGTGGTCGATTTTTTCAAGTGTTGCCTCTGCTCGTTTGTTTGACCACGCAACCGTCGGCCGTTGAGGTATAGCTCCTTGAGGTCGAGCACGTTTAGTTTTGCCCCGAATCGCGCCATCATCCACCGATTGATAAGGCTGTGTTACTTTTATCTTCCTCATTGACTAGCAGGTTGAAATCGTCGGGGTTCACTCATGATCCGGCGTGAAGGTCTCTGATTTCCACAAGCTCTTGCAGGAAATCCACTTTCTGTTGGTCTAGCTGAGGCCCGTAGACTCCGGTGATCCACCATTCCCTCCCTTCGACTGGTTTGACAAGAGCGGTCAGGGAATTGTATGTGTAGTGGGGGCGCGACAAGGAAACCGTGGCCTCACCCCAGGCTAGAAGAATCCCTCCCCGTGTTTCCACCGAGGGCAAGAAGTTGAAAGTCTCGAATTTATTGCCAAGGCATTGCATCACCACACCCACTCTTACATTTTCCATTTTCGTTTTCTAGAGGCAAACTATGCTAGGGTTGGCTTCGTTCACCACTTGGAGCATGGCAGTTCTACGTGCTGGTGTGTTGAGGCTCCGCACGTTCCGCACTAGGACTTTTAGTGGCACATGATTCAAGTGATGGGCCTACAGCGCGATCCACGGCGATCGGGCCTAGTTTCGGTCGGCCACCACCATGTCTTGATCCATCAGTGGGAGTGCGGAGGTGTCCCAGCCAAAAAGTGCAAGAATGGCCTGGATGTGCCCTCCTGCAAGGGGGCGCTCGAACAACTTGGCGTAGGCTTGTAGCGCTGAGTCACTAATGATCTCTCCCTCATTGGCGATGCAGAGTTTGCGGATAAGGAACGCTTGTTGTTTGGTTGCCGCGGAGCCACGTCCGACACCCTTGGCAAGTCTAACACTCCTTCTGGGGTACGATATTGGCGTTAACTGCCTTCGTGGCCTTCATTTGGTCTGGGCTGCTGCTCTGCTTGGAGGTCTGTCGAGAAGGGGGAGATCGCTTTCCCGAGCTCTCCACAAAGTACGTCCACGGGATTCCCCTGCCGTTCCTGCATGCATGGACTGCATGGCGATCTGCCATCCGAGAGGGGCAGGTGGCTTGTTCTGCGTGGCCCGAGAGACTCACACATATGGTGTTGCCCAGTTGCATGAGAGCACATGCGGTGGGGGCCATCGGTGTATCCGCATCACTAGCAGTTAAGCTTCCTATGTTTTCATTCCACTGTTCATCATCGCAAGCCGTGCCCTCCTCCATCTCTTGTCGTGCTCCGGAGGAAGCACGTGATTGCTTTGGTCGTCCGCCCTTCCTGGTAGCTCACAGTTCGCACAATTTAGGGGGAGCACGAGGGACCCCACATAAATAGGATCAACTCGGACGTCCCTGTGCTCACATGCGCCATCCAGTGGTGGCCCAACTGCGTCGCGACTTGCGGTCCGGCCCGTCTGCCTCATAACTTGCTTCCATGCACTTTTTGACAACCTCTCCTTCCACTTGCCCAACAAAACAGAATGAGGGGATGTGGGCAGTTGGCATGTTCTGCCCATAGCGCAGGAACCGTGGGAGGAAACAATCATATCCATTGCGGGGGGACCAACCCTGCTACTTGCAACGGGCAGGGCCAGCTGGCCGGTCAAAAGCCGGTCCTGTGGTCCATAAGCCTGCTTGCCATCGCTCATCCCTGACCACAGCCCTGCAGCGGGATGTCAGCGCCCGCTTGATGTCGACATGCTGACCATGGTGGCCAGTTTGAATTTCCCGCTGCGCCGCCGGCGACGCCAAAGCCATTGAGGACGCTGGGGAGCCACCACCGGTGTCACCGCCGTCCGCATGTTGGCGCCCAGGGCCAGGTGCCCCTCCCGCGACCGGCCGGCCCAGAAGATGACGCCCGTCGCCCTTCGAAGGCAGTGAAGGAGGTGGCGGGGGCGGTTGCTGCATCATGGCAATGGGGGAATCCACCCGGACCGGCGGAGCCATGCGCCGGATATCGACAGGGTACCACAGAGCTTTAGGCGTGCCCGAGAGACGAGCAGAAGATTGCGCCGCCGGCTGCTCAGGGATAAAGAGGGCATGGCAGTGAGGGATGCCCTCCGGGTCGCGTGTCTTGAGCCAAACACGGAAAGAGCTCATGTCATGGTGCCGCTCCGTGCGCTCCACCACCTTGACCACGAAGCCGCACCCACGCGGAACCACCTCGGCCGTACATCGTGTCCATGCATGTGTAGGGACGCCGACGAGCTCTAGCGGGACGAGGAAAGGTAGCACGACGCCGTTTGCTTGGGCTTGGCGCATCCACGGCCAAATGGCCAGAGAGAAGCCTCGGCCGGGGGCAGAGCTGCGATCCACCATGAGCTGGCGAATGAAAGGATGCTAGCAGATGACAAGGAAATCTTCCGGGAAGAACGACTTGATAGACATATCATTTGGCCCAGTGCTGAACTCGGCATAGAGCGCCTCGGCCGCCGCGGCCAGGTCCACGGGAGGCCTAGTTCTAGTGATGGTGACCACGACGGCACGACCAAGGTCCTGCTCCATGCGACACAAATCATCTGCCGGCTCCAGAAAGCAGCAACCCATCTCAGCTCCAGATTCCACCGCGACCTCAGTAGACGGCATGACCGCCGAGCCGGCGAACGGGACGGTGAAGCCGGTGCCAGCCACGCTCACGACCAACGACCCCTGGGAGTCCTGGCTCCGGAAGGGCACGATGCGGATCGCCCCCGCAGGAGGGGGGCCCGGAGGCGGTGGGGGAAGGGGCGCTCTAGGACGCGGCCCACCCGTCGGAGGCAACGAGATGGAAGGCGGTGGCGTAGAAGTCCAAGGCCGCACCATCCGGAGGGCACCCGGCGGCGGCGGGCCCGGCGGGGGCGGGGGAAGGATGGCGAGCGTAGATGGTGCTACGCGCGAGTCCCTCGTACCTACACAAAACAAATAACTCCTCGCAATGAACGCGATAAGAGGTTGCCAATCCCTTCACGGTCACTTACGAGAGTGAGATCTGATAGAAATGATAGGATAATATTTTTGGTATTTTTATGATAAAGATGCAAAGTAAAATAAAAGCAAAGTAAAAAGCAAAGGAAATAACGAAGTGTTGGAAGATTAATATGATGAAGATAGACCCAGGGGCCATAGGTTTCACTAGTGGCTTCTCTCAAGAGCATAAGTATTTTACGGTGGGTGAACGAATTACTGTTGAGCAATTGACAGAATTGAGCATAGTTATGAGAATATCTAGGTATGATCATGTATATAGGCATCACGTCCGAGACAAGTAGACCGACTCCTGCCTGCATCTACTACTATTACTCCACTCATCGACCGCTATCCAGCATGCATGTAGAGTATTAAGTTCATGAAAACAGAGTAAAGCCTTAAGCAAGATGACATGTTGTAGAGGGATAAATTCATGCAATATGATAAAACCCCCATCTTGTTATCCTCGATGGCAACAATACAATACGTGCCTTGCTGCCCCTACTGTCACTGGGAAAGGACACCACAAGATTGAACTCAAAGCTAAACACTTCTCCCATTGCAAGAAAGATCAATCTAGTAGGCCAAACCAAACTGATAATTCGAAGAGACTTGCAAAGATAACCAATCATACATAAAAGAACTCAGAGAAGATTCAATATTGTTCATAGATAATCTTGATCATAAACCCACAATTCATCGGTCTCAACAAACACACCGCAAAAATAAGATTACATCGAATAGATCTCCACGAGAGAGGGGGAGAACATTGTATTGAGATCCAAAAAGAGAGAAGAAGCCATCTAGCTAATAACTATGGACCCGAAGGTCTGAGGTAAACTACTCACACTTCATCGGAGAGGCTATGGTTTGATGTAGAAGCCCTCCGTGATGGATGACCCCTCCGGCGGAGCTCCAGAACAGGCCCCAAGATGGGATCTCGTGGGTACAGAAGGTTGCGGTGGCGGAATTAGGTTTTTGGCTCCGTATCTTATCGTTTGGGGGTACGTAGGTATATATAGGAGGAAGGAGTACGTCGGTGGAGCAACAGGGGGCCCACGAGGGTGGAGGGCGCGCCCTGGGGGTGGGCGCCCCCCTACCTCGTGGCCTCCTCCTTTGTTTCTTGACGTAGGGTCCAAGTCTCCTGGATCATAATCTTCCTAAAAATCACGTTCCCGAAGGTTTTATTCAGTTTGGACTCCGTTTGATATTTCTTTTCTGCGAAACTTTGAAATAGGCAAAAAACAGCAATTCTGGGCTGGGCCTCCGGTTAATAGCTTAGTCCCAAAAATAATATAAAAGTGAATAATAAAGCCCAATAATGTCCAGAACAGTAGATAATATGCATGGAGCAATAAAAAAATCCTTCTTGCTACCTCTTGAGCACTGCGTTGGTTTTTCCTTGAAGAGGAAAGGGTGATGAAGCAAAGTAGCGTAAGTATTTCCCTCAATTTTTGAGAACCAAGGTATCAATCCAGTAGGAGGCTACGCGCGAGTCCCTCGTACCTACACAAAACAAATAACTCCTCGCAACCAACGCGATAAGGGGTTGTCAATCCCTTCACGGTCACTTACGAGAGTGAGATCTGATAGAAATGATAGGATAGTATTTTTGGTATTTTTATGAGAAAGATGCAAAGTAAAAAGCAAAGGTAATAACTAAGTGTTGGAAGATTAATATGATGAAGATAGACCCGGGGGCCATAGATTTTACTAGTGGCTTCTCTCAAGAGCATACGTATTTTACGGTGGGTGAACGAATTACTGTTGAGCAATTGACAGAATTGAGCATAGTTATGAGAATATCTAGGTAGGATCATGTATATAGGCATCACGTCCGAGACAAGTAGACCGACTCCTGCCTGCATCTACTACTATTACTCCACTCATCGACGGCTATCCAGCATGCATCTAGAGTATTAAGTTCATGAAAACAGAGTAACGCCTTAAGCAAGATGACATGATGTAGAGGGATAAATTCATGTAATATGATAAAAAACCCCATCTTGTTATCCTCAATGGCAACAATATGATATGTGCCTTGCTGCCCCTACTGTCCCTGGGAAAGGACACCGCAAGATTGAACCCAAAGCTAAGCACTTCTCCCATTGCAAGAAAGATCAATCTAGTAGGCCAAACCAAACTGATAATTCGAAGAGACTTGCAAAGATAACCAATCATACATAAAAGAACTCAGAGAAGATTCTATATTGTTCATAGATAATCTTGATCATAAACCCACAATTCATCGGTCTCAACAAACACACCGCAAAAATAAGATTACATCGAATAGATCTCCACGAGAGAGGGGGAGAACATTGTATTGAGATCCAAAAAGAGAGAAGAAGCCATCTAGCTAATAACTATGGACCCGAAGGTCTGAGGTAAACTACTCACACTTCATCGGAGAGGCTATGGTTTGATGTAGAAGCCCTCCGTGATGGATGACCCCTCCGGCGGAGCTCCAGAACAGGCCCCAAGATGGGATCTCGTGGGTACAGAAGGTTGCGGTGGCGGAATTAGGTTTTTGGCTCCGTATCTTATCGTTTGGGGGTACGTAGGTATATATAGGAGGAAGGAGTACGTCGGTGGAGCAACAGGGGGCCCACGAGGGTGGAGGGCGCGCCCTGGGGGTGGGCGCCCCCCTACCTCGTGGCCTCCTCCTTTGTTTCTTGACGTAGGGTCCAAGTCTCCTGGATCATAATCTTCCTAAAAATCACGTTCCCGAAGGTTTTATTCAGTTTGGACTCCGTTTGATATTTCTTTTCTGCGAAACTTTGAAATAGGCAAAAAACAGCAATTCTGGGCTGGGCCTCCGGTTAATAGCTTAGTCCCAAAAATAATATAAAAGTGAATAATAAAGCCCAATAATGTCCAGAACAGTAGATAATATGCATGGAGCAATAAAAAAATCCTTCTTGCTACCTCTTGAGCACTGCGTTGGTTTTTCCTTGAAGAGGAAAGGGTGATGAAGCAAAGTAGCGTAAGTATTTCCCTCAATTTTTGAGAACCAAGGTATCAATCCAGTAGGAGGCTACGCGCGAGTCCCTCGTACCTACACAAAACAAATAACTCCTCGCAACCAACGCGATAAGGGGTTGTCAATCCCTTCACGGTCACTTACGAGAGTGAGATCTGATAGAAATGATAGGATAGTATTTTTGGTATTTTTATGAGAAAGATGCAAAGTAAAAAGCAAAGGTAATAACTAAGTGTTGGAAGATTAATATGATGAAGATAGACCCGGGGGCCATAGATTTTACTAGTGGCTTCTCTCAAGAGCATACGTATTTTACGGTGGGTGAACGAATTACTGTTGAGCAATTGACAGAATTGAGCATAGTTATGAGAATATCTAGGTAGGATCATGTATATAGGCATCACGTCCGAGACAAGTAGACCGACTCCTGCCTGCATCTACTACTATTACTCCACTCATCGACGGCTATCCAGCATGCATCTAGAGTATTAAGTTCATGAAAACAGAGTAACGCCTTAAGCAAGATGACATGATGTAGAGGGATAAATTCATGTAATATGATAAAAAACCCCATCTTGTTATCCTCAATGGCAACAATATGATATGTGCCTTGCTGCCCCTACTGTCCCTGGGAAAGGACACCGCAAGATTGAACCCAAAGCTAAGCACTTCTCCCATTGCAAGAAAGATCAATCTAGTAGGCCAAACCAAACTGATAATTCGAAGAGACTTGCAAAGATAACCAATCATACATAAAATAACTCAGAGAAGATTCAAATATTCTTCATAGATAATCTTGATTATAAACCCACAATTCATCGGTCTCAACAAACACACCACAAAAAGAAGATTACATCGAATAGATCTCCACGAGAGAGGGGGAGAACATTGTATTGAGATCCAAAAAGAGAGAAGAAGCCATCTAGCTAATAACTATGGACCTGAAGGTCTGAGGTAAACTACTCACACTTCATCGGAGAGGCTATGGTGTTGATGTAGAAGCCCTCCGTGATGGATGCCCCCTCCGGCGGAGCTCCGGAACAGATCCAAGACGGGATCTCGTGGGTACAGAAGGTTGCGGCGGCGGAATTAGGTTTTTGCCTCCGTATCTGATCGTTTGGGGGTACATAGGTATATATAGGAGGAAGGAGTACGTTGGTGGAGCAACAGGGGCCCCACGAGGGTGGAGGGCGCGCCGGGAGGGGGGGGCGCCCCCTACCTCATGGCCTCCTCCTTTGTTTCTTGACGTAGGGTTCAAGTCTCCTGGATCATAATCTTCCTAAAAATCACGTTCCCGAAGGTTTCATTCCGTTTGGACTCCGTTTGATATTCCTTTTCTTGACGCAGAGCGTCTCGTTGGTGTAGTCGCGGGAGATGTTCCTGTCGTCTCCACAGTTGTAGCAACACCCATGGCCGGGATGCGGGTCCGCGGCGGCCGCGCGGTGGGGAGGGTAGGTGAAAGCCGCCGACACGCCGCAGGGGGAGGAGTGGGCGAGTTGGGGCTGCGGGGGCGGCGGTTGGTCTTTGTCTTCCACCCCTGCCCCACTTGGCCCTGCGGCGGGGGGTGGGAGCAGCCGCCGGCCTCACCCTGCAGGATGGGCTCGAACACCATGCCGAGCACATCCGGGACGACGATGGTGGAGCGGATGGCCGGCGGGGGGAGGGCGACCTCGACGACGAGGAGGAGGCGGAGAGGGAAACTATGGACGCCATGGACCAGAAGGGAGGCCCGGCGAACGCCCTGAGGTGGGCGCCGACACCGGAGTGGTGGCCGGCGCTTGCTGGTAGCCGGCGGTGCTCAGGGGAGAGGAGGGAGGCGCTCAGGCGCTGCTGTCTTCCACTACCTTTTCCTGAATGTTTTGTTTGTTTTCCTTTTGGTTCAAAACTCTTGTAAGTTTGATTGATCATTCCCCAGCAAAACTATTGTACAAGTCTGAGTCCCAACAACAATTATTATTTGAGTTTTATCTTATAAGTTGTATCTTTGTAAGATGCTTGTGCTAGAAGAATTAAATCATCTGATGGAAACTTCTTTCTACACTAAAACTGCCAACACACACCTCCAAGAAATTAATATGTTTATGAGTGGCCGCCTGGCCTAGTCTAGTCATTTGATGCACCATTTACTCTAGCAAAAGAAGCAGGTGAGGTCTGGTGCCACGAACCTAGTCAGGAAGGCTAACCAGATTGTTAGATTTATACACTGAACAGGTCATGCGTGATAAAACTCTTTGCAGGAAGATGTTAACTAGTCTTGCTAAGATCATATGGAAACTTCCTGCTCTCCATCGTCATGGCATTTGTATGAGCTCTCCTTTTGGTTGGGCACTTCGCACATTAATCTCATCGCTTCTTCCTGCAAGTACTCTACCACTTCGAGAGATATCTGACCAAGTAAATATCCGACTGACATGATGATAATGTACAGGGGCTGCTACAAATCTGCTATCTACTCTGTCACTTTATGTTGCTGGATTACATGAAAAATCTATTGGCAAATATATAATTTCATAGTTTGAAAAGGTCGATTGCACACATGATTCTGTATCAACTACTGAAAAGAACAGGGGTAATAGTCACTCTATATGTCTTTAGAAGTCATGCGCCCATGAATCAAGCCTACGCGTGAGTAGGTGACTTCATCTATGTCGGCATCGAGCTAGAAAACAATTGATTGCCTTACATGACTTGGCTTCTCAACTGCTCTTTGACTGGATTCGTGCGCACTGATTCCGACTATGACCAAGTATATGATATCTAATTAAACTAGTGCCGGATGTTTCTTGTCTTAAAAATCTTTTCCCTAATAGTGATGGGTGGTGAATTTTCCTGGAATCGACCCTGCATGCATTGTGGTGACTCAGGTGAGATGGAGAAACATTCATAATTACTACTCAGCCGTACACATCACCATAGAATAGCTTTATATGGCGGTATACGCTGCGTTTCTTTTGTGAAGGGAAAACGTGTCTTAAATGGGCGTATATGCAGTAGTTTAATTAGCAGCAAGAGACCAGTTCAATTGGTTGGTTGGTTGGTTTCACTTGACTAAGTCTATAATTGCTAACGATTTCAGGCTCTGCTCGCTGCACCTATATAAACTCATACATCCCTGCATGTTCAAACCATCACTCACGCCACAATCACAAACAGAAACGCAGGAGAGAGAAAAAGATCAGATGGCATCCTCCTCTTCCTTCCTTCTGCTCGCTGTTCTTCTTGCGTTGGTCTCATGGCAGGCCACTGCCTCCGATCCTAGCCCCCTCCAGGACTTTTGCGTCGCCGACATGAATTCACCAGGTACTATCCGGTTTCTCATCATGTTCTCACCAAATAAATATGTTGAAATGAATTTCTGAAAATTATATGCAAGTCGAAACAACTTTGTAAGACCTAAGCTTACATAATAAATCTCTTCTATGCACCAGTACGTGTCAACGGGTTTGTTTGCAAGAACCCAATGGAGGTCAACGCTGATGACTTCTTCAAGGCAGCCGCCCTCGACAAGCCTAGGGTGACCAACAAGGTTGGATCCAACGTCACTTTGATCAACGTCATGCAGATTGCTGGACTCAACACCCTCGGCATCTCAATCGCGCGCATCGACTATGCTCCCTTGGGTCAGAACCCACCACATACGCACCCTCGCGCCACTGAGATCCTCACGGTGCTCGAGGGGACACTGTACGTTGGCTTTGTCACATCAAACCAGCCCGCCCCAAACAGAAACAAGTTCCTCTCCAAAGTGCTCAACAAAGGTGATGTGTTCGTCTTCCCCGTGGGGCTCATCCACTTCCAATTCAACCCCAACCCCCACAAGCCCGCCGTTGCAATTGCCGCGCTCAGCAGCCAGAACCCAGGGGCTATCACAATTGCCAATGCGGTGTTTGGGTCGGACCCACAAATATCCGATGATGTTCTTGCCAAGGCGTTTCAGGTGGAAAAGAATACAGTAGACTGGCTCCAGGCCCAGTTCTGGGAGAACAACCACAACTAAGTGAACTGCTGGCTGATTACACGGAGGACCAGTGCGCAAATTACGGAAATGTTTGAGTTTCTAGATATGCATCCTAATCTATAAAATAAATGGAGCATATGTCATTCCATTGTTGTGTTTGTAATGAGTGAATGTATTTCTACCTTCTGAATAATTGATAATATCATTTTTTATCACACTGATATGATGTGGGATGCTTTTTTGGTTCTAATGTGTCGTATTTCTCATAAAAAATCAACATTTTGGGTCATTTTCCCCTTGTTCCGAAACAATAGAAGAGTAGGTTAAAAATGGAAACAATACAGGATTATCTGGTAATCCAATATATGTTTGATGCTAGGGTTAAACACCTAGGATTATGTTGCAATACATGCGAAGTATGTGATGGTTGGATCCCGATTGTGCTTAGGATTTAAATGTGAAAGTTGAATCTGCGAAAGTATGCTTCCTGGAGTCGTTGTTCTGCTCGCTTACTTTCCGGTGCATGCAATAAGCAATTTACGGTTCCTGCATGTATAAATAAAGATTATTATCTAAGCCCGCCAAAAATGAATATTATTTGAGTTGTTTATTTGTAACAAGCCTGTCATAGAAGCATTTTATCACAAAACGGACTTCGGCCGCTTGGCTGAACGATATATGGTGTTGTGGAAATCATCGTACAAGATGATCAAAGAAAGCATGGCAAACCAGGCCAAACACGCTAACAAGCACCAGAAGTGCCCAATGAGATGCCTCCAGCATGCTGCCGAGAGGAAGCACATGAGAGGCTGGACCACCTGAAGACGCAACCAGGACTGACGACGACATTCATCCACATGCCACCTTGAAGAAAACACCGGACTTCGTCGCACCGACACCACCCAACTGCTGTTAGAGAGGACCCTCTGCCTAGACCAGTGAGCGTTGACTCTACCAGCGAGCAGAGATGATGAAAGGAGGACATTACTGCATGTACAAAATAGGTGCAAGCAATACAGTGAGTCACCAGATTTGAGGTTAGGCCGATTGGAGCGCCATACCATTCTGAACACACCACCGCGACGGAAAGACGACTACACTCACCGATGAAGAACCCAAGAGGGTCATGATGCATTGCACCGCCACCACCGCGTCCGCTGCGGGGGGGGGGCAAGGGTTTTCACCCTGAGCTGGCAGGGCGGGAGAACAATGGCGACGTCCCCAAGAGGGACGTGACTACCGAGGCATCGCCTCCACCAGCGTTTGGACCGTCCCGCACTCTCACCAGATGTCCCGCCTGCCATCTAGGACCATCGCCTCAACGTATGACACCCCAAACCCACGCCCCACTACCAAGCTGTTGGTACGAGGTCGCCGGAGAAAGCCATCAAACCATAGTGAGGCTCGACCTGGCTAAGTCCATGACCATGATCAGACCCGGCCGGGCCTATGACCGCCAAAGAACACACCTGACCATTCCGTTTGGGGACAGAGAGTGCCTCACCTGCGGTGTAACCTCACCCATGAGAGGCTATGGGCAGCCACATCTCATCTGACCGCAATCACCCCTCACAGGACAACGACCACGATGCTGCCTGATCTGGGAGAGCACCGGCTCCAGGCTCAGCGCGACGACGGTGGAGGCGCAGTGGCGCGTGGCACGGAGACGCGGCGCGGCGGCGCACAGGACTGCGGGCTGCTGCAGCGGCAGCGAGTGGCGGCTCGTGGTGGCATCGGGCGGACGGAACGACTATGACATTACCACAGAATTATGCGATATTTTAGAAAATGTTGTTTTTTCAAAATCACTAGCCCTTGCGTTTGCACGGGGGTTGATGACTAGTGTATGGGAACTGAAACAAACACCTCCAAGAAATTAATCAGTTTATGAGTACTGTTTACTCCAAAAAAGAAGCAGGTTGGTCTGATTCTTAGATTTATATATGCAATGAACTGGTCATGATTGAATCGTAGCAAGGAGGAAACTAACTACTCTTACTAAGATCATATGAAAAGTTCCTGCTCAGCTCCATCGTCATAGATCTCTTTTTTGGTTAGCTAGGAACGTCCGCTAAGCACTAACATCGTTGCTTTCTTCGTACAAGTACTCAACCACTGCGAGAGAAATTTGACCAAGTAAATATCTGGTTGATGGGGTTATCCTCCTCTGTCTAGAAAGAAAATTGATTGACGTGATGCAAGCAGGGGCTGCTACAAAATAGCAGGTGTATTATGTGGATTCATGCAGGGATCAACGCGCCTCGATTTCTTCCGCTTGTTGACACAGTCCTCTACCTACTGTGTCGTGTTATGCTGCTGGATTTCATGACAAATAATCTATTGGCAAATCTACAATTTCATAGTTCTTTTTTCTTTTGAAAAGGTACAATTTCATTGTTTGAAAAGCTCGATTGCACGCATCATATAGCAATTTCTGGAAGGAACATGTGTAGTAGTCACTCCACGTCTTTAGAAGCCCACGCATGAGTTGAGGACTTTGTGTCATCCTCCAGCTAGAAAACAATTGCCTTACATGACTTGGCTTTATTAATAAATATATGTCTGCATCGTAATCATGTAGAGGCTGGGGTTTATCCTCCTTTAAAAAAAAAAAACATGACTTGGCTTTCCTCAACCGCTCTTTGACTGACCTCGTGCGCATCAGTTCCTTCCTACTATGAGTCTATGACCAAGTATATGATAATTCTCATTTTCCCAGGTTGTCATCGGCTTGGTCCTTTGCGCCTCTTGGAGGACTCACAATCCACATAGCTGGGCCCCTAGTTTCAAACAGGCCAAATAGTCTTAGTTTTCTCTTTAGAGTTTAAATTCTCAAGGACTTAGAACATTTAGAGATCAATTTATTTTCCATGCATAATTTCTATTTTATGCAATAGTGTATAATACAAACCTGTCTTGAGTTTAAATTCCTAAGGATCAAGAACATTTAGAGATCAATTTATTTTCCAGGAATAATTGCTATTTTACTGCAGTGCAAGGTCACTCAAATGACACACTTTTGTCTGTGCAGAGAAATAACCTACCTGCTTTCTGGCAGTACCTCGAGAAGTTTGCTATACTTATTTACTTAAAATTTCTCACACCGCTAGTGAGAGCTCCTTTATGGCAATGCTTTTTGACCTGTGTGAGTGTGTGACCAGTACACTACACACTTCTGTAGATGTCAGTAGAATGTTCTTGTCTGTAACTGCTGAACTTTCTGATGTTTCCATAGCAGCAAACGTGATCCTTCGTTTAATTAGAAGATCTTAACTACTCTTGCTCTCCATCGTCCATTAATGTCGTTGCTTCTTCCTGCAAGTACTCAACTACTTGGAGAGAAATTTGACCAGGCAACTGTATATCTGGTTGACGTGATCATAACAATGGCTGTTACATATAGTAGTGGTATTAGGCGCGTTAATGCATGGATCCACGTGCCACGATTTCTTCCTTGTTTGACACAATCAAACTTATTACTCTTAGTAATTATTACTAAGAGGTACTACATCAGATGAGGTACCTTAATTAGCTTCTTTGTTTATTAAAGCAAAAAATGTGTCGCTTTCGCATCTCAAAAGGGAACTTTGATTATAATATATCAGAGATTTGAATATGGCTGACCATGTCCGAAAAGTTCATCCAGAATAATTTAGGGGGCAGCCAAAGACAATTTCTATCCATTGACCGGTTCCACTTGACTATGTCCGTTGCTCACGAGTTTGCACTGCTCGCCACGCCTATATAAACACATACATCCCCTGCATATTCGAACCATCACTCACCCAACAAACACAACAGGAATACACAAGAGAAAAGAAAACCCAAAGGAGCTGAAATCAAATGGCATCCTCCCCTTCTTTCTTTCTCCTCGCTGCTCTTCTTGCCTTGGTCTCATGGCAGGCCATTGCCTCCGATCCTGGCCCGCTCCAGGACTTTTGTGTCGCCGACATGCAATCATCAGGTACTGCTTATTTGATGCTTTCCTGTCCCGCTATCACCAAATGCATATGTTGAAATAAATTTCTAAAAATTATATGCATGTTGAAACGGCTTTCTAGTAATACCTAAGCTTACCCTCTACATCTCTTCTATGCACCCAGTACGTGTGAATGGATTTGTTTGCAAGAACCCGATGGAGGTCAACGCTGATGACTTCTTCAAGGCAGCCGCCCTTGACAAGCCTAGAGTGACCAACAAGGTTGGATCCAACGTCACCTTGATCAATGTCATGCAGATTGCTGGACTGAACACCCTCGGCATCTCAATCGCACGCATCGACTATGCTCCCTTGGGTCAGAACCCACCACATACGCACCCCCGCGCCACTGAGATCCTCACGGTGCTCGAGGGGACACTGTACGTTGGCTTTGTCACATCCAACCTGCCCGCCCCAGCCAAAAACAAATTCTTCTCGAAGGTGCTCAACAAAGGTGATGTGTTTGTCTTCCCCGTGGGGCTCATCCACTTCCAATTCAACCCCAACCCCCACCAGCCCGCCGTTGCAATTGCCGCGCTCAGCAGCCAGAACCCAGGGGCTATCACAATTGCGAATGCGGTGTTTGGGTCAGACCCACCAATATCCGATGGTGTTCTTGCCAAGGCGTTTCAGGTGGAAAAGCATACAATAGACTGGCTCCAGGCTCAGTTCTGGGAGAACAACCACAACTAAGTGAAACGTTGGCTGCTTACACGGAAGACCAGTGCACAAATTAAGGACATGCTTGAGTTTCTAGAAATGCATCCTAATCTATAAAATAAATGGAGCATATGCCATTCCATTGTGTGTCTGTAATGAGTGAATGTATTTCTACCTTATGAATAATTGACAATATTCTATTTATCACAATGATATGATCTCATATGTATTTTTGGTTCTAATGTGTCATATTTCTCATAAATATTTTGGGTTCTTGTCCCCTTGTTCCGATATAATAGATGATTAGGTTAGAAAGAGAAATAATACACGATTATCTGGTAATCCAGTATATGTTTGATGCTAGGGTTCAACACCTAGGATTATGTTGCAATACATGCGAAGTATGTGATGCTTGGACCCTGATTGTGCTTAGAATTAAAACTGAAAGTTTAATGTGCAAAAGTTGCGTCCTGGAGTCGTTGTTCTGCTCTCTCACTTTCTGGTGCATGCAATAGGAAATTTACGGTTCCCGCATGTAATATTTTAGCTTCCTTTTGGTTCAAAACTCTTGTATGTTCGATTGGCGCTTGCTTTAATGGAAATTTGATGAGGTGTCTCCTTTTATCAAAATACTTATGAGCATTATTTTTGTTTTTTTTAAGTTGAGAATTAAAAGTATGATTTTTACTAAGTTTTAGAAACTGGGCACACCGGTGACCAGGTTCCAAACATTAGCTCCAATATACATATAGAAAACATGCATAAATATACGAAACAAATGATTAGTACCTAAACCGCCCAAAAATGAATATTATTTGAGTTGTTTCTTTGTAACAAGCCTGTCATAGAAGTATTTTATCACAAAACGGACTTCGGCCACTTGGCTGAACGATACATGGAAATCATCATTCAAGATGATCAAAGAAAGCATGGCAAACCAAGCCAAACACGCTAACAAGCACCGGAAGTGCCCAATTAGACGCCTCCGGCATGCCGTAGAGAGGATGCACAAGAGAGGGTGGACCGCCTGAAGACTCAACCAGGACCGACGACGACATTCAACCACACGCCACCTGGAAGAAAACACTTGACTTTATCACACCGACACCACATAACTTCTGTTAGAGAGGACCTTCTGCCTAAACCAAGGAGCATTGACCGTACCAGAGCGGGCAAACATGATGAAAGGAGGATATTGTTGCATGTACAAGATAGGTGCAAGCATTACGTCTAGTCACCAGATTTGAGGTAGGTTCGATTGGATCACCATACCATTCCGAATACGCCACCTTGATTGAAAGACAACTACACTCATCGATGACGAACCGAAGATCGTCATGAAGCAATGCACCATCACCACTGCGTCCATTGGGGTAGATAAGGGTTTTCATGCTGAGCTAGGAGGGCGGGACAACAATGAAGACGACCCCAAGAGGGACGTGACTACCAAGACATCGCCTCCACCAGTGTTGAGGCGCTGAACTTTCACTTGGACCGCCCCGCACACTTCCAGGCGTCCAGCCTGCCATCCAGGACCATCGCCTCAACGTACGACACCCCAAACCCATGCCCCGCCACCAAGCTGTTGGTACAATGTCACCGGAGAAAGATATCAAACCCTAGTGAGGCTCGAGCTGACCCAAGTCCACGGCCATGACCAAATCCGGTCGGGCCTAAGACAAACCCAACTGACCATTCTTGGTGGGGGCAGGGAGTACCTCATCTGTGGTTGAACCTCACCCATGAGAGGCTATGGGGAACCACATCCCGTCTGACCGCAATCACCCCTCACAGGTCAACGACCACGATGCTGCCTTATCTGGGAGCAAGGTTGTCAGAATTGCGATTCTGTCATACGATTCTATGACTTTACGATCCAAACTAACCCCTATGATTCTACGATTTTAGTTCATAGAATCTAAGTTTCTACGATCCTGATAGTGAAGATTCTACGATTTACGATCCTACCATCGGAGCTCCGATCCGATTCAAAATCACGATTCTGACAACCTTGTCTGGGAGAGCACCGGCTCTAGGCAGAGTTCCATGATCCACGCACGAACCAAGTGAAACATGATCCCACTAGACATGCCATGAAATCTCAGGTCAGCGGGCCACCTCTGGAGGCAGGGAATAGCAATGGCGGTGGTGTGAGGTGCTAGGGTTAGCCCAAAGAGACCAGGGGGTGGAACGGAGAGAAGGTACATCCCAGTGCCGCCTACCATCGCTCGGGTCTTTGCTCTATGTGGTGCCGATCGATGGCTACCAGGGAGGGGGAGAGTGTGTAGGTCTAGGGCCGGTGGCGGAGATAGGCTCTCATGGCTACCCGTAAATGTATTTCTACCTTCTGAATAATTGAAAATATCATTTTTTTTATCTCACTGATATGATCTCATATGCTTTTTTGGTTCTAAAGTTTTGTATTTCTCATAAATATCAATATTTTGGGGTTCCTTTCCCCTTGTTCCGCAACAAGAGATGATTAGGTTAAAAAAGGAAGCAATACACGATTATCTGGTAATCCAGTATATGTTTGATGCTAGGGTTGAACACCTAGGATTATCTTGCAATACATGCGAAGTATGCGATGGTTGGAGCCCGATTGTGCCCAGGATTCAAATGTGAAAGTTGAATGTGCAAAAGTTGTTTCCTGGAGTTGTTGTTCTACTCTCTCGCTCTCTTGTAAGTTCGGCTGTGGTTGCTTTGATGGAAATCCCATGAGGTGTCTCGTTTTATCGAAACTTATGTGCATTTTTTTCTTAAGTTGCGTACTAAAAATACGATTTTTACTAAGTTTTAGAAACAGGGCACACCGGTGACCATATTCCAAAAATTAGCTCCCAGCATACATATAGAAAACATGCATAAATATACAAAAGAAAATATTATTACCTAAACCCCTAAAAAAGAATATTATTTGAGTTGTTTCTTTGTAACAAGTCTTTCATAGAAGCATTTTATTAAAAAAACGGACTTCAGCCGCTTGGCTGAACGATATATGGTGTTGAGGAAATCGTCATACAAGATGATCAAAGAAAGCATGGCAAACCAAGGCAAACACGCTAACAAGCACCGGAAGTGACCAATTAGACGTCTCGAGCATGCCGCCGAGAGGAAGCAAAGGAGAGGCTAGACCACCTTTAGCAACTATACAACATACAACCAGATTCTGAAACTTGTCTGATGTTACAAACTTGCCGTTCATGCTTAGTTCTGAAGTGCTGCTTAAATGAGCGATTTCTGATGCTTTGTATTTGCTCTATTTGTACAGGTTAATGACAATGATCTCTCGAAGAACTTTACAAAAAATACAGCAGTGTAAGCATTTTCCTTTGTATCGAAAACCTTGCTATTTTGCACCATATTTCTGAAACATCCATACTTATCAGGTACGTAGGCGCAAAGTTCATGTGTGGCAGATGATCTGTGTTTTGTCACACTCAACCAGGACCGACGACGACATTCAACCACATGAAACCTTGAAGAAAACACTGGACTTCGTCACATCGACACCACCCAACTGCCGTTAGAGAGGATCCTCTGCCAAAACCAAGGAACGTTGAACCTACCAGTGAGCAGAGATGATGAAAGGAGGATATTGCTGCATGTACAAGATAGGTGCAAGCAATACGGTGAGTCACTAGATTTGAGGTTGGTTCGATTGGATGGGTGGCGAATTTTTCATGGAACCAGCCCTGCATGCATTGTGCCGACTTGGGTGAGATGGATAAACAATCATAATTACTACTCAGCCGTACATCAGATGATGCAGTAATGCTTAGGCATATTAACAGGTAACTTGAGGAGTTTATGCAAAAATTTAATCAGAAGCGAATAGATGACCATATGATTATATGGTAATGTGCTCGAAGGTTGCAATGTGCAAGTTGAATGTGCAAAAGTTGCTTCCTGGAGTCGTTCTTTTGCTATGAAACTTGCAGTTGTGGTCTGTCTTTCCAGTGCATGAAAGATGTAGTTTACGTTTCCTTTGCTATGAAACTTGCAGTTTTTGTTGCCGTTAGTTCTATTTTTTCTGAATGTTTTTTCTCCAATACGCACGAGAGTGCGTATTATGCATTAAAGAAGGAACGGGGTAAAGAGCCCCTCCACGTTGGTGTTACATGATTAAATTACATGGACCCAACTCCACTATGTGAGGCGATGGTTGGCTAACTACTCGCGTCGGCCAGTGTTGTGAGCGCTCCTAGTAAGGAGGCTAAGGCCCTGTTTGGTTCGGCTGTGGATTTCTAAAAGCAGCTGTGAAAAATCTGCTGTGGAAAATCTGATGTGAAAAAGATGTAGGTCATTTGGCAAACCAGCTGATACAGCTTTTTTCAGATTTTGGCCCACAGCGGAATCAGATTTTGGAAAGCACCTCCTTGGCTGCTTCCGCTTTTGGTTTAGATTTTGGAAGCGGATTTCTGAAATCGGATTCTGCTGGGTTCGCCCTTTGGTTCAGATTCTGCTGCGCGGCAGCGGAATCCGTCGATAAAAGCTGAACCAAACAGGGCCTAAGTCCCCTTTGATGAGTCTTGCTTCCTTCCAGGCCCATCCTTCATCGTCTATCCTACCGATTACATGGTCTACCGATGGTGTTATCCCATCGAATACAATTGCGTCGCGGTGTTTCTATACCTCCCACATTACTAGGATTAGAATAGCTCGGACATCCTTGCCGCCACGCCCGGTGCCCGTCTTTCTTTGGCACCACTCCTGCAGTCCATCCGTCATCGAGGGGATCCACTCCTGCTTGCCCAAGATCTGGCAGACAGCCATCCATACCTGCCGGGTAAACACACAACCAAGGACTAGGTGGTTGATTGTTTCTTCCTCCTAGTCGCAGAAGGGGCATGCATCCTGATGGTCCAAGCCTCGGCGAGCCAGGAGATTCGACGTCCAACACCTGTTCTGTAGTGCTAGCCAGGCGAAGAAGCGACACCGCATGGGGGCCCTGGATTTCCACGTAAACACTGTAGTTGGTGCCACTTCTCGGCTCCAGAACTTGGCCGCGTAAGTAGATCTGGTCGAGAAGCAACCATTCGTCTCCCAGGCCCAGGAGATTGAGTCTTGTAGTTCATCCTGCATCGTTTCTCCGGCGATGGCAGTCCATAGGGCTAGATATTCTTGTAGTAGGTCCGGTGTGACCTCGGGGCCAATGTCGCACGCCCAACTCCCCTTGTGGAGTGCCTGGTGAATAGTCGGTGCATTACGTATCTTCTTGCGCACTTTACCATATAGGTTCGGGGCAATCTCCTGGACTCTTTGCCCTTGTAGCCATCTGTCCTCCCAGAAAAAGGTGTCCTTTCCATTTCCCACTTTAGTGACTGTGGCAGCTTGATAGAGTTGGGGCGACTCCTTCGGCACCCTGATGTTGAACTCGGCCCATGGTCTAGTGCGATCGGATTGCTGCAGCCATGCCCACTTCGTTTGCATGGCTATGTTGAGCCAGCCGAGGTTTGGGATGCCGAGACCTCCTGCCCATATCGACGTGCACACCGAGTCCCAACCACGGAGCATTGGCCACCATTTGCCTTGTCCTTGGCGCTCCAAAGGAAACCGCGTCATATTTTGTTCATCCCGGAAATCATCTTCTGGGGAATGTCGAGTGCTAGCATAGCGTGCAGTGGAATGGCACATAGCACCTATTTGATGAGAAGGAGACGTCCACTCTTTGGCATGGTTGCAGCCTTCCACTTCGGCAGGGCAGCCACTAGCTGGTCCACCAACCCCGACAGTTGAGTAGCCGATTGTTTCCGAATGGTGAGAGGTAGTCCAAGGTATTTGCAAGGAAAGGAGCCGGCCAGGCAGCTGATGATGGTGAGGGCTCTGTCCCAAGTATTAGTTGGGCATCTGATCAGGTAAGCCGCACTCTTGTGCATGTTCACATGCAGTCCCGAAGCTTCGCCAAAGATCTGCAGTATTGAAGCGCATGCTTGAATGTCTTGGTCCTTTGTTTTGATAAATATCATGACGTCATCCGCAAACATCGATAGCCAGTGCTCCAATCCTCTCGGCGCTAATGGGGCCATGATTCCTCTCAAGGTAGCAAGCTCAGACATCCACTGTAGTGGTTCCATAATCAGAATGAAAAGCATCGGCGATAGAGGAGCTCCCTGTCCCAGTCCTTTGAAGTTGTAGATTGGCCGGCACGGAGTACCATTGATCATAATTCTAGTGGAAGAGGTAGATAGCAGCCCACATGTCCATGCGATCCACTTTGGTCCAAAACCCATTGTTTGCATTACTTCAATGAGGAAAGGCCAGTGTACGGAGTTGAAAGCCTTGGAGATATCAGTTTGAGCATTATTGTTGGCTGCTTTAGGGCGTGCAAGCACCGTGCTTTGCATTGCACGAGTATGAAGTTGTCGTGGATAGATCTCCCCTTGACGAAGTCACTTAGGTGTGTGCCAACTAGGGACGGCAAGTTAGGTGCGAGCCTATTGGCCAAGGCCTTGTCGAAGATTTTTATCGCTCCATGCACCAGGCTCACAGGCCTGAAATCCCGGATATCCACCGCTCCCCTCTTCTTGGGCAGGAGTGTTACTATAGCTTTGTTGATCGCGGGTAATCCTCTCATGTCCCCATTATAAAGGTGTTTGAATGCGTTCATGAGATCTCCTTTGATAATGTGCCAACAAGTAGCGAAGAAGCGGCCAGCGAATCCATCTGGCCCCGGCGCTTTGTCCGGTGGCATGCGTTTGACAACCTTTTCTATTTCCTCCTCCATGAATGGCTCCTCCAGGTGGCTTAGGTCAAGTGACGGAAGGTGGAGCCTATTGAGCTCCAGCGAGTGTGCCCTGGTTTGCATCTCCCCGAGCATTTGGGTGAAATGGTTGTCCACCTCATTCACGATCTCCTCCTGACTAGTAGCAATGGTGTCTCCCCTTCGTATAGTTGTGATGAAGTTCCTCCTTTGCCGATGGCGCGCGTGCTGGAAGAAGAAGGAGGTACTGGCGTCCCCTTCATGCAGCCCAAGTATTCTGGAGCGTTGCTGCGCAATCATTCTCTCCAGAGAGCAAAGGCCCATGAGCTTCTTCTTGAGGGCTTTTCACAAACTGCACTTGGAAGGTGATAGTGCTCGTATGTCCATTGCTTTTTCTAGCCTTAAGATAACCTCCATGGCGATGGCGATTTGTAGCTTCACATTGCCGATCCGCCGGTCGCTCCATTGTTTGAGTTTCTTCGCTGTTGCGCATAGTTTCTTGTCTAGTACAACGAAAGGGTTGCCTCCCTGGGGAACCGAGGCCCACGCTGCAGCCACTGTCTCCGAGAACTTGTCAAGCTTTGGAAACAAAGCTTCAAACTTGAAGCGCCGTCCCATGCAAAGGTCAGCCATAGCATCCAGCAGCAGGGGGCAGTGGTCCGAGATCGAGGACCCTAGGGCCGTGAGCTGGCACGACGGGTAAAGATCTTCCCGGCAAGCGGAGCTGAAGACGTGGTCGATTTTTTCAAGTGTTGCCTCTGCTCGTTTGTTTGACCACGTAACCGTCGGCCGTTGAGGTATAGCTCCTTGAGCTCGAGCACGTTTAGTTTTGCCCGGAATCGCGCCATCATCCACCGATTGATAAGGTTGTGTTACTTTTATCTTCCTCATTGACTAGCAGGTTGAAATCGTCGGGGGCCACTCATGATCCGGCGTGAAGGTCTCTGATTTCCACAAGCTCTTGCAGGAAATCCACTTTCTGTTGGTCTAGCCGAGGCCCGTAGACTCCGGTGATCCACCATTCCCTCCCTTCGATTGGTTTGACAAGAGCCGTCAGGGAATTGTATGTGTAGTGGGGGCGCGACAAGGAAACCGTGGCCTCACCCCAGGCTAGAAGAATCCCTCCCCGTGTTTCCACCGAGGGCAAGAAGTTGAAAGTCTCGAATTTATTGCCAAGGCATTGCATGCATCACCACACCCACTCTTACATTTTCCATTTTCGTTTTCTAGAGGCAAACTATGCTAGGGTTGGCTTCGTTCACCACTTGGAGCATGGCAGTTCTACGTGCTGGTGTGTTGAGGCTCCGCACGTTCCACACTAGGACTTTTAGTGGCACATGATTCAAGTGATGGGCCTACAGCGCGATCCACGGCGATCGGGCCTAGTTTCGGTCGGCCACCACCATGTCTTGATCCATTAGTGGGAGTGCGGAGGTGTCCCAGCCAAAAAGTGCAAGAATGGCCTGGATGTGCCCTCCTGCAAGGGGGCGCTCGAACAACTTGGCGTAGGCTTGTAGCGCTGAGTCACTAATGATCTCTCCCTCACTGGCGATGCAGAGTTTGCGGATAAGGACCGCTTGCTGTTTGGTTGCCGCGGAGCCACGTCCGACACCCTTGGCAAGTCTAACACTCCTTCTGGGGTACGATATTGGCGTTCGCTGCCTTCGTGGCCTTCATTTGGTCTGGGCTGCTGCTCTGCCTGGAGGTCCATCGAGAAGGGGGAGATCGCTTTCCCGAGCTCTCCACAAAGTACGTCCACGGGATTCCCCTGCCGTTCCTGCATGCATGGACTGCATGGCGATCCGCCATCCGAGAGGGGCAGGTGGCTTGTTCTGCGTGGCCCGAGAGACTCACACATATGGTGTTGCCCAGTTGCATGAGAGCACATGCGGTGGGGGCCATCGGTGTATCCGCATCACTAGCAGTTAAGCTTCCTGTGTTTTCATTCCACTGTTCATCATCGCAAGCGGTGCCCTCCTCCATCTCTTGTCGTGCTCCGGAGGAAGCACGTGATCGCTTTGGTCGTCCGCCCTTCCTGGTAGCTCACAGTTCACACAATTTAGGGGGAGCATGAGGGACCCCACATAAATAGGATCAACTCGGACGTCCCTGTGCTCACATGCGCCATCCAGTGCTGGCCCAACTGCGTCGCGACTTGCGGTCCTGCCCGTCTGCCTCATAACCTGCTTCCATGCACTTTTTGACAACCTCTCCTTCCACTTGCCCAACAAAACAGAATGAGGGGATGTGGGCAGTTGGCATGTTCTGCCCACAGCGCAGGAACCATGGGAGGAAACAATCATATCCATTGAGGGGGGACCAACCCTGCTACTTGCAACGGGCAGGGCCAGCTGGCCGGTCAAAAGCCGGTCCTGTGGTCCATAAGCCTGCTTGCAATCGCTCATCCCTGACCACAGCCCTGCAGCGGGACGTCAGCGCCCACTGGATGTCGACATGCTGACAATGGTGGCCAGTATGAATTTCCCGCTGCGCCGCCGGCGACGCCAAAGCCATTGAGGACGCTGGGGAGCCACCACCGGTGTCACCGCCGTCCGCATGTTGGCGCCCAGGGCCAGGTGCCCCTCCCGCGGCCGGCCGGCCCTGAAGATGACGCCCGTCGCCCTTCGAAGGCGGTGAAGGAGGTGGCGGGGGCGGTTGTTGTGTCATGGCAATGGGGGAATCCACCAGGACCGGCGGAGCCATGCGCCGGATATCGACAGGGTACCACAGAGCTTTAGGCGTGCCCGAGAGACGAGCAGAAGATTGCGCCGCCGGCTGCTCAGGGATAAAGAGGGCATGGCAGTGAGGGATGCCCTCCGGGTCGCGTGTCTTGAGCCAAACACGGAAAGAGCTCATGTCATGGTGCCGCTCCGTGCGCTCCACCACCTTGACCACGAAGCCGCACCCACGTGGAACCACCTCGGCCGTACGTCGTGTCCATGCATGTGTAGGGACGCCGACGAGCTCTAGCGGGACGAGGAAAGGTAGCACGACGCCGTTTGCTCGGGCTTGGCGCATCCACGGCCAAATGGCCAGAGAGAAGCCTCGGCCGGGGGCAGAGTTGCGATCCACCATGAGCTGGCGAATGAAAGGATGCTAGCAGATGACAAGGAAATCTTCCGGGAAGAACGACTTGATAGACATGTCATTTGGCCCAATGCTCAACTCGGCATAGAGCGTCTCGGCCGCCGCGGCCAGGTCCACGGGAGACCTAGTTCTAGTGATGGTGACCACGACGGCACGACCAAGGTCCTGCTCCATGCGACACAAATCATCTGCCGGCTCCAGAAAGCAGCAATCCATCTCAGCTCCAGATTCCACCGCGACCTCAGTAGACGGCATGACCGCCGAGCCGGCGAATGGGACGGTGAAGCCGGTGCCAGCCACGCTCACGACCAACGACCCCTGGGAGTCCTGGCTCCAGAAGGGCACGATGCGGATCGCCCCCGCAGGAGGGGGGCCCGGAGGCGGTGGGGGAAGGGGCACTCTAGGACGCGGCCCACCCGTCAGAGGCAACGAGATGGAAGGCGGTGGCGTAGGAGTCCAAGGCCGCACCATCCGGAGGGCACCCGGCGGCAGCGGGCCCGGCGGGGGCGGGGGAAGGATGGCGAGCGTAGATGGTGCTACGCGCGAGTCCCTCCTACCTACACAAAACAAATAACTCCTCGCAATGAACGCGATAAGGGGTTGTCAATCCCTTCACGGTCACTTACGAGAGTGAGATCTGATAGAAATGATAGGATAATATTTTTGGTATTTTTATGATAAAGATGCAAAGTAAAATAAAAGCAAAGTAAAAAAGCAAAGGAAATAACGAAGTGTTGGAAGATTAATATGATGAAGATAGACCCAGGGGCCATAGGTTTCACTAGTGGCTTCTCTCAAGAGCATAAGTATTTTACGGTGGGTGAACGAATTACTGTTGAGCAATTGACAGAATTGAGCATAGTTATGAGAATATCTAGGTATGATCATGTATATAGGCATCACGTCCGAGACAAGTAGACCGACTCCTGCCTGCATCTACTACTATTACTCCACTCATCGACCGTTATCCAGCATGCATCTAGAGTATTAAGTTCATGAAAACAGAGTAAAGCCTTAAGCAAGATGACATGATGTAGAGGGATAAATTCATGCAATATGATAAAAACCCCATCTTGTTATCCTCGATGGCAACAATACAATACGTGCCTTGCTGCCCCTACTGTCACTGGGAAAGGACACCACAAGATTGAACTCAAAGCTAAACACTTCTCCCATTGCAAGAAAGATCAATCTAATAGGCCAAACCAAACTGATAATTCGAAGAGACTTGCAAAGATAACCAATCATACATAAAAGAACTCGGAGAAGATTCAAATATTGTTCATAGATAATCTTGATCATAAACCCACAATTCATCGATCTCAACAAACACACCGCAAAAATAAGATTACATCGAATAGATCTCCACGAGAGAGGGGGAGAACATTGTATTGAGATCCAAAAAGAGAGAAGAAGCCATCTAGCTAATAACTATGGACCCGAAGGTCTGAGGTAAACTACTCACACTTCATCGGAGAGGCTATGTTTGATGTAGAAGCCCTCCGTGATGGATGACCCCTCCGGCGGAGCTCCAGAACAGGCCCCAAGATGGGATCTCGTGGGTACAGAAGGTTGCGGTGGCGGAATTAGGTTTTTGGCTCCGTATCTTACCGTTTGGGGGTACGTAGGTATATATAGGAGGAAGGAGTACGTCGGTGGAGCAACAGGGGGCCCATGACGGTGGAGGGCGCGCCCTGGGGGTGGGCGTCCCCCTACCTCGTGGCCTCCTCCTTTGTTTCTTGACGTAGGGTCCAAGTCTCCTGGATCATAATCTTCCTAAAAATCACGTTCCCGAAGGTTTCATTCAGTTTGGACTCCGTTTGATATTCCTTTTCTGCGAAACTCTGAAATAGGCAAAAAACAGCAATTATGGGCTGGGCCTCCGGTTAATAGCTTAGTCCCAAAAATAATATAAAAGTGAATAATAAAGCCCAATAATGTCCAAAACAATAGATAATATAGCATGGAGCAATAAAAAATCCTTCTTGCTACCTCTTGAGCACTGCGTTGGTTTTCCCTTGAAGAGGAAAGGGTGATGCAGCAAAGTAGCGTAAGTATTTCCCTCAATTTTTGAGAACCAAGGTATCAATCCAGTAGGAGGCTACGCGCGAGTCCCTCGTACCTACACAAAACAAATAACTCCTCGCAACCAACGCGATAAGGGGTTGTCAATCCCTTCACGGTCACTTACGAGAGTGAGATCTGATAGAAATGATAGGATAATATTTTTGGTATTTTTATGAGAAAGATGCAAAGTAAAAAAGCAAAGGTAATAACTAAGTGTTGGAAGATTAATATGATGAAGATAGACCCGGGGGCCATAGATTTTACTAGTGGCTTCTCTCAAGAGCATACATATTTTACGGTGGGTAAACAAATTACTGTTGAGCAATTGACAGAATTGAGCATAGTTATGAGAATATCTAGGTAGGATCATGTATATAGGCATCACGTCCGAGACAAGTAGACCGACTCCTGCCTGCATCTACTACTATTACTCCACTCATCGACGGCTATCCAGCCTGCGTCTAGAGTATTAAGTTCATGAAAACAGAGTAACGCCTTAAGCAAGATGACATGATGTAGAGGGATAAATTCATGTAATATGATAAAAAAAAACCATCTTGTTATCCTCGATGGCAACAATACAATATGTGCCTTGCTGCCCCTACTGTCCCTGGGAAAGGACACCGCAAGATTGAACCCAAAGCTAAGCACTTCTCCCATTGCAAGAAAGATCAATCTAGTAGGCCAAACCAAACTGATAATTCGAAGAGACTTGCAAAGATAACCAATCATACATAAAAGAACTCAGAGAAGATTCAAATATTGTTCATAGATAATCTTGATTATAAACCCACAATTCATCGGTCTCAACAAACACACCACAAAAAGAAGATTACATCGAATAGATCTCCACGAGAGAGGGGGAGAACATTGTATTGAGATACAAAAAGAGAGAAGAAGCCATCTAGCTAATAACTATGGACCTGAAGGTCTGAGGTAAACTACTCACACTTCATCGGAGAGGCTATGGTGTTGATGTAGAAGCCCTCCGTGATGGATGCCCCCTCCGGCGGAGCTCCGGAACAGGCCCCAAGATGGGATCTCGTGGGTACAGAAGGTTGCGGCGGCGGAATTAGGTTTTTGGCTCCGTATCTGATCGTTTGGGGGTACGTAGGTATATATAGGAGGAAGGAGTACGTTGGTGGAGCAACAGGGGCCCCACGAGGGTGGAGGGCGCGCACCGGGGGGGGGGGGGGGGGGGTTGGGCGCGCCCCCTACCTCATGGCCTACTCCTTTGTTTCTTGACGTAGGGTTCAAGTCTCCTGGATCATAATCTTCCTAAAAATCACGTTCCCGAAGGTTTCATTCCGTTTGGACTCCGTTTGATATTCCTTTTCTGCGAAACTCTGAAATAGGTAAAAAAACAGCAATTCTGGGCTGGGCCTCCGGTTAATAGGTTAGTCTGAAAAATAATATAAAAGTAAATAATAAAGCCCAATAATGTCCAAACAGTAGATAATATAGCATGGAGCAATCAAAAATTATAGATACGTTGGAGACGTATCAGATGGCGGGTAAGAAGAAGGTCGCGCCGGCGCGGCGGAAACAGGGGGGCCCCGTGCGCGCGGTCGTCGAGCGGCGAGGAGCTCCGCCTCATCTTGCAGTCTCGGGTGATGTGCCCGATGCCATTGCAGCGAAAGCAGAGCGTCTCGTTGGTGTAGTCGCGGGAGATGTGCCTGTCGTCTCCACAGTTGTAGCAACACCCATGGCCGGGATGCGGGTCCGCGGCGGCCGCGCGGTGGGGAGGGTAGGTGAAAGCCGCTGACACGCCGCAGGGGGAGGAGTGGGCGAGTTGGGGCTGCGGGGGCGGCGGTTGGTCTTTGTCTTCCACCCCTGCCCCACTTGGCCCGGCGGCGGGGGGTGGGAGCAGCCGCCGGCCTCACCCTGCAGGATGGGCCCGAACACCGTGCCGAGCACATCCGGGACGACGATGGTGGAGCGGATGGCCGGCAGGGGGGGAGGGGAGGGCGACCTCGACGACGAGGAGGAGGCGGAGAGGGAAACTATGGACGCCATGGACCAGAAGGGAGGCCCGGCGAACGCCCTGAGGTGGGCGCCGACACCGGAGTGGTGGCCGGCACTTTCTGGTAGCCGGCGGTGCTCAGGGGAGAGGAGGGAGGCGCTCAGGCGCTGCTGTCTTCCACTACCTTTTTCCTGAATGTTTTGTTTGTTTTCCTTTTGGTTCAAAACTCTTGTAAGTTTGATTGATCATTCCCCAGCAAAACTATTGTAGAAGTCTGAGTCCCAACAACAATTATTATTTGAGTTGTATCTTATAAGTTGTATCTTTGTAAGATGCTTGTGCTAGAAGAATTAAATCATCTGATGGAAACTTCTTTCTACACTAAAACTGCCAACACACATCTCCAAGAAATTAATCTGTTTATGAGTGGCCGCCTGGCCTAGTCTAGTCATTTGATGCACCATTTACTCTAGCAAAAGAAGCAGGTGAGGTCTGGTGCCACGAACCTAGTCAGGAAGGCTAACCAGATTGTTAGATTTATACACTGAACAGGTCATGCGTGATAAAACTCTTTGCAGGAAGATGTTAACTAGTCTTGCTAAGAACATATGGAAACTTCCTGCTCTCCATCGTCATGGCATTTGTATGAGCTCTCCTTTTGGTTGGGCACTTCGCACATTAATGTCATCGCTTCTTCCTGCAAGTACTCTACCACTTCGAGAGATATCTGACCAAGTAAATATCCGACTGACATGATGATAACGTACAGGGGCTGCTACAAATCTGCTATCTACTCTGTCGCTTTATGTTGCTGGATTACATGAAAAATCTACTGGCAAATATATAATTTCATAGTTTGAAAAGGTCGATTGCACACATGATTCTGTATCAACTACTGAAAAGAACAGGGGTAATAGTCACTCTATATGTCTTTAGAAGTCATGCGCCCATGAATCAAGCCTATGCGTGAGTAGGTGACTTCATCTATGTCGGCATCGAGCTAGAAAACAATTGATTGCCTTACATGACTTGGCTTCTCAACTGCTCTTTGACTGGATTCGTGCGCACTGATTCCGACTATGACCAAGTATATGATATCTAATTAAACTAGTGCCGGATGTTTCTTGTCTTAAAAATCTTTTCCCTAATAGTGATGGGTGGTGAATTTTCCTGGAATCGACCCTGCATGCATTGTGGTGACTCAGGTGAGATGGAGAAACATTCATAATTACTACTCAGCCGTACACATCACCATAGAATAGCTTTATATGGCGGTATACGCTGCGTTTCTTTTGTGAAGGGAAAACGTGTCTTAAATGGGCGTATATGCAGTAGTTTAATTAGCAGCAAGAGACCAGTTCAATTGGTTGGTTGGTTTCACTTGACTAAGTCTATAATTGCTAACGATTTCAGGCTCTGCTCGCTGCACCTATATAAACTCATACATCCCTGCATGTTCAAACCATCACTCACGCCACAATCACAAACAGAAACGCAGGAGAGAGAAAAAGATCAGATGGCATCCTCCTCTTCCTTCCTTCTCCTCGCTGTTCTTCTTGCGTTGGTCTCATGGCAGGCCACTGCCTCCGATCCTAGCCCCCTCCAGGACTTTTGTGTCGCCGACATGAATTCACCAGGTACTATCCGGTTTCTCATCATGTTCTCACCAAATAAATATGTTGAAATGAATTTCTGAAAATTATATGCAAGTCGAAACAACTTTGTAAGACCTAAGCTTACATAATAAATCTCTTCTATGCACCAGTATGTCAACGGGTTTGTTTGCAAGAACCCAATGGAGGTCAACGCTGATGACTTCTTCAAGGCAGCCGCCCTCGACAAGCCTAGGGTGACCAACAAGGTTGGATCCAACGTCACTTTGATCAACGTCATGCAGATTGCTGGACTCAACACCCTCGGCATCTCAATCGCGCGCATCGGCTATGCTCCCTTGGGTCAGAACCCACCACATACGCACCCTCGCGCCACTGAGATCCTCACGGTGCTCGAGGGGACACTGTACGTTGGCTTTGTCACATCAAACCAGCCCGCCCCAAACAGAAACAAGTTCCTCTCCAAAGTGCTCAACAAAGGTGATGTGTTTGTCTTCCCCGTGGGGCTCATCCACGTCCAATTCAACCCGAACCCCCACAAGCCCGCCGTTGCAATTGCCGCGCTTAGCAGCCAGAACCCAGGGGCTATCACAATTGCCAATGCGGTGTTTGGGTCAGACCCACAAATATCCGATGATGTTCTTGCCAAGGCGTTTCAGGTGGAAAAGAATACAATAGACTGGCTCCAGGCTCAGTTCTGGGACAACAACCACAACTAAGTGAAATGTTGGCTGATTACACGGAAGACCATTGCACAAATTAAGGACATGTTTGAGTTTCTAGATATGCATCCTAATCTATAAAATAAATGGAGCATATGTCATTCCATTGTGTGTCTGTAATGAGTGAATGTATTTCTACCTTCTGAACAATTGACAATGTTATTTTTTTTATCACACTGATATGATCTCATATGTTTTTTGGTTCTAATGTAACGTATTTCTGATACTTCCTCTAGACCCGTGTATAAGTCATCTTATGAAAATAAAAAAATCCCCAAACTCTTAGGCGCCATGCATTAACTCCCATCTATTTTTTGTTTCTTGACATGAATAAACGAATCAACGAATAAGACATATGGGGCGTGTATGCTTTTAATGCATTGAGACTACCTACCACGACATGCAGTGGTTAGCCATTGCATGCAATGGTATTATTTAGTAAATAAACATTAAGTTCTTTCGTTTTCCTCTCATCATTTGTTGCGGTGTACAACATAAGATGACTTATTCACCGGTACGGAGGGAGTAAATATTTTTTGTTCTCTTCCCGTTGTTCCAAAGTAATAGATGATTAGGTTAAAAAAAGAAACAATACACGATTATCTGGTAATCCAGTATATGTTTGATGCTAGGGTTGAACACCTAGGATTATCTTGCAATACATGCGAAGTATACGATGGTTGGAGCCGGATTCCTCGGGATTTAAATGTGAAAGTTGAATGTGCAAACGTTGCTTCCTACAGTCGTTTTTCTGCTCTATCGCTTTTTGGTGCATGCAATAAGAAATTTACGCTTCCCGCATGTAATAATTTAGCTTCCTTTTTGGTTCGATTGACGGTTGCTTTAATGGAAATTTGTGAGGTGTCTCGTTTTATCAAAATACTTATGAGCATATTTTTCATAAATTGAGAACTAAAAATGTGATTTTTACTAAGTTTTTGAAACTTGGCACACCGGAGACCATGTTCCAAAAATAAGCTCCAACATACACATACAGAAAACCTGCATAAATATACAAAATAAATTATTATTACCTAAACTGCCCAAAATGAAAATTGTTTGAGTTGTTTCTTTGTAAGAAGCCTGTCATGGAAGCATTTTATCATAAAATGGACTTCGGCCGCTTGGCTGAACGATACATGGTGTTGAGGAAATCATAACACAAGATGATCATGGAAAGCATGGCTATCCAAGCCAAACACGCTAACAAGCACCGGAAGTACCCCATTAGACGCCTCCAGCCCGCCGCCAAGAGGAAGCACAAGAAAGGGTGGACCACCTGAAGACTCAACCAGGATCGACGATGACATTCAACCACATGCCACCTGGATGAAAACACTGGACTTCATCGCATGGAGACCACCTAACTTCTATACAGAGGACCCCCTGCCTAAACCAAGTAGCGTTGACAGTACCAGCGAGCAGACATGATGAAAGGAGGACATTGTTACGCGCACAAGATAGGTGGAAGCAATACGGCGAGTCACCGGATTTGAGGTAAGATCAATTGGATCGCCATACCATGCTGAACATGCCACCTTGAGTCAAAGACAACTACACTCACCGATGACGAACCCAAGAGGTTCGTGACGCAATGCACCACCACCATTGCGTCCGTTGGGGCGGACAAGGGTCTTCACCCTGAGCTGGGAGGCCAGGAGAACACCGGCTCCAGGCAGAGTTCTCTAATACATGCACGAACCAAGTGAACCATGAACCCACTAGACATGCCACGAAATCTCAGATCAGCGGCCCACCTCCGGAGGCCGGGGATAGCAGCGGCAGTGGTGTGAGGTCCTAGGATTAGTCCATAGAGACCAGGGAGTGGAGCGGAGAGAAGGGACAGCCCACTGCCGTGTACCATCGCTCGGGGCTTTGCTCAGCATGGTGTCGAACGATGGCTACCAGGGAGGCTGAGAGTGTGTGGGTCTATTGCGGCAGAGACAGCCTCTCATGTCGTTCACGAGGTTGATGTTTGGTTCTGTCTTCTTCTTTCTGGATGCATTTTATTTTTCTCATGGAAACATCTTTTCTGTATCAAAGCTACCAACACACACCTCAAAGAAAATAATTAGTTTATGAGTGGCCACCCGGCCAAGGCATTGATTGTACTATTTACTCTATCAAAAGAGGCAGGTGAGGTGTGTCATGAGCCCAGTCAAGAAAGGCCGACTAGATTGTCAGATTTATGTACTAAATGGTCATGATCAAACTCTTAGCAAGACAATGTTAACTACTCTTACTAAGAGCACATGAATTGTTTCTGCTCTCTATCATCATTGTTTACGCGTGCGTGGATTCTTCCTGATTGGCACAATCTGCTAACTACCGCATAACCTTGCAACCTATTTTTTTAATATCACTAGGTGACTCATATTGCAAAATTTCTCTGTTTATTTTTTCTTGGAGGATGGTAAGATATTCCATTATATCTCCAACCATGCTTTTTTAATCATAGGTATGTTAAGCTGCTAACACACATCTATAAATGTATAAATACGTGTATATTCTTTTTATTCCATGCCATATATCGTGCACAGTATTGTTCCTGACAAATCCGGTGACAAATATATAGTTTGATTATCTTAGTGGCCACAGCTTGAAAAGCTTGGTTGCACGCATTCTGTAGCAACTTCAAAGAATGGAGAGAGTGGATAGATCTAAGCAGATGACTTTGTCTAGGTAGAAAACAATTGCTTTACATCACTTGGCTTTTCTCAACTGCTCTTTGACCTCGTGTGCACCAGTTCTCACCATGACCAACTATGTGATATCTAATAAACTATGGTGATGGTTGGTGACTTTTCATGGAACCAGCCCTGCATGCATTGTGCCTATTTGGGTGACATGGATAAATAACCGTAATTTCTACTCAGACGTAGATCAGATGATGCAGTAACGCTTAGGCATATTAAAAGGGAACTTGAGAAGTTTATGCAAAGATTTAATCAGAAGCAAATAGATTATTATATGATTATATGGTAATGTGCTCAGAGGTTGCAATGTGCAAGTTGAATGTGCAAAAGTTGCTCCCTGGAGTCGTTCTTGTGGTCTGTCTTTCTGGTCATGAAAGAAGTAGTTTACATTTCCTTTGCTACGGAACTTGCTGTTTTGGTTGCCGTTAGTTCTATTTTTCCTGAATGTTTTATTTTAGCTTCCTTTTGGTTCAAAACTCTTGTTAGTTTGATTGATCGTTCCCCAACAAAACTATTGTAGATGTCTGAGTCCCAAAAAATAATTATTATTTGAGTTGTTTCTTTGTAAGTAGCTTCTCATAGAAGCAATTAAAACTGCCAACACACAACTCCATGAAATTAATCTGTTTATGAGTGGCCGCCTGGCCTAGTCTAGTCATTGGTTGTACTATTTACTCTAGCAAAAGAAGCAGGTGAGGTCTGGTGCCATGAACCTAGTCAGGAAGGCTAACCAGATTGTTAGATTTGTACACTGAACTGGTCATGCGTGATAAACCTCTTCGCAAGAAGATGTTAACTAGTCTTGCTAAGATCATATGGAAACTTCCTGCTCTCCATCGTCATGGCATTTGTACCAGCTCTCCTTTTGGTTGGGCACTTCGTCCATTAATGTCGTCGCTTCTTCCTGCAAGTACTCAACCACTTTGGGAGACATCTGACCAAGTAAATATCCGACTGACATGATGATAACGTACAGGGGTTGCTACAAATCTGCTAACTACTCTGGCGCCTTTTGGTGCTGGATTTCATGAAAAATCTATTGGCAAAAATATAATTTCATAGTTTGAAAAGGTCGATTACACACATGATGTTGTATCAACTTTTGAAAAGAACAGGGGTAGGAGTCACTCTATATGTCTTTAGAAGTCATGCGCCCATGAATCAAGCCTACGCGTGAGCAGGTGACTTCATCTATGTCGGCATCGAGCTAGAAAACAATTGATTGCCTTACATGACTTGGCTTCTCACCTGCTCTTTGACTGGTTTCGTCTGCACCCGTTCCGACCATGACCAAGTATATGATATCTAATTAAACTAGTGCCGGATGTTTCTTGTCTTAAAAATCTTTTCCCTAATAGTGATGGGTGGTGAATTTTCCTGGAATCTTCCCTGCATGCATTGTGGCGACTGGGGAGAGATGGAGAAACATTCATAATTACTACTCAGCCGTACACATCACCATAGAATAGCTTTATATGGCTGTATACGATGCACTGTTTCTTTGAAGGGAAAACGTGTCTTAAATGGGAGCCTGTAAAGTATATGCAGTAGTTTTTAGCAGCAAGAGACCAGTTCAATTGGTTGGATTGTTTCACTTGACTAGGTCTATTATTGCTCACGATTTCAGGCGCTGCTCGCTCCACCTATATAAATTCATACATCCCCAGCATGTTCAAACCATCACTCACGCCAACCACAAGCAAAAACACAAGAGAGAGAGAGAGAGAGAGAGAGAGAGAGAGAGAGAGAGAGAGAGAGAGAGAGAGAGAGAGAGAGAGAGAGAGAATCAGATGGCATCCTCCTCTTCCTTCTTTCTCCTCGCCGCTCTTCTTGCGTTGGTATCATGGCAGGCCACTGCCTCTGATCCTAGCCCCCTCCAGGACTTTTGTGTCGCCGACATGCATTCACCAGGTACTATACGGTTTCTCATCATGTTCTCACCAAATAAATATGTTGAAATAAATTTCTGGAAACTGTATGCAAGTCGAAACAACTTTGTAAGATCTGAGCTTACATGTCACATCTTCTCTATGCACCAGTTCGTGTCAATGGGTTTGTTTGCAAGAACCCGGTCGATGTTAACGCAGATGACTTCTTCAAGGCAGCCAACCTCGACAAGCCTAGGGTGACCAACAAGGTTGGATCCAACGTCACTTTGATCAACGTCATGCAGATTGCTGGACTCAACACCCTCGGCATCTCAATTGCACGCATCGACTATGCTCCCTTGGGTCAGAACCCACCACATACGCACCCTCGCGCCACTGAGATCCTCACGGTGCTCGAGGGGACACTGTACGTTGGCTTTGTCACATCCAACCAGCCCGCCCCAAATAGAAACAAGTTCCTCTCCAAGGTGCTCAACAAAGGTGATGTGTTTGTCTTCCCCGTGGGGCTCATCCACTTCCAATTCAACTCGAACCCCCACAAGCCCGCCGTTGCAATTGCCGCGCTTAGCAGCCAGAACCCAGGGGCTATCACAATTGCCAATGCGGTGTTTGGGTCAGATCCACAAATATCCGATGATGTTCTTGCCAAGGCGTTTCAGGTGGAAAAGAATACAATAGACTGGCTCCAGGCTCAGTTCTGGGAGAACAACCACAACTAAGTGAAATGTTGGCTGATTACACGCAGGACCAGTCCGCAAATTAAGGACATGTTTGAGTTTCTAGATACGCATCCTAATCTATACAATAAATGGAGCATATGTCATTCCATTGTTGTGTGTGTAATGAGTGAATGTATTTATACCTGCCGAATAATTGACAATATCATTTTTTATCACACTCATATGATCTCATATGCCATTTTGGTTCTAATGTGTTGTATTTCTCATAATTTTTTTTCAATATTTTGGGTTCTTTTCCCCTTGTTCCGAAACAGGAGATGATTAGGTTTAAAAAAGGAAACGATACACGATTATCTGGTAATCCAGTGTATGTTGGATGCTAGGGTTGAACACGTAGGATTATCTTGCAATACATGTGAAGTATGCGACGGTTGGAGCCTGATTGTGCTCAGGATTTAAATGTGAAAGTTGAATGGGCAAAAGTTGCTTCCTGGAGTCGTTATTCTGCTCTCTCGCTTTCTGGTGCATGCAATAAGCAATTTGCAGTTCCTGCATGTAATATTTTAGCTTCCTTTTGGTTAAAAACTCTTGTAAGTTCCATTGACGATTGCTTTAATGGAAATTTAATGAGGTGGCTCGTTTTATTAAAGATGTGATTTTTACTAAGTTTTAGAAACTGGGCACACCGGCGACCAGATTCCAAAAATTAGCTCCAACATACATATAGGAAACATACATAAATATACAAAAGAAAAGATTATTACCTAACCCCCCCCCCCCCCCAAAGGAATATTATTTGAGTTGTTTATTTGTACCAAGCCTGTCATAGAAGCATTTTATCACAAAACGGACTTCGCCCGCTTGGCTGAATGATATACGCTGTTGAGGAAATCATCGTACACGATGCTCAAAGAAAGCATGACAAACCAAGCCAAACACGGTAACAAGCACCGGAAGTGCCCAATTAGACGGCTCCAGCATGCCGCCGAGAGGAAGCATAGGAGAGGATGGACCACCTGAAGACTCAACCAAGACCGACGACGACATTCAACCAGATGCCACCTTGAAGAAAACACTGGACTCCGTCACATCGACACCACCCAACTGCTATTAGAAATGACCGTCTGCCTAAACCAAGGAGCGTTGACCCTACCAGCGGGCAGAGATGATGAAAGGAGGACATTGCTGCATGTACAAGATAGGTGCAAGTAATATGGTGAGTCACCAGATTTGAGGTTGGGCCGATTGAACCGCCATACCATTATGAACACGCCACCACGACTGAAAGGCTACACTCACTGATGACTAACCCAAGAGGGTCATGACGCATTGCACCGCCACCACCGCGTCCGCTATTGGGACAAGGGTTTTCACCCTCAGCTGGGAGGGGAGGGACAACAATGACGATGACCCAAAGAGGGACATGACTACCAAGACATCGTCTCCACAAGCATCGAGGCACCAAACTTTTGCCTGAACCATCCTGCACCCTCGCCACACGTCCAGCCTACCATCCGGGGCCATCACCTTAACGTACGACACCCCAAACGCATGCCCTGCCACCAAGCTGTTGGTACGAGGTCACCGGAGAAAGCCATCAACCATAGTGAGGCTCGGGCTGGCCCAAGTCCATGACGATGACTAGATCCGGTCGGGCCTAAGACCGACAACTAACCCACCTGACCATTCCGGGTGGGGGTAGGAAGTACCTCACCGGCGGTGGAAACTCACCCATGAGAGGCTATGGGCAACCACATCCCGTCTGACCGCAATCACCCCTCACAGGTCAACGACCATGATGCTGCCTGATCTCGGAGAGCACCGGCTCCAAGCAGAGTTCCCTGATCTGGGAGAGCACCGGCTCCAAGCGATATCATGGTTTAGGCGGTGATTGTTGGCGCAAATAAGCCATGTCCTACGGTGGTGACCGGCGTCGGGCGCGCCAGGTCTGCTTTGTGGAGCGTGTGGCCGGGCGTGCGTGGGTGTCTGTGCATGGTCTGAATATTGTATGGGCATGGTTCGACTAGTGTATGACGTGTGTGCATGCATGAGTTAGTTGGCAGAGGTAGCAGGGTGATGGCGGCGTACAGTAGGAGCTCGCACGGGCAGAGCGCGTCCTGGGCGTGGGCTGGAGTGTGTTGGTCATGCGCAAGTCGAGGCGTGGGTGCACATCGTCATGGTCGTGCGTATATATACCTTCCCCTGTACTGCTACGGATTCAGTTCGTGCCGAAGGAAAGTGTCGTATGTGCGGCGGGCGTTTATGCGCCGGAAATCACCGTGTCACTGTCTCCCTGTTCTCCTTCTTGTGCGGCGGGCGTTCGTGCGCCGGAAATCACCGTGTCACTGTCTCTCTATTCTCCTTCTTCCTCCTCTCATTCATGCAAGAGGGCATTTACGTGAGAGAGAGAGAGAGAGAGCTACGTGAGAGAGAGACAGAGAGAGAGAGCTAGGGCTTGAACCCATCAATATGCATCAGAGCTACCAGGTTCGGGGCCGTGACGCGCGGTGGCGTCCTTGGCGGACATGGAGGTCTCGACTACGGCGCGACGGCGCGGTGACGTGCGACGAGCACTGCGGTCGCGAAGGCGAGGAGGTCGCCGAGGACATGTGTGGTGGCACAGAGGCCGCAGTGGCTCGGCGTGACAACCGTGAAGGCGCCGTGGCGTGTGGCACAG
Organism: Aegilops umbellulata; assembly: GCA_032464435.1. Classification (NCBI taxonomy): domain Eukaryota; kingdom Viridiplantae; phylum Streptophyta; class Magnoliopsida; order Poales; family Poaceae; genus Aegilops; species Aegilops umbellulata. Next base: position 614,730,940 of record CP136058.1, on the reverse strand, counting down.
AGACGTGGCGCGGCTGCGCACGGGAAAGCGGGCTGCTGCAGCGGCGGGGCTCGTGCCGGAGGTGCGCGGTGGCATCAGGCGGACGAGACGCCGACGACATTACCACGGAAATATGCGATGATTTAGAAAATTTTGTTTTTCCAAAATCTCTAGCCCGTGCGCTCGCACGGGGTTGATGACTAGTGCATGGAAACTGAAACAAACACCTCCAAGAAATTAATCAGTTTATGAGTACTGTTTACTCCAAAAAGGAAGCAGGTGTGGTCTGATTCTTAGATTCATATATGCAATGAACTGGTCATGATTGAATCGTAGCTACTGAGATCATATGAAAAGTTCCTGCTCAGCTCCATCGTCATAGCTATCCTTTTGGTTAGCTAGGAACGTCCACTAAGCACTAAGATCGTTGCTTTCTTCCTATAAGTACTCAACAACTACAAGAGAAATTTGACCAAGTAAATATCTTGGTTGATGGGGTTATCCTCCTCTTTCTAAAAAGAAAACTGATTGACGTGATGCTAGCAGGGGCAGCTACAAAATAGCAGGTGTATTTGTTAGGATAAGTTGTATACGGAGGGGAAAGTAGTTTAAATTGTACTCTGTCTTCTATCCCTTCTTCTGTTCCAACTCGTGTAACCTTGATCGATCCGTTCTCGTTACGATCGATCGTTCCTTAAGCCACGGCAATGTTTCTATATAATGCAATGCGGCCCAGACGAAGGGTTCTACGCTTCCCACAATACCTTACATGGTAATCAGAGCCCCTTCCTCTCGTACATCTAGCCACGACAATTAGATCGATCTAGTTGAATCGAGAAGAGAGAAAGAGAGGGTCCCGAGAGAAAGCTATGGCTGGCACCACTGCTTCCACCGAAAACACCCTGACCACATCCACCATGAGTGCCCTATCCAACCAATCCGCCGGATTCACCTATAGGTCCTCTTCCACCTCCAGCAGCCCTATCTCTCTCGGTTCACCTCCATCGGAGAAGCTCATGAGGACAAACTTCCTCCTCTGGAAGGCCATCGTGCTACCCCAGATCAAGGGAGCACAGATGGAACACTTCCTGGACGCTGCAATGCCGGCGCCCCCTCCTACGCTCACCATCAGCAAGGATGGGAAAGAAGAGCAGATCTTCAACTACGCCCGCATAATCTGGTACGCTCAACAACAACAATTGCAAGGTTATCTAATGGCATCTCTGTCCCGGGAGGTTCTCGCTCAGGTGGTGACTCTCCAGACGCCGGCCGAAGTGTGGGTGGCGATCCACGCCACTTTTGCTGCTCACACCCAGGCGCAAGAAATCAACAACCGCATCGAGCTCGCCAATCTTCACAAGGGGAACTCCACTATGGCGGAGTATCTCGCCAAGATCAAGGCGCTGCCGGATGAGATCGCCACCATCAGCGCTTCTCTCACAGATCGGGAGATGACCTCTTATGTCCTGAAGGGACTTGACCTCGAGTACAACTCTGTGGCCTCAGCCTTGCAAGCCCGCGTCGAGCCCGTCACCACACCAGAACTCTACAGCCAGCTTCTTAGCTTCGAGGCGCGCGTCAATCTTCTGCAAGGTACACATCATCGCCAGTCTTCTGTTAACAGTGCTTCTCGTGGGCGCGACAACAGTGGTCGCGGTCGTGGTCACCAAGGTCGTGGCCGTGGCGGCGGTCATGGCGGGCGTGGCAACAATCAGGGTCCGCCCCGCTCTGGTGGTGGTGACCGTGGTGGTGGCTACAGCAACAACAACACCTACGGCGCCTCCTCCAACTCTCGCCGCACTAGGTGTCAACTATGCAAGAAACCGGGCCGCGAAGTCTTTGACTGCTGGCACCGGTTTGACGAGGACTTTGTACCTGATGCACGTCATGCAGCCGCTGCCATCCGGGAGCAAGGAGGAGGTGATGGTGATACGGTCTGGTATGCGGACTCTAGCCTATGGACCATGTCACAAACGAGCTAGAAAAGCTTGCTCTTCGCGAGAGATATCACGGCAATGATCAGCTTCACACCGCAAGCGGTGGAGGTATGGAAATTCAACACATTGGTCAAGCTTCTATTAATTCACCTAGTCTTAAATATGATCTAGTTCTCAAAGATGTCCTTCATGTTCCTGAAGCCGACAAAAATCTAGCATCTATGTCTCGTTTAACTCTCGACAATAATGTTTTCTTTGAGACTCATCCCACCTATTTTTTCATAAAGGATCGGGCAACGAGGGAGCTCATTCATCACGGTAGATGCATCAGAGGGCTTTACCCCATCACATCAAGAGTCTTTAGTCGCAAGGGTCGTCGAGTTTACTCCGTCACCAAACCCTCCTTGGCAAGGTGGCATCAAAGATTAGGACATCCTTCTTCACTAGTAGTCAAGCAAGTAGTCAATAAAGGCAATTTGTCATTGTCAAATAGTTCCAATAATGAGTCTGTGTGTGAAGCTTGTCAATGTGCCAAGAGTCACCAACTTCCCTATCCTGTGTCCAGTAGTGTATCTCATGCTCCTTTAGAGCTTATTTTCAGTGATGTATGAGGTCATGCAAGAGATTCTTTTGTAAGGAAGAAATATTATGTTAGTTTCATTGATGATTATAGCAAGTTCACCTGGATATATTTGCTTAAGCATAAATCCGAAGTATACTCTGTTTTCTAAGAATTTCATAAGCTTGTTGAGAGATATTTTGACAGGAAAATTCTTGCAGTCCAAAGTGACTGGGGAGGAGAGTATGAGAAACTCAATGCTTTGTTTCGTGACATAGGTATTATTCGTCATGTATCTTGCCCCCATGCTCGTCAACAGAACGGCTCGGATGAGAGGAAACACCGTCACATTGTTGAAGTTGGTCTCTCTTTATTAGCTCATGCTTCCATGCCACTTAAATATTGGGATGAAGCTTTCATCACAGCTACCTATCTCATTAATCGTCTCCCTAGTAGAGTTATTGGCAATACTACTCCTTTGGAACGTCTGTTTCATCAAAAACTGACTACAACTCTCTCAAAAAATTTGGGTGTGCTTGTTACCCAAACTTGCATCCTTATAATCGCCACAAACTTGAGTTTCGTTCCACTCAGTGTGTTTTCCTTGGCTATAGTAATCTTCATAAGGGATATAAGTGTTTAGAAGTTACAACAGGTCGCATCTATATTTCTCGAGATGTTGTTTCTGATGAGACATTGTTCCCTTTTGCAAAACTTCATCCAAATGTCGGAGCCTTACTTCGTTCTGAAATTTGCCTTCTTTCAAAATCTTCATCTAATTTTGATCACGAGGGTGAATTAATTAGAACTGATCATGTGCAAAAATCCATGGAAAATCTGGAGAATTTTGATACTTGTGTAGCAGCAGGACGTGATTTTATGTGTGCAGAAACTGCCAAAACTGGCACTGGATCCCAGGAAGATTTCTCTGCAAGCGCGGGATCCGAGGCGCAGCGATCCGAGGGAGATTTACCTACAGGCGCGCGACCCCAGGAGGGAATCGGCGGCGCTGCATGCACACCGGGTGCGGGGCCACGCGCTTCTGCGGGGTGGGTGGCCGACAACTGCTCAGGAGCAGACCCCACCATCGATAACGGGGCAGCTGGACGCGCGAGTTCTCCTGCGTCAGCAGGCGCTGATTCCGCCGGGCCCAGCGAGGCGCGTGGCCGCGCGAGTTCTCCTGCGCCAGCAGGCCCTTATTCTGCCGGGCCCAGCGAGGCGCGCTCGGATCTGGAGCTTGGTTCGGCTAATTCGATTGATTTGGCTGCATCTCCCGGATCTTCTGTGGTGAGGTCTGCAGCGGTGCAACAAACAGTACTCCCGCGCCGCCATACGAGATCTCAGTTGGAATTACAAAAGAGATGGTTTATACTGATGGTACAATCAGGTATGATAAAACCAAGCAAGCATTTTTTACTAGTACCAGTGAGCCCACACATTTGCATGATGCTCTTGCTCACAAAGATTGGAAGAAGGCTATGGATAATGAATATGATGCACTCATGAAAATTAAAACTTGGCATTTAGTACCACCAAAAAAGGGCAATAATGTGATTGATTGTAAGTGGGTATACAAGAACAAAAGAAAAGCTGATGAGAGTATAGACAGATACAAGGCTAAGTTGGTTGCAAAGGGTTTCAAGCAAAGGTTTGGCATTGACTATGAGGATACCTTTAGTCCTCTTATTAAAGCAACTACTATTCGACTTGTACTGTCTATTGCTATTTCCAGAGGGTGGAGCCTACGACAGCTAGATGTTCAGAACGCGTTTCTTCATGGTGTTCTTGAGGAAGAAGTGTTCATGCGACAGCCACCTGGATATGAAAATAAAAACACACCACACTATGTTTGTAAGTTGGATAAGCATTCTATGGGTTGAAGCAGGCCCCAAGAGCTTGGTATTCAAGGTTGAGCACACAATTACAACGGCTTGGATTTACACCATCAAAGGCAGATACCTCATTATTCTTTTACAGTAAGAACAATATTACCATGTTTGTTCTTGTTTATGTTGATGATATAATTGTTGCCCGTTCAAATTCAGATGCAACTACTTGTGTCATTAAGGATTTGAAACTAGAGTTTGTTCTCAAGGACTTGGGAGATCTTCACTACTTTCTTGGGATTGAGGTCAAGAAGGTAAAAGATGGTATACTTCTTACAAAGGAAAAATATGCTACTGACATTCTGAAAAGGGTACATATGGAAAAGTGTAAGCATGTGAGTACACCTATATCCACGTCAGAAAAGCTTACTATTGAAGCTGGAGAAGCACTTGGAGCAGAGGACGCAACAAACTATAGGAGTGTTGTAGGTGCTCTTCAGTATCTGACTCTTACACGTCCTGATATTTCTTATTCTGTGAACAAAGTTTGTCAGTATTTGCATTCTCCTACTACAGCTCATTGGACTGCAGTAAAAAAAATCTTGAGGTATCTTAGATATACAGAGGGACTTGGTCTTCAGATTGTCAAGTCCTCATCTCTTCTTGTGTCTGCCTATTTTGATGCAGATTGGGCAGGGTGTGCTGATGACAGAAGGTCTACAGGTGGCTTTGCTGTGTTTCTGGGAACAAATCTTGTATCATGGAGTGCAAGGAAACAGGCTACTGTCTCAAGGTCAAGTACTGACGCTGAGTATAAAGCTTTAGCAAATGCTACAGCTGAAGTCATGTGGATTCAGACATTGCTTCATGAACTTGGAATTGAAATTCCTCAAGCTGCAAGGTTATGGTGTGACAACATTGGTGCAACCTATCTTTCAGCTAATCCTGTCTTTCATGCACGTACAAAGCACATTGAAGTTGACTTTCATTTTGTAAGAGAACGAGTGGCTCGAAAGCTACTTGACATCAGGTTTATACCTACAGGGGATCAACTTGCTGATGGCTTCACAAAACCACTTACTATGAAGAGACTGGATGAGTTTAAGTATAATCTTAACCTTGGCAAGATTACTGAGGTTTAGATTGAGGAGGAATGTTAGGATAAGTTGTATACGGAGGGGAAAGTAGTTTAAATTGTACTCTGTCTTCTATCCCTTCTTCTGTTCCAACTCGTGTAACCTTGATCGATCCGTTCTCGTTACGATCGATCGTTCCTTAAGCCACGGCAATGTTTCTATATAATGCAATGCGGCCCAGACGAAGGGTTCTACGCTTCCCACAATACCTTACATGGTAATCAGAGCCCCTTCCTCTCGTACATCTAGCCACGACAATTAGATCGATCTAGTTGAATCGAGAAGAGAGAAAGAGAGGGTCCCGAGAGAAAGCTATGGCTGGCACCACTGCTTCCACCGAAAACACCCTGACCACATCCACCATGAGTGCCATATCCAACCAATCCGCCGGATTCACCTATAGGTCCTCTTCCACCTCCAGCAGCCCTATCTCTCTCGGTTCACCTCCATCGGAGAAGCTCATGAGGACAAACTTCCTCCTCTGGAAGGCCATCGTGCTACCCCAGATCAAGGGAGCACAGATGGAACACTTCCTGGACGCTGCAATGCCGGCGCCCCCTCCTACGCTCACCATCAGCAAGGATGGGAAAGAAGAGCAGATCTTCAACTACGCCCGCATAATCTGGTACGCTCAACAACAACAATTGCAAGGTTATCTAATGGCATCTCTGTCCCGGGAGGTTCTCGCTCAGGTGGTGACTCTCCAGACGCCGGCCGAAGTGTGGGTGGCGATCCACGCCACTTTTGCTGCTCACACCCAGGCGCAAGAAATCAACAACCGCATCGAGCTCGCCAATCTTCACAAGGGGAACTCCACTATGGCGGAGTATGTCGCCAAGATCAAGGCGCTGCCGGATGAGATCGCCACCATCAGCGCTTCTTTCACAGATCGGGAGATGACCTCTTATGTCCTGAAGGGACTTGACCTCGAGTACAACTCTGTGGCCTCAGCCTTGCAAGCCCGCGTCGAGCCCGTCACCACACCAGAACTCTACAGCCAGCTTCTTAGCTTCGAGGCGCGCGTCAATCTTCTGCAAGGTACACATCATCGCCAGTCTTCTATTAACAGTGCTTCTCGTGGGCGCGACAACAGTGGTCGCGGTCGTGGTCACCAAGGTCGTGGCCGTGGCGGCGGTCATGGCGGGCGTGGCAACAATCAGGGTCCGCCCCGCTCTGGTGGTGGTGACCGTGGTGGTGGCTACAGCAACAACAACACCTACGGCGCCTCCTCCAACTCTCGCCGCACTAGGTGTCAACTATGCAAGAAACCGGGCCGCGAAGTCTTTGACTGCTGGCACCGGTTTGACGAGGACTTTGTACCTGATGCACGTCATGCAGCCGCTGCCATCCGGGAGCAAGGAGGAGGTGATGGTGATACGGTCTGGTATGCGGACTCTAGCCTATGGACCATGTCACAAACGAGCTAGAAAAGCTTGCTCTTCGCGAGAGATATCACGGCAATGATCAGCTTCACACCGCAAGCGGTGGAGGTATGGAAATTCAACACATTGGTCAAGCTTCTATTAATTCACCTAGTCTTAAATATGATCTAGTTCTCAAAGATGTCCTTCATGTTCCTGAAGCCGACAAAAATCTAGCATCTATGTCTCGTTTAACTCTCGACAATAATGTTTTCTTTGAGACTCATCCCACCTATTTTTTCATAAAGGATCGGGCAACGAGGGAGCTCATTCATCACGGTAGATGCATCAGAGGGCTTTACCCCATCACATCAAGAGTCTTTAGTCGCAAGGGTCGTCGAGTTTACTCCGTCACCAAACCCTCCTTGGCAAGGTGGCATCAAAGATTAGGACATCCTTCTTCACTAGTAGTCAAGCAAGTAGTCAATAAAGGCAATTTGTCATTGTCAAATAGTTCCAATAATGAGTCTGTGTGTGAAGCTTGTCAATGTGCCAAGAGTCACCAACTTCCCTATCCTGTGTCCAGTAGTGTATCTCATGCTCCTTTAGAGCTTATTTTCAGTGATGTATGAGGTCATGCAAGAGATTCTTTTGTAAGGAAGAAATATTATGTTAGTTTCATTGATGATTATAGCAAGTTCACCTGGATATATTTGCTTAAGCATAAATCCGAAGTATACTCTGTTTTCTAAGAATTTCATAAGCTTGTTGAGAGATATTTTGACAGGAAAATTCTTGCAGTCCAAAGTGACTGGGGAGGAGAGTATGAGAAACTCAATGCTTTGTTTCGTGACATAGGTATTATTCGTCATGTATCTTGCCCCCATGCTCGTCAACAGAACGGCTCGGATGAGAGGAAACACCGTCACATTGTTGAAGTTGGTCTCTCTTTATTAGCTCATGCTTCCATGCCACTTAAATATTGGGATGAAGCTTTCATCACAGCTACCTATCTCATTAATCGTCTCCCTAGTAGAGTTATTGGCAATACTACTCCTTTGGAACGTCTGTTTCATCAAAAACTGACTACAACTCTCTCAAAAAATTTGGGTGTGCTTGTTACCCAAACTTGCATCCTTATAATCGCCACAAACTTGAGTTTCGTTCCACTCAGTGTGTTTTCCTTGGCTATAGTAATCTTCATAAGGGATATAAGTGTTTAGAAGTTACAACAGGTCGCATCTATATTTCTCGAGATGTTGTTTCTGATGAGACATTGTTCCCTTTTGCAAAACTTCATCCAAATGTCGGAGCCTTACTTCGTTCTGAAATTTGCCTTCTTTCAAAATCTTCATCTAATTTTGATCACGAGGGTGAATTAATTAGAACTGATCATGTGCAAAAATCCATGGAAAATCTGGAGAATTTTGATACTTGTGTAGCAGCAGGACGTGATTTTATGTGTGCAGAAACTGCCAAAACTGGCACTGGATCCCAGGAAGATTTCTCTGCAAGCGCGGGATCCGAGGCGCAGCGATCCGAGGGAGATTTACCTACAGGCGCGCGACCCCAGGAGGGAATCGGCGGCGCTGCATGCACACCGGGTGCGGGGCCACGCGCTTCTGCGGGGTGGGTGGCCGACAACTGCTCAGGAGCAGACCCCACCATCGATAACGGGGCAGCTGGACGCGCGAGTTCTCCTGCGTCAGCAGGCGCTGATTCCGCCGGGCCCAGCGAGGCGCGTGGCCGCGCGAGTTCTCCTGCGCCAGCAGGCCCTTATTCTGCCGGGCCCAGCGAGGCGCGCTCAGATCTGGAGCTTGGTTCGGCTAATTCGATTGATTTGGCTGCATCTCCCGGATCTTCTGTGGTGAGGTCTGCAGCGGTGCAACAAACAGTACTCCCGCGCCGCCATACGAGATCTCAGTTGGAATTACAAAAGAGATGGTTTATACTGATGGTACAATCAGGTATGATAAAACCAAGCAAGCATTTTTTACTAGTACCAGTGAGCCCACACATTTGCATGATGCTCTTGCTCACAAAGATTGGAAGAAGGCTATGGATAATGAATATGATGCACTCATGAAAATTAAAACTTGGCATTTAGTACCACCAAAAAAGGGCAATAATGTGATTGATTGTAAGTGGGTATACAAGAACAAAAGAAAAGCTGATGAGAGTATAGACAGATACAAGGCTAAGTTGGTTGCAAAGGGTTTCAAGCAAAGGTTTGGCATTGACTATGAGGATACCTTTAGTCCTCTTATTAAAGCAACTACTATTCGACTTGTACTGTCTATTGCTATTTCCAGAGGGTGGAGCCTACGACAGCTAGATGTTCAGAACGCGTTTCTTCATGGTGTTCTTGAGGAAGAAGTGTTCATGCGACAGCCACCTGGATATGAAAATAAAAACACACCACACTATGTTTGTAAGTTGGATAAGCATTCTATGGGTTGAAGCAGGCCCCAAGAGCTTGGTATTCAAGGTTGAGCACACAATTACAACGGCTTGGATTTACACCATCAAAGGCAGATACCTCATTATTCTTTTACAGTAAGAACAATATTACCATGTTTGTTCTTGTTTATGTTGATGATATAATTGTTGCCCGTTCAAATTCAGATGCAACTACTTGTGTCATTAAGGATTTGAAACTAGAGTTTGTTCTCAAGGACTTGGGAGATCTTCACTACTTTCTTGGGATTGAGGTCAAGAAGGTAAAAGATGGTATACTTCTTACAAAGGAAAAATATGCTACTGACATTCTGAAAAGGGTACATATGGAAAAGTGTAAGCATGTGAGTACACCTATATCCACGTCAGAAAAGCTTACTATTGAAGCTGGAGAAGCACTTGGAGCAGAGGACGCAACAAACTATAGGAGTGTTGTAGGTGCTCTTCAGTATCTGACTCTTACACGTCCTGATATTTCTTATTCTGTGAACAAAGTTTGTCAGTATTTGCATTCTCCTACTACAGCTCATTGGACTGCAGTAAAAAAAATCTTGAGGTATCTTAGATATACAGAGGGACTTGGTCTTCAGATTGTCAAGTCCTCATCTCTTCTTGTGTCTGCCTATTTTGATGCAGATTGGGCAGGGTGTGCTGATGACAGAAGGTCTACAGGTGGCTTTGCTGTGTTTCTGGGAACAAATCTTGTATCATGGAGTGCAAGGAAACAGGCTACTGTCTCAAGGTCAAGTACTGACGCTGAGTATAAAGCTTTAGCAAATGCTACAGCTGAAGTCATGTGGATTCAGACATTGCTTCATGAACTTGGAATTGAAATTCCTCAAGCTGCAAGGTTATGGTGTGACAACATTGGTGCAACCTATCTTTCAGCTAATCCTGTCTTTCATGCACGTACAAAGCACATTGAAGTTGACTTTCATTTTGTAAGAGAACGAGTGGCTCGAAAGCTACTTGACATCAGGTTTATACCTACAGGGGATCAACTTGCTGATGGCTTCACAAAACCACTTACTATGAAGAGACTGGATGAGTTTAAGTATAATCTTAACCTTGGCAAGATTACTGAGGTTTAGATTGAGGAGGAATGTTAGGATAAGTTGTATACGGAGGGGAAAGTAGTTTAAATTGTACTCTGTCTTCTATCCCTTCTTCTGTTCCAACTCCTGTAACCTTGATCGATCCGTTCTCGTTACGATCGATCGTTCCTTATAAGCCACGGCAATGTTTCTATATAATGCAATGCGGCCCAGACGAAGGGTTCTATGCTTCCCACAATACCTTACAGTATTATGTGGATCCATGCATGTATCAACGCGCCTCGATTTCTTCCGCTTGTTGACACAGTCCGCTACCTATTGTGTCGTGTTATGCTGCTGGATTTCATGACAAATAATCTATTGGCAAATCTACAATTTCATAGTTCTTTTTTCTTTTGAAAAGGGACAATTTCATAGTTTGAAATGCTCGATCGCACGCATCATATAGCACTTTCTGGAAGGAACATGTGTAGTACTATCAACTATGTTTGTGATTTCTCTCAAAAAAAACTATGTTTGTGATTAATGAAACACGCGGTAATCCTAAAAAAAGGTAAAGCGCTGCCGGATAAGATATGAGATGTGGCCTACCCGTAGCGACGCGATTAATCGAATGCTCGCTTGACCATGATAAGGTGCGCGCGCGTGATGGCATGACCATGAGTGGGTGCCGCACTGGTGCTCCGCGTGGACGTCCGTCGTCCTCTTCCTCTCCCTCGATTCTCATCGAAAGCGCGCGCACCTTGGATGGAATGGAGCTCCAGAAAGTGGCAGGCAGCCGCTGCTGCTTTGGCCCCGCTCTGTCAAATGACGGGACGCAGATGCGATAGTGCGCGCCCCTATCGCACTCATTTGCTCCCACCACTTCGTCTTTCTCCTATGTCTCTGTGTCTGTGTGTGTCTCTCTCCTATTGGACAGACCCCTTTGCCTCGGCCTTCTTGGGGCATATTCTTGTTTCGTGTTCGTCCGTCTGTTGGGAGTTTGGGACAACCTGAAGCTCTCCTGGGGAGGTGAGGCGGCGCGGCAATGGCTCACCGGCTGCTGCACGGCACCCTCCACGCCACCATCTTGGAGGCCGACAAGCTCACCCACCCCGACCGCGCCACCGGCGGCGCGCCCGAGATCCTCCGCAAGGTCGGTCACTACTCCCCCTCATTATCCTTGCCTGCAACCACGGCATAGTGTAAGCAGAGTAGATTGCATCCCTAGAAATGAAGAAAATATGGAGCCCAGACATGCATCTGAAATCTTGTTCCTATCCAAAGGTTGAAACAGAGATTCCTGAAAAATAATTGTTTATAAAGAATGCTTGTACCAGGAAAAAACTTTGTTTATAAAGAATCTTGTGCGCATGCAGTTGGTGGAAGGGTTCGAGGAGACCATCGGGCGGGGCAAGGGGTCGACGCGGCTGTACGCGACCATCGACCTCGGCAGGGCGCGCGTCGGCCGGACGCGGGTCCTCGCCGGCGACCCGGTGAACCCGCGCTGGTACGAGGACTTCCACATCTACTGCGCGCACTTCGCCGCGGACGTCGTCTTCACCGTCAAGGCCGCGCAGCCCATCGGCGCCACGCTCATCGGCCGCGCTTATCTCCCTGTCCGGGAGCTGCTCGACGCCGACGGTGACGAGATCGAGCGCCGGCTCGACATCCTCGACGCCACCAGGCAGAAGCTCCCCCACGGGCCCACGATTCAGGTGCGGCTCAGGTTCTGCGACGTCGCCACCAACCGCCGCGAGTGGGGCGCCGGCGTCGGCAGCGCGCGGAACCCTGGGGTGCCCTACACGTTTTTCTCCCAGCGGCCGGGGTGCAGGGTCACCCTGTACCAGGACGCGCACACCCCGGACGCGTTCGCGCCCAGGATCCCGCTCTCCGGCGGCCGGAGCTACCAGCAGGGACGGTGCTGGGAGGACGTGTTCGACGCCATCAGCGACGCCCGCCACCTGGTGTACATCACCGGCTGGTCGGTGTACACCGAGATCACGCTGATACGGGACGACGCCCGGCCGCGCCCCGGCGGCGACGCCACCCTCGGCGAGCTCCTCAAGCGCAAGGCCAGCGAGGGCGTGCGCGTGCTCATGCTGGTCTGGGACGACCGCACCTCCGTCGAGTCCCTCGGCATGACATGGGGGTACATGGACACGCACGACGCCGAGACGGCGAACTACTTCCACGGCACCGACGTGCAGTGCGTCCTCTGCCCGCGGAACCCCGACGTCGGCAGAAGCGCCGTCATGGGCTTGGAGACCGCCTACCTGATCAGCCACCACCAGAAGATCATCGCGGTCGACCACGACATGCCGGTGAGGGGCAGCTCGAGCCGCCGCCGCATAGTCAGCTTCGTCGGCGGCCTCGACCTCTGCGACGGGCGCTACGACACGCAGTTCCACTCCCTGTTCAGGACGCTGGACACGGCGCACCAAAAGGACTTCCACCAAATCAGCATCGCCGACGCGTCCATCGACAAGGGCGGGCCGAGGCAGCCATGGCACGACATCCATGCGAAGGTCGAAGGTCCGGCGGCGTGGGACATCCTCTACAACTTCGAGCAGCGGTGGAGGAAGCAAGGTGGCGACCATGATCTCCTCGTCGATCTGAACGCCTTGGCGAGCCTGATCATACCGCCATCGGCCGTGACCTTCCCCGAAGACCAGGAGGCGTGGAACGTGCAGGTGTTCCGGTCCATCGACGGCGGAGCGAGCTGCGGCTTTCCTACCACCCCCGAGGAAGCAGCCCGATCGGGCCTTGTCAGTGGCAAGAACAGCACCATTGACAGGAGCATCCAGGATGCCTACATCCACGCGATACGCCGCGCGAACCACTTCATCTACATCGAGAACCAGTACTTCCTTGGCAGCTCATTCGCGTGGAAGGCCGACGGCATAAGGCCGGAGGATATCGAGGCGCTGCATCTGATTCCCAGAGAGCTTTCGCTCAAGATTGTGAGCAAGATTGAGGCTGCTGAACATTTCGTGGTCTATGTTGTGGTGCCAATGTGGCCGGAAGGTGACCCGGAAAAGGAATCTATGCAGGCAATACTAGATTGGCAGAGAAGGACCATGGAAATGATGTACTATGACATTGCCATCGCACTTGAGGCCAACGGGATCGACGCGAACCCCAAGGATTACCTCACCTTCTTTTGCTTGGGGAACAGGGAGGTGAAGAGGGGCGGAGAGTATGAACCCGCTGATCGTCCATTGCCTGGTTCTCCCTATGAAAGGGCGCAGAACGCTCGGCGGTTCATGATCTATGTGCACTCCAAGATGATGATAGGTAGGTATATATGCCCACTAGCTTCATCCTCCATAATGCTGACTGAAATTTTCTTTTAGTTGTCAACATCTTATGTAGGCACTTACATGACATTTCAGTTCTCCGATACTACTTTATCTTTGAAGCATTTCGCAAAAAAGAAAGGAGAATAAGTAGAATTATTAGTTGTTGTCATTGAAATATGCTAGTACTAAAATACACGCAGGTCATGTCTACCTGATTCTTTTTACAATAGAACATGGGTATATATCTCCAGTTCTTCGCTAGCTCTTGGTGTCATGTACAAATATACTACCTGATATTGTAACTAATTCCTCCAACTGTAAACTGTCTGGACATGTCTCATGTGGTCCAAGTTAAATTTGCCTAAACATTTATTCTGTTTGATTTCCAGTCGACGACGAGTACATCATCGTCGGCTCTGCCAACATCAACCAGCGGTCGATGGACGGGGGAAGGGACTCGGAGATCGCCATGGGCGCATTCCAGCCGCACCACCTAAACGCCAAAGGCCAGATTGCCAGAGGACAGGTCCATGGCTTTCGGATGTCACTGTGGTACGAGCACCTCGGCATGCTGCACGACGATTTCCTCAACCCTGGGAGCCTGGAGTGCGTCCAGAGGGTGAACAAGACGGCTGACAAGTACTGGGACCTCTATGCCAGCGATGAGCTCAACGACGACCTCCCTGGGCACCTTCTCACGTACCCAGTTGCCGTGACCAAGGACGGCACCGTGACGGAGCTGCCTGGGGCCAAGTGCTTCCCTGACACGGAGGCTCCGGTGCTCGGAATCAAAGCCAAATTACTGCCCCCTATTCTCACCACATAGCTAGGGTATTTGCTCGGCCATGCAGTGTAAGCTTGTATCCTGTTATTGCTACCTCTATATGATGGTTCTAGCTAGTCCGAATCAATTCTAAGAAAAAGGGTTTTCCCCGCTTTGTATTCCAAAGCAACCAACTGATACATCCAAGGATAGGTGCTGGGGCGGAAGCAGCACAATCACACCCAAAAGAAACGAAAGAGAAACAACAAGAGAAAAGAATGCCGACAACGGCGGATCGATGGAAACGAAGAAGTTTCACGACCACTGCGCCCACCGAAGATCTCCCACCAAGCTCCAAGGCTCCGAAGCACCGGCACCAATCAGCACCTCCAAGAAGGACCGCGACGAAGACGACGCTGCTGCCAAGGGTTTCCCCCGGTACACGACGAGGCGAGAGGAAGGGTCGCCCCCGACGCCCTCCAGGAAGGTCCGGCTGAAGGAAATATGCCCTAGAGGCAATAATAAAGTTATTATTTATTTCCTCATATATCATGATAAATGTTTATTATTCATGCTAGAAATTGTATTAGCCGGAAACATAATACATGTGTGAATATATAAACAAACAGAGTGTCACTAGTATGCCTCTACTTGACTAGCTCGTTAATCAAAGATGGTTATGTTTCCTAACCATGAACAAAGAGTTGTTATTTGATTAACGAGGTCACATCATTAGTTGAATGATCTGATTGACATGACCCATTCCATTAGCTTAGCACCCGATCGTTTAGTATGTTGCTATTGCTTTCTTCATGACTTATACATGTTCCTATGACTATGAGATTATGCAACTCCCGTTTATCGGAGGAACACTTTGTGTGCTACCAAACGTCACAACGTAACTGGGTGATTATAAAGGTGCTCTACAGGTGTCTCCAAAGGTACTTGTTGGGTTGGCGTATTTCGAGATTAGGATTTGTCACTCCGATAGTCGGAGAGGTATCTCTGGGCCCTCTCGGTAATGCACATCACATAAGCCTTGCAAGCACTGCAACTAACATGTTAGTTGTGAGATGATGTATTACGGAACAAGTAAAGAGACTTGCCGGCAACGAGATTGAACTAGGTATTGGATACTGACGATCGAATCTCGGGCAAGTAACATAACGATGACAAAGGGAACAACGTATGTTGTTATGCGGTCTGACCGATAAAGATCTTCGTAGAATATGTAGGAGCCAATATGGGCATCCAGGTCCCGCTATTGGTTATTGACCGGAGACGTGTCTCGGTCATGTCTACATTGTTCTCGAACCGTAGGGTCCGCATGCTTAAAGTTACGATGATAGTTATTATGAGTTTATGAGTTTTGATGTACCGAAGGTAGTTCGGAGTCCCGGATGTGATCACGGACATGACGAGGAGTCTCGAAATGGTCGAGACATAAAGATCGATATATTGGAAGCCTATATTTGGACATCGGGATCGTTCCGGGTGAAATCGGCATTTTATCGGAGTACCGAGGGGTTACCGGAACCCCCCGGGGGGTTAATGGGCCTTCATGGGCCATAAGGGAGAAGAGAGGGGCCGGCCAGGGCAGGCCGCGCGCCCCCTCCCCCCCTAGTCCGAATAGGACAAGGAAGGGGGGCGGCGCCCCCCTTTCCTCTTCTCCCTCCCCCTTTCCTTCTCCAACAAGGCAAGAGAGGGGGAGTCCTACTCCCGGTAGGAGTAGGACTCCTCCAGGCGCACCCCTTGGGGGCCGGCCGCACCTCCCCCTCCCTCCTTTATATACGGGGGCAAGAGGGCACCCTAGAACACACAAGTTGATCTTCGTGATCGTTCCTTAGCCGTGTGCGGTGCCCCCCTCCACCATATTCCACCTCGGTCATATCGTTGCGGTGCTTAGGCGAAGCCCTGCGTCGGTAGAACATCATCATCGTCATCACGCCGTCGTGCTGACGAAACTCATCCCCGAAGCTTTGCTGGATCGGAGCCCGGGGAGCGTCATCGAGTTGAACGTGTGCTAAGAACTCGGAGGTGCCGGAGTAGCGGTGCTTGGATCGGTTGGACCGGGAAGACGTATGACTACTTCCTCTATGTTGCGTCAACGCTTCCGCTTCGGTCTACGAGGGTACATAGACAACACTCTCCCCTCTCGTTGCTATGCATCACCATGATCTTGCGTGTGCGTAGGAAATTTTTTGAAATTACTACGTTCCCCAACACCGGCGACACCCATCGGCGTCGCCGCATCGGTGTCGGACAGGCCGACAGGGGTTTCCCCCAATCCCAACCTTCACCTCGGGTGCTCTAGAGCCTGCCACCAAACCGACCACCATCTTGCGCCACCATGGTCAAGAAGCCTCCATGCCGTCTCACCACGGCACCACGAGGTGAGGTCTGCAAAACAAGGGATAGGAGCCGGGACTAGGGGCCGCAGCACCGTCGGCACGCGGGAGGGCACAACCTCCACCGTCAACGACGGTAGCCGACCGGACACACTAGCAGGAGCCTACCAGGCCCGTGTGCCCACAGGCCCGGCCGGGAACTCCATTACCGGAAAGCTCCCGCTATCGCGCTGCAGCAGGCACGCCATTGCCAACGCCGCCCCCCATCCGAGCCGCTCCTCCTCCTCACCACACAGACGACGACGACGAAGCCACGCCAGGGACCGGCCCGCTAGGACCCAGATGGGGTCGGGAGGGTCAGATCTGGGCCGGGGACGCGCCACCGGCCACCACACGCCACCCCGCCGCCCTGCTGCCAAGGGCAGCACCGCCACCGCGCCTACGTCCATCAATCGTACCAACTACTGCTGCATGTTATCGTACAAATGGCAAAACAGGATCTATGCTGCTCACGTGGGTTGAGTGCTAGTTTGATTTTCAGAATTGCTATCTCGGATAGCTATACGTACATGGAGGCAGGCTGTACAAGGAAATATAAGCAGAGACGTCCAATCAACAGCGCAGCACACGAGAAAGAAAGAAAAGGGTATGGGGTTGCCGAGTCAAAGTACGACCCGGAGAAAGACAGGGACGTGGCCGTAGATTCGGCCCTGGCCTAAGATGCTCAAACTTTTGCCTGTGAGCCGGCCGAGCGGACATCTGACTCGCCCGCGCTAAATCACCGCCTTCACCAATCACCATTAGCCGGGGCTGCCCCCGATGTGCCTCCTCTGCCTCGGCCCACCCCATGGCTGCGCTGCTGCCTCGAGACGGCCAAGCTGCTGTTCGCCTGCACGCCTCGCCGTTGCTGCTCCTTCTACAAACGCTACAGCTGCACCTCCACGCTAGCAGAGCTACCAGTACGATCTGCCGCTGCTGCTTTGTGCATAAAGACCAAAATCTAGTCATCAACTACTGTATTACTCAATCATCCGCTATGACGTATGAAGGCACTAGTCAAACTGATGGGTCAAACCAAGCACGACCCGGAGGAGGTCTAGGTCGCACGGAGTCGGCCTCGTCTCCACGCGCCGCATCAAGATATCGCCGCGTCTCCAGACTGGGTTCTGCCATCGCCGCTGCTGCACTTCTGAACTGCCGCTGCACGGGGTCATCTTCTACCACCGTCATCGACCTGAGGGTGCCGCCGCTGCTGCTTTGAGCCGCCGGCCCACAAGCCTCCAAAACCGCCGGCCTCCAAGTGTTGCGAGCCGCCCCGACTGAGTTGCCATTGAGCCACCCCGGCCAAAGCGACTTCGTCTACGGCCTTCACACCTCTGAACCGGCCAAAGAGTATACTACAATTTGCACGCAGTGGAGATTATACAAACTACGACGAACTCTCGCGAGGCCTTTGAAAGGATCAACACAAAAGTTTTTGGTTACCTACAGATGCCATATGGTGATTATCTGTCGCCTAAAATCAGGTGATATTTATCTTACATATATTGTTAAGTACATGTTGATTTCCGACAAACAACTACTCCGCCCTGTTGTATGTTTTGTACGCAGGACAATTGTGGTTTATACCATGGGTACGGAGCACGTACTTGCAACATTGCGTCCGGTGTTCGTCCGTGCCTCATTACCGAGTAAATGGACGCGCAAGCCGCCACCCTTGCGGCCCGGACTACTTCAACTCACCGGAACCATCCCTGTGATTTACTCATCCGTCCGCGCTGCCTTACAACGCCACGGACGACTCGCCCGTCCGCCGTCGCGGCCGGTTCACGTGTCCACACTAGCTTACAAAGTCGAGGCCGACTCGCTGTCCGCGCCAGCTTACAAACGTCGTGGCCGACTCACCCATCCGCACCGGTTTACCACGCCGCGGCCGGTTCACCCGTGAGCGACTTCAACTCCACCTAGCGATCATCAATTTCATGGCGGATTATTTCTGGCCTGACACATCAGGTGATATTCATCTAAAATATATTTTTTTGGCACATATTATTTTTGTCAAAAAACAGTTTATCTTTGCCTTGGTCTGCAATACTGTTGATGCAGGACAATTGTTCACTACATCACAACGACGTGGTTAAATCGCCCGTCCGCGCCGGTTTACAACACCGCGGCCGGTTCATCTGTTTGAGCCGCCTATGATGCTGAGGTCATCTTTTCCGTCCATTTCTCACGGCCTGGTCGACATCAACATACCGGGCCGCACCTATCTGCATGAGCTGTTTATTGAGTATGAGCAAGTCACAACTTGGGTAGCCCGGTTTTCTATCAAATTGGAGGCAAATTATCATCAACCGTCGTCTGCACTGAATGGTTCAATGTGCAGGCGCACAAGTCGCCGCCACTACAGTCTGGTTAACTTCAAATCACCAGTTGGAAGGAACCATTGGCCGAGTTGCTGACACGGCTCATACGGGGACATTTATAACCCGCCGCAGACACATCAACCTTCTGTGGATCCACATCGTGCTATCAACATCAATGATATACAAGTTATGCCGGTTTATATCACGGTCAAATATGGAGAATCTCAAACCAACTCCTCGAGTCACCTTTAAGACTCAGGGGCTATGATGACATGACTCAGCAAATCTTGCCGGTTTCAGCCGGTTTAAGTAACCCAGGACGATGGAGGGAAAGATAACCCGGTCCCGGAGGCTACTGTTATATGGATGAAAATTTAAAGGCCGTCAGAAAATTTCTGGTTTAGAAAGTATATAACAGTTACAAAATCCCGGCTCAATGAAGAAGATCCGGGTCATCAAAAAGGATTCCGGTTGAAAATCCGGTTCAAGGGAAGTCAGTCTCACTGAAGCTCTCAAATAACCGGTGAACAATCCGGCTCAAGGAAAATTTGTCCTCCCACAAAGCTCTGAAGCACTCAAATCCAGTTTAACAATGTCCAGTTCAAAAAGGAATTAACTTCTCGCAAGTTCGAGTTTAAAAGCCGTCAGCAAATTTTCGGCTAAAAATGAAGATTCCGGTTTAAAATCCGGTTCAAGGGAAAGATGTCTCCCACAAAGCTTTGAAGCTCTCAATATCCGGTTTAACATCCGGTTCAAGAAGGATTTATCTCTTGCAAAAAGTTAAAGGTTGCCGAAGAGGACCCGTTGCCATGATGCATGGTTCAAACATGGGTATCCCGCCTTATTGGCTTATCATATTATTGGTTACATGGGGGCTTCAGCTTACAAAGCGGAGTTTTGTCCATTAATCCGGCTATCACGCCACAACAAAGCTTGGGAGCTTCACACCCAAGGGGCCAAAGAGAGTCTTGTTGCTACGCACAACTCAAACATAGGTACCCATTGAGCACAGATCACAATGTTACTTGGGGGCTCTTTGTGTCAAATACCAAAGAGTTTGAAAGGACCCTTGTAACCGGGTATCGACCCACGGCTTGGAAGCCTGGTGTATTCACCTAAAACCCCGGGTTAACCTGCCTTCATCAAGTAAGCCACTCCTATCCAGGTAATCCTGGCATGACCCGCCGAACGTTTGACAGTTACTCTCATTGAGACCCTGAACTTGTCAAAGTTAAAACGACGATTGGTTAGTTGGAGGCCCATCTTAAAAGGCTTTGTCAAATGGTTTAACTCAGCGGCCTGGCAGCCCATGAAAAGCCTCGAATTTGGGCCTGGCAGCCCTTGAAAAGCCTCGACTACACGGTTTTATTTGCCTTTGTCAAGATTTTTCTCTTTTGATAAATTTTATGTTGAACCGGCGTCTCTCGACCCGGCATGACTATCAGTCATCAAATTAACCCGGTGTTCTTTAACCCGGCTCGACTTTCAACTACAAGTTGTCAGTGCATAATCACTTATAATCCGGTGTTTATTAACCCGGGCTGGCTTTGGACTATCAGTCGCCAGTATATATTTGGATTGCGCCATTGGAATCATGCGCTTATAAATTATTGGATATATTATTCAAATGGCCAACATGGCTGAATTTTTATTATGGTTATCAATAACGCGTATTATGATTAAGGTTTTCAAAGTCGCTTTAGCGCAATGGCTATCATATTATCAATGGATATGATTGAAGGAATAGTACCGAGTCACTGCAGGCTTACGACCCGGCACTTGGGGGCTACATTATTCAAAGTTGAGATTACATCAAATATGCAAGTCTCATGTCGCTGCAAGCATGCACCATGACACTTGGGAGCTAATGCAAAGTCATTGTTTGCTCACCTTATTGAAGACCCGACTCATCACATCATAACGAGCCGACCCTTGGGGGCTACCAATTGCTCCTGTCAACAATTCAAGGTACAAAGCTTTTTATCCATTACATTGAAGGGTCCATTGCTCAGTTGGTAAAGCACAAGGCTCTTAACCTTGTGGACGTGGATTCAAGCCCCATGATGGGGGTTACATCATATGATGTTATTTTCATTGAAGTATATATCAAAGTCCCAGCTCAATATTATCTTACTGAGCCGGCCCTTGGGGGTTACACGTTGCTGTTCAAAGTTTACAAGATTATATTTACAAAGTCCCTGCTCAATATTGCATAACGACCCGGCCCTTGGGGGCTACACTGGTTGAAGTTTTTATGAGCATCAGACAATTACAAGTCCCAGGTTGCTGCAAGCATGACAACCCGGCACTTGGGGGCTACATATGTGGAATACTCAATTCTGACTAGTGATTGAGATGAACAACCTGGATTTCTTCAAGATTGTGATATTTATATTGAAGCAAGTCTTAAGCTGGATGTTACCTTCTTAAGACTTGGGGGCTACAAGTGATAGGCATATAAGAGATCAGATGAGTATTTCAAGGACCAATATTGTTTTTAAGCATTGGGAGCTGAATCAAAGGAGTTATTCTTCACAATATATTTTCTATGACAAACCAATGTCAGCAAGTTGATTATGAAACTGGCCTGTTAAACCGGATTTTCTAGAAGGAGGAATGGCAAGGACTTAAGGATGATCAGGTGCCGGTTTACAAGAATTCTTAACCCGGAGCACAACCTGTCAAATTTGTTCTTGTGTTTATTTTGTAGCATAAGTTTAGCATGGATAAATCCAAGCTAAACTTGGGGGCTAATGTCGGGGATATACCCCGCGGCGTAAACCGGCCGGAAGGATAAACCGGCCGGACTTGGCGATTCACCGGCGACCTACACAGGCCAGACGGTTTAACATTATTCACTGGTAACTCGGCGGGCGGGACAGACGGTGACAAGGCCTAAAGCCCAGAAGGCCGGTTCATGTTATGGTGGGCCGGTTCCGGAGGAAAGGCGTGAGGAATATTTGTCTTACAAAGAGTTAATACCTGGACTTGTATCCGGTTTGTATTAGAGATAGACTAGTCCCAATCCTAAAAGGACTCCACATGTAAACCGTCCCTTCAACATATATAAGGAGGGGCAGGGCTCCCCAAAGAGGGACAGGAAAAAAGAGAAGAAACAATCCTTAGGGCTAGACACAAAGAGTCGGTTTACCGGCGACTCCCTCATGAGCATAATGAGATCTAGCCTCAAACAGCATGTAGGGCTATTACCGGATGATGTTTCCCGGGGCCCGAAGCTATCTAAATCCTCGTCTTGTGTGTTGCGTCTCTCGATTCCGCTCAACCCCTTCAAGCTACCACATAGATGCGTTGGCCTCGTGACTAAGTCCTCACACTAAGGACATCTGACGTGTTAATTCTACGACACATTCCATTAGCTTAGCACTCGATCGTTTAGTATGTTGCTATTGCTTTCTTCATGACTTATACATGTTCCTATGACTATGAGATTATGCAACTCCCGTTTACCGGAGGAACACTTTGTATGCTACCAAACGTCACAACGTAACTGGGTGATTATAAAGGTGCTCTACAGGTGTCTCCAAAGGTACTTGTTGGGTTGGCGTATTTCGAGATTAGGATTTGTCACTCCGATAGTCGGAGAGGTATCTCTGGGCCCTCTCGGTAATGCACATCACATAAGCCTTGCAAGCATTGCAACTAACATGTTAGTTGTGAGATGATGTATTACGGAACGAGTAAAGAGACTTGTCGGCAACGAGATTGAACTAGGTATTGGATACTGACGATCGAATCTTGGGCAAGTAACATACCGATGACAAAGGGAACAACGTATGTTGTTATGCGGTCTGACCGATAAAGATCTTCGTAGAATATGTAGGAGCCAATATGGGCATCCAGGTCCCGCTATTGGTTATTGACCGGAGACGTGTCTCGGTCATGTCTACATTGTTCTCGAACCGTAGGGTCCGCACGCTTAAAGCTACGATGACAGTTATTATGAGTTTATACATTTTGATGTACCGAAGGTAGTTCGGAGTCCCGGATGTGATCACGGACATGACGAGGAGTCTCGAAATGGTCGAGACATAAAGATCGATATATCGGAAGCCTATATTTGGACATCGAAATTGTTCCGGGTGAAATCGGCATTTTATCGGAGTACCAAGGGGTTACCGGAACCCGCCGGGGGGTTAATGGGCCTTCATGGGCCATAAGGGAGAAGAGAGGGGCCGGCCAGGGCAGGCCGTGCGCCCCCTCCCCCCTAGTCTGAGTAGGACAAGGAAGGGGGGGCGGCGCCCCCCTTTCCTCTTCTCCCTCCCCCTTTCCTTCTCCAACAAGGCAAGAGAGGGGGGAGTCCTACTCCCGGTAGGAGTAGGACTCCTCCAGGCGCACCCCTTGGGGGCCGGCCGCACCTCCCCCTCCCTCCTTTATATACGGGGGCAAGGGGGCACCCTAGAACACACAAGTTGATCTTCGTGATCGTTCCTTAGCCGTGTGCGGTGCCCCCCTCCACCATATTTCACCTCGGTCATATCATTGTGGTGCTTAGGCGAAGCCCTGCATCGGTAGAACATCATCATCGTCATCACGCCGTCGTGCTGACGAAACTCATCCCCGAAGCTTTGCTGGATCGGAGCCCGGGGAGCGTCATCGAGCTGAACGTGTGCTAAGAACTCGGAGGTGCCGGAGTAACGGTGCTTGGATCGGTTGGACCGGGAAGACGTACGACTACTTCCTCTACGTTGCGTCAACGCTTCCGCTTCGGTCTACGAGGGTACGTAGACAACACTCTTCCCTCTCGTTGCTATGCATCACCATGATCTTGCGTGTGCGTAGGAATTTTTTTGAAATTACTACATTCCCCAACACCGGCGGCACCCATCGGCGTCGCCGCATCGGTGTCGGACAGGCCGACAGGGGTTTCCCCCAATCCCAACCTTCACCTCGGGTGCTCTAGAGCCTGCCACCAAACCGACCACCATCTTGCGCCACCATGGTCAAGAAGCCTCCATGCCGTCTCACCACGGCACCACGAGGTGAGGTCTGCACAACAAGGGATAGGAGCCGGGACTAGGGGCCGCAGCACCGTCGGCACGCGGGAGGGCACAACCTCCACCGTCAACGACGGTAGCCGACCGGACACACTAGCAGGAGCCTACCAGGCCCGTGTGCCCACAGGCCCGGCCGGGAACTCCATCACCGGAAAGCTCCCGCTATCGCGCTGCAGCAGGCACGCCATTGCCAACGCCGCCCCCCATTCGAGCCGCTCCTCCTCCTCACCACACAGACGACGACGACGAAGCCACGCCAGGGACCGGCCCGCTAGGACCCAGATGGGGTCGGGAGGGTCAGATCTGGGCCGGGGACGCGCCACCGGCCACCACACGCCACCCCGCCGCCCTGCTGCCAAGGGCAACACCGCCACCGCGCCTACCGCCGGCGACAGCTGCCGGGTCGCCAGGCCGCCGCCCAGCCGAGCATCACCGCCGCCGTCACCAGCCCCGGGAGGGAGACGAACGCGCGGGTACAGAAGGGCCCGCCGCCGCCGGCAGCTCCCGGGCCAGCGCCGGGGCACCCGCCGGCGGCGGCGGGGGAGAGCTCACGGGGGGCGGCCAAGGGAAGAGGAGGGGCGCGCCTCCCCGGCCACCTCCCAGGGAGGCGGCGCAGGGGCGGGAACGGGATGGGGAGGGGGAAGAGGGGGGCGGGGAGGGCCGGGGCGCGTGAGCCGGCGGCGGCGGAACCCTAGCTGGAGGGAGCGGACGGGAGCGGGAGGTCTCCTTCACGCTCTCCGGGGAGCTTATTCTAGTCCGAATCAATAGCTGAACATCTTGCCTCCAGCCTGAACATTCTGCTGGCCCTAGCCCGTACTTCGTCTTCAAAGATGAATACTTGAGAGCACTGAAGCTTGAAGATTTGGGAATGCTTCATTTCAGATTTGACTGAATGCCACATGCACCAATCTGAACCCTACTGGTTAGTCATACAGACTGAATACCGTTACAGTTCAATAAGAAGACCACCTTATATTAAAATGATCTCGATGGTGGTAACTCTCAGCAGAATGGCAATTTCCCGGCGCAAAGGAGAAAGTATGCAGTAGAAACCGATACCCAGCGGAAGCTTGGAAACTCGTACCGCTACCGTTGGATGTAAAGTGTGCCAGCTGGATCAACAATTTGTCAATATGTACTTACACAGATTGGTAGACATGCATTTCTTTGCCGTGATAAATCCACTATCCATCAGTACATTCACTTTGGTTGTTGATTCTGCATCCGACTGTACCTCAAAGAGCTCCAATGGCATAGAAGTGCTGACTTGATCCTCTGACCCCATTGGTGCTATAATTTCTGTACAATAATTATGCAACATGATTTTCAAAGTGCATGATGGTTAGAAAAAATACTAGTAATACTACTTTCTGGTCACAATAAACAGAGACACATCCAAATAAATAAGTAATCATCTTTATATGTCTGAACAATTCATGAATCACAACCCAATGTCAATTACAAGTCCCCAGAGATTGCTAGATCAAGCACATTTTTCCCAATAAACCTGTGGAGCTCCGTGAACTACCAGGTAGTAGCTGAAAAAAGTTATGGAAACCTAGATCTCATCCTAATGGAAAAGGGCATAATTACAGACAGAGGGTCCTATTTTTGGTAGGAGTAATAAAAAACAAAGTGAAAAACACAACGGGTAGGTTGTCGGAAAGGGGGGACAACAACGGGTAGGTTGTCGTCGTCGGCAAGAAAATCGTATGTGGCGGCGACAGTAGGCTGTAGGGAGGCAAAGGGAAAAGTCATCTCATCGAAAACAACGTGACGAGAGATGATTATGCGCTGGGTAGTAAGATCCATGAACCGATATCCCTTATGGTGAGAGGAATAGCCGAGAAAAACACAAGCACTCGAACATGGTGACAGTTTATGTGGCATAGTAGAGGCGGTGTTGGGATAGCATAGGCAACCGAAGACACGTAGCGACGAGTAATCGGGATGGGTGTTGTGGAGGGCAAAATATGGAGAAGGGCGCTGATTGTTTTTGTGGGAAGACGGTTGAGGACGTGAGTGGCAGTGTGAAGTGCTTTGGCCCAAAAACGTGGTGGTAAGTTAGCCTGAAATAAGAGAGAACGCACAGTGTCATTGACAGTGCGAATAATGCATTCAGCTTTACCATTTTGTTGGGATGTGCATTGGCAAGAGAAGCGAATGTGAATACCGTGTGTGGCGGCGAGAGAGTGGAGTTTGTTATTATCGAACTCATAACCATTGTCACATTGTATGGACGCGAGAGGTAAGCCGAACTGAGTATGAGCGAACGCGCGAAAAGCGGAGAGTGAGGCGTAAGCATCAGACTTTTGGCAGAGCGGAACAGTCCATAGAAAATGTGTGAAATCATCAAGAATGACTAGAAAGTACTTATTTCCAGAGACATTCAAAATTGGTGAGGTTCAAATATCACAATGCACTAACTCGAATGGACGAGTGGTACGAGTAGTAGAGGAAGAAAATGGCAAACATACACGACGTCCTAGTTGACAAGCATGACATAAAGTGGTGTGATTTATTTGTCTAATACAAGGGAGAGAGAGATGCTGCGAGAGGCGACGGTAAGCGTCATGTCCTGGATGACCAAGGAGACGGTGCCAAACATCGTGAGGGGCGGTGAGCATGGCGAGGGCGCGAGGAGGCGAAGGACATGCGAACGTGTAAAGCTCACCCATATACTATTGCACCGGAGGTTCTCTCCTCGGGAATGAAGGTCCTTCAAAGAGAAACCAAAAGGGCCAAAAGCAACGATGCAATGATTATCCGTAGTGAATTGATGAACAGAAATAAGATTTTTGATAATACGCGGTGTGACTAAGACATGGCATGAATGAAGCGGTCTATTGGGACACTAGTAAAAAAGGGGGCAACGGTCCAGGCCGGGTCAGCCAATTAGTCCCGGTTCAATCTAGAACCGGGACCAATGGGGACATTGGACCCGGTTCGTGAGCCCAGGGGGCCGGCCGGGCCACGTAGGCCATTGGTCCCGGTTCGTCTGGACCTTTTGGTCCGGTTGGTGGGACGAACCGGGACCAATGGGCCTGGCTCCTGGCCCACCACCATTGGTCCCGGTTCATGCCACGAACCGGGAGTAAAAGGTCGGCCCTCGCTGCACCCACAGTTTAGTCCCACCTCGCCAACCGAAGGGCGCCGACACCTGTTTATAAGCCCGTCCCTCTCTACATTGTTGAGCTCCTCTCAAAATGAAAATAGATGCACCTATAGAGGAAAATTGGACCTAAATTCATAAATATAAATTGATTATGAATTTATGTTTAATTTTCTCTATAAGTGCATCTATGTTCACTAATAGAGAAGTTTTTCTTTTTTGTGACCTAAAAGAAAAAAATCACTAAAATTTTAAACTAGTGATTCACACAAATTTTAAACTAGTGATTCACACAAATTTTAAAAATTCAAATTTAAACTATTCAAAATTTTAAGCTAATGGCACTAACAGAAAGTTTATAATTTTTGTGACCTAAAAGAAAAAAGAAATCACTAAAAACTATAAGTATTTAGTTCTAAGTAGAAATGAAAAAATAAATAGAAAAAAGAAAAAAAAATGCCTATAATATTTGTAAAGTTATTCATAAACTAGTGATTCACACAAATTTTAAAAAATTCAAATTTAAACTATTCAAAATTTTAAGCTAATGGCACTAACAGAAAGTTTATAATTTTTGTGATCTAAAAGAAAAAAGAAATCACTAAAAAACTATAAGTATTTAATTCTAAGTAGAAACGAAAAAATAAATAGCAAAAAAGAAAAAATGCCTATAATATTTGTAAAGTTATTCATAAACTAGTGATTCACACAAATTTTAAAAAATTCAAATTTAAACTATTCAAAATTTTAAGCTAATGGCACTAACAGAAAGTTTATTATTTTTGTGACCTAAAAGAAAAAAGAAATCACTAAAAAACTATAAGTATTTAGTTCAAAGTAAAATAAAAAAATAAATAGCAAAAAAGAAAAAAAATGCCTATAATATTTGTAAAGTTATTCATAAACTAGTGATTCACACAAATTTTAAGAAATTCAAATTTAAACTATTCAAATTTTAACGCTAATGGCACTAACAGAAAGTTTATAATTTTTGTGACCTAAAAATAAAGAAATCACTAAAAAACTATAAGTATTTAGTTCTAAGTAGAAATGAAAAAATAAATAGCAAAAAAGAAAAAAAAATGCCACCTACTGGGCCACCATGGCCTGAATACGACTAGAAACCCATCTATGGGCCAGGATTCAGGCCCGCAGAAGGCCCAACAGGCCCACAGGCATAGCGGTGTGAGATTAGGCCCATAGGCCTGCAATTTTGAGGAGTCATTACAAAAAATCTGTTAATCCATGACAGATTTCCCATGACATTTTTTAAAACTGTCATGAACTGCATGATACAGTCCCACAAGCCCGCCAAAGCCCGCTAAAGCCCGCCTAACATTGCCCGTATAAAAAGCTAACCCTAACCCTCCTTCCCGACCCTCTCCCAGTTCCCCGCCGCCACTACCCACCACATTCTTGCCTCCCTCCTCCCACTTCTCCCTGCCGGCCCTCTCCCTCCTCTCCTCTCACCTTGTAGCTCCGGCAGCTGCCAGATCCACGCATCCCCCACCCAACCATCCATCTATCTCGCGGCCCATCTCTCCCTCTCCTGCGAACCCTCGCGCCGCCACCAACGACCGCTGATTCCGGCGATATCAGCCAACTTGCAGCATGTTCACGAGCTCGTCTCCAACCCCTCCGTCCTCCAGTCCGGCTGGATCTGCTTTTGCTGGCCTCCGGCGATCGCCAGCGAACCCTAGCCTATCTAGAGTATCGGTTGCGCCATCGCGTCCGTCGCCGGCGTATCTCCAGCAGCTCCTCTCCGTCGTACATCGCGCCCCCTCACGCCCTCTCCGCCTCCTGGATGCCGCCCCCTAGATCTGTGCGCTCGCGCGTTGGGCTGCGCGGCGGCGACAACGACCCCCTCTACCATGTCGCCGACGAGGCCGGGCAACCTGTGGCGACTTCCTCTGTCGCGCGACAACAGTGCCTGACCTGCACTGTGACCACTGCATTGCCTACAAACCTGTCTGGTGAGCACTTGTACATCTGCGTCCTTCCTCTATTTGATTCGACTGGATTTTGTATCTTTACTGTCAAGAATTGATGATGTAATCTTTCCCAATATTAATCTCTCCAGTGTAGCATTTAAAGTGTAGTAGCAAATTAGGTTCATAGTCAGTAAACTGCTGATGGTTTCTTGGTTTGATGAAAATGACAGTGGCAATCAGTTAGATGTAGACTGTTGTTGGTATTGATGAGTCCCTTGTGGCAACCATTCTAAATTTTTTGGAGAACCAATAACATGATCTTGTACCCTTAAAGGATGATCGATGCATAATTCTTGTATGCTGCATGTTCTGTGTGTTTCTTTTTTCTTGTATTATTAACCATTCTCCTAATCACTGCATGTGTATCTCCATGTTTTATCCTCAACAATAATTGGTGCAAAAGGTTGATCATCAAACTGGAAAAGTATGATAAATTATTTTGTTATCATACTTATCTTAGCATGTGTCCTGGTGTTTGCATAAAAACTGCTATGCTGAATATAATGGGTCTATTTGCTTATGTCTTTTGATTCAGCCATCTCCTGGTGTTCATGTGTTTTGATTCGGCTTGTACCTTACAATAATATAAAGTGACAGAGGAAGAAGCGATGAAAATAGTAACTCCTTACTTCCTATAAAGATGCCATTTTTTACTAAGAAATTAGTATTAAAATGTATAGATGTGTCCTCAAGATACTTTTTATCTGTATCCTGTGAAAGTAAGCTCCAGAGTGCAAAATCGTATCTACTGTGCTTTTTGGTATGTTTCCAGAACCAAAAGAGAAACAAAGAATTGCACCTCTTCTCACTGCCTAATAAAAGGGAATGTAGTACCGGTTCAGTCACTTCCAGAATGTTGCTTGATATATCTGGAAAAGGGGTTATCCACTTTATGTATTACTGGATGTCGCTTTAAGTTCTAGCACTTTCTAGTACTCATGCTGTACATGGGTATTATTTCCTGGCTCAGGTGCCCACTGATCAGTGAGGAAGGTTTATGATAACAACTGAACGATTGAATCAGTCCACTGACAGAATTAAAGAGAGCCGAATTACTATTCTGTAAACAGAAGAACTTGGTGTGTCAATTCTTCAGGACCTTCATCAACAATGGAAGTCACTACTGTGCTCACACTACAGTACGTATTCAGTCATAAGTATTTTATAATTGCTTAGATAAACTTCCCTGAAATGTTATGTGTATCATCGTTGGTTGTATAGCTCCTCCGTTAGTCATTACTAACATCCTGGTTGTTATTTCTTGCATTACTGGTAGATATCAGATTATCATAACCCATTATAAAGTCTATGTTTCATTTATTTGCTCTATCTAAATCTAAATATAATAATCAAAATTAGTTCTTGACCATGGCTCAAAAAAAGGTGTGCACAGTGTAAAAAGAAGTACAGTTTTTCTTGCAAGTAGTTTCTATACAAACAATAACTTATCTCCTTCCCTTGTCTCTTATTGTAAACATCCCTCTGATCTTTGTGATGAAATTTTTGCAAAGGTACCTCGAGTTGCATAACAAGGTGGAGCTCTAAGCCCTCTAGCATGGGTAAGCTCCTATGCCATTCATGATGATTTGAACAATTTGCTGCAACGAAATGCTATTGTTGATTAATGAAAGACAAGCTTTCCTGGTATAACTCTTAGGAATATAGGTTTTTCCTATACCTCATGAGTGACATCCAAATCATGTGAAATAAAAATGATGGTTTGTATGATAGTAACTACTATTGCTGTTGTATCAACTCGCCATTTTGTAACGGAAGAATATTGTTTGTTACGGGTTTTTTTTGTGGTTTGAGCCGCAACGGAAGTTGGAGCTACAGGGTTGCTGATTAAGAGTGCCTGTCCAATGTTGTATCTTTGTTGATGTAATATGTTTTTTTAGGGGGAGTTGATGTAATCTGGTGTAATTGTTATTGAGGGCATGTGAACTGATGTTGATGTTACTCATTGAAATAATTGAATAGAAATTTGAGAAATGCGCCAAATTGTGGGCATGTTTAATGGAAATAAATTGTGTTGTGAAATCTCGTTTGATTACGTGTAATGGGTTGTTGGATGAATATCATGGGCTGGATTGAAATAAATGTTCTAAATTGCCACACAAAAATGGGCTAATAGGCTTGCCACGTCAGATCCATGCTGGCACCATGTAGACACCACGTTTGGTCCATATTGGTTCAATCTCATGTCAATCCATGACGGACTAGTCTGTCATCGAGGACCGGGCCTGGGGCGGGCCTGAGGAAAAATTGTGACGGTCAGGAACTGTCATGGTAGTACAGTTAAATTATGACGCGATATACATGACGGATTCTAGATCCGTCATGGACCTCTCTCCATGACAGCTTTGCATTGTTCCACGACAGATTGAATCCGTCATGGACTAACAAGATTCTTGTAGTGAGTTTGATGGAGATGGCGAGGCAGCACTTATAAACATGTGCGGCCGCTCCTCAGCTAGCGAGGTGGGACTAAACATCCCACCGCACCGCGGCTTTGGCAGGTGCAGGACATTGGTCCCGGTTGGTGCCACGAACCGGAACCAATGCATACCTATGGTCCCGGTTCGTGGCACCAACCGGGACCAATGCCCCCCTTTAGTCCCGGTTGGTGCCATCAACCGGGACCAAAGGCCGCCGCTTCCCGCCCTTTGTGCTGCTGAAAAGAGGCCTTTGGTCCCGGTTGCTCGCACAAACTGGGACTAAAGGGGGGCATTGGTCCCGGTTTCTGCCACGAACCGGGACCAATGGCTTTGCTATATAAGCAAAGACTTTGGAAATTTTCACATTTCCCTCGCAGTTACCCCCGACGACGCCGAGCACATCGACGCCGCCCGCCGCCCCCGCCGTCGCCGTCGCCCGCGCCCGTCGTTGCCATCGCCCGGGCCCTCGCCGGCCGTCGCCCGCGCCCTCGCCCGATGCCGTCGCCCGCGCCCTCGCCCGACAACGCCGCCGCCCCGTGCCCCCCTGCCTCCTCGCCGCCGACGCCGTGCCCCCTCACCGTCGCCGTCTTCGCGCCCATCACCGTCGCCGTCGCCGCGCCCCTCACCATCGTCGATCGCCGCCCCGGCCCGTTGCGTAATTTCCTAATTTAGGATGTAGAGTTAATTAAGTTGTTGTAGTTAATTTAGATGCGTAGTTTAGATGTATAGTTAATTGAATTGTTGTAGTTAATTTAGATGTATAGTTTAGATGCAAAAGTTAGATTTTTTTACTGTTCATACATTTTTTTAGATATTATTGTTGCATATGCAAAAGTTTGTGTGTTCATATATATGCAAAGAATATGTCAATTTTTTCATAGAATTTTTATCAATTTTTTGTTGTAATTTTGTTCATAGAATTTTTATTTTCTTCATAGAATTTTTATGATTTTTTTTCATAGAATTATCTTTGTCAATTTACGTATATGTTCATATTGAGAAGAAAAAGAAGGAGAGAAAAAAGGAGAAATAAATAAGAAGATGAAAAAGAAGAAAAAAAGAGGAGAAGAAGAAGACTTCTTCTTCTCCTCTTTTTTTCTTCTTCTTCCTCTTCTATTCCTTTCTTCTTCTCATCTTTTTTTCTTCTTCTTCCTCTTCTTATTTTTGTTATCGGGTATGTCGTTGTCGATATACCCCCCCCTCCCCGATAACTTTTAGTAATTAGTACTACTTAGAAAGTGTTTAATGGAATTAGTTAGAACTAGGTCAACTTGTTTATTTTTAGTAATAAGTACTACATTATTCTATTTATAGTAAGTGCTTAGTAGTTGAACTAGTTTATTTTACTATAGAAGTAGTTTATTTTTAGCAAGAAAATTAATAGAACTAATTTATTTTTTTAGTTAAAGCAATTATTCCCGCATCGACGTGGACGTTGAACTAGCAATTGATTTTTCTTATTGAATGCTCAAATTGGAGAGCACTATGCAAGGCATATGCATATGATTAGTTGAATAATAATGATCTAATTTAGTCTTTGAAGTATGAACGTATAGGAAATGTCATCATCGGACGACGGAAGTCTCCCGGGGGAGTGTGACTGGTGCCACGACAATAGAGGTCAGTGCGATAGGCCTCACCTGGACGATGGTCGGCGCTTCAGCATTAAGCTCGAGGAGACCTTCGAAGTTGAAACGGTACGCAACGACGACAAGTGTTTTTTACATAATTAAGCATGACTTCAACTATTTCAACGTGTAATTTTCATCTTTTACAATTCGTGTATAGTTTATCCCATGTCATGCAAGACGCTATGTCTTCGAGAGGATGGATTTTGAAGACCATGAAAATTTTGAAACGAAGAAAATTCACCTAAGGAACCATCATGATGTGGATTTTGAAGTAAAGTTGTATAATGCTGAGAGCGTAACCCATTTTGGTTGCAAAAATTGGGAAGCATTTTGCAAATTGTATGGTTTTGATGAGGGTATGCTTGTCACCATGGATCTTGGTGATCCTGAAATCGAGCAAGACAATATGGACATTTAGGTCCTTGTTGATACGCCTCCAGTTCTACCGCTATGTGAGTTTCTCAAACATAGTTAATTATTAACTAATTTATTTGTTCATTTCAAAATAGTTGACAGCTTATTTCCATTGACAGCTTATTTTGAAGTATCAAAGAATGTGCAGAAGATGGTAGATAGAACTTACTACACCGATGGCTCTGAGGTATCTTACAAGGAGAAAACTCATCTGGTTGGATTTTGTAATTATCTTGAGAATTACAATATCTACAATCGAACTCCTCAACATTATGGTCAATACGTGCCACTAGTGCACGTGTTAAACTACGGTAACTACCATGGAGATACCCTGATAAGATTTTTTACTATTACGACATCCGTGCATCTTTATGCATACTTCTAAAACTAGTACATCATTGCTAACTACGAAGTTATTACTATGTTTTTCAACAGAGAATCCCAGAGGATTGTGTGCCTCATTTGATGTATCAGAATGGCGGCAGCCTTCGTGTTTTGAACATATATCCAGGTCATCCTACGAATCTCAACTGTCCATACCGGATTTCTAAAAGAAGTGGAGACATGAGAATCAAAGAATGGAAAAAATGTATGGACAGTCGTAATGAGCTTCTTGGAAGAAAAAGGAAGCGAGGCGCAAGAATTGGAGACAGGATGATCTCCATTCTTCATAATGGAGAGTCAGGGTCTATATTGTTTATGCTATTTTACCTTAAGTGTGTTTAGGTCGTACCTGATACTGATGATCATGTGCTAAGAACAATTATGTAGGGTTGGGTTCGATGACTATGAGGATGATGATCGTATGACTTATTATTAATAACGAGTAGAAGTTGTATGATGATGCTTGATTAATTAGTAGGACTTGTTATTATATATGATGATGTATGATGCGAGCATGCATGAGTTATTATATATATATCTGCGGGTGAAATGAACATAGCGGTAGCGTTGGTAAACCAATGATGAAGATATAAGAGAGGACACTTCTCTCTATTAGCTAGCTAATAACAACCTAAAAATAACCCCCTAAAACCCTAAAACAACCACTTTTTTTTTAAAAAAAGAAAAACCTCAGCTCTAGCCAGCTGCTGACGGTGGAAGCCTTTTGGTCCCGGTTTATGTCACAAACCGGGACCAAAGGCCCCCCTGCCTGGGCTGCCGGCAGCGGCCACGTGGAGGCCCATCTGTCCCGGTTCTGGTTTGAACCGGGACTAAAGGGGGGACGTATTAGTAACGACCCTTTAGTCCCGGTTCATGAACCGGGACTAAAGGCCCTTATGAACCGGGACTAAAGGCCGGTTTTCTACTAGTGGGAAAGAAAGAAGTAAGAGAAGAATGGACGGACGTGGTGACGGGGATGGCGGAACCGTCACCAACGATAACTTGACGATATATAGGATGGGGAGAAAGAGGGGATAAGATACCAGCATCGAAGGAGAGGTGAGCGGTCGCGCCGCTATCCATGATCCACTCGGAAGCGGGCTGCTGTAGCGTCATGTTGGTGAAGCGTTGAGCGAGAGTGGCTGTGTCCCATGACGATGGTGTCGGGTTGTGGGTGCGGCGTAGGGCAGCACAGCACCGTAGGAAGCAACGCCATATGGGGCTGCACCATAGCCGCCGTAGGGCACATCGGGAGCAGCCGGAGGAGCGGCCATGTAGGCGTGGGCGCGTGATCCCGGACCTCGTCCAAGGATGTTGCTGGTGTTGTTGTAGCGGGACTGCTTGGGGCACATCTGGATGGCGCCAGTCCAAGGGGTTGAAGGGCGTCGCCATGGGAGGAGCACCACCGGCGGCCCTGTAGCCCTTGTTCTTGCCTTTCCCCTTGCCGTAGCCAGTGACCCCTTGCCATAGCCAGTGACGTGGGGGTTGTGCAAGGCGGCAGGAGCCTGCCATGGCTGACCGCCGGCCGCACCTGAAGGAGCGCCACCACCAACCCCGGAGGATGAACCGCCGCCGCTGGGAGGAGCGGGGACGGGCCCTTTGGCAGCGTAGAAGGCGGAGGCCGAGGTGCTGTTGGAGCGCCAAGAGGCCTTCATCTCCTGGAGTAGCAACACGTTGCGGAAGGTGAGGAAAGAAGGGAACGACATGAGGAGGGGGCGATGTCGGTGACATTTTCGAAGCGCTCGTGAAGGCCTTTGATGACGTTGGTGACGAGTTCCGCGTCGAAGACGGGCACACCGACCTCGGCAAGGGCATCAGCCGCCGTCTTCTGCAGGTGAAGGTAATCGGTGATGGACCGATCCTCCTGCTTGATGTTGTGGAACTCCTCAGCGAGATAAATCTCGCGGCTCTTCTTATTGTCATTAAAGAGCTCGAGGATGGAGGTCCAGACCTTGTACGCCGTGGCAGTGGCGGGTTCGGTAGGCATGACGAGGTCGACGATGTCCATGGCCATGGAGCCATAGAGCCAGCGAAGCACCATGATATCGAGGCGGATCCACGTGGAGTCGGTGGAGGCCGTCTGGGTAGTGAGATGGTCCTCGAGGGCGTAGGTGGTCACGGCGATGGTGAAGAAGGTCCTCCACTTGGGGAAGACGGTGCTCTTGAACTCGAGGATGACGGGGACGAGAGAGCTGATGCTCTGGATGGCGGTGGCCTACGCCCAAAGGGCGGCATTGGGATGAGGACGGGTTTCGGTGGGCGCCATGAGGCCGGCAGCGCTAGGGTTGGAGGAGGGTGGAAGCGGGAGGATGCTTAGGCTGATACCATGAAAGACTTTAGGAATATTTGCCACACTTGGGCTTTTCCACTGCATGTTAATATATAGATAGATTTACAATCCTAACCATAAATTGGAGATCACAATAATACCGATACTCATCAATTTAGGGAATTAGGAGATATGTCACGATACGCGACATATTAGTCTAACAAAATCAAATCGAAGGTCACTTGTATCTCAATGGTACAAGTGGGAGAAATAAACCACTTACAAGGCCTCTTGAAGAATGCCGGATCAGATCTCTTCTGGACTGGAACTTGCGGCCATGCCGTCGTCAGCGCGAACAAAGGAGACCCCTTCTAGCCCTAACTCATGGAGTTTGGAGCAAGTGCCTGTTGTGTCGACCTGTGCCAAAGATCAGCCATAAATCGGGTGCGCCGCCCCACTACTTGGGAACACGAGAAGATAAGAGGGGGACGAACAGAGGAGAGCGTCACCGCCAAGAACACAACTAAACTCGCCAACTAGAGAAGCTATCCAACCATACACTAAGAGGGTGTTTGTTTCCAGGGACTTATTGGTTTAGGGACTTAAAAAAGTCCCTATAAGTCCCATCTAAACCAAACAGGAGGGACTTATAGGGACTTAAAGTGGGCATTTGGGACTTATGAAATAAGACTCTCAAGGAGAGTCTTATAGGGACTTATAGTTGAAATATGGTCTTATAGGGACTTATAAGTCTCAGGAACCAAACAGGTAGGGACTTTTTAGGGACTTGAGACTTATAAGTTGGGACTACAAAAAGTCCTAAAACTTATGAACCAAACAAGGCCTAAACTACCACCATCCTCAAATCCAGCACCGAGGACGCCGCAAGCAAAACTCTGCATTTCCTTGTAACAAGTTTGTGATAGAAGCATTTTATTTGTCTCATGGAAATGGCTTGTCTCTATGGAAACTTAAACACGCACCTCCAAGAAATTAATCGGTTTATGATCGAGTGGCGCCTGGCCTAGTCGTTGGATGTACTGTTCATTCTTCAAAAAAAAAAAAAAGCAAGTGAGGTCTTGTGTGTTAAAATGCCTAATCAGGAAGGCCAGCTAGATTGTTAGATTTATATATGCACCGAAGTGGTCATGGTTAAACTCGTAGCAAGAGGAAACAAATTACTCTTGCTAAGATGACACGGAATGTTCCTGCTCAGCTCCATGGTCATAGCTCTCCGTTTGGTTAGATAGGCACGTCCACTAATGTCGTTGCTTCTTCCTGCAAATACTCAACCACTACGAGAGAAATTTGACAAAGTAAATATCTGATTGACGTGATGATAACGGGGCCTGCTACAAATAGCAGGTGCATAGATTTCATGACAAATCTGTTGGCAAATATATAATTGTATAGTTTGA
Source organism: Aegilops umbellulata (assembly GCA_032464435.1). Lineage (NCBI taxonomy): Eukaryota > Viridiplantae > Streptophyta > Magnoliopsida > Poales > Poaceae > Aegilops > Aegilops umbellulata. The sequence goes on along the minus strand of CP136058.1, from coordinate 614,693,200 downwards.
AAAGCTTGATTTTACGCATTCTATACCAACTTGCGGAAAGAACAGGAGTAGTAGTCACTCTATATGTCTTTAGAAGGAGAATGCACCCAAGAAGCACACGCATTAGTAGGTGACTTTGTCTATGCATGTCGGCCACGAGCTAGAAAACGATTGTTGCCTTACATGACTTGGCTTTTCTCAACTGCTCTTTGACTGATTTTGCGCGCACCAGTTCAGACTATGACCAGGTATATGATAGTATGATAGAAACGCAGGATACTTAGATATCTAATTAAACTAGTAGAATTCATTAGTTTATCTTGCCGGATGTTTCTTGTTTATAAATCTTTTCCTTAACTAAGAATGGTGACGGGTGGTGAACTTTCATGTAATTAGCCCTGCATGCATTATGGAGACTCGGGTGAGGTGGAGAAACAATCCAAGTTACTACTGAGTCGTACATCACATAGAGTTGCTTTATCTATCTGTATGTATACGCTGCATTGGTTCATTGAAGGGAAAACGTGTAAACGGGACCTTGTAAAGTTTATGCAAAATTGTTTAATCAGCAGCCAGAGACCATTTCAATCTGTTGGTAGGTTCCACCTGACTATGTCCATTGCTCACGAGTTCGCACACAGCTCACTGGGCCTATATAAACACATACACCCCCTGCATGTTCAAAGCATCAGTCAGGCCAAACAGGAACACAAGAGAAAAGAAGAGCCAAAGAAAGTAAACTGAGATGGCAACCTCATCTTCCATCCTTCTCCTTGCTGCTCTTCTTGCCGTGGTCTCATGGCAGGGCGCCATTGCCTCCGATCCTGGCCCACTCCAGGACTTTTGTGTCGCGGACATGCAGTCACCAGGTACTACATACGTGATATCATCACCAGATACATATGTTGAAATGAATTTCTGAAATTTATGTGCAAGTTTAATCGACTTTGTAAGATCTGAACTTACATATTACATCTCCTCTATGCACCAGTGCGTGTCAATGGGTTTGTTTGCAAGAACCCAATGGAAGTTAACGCAGACGACTTCTTCAAGGCAGCCAACCTCGACAAGCCTATGGCGACCAACAAGGTTGGATCCAACGTCACTTTGATCAACGTCATGCAGATTGCTGGACTCAACACCCTCGGCATCTCAATTGCGCGCATCGACTATGCTCCCTTGGGTCAGAACCCACCACATACGCACCCTCGCGCCACTGAGATCCTCACGGTGCTTGAGGGAACACTGTATGTTGGCTTTGTCACATCCAACCAGCCCGCCCCCAACAGAAACAAGTTCCTCTCCAAGGTGCTCAACAAAGGTGATGTGTTTGTCTTCCCGGTGGGGCTCATCCACTTCCAATTCAACCCCAACCCCCACCAGCCCGCTGTTGCAATTGCCGCGCTCAGCAGCCAAAACCCAGGGGCTATCACAATTGCCAATGCAGTGTTTGGGTCGGACCCACCAATATCAGATGATGTTCTTGCCAAGGCATTTCAGGTGGAAAAGAATACAATAGACTATCTCCAGGCTCAATTTTGGGAGAACAACCACAACTAAGTCAGACATTTGTTGATTACACGGAAGATTAGTGCATAAACCAAGGATTCGGTTGAATTTCTCGAGCATCCTTATCTATAAAATAAATGGAGAATATGTCATGCCCCTGTGTGTCTGTAAGCCATGAATGTATTTCAATGTTATGAATAATCAACAATATCTTTTTTCATCACTTTGATATGATGTCGTATGCTATTTTGGTTATTATGCGTCGTATCTCCATAGCAAATGAAAATTCAGGGCTCTTTCCCCCTTCTCCGAATCAACAGACGATCATCTAGTAATTTAATGCAAGTTTTCTGGTTTGGTTGAACACCTCGGGAAATTCTACATATATAGTGCTTGTGTGCAATACATGTGTGGCACTATAATGTCTGCAGTTGGTTATGACGAAAAAGGGGTTCCTGCTTTATATTATAAAGCACCCATCACTGCATTACAACCGAGTAGACCGATATAAACAAACGCCACCACCGCACACAACACACACGCAAGACAAGATACAAAGGTGTCGGGCACTGACACACCACCCCACCGACTACCAGGCTAACTACAGATATGCGAAGAAGACCGATTGAAGCCGACAGAGACCTCCACCATGAACCGCAAAGAAGAGTTGAGGCAGACAACGTTGAAGCCAGGACTCCAACGGTGTCTCCCAAAAGGGTACGACCACTGATAGCCACCACCGCCCGATCATGTAGATCAAGTTTTCATCCGGAGCATGACGAAAGGAGTCGGAACACCACAACGGAGCCTACAGGAAGGATACAACGTCAATAGATGCCGCCACCATCGGCCAATACACGGATTGGGCAAGTGATGCGCCCCAGCATTCACACACCTCTACTACTAGAAAAAGGGCTACTAATGGCGCACCTAATTTGGCCATTAATGGCGCATTAGTGGTGCGCCATTACTAGCACGCCATTAGTAATTTTTACTAACGGCGCACCACTGATGCGCCATTAGTATCTGGTATACTCATGGCGCACCACTGGTGCGCCATTAGTATAGGCCACGGTGCGCCATTAGTATGCCTCCCAGGGGCCATGTATACCCAGGTACTTTGGCATACTAATGGCGCACTGCTTAATGATGCGCCATTAGTATCCTCTGGCATACTAATGGCGCACTATGATGTGATGCGCCATTAGTATGAATATTATGTTTTTTTTTCTGTTTTTTGCACAGGTTACAAAATGTATAATTGGACAAAATATAGACAGCACACATCAACAACAGATTCATCGAATACAATAGAAGATTAGTCTCTGAATACAATTCATCATATTAGTCTCCGAATACAATTCATCATATTAGTCTCCAAATTAAAAAGACCGAACAAAGATAGAACATTATATTACAAGTCTCGAGACCGCGAGTAGCGAGTTTGTCTTCACATTACAAGTCGATATCGATCATCTAAACTACCATCACATAGAAGAGAGCTGCGGTCATCACGATGAAACTTGTCTTCATCCGGTTCCTCCAACGCTCCCTCCCCTCTCCCGCTAGATAGGCCCGCTGAATCGGAGACATGTTTTCACCCCGGCCGACACTCACCGTCCGAGGAGTGTCGGAGACAGGTTCACCGATTCAGCGGTAACAGTGACCGTCGTGAAGACAGGCTCACCGATTCATTCAGAGACATGTTTTCACCCCGGCCGACACTCACCGTCACCGAACGCCACACCCCGGCTACCACGTCGCCCACACGGCCATGGCCATCGAGCAGCACCGAGCCGCGTGCTCTGCCCATGAGCACCGGGCTACCACCACCAGGGGCGCCGCCCCGGCATTCAAGACCTAGACACCATCTGACCCAAGATCCGCCACTACCCCAACCGAGGAGACTAGCGGAAAGGCCCCGCCTTTCGCACCCCTTGATGGCCCCGCGGCCGCGACAGGCATCACCACCACGCAAGGCCACGCGTCCGCGATTCCGCCGCCAGACGCCCGCAACCACGCCGACACACCCTGCACACGCGCATCGCCACCATCCGAAACCACAGTATGAGAGATACCATGGTATCTTAAACCGCAGTATTTGTTTCATCCAAACATCCCAAAGTATGTAATACCAAAGTTTTTTCTGAAAACCACATTATTCCAAAAAAACTGCAAAAATACTCTGCCACGACGCGCGCTAACCACAACCATTGCTGGCGGTTCCGTTTCCCCGTGGTCGTGCGCGTGCACGTGTGTGTGGATATTTTCCAAAAAAATGCCCCTAGTATAAGAGGAGGGGAACGGGCACCGGCCGCATCGCCCACCCCATTTCCCCCAAATCGCCTCCCTCCCCCTCCTCTCTCCTCTGCCTCGTCGTCTCCCTCACCGGCCACCCCACCTGCTCCCTCTCTCCTCCTGCTTGCTTCTGGCTCGGATGGAGCAAGGCCGTGCGAAGCTGCCATGATAGAAGGAGGTGCTACATCCCCACGCGCCATGGAGGAGAAGAAGGTGGCCGTGGCGGCGGGTGTGGAGGAGAAGAAGGTGGCCGTGGCGGCGGGTGTGGAGGAGAAGAAGGTGGCCGTGGCGGCCTCCGCCGTGCCGGAGCTTGGCGTGACGGCGTCCAGCGGCCCATCTCATGGACCTACGGAGGCCGGCGGCGAGCACGTGGACCTGCAGGTAATCCTTGCCAGCAGTCCCCTCCGTTTCTAGTTACCCCCATTAAGCAGTAGATCTAGATGTTTGATTGATTGATTTATAGTGAAAGGTTAAGTTTGGTGTGATTGATCTACTAGTTAGGGTTTTTGAGTTAGATGTTTAGTTGGGGGTTTTTGGTATTGGATTCAATTATAGCCACTGATATGTGGAATCTATGATTCAATTAGTTGGTGGTTTTTGGTATTGAATCATCCAGTGGATGTAGTGGTTAGGGTTTTCTAATTAGATGTTTAGTTAGGTTATTTATATTAGAATCTAGATTGCCGCATGTGCTCAGATTATGTTATGTGTTGTATATGTTGTTAGATTTGTTGTGCATATTCCCTCAATTAGGCCCTGTTTGATAGCAAAGTATTTTCTAAGTATTATGAGAATACTACAGTTTTTTAGATTACCAAAGTTTTATCTACAATGAGTTGTTTGGTTGCCACTAAAAACTGTGAATTTAATACTGCAGTATTTACCAAACCATGGTTTTTTCTCTACATAAAAAAAAGACCTCCAAACCTCTTTTTTTTAAACAGAGCAAGCGAAAAAAACTTGGGGACTGTGACGCCCCCGATTCAATCGTACACTAATCATGCACGCAAATGTGTACGATCAAGATCAGGGACTCACGGGAAGATATCACAACACAACTCTACAAATAAAATAAGTCATACAAGCATCATAATACAAGCCAGGGGCCTCGAGGGCTCGAATACAAGTGCTCGATCATAGACGAGTCAGCGGAAGTAACAATATCTGAGTACAGACATAAGTTAAACAAGTCTGCCATAAGATGGCTAGCACAAACTGGGATACAATCGAAAGAGGCATAGGCCTCCTGCCTGGGATCCTCCTAACTACTCCTGGTCGTCGTCAGCGGGCTGCACGTAGTAGTAGGCACCTCCAGTGTAGAAGGAGTCGTCGTTGACGGTGGCGTCTGGATCCTGGGCTCCATCGTCTGGTTGCAGCAATCGGATAGAGAGATGGGGAAAAGGGGAAACAAAGCAGCCGTGAGTACTCATCAAAAGTACTCGCAAGCAAGGAGCTACACTACATGTGCATGGGTACATGTGTAAGGGGCCATATCAGTGGACTGAACTGCAGAATGCCAGAATAAGAGGGGGATATCTAATCCTGTCGAAGACTACGCTTCTGGAAGCCTCCGTCTTGCAGCATATAGAAGAGAGTAGACGGAAGTCCTCCAAGTAGCATCGCATAGCATAATCCTACCCGGCGATCCCCTCCTCGATGCCCTGCTAGAGAGCGATCACCGGGTTGTATCTGGCACTTGGAAGGGTGTGTTTTATTAAGTATCCGGTTCTAGTTGTCATAAGGTCGAGGTACAACTCCGGGTCGTCCTTTTACCGAGGGACACGGCTATTCGAATAGATAAACTTCCCTGCAGGGGTGCACCACATAGCCCAACACGCTTGATCCCATTTGGCCGGACACACTTTTCTGGGTCATGCCCGGCCTCGGAAGATCAACACGTCGCAGCCCCACCTAGGCACAACAGAGCGGTCAGCACGCCGGTCTAAACCTATGCGTGCAGGGGTCTGGGCCCATCGCCCTGAGCACACCTGCACGTTGCGAACGCGGCCGGTGAGCAGACCTAGCAACCTCCAGTACAACGGAAGTCACGTTACGCGGTCCAACCCGGCGCGCGCCACTCAGTCGCTGACGTCAAGAAGTGCTTCGGCTGATACCACGACGTCGGGATACCCATAACTACTCCCGCGTAGGTGGTTAGTGCGTATAGACCAAATGGCCAGACTCAGATCAAATACCCAGATCTCGTTAAGCGTGTTAAGGATCGCAAACACCGACTAGGGCCAGGCCCACCTCTCTCCTAGGTGGTCTGAACCCGCCCTGTTGCTCCGCCACAAAGTAACAGTCGGGGGCCGTCGGGAACCCAGGCCCACCAGTACCTGGGTGGAACCACCTGCCCCTTCAGCCCCCATCTCCGAACAGTATCAAAGGTAATGTAACAGTATAAAGTGTATAGTATATGCCCATGATCACTTCCCGAAGTGATCACGGCCCAGTAGATAGCATGGCAGACGGACAAGAGTGTAGGGCCACTGATGGAACACTAGCATCCTATACTAAGCAGTAGGATAGCAGGTAAAGGTAACAACAGTAGTAGCAAGGACAGGCTATGCATCAGAATAGGATTAACGAAAAGCAGTAACATGCTACACTACTCTAATGCAAGCAGTATAGAGAATAGTAGGCGATATCTGGTGCTCAAGGGGGGGGGGCTTGCCTGGTTGCTCTGGCAAGAGAGAGGGGTCGTCAACTCCGTAGATGTACTGGGTAGCAGCGGCGTCGGTCTCGGTGTCTAGCGAGAGAAGAGGGGGAAGAAACAATAAATACTTAAGCAAACAGGTGCATAGCGATGAATGACATGACAAGTATCGGTGCGAGGGGTGCCCTAACGCGGTATGAGGTGATACCGGTGAAGGGGGGAAACATCCGGGAAAGTATCCCCTGTGTTTCGCGTTTTTGGGCAAAGGAGCCGGAGGAGGAAAGTTGCGAGTTTGATATGTTAGGGTTGCGTGGCAGATGAACGGGCTGCGTATCCGAGTTCGTCTCGTCGTTCTGAGTAACTTTCATGTACAAAGTTTTTCGATCCGACCTACGGTTTATTTAATATGATTTTCTAAAGTTTTTATTAATTTCTGGAATTTAATTATTTATTTCAACATTATCCATAATAGTAAAAGATGATGTCAGCATGATATCATGCTGACATCAGCAGTCAACTGTGCAGTTGACTGGGTCCCGCATGTCATACGCTGTTTAGATTAATTAGGGTTTAGCTAATTAATTACTGCTTAATTAAATTAACTAATTAATTAGATTAATTTAAACAGGATTAGTTAACTTAATTAGTTTACTAATTAATTAAATTAATTTAAACATGATTAGTTAAATTAATTAATTTACTAATTAATTAACTAATTAATAAATTTATTAATTACATTTTTTATTTTCCTTTTATTTTTGTTCTAGGGGTGTGGGGCCCCAAGGTCAGTGACTCACGGGGGGCAGCGGGCGCTAACGGGCGTCGGGCGCAGCCCGATCTGGCGCAGCGGGCGCCCGTCCACGGCCTCAGGCGCGACTAGCGGAGGCGGGGGGGGGGGGGGGGGGGAAGCGAGGCATTGCCCGGGCATGACCAGCGACCACAGCCGGGGCTCCGGTGCGGCGGAGCAAACCCCAGGAGGAGGGTCGCGGTCAAGTGCAGAGGAAGGGAGGGGCGCTTGCGGGGGAAGGGAAGGCGAGGGCAGGGGTGCGCGCGCGGTCGCAGCGCGACCCGGGGGGCGCGATGGAGGGCGCACGGCTTGCGCCGGGGCCGTGGCCGGAGCGCGGGGGCTCGCCGGGATCCGCCAGCAGGAGGAGCCGGTCGAGGAGGCGCGTTAGGGAGGGGAGAAGAGGCGCGGCGGGGCGCGGGGCATGGATGCCCCAGGGGCGCGCGAGCTGGAACGGGACAGAGGGAGCGCGGCCATGGACGCGGCCGACGCGTGCGTATGTAGCCAGGGCGAGCGGCGGACGTGGCCAGGGCGGCCCGGAGCGTGAGCTCCGGCACGCGGGCGCTGCGGGGGGGGGGGGGAGGGGAGGAGGGAGCTCACGTCGGGGAGTAGGGCACGGGCAGCGGGCTCGGGGAAGGTCGGGGGGGAACGACGGGGACGAGCGATGGAGCGGGAGGAGTCCGGCGAGGTCCAGGCAGGGAAGGGGGGTGGCGAGCTCCAGGCGGCGTCGTGTGGCGGCGGGGTGGCGTCGAGCGGCGTCGGCGTCCTCCTCCTCGATCCCGATCCAATCGGGGAGAGGAGGAAGGAGATATTTCGTGAGGGGGGGGGGAGAGTGAGGTGTCGGTGGGGGTGGGAGCGATGCGGTAAGGAGATAAGTGGAGGGGGGTTGCGGGCCGGCCGGCTGGGCCTAGTGGTGGCCCAGTTGGGCCGAAGCCCGGGGCGTTTCTCTTCTATTTTTTTGTCTTTTGTTTTCTGTTTTTATATTTTCTTTTCTATTATATTCTTTTAATTGTGGTTTTAGAAAATATAAATACAACTCCTAAAATAATGTTATAATTTATTCTACTGCCCAAATAAGTTTGACACCTAAATAAAATAGTTTGCATTAATTTTATTTTAAAAAGGGCATTTAATTAATTGTTTTTGCTACTGTTTAAATCCTTATAGTTCATTTAAGCATTTTATAAAAGCTTGGTTTCTCCACCATAATTGCTTACGATTTATTTGAAACAACCCGAACAATTTAGTTTTAATTTTTTGACAACTTTTGTTGTTTGCTTTTCTTTTGAATTTGAATTTGAATCGATTTCGAACTAACGCGAAATTAGCAACCGTAATCGAGGTGATGTGGCATTATTAGCAGAGGTTACTGTAGCTTGATTATCCGGGCGTCACAGGGACGCATAGTTATCTTCTTCCCCACTATTCGCAACAATTCCCCTGTCCATGCCACTGCCCTATCTTTTTTGGTGTTGTCTCCCTCGGCGGTAAATTTGTACGAGGCGTCTGCATGGCTTGGCGCTGCTACCTGGCTGGATGCATGGATCTCTTGTGTTCTTATGCATGTGCATGATACGGCCAGCCAGGTAGGTAAAAAAACACATTGCTCCAGCGCTGTTTTTGGGGCAATCCATTGCTGGATGCAATGGCTAGCAAGCTAACTGCTAGAAAATAGGCTAGTTTGCAATACTAACAGCTAGTCAGCTAATTAATTACTTATATTGCAGAATGAGGAAGCTGTTGGCAACAAGAGGAAGCTAGACATTGCTGGGTTCAACGACCCGTCTGATTCTGACGACGACGAGGAGGTAACCCCAAGCTGTTTTTTGGCCCTACTAGTATGTGTTAATCATTTGCTGGGATGGCATCTGCTTCGATCATAGGATAGTTATCTGGATTGAGTAATGTTGATATGCATCTTACGTGTGGGACAAATGATCAAATCAAATTGCAGTTTTAGCGCATGTCAAAAATGAGACCTGTGATTTGAGTTCAGTTTGGTTAGATTTACCTGTGGTCTATTTCTGTTTAATTAATTCATGGACGTTCGTGGCTAGCTATTTGATGTTTGTTAATTAAAATTCCAGTAGATGGCAGTTATCTGATGTTTGTTTGTTTATTAAATTCCAGTAAATGGCAATTATCTGTTGTTTGTTAATTACATTACTCTAAATGGGAAGTATGTATTTATGCAAATCATTTGTATGTGCAGTACAACTCTGGAGATGAGGTGGAAGAGTGGAACCACAAGTCCTTCATTGAGAAGGAAGCCAACAAGATTAGGGAGAAGGGGAAAGCGGCGTACTACAAGTGGGGCAAGTTCAGGTGCCCGTACTGCACCACTAAGCCAATTCCCAAGGATGGGATGTATGAGCACCTTATGTCGCATGCACGCGGTTTACAGACGAGTGGGAGGGACCTGAAGATCAGGGCAGAGCATGCAGCCCTCCTGAAGGCTATGAGTCCCATGTAGTCACCCTCTGTGAAGTTGATGATGTTTAACTTTTGCGCTAGCTAGTATGGTTCTGAACTGTGAAGTGTTTGTGAACTGTTAAGTAGAATGGCAGGTTCTTAAGTACTATGGCAGACTTAATTAAACCCCATCTAGTATGTCTCCGGCATCCATATGTTTAATTTTCCTAGTATGTCTCTGAAGTATATCAACTGTCTAGATGCCGGCGGACTCTTAAGTACAACCGTAGATATTATTATTTTCAGTGCAATGTCCTAAATTTCAAACGAGGATTATCTACCAGTCCTTAACCTACTAACTTGGTTCTCCAGAGTACTTAACAGTTAAACATAATGTTCAAATTAGACTGCCAAACCACCAAGGCTTGAACAAGTATGAGCATCAAATCGAAGTTGCAAAAGTGCATCATTCAGGCACGAGCAGATTTGACATGAACAAGCACAAGAAAATAAAACTATATGCATCATACATGTACTAGCTAATAAAATTGAGATGGAGCTCACCAACGACTTGCAGCCGACGAGGTCGAGGAGGACGCGAGGTGATGCTGGAGAGGCGGTGACGAACCAGCCGCTGCTGGAGCCTGAGATGGGAGGCCGTGACGAACACACTGCAGCGCGGATCTTAGCACTCCATGAGCTCCGATCTAGTCGGCTTCAAACTGGACCATCGGCGATTCGGCGGCACAGCGGGCACAGTGGGCACGAGCCAGCGGGTACAGCGGGCACAACTGGAACATCACCTCCGGAGAATCGAGGTGGAGAGCGGGCACAGCGTACTCACCCAGTTTGCAGCCGACAGAAGCTTGGAGGAGGATCGAGGTGGAGAGAATGAAGGGAAAGTGAGTGGGCAGGTGTGGCTGTCCAAAATATCTAGCTGTCCTACTTTACTAATGGCGCACCAGTCATCAATGCGCCATTAGTAACCAACGTTACTAATGGCGCATTGATGGCTGGTGCGCCATTAGTAGTTTTGCAACAAAAGGAATAAAAAATATAATTAAAAAAACAACATTAGTGGCGCACTCCCGGACAGGTGCGCCATTACTAGTTACAACTAGTAATGGCGCACTGTGTCTGGATGCGCCATTAGTATGTTTGGACAGGTGCACTAGTTCAAAAAAAAATTTGGTACTAATGGCGCACCCTATGCCTGGTGCGCCATTAGTAGTTTCAACACTAATGGCGTATCAGTAGGTGGTGCGCCATTAGTATATACTAATGGCGCACCTCTTATCTGGTGCGCCAGTAGTGTCAATCTCATCTATAGTCCTTTTCCTAGTAGTGCTCGTCGCACCCTAGATCCACTAAACACCCGCAATCCAAGCCACTCGCGTGGCCATGGCTGCCCGCCCGCACCTGAGACGCATGCTCCGCCTACGAATGTCACGCCTCCCGCCGCTAGGGGTGCCGCCCTGCATCCAAACCCCTCCAAGACCAGCCAAAATGTTCGGCTTTGGTCCAAAAGGCAGCCCCCAACTGACGGGGCCGAAGCATACGTCCCGCCTAGAACACCTCCGGAGCTATGGCAGCGCGCAGAGACATGGAAAGGGGGCGGAAGGGGAGAGGACGCATCCATGACCAGCAAACCCTTGTGTCGGCGACGGGTGGCCTGATCACATAGGCACCGCCATCCCTCTTGCCAACCTCCCCACTGAGCAGCCCATGTGCTGCCCCACCTTGGCGGCCGGCGTAGCTCCATGTGAGACCAGCAACGATACCTGACCACTGGCGAGGACAACCTTGTGAAACACAACCACCGACCAAAGCTGCTCACCAGAGATGCCCACCTTCAAGCTTGCCGTTGTCTGTCGTCGGAGCAACCGAAGTTGACCAGCCCGCCCTCTGTCCCGCCGCTACTATGCCTCCACCACCACCAGCCGAGGCCACGACGGGGGCAGCCGCCCACAACCCGCGTTGTCTGGATCTAGATCTGGAAGCCTAGATCACCGGCTCACAGCCGTCGCAAGTGCCCATGCGCGCCCATCCACCATGCCACCGGGCAAATGGGTAGCAGGGCGCCGGAGCACCGCGTCCGCCCGCTGTACTGTCGTGGCACCAGACCCCCGCCATGTTCTAGCTCGGGTCGCCGGCCCTCACCAGCCCTGCATGGGCAAGAAGAGCCAGAGGCCCCGCCTCCTACGGCGATGGTTGGGCTTCGCCCAACCACACGTCAAGCGACGGTGAGGGCCAGCGGGATTGAGGGCCCTCCCGGTTGGGTCGTGGGAGAAGGGAGGAGGACTTCTCTTCCCAGTCATGTCTGCCATTGGTTATGTTATGATGCGTGGACAACGTAATTGACTAGAAGGTGGACAAGGGGCCCACAAGCCCAAGGGAGCGGCCTACCCCCTGGTCACGCCACCCATGCTTTGTGGCCCCCTGCTGCTCCATATGGCCTAATTATTGTTCAATAAATTCCCAATATTCCCGGCACCCTCGGAGAGTCAAATGAGAGAATTTTATCACCGCCACAAGTCTCTGTTCCGATGCGATCCCATCTAGAGCCCTGTTCGGAGCTTTGTCGGAGGGGGAAACCGTTGGGGTGGCCATCTTCATAGACCTTGCTGCCTCCATGATGATGTGTGAGTAGTTCCTTCAGGACCTACGGGTCCATAGTAGTAGCTAGATGACTTCTCTCTCTCGGATCTTCAATACAATGATCTCCTCTAAGATCAATCCGATGTAATTCCTATGGTGTCTTTGTTGTGATCAAAGATTTGTGAATTTATGATCAGGTTGTTCAATGAATATAATTGAAGTTTCTTTATTGTATGATTATGTAGCTATGTATGCTTTTCGAGTTATTTGTCTTTTCTGGCCAAGATAGATGGGTAATTCTTCAGAGGAAGTGGTGCATAGTAGTGGCTGCAACCTCACAGTGATCTTTCCCGGTGACAAAAGGGGGCAAAGGCACATGATATGTTGTTGCTACTAAGGATAAAACAGCGGGGATTGATCTTATTGCTAGGTTTCTTTCTGTCGAGCTACATCATGTCATCTTGCTTATTATGTTACTCTATTTCTTGCAAACTTAATAGTGTGACATGCATGCTGTATAGCGGTCTTGGGGTGGAGTAACAGGAGTAGATGCAGTTGGATTACGGTCTAATTGTAATGCCCATGATGCCTATACAAGATTATGCCATGAATGATCATAGTATGAATGCTGCTTATCTGTCAATTGCCCAACAGTAATTTGCTTACAATGCCATTACCAGCTTTTCGAGACAGAAGTCACTATTGAACCTATGGCCCCTGGGTCCATTCTCTATTATTTATTTGTGTTTATCTATTGCTCTCTTTACTATTTTGCCATTTGCCACATCACTGTCTATCACTATTTGCTTTTAACCTTGTAACTAACAAGACGATGGGATTGACAATCCCCTTGTCAACTTGGGTGCAATCATTTATTTTGTTTATGTGCAGGTGTTGCTTATCTTGCTCGCTTGTAGACTCCTACTGGTTCGATAAACCTTGGTTCTTAACTAAGGGAAATACTTTTTGCTGTTGTGCTACATCACCCTTCCTCTTTGAGGATATCCACCAGCTCCTACGGGAGTAGCAGGGAATTGGTGTTGCATGACCTCCTCTACAAAGCATTGAGGGTGTGTAGCTCCTCGGACTCTTGCAGTCTATGGCGTACATCCGACATGGTTACTGTGTGGTCGCAAGTGTAGTCGCGCACATCACCGTTCTTTGCTAGCTACGTCAAATATCCCGTCGGTCCAGCGGGTGGGCGTTTCCTGGACTTGTAGATTGATGGATGTGGGTTTGGGACCTTAAGGGCCACTTCTTGTACTCCCTCCGTTTCTTTTCACCTCGCATATAAGATTTGGTCAAAGTCAAACTGCACAAAATATGACCAAATTTATATAAAAAAATATGAACATCTACAATGCTAAAACTATATAGTATGAACATACGACTTTATGGTGCATCTGATAATATTGATTTCATATTGTGAATGTTCATATTTTTTAATATAAAGCTAGTCAAACTCTACAAAGTTTGACTTTGACCAAACCTTATATGCGGACTAAAAAAAAACGGAGGGAGTATATCGTGGTGGTCCATGGTGGGTTGACTCCACCTCGGGCTCCATGCGTCTCGAGGGCATATTTTTGTGTGCCTATCTGTCGATCTCTGTCCCGGGAAGGACGGTCAAGGGTTTCAACCAAGTCATGTTTTGAAAGCGCGCTATCCTCGGCCTCTGTGTCCAACTAGTCCAGCAAGTTTCTGTGGGGTACAATCTGTTAGCACCAGTCTGCTCGGCCCTAAGGATCTCGATCACTGGTAGAAAAAAGCCCTCTAGTCCCGGTTCGCAACAGCCTTTAGCCCCGGCTGTGCAACCGGGACTAAAGGGTCGCGACTAAAGCCCCCCCCCCTCTTTAGCCGCGGCTTTTCCGGACCGCGACAAAAGGCTTTAGTCCCGGTTCTTGTGGCTGACCGGGACTAAAGGCCCGCCACGTGGTCGCCCGTGGTCCGTCGGGGCCGAGGACCTTTAGTCCCGGCTCTCGTGGCCAGCCGGGACTAAAGGCCTCCTCCGCAGGTTTAGGGTTTTAGCCCCCCTAAATCTGGTTTCTTTTTAATTTGTATTGTTTTATTTGTTTTATATTTTGTTTTGTGTTTTATTTTATTTTTGATGAAGTTTCAGTACACATATTCTACGCTACTATATATATACATGCATATGAAATTTCAAACAAGAAGAATTCAAGAGGAATATATAATATATATATATACAACTTTGAACAAGTTTCCATACACAATTACGATGGATGACCATATACAACTTCGAACAAGTTTCAATCTCGGGTATGCATATAAATTTCTACGTCCTCGGTATAGTGTTGTCCTTTAGGATCGATGACTTCCCTCATTAAAAATCCTGCTAATTCTTCTTGAATTGGTCGGAAGCGAGCTTCTGGACTAAGCCTCCTCCGCAAGTTATCCCTCGCGTTCCGCACGCTAGCTGATTCCTTCCGCTCAGTGGTTTTTCTCCGGATGTTCTCACAAACATAGTATCCACATAGATCGGTCGCCGGTGGCTGCTGATCCACATTAACAAACTTTCTGAAATCTAGCTCATGTTTGAATTCACCGACAATTTCTTCTGAAAACCGTCTCCAAACCCTACAAGGCAAAGAAAATCAAATGAATAAGGGAGTTATATTAGTTAGTTGATATTAGGAAATGAACGAAAGAGACCGATCGATATAGAGCTCAAATGATTGAAAATAATTACTTTTTCAGCATTTTTCTCATGTCGGCCCAATGCTTTGGATCCGAATCCTTAGAGTCGCTGATTAGAACTGTGGAGGTGTGAAGTTCAATATTTAGCAGAATCCAGTGGAACCTGCGGACACGTTACATGCACAGTCATGCATAACTCATCGATTAGACATACCATGCATGGAGTAAACAAAAGAGAATGGGCACAAGAGAGAAAACACTCACCCAAAATGGTAAGGAAATAGAATATGACTTTTGAGTTGATGCTTTGTAAGAAACTTGTACAGGTCTTTCTCCACATCTTCGGGGTGATGTTGTAACACATGTCCATTAACGATATGTGGGTCAATGAACCCAACATCATGGATGTTTCTTATTTTGCATTCCCAAATCTTCATTCTGCATAATAGCGTACCAAACAATATAGTTAGGACAATATATATATATATAGTGCAGGCAATAATGAAGAACGAGATGAGGTAGAAATAAATCACTTACAGAACGTAGCAACTCAGCATAGATTTGTCGAGGGCGCGCAGATTGAACAGCTGGAACAATTCACTCATATGAATTTCTACAGAGTACCGTTTGGTGTGATGCTGTTCTGTAACATCCGCATAAACATATTCTTTGTCGGTCCATGATATGAATTGCTTGTACCAACGTAGCAGATTTCGCATTTGTTGTGGTAGACTATTTTCCTGCTCAGGCTCGACGAGAGGCCCCTTCCGCACATATTGGAATGCTATCTCACCTACAGGCGCATCCTCAAGGTCTAAGCAGGCACGAAGAGTCAAACCCATCTCGGACGCTTGTTGCATGGCACCCGCTACAGTCAATCCAAGTGCTGCCGCAGCTGCTATGATCTCGGGGTCCTCTTCCGGACCGGCTTTCACTATGAGCGGGGGGATCGATTGTTTCTTCTGCATCCCGAGCTGGTCAACTTGTTTCCCGCTTTTTTTACGACTTTCTTCCTCCTTCAACATTTTTGCTTGCTTACGAAGTTCATGTCCATAGTCGTCAGGCATATTCAGCTCGGCTTGGGACGGTGTCGTCAAAAAATCCTTAGCCCACTTCTTTTGCTTCTCAGTGAATACTTGCTTGGGCTCAGGCTGTTTTTTGGCCTTCATATCCGTCTTCCATTTCTCATAATCAGCAGCCGCGGCCAATGTGAGGTCAGCATCACTAAGTTCCCCAGGCCTTGGGAGGAGAGGCTTCAGTGATGGCTCCGGTACCCTTGTGGTCTTATGTACATAAGGGTCCGGGTTAATAGTCCAGGAGCGGGTTTCCTTGCTGTCCGCCTGCTTCTGCTTCTTCGCCGGAGGTGGATTGGGGGGCGTCTGCTTACCCGCCGGAGGTGGATTGGGGGGTGTCGTACCCGCCAGAGGAGGATTGGGGGGCGTCGTACCCGCCGGATGTTGTGGATCGGGGGACGGCGTCGAATGGCGTGAAGGAGGTGTAGGTGAACCACCACGACCACCACCACCGCCACCACCACCACCACCACCATCGGAGGGGGGTGGACTTGCTGGCCTTGGCGCCTCGCCTGGAAACACTATGTACTTCTTTTTCCATAGAATGTACTGGCGCTTGACATCTCCAAGTCTTCTCTCCCCTTCGGGTGTAGGTTTGTCAATCTCGAGGTCCTCAAACCCTTGGACTATGTCTTCCACCGTGACACGAGCATAGCCATATGCAATGGGGTTGTTGTGGTGGAGTGCTCCAGGTGTACAGGGTAAAGCACTGCCGCTAGCTACCTTCATGGAAATGTTCCCCACGGGATAATGCAGATCACAGTCTTTCATCTCCTTTACATCATCCACGGGGTAGTGAGGCTCCGGTGCACGAGTCTCGATCATCGGTGCACTAGCACAAGGCGGGGCATCCGTGGAAGCCACGCTGCTTCTCCGCTGCTGGCTTTCGCGATCCGCTTCATGATCTTCATGCGGCCCTGCAGCCGATTTTTCTTTCATTAGTACATGCACGGTCTGCTTCAACTCATGGAGTTCCGATGCAAACTTCGTCATAAGATCTGCATCCCGGTCCGTCTTTCTCTTACGGCTTCTGTAACCGTACGGGTCATTGTCCTGGGAAAACCCTACTTTCCACAAAACTTTGCCTTTGCCTCGTACACGTCCTCCGTGTTCATCATTCCCGAGGGCTAAAGTCAGTGCGTCTTTCTCTCTGTTGAACTTGATCAAGCCCGCTTGAGCTTGGGTCATTGCGTCAATAAGGGCTTGGGTCGGAGCAAAGTGTCGATGCCGGTGAACACACTCCCCTGTCTCCGGGTCTAGCGACCCCCCATGCCCGTACCACCAGCTTTTGGCCCTTGGGTCCCATCCCTCTGTACCTAGAGGGATTCCTCGCACCCTCAGGTCCTCCTCCATCTTCTGCCACCTAGGGTCCGCAATGCGGTATCCTCCTGGCCCCATAACATGATGGTACTTTTTCTTACCCGCATTATCCTTATTTTTTTTCGATATTTCCTTGAAATGGTCCGATTGCTTTTGCCTCACAAATTCTGGCCAATCATCTTTCAGTTTCTCATGTTGTCCATTGAAATCCGGAGTCTTGCCCTTGTTGACATAGTCACGGGTTAAATTTTTCTTGAAGTTCCGGAATGCATCGGCCATCTTCTGAAGAGCGAACTCTTTAACTAGCCTCCTCCTCTGACGTCCACCCGGAACCTCGTTACCGAATTCATCGACTTTGTTGTATTCCGGAGGTAGAATGAAATGTTCCATAAGCTTTCTCCAGCAATCCTTTTTCGTTCTCTTGTCGACAAAACTGAAACCAAGACGTGCCTTCTTTGGCTCATTCCATTCCTGGACGGTGATCGAGACGTTGTCTCTAACAACGACTCCGCATTGGTTGACAAACTTTGAGGTGTGCTGTAGGGGCTTGCCGGTTTCACTGACAGACTCAATGGCATATGTTTCTCCTGTTCTCATCGCCTTGGATTTGCCACGATGCTTTGTCGTACTCGATCCGGATCCGGAGGGCTAAAAAAAGAAAGAGAGTCGCGCGCGTTAATACATATGTATTCACATTTCAGTAAGTTTGTATCACGAGAGGCTCTCAATGTATATAAATACCTCGCCGGAGGTGGTTGTTGCTACTTGCAATTGGAGATTGTCGGTTGTTGACGGTTGACCTCCGTCGACAATGTCCGTTCCTTCATCTTCTTGATCATCGTCACCGGCAAGGTTCAGATAAGAAGAGACTACATCATCCTCTTGTTGCTCATCTTCTGAGCCCGGCACATAAGGAATCTCGTTGTTGATGATGCCCATTAAATAACGTTCAGCCTCCGGATCCCTAAGCGGCTCGGTTCTGTCGTCCGCCATATGTCACTCCTGCATGTAGTAAAAATTCTTTAAGTGTAAAGGAATTAAAAAATAAGATTAAGGGGACATAGAGGAGGAGGAATTAAAAAAATAAGATTTTTTAAGTAAAAATTCTTTTTTTCTTCTTCTTCCTTTCTTCTTCCTCTTTCTTCTTCTTCCTTTCTTCTTCTTCCTTTTTCCTTTCTTCTTCTTTCTTTCTTCTTCTTCCTTTCTCCTTCTTTCTTTCTTCTTTCCTTTCTTCTTCTTTCCTTTCTTCTTTCTTTCTTCTTCTTCCTTTTTCTTTTTTCTTTCTTTCTTCTTCTTCCTTTGTTTTTCTTCTTCCTTTTTCTTTTTCTTTTTTTCTTCTTCCTTTGTTTTTCTTCTTCCTTTCTTTTTTCTTCTTTCTTTTTCTTTCTTGTTTTTTTTCTTTTCTTTTTTCTTCTGTTTTCTTTTATACCACCATTTTTGCACTTTTAATTATGCACTTTTATGTTTTCTTTTATGTTTTCTTTTTTCTTTTTTCTTCTTCCTTTGTTTTTCTTTTTCCTTTCTTTTTTCTTCTTTCTTTTTCTTTCTTGTTTTTTTTCTTCTTCTTTTTTCTTCTGTTTTCTTTTATACCACCATTTTTGCACTTTTAATTATGCACTTTTATGTTTTCTTTTATGTTTTCTTTTTTCTTTTTTTCTTCTTCCTTTGTTTTTCTTTTTCCTTTCTTTTTTCTTCTTTCTTTTTCTTTCTTGTTTTTTTTCTTCTTCTTTTTTCTTCTGTTTTCTTTTATACCACCATTTTTGCACTTTTAATTATGCACTTTTATGTTTTCTTTTATGTTTTCTTTTTTCTTTTTTTCTTCTTTCTTTGTTTTTCTTTTTCCTTTCTTTTTTCTTCTTTCTTTTTCTTTCTTGTTTTTTTTCTTCTTCTTTTTTCTTCTCTGTTCACATCGGCGCGGCGACGGCGCGGCGACGGCGAGGCGGGGACGGCGCGGGGACGGCGCGGCGACGGCGCGGGGACGGCGCGGCGACGGCGCGGCGACGGCGAGGCGGGGACGGCGCGGGGACGGCGCGTGGGGACGGCGCGGCGACGGCGAGGTGGGGCGACGGCGCCGACGACAGAGGGGGAAGGGAGGAGGAGGAGCTCACGGCGGCGCGGGGACGCGGGGACGGCGCGGCGACGGCGAGGCGGGGCGACGGCGTCGGGGCGTCGGGGCGTCGTCGTCGGGGCGTCGGGGCGTCGGGTCGGAGAGAATGAAGAGGCGAACTGCCAACAGGTATATATATAGTAGGACTTTTAGTCCCGGTTGGGGAGGAGGACCGCGACTAAAGGTGGCCTTTAGTCCCGGTGCGCCTCCCCAACCGGGACTAAAGGTGTTTGGCGCCGCTTTTGTTCCCGCGCAGACCGACCTTTAGTCCCGGTTGGGGAGGCGGACCGGGACTAAAGGGTGACCTTTAGTCCCGGTCCGCCTCCCCAACCGGGACTAAAGGTCCGTGGTGGCATATTTTTAGTTTTAAAATCTTAAAAGTACAATTATATATCAAAAAAACAGAAAAATAAAACTAATTCATTTTAAAATCTTAAAAATACAATTATATATCAAAAAAATCTGAAAAATAAAACTAATTCATTTTAAAATCTTAAAAGTACAATTATATATCAAAAAAATCAGAAAAATAAAACTAAATCATTTTAAAATCTTAAAAATACAATTATATATCAAAAAAATCAGAAAAATAAAACTAATTCATTTTAAAATCTTAAAAGTACAATTATATATCAAAAAAATCAGAAAAATAAAACTAATTCATTTTAAAATCTTAAAAGTACAATTGTATATCAAAAAAATCAGAAAAATAAAACTAATTCATTTTAAAATCTTAAAAATACAATTATATATCAAAAAAATCAGAAAAATAAAACTAATTCATTTTAAAATCTTAAAAATACAATTATATATCAAAAAAATCAGAAAAATAAAACTAATTCATTTTAAAATCTTAAAAATACAATTATATATCAAAAAAATCAGAAAAATAAAACTAATTCATTTTAAAATCTTAAAAGTACAATTATATATCAAAAAAATCAGAAAAATAAAACTAATTCATTTTAAAATCTTAAAAATACAATTATATATCAAAAAAATCAGAAAAATAAAACTAATTCATTTTAAAATCTTAAAAATACAATTATATATCAAAAAAATCAGAAAAATAAAACTAATTCATTTTAAAATCTTAAAAGTACAATTATATATCAAAAGAATCAGAAAAGTAAAACTAATTCATTTTAAAATCTTAAAAGTACAATTATATATCAAAAAAATCAGAAAAATAAAACTAATTCATTTTAAAATCTTAAAAGTACAATTATATATCAAAAAAATCAGAAAAATAAAACTAATTCATTTTAAAATCTTAAAATCCCTTGAAGGTTTGACAAAAGGTTTGATACATCATTCAGTTCATCGACCAAATACAAAGTTTGGTACAATTATACATTATTACACATCAATTCTTCCCTTGGACGTCCCTGCTTGCTTACGATTGTGCCGTATCCATGGAGCATCCTCATCATTTAACTTAATGCTTGGGTCAGTGTTCACTTTGAAGGGCGGAATTTCACCAAACATATTATAATCTTCTGACATGTCTGTCTTGTCCTCCACTCCCACGATGTTTCTTTTCCCTGAAAGAACAATGTGGCGCTTTGGATCATCGCATGATGTACTGATCGTTTTCTTATCTTTCCGTTTCCTCGGTTTGCTACTCATGTCCTTCAAATAAAAAACCTGAGCGACATCTTTGGCAAGGACGAATGGTTCGTCAAGGTAACCAAGATTATTGAAATCCACCATTGTCATTCCGTATTGCTCGTCCACCTTTACCCCACCTCCTGTTAGCTTGAACCATTTGCACCGGAACAAAGGGACCTTAAAGGAGGGTCCATAGTCAAGTTCCCATATCTCCTCTATGTAACCATAATATGTGACCTTTTGCCCATTCTCGGTTACTGCATCAAAGCGGACACCACTGTTTTGGTTGGTGCTCTTTTTATCTTGGGCGATGGTGTAAAATGTATTCCCATTTATCTCGTACCCGTGAAAAGTCGTTATAGTCGAAGATGATTTCTTGGCCAACATGTACAGCTGATCTCCAACATCATTGTCATTCATGAAATGTTTTCGCAACCAACTGCCGAAAGTCTCCATGTGGGCCTTTCTAATCCAGGATTCAGGCTTCCCCGGGTTGTCCGAGCGTAAAATATTCTTGTATTGCTCGAAGTACGGAGCCACCAAGCTGGAATTTTGCAGGACTGTGTGGTGTGCTTCAGTCATAGAATGACCGTCCATACATATCGTGGTATCCCTTCCGATCTTGCCTTTTCCACTTAGTCTCCCCTCGTGCCGCGATTGAGGAATACCAATCGGTTTAAGGTCAGGAACATAGTCAATACAGAACTCAATTACCTCCTCATTTCCATAGCCCTTGACGATGCTTCCTTCTGGCCTAGCACGGTTACGAACATATTTCTTTAATACTCCCATGAACCTCTCAAAGGGGAACATATTGTGTAGAAATACAGGACCGAGAATGGAAATCTCTTCGACTAGGTGGACCAGGAGGTGCGTCATAATATCGAAGAAGGATGGTGGGAACACCAACTCGAAACTGACAAGGCATTGGACCACATTGTTCTGTAACCGTGGTAGATCTTCTGGATTGATTACCTTCTGAGAGATTGCATTGAGGAATGCACATAGCTTCACAATGGCTACTCGAACATTTTCCGGTAGGAGCCCCCTCAAAGCAATCGGAAGCAATTGCGTCATAATCACGTGGCAGTCGTGAGACTTCAGGTTTTGGAACTTTTTCTCCGGCATGTTTATTATTCCCTTTATATTCGACGAGAAACCAGACGGGACCTTCATACTGCTCAGGCATTCAAAAAAAATGACCTTCTCTTCTTTGGTAAGAGCGTAGCTGGCACGACCTTGAAACCATTCCGGATGCCGGTCATCTGGGTCTTTCAAAAGTTGCTGGTCCTGCCGTGCTTCCTTTGTATCATTTGTCTTCCCATACACGCCCAAGAAGCTTAGCAGTTTCACGCAAACATTCTTCGTAACATGCATCACGTCGATTGCAGAGCGGACCTCTAGGACTTTCCAATATTCTAGCTCCCAAAATATAGATTTCTTCTTCCACATGGGTGCGTGCCCGTCAACTCCCCGCGGAACTGATTGTCCGCCAGGACCCTTTCCAAAGATGACTTTCAAATCCTTGACCATATCAAATATCTCAGCACCAGTACGTTCCGCAGGCTTCGGCCGGTGATCTGCCTTCCCGTTGAAATGCTTGCCTTTCTTTCTTACGTTATGATTTCGGGGAAGAAATCGACGATGACCCAGGTACACGTTCTTCTTACAATTAACCAAACGAACACTTTCAGTCTCATGTAAGCAGTGCGTGCATGCATTGTATCCCTTATTTGTCTGTCCCGAAAGGTTACTGAGAGCAGGCCAATCGTTGATGGTTACAAAAAGCAACGCTCGTAGATCAAATTCCTCTCCTTTGTGCTCATCCCAGACACATACACCAGGTTTCGCCCACAACTGTAAAAGTTCTTCAACTAATGGCCTTAGGTACACATCGATGTCGTTACCGGGTTGCTTAGGGCCTTGGATGAGAATTGGCATCATAATGAACTTCCGCTTCATGCACAACCAAGGAGGAAGGTTGTAGATGCATAGAGTCACGGGCCAGGTGCTATGGCTGGAGCTCTGCTCGCCATAAGGATTAATGCCATCAGTATTTAGACCAAATCTTAAGTTCCTTGCGTCAGCTGCAAAATCTTTGAAAACTCTGTCGATCTTTCTCCATTGCGTTCCATCAGCGGTGTGTCTCGACTGCCCGTCGGACTTACGGTCCTCTTTGTGCCATCGCAACAACTTGGCATTCTTTTTGTTCATGAACAGACGTTTCAACCGTGGTATTATAGGAGCATACCACATCACCTTGGCGGGAACCCTCTTCCTGGGTTTCTCGCCCTCAACATCGTCACCAGGGTCATCGCCTCTGATCTTATAACGCAATGCAGTGCATACAGGGCATTCATTCAAATTCTCGTATTCACCGCGGTAGAGGATGCAGTCATTAATGCATGCATGTATCTTCTGAACCTCTAAACCTAGAGGGCAGACAACCTTCTTTGCTTCGTACGTACTGGCGGGCAACTCGTTATTCTTCGGCAACATATTCTTCAACATTTTCAGCAAATTTTCAAATGATGAGTCACCTACACCTTCCTGTGCCTTCCATTTTAGCAAATCCAGTGTGCAGCCCAGCTTTTTCAGACTATTATCGCATCCTGGATACAACGACTTTTTGTGATCCTCTAACATGCGATCCAAATTCTCCCTCTCCTTCTCAGTTTCGCAGCGTCTCCGTGCATCAGCAATGGTCCGACCAAGATCATCAGCGGGCTCATCATGTGCCTCTTCTTCACCTTCACCTAACCCTTCCCCACCTTCAGCATCATCCTCCATGAAAGTATCACCGAAATGATCACGATAGTTGTCATCGATATCATCCCCTTCTTCATCGTCTTCCATTCTGACCCCTCTTTCTCCATGCTTGGTCCAACAATAATAGCTTGGCATGAAACCATGCATAAGCAGGTCCATGTGAACTCTTCTTGGCGAGGAGTAACCCTTATCATTCTTACAGACAGCACATGGACAGATAATAAAACCTTGCTGCCTGTTCGCATTTGCCACTACGAGGAAATCTTTCAAACCCGTAGTGAACTCGCCGGAGAGTCGGGAACCGTACATCCATTGCCGATTCATCTGCATTATTATTATATAAAGTATATAATTAACCATCATGCATTTGTTAAACTAAGTAGCTAGAAATAATACTAATTAAACAATGAACTACACACATGCGTATTTTATCAATGACACATGAAAGGTTCGAGTTGCTAACCGCGATCGCGAAGGAAAATTAAATGAGAAAGCTCAAGTGTGGCTTGTTTCAGGCTCTCGGGCATTTCATCAAACACCTTGTGTGCATAGGAGAAACCAAAAGCAAACCATCACCACCCCACCACCACCTTCTGAAAATTGTGAAGTGTGATGAGCTGAGTGAAGTGGAGTGAGCTGAGTACATATAGGGATGGGCCTTTAGTCGCGGTTGGCCAGGCCAACCGGGACTAAAGGCCTGCCGTCCGCCAGCTGGATGGGCCTTTAGTCCCGGTTGGCCTGGCCAACCGCGACTAAAGGCCTTCGGGGACCTTTAATCCCGGTTGGCCTGGCCAACCGGGACTAAAGACCCTCCCGTCCGCCAGCTATCGACCGAACGCGAGGGCCCAGGTAGTTGGTCGCGGGCCTTCTCCCGAACCGTGACTAAAGAGCCCTTTGGTCGCGGTTCGGTTCTGTTGGGGACTAATGGCGGCGTATGGAAGCCCCTTTTTCTACCAGTGGGTCCATATGTCGTTAGCTAATCTTCTTTGGTCTTGAGACGTTGGGACTTCTTCTTGATGCTTTTGGTCGTACTAGCCAATCGCTTGCATAGAGTTTCGAGCTAGGGTACCTCAAGGGCTTGCTCAAAAGCGCCATACTCATCGGGGTCGAGGCTGCCTTCCTCCTCGTCCTCCGAATTATATTCTCTGTCGTTGGGGTCATCGCCGTCCCCATTGATCTTGTCATGCCGTTGTTATTTCCAGCGCCATTGTCTAGTGTGTGGATTAACTCTTTTCCCGTGTCTCAGTGCAAATTGGTTATCTGTGGGGGAGACAGCAACTCATTGGACAATATGGAAACTAGGAACTAGATCTGCTTGCTCTAATAAAAAAATTCTAGATGATCATGTTGTTGTATTCTAGAGCCTAATAGTTGGAGCATTTTGCAGAAACGAGGAGATGGAGGAAGGGTTGAAGAAGGGGTCTTAAAGATCAATCTGGTGATTCAGGAGGAGTCTGCTTGAGGCCATGGTTGGAACCTGGTTGTGCTCAGGATTGCAGTGTGAAAAGTTGAATGTGCAAAAGTTTCTTAGTAGAGTTGTTCTTGTGATCTCTCCCTTTCTGGTGCATGTGAGACTTAGTATATTGTTCCTCCGCTGTGAACCTGCTCTTTTGGTTGCCGATGGCTCTATTTTCCTGCATGTCTCGTTTTAGCTTCCATTTGATTCGAAACTCTTGTAAATCTGATTAGTCGGCTGTTTAATAGAAATTGATGAGGTGTCTCATTCTCTAAAAAAACATATGATTGTTATTTGTTCTTCTTAAATTTAGAACTAGAAATATGATTTTTGCTACATTTTAGAAACTAGGCACACCGAACACCAGGTTCCAAAAACCAGCTCCGGCATATATAGACAGCATGCATAAATATACAAGAAATTATTATTATCTGAGTTGGTTCTTTGTAACAAAAGCTTGTTATATAAGCACTTTATTCGTCTGATGGAAATATTTTGATCTGTTCTTTATCACACCTACAAACGCACACCTCTGACAAATCAATCAGTTATGCCCTGGATGCACTATTTACTCTAACAAAAGGGGGCAGGTGAGGTTTGATGTCATGAACCTAGGCAGGAAAGGCAACCGACATAATTAGATTTATGCCCTGAACTGGTCATGATAAAACTTTTAGCAAGAGGATGCTAACTGCTCTTACTAAGATCGTCATGTCTCTCCCCTTTGGTTAGGCAAGTCCATTAGTGTCGTCGCCTCATCCTGCAAATACTCAGCTACTGCGAGAGAAATTTGACCAAGTAAAGATTTATCTGATTACCATGATGTTAACAGGGGCTGCTAGATATATTAGTTGTATTAGGTGAATTCATGCATGGATCCACACACCTCGATTTCTTCCTTATCGACACAATCCGGTAGAGCTACCGCGTTGTCTTGTGTTGTCAGATTTGATGACAAATCTGTTGGAAAATATATAATTTCCTTACACTAGTGTCATAGTTTGAAAAGATAGATTACACGTATTTTATAATAATTTCGTATTTTATAATAACTTCACGAAAGAACAGGTTGATAGAACTCCTTGCAAGATGTTAGCTAGTCTTGCTAAGATCATGTGAAAAGTTCCTGCTCTCCATCGTCATGGCCTGTGTGGCAGCTCTCCTTTTGGTTGGGCACTTCGTCCACTAATGTCGCCTCTTCTTCCTGAAAATACTCAACCACTTTGAGAGACATCTGACCAAGTAAATACCAGACTGACGTGATGATAACATACAGGGGCTGCGTATTAGGCAGGGGCGGACCCAGAACAAAAATGTCCCGGTGTCCATGTGTACATAATTTTTTTTAAATGAGTGTACATCATATATATGATAGCACACTCAACAACTCAAAATGTATGGCGGTAAGATTCCCTTCCAAAATGAAATGTTTCACTTCCACTTGAAATACTAGTTGATTGTGTGAAGTTCAACACTAAAGCATACAAACTCCAAACAATAAAAATAAATATGATCGGACGACGACATAAGACAATAGATCTTGATTGCCTAAAAAAATCACTGAGTACATATTAAATGGACTTCTGCAATAATTCATAAATTAAGTTACGACCCTCTACGTCCTTTCAATCTATTCTCCTGTAATTTGCCGATTTTGTGTTAGCAAAAAATGCACAACGAGTCACGTCATCCCTGTTTCAATATGCAAGAACAGAAACAATAGATAAAGCATATTGATTAAACTTACAATTAGGCAGTTAAACTTACTGGACATTGTGCCTTACTGCTGCCGTGCACGTGGTCGAGAAATAATCCAGTTAGATGTGAATCACTAAACAGAATTGGCAAATCACAGCAATTTGATCCCAATTGTATTGCCTTTAAATTTTAGAACCCTAACCATACAATTAGGATAACAGAAATTATAAATTGAGATGCCTACTGATTGTTGAGGGAGTCAGAGAGATCCACAATTAGTACCACACAAAAGCAGGGCGTCGAACCTTTGTTTACATCAAAAATCCAAATTCCAGAAATCTACAAGCGGGGGAGGCCGGGATGGTAGAGGCGGGCGGTTGGGTGGTGTGGCAACTGGCCGTCTGGCCGAGCGGCGGAGGGGGGCGGGCGACGCCGTGACCAGATGAGACGAGACTAGAAGGCAAGAAGCCGAACAGGCCAGCGGTCGTACAGAGAGATACGAGTAAACAGAGATCGATTAATCCATCAGCAGCTAATTAGCTAGCCAGGCCTAGGTCCAGGTGTGCGCACATTAGCTACGTGGGCTGCACTGCCTCGCTGCTTGATCGCTGGGCTGGCCGGTGTCCGGCTCAAAAAAGTACCGGTGTCCAGCCCAGGAATATGGACTTCATATAGCGTAAGCACGAGATTTACCCGGTGTCCTGTGACACCGGGAGGCCTAACGTAGGTCCGCCCCTGGTATTAGGTGGATTCAAGTGTGGATCGACCCGCCTTGATTTCTTCCTTGTTCACACACAATCTGCCGCGTCGTCTTATGTTACTGGAAATCATGACAAATCTACTGGCAAATATTTAATTTTATAGATTGAAAAGCTCGATTGCACACATTATTCTATATCATCTTGTGGAAAGAACAGGAGTAGTAGTCACTCTATATCTCTTTAGAAGTCATGCAGGCACCCATGAATCAAGCCCACGCATGAGTAGGTGACATAATTTGTCAAGGTCGGCCTCGAGCTGGAAAACAATTGATGACTTCATATGACTTGGCTTTCCTCAACTGCTCTTTGACTAACTATGTGCAAGCGCACCAGACCACCAGTTCAGACTATGACCAAGTGTATGATAACTGTATCTAATTACACTAGTGAAATTTCATTTATTTATCTTTAAACTATTTTCCTAAATAGTGATGGGTGGTGATTTTTCCTGGAACCAGCCCTGCATGCATTGTGGTGACTCAGGAGAAAGTTTCAAATTGCTTCTTTGAAGGGAAAACGTGTCTTAAAGGGAACTTGTAAAGGTATCCAAAATAGTTTAATCAGCAGCCAGAGACCATTTCAATCTGTTGATCGGGTGCACTTGACTTTCTCTATTGCTCGCAAGTTCTGAGCCTATATAAACACATGCATCCCCTGCATGTTCAAACCATCGTCACTCACGCCACAAACAGAAATAGGAAGACGAGAGAACAGAAGAGCCAAAGACACAAAAACGAAATGGCATCCTCCTCTTCCTTCCTTCTCCTTGCTGCACTTCTTGCGTTGGTCTCATGGCAGGCCACTGCTTCTGATCCTAGCCCACTCCAGGACTTTTGTGTCGCCGACATGAATTCACCAGGTACTATCCATTTGTCATCATGTCTTCACCAAATACATATGTTGAAATCTATTTCTGGAAATTATATGCAAGTCAAAACAACGTTGTAAAAATCTGAGCTTACATGTACATCTCTTGTGCCCCCAGTCCGTGTCAATGGGTTTGTTTGCAAGAACCCGATGGATGTCAATGCAGATGACTTCTTCAAGGCGGCCAACCTCGACAAGCCTAGGGTGCCCAACAAGGTTGGATCCAACGTCACTTTGATCAACGTCATGCAGATTGCTGGACTGAACACCCTCGGCATATCAATTGCGCGCATCGACTATGCTCCCTTGGGTCAAAACCCACCACATACGCACCCTCGCGCCACTGAGATCCTCACGGTGCTCGAGGGAACACTGTACGTTGGCTTTGTGACATCCAACCAGCCCGCCCCCAACAGAAACAAGTTCCTATCCAAGGTGCTCAACAAAGGTGATGTGTTTGTCTTCCCTGTGGGGCTCATCCACTTCCAATTCAACCCCAACCCCCACCAGCCCGCTGTTGCAATTGCCGCGCTAAGTAGCCAGAACCCAGGGGCTATCACAATTGCCAATGCAGTGTTTGGGTCAGACCCACCAATATCAGATGATGTTCTTGCCAAGGCATTTCAGGTGGAAAAGAATACAATAGACTATCTCCAGGCTCAGTTCTGGGAGAACAACCACTACTAAGTCAGACCTTTGTTAATTACCCGGAAGACCAGTGCACAAGTGAAGGACATGGTTGAGTTCCTAGATATGCATCCAAATCTATAAAATAAATGGAGCATATGTCATGCCATTGTGTGTCTGTAATCAGTGAATGTATTTCTACCTTCTGAATAATTGACAATATTGTATTTACCACACTAATATGATCTCATTTGCTTCTTTTGGAATCTGATGTCTCGTATTTATCTTAATAAATCAAAATTCTGGGTTCATTTCCCCTTGTTCCGGAATAATAGATTATTATATGACAATTAAATATATGTTTGATGCTGGGGTGAACACCTAGGTATTTCTTGCAATACATGTGAATTATGCCATGGTTGGAACCCGGTTGTGCTCATGATTGATATGTGAATGTTGAATTTGCAAAAGTTGCTTCCTAGAGTTGTTGTTGAGGTATC
The DNA here is from genome assembly GCA_032464435.1 of Aegilops umbellulata. NCBI lineage: Eukaryota > Viridiplantae > Streptophyta > Magnoliopsida > Poales > Poaceae > Aegilops > Aegilops umbellulata. Next base: position 614,663,517 of record CP136058.1, on the reverse strand, counting down.
TCGCTTTCTGGTGCATGTAGTAAGTAAGTACGGTCCCTTTGCTATCTAACTTGCTTTAGCTGTTGTTGGCCCGATGTTCCAGCGTGTTTTATTTTAGCTTCCTTTTGGTTCAAAACTTGTATGTTTGATTGACGGTTTCTTTAATGGAGATAGATGAGGTGGCTTGTTGTATCAAAAAACATATGAGCGTTATTTTTTTGTCTTGTGTTAAGTACTGTATGATTTTTGCTAAGTTTTAGAAATTGGGCACACCGGGGACTAGGTTCCAAAATCAGCTCCAACATATATGGTAAACATGCATAAATATACAAAAGAAGCGATTATTACTGAACCCCCAAAAATGATTATTATCTGAAATGTTTCTTCGTAACAAGCTGGTGACAGAATCATTTTATCTCGAAACAAAATTTTGCTCGCTTTACAAATGAAGCTACACAGACGAACGATACATGGTGTTGACGAAATCCTCATACAAGATGATCAAAGAAAAGCACAGCAAAACAAGCCAAACATGCTAACAAGCACAGAAAGTGCACAACTAGATGCCTCGAGCATGCCACCGAGAAGAAGCACAGGAGAGGCCGGACCACCTTGATACCCAACCAGGACCACCACCAACATCAAACAACACGCCACCTAGGAGAAACCACTCGGCTTTGTTGTACCGTCACGGCCCAACTACCATTGGAGAGGACCCTCTGCCCTCTTGCTATGAATTGAGAAGTGCCATACACATCGGCAAGCAGGCAGGACGAAGGGAGGATATGGTCGCGTGTAAAAGATACGTGAAAATGATATAACGAGTTACTGGAGTTGAGGTAGGGTCGATTGGATCTCCCCACCATTTTGAACACGCAGCCGCGATGAAAGATAGTCACTCACCGGCGACACGCCAACGAGGGTCACAAAGCAATGCGCCACTACCACCGTGTATGTCGAGGCGGACAAGTGTATTCATCCTGAACTAGAAGGAAGGAGAGAGCCATGGCGATGCGCCCAAGAGGGAAATGACACCCGCAAGCATCACAGCCACAGGCGATGAAGCTCCGAGCTTTCAGTCAGACCCTCCCCAACACCTTGCCAAGGGGGACTCAGGACACCAGAACCACGAACCACCACAATAGGTCGAGAACTCTAGATCAAGATAAGCCCTTCGCCACCACCGATGGCGGAAACTTCACCAAGACTACTAGCCACAATGCACCTCGCCACCCCCATGGCCAAGAAACACCACCATGCTACTCAATGGAGAGCTAACGTGCAACCTGCCATCCAGGGTCGCCACCCCGGCGTACGACACTCCAGCCCTGCGCACCTCCACCAACATGCTGGTCCAAGATCATCGGTGGAGGACATCAAACCCTAGCAGGGCTTGAGCCGACCCAAGCCCACAACCACGACAAGATCTGGTCGAGCCCAAGACTGCTAGTGACCCCATATGACCACGCCGAGTTGGTGCATGTAGGAGCTCACAATCGGAGAGAGTGCGGGCATACCTTGTCTGCCGCAATCATCCCTCATAGGTCAATGACCATGGTGTTGCCCCTGATTTGTGCAAGCGTCGACTTCGGTCAAAGTTCCCTGATCCACAGACAGAAGAGAGGTGGAACACGGCCACACTGGTCATGGCATACCTCCTCAGGCAACTGGCCCACCTCCGACAGCATGGGCTAGAAGCAGCGCCACTGCTAGGGTCTAGAGTAACCCACATAGATGGGGGAGTTGAGGGGAGAGGAGGGACACGCCATCGCTAAATACCGCCACTCGGTGCTTTGTCGGCATGGTGCCGACCGATGATGGAGGGGGAAGGATGATAGGACGGGGGGTCTACGGCCGACGGTGGAGATGGCTTAGATTTTGACGCCTAGAAGTTTTTTATTCCTTTGATGGAAACATCTTTTCTGTATCAAGACAACCAACACACGCCTCCAATAAATTAATCATTTATGAGTGGCCACCCGGATTAATATCATTGGATGCATTTTTTACTTTAACAAATCACGCAAGTTGAGCCTAGTCAAGAAAGGCCGTGCCTAATATCAGACGACAAGTAATTCGGGTCAGGGAGAGTATATAATAGCTGTGCTAGCTAAGTGCATTCATGCATGGAATGACGTGCCTTGATTTCTTCCTCATTGACCCCATCCATTAACTACTTCACCATCTTATATAGTTAGACTCTAACGTCTCTAAGCAATCTAATATTTTTCTTTCTTTTTTGGATTGTGCTAACAACCAGTCGACTGGTCGTTAGCGACAAATCCGCACGACTAGTTCCTACATGTTATCATCCCACGCTCGCTTTCACTGATTTTTTTTCCTTCTCTCAAAAACCGTAATAAATTGCAAGTGGTTTTTTCTGGTTTTTTACTGCATAATATGAAAATAAAATAAAAGTGCTTGAAAGAGGATTCAAACCCAGGTCTATGTAATACTTATCAAGCCTAATAACCAACTAAGCCACCTTTTGTTGTTGTCTATTGTAGAATGACAATGTTATTTGAACGTTTCTTATTTCTGCCATATCAGAAGAAAAAATAAAGTTTGGCTTGGTAACTTTGGCAATGACCGGCGTGATAACTATGGTCTGAGCAACATGATAACTGTACCATGATAAGCCTGGTAACTACAGTACAAGAAGGTTAAAAGCATGGGGAAGTATGGTAATTTAACATAGAAATTACCGGTGAAATGTTTCAAAAACTTTTTCCCCTTGGCTGAAAGACACCATGGTGTTTAAACGTAAGATATTAGTTATCAAGTCTGCAATGATACATCATCATGTTATTTACACAGAAATTATCGGGTGTATCCTTTTAAACAAAAAAGTTTCAGGTCAAAAGTTACAGTGGCGTTTTGTATGGGAGTTATCAATTTTGTATGTTTCTATTACCACGCTATTTACACAGAAATTAGCGGGGCATCACCCCCCCCCCCCCCCCGCCTGCCACAGTCGCCATATTTACCAGGATCAGGTACATAAGTTATCAAGTCTGCGATGTGTGAGTTATCATGTTATTTGCATACGAGTTATCGTGGTATGGTTCAACAACTCCTCCCACCCCTACCCCCACCGACAAAGTTACCAGGACTGGGTACATAATTTATCATGTCTACGATGTGTGATTTATCATGTTATTTGCATAGAAGTTACCGTGGTATGTTTCAACGACTTCCCCCACCCCTACCCTCGCCGACAAAGTTACCAGGATTGGGTACATAATTTATCATGTCTACGATGTATGAGTTATCATGTTATTTGCATAGAAGTTACCAGGACAGTGATGCGTAAACTATCATCATATTTACACAGAAGTTATCGAGGGTATATTTTATCAAAACCCCTCCCTCCGGCGGAGGGAAAAGTTATCATGTTTGCGGTGCGTAAATTATCATGATATTCACACAGAAATTACCAGGTCAACAGTTATCATGTTTTCAACAACTTTTTTTCTCCGGTCAAAAGTTATCATAGTATTTGTGCGTAAGTTATTGGGTCTGCTGTGTTATATTATTACGTTATTTACACATAATTTACGGGGTACGTTTTCAACCAAAAAAATCCCAAGACAAAACTTAGGGGTCACATAGGGTATAGGCTATCAGGTATGCAGTGTTTATTAGAAAAAAATAAGCTACCGGGTATATTTATGTTGGCCCATACTAGATTGTATGTATATTCGTTGTGCTGCACCATGTCGATTCACTAGGAACGAGTGCAGCTCAGCAGCAAAATCACGGTCAACAAGAGTCCAGCACAAAAATTCTTGATTGGAATGGTAGATGTTGTAGAGAAGAAATAGTTTAGTGTGGTATAGAAAAGATAACTAAGCATAACCTGACACCAATACTAGCCTACCCTCACTTGTTTGTGTAACCTAGGGGCCTGAGTTCTAGACCCCCCTTTGATGGTCTATTTTTGCCTAAAAGAGGGGGAGCGCGACCAGAAAAGATCCCGCCTCGGTGGAGCTGACCGTGGCAGAAAAAAATCTGCCCGCGCACGAGGAGAAAAATCCCGAGAGAAGCGGATCGTGGAGAACTATCTTGGGAGAAAAAAATCTGCCCGGCAGAAGCGGATCGCGAGCCACTTGGTGCGAGACAAACTGTAACCGCGTGATTCATATCCAACGGCATCCGAGTCATCCGGATCTGTCGTGAACGACCAGTCGGCAGGAAATTAGCTTTTACCATCTTTTTTTGATATCACTCGGATGACTCATGATATTCCATTACATCTCTGACCATGATTTTTTTAGTCTTATGTATGTTAAGTTGTTAACACACATTGTTATAATTATATCTTCTGCATAGTATTATTCCTGACAAGTCCGGTGGCAAATATATTGTTAGCTCTATTTTCTTGCATGTCTTGTTTTAGCTTCCTTTTGGTTCGAAACTCTTGTAAATCTGATAAGTTGGCTGTTTAATGGAAATTGATGAGGTGTCTCATTCTCTAAAAAAACATATGATTGTTATTTGTTCTTCTTAAATTTAGAACTAGAAATATGATTTTTGCTACATTTTATAAACTAGGCACACGAACACCAGGTTCCAAAACCAGCTCCGACATATATAGACAACATGCATAAATATACAAGAAATGATTATTATCTGAGTTGGTTCTTTGTAACAAAAGCTTGTTATATAAGCATTTTATTCATCTGATGGAAATATTTTGATCTGTTCTTTATCAAACCTACAAGCGCACACCTCTGACAAATCAATCAGTTTATGAGTGGCCTCCCAACCTAGTCACTGGACGCACTATTTACTCTAACAAAAGGGGGCAGGTGAGGTTTGGTGTCATGAACCTAGGCAGGAAAGGCAACCGACATAATTAGATTTATGCCCTGAACTGGTCATGATAAAACTTTTAGCAAGAGGATGCTAACTGCTCTTACTAAGACCGTCATGTCTCACCCCTATGGTTAGGCACGTCCATTAATGTCGTCGCCTCATCCTGCAAATACTCAGCTACTGCGAGAGAAATTTGACCAAGTAAAGATATATCTGATTACCATGATGATAACAGGGGCTGCTAGATATATTAGTTGTATTAGGTGAATTCGTGCATGGATCCACACACCTCGATTTCTTCCTTGACGACACAATCAGGTAGAGCTACCGCGTTGTCTTGTGTTGTTAGATTTTATGACAAATCTGTTGGAAGATATATAATTTCCTTACACTAGTGTCATAGTTTGAAAAGATAGATTGCACATATTTTATAATAACTTCACGAAAGAATAGGTTGATAGAACTCCTTGCAAGATGTTAGCTAGTCTTGCTAAGATCATGTGAAAAGTTCCTGCTCTCCATCGTCATCGCCTGTGTGGCAGCTCTCCTTTTGGTTGGGCACTTCGTCCACTAATGTCGCCTCTTCTTCCTGAAAATACTCAACCACTTCGAGAGACATCTGACCAAGTAAATACCAGATTGACGTGATGATAACGTACAGGGGCTGCTACATATAGCAGATGTATTAGGTGGATTCATGTGTCGATCGACGCGCCTCGCTTTCTCCCTTGTTCACACACAATATGCCGCGTCGTCTTATGTTGCTGGATTTCATGACACATCTACAGGCAAATATATAATTTTATATTTTGAAAAGCTCGATTGCACACATTATTCTATATCAACTTCTGGAAAGAACAGGAGTAGTAGTCACTTTATATCTCTTAAGAAGTCATGCAGGCACCCATGAATCAAGCCCACGCATGAGTAGGTGACAAAATTTGTCAAGGTCAGGCTCGAGGTAGACGATTGATGGCCTTACATGACATGGCTTTTCTCAACTGCTCTTTGACTAACCTTGTGCATACACACCAGACCACCAATTCAGACTCTGACCAAGTATGTGATACTGTATCTAATTACACTAGTGGAATTTCATTTGTTTATCTTGTCAGTGTTTCTTATCTTCAAAATATTTTTCTAAATGGTGACGGGTGGTGACTTTTCCTGGAACCAGCCCTGCATGCATTTTGGCGACTCAGGAGAGAGTTTCACATTGCTTCTTTGAAGGGAAAACGTGTCTTAAAGGTAACCTGTAAAGTTATGCAAAATAGTTTAATCAGCAGCCGGAGACCATTTCAATCTGTTGATCGGGTGCACTTGACTTTCTCTATTGCTCACGAGTTCTGAGCCTATATAAACACATGCATCCCCTGCATGTTCAAACCATCGTCACTCACGCCACAAACAGAAATAGGAAGACGAGAGAACAGAAGAGCCAAAGACACAAAAACGAAATGGCATCCTCCTCTTCCTTCCTTCTCCTTGCTGCACTTCTTGCGTTGGTCTCATGGCAGGCCACTGCTTCTGATCCTAGCCCACTCCAGGACTTTTGTGTCGCCGACATGAATTCACCAGGTACTATCGGTTTGTCATCATGTTTTCACCAAATACATATGTTGAAATCTATTTCTGGAAATTATATGCAAGTCAAAACAACATTGTAAAAATCTGAGCTTACATGTACATCTCTTGTGCCCCCAGTCCGTGTCAATGGGTTTGTTTGCAAGAACCCGATGGAGGTCAATGTGGATGACTTCTTCAAGGCGGCCAACCTCGACAAGCCTAGGGTACCCAACAAGGTTGGATCCAACGTCACTTTGATCAACGTCATGCAGATTGCTGGACTCAACACCCTTGGCATCTCAATTGCACGCATCGACTATGCTCCCTTGGGTCAAAACCCACCACACACGCACCCTCGCGCCACTGAGATCCTCACGGTGCTCGAGGGGACATTGTATGTTGGATTTGTCACATCCAACCAGCCCGCCCCCAACAGAAACAAGTTCCTCTCCAAGGTGCTCAACAAAGGTGATGTGTTTGTCTTCCCCGTGGGGCTCATCCACTTCCAATTCAACCCCAACCCCCACCAGCCCGCTGTTGCAATTGCCGCGCTAAGCAGCCAGAACCCAGGGGCTATCACAATTGCCAATGCAGTGTTTGGGTCAGACCCACCAATATCAGATGATGTTCTTGCCAAGGCATTTCAGGTGGAAAAGAATACAATAGACTATCTCCAGGCTCAGTTCTGGGAGAACAACCACTACTAAGTCAGACCTTTGTTAATTACCCGGAAGACCAGTGCACAAGTGAAGGACATGGTTGAGTTCCTAGATATGCATCCTAATCTATAAAATAAATGGAGCATCCGTCATGCCATTGTGTGTCTGTAATCAGTGAATGTATTTCTACCTTCTGAATAATTGACAATATTGTATTTATCACACTAATATGATCTCATTTGCTTCTTTTGGAATCTGATGTGTCGTATTTATCATAATAAATCAAAATTCTGGGTTCATTTCCCCTTGTTCCAAAATAATAGATTATTATATGACAATTAAATATATGTTTGATGCTGGGGTGCATACCTAGGAATTTCTTGCAATACATGTGAAGTATGCCATGGTTGGAACCCGGTTGTGCTCAGGATTGATATGTGAATGTTGAATTTGCAAAAGTTGCTTCCTGGAGTTGTTGTTGAGGTATCTTGCTTTCTGGTGCATGTAATAAGTAAGTACGGTCCCTTTGCTATCTAACTTGCTTTAGCTGTTGTTGGCTAGATGTTCCAGCGTGTTTTATTTTAGCTTCCTTTTGGTTCAAAACTTGTATGTTTGATTGACGGTTTATTTAATGGAAATAGATGAGGTGGCTTGTTGTATCAAAAAACATATGAGCGTTATTTTTTTGTCTTATGTTAAGTATTGTATGATTTTTGCTAAGTTTTAGAAATTGGGCACACCGGGGACTAGGTTCCGAAATCAGCTCCAACATATATGGTAAACATGCATAAATATACAAAAGAAACGATTATTACTGAACCCCCAAAAATGATTATTATCTGAATTGTTTCTTCGTAACAAGCTGGTAATAGAATCATTTTATCTCGAAACAAAATTTTGCTCGCTTTATAAATGAAGCTACACAGCCGAACGATACATGGTGTTGACGAAATCCTCATACAAGATGATCAAAGAAAAGCACAGGAAAACAAGCCAAACATGCTAACAAGCTCAGAAAGTGCACAACTAGATGCCTCGAGCATGCCACCGAGAAGAAGCACAGGAAAGGCCGGACCACCTTGATACCCAACCAGGACCACCACCAATATCAAACAACACGCCACCTAGGAGAAACCACTCAGCTTTGTTGTACCGTCACAGCCCAACTACCGTTGGAGAGGACCCTCTGCCCTCTTGCTCTGAATCGAGAGGTGCCATACACATCGGCAAGCAGGCGGGACGAAGGGAGGATGTGGTCGCGAGTAAAAGATAGGTGAAAATGATATAACGAGTTACTGGAGTTGAGGTAGGGTCGATTGGATCTCCCCACCATTTTGAACACGCAACCGCGATGAAAGATAGTCACTCACCGGCGACACCCCCACGAGGGTCATGACGCGATGCGCCACTACCACTGTGTCTGTCGGGGTGGACAAGCGTATTCATCCTGAACTGGCAGGGAGGAGAGAGCCACGTTGATGCGCCCAAGAGGGACATGACACCCGCAAGCATCACGGCCACATGCGTTGATGAAAGCACAAATGCTCTCCAGGTGGTTTTGGTAATTATTGTCAACATATCTCTTGTTGGACTAATACTTTTATCTAGTATATTTCAGATAAGTTCAAAAATGGAGTGGCATGGACTAAAGGTTGTGGGAACTCCTTCAAGATGCTAAGGACAAAGGATTGGCTAAAGCTTCAAGCTCAGGACTCTTCATTTTACACTTTTAGTGATCCAAGATCACATTGAGTCCATAGGAAAAGCCAATACTATTAAGAAGGGATGAGGTGTTGCTTAATGAGCCTTTTGCTCCATGTGCTTGATGATATGCTCCAAAACCCTCAGCTACTTTCCCATTTCCACATATGACCTAAACCCAAAGTCAAACTCGGTCCTACCGATTCTTTCTATCCGGCGCCACCGAGTTTCACATGTCATAAGCCATTGCCAAACCCTAGCAAATCGGTTCTACCGATAGGGATCTCGGTCTCACCGAGATGGGATTGCAATCTCACTGTGTATGTCCATTGTCAAAATCGGTCTCATCGAGTTTAGGCAATCGGTACTACCGAGATTACAAGGCAAACTCTCTGGTTAACTCATTACCAAAATTGGTCCAACCGAGTTTAGTAATCGGTCCCACCGAGTTTGCCTGACCAACTCTCTGGTTGGCTTATTACCAAAATCGGTCTCACCGAGTTTGTGTAATCAGTCTCACCGAGATTACGTTATGCTCTAACCCTAACCATATCGGTCCTACCGAGTTGCTTGTCAGTCCCAGCGAAAATCTCTAACGGTCACTAGGTTTACCTTTTCGGTCCGACCGAGTTTGTTGATTCAGTCCCACCGAGATTGGTAAATTATGTGTAACGGTTGGATTTTGTGTGGAGGCTATATATAGCCCTCCACCTCCTCTTCATTCGTGGAGAGAGCCATCAGAACACATCTACACTTCCAACTCATATGTTCTGAGAGAGAACCACCTACTCTTGTGTTGAGGCCAAGATATTCCATTCCTACCATATGAATCTTGATCTCTAGCCTTCCCCAAGTTGCTTTCCACTCAAATCTTCTTTCCACCAAATCCAAATCCTATGAGAGAGAGTTGAGTGTTGGGGAGACTATCATTTGAAGCACAAGAGCAAGGAGGTCATCATCAACACACCACTTGTTACTTCTTGGAGAGTGGTGTCTCCTAGATTGGCTAGGTGTCACTTGGGAGCCTCCAACAAGATTATGGAGTTGAACCAAGGAGTTTGTAAGGGCAAGGAGATCGCCTACTTCATGAAGATCTACCGCTAGTGAGGCAAGTCCTTCGTGGGCGATGGCCATGGTGGGATAGACAAGGTTGCTTCTTCGTGGACCCTTCGTGGGTGGAGCCCTCTATGGACTCGCGCAACCGTTACCCTTCGTGGGTTGAAGTCTCCATCAACGTGGATGTAGGATAGCACCACCTATCCGAACCACGGGAAAAACATCCGTGTCTCCAATTGCGTTTGAATTCTCCAAACCCTTCCCTTTACATTCTTGGAAGTTGCATGCTTTACATTCCGCTGCTCATATACTCTTTGCATGCTTGCTTGATATGTATTGTGTATGTTGAAATTGTGCCTAAAACTCCACTCAAACCGAAAAGGCTTAAGAACTGCAACTTTAGCACTAAGTGTCTAATCACCCCCCCTCTAGACACACCTAATTCTAGATCCTACAAGTGGTATCAGAGCTTTGGTCTCCATTTCCTTGGTTTAATCACCATTGGAGGAAGATGGATGTGTCTACTTTAGGGAGTCTTAGACATAGAGTGCCTATTCTTGATGGAGAGTATTTTCATGAGTGGAAAAATGAGATGCTTGTGATTTTCAATCAATATCATTTGAACAAGTATATTGCTAGTCCTTGTGCACCTCATGTTGATCCTATGCACCCCACACTAGATGAAGATATTGACATGATCTAAAATCTTAGAACTGTTGAGCTCATCATTAGAGGTTTGCCCAAAAACTTGATTGCTAGTTTACCTACTCTTAATTGTGCCTATACTATATGGAAATTTCTTGAGGAACGATTCCCCAATTATTCCTTGAAAAATTTGGATGAAATTCTCCATAAATCTATCGCCTTGAGTAAAATGAACTCTAGTGATCCTAGTTTTGGTAATTGTCTATTTGAGCTTACTAATCTCATGCGTGCTAAAGGAAATGTTGGAATCATTGGTGATATCATAACCGAATCCATAAGAATTCATAAAAGTGACCACTTTGATGATCATTTATCTAATGAATTACCCTCTCTAGGATATGATCAATCACAAGATGATGTTGAACATGGATACTATGATGAAGATGATGATAGTGACTTCGATCTTGACGATGCAATGAGACACTTTGGTCTTATGGCTAATATTCGAGGATATGTGTCAGGAGGAAAGGAATGGGTTCTCGATAGTGGATGTACTGATCATATGACCGGAGATGAAGAGATGTTCCGTGAGCTTGCCAAAAATGACGGCCCTCGAAAATATGTCACCTTTGGTGATAATTCAAAGGGTAAGGTGGTTGGCCTTGGTAAGGTGTCCATCTCACACGATAGCTCCATTCAAAATGTCATGCTCGTTGAATCTCTTGGGTACAACTTACTTTCAGTATCTAGACTTGCTGATTTCGATTTGAATGTCCTATTTACTGAGGTAGATTGCCAAGTGTTTCGACGAGACAATCATAAAATGGTCTTTACCGGTATACGTAGAGGTGGCCTTTACATTGTCGATTTCTCTAAAAAGGCACAACCTAAAACTTGCTTTATTGCTAAATCCTCAAAAGGTTGGTTGTGGCATAGACGACTAGGTCACGTTGGCATGAGAAACCTTGACAAGCTTATTAAAGGAAATCATATCCTTGGAGTTAACGATGTCATATTTGATAAGGATAGACTTTGTAGTGCTTGTCAAGCAGGTAAACAGGTTGGAGGAAGGCATCCCATGAAGAACATCATGACCACAAGGAGGCCACTCGAGCTACTTCATATGGATCTTTTTGGTCCCAATGCCTACAAGAGTCTCGGTGGAAATTCTTTTGGTCTAGTTATAGTTGATGATTTTTCAAGATTTACGTGGGTGTTCTTTCTTGATGATAAATCGCAGGTCCAAAAGATCTTCAAAAACTTTGCTAGGAAGGCCCAAAATCAGTTTGACGTGAAGATCAAGAAGGTTCGGAGTGACAACGGAACGGAGTTCAAGAACGCAAATGTGGACACCTTTCTTGACGAAGAAGGGATTTCACACGAGTTCTTGGCTACGTACACACCTCAACAAAATGGAGTTGTTGAGAGGAAGAACCGGACGCTCATCGAAATGGCGAGAACAATGCTTGATGAGTGCAAGACGCCAAAGCACTTTTGGGCAGAAGCGGTTGAGATGGCTTGTCATGCAACAAATCGCTTGTATCTTCACAAGCTACTCGGCAAGACGTCATACGAGCTCCTCACCGGTAACAAACCCCAAGTTGGATACTTTCGAGTATTCGGCTCAAAGTGCTACATTCTTGATAAGCATCTTCGTTCAAAATTTGCTCCTAAATCTCATGAAGGTTTCCTACTTGGTTATGGTTCAAACTCTCACACTTACCGTGTCTACAACTCTTTCACCCGAAAGGTTGAAGAAACGGTAGATGTGAAGTTTGATGAATCTAATGGCTCGCAAGTAGAGCAATTGCCAATTGATGTAGGAGACAAAGACCCTTCAGAAGCAATCCAAGACTTGTCTATTGGCAAAATTCGTCCAATGGAGGTGAAGGAGAATACCTCGTCCGTCCAAGTGGAAGCTTCTACTTCACGACAAGGTGAACCAAGAATTGACACGGAAGCATCCACAAGGGGGACACACCAAGATGAAGAAAACGAGGAAACGCATCAAGACGAACATCAACAACCTCCTTCTCCAACACGACAAGAGAACAACAACGTCAACAATGAAGAAGATCAAGAAGATGAACAAGATGAAGAAGATGTCCAACGAAGACCCAAGCAAAAGCTTTCACGAGTTCGAGCAAGAATTGCCAAAGATCATCCCGTCGAGCAAATCTACAATGATATCCAAACCGGGAGAATTACTCGCTCAAAAACTCGTTTAGCTAACTTTTGTGAAAACTATTCATTTATCTCTAGCATTGAACCTATGAAGGTTGAAGAAGCATTGGAAGATCCGGATTGGATAAACGCTATGCATGAAGAGCTACACAACTTTGAGAGAAACCAAGTTTGGACATTGGTTTAGAAGCCCGACAACAACCACAACATCATTGGTACCAAATGGGTGTTTCGCAACAAGCAAGATGAAGATGGACAAGTGGTTCGCAACAAAGCACGTCTCGTCGCCCAAGGGTACACACAAGTCGAAGGTATGGACTATGGTGAGACATATGCTCCCGTTGGTAGACTCGAGTCCATTCGCATCTTACTTGCCTATGCTAATCACCATAATATCACCTTGTACCAAATGGACATTAAAAGTGCTTTTCTAAATGGTGAATAGAGGAGGAAGTTTATGTCAAACAACCTCCCGGCTTTGTCAATCCTAAGAAACCTAATCATGTTTACAAACTTCACAAAGCTCTCTATGGTCTTAAACAAGCTCCTAGAGCATGGTATAAATGCTTGACCAAGTTCCTTATTGCAAGTGGTTTTGAAATTGGAAAAATTGATTCCACACTTTTTACTAAAAGGGTTAATGGAGAACTATTTGTGTGCCAAATTTATGTTGATGATATTATATTTGGTTCAACTAACCCTCATTTTAGTGAAAAGTTTGGAAAGCTAATGTCGGAGAAGTTTGAGATGTCTATGATGAGTGAACTCAAATTCTTTCTCGGTTTGCAAATCAAGCAAACTAAGGAAGGTACATTTGTATCTCAAACGAAGTACACCAAAGACTTATTCAAGAAGTTCAACATGCAAGAATGCAAAGGTATGTCAACACCCATGCCTACTAGTGGACATAATGACTTGACCAAAGATGGTGAACCAGTTGATCAAAAAGTTTATCGCTCTATGATTGGTTCATTGTTATACTTATGTGCCTCATGTCCCGATATTATGCTAAGTGTGTGCATGTGTGCACGATATCAAGCTGCTCCTAAAGAATGTCATCTTAAGGCCGTGAAAAGGATAGTGAGATACCTAATTCATACACCAAATTTTGGCATTTGGTATCCTAAGTGGTCGTCTTTTGATCTTGTTGGCTATTCCGACTCGGATTATGCCGGAGACAAGGTTGATAGAAAGTCCACTTCGGGTACTTGTCAATTTCTTGGTAGATCTCTTGTGTCTTGGTCCTCCAAGAAACAAAACTCGGTATCCTTATCTACCGCCGAAGCGGAGTACATTGCCGCTGGTTCATGTTGTGCTCAATTACTTTGGATGACCCAAACTCTTAAAGATTATGGGGTCTATGTGAAACATGTTCCATTGCTTTGTGACAATGAAAGTGCTATCAAAATTGGTCATAATCCTGTGCAAGATTCTCGAACTAAGCACATTGAAGTTCGTCATCATTTCATTCAAGATCATGTTGCTAAGGGTGACATTGATCTTAAGCATGTTCGCACCGATAAGCAATTAGCGGATATATTCACTAAACCACTTGATGAGAAAGTGTTTTGCAGGTTGAGAGGAGAATTGAACATCATTGATGCTTCGAACTTGGAGTAGAAACTCCATTGGATACATGCAAGACATGAGCTTATGGCTCATCCATGATATATCTCTTATGATGACTATCTTATGTCTTGGATATATTTGTATCTTGCATGATATCTAACCCATGTAGGTACTTGGTTGAATCAAATTCTATGAGATTGCAACTCACTCACATCTTGAGCAATCTCTACATCAACAAGTCTCTACACAACGGTGGTTGACGACAAGGAAGCACGAAACCATTTGAACATATCCTTTGACAAATTCTATGTTGAGCTTCATGATTGTCATTTTTGGATATACAAGTGCTTTTCCTTGCAAGAACTAATCCATGTAGGTAGATGAACTCAAACTCCAAGTGGTGCTCCCAACTCATGATGAGCTACATCACCCTTGAGCACCCACACAAGTTCAACTACATGAGCAAGATCCACACCACCACCCAAGGTATGTTATTCCATCTTAGAGAAGTTTTACTCCAAGTCATGAGTTAAAGCAACTCCACAAGATGTGAATACATCAAGATGCTTAAACGAAAAATGGTAACCCCATTTTGAGCTTAAACGATGAGTATGACCTATGATCAAGTGTTCTCACTTGACTCCTAAGTCAATATACTCTAACATAGGTGACTATGTCACCGCCCAATTCTAGATGAAGTTCTCTTGTGTTCTTTTCTGTGTTATTGCATTTGTCCCTTGCATATTTGTTTCCCTCTTTTTCTAACAAAAAAAACTTCATCTAGAACCTTTCATTCTTTTCTTTTTGATTCTTATTCTGCATATTTCTGCATCAAATTCCTTGCAAATCTTTCAGCTAATTCTTTGCAAATCTTTGTGAGATCTTACTTGACTAGTGAGCTGAGGTGACAAGAGTTTTCTCTGTGATGAATTCGGTTTCACCGAATTGTAATTTTCGGTCCAACCGAATCCCTTCGGTACCACCGAAACATGCCACTCGGTGCCACCGATTTCGTAACAGGAAAAACAGTTTGCCACATATTCTATATTTCTTCTGATCCAGCTTCACTCAACGAATCTTGTCCTCTACAAGCATCACGGTTTTATCCACTGCTTTGTGCTGAATCTCAAGGACCAAACCTATTCGACGGATTCCAGGAAAAACCTTCTTGGAAATTGATGTCAAAGGGGGGGAGAGAGATCACATCAAAGCTTATCATCGGGGAGAGAAAGTGCTAAGGGAGAGAGAATACTCAAGGATCCCAAATATTAAGGGGGAGAAAGAAATCTCCAGGGGGAGAGAATACTCAAGGATCCCAGATGCTTGATGTTCAAGAGGAGAGATGCCACATGTCTTTTTGGGGGAAAGACATGTTCATATGTACTCATTTGAATTAAGTTCTATTCATATCTTTCAGCTCTGATTTTTTGTTCCCTATCTTCTCCCAATATCCCATGCCAGATTCAGGGGGAGCAA
This sequence comes from Aegilops umbellulata, assembly GCA_032464435.1. NCBI lineage: Eukaryota > Viridiplantae > Streptophyta > Magnoliopsida > Poales > Poaceae > Aegilops > Aegilops umbellulata. The sequence goes on along the minus strand of CP136058.1, from coordinate 614,647,864 downwards.
GACATCTAAGGGAAAGAAATCATTCAAATTCATTGCATATCTTTACTCTTGGGGACATGTCTAATCCAATGTGGTACCTTGTACTCACTCTCTACATGTCATCCCAGTCTTGGTATTCTTGTAGTCTCTTTTGATTTGCTCTGGCTAGTGGATGTACCTGTGTTATCTAACCTTGTTTATGCAGGTTCATTCCATCCTAAGCCAACTCAAGACTACAAGGTAAGTATATGTATCAGAATCATGAGTATGAGGAATTCTTGCTCTTGTACATACTGTTTGCAAGAAGGACTCATAAGCATGAAGGTATTTCTCTTAATAATCTTTTGCTCTGATGCATATGGCCAAGATACATGTAACACATTGTCTACTCTATCATGATTATGCTCTCACATGCTTCTATATTCTGTATTCACATGATTGCATACATGTAGGGGGAGCCTATGTTTGTTACATGTTCTTCCAAAGCTTTACTTGCTATTATTTGTATCTTTATCTAAAGCTTTGATGTATGTTGCCATCAATTACCAAAAAGGGGGATATTGAAAGCACAAGTGCTCTCCAGGTGGTTTTGGTAATTAATGTCAACATATCTCTTGTTGGACTAATACTTTTATCTAGTATATTTCAGATAAGTTCAACGATGGAGTGGCATGGACTAAAGGTTGTGGAAACTCCTTCAGGATGCTAAGGACAAAGGATTGGCTAAAGCTTCAAGATCAGGACTCTTCATTTTTCACTTTTAGTGATCCAAGATCACATTGAGTCCATAGGAAAAGCCAATACTATTAAGAAGGGATGAGGTGTTGCTTAATGAGCCTTTTGCTCCATGTGCTTGATGATATGCTCCAAAACCCTCAGCTACTTTCTCATTTCCACATATGACCTAAACCCAAAGTCAAACTCGGTCCTACCGATTCTTTCTATCCGGCGCCACCGGGTTTCACATGTCATAAGCCATTGCCAAACCCTAGCAAATCGGTTCTACCGATAGGGATCTCGGTCTCACCGAGATGGGATTGCAATCTCACTGTGTATGTCCATTGTCAAAATCGGTCTCACCGAGTTTAGGCAATCGGTACTACCGAGATTACAATGCAAACTCTCTGGTTAGCTCATTACCAAAATCGGTCCAACCGAGTTTAGTAATCGGTCCCACCGAGTTTGCCTGACCAACTCTCTGGTTAGCTTATTACCAAAATCGGTCTCACCGAGTTTGTGTAATCGGTCTCACCGAGATTACGTTATGCTCTAACCCTAACCATATCGGTCCTACCGAGTTGCATGTCAGTCCCACCGAAAATCTCTAACGGTCACTAGGTTTACCTTTTCGGTCCGACCGAGTTTGTTGATTCAGTCCCACCGAGATTGGTAAATTGTGTTTAACGGTTGGATTTTGTGTGGAGGCTATATATACCCCTCCACCTCCTCTTCATTCGTGGAGAGAGCCATCAGAACACATCTACACTTCCAACTCATATGTTCTGAGAGAGAACCACCTACTCTTGTGTTGAGGCCAAGATATTCCATTCCTACCATATGAATCTTGATCTCTAGCCTTCCCCAAGTTGCTTTCCACTCAAATCTTCTTTCAACCAAATCCAAATCCTATGAGAGAGAGTTGAGTGTTGGGGAGACTATCATTTGAAGCACAAGAGCAAGGAGTTCATCATCAACACACCATTTGTTACTTCTTGGAGAGTGGTGTCTCCTAGATTGGCTAGGTGTCACTTGGGAGCCTCCGACAAGATTGTGGAGTTGAACCAAGGAGTTTGTAAGGGCAAGGAGATCGCCTACTTCGTGAAGATCTACCGCTAGTGAGGCAAGTCCTTCGTGGGCGATGGCCATGGTGGGATAGACAAGGTTGCTTCTTCGTGGACCCTTCGTGGGTGGAGCCCTCCGTGGACTCGCGCAACCGTTACCCTTCGTGGGTTGAAGTCTCCATCAACGTGGATGTAGGATAGCACCACCTATCCGAACCACGGGAAAAACATCCGTGTCTCCAATTGCGTTTGAATTCTCCAAACCCTTCCCTTTACATTCTTGCAAGTTGCATGCTTTACATTCCGCTGCTCATATACTCTTTGCATGCTTGCTTGATATGTTTTGTGTATGTTGAAATTGTGCCTAAAACTCCACTCAAACCGAAAAGGCTTAAAAACTGCAACTTTAGCACTAAGTGTCTAATCACCCCCCCCCCTCTAGACACACCTACTTCTAGATCCTACAGTTGATGCTCTCAGCTTTCACTCAGACCCTCCCCGACACCTTGCCAAGGCGGACTCAGGTCACCAGAACCACCACAACAGGTCAAGAACTCTATATCAAGATAAGTCCTTGGCCTCTACCGACAGCAACAGCTTCACCAAGACTATTAGCCACAATGCACCTCGCCACCCCGATGGCCAAGAAACACCGCCATGCTACTCATTGGAGAGTTGACGTGCAACCTGCCATCCAGGGTCGCCGCCCCGGCGTCCAAAACTCCAACCCTGTGCACCTCCCCCCACATGATGGTCCAAGATCACCGGGGGAGGACATCAAACCCTAGCAATGCTTGGTCTAGCCTAAGCCCACAGCCATGACCAGATCCGGTCGAGCCAAGACTGCCAGTGACCCCATATGGCCACGCCGGGTTGGTGCATGGAGGAGCTCACCATCGGATGAGCGTCACCCATGAACGGTGAAGTGCAGCCATACCTTGTCTGCCGCAATCACCCCTCATAGGTCAACGACCACGGTACTGCCCTTGATTTGGCCGAGCGTCGACTTCGGTCAAAATTTCCTGATCCACAGACACAAGTGAGGTGGAACATGTCCCCACTGGTCGTGGCATGCCGCCTTAGGCAACTGGCCCACCTCCTACAGCATGGGCTTGCAGTGGTGCCAGTGCTGGGGTCTAGAGTAGCCCACATAGGAGCTCTCCCCTTCCCCCCGCGAGCTAGGGTAGGGTTCCTCCCGCCCACCCCCCACCCCCCAACCCCCCTCGCCGTCGCCGGCTGTCGGTCGCCCGAGCCCCGCCTCCCTCTCCCCCACCCCTCCCCCGCATTCCCGTCCGCTCGCTCCCCCCCACCCCCCCACCCCCGCGGGCGAACGATGATCCCATGCCGCTCCCTCTCCTCCGGCCCCCTTCCCCGTCCCTTTCCCTCCCCGCCAACGCCGGCTTGGTCCGTCGGGCCCTGCCCGCGCGGCGCTGGCGGCGGCGGGCCGTTCCTTCCCTGCACACTCATGGGGGGCGCGCGGGGCCTCCCGATGGCGGTGGTGCAGCTCGGCCAGCTGCAGTGTGGCTCGGCGGCGGGATTCCGGCGGGCTTCGGGGTCCTTGGTGCGGCGGCGCGACCGTTGGCCGCGTGGCGGCGTGGCGATGCTGGTGGCCGACGGCACCCGCGCAACCCAGATCTGGGCCCTTTCGGGCTCCATCTGGGCTAGGGCGGGCTGGCGACTCGGTGCGCAGCGACGCTGCCCCCTGGTTGATGGCGAGGAGGCGGTGGTCTGCGGGCAGTGGCGGCTTCGTCGGCCGGCAAGCTGCAGCGTGACGGCAGGGCTCTCTGGACCCTCTTGGGTCCGGCCGGGCCTCGGCGCCTGGCAGGCCTCTTGTCCGTGCGTCCGGTCGGCTCCACGGCGGCGCCGGTGGTTGTCCCCTCACGTCGGCGATGTTGCGGATGCCCCTGAGCCCACTATCTCTTCTCCCATCCTCCAAGTCTCGTGTCGGTGACCTCAGGAAGACGGCGAAGTTGATTCGGTGACCGTGGTGGCACATGTTGTTGGGCGGCGTGATGGGCGGTGCACTATGGTTCGTCTGGAGTGGTGGGAGGGTTTAGGTTGGGAGAAATCTCTGGCGGCTCGTCCGGCCCCGACGTGGCGACGCCTGTGGGTGCCGCCGGACCTTCCTGAAGGGTGTCGGGTACACCCTCCCCCCACTGCCCCCCGCGTACCAGGGGAAACCCTAGGATTAGTCTGGGCAACAGCAGCGTCGTCGTCGCCTCCTTCTTGAAGGTGTTGCTTGGTACGCGGCACTTCGGAGTGCTGGGAGCGCGGTGGTACTTCTCCGGAGGGTGCAGCGGTTGCCGGTCATCTTCGTTTCGTTGATCTGCCGTTGTTGGCATTTGTTTCTCTTTCTTTCTTCTCTGTTTTTCTTTGGGCTTGTTTGTGCTGCGGCCCCAGCACCTATCGTTGGCTGTATCGGTGGTTGCTTTGTAATACAAAGCGGGGAGGAACCCGGAAAATGCCTAACGGCGGACGAGCACTATGCGGACTGTATCCTCACCGTTCGTTTTCCACACTGACCTGATTCATCCCGGTATTTACGCTCCCTGTCCCCTCGTACACGCTCGCCCCCCTTGTATGCCGGCTGCCAGCTATGGTCATGTAGTGACAGAATCTAGTCTTGGGTCCATGTACCGTGGCACACTCGAGATTGTGAGACGTACCAAAAGTGAATCGTCGACGTGGGCAGCTGGTTCTTCCTCCCACGTGAGCCATTTCAATAATATCCCGCCATTTATGGCACAGATTTAGTCAGTGCGGGCTACAGATAATACGTATCATTAACAGCGCTTAATTTAATTGTACATTTTAATCGCGCCCATCAGGTGTAGGTTGATTTATTGTTTTTGCGATTTTTTTTTACTTTCTATGCCGTAATATAATCAAACGATTTCGCGGCCACAAATTCATTAGCCCCACCAACAATTTTATTTAATCATACTACTGTATCCATGCGCTTCTGTCATAGAAATTAAATTGGTAATTTTGCTTTGACCAGCTAAACAGTGTAAATGGTTGGTTAGGTCCAACAATGACAAGATTCGCGATGGGTCGATGGAACAGCAGCGTGGGCACTTTTTTTTTTCAAGTCTCGACGTGCAAAAAGTTGCTTTGTGGCCCACCAGTTCACCACCCATCAAAGCAGCCCAGTGCTCTAGTCACCTCACGCATTTACCGCATTTTCGCGCCCAGCTCGTCTTCTCCAACAATCCCCCTCCCCACCCATCCACCCACCCACCAACCAGAGTCGCAGGAAGAACAACAAGGGCGCGATCTAGCAGGGAGAACTCCATGGCCGCACACAGGAGCTCACAACCCCACCCAAAGATTATGCTCTGGAAGTGATTGTGGACTCCTACAAAAAGCCCAAACGGCATATCATATAGGTTTGTCCTCTTCTCCGAAACACCTATATTGGTCTACACTGCGACCATTAACCCACATAAGTGTTTTTATCCTGCTCTCATCATCAACCTGGACAGTATAGTTGAATTCTAGATCGTTTGCCTTCATCTCTACAAATATGTCCATTGTTTTCCGGGCATCTAAATCAGACTGCTCTTTGTTCACCTTGCAGCACAGCGTCTTGAGTTTTGTAAATGGCACATTGTCAACTGATCCAAAAAAACGCCAACTATGCTAAAAACCTTTTCAAGACTGACATTGTTTTCTCTCAGCTGTTTAACAAGATCCTTAATGTTTAACAAGGCCAGTGCATCTTCTCGCCACAAGTGCTTGACAGAGAGTAGTTGTGCGCCGCCCGGTGTTCTGAAATATACCATCCATTGTATTCTCCCTCTCCGGTTTACCCTGCCGATGGACATACAATGATTTGTCAGTCGAGAGCATTTGGTTTGTATACAAGTTGCTAATTTCTTAATTGAGACCAAAATAAAAAATGCACCGCACATCCACAGACTATCTCCTGCATGCACTTCACCCTCTCCACATTTAGCCTACTTTTTTAATACCTTATCCCAAATCCAATCTCCCACGAATACAAATTTTAGAATTGATATGCTTCATCCAATAAATCAAACAAGGTGCCGACTGCTGGCTTGACAACGTTGCCATCTTGTTTCGTTATGAACGCCCTCATGGATAGTTGGCACATTTCCGGCTAGGGTTGAGCTCGCGCTCCGCGGGGGCTTTCCTGATCCTTACTCTGTTACGGTGGAGTAATCATTTCAATAATTTGCAGAAAAAAAGAAAATCAATGACACCTATTTTTGTAGAACAGAGTACATAAGGGAGGTCACTGCTTGTTGCCGGATCATCGGAAATATATGCAGGCAACCATGACAAACAAGACTGCAAATTAAAACAAACGCCCACTACCTGAAGCTATAACCAGAAATGTCACTAAGAACATATTCACACGTGTATCCAGACACGTTCCATTTTCAGCTTCGTTTAAAATACAAAACTGCAAATCTTAAAAAAATGCTGCTGTCTGACAATCCACATGACGCTCATTTAAATAACTTCAACAGTTAATTTAATCAGTCACACAATCAGGCGAACAATTATACTCTAAATACACCTGGAATAAATTACTATAGATCAGTAGTATTTGCTAGATGCGCCTGAGATTCAATTTGCACATATGACCAGCAGAAAAAGAAAACAGGTTGGATGCAAAATACCTGCCTGTCCATCCGCTCGTAGCCTCCGAACACACTTGCAAGAGCGGGTCCTCGCCAACAAATCCCGCATTTCCGCCGCCGCTACAGAGGTCTCCGGCACGGCGACGCTGATAGAAGCCTGAGACTCTATAGGCCGCGAAGCACCAGTATCCCCCGTCTGCCCGTGGCTAATCCTGCGCACAAAAATTAGACCAAGACATTTTTAGGGATCCCCAGTGACTACGGCAGATAAGCAAGCAGATCTAATCCTAACTTTATCTTGCGGGGGATAGTACTTGGAGTTCTGGTAAGTGGGATTTAAATTACCTCTGTTCCGAATCGCCATTTGGCTCCATGAACAGGTGGATGGAGCAGGCTCCAAGGTCTCGATCCGAAGGAAGAAGATGAACTGGAAAGAGGAGCAGCGGGGGCGTATGGATCTGGGTCAGGCCCTTGACGGCCAATGCTTTTGAGAAAGGAATAGCTGTCAGGCGATGTGGGCCAACCTTTTCCGGTGGGGCTGAGGCTGGTCACGTGATCTCTGCATCGGTACCAGCTCGAGCGGTTCGCGAGTCCGGCTCCAACGCCGCGAAACAATTGTTCCACACCCATACGCCTATGAAGCCTATTAACTATTACTCCCTCCGTTTCGAAATATAAGTCTTTTGAGATATTTCAAATGGACCACAACATACGGATGTATGTAGACATATTTTAGAGTGTAGATTCACTCATTTTGCTCCGTATGTATTCACCTATTGAAATCTCTAGAAAGACTTATATTTTGGAACGGAGGGAGTACTAGGAAACGACAAGGGGGAACAGCGAAGTGACGTTTGCTCATCCCAAGAATGGGTCGACGGGTAGGATTAAGTCCACACGAGCCGCCGTCCACCGAAAAGTTGCTTCCGGAGGAACCCTTTTTTGTTAGTAGCCCACATAGATGGGGGAGTTGAGGGGAGAGGAGGGACATGCCATCGCTGACTACCGCCACTCAGTGCTTTGTCAGTATGGTGCCGACCGATGACGGCGAGGGCAGGATGAGAGGACGGGGATGGAGATCGCCTTTGTGTGGTCCAGGATGACAGCCTACGTTTTGACTCCTAGAAGCTTTATATTTGTTTGATGGAAACATCTTTTCTGTATCAAGACTACCAACACACACCTTCAAGAAATTAATCATTTATGAGTGGCCACCCGGCCTAATATCATTGGATGCATTGTTTACTCTAACAAATCACGCAAGTTGAGGTGTGTCATGAGACTAGTCAAGAAAGGCCAACTAGATTGTCAGATTTATGCACTGAATTGGTCATGATCAAACTCTTAGCAAGAGGGACGTTAACTACTCTGACTAAGATCACAATGAATTGTTTTTGCTCTCCATCGTCGCTGTTTACATGTATGTGGATTAATGTGCTTAACCACTTTGAGAGAAATTTGACCAAGTAAATATACGATTAATGTCATGACCAAGTAAATTACGTGTATGTCGGTCTCGAGGTAGAAAACGATTGCTTTTACATCACTTGGCTTTTCCAACTGCTCTTTGGCTATGCCTCGTGCGCAGCAGTTTTCACCGCGACCAAGTATATCTAATAAATTATGGTGATGGGTGGTGACTTTTGCTGGAACCAGCCATGCATGCATTGTGGCGACCTGGGTGAGATGGATAAATACTCATAATAACTACTCAGCCGTACATCAGATGATGGAGTAGCTTAGGCGTATTAAAAGGGAACTTGAAATTTTATGCAAAATAAATCAATCAGCAGCCAGAGACCATATCAATCCGTTGGTCGATTCCAGTTGACTATGTCTATTGCCCACAAGTTCACACTGCTCGTTGCGCCTATATAAACACATACATCCCCTGCATATTCGAAACCATCACTTCCGCCACAAACACAAACAGAAACACAAGCGAAAAGAAGAGCCAAAGATACTACAATCAAATGGCATCCTCCTCATCATTCATTATCCTTGCCGCTCTCCTTGCGTTGGTCTCATGGCAGGCCATTGCCTCTGATCCTAGCCCACTCCAGGACTTTTGTGTCGCCGACATGCATTCACCAGGTACTACGATACTTCCCCGGTTTCCTGACATGTTATCAGCAAATATATATGTGTTGAAACAATTATTTTGGAAATTATATGCAAGTTGAAACAACCGTGTAAGATCTAAGCTTACATGTCACCTCTCCTCTATCCACCCAGTGCGTGTCAATGGGTTTGTTTGCAAGAACCCGATGGAAGTCAATGCGGATGACTTTTTCAAGGCAGCCGCTTTGGACAAGCCTAGGGTCACCAACAAGGTTGGATCCAACGTCACCTTGATCAATGTCATGCAGATTGCTGGACTCAACACCCTCGGCATCTCAATTGCGCGCATCGACTATGCTCCCTTGGGTCAGAACCCACCGCATACGCACCCTCGCGCCACTGAGATCCTCACAGTGCTCGAGGGGACACTGTACGTTGGCTTTGTCACATCCAACCAGCCCGCCCCCAACAGAAACAAGTTCCTCTCCAAGGTGCTCAACAAAGGTGATGTGTTTGTCTTCCCCGTGGGGCTCATCCACTTCCAATTCAACCCCAACCCCTACAAGCCAGCTGTTGCAATTGCCGCGCTCAGCAGCCAGAACCCAGGGGCTATCACAATTGCCAATGCAGTGTTTGGGTCCAAGCCACCAATATCAGATGATGTTCTTGCCAAGGCATTTCAGGTGGAAAAGAATACAATAGACTATCTCCAGGCTCAATTCTGGGAGAACAATCAGTACTAAGTCAGACTTTGGTTGATCACACGAGAGATCAATGCACAAATGAAGGACTTGGTTGAGTTTTAGATATGCAAACTAAGCTATAAAATGAATGTAGCATATGTCATTCTAGTATGCATCTGTAAGCCGTGAATGTGTTTTTGCTTTATGAATAACTGACAATATGATTTTTTTTATATTTGGCCAATATTTTGTGATATGTTGTTTTGGTTCCAGTGTGTCGTATTTCCTGTAAGAAACGGAAAATTCAGGTTCTCTTCTCCATGTTCCGAAAGAATAGATCATTATCTTGCAAATTATATAAGTTTGATGTGAGGGTTATTCACCTGGGGAAATTGTACGCATACAGTGCAATACATGTTAAGTATGCGTAATCTCCACAATTGACCATGATGCGTAGACAAGGCAATTTAATATCCATTTTTTGACACGTTCCCCATCCAATTTCATTTTTTGTGATGTTATTCTATTTACAAATCGTTCTTGACTAGTTCTCACCAATTCTAGTCAGGTTCCAATATGAGTAGATACAGATGATTAACCCATCATTATCATTAGCCATTATTTTTCTAGGAGGCTGGTCCATGATTGATGTCGATAACAGTAGTCATGAATGTGGAGCAAGATCATCAGGATAAAACTATGATAACAACCAAATATTACAACAAAAGCATAGGATCAACAAAAGCATATGGCATGGGAAAAACTTTACGTGCGGACTACTCAGTTAACAAACAATAAGAACTAGGAATCGGCAAAAAAAATACATTTTACTAATTTATTTTGCACATATATATGTCAGCGTCATATGGAAACTGAATCACTTCCTTATACCAAGCACTGTGATATAAGCATTTTTCATAAAAATGCCGTTTGTACTTTCAACCAATTTTGTAAATAAACTTACAACTCCATGAACATCGGCAATGGCTTCGTCTTGTTCAAACTTAACCAATGGTGTGAATTGAGTACCCTTCAATTCGTCTCACCAATATCATTGTCGCAATATAGTGCAAGTTCACACCATGAAAATCTAGTACAAATAAATCATAACGGAAATCCCTATGAATTGCAATCCTAAAAACAAAAAGGAAGGAGACGTTCCTGGCGACTATGAGATGCATGTAGTGACTTCGTCAATATCAAAATGTTGTGCCAACTCAGCTTTTTTAAGGTGATCATATGGATAGGATGTGCGTGTACGCTCATACAGATGAGTGCATGCGAGCATTTGCGATTGTACTGTAGCCTTTGGTAGGAGCCTATACAGCATCTCCACCATCTTTGAAGAAGGAGATCAATATGAATATATTAGTTGTGTGTATATATATTAGATCGTGCAGGATAAAAAAATTGTGAATAGTGTTTACGTACCCAAAGATATCTTGCATCTCTGCTCCTTTCGGTCATAAAGCGAATGTTCTGGCAAATTTTGTATGCACATAAATTATTCCCCGATTCCTGCCTCATGCACTTTACGAGAATAGAATTCAATCAGATAATAATCAAGCATGATAATGTATTGAAACTAGAATTAAAGAGATGCATGAACGTAGCTAGTACTACTTAATTACCTTGGACCATCGCCATTTCTTCAGCTTTGGTTCCCATTCACCGACAACCTCTTTGATGAACTTTCTCCAAACCCCGCCCGGCAAAGAAAATGAATAAAGAAGTTATTAATTACTCGATATCAGGAAATGAACTAAAAAGGCCGACATAGTGCGGTAATGGTTGAAATTATCTGTCGAGCATCAAAAACTGGCTGGTGCATGTTGTAGGGTCTTTACCAAGTGAGTCCAGTACTTCAACAGTTCCCTCTCATCAACTCTAATGATAACAGGATCCAGTGAAAACTGCGCACACGTTTGTATGAGCGGGCATGCATAACTCATCAACTACACTTAACATCGAGTAAGCAAAATAGAATTTGTAGTACAAAACAGTAACACTCACCTAAAGTTGTAAGGAAATAGTATTTCTGGTATGGTATTTAGTTCCTTCAAAACCATTAGCAAGTTATTCTCGGTGTCTTCTTTGTGTTGAATTAACATAGCTTCATTAACGGTATTTAGGTCAATGAGCCCAATGCCACATACTCCATCTTTTTTCAATTCAAAAATCTTCATTGTGCATAATACCACACAAAAGAATATAGTGAGGATAATTACAGGCAATGAACAAGCTGAGATAGAGACTTAAATTACAAAAGAGGATTGAGCTAAGATAATCACCATTATATGGACGATCTGGCACTCTCGCAACCGCATTAAGCATGGAAAAGAAGGTAAGGACCCGATAGCGGCTCTCTGAGCTACCAAGGAGGCCCTAGCCCTACTCGAGCTACCGCTTAACTCACCCATCATTCTTCCATGACATGGTTGGAGGCCACCAGAACCAGGGGTACATGACGTTTAGTGTACATGACGTTTCGGTCGATTACGAAACGCATGTGATGACTTCGTCAATCTCAAAATGTTGTGCCAACTCATCTTTTTTAAGGTGGCCATATGGATAAGGCGTGCGTGTATGCTCGTAGGCAAGCATTTGCGATAGTATCATGTAAAAGAAAAAACAACCAATACAGTAAAAAGTTATTAGGATTAGGACCCTTCAAGATTCGTTTGAAAATCCTTTGAATTTAAATGAAAGAGGCCTAACTTTTTTTCATGAGACATGTAAAGAGGCCTCTAACTGACCAAGTGTCGATCTGGTTTCAACAGCTGCAGGGGTTCAGTCTCTGGCGAGTCCTCCTCCCCGTCCCTCTCCGAGCACCGCGGCCATGGCCGCCGCCTCCGCCGAGGTCGGGCCGATGATGGCGAAGGTGGCGCTGGAGTGCGGCGGCGACATCTCGGCGTCCCAGGAGGACATCCTCGCCAAGTCCTCCTTCCTCGGCGCCCCCTCCGCCTCCGCCTCCGCCTCGCAGGCGCGGGGGGCCGAGGACGAGGAGGAGGTCTTCGCCACCCCTCCCGAGCTCCCCCAGCAAGACCCCATCACCATGTGCAGCCTCCCCTTCACCCCCAGCCCCTCCCAGCCCCAGTCGCCCTCGCCGCCTCCCTCCGACGAAGACGACGCCGCCAGACCTCGCCGGAAGCCTAGGGTTTGCGCCAGGAAGGTCAGGGGCTCCAAGACCAAGATCAGCACCCCGGCCCCGACCCCGACCCCAACCCCGAGCCCCAAGCAGCAGCAACAGCCAGAGCAACCACCCCGTGCCGTCGATCCTCTCTACAGGGCCATGCTCATGATCCCCACCGCCGCCGCCACCACCAGCAAGCAGGATCCCTTGGAGGACTTCCTCGCGCTCGCCCGCCAGCGCGGCATCTTCTAGCCACCCACCCATATCCATTGCCGCCAGGTACAGAGCAATCCAGCACTGACAATTTCTCTTCCCCTGAATTTCACATTTCTGATGCCCACCTATCTCACCTCATGACATTTCAGTGCAGTGCAGGGCAGGGGTGCATTCTCCTCCGTTTGGACCTGCAATGTCGCCGGGCCGCCTTGGAACTTGATACCGTCTGTCATTCAGTGATGCTATCAAATTGGCAAAGCCTGGTAGCGCCTTTTCCGTGATTGATAGGTGGATAACCCTGAGAATTTTGCCGTTGGTAGCAGTAATCAGTTAACGAATTTCAGTCATGTTGTCAGCGTTTCTTATGCTTCGCCGTTTTGGGGGTTCAGTGCCATGGCCAAGCTCCAGGATTCAGTCATGCCTACGAAGACATATATGTAGATAGATACTAGGTTACAGCAATTCGAAACTTCATATGTCTCCTCCCTTCACCATTTCGCCATTCCAGCGCTTGTGATGTGTACTGGTTCCTTACTCGCAGTTCCACACCTAGAAATATGAGCCTGTTTCAGCTTTCAATGAATGGTGACTGCTACTTTTGTGCAAATAATTTGGCCACGCATTTGCGGTGTTTGTCTTGCTGCACGATGCACTGAATTGCTAACATACTTCCCATCAAGCATCAATCATGACCTGATTCAAATTGCTGTACAACTGTACATACTTCACATGTATTCACAATCTTTTTGTCCACTGTTTAAAGCTGTTCATGGTTTAAAAGGAGAAATATGTACATTATTTATGGTGTTCAACTTGGTCTTCGGTTCTGCCAATATCAAGAGAACCACATTCACGGTCAAAAGAGGGGGACAAGGCCCAAGCAGACTAACTACCTCACTGTGCGGAATACACTAACCAGCAAGTAATGCCCTTTTGATTGCTGAATGGCTCGTTGCCTTTAGCTTTTCCGCCTATTTTACTGAATTCGTTTGATAGATCTTCTGGACCATCAGTGCTAGGTTGATCGATGGTGAAATTTATAACACTGAAGTAAATGAACCTTTGCATACTTAACCTGTCATCATCACAATGTCTGTTTTCTGTTCGGTTGTCGTGCCTTGCGCCTTTCTGCCCTACCTGTAGCTCTTTTTGACACACCATGGTTGGATTGTATAGCAAAAGTAGACATCGTACAACTAAATCTCCGCAATAGGGAGCGAATGTTCTGTTCTGTTCTGGTTGTTTGCTTTGCTTTATGAATAATCAATCTGGGCATTGTTCTTCAGGTGTTGTCATGTTCCTCTGAGTATCTGACACTCTCCTGTAAGCATGCATTCTGTTTTTTGTTTCTGGAGGCCGTTCGGTTATCCTCCATGTGGCTTGTGCTCATGCCCCATGTATCTTTACTTACTTATTATGGTTGGCATGTGCTTTTTCCTGGGATTGCTTCGCTGGGCACAGTCAGCCACCATTGACTCTGTACCATTGCCCAGGATTCAGCTCAGATGTCGCTTCTAGCCTCTGGGAACTGTGACTGGGCTGCCCACAACTTTGGTGGTGCTGTGATCCTATACTATTATCTTGAGTACAAGTACTAGCACGGATAACCAGTTTATTATTTGTCTGGAAGGTCGTGTGATAATAGTATTTGGGACCTATCTCGAGTCTTGCTGCTCTCTTAAAGATTGTTCTTTGTGATTGGGTGAGCGTCACGCGCCCATTGTCTGTCGTTGAAGCTCTACCCTCAAGCTTCTCGTTTTTTTATTTTTTGATAACGAGTTACTCTGAAGCAGCTTTTGGATTTTCGGCTTACTGATGTCGGTGATTGCATATACTGCTCCCTCTGATCTGAATTAATTGAGGCAGCCTCTATACAATGTCCATTTTACATTGTGCAGAGACTGTTAACTAATTCGGATCGGGGGGAGTACGCGAATCAAGTGCAAGTCCTATTGATCTGTTTTTGTTTGTGGAGACTGTTGAGTTATCCTCCGCGTGGCTTCTGTGCATGCTCCATCAGAGAAGCAGCTGATTTCTGGTTATGGTTGACATGTTTTGGCTGGCATTATGCCGAGTTAACGTAAATCTGAGCATGTGCTTGCCTTCTACTGGGATTGTTTGTTTTGCTCGGCACAGTCACCACCATTGACTCTGTACTATTGCCAGAATTTGAGAATTGAATTGGGAATTGCCCAGAAGCTTGGGGACGCCGTGATGACCAATTTGTTTATCTGGAAGAACGTGTAATAACATTGGATTGGATTCTCGAGTCTTGTTGTTTTCTTAGACTTTGGTCTTTGTGATGGTGGGGTGAGCGCCGGGCGTTGAAGCTCTGCTCTCCAGATTTTTCTGTTATTTTTAGCGAATTGTCATGAAGCAGTCTTTGGTTTTTCCATGTACTGACGTAGGTGAGTGGGTGTGAGTGTATAAATTATAAGCACAAGTAAAATTTACTCAAGAAACTCTACATAAATAGCAGTATAATCTAATAGGCTGCAGAAGTTGATATTTCTTTGAGGCAATGGTAGGATGCTCGAGCATCGTCAGGTAGTTACTCCCTCTGTCCCATAATATAAAGACTTTTTTTATACTACACTAGTGTCTAAAATGCTTTTATATTATGGGACGGAGGGAGTATATTCTAATTTTGTTTCAGTGCGTTGTGGAATATATCTAATGCTTATTTTGACAAACGCTACTGCCACTGTATCTATGGTCATAATTGTCGGTTGCCCTGCGTATTTTGTTCAAGGGTCCGACTCATTATCAGCTTAACTACACACAGAATCAGATTATGTGAAACTGTTCATAGAATCAGCCATGTCGTGATGATTGCATCAAGGAGCTCAGGTTTTTTTTGGTAGGAAGATGTGGATGGAGAGCGACGTACGTTGGCTCGTCTCCTACGCGCCTGACCTCACGTCGGCACACACGCTTTCCTTCACCGACGGCGAGATCCGTCTCCGACACGACACGCTCCGGCTTGCCCTGATTGATGAGAGGGGAGTGACGGTCGACGCGCGATATCTCAGGGACGGCGAGCGGCTCGACATCGGGCAGGCCGTCTCGTTCCCCTGCCATATCGCCAGGGTGCGCGACCGGATTCCGGTGGGGCACACGGCGGCGTCGAGTCAGATCCACACTCGTGACGGTGCGGATGGTGTACCGCGGTACACCGCAGAGAGGCGGCGGGACCAGGGCATCCTTGGGCCACACCCAGGCGCGGGCGGGTCGTCCGCCATGGATGCTCGACACGTGGACGAGGATCCCGGGCGCCATGACGGGGAGGCGAGACGCGCAGCAGGTATAAAAGCCCATCCCACCCCACCCCCCCCCCCCCCCCCGCGTGACCTAGACGCCGCGTTCTCTCACTTCTGGGAGGCTCCGTGAAACCCTAGATCCAAAATTTCTTCCTCTTTTCTGTGGTGGGAGGGGAAAGTTGGAGGGGATTGCAGATCCTTTGCGGCGGTGGTGGCTTCCAAGCCGCGCGCTCCGGCGGAGATGTGTTGGAAATATGCCCTAGAGGCAATAATAAAAGCATTATTATTATATTTCCTTGTTCATGATATTTGTCTTTATTCGTGCTATAATTGTGTTATCCGGAAATCGTAATACATGTGTGAATAACAGACAACAACGTGTCCCTAGTAAGCCTCTAGTTGACTAGCTCGTTGATCAATAGATAGTCATGATTTCCTGACTATGGGCATTGGATGTCAATGATAACGAGATCACATCATTAGGGGAATGATGTGATGGACGAGACCCAATCCTAAACATAGCATAAGATCGCATAGTTCGTTTGCTAGAGTTTTCCAATGTCAAGTATCCTTTCCTTAGACCATGAGATCGTGTAACTCCCGGATACCGTAGGAGTGCTTTGGGTGTGCCAAGCGTCACAACGTAACTGGGTGACTATAAAGGTATACTACGGGTATCTCTGAAAGTGTCTGTTGGGTTGACACGGATCGAGACTGGGATTTGTCACTCCGCTTGACGGAGAGGTATCACCGGGCCCTCTCGGTAATGCATCATCATAATGAGCTCAATGTGATCAAAGTGTTTGATCACGGGATCATGCATTACGGTACGAGAAAAGTGACTTGCCAGTAACGAGATTGAACGAGGTATTGGGATACCGACGATCGAATCTCGGGCAAGTAAAATACCGATTGACAAAGGGAATCGTATACGGGATTAATTGAATCCTCGACATCGTGGTTCATCCGATGAGATCATCGTGGAGCATGTGGGAGCCAACATGGGTATCCAGATCCCGCTGTTGGTTATTGCCCGAGAGCCGTCTCGGTCATGTCTGCATGTCTCCCGAACCCGTAGGGTCTACACACTTAAGGTTCGGTGACGCTAGGGTTGTGAAGATATGTATATGCAGTAACCCGAATGTTGTTCGGAGTCCCGGATGAGATCCCGGACGTCACGAGGAGTTTCGGAATAGTCCGGAGGTAAAGATTTATATATGGGAAGTCGTCATACGGACACCGGGAAGTTTCGGGGGCATATCGGTATTGTACCGGGGCCACCGGAGGAGTTCTGGGGGTCCACCGGGAGGGGCCACCTCTCCCGGAGGGCCTCATGGGCTGTATGAGGAAGGGAACCAGCCCAAAGTGGGCTGGTGCACCTCCCCCCCAAGGGCCCATGCGCCTAGGGTTGGGGGGGAACCCTAAAGGGGGCGCCCCCCTTGCTTGGGGGGCAAGTCCCCCTCCCTGGACGCCGCCCCCCCTCTAGATCCCATCTAGAGGGGCCGGCCCCCCTTGCCCCTTCCCCTATAAATAGAGGGGTGAGGGGAGGGCAGCGCACCCCTTGCTCCTGGCGCCTCCCTCTCCCTCTCCAACACCTCCTCCTCCTCCGTAGAGCTCGGCGAAGCCCTGTCGGAGTACTGCAGCTCCACCATCACCACGCCGTCGTGCTGCTGATGGAGCCTTCTTCCCCAACCTCTCCTTTGCCTTGCTGGATCAAGAAGAAGGAGACGTTATGCTGACCGTACGTGTGTTGAACGCAGAGGTGCCGTCCTTTCGATGCTAGGATCTCCGGTGATTTGGATCACGTCGTGTACGACTACCTCATCCCCGTTCATTGAACGCTTCCGCTCGCGATCTACAAAGTGGTATGTAGATGCAATCTCTCTCCCATGACTCGTTGCTTAGATGAACTCATAGATGGATCTTGGTGAAACCGTAGGAAAAATTTTAATTTTCTGCAACGTTCCCCTACAAGATGGAGGGCCGTGGGGATCGCTTCTTCCATGGCAATCGAAGGGACGGCATCGGGGCTGGGCGTTTCGGGCGCGGCGCCGGGCGTTTCGATCGGGACCGTGGACGAGGTCGGTTCTCCTGGTCCAGGGAGGCGACCGGCGACGACCTCTCCACGAACAAGCAGGCGACATCGGCCTCGGACGACACCACGCGCTGGGACGACGCGGCGGAGCGGGCCAAGAGGGCCAGATCTGGAGGGTATGGGTGGAGAAGCACTCGAACCCTAACCCCTCAGATCTCGACATCAACAACGCTCCCAGAAAGAAGCAGATCCCTGATGCTGCTCAGCGGGGTGAATCTTCTACTCAGGTGCCAACAACCAAAAACTATGATCCATGTTTGATTTGCAAAGCCACTAGTGATACTCCTGCTAGTTGCCCGCAAGCTTTTTGTGAGAGATGCAGTAAGATGGGACACTTGGCTTCGATTTGCACTACCTTCCTGCCCTGGGAGTGCATGGCTCCTATGTGCGCTTTCCAGGGCAAGGGCCAGGGTTTCTTTTACATTCCATACTCATGTACTGCTAAGCAGCTTAAGGAACGTGCCACAAGTGTAGTGATTACCGTGATTGAAGGGGAAGCTAGTGTGAAGGAGCTTGAAGATGCTTTCTCTGATTATATTGGGACCAAGTGGCATTGTACTGCTCGTCCTATAGGTCCTAAGACTTATGGCATGCGCTTTCCTAACCAAAGAGATGTGAAAAAAGCATGTTACAATGACAAAATGACATTAAGATCTTGCGGGGTTGTGGTGAGAATTGTTCCCTGGTCAGCTAATGTGGGAGCAAAAGGGGTGATGGAGGTTGCGTGGGTGAGAGTGGCTAATGTCCCTTTGGAACGAAGAAATGAAAGGAATATGGCTTATGTTGCATCTTTGGTTGGCGTTCCTCTTGAAATTGACATGGCCACTCTGCACAAACCTGAATATGTGCGAGTCCGGCTGGGATGTCGCAATATTGATGAGTTGCCTGGTGTAGCCGAAGCTGTCCTGGGAACACACTTTTTTGATTTCTTCTATGACATTGAGAAAATTCTGGTCAGAGATCCTGAGAGATCGAGCAGTGTGAACCAGGTTGAGTCGGCTGGAAAGAACTCATCCCATGGGAAACATTTTACTCGAGTCACTCCTCGGGATAGCGACAAAATAAAAGAGGGAGGAACTTTCATGAACAACAAAGAGGAAAAAATAGCCCTAGTGACAGTATGGAGGAGGGGCAGGAGGAATCAGATGGAACTGCAGATGATACTCTCCTAATTGAATCCATTGCCAGGGAGGCTTGTGAAAAAGAAAAGTTGGGTGGATCTCAAGCACTACTTGTTGTTGATAACAACAGGCTGAATGTGGATGAGATTCAGGTAGAACAATCTATGCTTGATTCTATTGCTGGTAATATATATGATATCTGTACATCTCACTTGGGGGTGCATGAAAAATCCTAGGTGGAGGAAATAGTGGAGGATGACACTAGCAAGGCTGGGGTGCACTCTGAGTACATGGTACAGTTCCCTGTCTCATCTGAGGAAATGGAGGAGGTGATTCCTACCCCTCCACTTAAAACTGAAGATGAACTGAGATTCAATACAAGAAATATGCAGAACATGGGTGACAAGATTCAAGACAGAGCTGTTGCAATCTCAAAAAAAGAAACCTGGAAGGTAACTACAACTTTAACTCATTTGATGTACTTTCCAATAATGATCTTATGATCAGAGCATCTAAAATGGGTGTGATCATCCCTGATAATAATTTCTCTACTATTGATATCCTGAGAGAGTTGGAGAGAACCAGAAAATGTGACAATAACAGTAATCATAACCCTGATGCTGTGATAGATGAGAAAACGATGTTTATTACTAATGGGAAGGGGGATAAAACACCCATCAGTTCCGATTGGGCTGATGGGGAGGAGGACTTAGAGGAAAACTTTATCCTGTGAGGTCTAGGAAGAAGAGAAACCCAAAAATTCAGGTGGCAATATCCAGGCCTTTGACCAGGAGCCAGAAACCTGATTTAATGATGAAGAAAGGAAAGCCTGGCAGCCCTGTCCATAATACCAGGGCCACCAGAGGGGAGAGGAAAAAGAAACCTGGTTAATATGATTGGTCTTTTTTGGAATTCCAGGGGGCAGGAAAAAAGGGATGAGTTCCTGCCTTTCCCATATTATAAGAGATCATTCCCTTGACTTTGTCTGTTTGCAAGAGACTCATAAGAAGAAGTTTCAGGATGGTTATTTTAGGAAAATTGATCCTTGTACTGCTTTTGATTGGGAATGGATCCCATCTATGGGGAAATCTAGGGGTATACTATGCGGAGTTAGAAGAGAGATATTTGAAGTGATTGCTTGGAGGAAAGGCAAATATATCCTCCAAGTTAATGTATATGACATCAATATTAAGAAAATTTGGACCCTATGCAATGTATATGGAGCAGCCCATGATAAGGACAAGCAGGAATTCCTCGTCAAATTAGCTGACTTTTGCGCCCATGTACAAAACCCCTTGTTAATTGGGGGTGATTTTAATATTCTTAGGCACGAAGGAGAGAAAAACAAAAACTGGCACCGCTCCCCCTACATTGATATGTTCAATTCTGTGATTAACACGATGTGCCTTAGTGAAATTCATATGAATGGGGGGATGTATACTTGGACTAACAATCAAGCCCATCCGACCCTGGAAAAGCTAGATAGAATCCTTATGAGTAGTGATTGGGAGGATCTGTTTCCCCAAGTTAATGTTAGGAAAATTGTTAGAGACATTTCTGACCATAATGCTCTTTTATTGTCCTCTGATAACCATGTTGTCAGAGTCCCACAGCAAAGAGAGTTTAGGTTCGAAATTAGTTGGCTCAAATCTAAAGAATTTCTACCTTTGGTAGAAAAGATTTGGAACCAACATGTTGAAACTGCAGACCCTATTGATGTGTTAAACATCAAACTGAAACGGTTCAAAAAGTTCTTCAAAGGCTGGGGCTCTAATAAGTTTGGGCATGAGAAGATTCGAAAGAGAAACATTCGAGATGAGTTGGCAAATATTGAGAAAGAAGAAGAGGGGGTATGTTAGATCCAACTTTGTTCTGCAGAAAAACTGAACTGTTAGTGGAACTAAATGAAATATTGGTAAATGAAGAACTTTTCTTACTACAACAATCTAAAGAGAGATGGCTACTTAAGGGGGATAGTGACTCTACTTACTATCAGAAAATAGCTAATGGCAATAAAAGGAAAAATACTATTCACTCCCAAAATGTAGGGGATACAGTCATAGAGGGGACAAAGGATCTTTTAAATCATGCTACCAAATTTTATAAAGATCTTTTCGGGCCGGCACCTGGGAATTTACTCCATATGGATCCTAATATATGGGGGGTGGAGGAGAAGTTAAAAGTTGAGGACAATGAAAATTTATGTAGGCCGTTCTCAGAAGAGGAAGTCAAAAATGCTCTGTTTGGAATGAATAGTAACAGGGCCCCTGGCCCTGACAACATTCCAGCAAAATTCTACCAACACTGTTGGGAGATTGTAAAAGGTGATATTATGAGGCTTTTTGAGGCCATGTATGAGGGAACACTTGATGTTCAAAGGCTAAACTTCGGGGTCATTACTCTGATTCCTAAGATCAATGGTGCGAACAAAATCCAACAGTTTAGGCCTATTTGTTTACTTAGATGCCCATATAAGTTGATCACAAAGGTGTTAGATAACAGAGCAGCCCCCTATGTTGACATCTTGTTTAGCAAGCACCAAAATGCCTCTATTAAACACAGAAATATCATGGATGGGGTGCTTACTTTGCATGAGATTCTGCATCATACTCATATTAAGAAGAGAGTTGGCATCATTGTTAAACTTGATTTCGAAAAAGCTTACGACAAGGTTAACTGGGATTTTTTGCTTAAATGTCTTGAGATCAGAGGTTTTGGTAAAACTTGGTGCGGGTGGATGAAGAAAATTCTCCACAATGGCACGGTTAGTGTAAAACTAAATAATACCTCGGGACCTTATTTTCAGAGCCACAAAGGGGTGCGGCAAGGAGACCCCGTGTCCCCTTTCTTGTTTAATATTGCTGCCGAGTGCTTGTGTAAGATGGTTCTGCAAGCACAAGCAAACGGGCTAATTGATGGGTTGGCCTCAGATTTGGTGGATAAGGGAGTGGCCATTCTGCAATATGCAGACGACACAATCCTGTGCATTGATCATAACCCTGAAAAAGCGCTCAACTTGAAACTGTTGCTGTATATGTTCGAACTTATGTCAGGGCTGAAAATTAACTTTCAGAAAAGTGAAATTATTAGTGTGGGAGGAGATGAGAATACTCTGAAAGAATATGCTGATATCTTTGGTTGCCAGATTGGGCATTTCCCAATGAAATACCTTGGTGTTCATGTTAGCTATTCAACCCTGAAGGGCGTAGACTGGGAATACCTAGAGGCAAAATTTGTCAAGAGATGTGAATCTGGACTGGGAAGTAATGCCTCCTCGGGGGGGGGGGGGGGGCGGGGGCAGATTGACTTTATTGAATGCCAATATTTCCAGCATTGCTTACTATTATATGTCTATGTTCCTTTTGTCTAAAACCATCATAGAGAGGTTGGACAAACACAGAAAGAAGTTCTTCTGGCAGGTGACTAAAAACAGAAAAAGATATTACCTGGTTAGATGGTCAAGGATATGTAGATCCAAGGAAAAGGGGGGTTTGGGTGTGAAAGACCTCCACAGGAAAAATATATGCCTTTTGGTGAAATGGTGGTGGAAACTTGAGATGAAACAAGGGCTTTGGCAAGATATAATTAGAGCTAAATATTTTGGTAGAGATACGGTAGCCTCGGTTAAGGGGAGAATCAATGACTCTCCATGTTGGAAGGCCATTATGAAGGTGAAAGATTTATATATGGCTGGGAGGAAAGTAGTCGTGCATTCTGGTAACATAGCTAGCCTATGGACTGATCCAGTTGGCGACCAAGCTCCATTTGCTGAACAATTTCCTCACCTTTTTGCCATCTGCAATAATCCTGATTGTGTCGTGAAGGATTGTTTGGATGCTAACCCTATCACCTTCTTCCGAAGGAGATTGAACTCTGAACTTAATGAGCAATGGAAGAAAATGGTTTTGACGGTTAGGGAAACCTGTATATCTACGGAAAGTGATAGTATCAAATGGGGGCTGGGTCCCAAGCCCAATTATACCACTAAAGACCTATATACCTACCTGGAAAGAAACATTGCTGGTTGCGATTACCGCTGGATATGGAAAGCACGTATTCCTTTGAAAATTCAGATCTTCATGTGGCAGCTATCGCAAGATGCGGTGCTGACCAGGGATGTGATGAAACGCCGAGGATGGAAGGGGGAACCCAAATGCTCCTTTTGTGGGGATAGGGAAACCTCCCAGCATCTCTTTTTCACTTGCCCCGTCGCCAGAGTTACCTGGAGAGTAGTTGGGTGCATGTTTGGCACAGACCTATGTCCTAACAACTTGTGGCAGGCGTTTGTTTGGTGTTATACGTTTTTCCCGGGTGGCGATGTCTTTTATACGGTGGGCATTGCAGCTCTATGTTGGGCTATTTGGACCTGCCGCAGTCGAGCTACTTTTGAGCACACCTGAGGGAGTCCTGGATTAGGGGGTGTTCGGATAGCCAGACTATACCTTCAGCCGGACTCCAGGACTATGAAGATACATGATTGAAGACTTCGTCCCGTGTCCGGAAGGATCTTTCCTTGGCGTGGAAGGCAAGCTAGGCGTGCGGATATTCAGGATCTCCTACCATTGTAACCGACTCTGTGTAACCCTAACCCTATCCGGTGTCTATATAAACCGGGGGGTTGTAGTCCGTAGGACAACCATCATCATACACAATCATACCATAGGCTAGCTTTTAGGGTTTAGCCTCCTTGATCTCGTGGTAGATCTACTCTTGTACTACCCATATCATCAATATTAATCTAGCAGGAGTAGGGTTTTACCTCCATCGAGAGGGCCCGAACCTGGGTAAAATAAAGTGTCCCTTGTCTCCTGTTACCATCCGACCTTGATGCACAGTTCGGGACCCACTACCCGAGATCCGCCAGTTCCTCTGTGTCGTCGCTTTTAGGCCCGATGGCTCCTTTGATCATCAACAACGACGAGGTCCAGGGTGAGACTTTCCTCCCCGGACAAATCTTCGTCTTCGGCGGCTTCGCTCTGCGGGCCAATTCGCTTGGTCTTCTGGAGCAGATCGAAAGCTATGCCCCTGGCCATCAAGTCAGGTTTGGAAGATTAAACTACACCGCAGATATCCGCGGAGACTTGATCTTCGACGGGTTCGAGCCACAGCCAAGCACGCCGCACTACCTCGAGGGGCATGACATAGCTCTGCCTCGGAATAGTGCCCTGGAGGCCGCACACGCACCGGCCCCGATCCTCGACTCGGAGCCCGCTGCGTTCTTTGAGGACGAACGGTTGGACATCACCTCGGGGGCTGCGATCTTGAAGGCGATCGAGCCGAACGCCAGCCCCGCACTCCGCACGGCCCATGACTCCAAGGAGTCGGATTCTTCTCCGAACTCCGGGCCTCCCGTGCCCCTACCGATCGAATCCGATTGGGCGCCTATAATGGAGTTCACCACCGCGGACATCTTTCAGCACTCACCCTTCGGTGATATCCTGAATTCTCTCAAGTCTCTCTCTCTCTCTCTATCAGGAGAGCCCAGGCCGGACTATGGTCTGCGAGGTTGGGATTCGGACGACGAAGAAATTCAAAGCCCACCCACAACCCACTTAATAGCCACTGTCGATGATTTAACCGACATACTTGACTTCGGATCCGAAGACTTCGACGGTATGGACGACGAAGATGGAGACGAACAGGAACCAGCACCTATAGGGCGCTGGACCGCCACCCCATCTCATGATGTATTCATGTGGATACCCCTAAAGGAAACGACAACAAGGAAAAAGGGGACGAAAAAAGGGATAAACCCTCCGAAAAGCAATCAAAGCGGCGACGAAAACGCCGAGCCAAGCCCCGCCTCGATCAAGACCCAGCCATAGAGCAGGATGAGCCGGTAGACGATGAGCATGCCTTAAAGCAACCGTCCGAACAGGGCAACGTGGATAGAGAGGACAGACAGCCCTCCCCGGGCCATAATAGAACGCCGAACGATCTCACGCCGGATAAGACCACGGAGCAGAAGAATCTCCACGAAAGGCTCGTTGCCACAGCACGCAGCCTGAAAAAGCAGAAGCGGAAGCTAAAGACGGCGGAAGATGCACTCAGGATAAGATGGAGCAAGGTAATCAAGACCGCAGACAAATACGGCGGCAACCGCCGCACTAAAAGCTATCCGAAGAGAAAACTACTGCCCGAATTCGACCAAGAGGCCCTAGAGCCCTCGCATACAAAAAATAAAAAAGCCACACGGTCGGATAGACGACCCCACGGCCACCATAAAGCGGCAAGCGGCGCCGCACTCAATGCGGCATGCGACCCAATTAAAGACTCGCATCATGGCCCAGTCAGGTCCATTTATGGGCCAAGAAAGCAAGCTCTCACAAGCAATGCAAAAAAGCCATCATCAGAATCTGACACACCCAAATATAGGGGCGCCACACACCCCCTATGTTTCACCGATGAGGTCCTGGAATATGAATTTCCAGAGGGATTCAAACCCGTCAACATAGAGGCATAGGATGGAACAACAGACCCCGGAGTCTGGATCGAGGATTATATCCTCCACATACATATGGCTAGAGGAGATGATCTCCACGCCATCAAATATTTACCCCTTAAGCTTAAAGGGCCAGCCCGGCACTGGCTTAACAGCCTTCCCGAAAACACAATTGGAAGTTGGGAAGAGCTCAAGGACGCTTTCCGAGCAAATTTTCAAGGGACCTATGTCCGCCCCCCGGACGCAGACGATCTCAGTCACATAACTCAACAGCCCGGAGAATCAGCTCGGCAGTTCTGGAACAGATTCCTTACTAAAAAGAATCAGATAGTGGATTGTCCGGACGCCGAAGCCTTAGCATCTTTCAGGCATAATGTCCGAGACGAATGGCTCGCCAGACACCTCGGCCAGGAAAAGCCAAGAACAATGGCTGCACTCACAAGCCTCATGACCCGCTTTTGCGCAGGAGAGGACAGCTGGTTGGCAAGATGCAACCCCAGCGACCCAAGTACATCCGAAATCAGGGATGGAAACGGAAAACCGCGACGAAATAAGGACCGTCGCCGAACCAGAGAAAAAAGTCCGAAGAGCACGGCAGTCAATGCCGGATTCAAAGGCTCACGGCAAAATCAGACAAAACCACCCCTTCAGGACAATAGGGACGATCCGTCCAGCTTAAACAGAATCCTGGACAGAATATGTCAGATACACGGTACTCCTAGGAAGCCTGTTAATCACACCCACAGAGACTGTTGGGTTTTTAAACAATCCGGAAGGCTTAACGCCGAACACAAGGGGCTCGATACACCAAGCGAAGACGAGGACTAACCCCAGAAGCAGAACACCAGGAAACAAAAGAACTTCCCACAAGAAGTTAAAACAGTGAACTCACTTCACGTAACAAAACGTGTGGCACCCATAAAGGTACGCACAATAAAACCTATCCCTCAGGGGTCCCGCCACTGGTTATTAAAACCAATCATTTTTTATCAGCTAGATTATTTTAGGAATATAAAAAATGCAGGCCGGACTGCCCTGATACTCGATCCAATAATTGACGGATTCCAGTTTACCAATGTCCTTATGGACGGCGGCAGTGGACTAAACCTGATATATCAGGATACAATCCACCGCATGGGCATAAACCCAGCAAGAATCCGCCACAGCAAAACCTCCTTTCAAGGGGTAGCACCGGGCCCGGACACCCATTGTATGGGTTTTCTCCGGCTTGAAGTCATATTTGGCTCTGCCAATAACTTCCGTCGCGAAAAGCTGACCTTCCATGTCGTCCCGTTTTCAAGTCGCTATTAAGCACTAATGGGACGCGGAGCTTTCGCTCGCTTTAACGCAATACCGCACTATGCATCTCTCATGCTTAAGATGCCTGGTCCACGAGGCATCATCTCTTTAAGGGGAGCGCACTAAAATACGCCTCCTCCAAACGGAGGATTGTGCGGCCGCTTAAACAGCCGCTCAATAAAGTGGCCTCGCTAGCCAAAAGACTTTTTCGATATAAGTCATTAAAGTCCACGGACCCGGACTAAATGAGTTCGGCACAAGTCCATCATCAATGCAGGCTTAAACGCCGGATACCCCCGTACCGGGGGCTATACGCAGAGACAATAAAGCTCAACTTTATATATTTTTTACTTTATATTTTGTTTATTATCTTTTTTGTTCTGCACGACCCATTTTCAATTCAGTTCCTCTCTTTTACAGATGAACGTCGTGCGGCGCCCGTCCAGGACACGGCACAGCGGAGACACAGGCGCAGACGTGCAGTAGGGACCCGTCCTAAGGATTCTTTTTAGATTAAGACCCTGCGTAAACCTTTTTTACTGTCTCTTGCTGCTATACATCCCTTGGTTTTTTCTACTATAACCAAGGAGGAGGCTGGCGTTTTGGCATGTGGACACGCGAGAATTTTTGCTCGTACCTGGATACTAGGGGCTCTTTTTTTAAGGGTGTTGTTTCACCCGCACTCATAAAGACCGAACACCTTAGGGAGTGTTCGGCGTCGCGAGTTTTGGCACTATATGCAACAGCTCCGAATCATGTCTTTGGTCAAATGTTGGGTTGCCCGGCTCCTGAGTTCGGCTACCTTACGTTCCGCTCTATCAGCTAAGGTAGCACCAGGAGAACTACTGCGATTGTGCCCCGGTTCGGCCGGGCGAGCACCTCAGTAGAGAAAGCCGAAAACTGATTGTCATGATGTAGCGCGAGACTGGTCGCCACTCGATGACTTATAGGAATTTATCGGATTCCTCCGCTTTGACGAAGGGCCGTTTCCCGGTCAGGCACGTACGCGCCCCGAATTCGGGCAAGCGCAGTCGCCACTAAGGGGCTACCTAAAGAGTCTCACTGTCAAGCTCCTATGGCTAAGTGAAAGTGTTAAAGCATTATAGTCTGGTTGCCTAGCCGCTGCGCTATCACCTCCTTTGTAGGACCAAGACGTTGGGTTAAGTGTGAAAATGCGTCTTCTGCGCGCACCCCCGCACTATGTGCGTGGGGCTGAAGCCAACGACTGCAATCTTTCAGAATTTATATATTAAAACGGCCGCACAGGAGGTGTTCTTAATACTTGAAGGCACAAGTCTAAAAAATGCCACTACAATTTATCAAAATACTGTTTTATGATTACATATGCTATCATAATATAGCATCCTTCAAGCACTGCGTCTCTATTACGCGAGCGCCTTCGAGGACTTCCTTAAAATAGTGCTCAGAAGATATTCGGCTTTTATCCGAATCCCGGGACGCGACAATGGTAGGCTCCATATCCGCCCAGTATGTCTTGACACGGGCAAGAGCCAGCCGAGCGCCCTCTATGCACGCTGACCTCTTCATAGCATCGACACGTGGCACAACGTCTAGAACTTGCTGCACCAAGCTGAGATAACTCTTCGGCTTCGATCTCTCCGGACACATATGATCCATGACGTACTTCATGGCGAGTCCGGACAACCTATTCAGTTCGGCCCATTGGGCCAGGCGATCGTCCACTGCCAGTGGACGCTCTGGATTGAGGAATTGCGACCAAAAGAGCTTCTCCACTTCATGATCCTTTTTATCTTGAAAGTGTTCGGTCGCATCAGCAGCACTAACCGCCAAATCCAGATAGGTGTCCTCTACACTTCACATCCGGTCTAACGGGGCAAACTTCGGATCACAAAATTTTCTCCGCAGCGAGAAGGGCTTTCCATCCGCAATTTGTCCGGCTTGACGCAGCTCTTCCCTTGCCGCTCTCATTATAGAGCGGGCATCCTTGGCGTCAGCAACAGCCTTCTCTAAGCTCGTTTGCCTCGCCCGACCCTCTTCTTCAAGAAGATTGCAACGGTCAGTAGCACTCTTTAACTTTACGGCCATATCAGCCATCTCCTCCTTGCTTTGGCAATGGGCAGCATGTTCGGCTTTCAGCTGTTCAAGGGCTTTCACGGCAGCCGCATCGCTTTTCCTGGCTTGTTCCTTTGCTCGGGCGAGTTCGGCCCTAAGACCCTCCACGGCGGCCGCACCATCTGCGTCAAGCATACACACGGTAAGATATTGACATAAAGCTCCTCTTACTAACCATTGCCCGATGATTTCAATACCTTGAGCATCATCAAGCCGCTTGTTAACAAGCACGATGTCGGCTTCTGCCTCATCAAGTTGTCGCTTCAGTTCGGCAAATTCACCAGTCCGGCTTGACTCCGGACAATCCGCCACCTACATATAAAGGTGCCACTTAAAGGACCTGGGATTAAGATCCTCTGCGCGCCGTCAATTTTAACGACACACAGAGTCTCAGGGGCTACTATCTACACAGGGCGCACTTTATTTATGCGCAACTAACACAAGTGTACATTATTTAAAACGTACCTCAAGGCCCGCCAGTAAACTTTTGACGGCCTCGTGCAATCCGCTTTCTGCGGATGAAATCTTTTCAATCACCGTGCTCATCAACGCACGATGCTCCTCTGAGACAGAGGCTCGCCCCAGCAGAATCTCTAGCTCCTCCGGCCGAACACCAGATGGCGCCGGACTCGTCCCATGGCCTCCCTCAAAGGCCGGACGTGGAGAACCTCGGGGGGCCACATGGCCACCTTCCGCCCCTGTCGGATCCGGAGAAATCCTCCGCGACGACACTTCAGCGTTGCCCGCCTCGCTAGGCGGTACAGAAGGAGGAGGCGTTCCGCTCTCCATCATCTTCGGAAGAAGATCCCCCGAGGATGAGCTCTGCTGAGAAGGGCTGAGGTCCGAACTACAAAATAAGGTTTCGGTTAAAACTTCTCAGATATAAATCGAGGATTTCTCTTAAAAGAAAAACTCTTCTTCTACTTACGGCTCGCTGGAGAGCTGGTCCCTTTGAGGGTTTAGTTAGGCCGAGGGGCTCCCCGGCGTTGGGCCCTCTGACAAGGATTCTTTCCCCCGCTTCGAGGCTTCGGTCTCCGGGTCGTCAGAGGCGGCCCTTTTCTTTCCCTTAGGAGGGGAATTGTCGATTCCCCCCTTCGGAATGGCCTCTTTTGAGGAGGCCATGGTTTCCTTGTCCTCCCCCTTATTTCTCTCCAAAGGCACTACCTCCAGCATCCTGGCTAGCACGGGATCCAGCCTGGATTCGGGAAGGGGAGCCGGACACCGGATCAGCTTCGCCTTCGCTATCCACTCCTGCTTAAAAGGAGAAGCGCTGTTAAGAGCAAGTCAATTATGCGGATAGAAGGTCCGGGCACAAGGTCACTTACTTGAGTATCCGGGGGATTGCGGCTTAGACCCACGTCCTCGGTCAAATCCGGACTCACTTCTGGTGATCCGAAGAACAGTTTATACATCTCCGCGGGCGTCGCGCCCATAAAGTCCCGGAGAACTCGCGGTCTCTCTGGATTGAACTCCCACAGACGAAGGGGGCGGCGTTGGCCGGGCAGTGTCCGGCGAATCAGCATGACTTGTGTCACCTTGACCAGGTTGAGGTCTCCTTCCAAGAGATCCTTAATGCGGCCCTGCAGCAGAAGTACGTCTTTGGGCAAACCCCGATCTAACCCTGTGTTGATCCATGACGCTAACCGCGGTGGGGGACCCGAGCGAAAGGCAGGAGGCGCCACCCATGCGGTGCCCCGAGGGGCGGTGATATAGAACCACTCCTGTTGCCACAAGCCAAGCTCCTCTTGAAAAGCGCCCTCGGGCCATGGAGCATCGGCATTTCTTTTTATAGGAGCGCCTCCGCACTTTGCGTGGCGCCCCTCGATCATCTTGGCTTCTACTTTGAAGGTCTTGAGCCATAATCCGAAGTGAGGGGTAACACGGAGGAACGCTTCGCACACAACAACGAACGAGGAGATATGGAGGATGGACTCCGGAGCTAAGTCGTGGAATTCCAGCCCATAATAAAACATCAGCCCCCTTACAAAGGGATCCATTGGGAAGCCTAATCCCCGAAGGAAGTGGGATATGAATACCACACTCTCATCGGGCTGAGGGCTAGGGATCACCTGTCCTTGAATAGGCAACCTGTGCGAAATCTCGCCGGTCAGGAATTTAGCTTCCCTCAACCTTAATACGTCCTCCTCCGTGACGGAGGAGGGCATCCATCGGCCTTGGAGGTCGGAACCGGACATTGTCGAAGGTCCGGTGCCCCTAGAATCTGGAAGCCTAGGGTGTTGGAACTCGAGGCGACGGGCAAGCTCGTTTTGAGAATAGAAGAGGGGAACAAGGTCTTGGTCTCTTTATAAGAGGCAGAATACTAAGAGCCCTCCCCATAACCGTCTTGGACTAGCCTTTAATTAAGGCAAAACGTGCTAACGGGCACGACTGGGTTACCCACGTCCATATTGATGAGAATCCCGTTAAAAGGGGCACACGATCTCTGCTTTGACAAGACGTGCCAAGGAAACCACCTCGCTAAACACGCTGAGGTGGAACAATGGAAACAATTTATATAAAGAGCTTGGCCGTAGTGTTATGACGCACTGCGGAATACGTCAGCAGATTTGATTTGTGTTAATATTATTCTCTATATGGCAATATGTGGAAACTTATTTTGTAGAGCCGGACACTATTTTTGGTGTTTGTAATCTTCTTGAAGAACTTGGAGGAGGAACCCGCCTTGCAATGCCGAAGACAATCTGCGCGCCAGACTCGTCGTCATTGAAGCCTGGTTCAGGGGCTACTGAGGGAGTCCTGGATTAGGGGGTGTTCGAATAGCCGGACTATACCTTCAGCCGGACTCCAGGACTATGAAGATACAAGATTGAAGACTTCGTCCCATGTCCAGAAAGATCTTTCCTTGGCGTGGAAGGCAAGCTAGGCGTGCGGATATTCAGGATCTCCTACCATTGTAACCGACTCTGTGTAACCCTAACCCTATCCGGTGTCTATATAAACCGGGGGGGTGTAGTCCGTAGGACAACCATCATCATACACAATCATACCATAGGCTAGCTTTTAGGGTTTAGCCTCCTTGATCTCGTGGTAGATCTACTCTTGTACTACCCATATCATCAATATTAATCTAGCAGGAGTAGGGTTTTACCTCCATCGAGAGGGCCCGAACCTGGGTAAAATAAAGTGTCCCTTGTCTCCTGTTACCATCCGACCTTGACGCACAGTTCAGGACCCCCTACCCGAGATCCGCCGGTTTTGACACCGACAACACCCCTCTCAAAACCCCATTTGAATGCATTTTTTCTGCGTGTGCACTTCTTTGTTACTGGGCAGGACTGATGAAGCAAGAGGATGCGGCGAGTATGAGGGCTGGAGGAGCTCTGCTGAAGAACAATGCGTCTCGCATGATGAGGATCTGCGCAACGGCGCACCAGGATGGAGGAGTGCACTGAGAAAGAGATCAAGAAGAAGGAAGATGATCTGCTGCGACTTTTTCTTTATCGCTTTTGATCGAGATACCTCCTGCGTGAGGTTGCTGTGGAGCATGTTGCTCTGATGTGAGCAGTGGTCTTTTGTTAAAACTGTGAGTTAGATGTTGGGGTCCTGGATTTATAGTGTCGTCGGGTTTTCGCCCCATGGTGAGTAATCCCGATGGCGAGTGCTCATGGTGGGTTTCCCGGCGATGCTTGAACCCGCTTTCCTCTTTCCCGTCCTATTTGCTGAACTTGGTTGTATTTCCGTTATGTTCAAGTAATGGAAAGGGGATTCGCCCAGTTCAAAAAAAAAGAATCAGCCATGTGCAGAATTCTTTTCAGGTGTTGCAGTATGAGTCGTGTATTGAATTGTCTGTAGTGCCTTTATAGTTAAACTGTATGCTGAGTTGCTAACACTAAGTTCTTTTCAGCTGTTTTACCTGGAATATGAGTTTTCCGAACTGTTTTACCCTCGAGGGTTTTTAGCTTTTGATTTTATAGACACTGAATCTGTTAGACAAGCTGAAAAGAACTGACACTTAACATAATGAAGTTCATTTTTTTCAAGTATCTTTACTCTTATAAAGAAGTTAGTGCCGTCCATTCACCTATTTTTTGAGGGGCAAACTTAAAACCCTTTAAAGAGGGCTCCCCGGCATATATTATTAAATGTCATGTCCAAGCCAAATAATTTACCCCGAAAAGTACTGAAAAATGATGATTGAGATGAGATTCCGCATTTTTGAACCACAAAAGGCTTGGTTTCCATTTGGATTGTAGATGTAACCAACCCGCTATTAAGGACAACGCATAAAGCAATAATAGAAAATAGCCCGATCTTCATCAAAGTGCAGGCATATGACATAGAAGTCTCAGCTTACATATTCAACAATGGCATGCACCATTTTCCACTGAAAGACAACCCACGTCTGTGTCTTCAGCACAAATGGTTGCTTCAAGCTTGGAAACGGCTTCCCCGTCGCCACTGCTGACCGGAAGAGACTTGTCCACGACAAGCCGACACTCCGGCTACCGCCAGTAATACGACGGCACCGCCACTGGCCCACGACACACTCTAATGGCCCCACGTGTCTCACGGGCTATTCAGCTACCACCGCGACAAGATTGAAGCCAGAAATTTTTGTTGACACCATGAGATAGGAAGAAGCACATGCGCCAGCGACAAACATGGTCCAACCCCTAAACTAGGCAAGGGTTTCCGGACCCAAATCCATCAGAAGGAGACCAATCTTCGACGCATCAATATAATAGGATCACCAGATAAAGAGAGGAGATGAGCCAAAACAGAGGAAAGATGATCATGCCCCATCCCCAAATCTCTTGCCACATGACTAGGAGGAAACAAAGATGAAGAACGATTAAAAGAACATGCAGTAGATAGCAATGAAAGCCAATGTTGAAGAGCATATCAAGAGATTACAGAGGATTATTATTGAAAAGGAACAACTACCCAAAAGATCTGCCGGCATACATTTCTTCTCCAACTCTTGAAGAGAGAAGGGGAAGAGCACGGATCCGGCCAGATCCCAAAGGATATTAACCAGAGTTGCCACACGGCCTACCGATTCGCAGTCGTCGACGAGGGAGACGCCGACCAGCACAAGCAAGAGGCCAAGCTAGCACCGCCTCCACATCTACGGGCTTCTCCATAGACAAATGGACAGGGATTCCACACTAGGGATGAAACTACACCTAATCAACAACTGTGGGAAGAAGGTACCCTCGGCCTACCCACAACCGGCGAGGCTGGAGGGGGAGGGGGGAGCGAGGCAGACGTGAGAAGTGGTAGAGCGGAGGGGATGGGAGGTGGAGGGAACGAGGAAAGGGGTGGTAAGCGGAGAGTCGAACCTCCCCCAACACGCTATGTTTGTTTTGCTAGTTTCGTCCATTCACCTCTTAAGTTAGGAATTCTCAAGGTTTTCATCCATATTGTAAAAGGACATACGTTTGTCTCGATTTGCCGTATACCTTGAGATTATTATTTTTACATCGAATCGTGTATTATGGCGACAGTGGCACAAGTGTTTAAACAATTGA
Organism: Aegilops umbellulata; assembly: GCA_032464435.1. Classification (NCBI taxonomy): domain Eukaryota; kingdom Viridiplantae; phylum Streptophyta; class Magnoliopsida; order Poales; family Poaceae; genus Aegilops; species Aegilops umbellulata. The sequence goes on along the minus strand of CP136058.1, from coordinate 614,613,598 downwards.
TAATGCATAACCAACAAATAACTTTTATAACAAGCACACGAGCATTCAGCTAGTACTACCTCTATATCTGCACAAACGTCTTATATTCTGGTACAGAAGAATATTAAGTACTAAATTTAATGCCTGTGAGGGCATTTGACTCCATTTTTTCAAAGTTGGGTTGGAATTCCTAGTGCTGAAAAGAAAGGAATTGGCACCACATTTTGCATTTTTGTTGAGGTTGGGAGGGTTGGCCTTGGCCTAGATCCAATCCAAGGGTTTGTGTATGTGTGTGTGTGTGTGTGTGGGCAAAGCCAAAGCGGACCAGACCCAGAGAAGGTGAGGGAGAGAGAGAAGCAAAGGAGAGGGGCGACCGCGGATCTCGCCCGCGCGCCCGCCGGCCCCCTCCGCCATGTCCGCCGACGGCCCCGGCGCGGTCCGCCGCGCGCTGGACAGGGCCGGCGCGAGCCTCCGCAGCGGCCGGCGCGCGCTGGCCCGCTTCGCGCCCCGCCCCTCGGCCTTCTCCGCCGCGCCCGACGCCGAGGCGGCGGCGGTCCGCGCCGTGCGCAACCTCCGCACCTTCCGCGTCCACTACGCCGTGATCCAGTGGGCGCTGCTGCTGGCCACCCTCGCGCCCCGCCACCGCGCCTCCATGCTCTTCCTCATGGCCGCCTCCAAGGGCCTGCTCCTCTACGGGGGCCTCCTCCGCGCCTTCCCCGGCTCCGCGCTCCTCCGCCGCCTCCTCGACCGCCGCCTCGTCGCCGCCGTCTTCGTCGCCCTCGTCGTCGCCGACCTCGCCGCCGCGGGGGCTTTGCCCAACCTCCTCTTCGCGCTCGCCGCCGGGGTCCCCGTCGTCCTGCTCCACGCCGCGTTCCGCGTCCGCGACGACCTCGAGCCCGCCGCCTCCGCCGACGGCGCGGGCGGAGGGGAGGAGGAGGCCACCGGGGTCGTGGTGGAGAAGAAGGAGGACGGCGACATGGAGACCGGGCCGACGCGCCGCTCCGCCACGGCCGCCGCCAAGTCCTAGGCAGCAAACAAGATCTCGCCGCCCATATACTACAACACATTGGTAGACAAGACAGACGGACAGAGTGCTGGTATTTCTTGATCAAATTCCATTCTTTTTGGATAGATTTGGAGGCTCACTACTACTACTACTACCTACCTAGGATGCAGCAGAATGAATCGAAATTCGTTGTCTCTTATCTTGATTATGGCTAGCATTAGGATCTTCTCCTGTTCCTTGTGTATACACAAATTTACTGCTACTTCTACATTGTTACTCCTTAGAACAAAACTACTAGCAACTAACAAGAGAATCAATTGGGCCTGTTATGATCCTTCCTTCCCACAGTATATGTAATTCTGGTTGTCACCGCAACCAGAGATGCCTGCATTGCATTGCATTCGATTGTAAGACGGATCTGAGCTAGCACTTCGCCCCTCTGATAATGATTATCAGTACTAGTACCATTCTTTTCCCGCACTCCATTTGTTGTTTGTTACCAGTAGTACTGTTTTGTGAAATAGAGGAGTGTAGATTCCAATCTACCCCACCCATTGTATCCGCTTTGCTGTGTCGAAAGAGTTTTTGTAGGCTCCTATGGATGAAATGGAGTGTTTGGAACTTTGAAAATGGACAGCGAAAAATGCAGGGCATTTCCTGTTGGAACAGAATCAATTCAAGAACAAGTTGGGGATTTTTCATCATAATAAGTAAAGAAGACACAAGTTGGGGAGGTTCAAGAGTCAAGAAGACAGGGAACCTAGCCTAACATGCTGGAGAAGAAACATAGTGAAACTAATAAAGCTGAAATGGAGCAGGATTAATTAGCTGGGCGGCCACCGCAACCCTAGAGGCGAAGGCAAGAAAAGAGATGGTTGAGACCTTCACCAGGTGTTGCCTCTGGTACCTAGACCTGGTCCAGCTGAGCTAAAATACTAATGGCATGTGCCTGTGTGTGGTGTGGTGTGGTGTTTGTTGGCATCAGGAAAAGGAAAGAAGAAGCATGTGAGTGTGAGTGTGATTGTGATGTGCCAGTACCAAACAGCTCCCCAGTGCAGTTAGCTGTCTATTTAGCTGTGTCTGGTTAATTGCTAGTGCTTTTCTTTCTCCATTCCTGTGCTACTACTACTAGCCTTTGGTTGGTTGGTTGGTTGGGCAGTTGGTGTCATGGCTGCTGCTGCTGTTAACTGTCAAGGCAAGCTAGCCAGCTAAAGCAAAGCAAATCAAGGAAGCAGACAAGCAAGGAGAGGCCGGCATTTGTACCACCTGAATGCACCAGCTATACAGAAACACACACAGCCAAGGAGAAGATGCTTTGGCACAACTCAGTATTGGGTAGAGAAGAATGTAAACTAATATAAGAGCGTTTAGATCATCACTCTTATATCAGTTAACAGAGAAAGTGCTATTGATTTCTAGGCACGTCCGTTTTAGCCAGATAAATTAGACCAGCTCAAACAAGCTGACCTGTCTGAAACAACACTGCTTCTATTTTTTGAGAATCAACAACAACACTGCGTCTAGAGCAGGCGGATTCACATCTTTCATTGTTCTGGTGGTGGTCTGTGTATCATAATCAATCATTGGAGGGCCATTCTTTTCTCAAAAACACGGGATTCATATTTAAAAATAAAATAAAATAAAGATCAAGCAAACAATTCCATTTCTCAGGGGAGAACATATTCAACAATGTCGGCCAACAGCTACAGCGCCAACCGATTATACATATTCAAAAAGGAAGACACATACAAGAGTGTGTGCCGGCAAACACATCTAAGCATCCATCCATCACACACAAATAGAAAAAGAAAGAAAAAAACAGATCTAGGCATCGCGTCGGGGTGGAGTGATCCGGTCGACTCCATCGCCCGCCGCAGCAGAGCCTTCTTGTCTTTGTCTTTCTTCCTCCGCGCGATGGCTTGTGTCCAAAGCTGCATCAAGATCAGCATCCTCTTAAACAAACGACATGGTGCCTAGGCCATTCCTAAGAAATGTTGCTCTACTGCCTCGCTAATGGTTAGCTTAAGTTGGAATTAGAGGCATTCTAGTGGTAGTGGTGTTCCCCATGAAAGAAAGGTAACGTTGCATACTAGTCCCTCCGTAAAGAAATATAAAAGCGTTTAGATCACCAAAGTAGTGATCTAAATGCTCTTATATTTCTTTACAGAGGGAGTACATATGATCCCATTCCCGGCAATACCTGTAGACGACATGGTAGCTATTTCTGATGTGATTGTGGTGCTGATACATTGATGCAGGGAAGACGATTCAGACATCGACTGCTCTCCTTCTACAACCATGCCATGACTATGCACGTACGATCCGCTAGCTGCATCTGTTGTGGTTGTCTCCCTGGAAGTCGTCGCTATGTCAGGCAACAGTGGCATCTTTAGTGAATCTGCAATATGTTCAGCTCAAGTAAATCCTCGACTGCAAGCAAATTAACAAAGATGTCTCGTATATATGCTTTTTTTTTTTGAAACAAAATAAAACATGGCCAGGAGAACAAACATACTAGCACCAGCAGCTTGGTTTGAGCCATCTCCTGGCTGGAAACAAGACAGAAGCCAACTTATGCAATTTTCAGACCGAGGCATGTCCTCTGAAGCAGGAGGAAGCACAACATCAACTTGTTGCTCCGCTTCTCTCCTTCCAAATACACGGCGGAATACGTTGAAACCACATCCTGGTGGCAAGAAACAAGTTAGGCCGGCCCAATTTGATCAAAGAGAAATGTTCAAGCAACGACCGTAGAAGAAGGAGAAGATCAGTTATCAAAACGGAAGTGGCATGCATATCAATACCTGTTGGAGCTGGAATGAAGAAGGAGAAGCATGCCAAACATCTGAATACGTCGGGTGACTCCGGTCCATCCCATTCATGTACAGCATACGGCAGACATGATGATGATGTGTTAGCTGGAGCAGTTGATGCTTGGAGGTGACAAGATAACGCAGGAGCTTCTCTACAAACTGCTGGAAACAGCCTCGTGATTTGATTATTTCGGCAAATCCTGTATACACTAGGAGCATTCTTGAGCTACAACATTTTGGAAAAACAAACAGGGCGCGGCTCGGGTGCCCTAGCTAGCTGCCGCCGCCACCTTCTCCGTCCCCTCTTCCGTTCTTTCGGACAAAGCCGACAGGTAAAGCCTGCTCCGGGCAACACCTGCGTGGCTTGCTGTGGCGGCCATTGAGGTTGAAGGTGCCACACAGCTGGACGGCGCCAGTAGATAGCGGCGGCTTTCCCCTCCTCCCTCGCATCGCATGGCGTTCAGGGCGCCTTAACATTTTGGCTCTATTATAAGATGAATATAATACCCTTGATAACTAAAGGAGTATATATGTTCTATCCCAATTTCCCAACCATTAATCTGCACCGAAAATTGCAAACTTTTCAAATGGAACACACCTTACTCTAGTGCACTACATTGACACACTGGCCCTAAATAAACTGATCAATTGCCTGGTTGTTCTGGTGAAAAAACAATTTAGGTTGTTATGCTCCATGAAACGAACTCTGTTATTGGCATAGCTTGTGGTTCTATCCAAATATAGCCATTGCAGCTTATTTCCGGTAAGTAAGTAATAATCTGTAAATCCATAAAGTAGAATAAAAAGACAGTGGTGCACACGATGTACCTATAGCAGATGACGTACTAGCTGTTGTTGATGTTGTTATTGTTGTTGTGGTAGTTTGATGTTGTGAAGATGATTCAACTGTCGACTGCTCTGGTTTTACGACTGTGCCGTAACTATGATGAACATATGCGCTGCTTGACTCTGTTGTAGTAGTTGCATCATTGGAGCTCTGTGTATAAGGAAACAGTGGGATCACTGCTGGATCTGCGACATGTTAAAACTGTTCAGCTGATGGAGTAGAACATCAACCGGAAACTAATGATGATACACATATCATAAAACTTTTAGATTATAAGCTGTGTTGCGGATGTGGTTGTACCTGTTGATGCTGCTGCTGCTGCTTGGAGGTGGCAAGATAATGCAGTTTCATGGGATTCACTGTAAGCTGTGGCGACTGCTGGAAAGAGCCTCGTCATTATATCAACAAAGCGTGTATACACTGTGCGCAGTAATTCCGCGTCCCTTTGCTCTGTGCTAGGAGTCCATGTCCTGCGAGGAGGAACACGCGCCTGTGACGTGCTAGGTGCAGATGATGTGGTTATAGCATCCTCTGGATAATTCAGCGACGAGGAGGGTCCCGGCAGCCTACACGTGTGAGAAGGTGCAATTAGCGCAGAAAGACGCAACAAGAAGAGGTGGAATTACCCCGAATTGGTTTTCTGCAAGGAGACATAATAATAGATTTGTACTTACCTGCTGTCACTACTGTCACCGTACAAGAAAGCAGAGTCCACGCACTGCACCTTGATGGAAGGATTGCTTGGATGGTTGCTAACGACGATCCTCAAGGCAGACACAGCTGCATCAGCATCATCACCCCCAACCTTGGCAGATATCTCTTTGAGGCCTGGCAGGTGGTCGATGCTTATAGAACCATGCTGGTCTTGGTCCGGTGCACTGAAACCTAGTAGCTTCAGCTTCTGGATGTTAGGCATTGCGCCCGCCTCGAATACCAACCATGGCATGCCGCAGCTGAACTTGAAGTAGTTGAGCGCCGAGAATCCTTGCTTGCCAAACACAACCCATTCGACCATCGGCGTCTGCACGTACAGCGACAGAGCAGTGAGGGCTGGCAGTCCTCTGAGGATGTCAACACCATGCCTCAGCAGTTCCCGCACGGCGATCTTCAAGATGCAGAGGTTGCCAAGTTGCCCCATCCACATTGGGATCCGTGCAAAGATGTAGCCACTGCGCCGAGAGAACTCAAACCTCTCGAGTAGTGGGGGAGGCGCCAAGCCATCCCAGCAAATGATCACTGCTGCTCCTGAAGCATTTCTGTCATCTCTGTGAGCCACAACCAGAGTTTTCAGGTTGCCATGTCCCCCGAGTAAGGATCCCAGAGCTTCCATGCTCCTCTCCAGATGATCCGACGAAGAAGGCAGCGACGAAGAAGATGGAGAGGGAGTGAGGTGAAGGTCCTGCAGGGAGTGCAGCTTGCCAAGGCTCCACAGACTGATGACAGCGTCACTGCTACTCATGCTGCCGATCCAATCCAACAGATTCGTGTCCAGAGGAACACTGAGATGCAGCAAGTGTGGCAGATGTGTAATATCCCATGGAACAGTGGTGACTCTGGTTGTATCCAGTGTTCCCAAACATTGCAGCCCTAGCATTCGGTCTGGCAGTTGGATGCTGGCATCACTTGCAATCTTCAGATATCTCAGATGAAACAGTACTGATATCCCAGTGAGGTCTACCGCCGGATCGTCGTGGTCGCCGCCACCACGACGACGACGACGGCGGCGGCGGCGGCCAGATATTTGAATGTTTAGAAGACGGAGGAGCTTGAATTCTCCAACACAAGGCATACACTCCAGTAATCCAAAAAACCCAAGGGACCGTACTTGTGACTTTCTGATGTTTGATGGTGTCTTGGCATATTTTGCATCACCAAGTTGGAGAGATAGTCGACGAGCCTTGTGACAAAGTGGTATATCATCTCGATCGTAATCTACCACCACAGTGAAATTCTCCTGTGCAGACTTGTGCGCAACTAGATCACGGACCACATCATGAACTATACATGACACCACCTCACCGTTGTATCTGTGATGGATAGGTTGGATGTATCTTCTATCAACAAGTTCATCGAAATACATCCCTGCAACTTTCTTCATGCTTTCCCCTTCTCTCGCAGCAATAAACCCTTCAGCGACCCACTGCTTCACCAGATCATGCTTGAAGATTATGGATCCCTCTGGATACATAGTAACATACATCAAGCATGTCTTGAGATAACGAGGAAGATTGTTGTAGCTGAGGTTCAGTGCTTGTCTCGTTCTTTCTGAAGCAGGGCTTGATGACAAAATGGAGCTTAGCAAACCACGCATGCGCGTCAACAAATCCACTGATATGGAAGGTTGTTTTGCTAAAAGACTAGCTATGCTGCTGGTCGCTAGCGGCAGACCACCGCACATTTCTACGATCTCTGCTGAAACCAGCTTGAGTTCTTCAGGGCAGTCAGTTTCAGAACCAAAAAGCCTGTCAAAGAATAACTTCCTCGAGTGATCATCGTCTAGAGGCTTCATCTCAAAAACATGTTCCCACTGATGGCCGCAACATGCTAATGCAACATCTTCAATCTGTGTAGTTGTTACTATTCTGCTGCCAAGGTTACCCTTTGGAAAGGCATGTTTGATAATATCCCATACTGACGCAGCCCGTAGGTCATCGATAACAATTAGATACCTGCAATGCCAATAAGTAACACATATCAGATATTACTTAGAATGTACCTTGGATAAAGTGGAACTAACATAAAGAGCATAAGGAACAGTGGAATATTACTGGAAATGATTATTAAAGAAAATGTTAACGCTGAACTTGTGAGGTACTAACAGATTTCTGACACCCTCGTGAGATCCTCTCAGTCCACTGCATCTTCTGACTGAACCGGAAGATGCAGGTGTGACAGATTGATGGCCTAAGTGGATCAGCAAGCGACCGGAGAGCTATGAACGGTTGTGATGGGGTCTCGCACCGCAGCACCTTGAGACAATCACGGATCGCGCCACCGAACGGGGACATTTCAAGGGGAAACATCAAATTTCCACCCCATTTGTCCGCAAAAAAAGTGGCACCGAACGGGATCCCCCATTTCATCAAACAGGTTGTGTGCGTCGGCGCCGGCGCCGGCGCCGGCGAACGTCTCTTGCTACCCACTGCTCCCAACAAAAGGCAGCCGGCACACGCACGCACATGACCAGCCGGGACACGGCCATGATTTTCTCTGTCCACCGATTAGCTCGGGCTGATGTGGTGGACATATAAAAAGAAAACACAAACTAATGTACACGTTCCCTTTCCTGTACATACATTATTCATTATAAGCTCGGCGGCACCTAATGCAAAAAGGAGCAGTGAGAATATGTACTGTAGTTACCTTTTATCTTGCAGTTGTTTGTTGATACTGTCAATAATATTGTCAAGCTCATTACAGTCGTCGGGTGATTGTTTTCGCCCGAGTTGCGAGAACAAGTCGCGGGCCAATCTCTTCATGTCAGGGTTTTTGGACACTTGAACAAAAGCTCGGCAATCAAATTGCACCCCAATCCTGTCGTAGGACACTTTGGCAAGGGTGGTTTTGCCCAGACATCCATGACCAAGAACAGATACCACCTTGAGCTGCTGCTCATCTGCCGCTTCATTAGCGGGCAGTGAGTTGATGAACTCATTCATTCGCTCATCAATTACTACATGAGAATCAGCCTCTTCAGAGGGAACCAAACGGTGGCTTGTGGGCATTAAGAATCCAGGCCTCTTGAGGTAGCTGCAGCAATGGAGCTCATACCTGTGGTTCCGATCAATCGCCTCTTGGAGGTACATCCTGAACTCCGATATCATCTCCGGCGCCTCGACGATGATGTTGGGCCTCTTGCGATGAAGACGAGTAGTGATCATGACACGAATGTTTCTGCGGACCGATCCGGTGGCCTCGCCATTTTCTGACACTTGTGCTGTGTACTCCGTTTGTTTGCACCACCTGAGCCTCTTATGAATCTTAACAGGGCCGCTAGTTATCTTCTTCTTCTTCTTGGTACTAGTGTCAGCTAGGGGTGTATGTGGCACAGATAGCAAGCTGTCGATGTAATCCTCCATGTCATAGGACAGATCACGCGTGTCATTCATCCAGCAGCTGGCCGTCGCAGGAGGGTCCTCCACCTGTGACAAGTCATCGAGGTAGGAGCTTATCGCTTCCACGTCGTCTCTGAGGAGCCGCATCAGGTCCATGACCCTCTCGGAGTAGCATCCCATTGCCGGTGGTGGAGACGGAGGAGCTAGCAGCAACGTGTCCAGCTTCCCAACAAGGGATCTCATAGCTCCAAGCGAAGCGCTTGACGAACCACATCTAGTCAATCAAAATATATAGATAAAAATTATTCAAAACGGAAATTTAATCAAGGCAATATGTGTACGCATTGTCAAAGCAACACGCGGACTCTAGAGACTCTCTACTCGGCGTTGCTGCTCAATGGGGGTTATATGTATATATGTAGCTGAACATGAATGGATTGGTATAATTTTCATTTTATTTTACTGGTCAACGTGATGGTTAAATCTTAAATGGGAGCTTTCTCCCATCCGAAGGCATGGAGAGGATGGAGTTCAAGTAAGAAGAAGAAGAAATAATCGGGTCAATGATGAAACGAAGTTCATTAAGCTCCAGACTAGGTACCGAAAGGCGATATCGTAACCCATTGCATGATTTGCATCCCAGGTAGAAAATTCCAACACAGAGAGTTGACAGCCCTTTCTTGCTACTTCATGTGTGTGTGTGTGTGTGTGTGTGTGAGAGAGAGAGAGAGAGAGAGAGAGAGAGAGAGAGAGAGAGAGATGGCCATGAGCTGGCCATCTAGCTAGCTAAGCTAGTTAAGAGAGAAAGAAAGCAACCTTTGGCTGCCGGATCGAAAAAGTCCTCCTGATTCTCTGCCGGATGGCCATGATCTTCTAGCCTCTTCTTCCTCCTCCATAAATGGTTGCTCCCGGCCAGCCTCTTCCTCACCGGTGGCGGTCCGACCGACACTTTTTCGATCGCGCCTTCTGCTCCACAAGCAGGCACTAGCTAGTAGTTCAGTTCCACAAGCTAGCAGACACTAGTAGTTCGTAGTATATACCATTATCAGCTGGCAAGCGAGACAGCTCACGACTTACATCTCACCTCGATCGACCTCGACGTGGACGTTGTTTAAGACGAAGATTAATACTTATATTAATGCGCATGCGCGTTTCCCAAGTCGCAAGGAGGCGGACTCCAATCCAATCCTCAGATCAAGTTTCACCAGATTCACAGCTAGGCGAGAGCTAGCCCTCAACCTTTTTTAATACAGTACTATGTTATTGTATTGTACGTATTTTATAACACAGAGCCGTTATATATCCCGTGCAACACGATGATGCTGCAAAGGCCGAGTATCTTCATCTTTTCGGATAGTTTTTACCCGTTTCCAGGCTGCTCCACACTTGCATCACGTCCCCACGTCTTAGACAATTCTCAAGTTTTTATCAGGCTGCTTCAGCTAGCAAGCAAGTTTTTGTATCAGAAACCTGCTTTTCATGAGCTCAAAATTGCTTTTCAGAATACACATACTTGTTGAAAGATGCCGGTGCATGGTCTAATTTCGAAGATTCAACGGTCAAAGCAGATTTTGAATTGGACACAATGTTAGGAAGTAATGCATTTTTAGAACTTCGTAATATGTTTGTGTGTGGTTGACATCATTTATTTCTGTCTGCACATGTGATTATACATGTTCTTCGTTCCGAGTGAAGAGATGTGTCGTTTGTACGTGTGTGCAAGGGGAAAGAAAAGCGCGCACACTTTCTAACATTTGGGTTGAGAAAACGCAAGGACAAGAGCATCTCTGAGCTCTTCTCTTCTCCTTTAATCCCCTAAACGTTACCTTATTCTTTAATCTCCTAAAATTTGAGGAACTAAGTTTTCTGCACCTAGTCCTTCACCTAAAACTTAATCCCCTATAACATGCACACGAATTATTTTAAACACAAATTTACATTAGTTCATTGCATAATTAAATAACAAACACAAATTTACATTAGTTCATTGCATAATTAAATAACAATACATGTTAAACAGAAAACATAACATAATGAAACATTACCTTACTACTAGAAACCCACAACATCGTAATAAAACTAGTTAAAATGAGCTATACTCTTTGTCAGAGGAGATTTCGATCTTGCCGCATTCACACTCCACCGTGTGTGCACTCTTCATGGACTCAAAAAACATGTGGTTCTTGACAGCGAGTTGCGGATTTGCAAGGAGCTCGGTCACGACGACGACATTGATGTGTTGGGGAACGTTGCAGAAAACAAAAATTTTCCTACGGTTTCACCAAGATCCATCTATGAGTTCATCTAGCAACGAGTCATGGGAGAGAGAGATTGCATCTACATACCACTTTGTAGATCGCGAGCGGAAGCGTTCAACGAACGGGGATGAAGTAGTCGTACACACCGTGATCCAAATCACCGGAGATCCTAGCACCGAAAGCACGGCACCTCCGCGTTCAACACACGTATGGTCAGCGTAACGTCTCCTTCTTCTTGATCCAGCAAGGCAAATGAGAGGTTGGGGAAGAAGACTCCAGCAGCATCACGACGGCGTGGTGATGGTGGAGCCGCAATACTCCGACAGGGCTTCGCCGAGCTCTACGGAGGAGGAGGAGGTGTTGGAGAGGGAGAGGGAGGCGCCAGGGCAAAGGGTGCGCAGCCCCCCCTCCCCTCCCCCCTTTATATAGCCTCTTGGGGGGGGGGGGGGGGCGCCGGCCCTAGGAGATGGAATCTCCTAAGGGGGGCGGCGGCCAGGGAGGGGGACTTGCCCCCCAAGCAAGGGGGGCGCCCCCTTTAGGGTTCCCCCCCAACCCTAGGCGCATGGGCCCTTGGGGGGGAGGCGCACCAGCCCACTTTGGGCTGGTTCCCTTCCTCATACAGCCCATGGGGCCCCTCCGAGGCAGGTGGCCCCACCCGGTGGACCCCCGGGACCCTCCGGTGGTCCCGGTACAATACCGATAACCCCGAAACTTGTTCCGATGGCCAAAACAGCACTTTCTATATATAATTCTTTACCTCCGGACCATTCCGAAACTCCTCGTGACGTCCGGGATCTCATCCGGGACTCCGAACCTTAGGTTGGGGAAGAAAACAACATTCGGGTTACTGCATATACATATCTTCACAACCCTAGCGTCACCGAACCTTAAGTGTGTAGACCCTACGGGTTCGGGAGACATGCAGACATGACCGAGACGGCTCTCGGGCAATAACCAACAGCGGGATATGGATACCCATGTTGGCTCCCACATGCTCCACGATGATCTCATCGGATGAACCACGATGTCGAGGATTCAATTAATCCCGTATACGATTCCCTTTGTCAATCGGTATTTTACTTGCCCGAGATTCGATCGTCGGTATCCCAATACCTCGTTCAATCTCGTTACCGGCAAGTCACTTTTCTCGTACCGTAATGCATGATCCCATGATCAAACACTTTGATCACATTGAGCTCATTATGATGATGCATTACCGAGAGGGCCCGGTGATACCTCTCCATCAAGCGGAGTGACAAATCCTAGTCTCGATCCATGTCAACCCAACAGACACTTTCAGAGATACCCGTAGTATACCTTTGTAGTCACCCAGTTACGTTGTGACGTTTGGCACACCCAAAGCACTCCTACGGTATCCGGGAGTTACACGATCTCATGGTCTAAGAAAAGGATACTTGACATTCGAAAACTCTAGCAAACGAACTATGCGATCTTATGCTATGTTTAGGATTGGGTCTTGTCCATCACATCATTCTCCTAATGATGTGATCTCGTTATCAATGACATCTAATGTCCATAGTCAGGAAACCATGACTATCTGTCGATCAACAAGCTAGTCAACTAGAGGCTCACTAGGGACATATTATTATCTGTTATTCACACATGTATTACGATTTCCGGACAACACAATTATAGCACGAATAAAGACAATTATCATGAATAAGGAAATATAATAATAATGCTTTTATTATTGCCTCTAGGGCATATTTCCAACAGTCTCCCACTTGCACTAGAGTCAATAATCTAGTTACATTGTGATGAATCGAACACCCATAGAGTTCTGGTGCTGATCATGTTTTGCCTTAGGGAGAGGTTTAGTCAACGGATCTGCGACATTCAGATCCGTGTGCACTTTACAAATTTTTATGTCTCCATCTTGAACATTTTCACGAATGGAGTTGAAGCGACGCTTGATGTGCCTGGTCTTCTTGTGAAACCTGGGCTCCTTTGCAAGTGCAATAGCTCCAGTGTTGTCACAGAAGAGCTTGATTGGCCCCGACGCATTGGGTATGACTCCGAGGTCGGTGATGAACTCCTTCACCCAAATTGCTTCATGTGCTGCCTCCGAGGCTGCCATGTACTCTGCTTCACATGTAGATCCCGCCACGACGCTTTGCTTGCAACTGCACCAGCTTACTGCCCCACCATTCAAAATATACACGTATCCGGTTTGTGACTTAGAGTCATCCAGATCTGTGTCGAAGCTAGCGTCGACGTAACCCTTTACGACGAGCTCTTCGTCACCTCCATAAACGAGAAACATTTCCTTAGTCCTTTTCAGGTACTTCAGGATATTCTTGACCGCTGTCCAGTGTTCCTTGCCGGGATTACTTTGGTACCTTCCCACCAAACTTACGGCAAGGTTTACATCAGGTCTGGTACACAGCATGGCATACATAATAGAACCTATGGCTGAGGCATAGGGGATGACACTCATCTCTTCTATATCTTCTGCCGTGGTCGGACATTGAGCTGAGCTCAATTTCACACCTTGTAACACAGGTAAGAACCCTTTCTTAGATTGATCCATATTGAATTTCTTCAATATCTTATCAAGGTATGTGCTTTGTGAAAGACCTATGAGGCGTCTCGATCTATCTCTATAGATCTTGATGCCTAATATATAAGCAGCTTCTCTAAGGTCCTTCATTGAAAAACTCTTATTCAAGTAGGCCTTAATGCTGTCCAAGAGTTCTATATCATTTCCCATCAAAAGTATGTCGTCTACATATAATATGAGAAATGCTATAGAGCTCCCACTCACTTTCTTGTAAACACAGGCTTCTCCATAAGTCTGTGTAAACCCAAACGCTTTGATCATCTCATCAAAGCGAATGTTCCAACTCCGAGATGCTTGCACCAGCCCATAAATCGAGCGTTGGAGCTTGCACACCTTGTCAGCATTCTTAGGATCGACAAAACCTTCCGGCTGCATCATATACAATTCTTCCTTAAGGAAACCATTAAGGAATGCCGTTTTGACGTCCATTTGCCATATCTCATAATCATAGTATGCGGCAATTGCTAACATGATTCGGACGGACTTCAGCTTCGCTACCGGTGAGAAAGTCTCATCGTAGTCAATTCCTTGAACTTGTCGATAACCCTTAGCGACAAGCCGAGCTTTATAGATGGTCACATTACCATCCGCGTCTGTCTTCTTCTTAAAGATCCATTTATTTTCTATGGCTCGCCGTTCAACGGGCAAGTCAGTCAAAGTCCATACTTCGTTTTCATACATGGATCCTATCTCGGATTTCATGGCTTCCAGCCATTTGTCGGAATCCGGGCCCGCCATTGCTTCCTCATAGTTCGAAGGTTCACCGTTGTCTAACAACATGATTTCCAAGACAGGGTTGCCGTACCACTCTGGTGCGGAACATGTCCTTGTGGACCTTCGAATTTCAGTAGGAGCTTGATCAGAAGCATCTTGATCATCATCGTTAATTTCCTCTCTAGTCGGTGCAGGCACCTCAGAAACGTTTTCTTGAGTTTCGCCATTTTCCGGTTCAAGAGGTGACACTTCATCAAGTTCTACTTTCCTCCCACTTACTTCTTTTGAGAGAAACTCTTTCTCTAGAAAGGATCCATTCTTGGCAACAAAGATCTTGCCTTCGGATCTGAGGTAGAAGGTATACCCAACAGTTTCTTTAGGGTATCCTATGAAGACGCATTTTTCCGACTTGGGTTCGAGCTTTTCAGGTTGAAGTTTCTTGACATAAGCATCGCATCCCCAAACTTTTAGAAACGACAGCTTAGGTTTCTTCCCAAACCATAATTCATACGGTGTTGTCTCAACGGATTTCGACGGAGCCCTATTTAAAGTGAATGCGGCAGTCTCTAAAGCATAGCCCCAAAAAGATAGCGGTAAGTCGGTAAGAGACATCATAGATCGCACCATATCTAATAGAGTGCGATTACGACGTTCGGACACACCATTACGCTGAGGTGTTCCAGGCGGCGTGAGTTGTGAAACTATTCCACATTTTCTTAAGTGTGTGCCAAATTCATGACTCAGGTATTCTCCTCCACGATCTGATCGTAGAAACTTGATCCTTTTATCACGTTGATTTTCAACCTCACTCTGAAATTCCTTGAACTTTTCAAAGGTCTCAGATTTGTGTTTCATTAAGTAGACATACCCATATCTACTCAAGTCATCAGTGAGGGTGAGAACATAACGATAGCCACCGCGAGCCTCAACACTCATTGGACCGCACACATCGGTATGTATGATTTCCAATAAGTTGGTTGCTCGCTCCATTGTTCCTGAGAACGGAGTCTTGGTCATTTTACCCATGAGGCATGGTTCGCACGTGTCAAATGATTCATAATCAAGAGACTCTAAAAGTCCATCTGAATGGAGCTTCTTCATGCGTTTGACACCTATGTGACCAAGGCGGCAGTGCCACAAATATGTGGGACTATTGTTATCAACTTTAACTCTTTTGGTATTCACACTATGAATATGTGTATCATCACGTACGAGATTCATTACGAATAAACCATTAACCATCAGAGCATGACCATAAAACATATCTCTCATATAAATAGAACAACCATTATTCTCGGATTTAAATGAGTAGCCATCTCGAATTAAACGAGATCCAGACACAATGTTCATGCTCAAACTTGGCACTAAATAACAATTATTGAGGTTTAAAACTAATCCCGTAGGTAAATGTAGAGGTAGCGTGCCGATGGCGATCACATCGACCTTGGAACCATTCCCGACGCGCATCGTCACCTCGTCCCTTGCCAGTCTCCGTTTATTCCGCAGCTCCTGTTTTGAGTTACAAATGTGAGCAACTGCACCGGTATCAAATACCCAAGAGCTACTACGAGTACTGGTAAGGTACACATCAATTACATGTATATCACATATACCTTTTGTTTTGCCGGCCTTCTTGTCCGCTAAGTATTTGGGGCAGTTCCGCTTCCAGTGACCACTTCCCTTGCAATAAAAGCACTCAGTCTCGGGCTTGGGTCCATTCTTTGGCTTCTTCCCGGCAACTTGCTTATCGGGCGCAGCAACTTCCTTGCCGTCCTTCTTGAAGTTCTTTTTACCCTTGCCCTTCTTGAACTTAGTGGTTTTATTCACCATCAACACTTGATGCTCCTTCTTGATTTCTACCTCTGCTGATTTCAGCATAGCATATACCTCAGGAATGGTTTTTACCATCCCCTGCATATTGTAGTTCATCACAAAGCTCTTGTAGCTAGGTGGAAG
Organism: Aegilops umbellulata; assembly: GCA_032464435.1. Taxonomy (NCBI): domain Eukaryota; kingdom Viridiplantae; phylum Streptophyta; class Magnoliopsida; order Poales; family Poaceae; genus Aegilops; species Aegilops umbellulata. The sequence continues at coordinate 614,597,389 of CP136058.1, read as the reverse complement.
CGACTGGAGGATTCTGTCAATGACCGCTTCATCCGGGAGATTAACTTCCAGTTGAGTCAAGCGGTTGTGCAACCCAGACATTTTGAGTATGTGTTCACTGACAGAGCTATTTTCCTCCATCTTACAACTAAAGAATTTGTCGGAGACTTCATATCTCTCGACCCGGGCATGAGCTTGGAAAACCATTTTCAGCTCTTCGAACATCTCATATGCTCCATGTCTCTCAAAACGCTTTTGGAGCCCCGGCTCTAAGCTGTAAAGCATGCCGCACTGAACGAGGGAGTAATCATCGCAGCGTGACTGCCAAGCGTTCATAACGTCTTGTTCTGCAGGGAGAATAGGTGCGTCACCCAGCGGTGCTCGTAGGACATAATCTTTCTTGGCAGCTATGAGGATGATCCTCAGGTTCCGGACCCAGTCCGTATAGTTGCTACCATCGTCTTTCAGCTTGGTTTTCTCTAGGAATGCGTTGAAGTTGAGGACTACGTTGGCCATTTGATCTACAAGACATATTGTAAAAATTTTAGACTAAGTTCATGATAATAAAGTTCATTTAATCAAATTATTTAATGAACTCCCACTTAGATAGACATCCCTCTTCATTTAATCTAAGTATTACATGATCCGAGTCAACTAGGCCGTGTCCGATCATCACGTGAGACGGACTAGTCAACATCGGTGAACATCTTCATGTTGATCGTATCTTCTATACGACTCATGCTCGACCTTTCGGTCTTCTGTGTTCCGAGGCCATGTCTGTACATGCTAGGCTCGTCAAGTCAACCTAAGTGTTTTGCGTGTGTAAATCTGTCTTACACCCGTTGTATGTGAACGTTAGAATCTATCACACCCGATCATCATGTGGTGCTTCGAAACAACGAACTGTCGCAACGGTGCACAGTTAGGGGGAACACTTTCTTGAAATTATTATGAGGGATCATCTTATTTACTACCGTCGTTCTAAGTAAACAAGATGCAAAACATGATAAACATCACATGCAATCAAATAATAAACGTGACATGATATGGCCAATATCACATAGCTCCTTCGATCTCCATCTTGGGGCTCCATGATCATCTTGTCACCGGCTTGACACCATGATCTTCATCATCATGATCTTCATCATCGTGTCTCCATGAAGTTGCTCGCCAACTATTACTTCTACTACTATGGCTAATGCGTTTAGCAATAAAGTAAAGTAATTTACATGGCGTTTCTCAATGACACGCAGGTCATACAAAAAATAAAGACAACTCCTATGGCTCCTGCCGGTTGTCATACTCATCGACATGCAAGTCGTGATTCCTATTACAATAGCATGAACATCTCATACATCACATATAGATCATTCATCATTCATCACAACTTTGGCCATATCATATCACAAAGCACTTGCTGCAAAAACAAGTTGACGTCCTCTAATTGTTGTTGCAAGTTTTTACGTGGCTGAATTAGGGTTCTAGCAAGAACGTTTTCTTACCTACGTGAAAACACAACGTGATTTGTCAACTTCTATTTACCCTTCATAAGGACCCTTTTCATCGAATCCGCTCCAATTAAAGTGGGAGAGACAGACACCCGCCAGCTACCTTATGCAACTAGTGCATGTTAGTCGGTGGAACCGGTCTCACGTAAGCGTACATGTATGGTTGGTCTGGGCCGCTTCATCCCACAATACCGCTGAAGCAAGATAAGACTAGTAGCGGCAAGAAAGCTGACAACATCTACGCCCACAACAAATTGTGTTCTACTCATGCAATAGAGAACTACGCATAGACCTAGCTCTGATACCACTGTTGGGGAACGTTGCAGAAAACAAAAATTTTCCTATGGTTTCACCAAGATCCATCTATGAGTTCATCTAGCAACGAGTCATGGGAGAGAGAGATTGCATCTACATACCACTTTGTAGATCGCGAGCGGAAGCGTTCAACGAACGGGGATGAAGTAGTCGTACACACCGTGATCCAAATCATCGGAGATCCTAGCACCGAAAGCACGGCACCTCCGCGTTCAACACACGTACGGTCAGCGTAACGTCTCCTTCTTCTTGATCCAGCAAGGCAAAGGAGAGGTTGGGGAAGAAGACTCCAGCAGCAGCACGACGGCGTGGTGATGGTGGAGCCGCAGTACTCCGACAGGGCTTCGCCGAGCTCTACGGAGGAGGAGGAGGTGTTGGAGAGGGAGAGGGAGGCGCCAGGGCAAAGGGTGCGCAGCCCCCCTCCCCTCCCCCCTTTATATAGCCCCTTGGAGGGGGGGCGCCGTCCCTAGGAGATGGAATCTCCTAGGGGGGGCGGAGGCCAGGGAGGGGGAGTTGCCCCCCAAGCAAGGGGGGCGCCCCCTTTAGGGTTCCCCCCCAACCCTAGGCGCATGGGCCCTTGGGGGGGAGGCGCACCAGCCCACTTTGGGATGGTTCCCTTCCTCATACAGCCCACGGGGCCCCTCCGAGGCAGGTGGCCCCACCCGGTGGACCCCCGGGACCCTCCGGTGGTCCCGGTACAATATCGATAACCCCGAAACTTGTCCCGATGGCCAAAACAACACTTTCTATATATAATTCTTTACCTCCGGACCATTTCGAAACTCCTCGTGACGTCCGAGATCTCATCCGAGACTCCGAACAACATTCAGGTTACTGCATATACATATCTTCACAACCCTAGCGTCACCGAACCTTAAGTGTGTAGACCCTACGGGTTCGGGAGACATGCAGACATGACCGAGACGGCTCTCGGGCAATAACCAACAGCGGGATCTGGATACCCATGTTGGCTCCCACATGCTCCACGATGATCTCATCGGATGAACCACGATGTCGAGGATTCAATTAATCCCGTATACGATTCCCTTTGTCAATCGGTATTTTACTTGCCCGAGATTCGATCATCGGTATCCCAATACCTCGTTCAATCTCGTTACCGGCAAGTCACTTTTCTTGTACCGTAATGCATGATCCCATGATCAAACACTTTGATCACATTGAGCTCATTATGATGATGCATTACCGAGAGGGCCCGGTGATACCTCTCCATCAAGCGGAGTGACAAATCCCAGTCTCGATCCATGTCAACCCAACAGACACTTTCAGAGATACCCGTAGTATACCTTTATAGTCACCCAGTTACGTTGTGACGTTTGGCACACCCAAAGCACTCCTACGGTATCCGGGAGTTACACGATCTCATGGTCTAAGGAAAGGATACTTGACATTGGAAAACTCTAGCAAACAAACTATGCGATCTTATGCTATGTTTAGGATTGGGTCTTGTCCATCACATCATTCTCCTAATGATGTGATCTCGTTATCAATGACATCTAATGTCCATAGTCAGGAAACCATGACTATCTGTCGATCAACGAGCTAGTCAACTAGAGGCTCACTAGGGACATATTGTTGTCTGTTATTCACACATGTATTACGATTTCCGGACAACACAATTATAGCACGAATAAAGACAATTATCATGAATAAGGGAATACAATAATAATGCTTTTATTATTGCCTCTAGGGCTTATTTCCAACATGATGTGCTTGGCCTTGAGATGCACCTTGGCGCAAGATGCTCCATCTACACGGCTTGTGTGTCACATTATTGCACGCCCGCTTCCTCCCACATGAGGAGGTGGATGCCATCACCCCGGTCGGTGACATGGGAACGAGGAACGGAGGAAGGCGTGGACCTAGGAGAGGAAGGACGAGGAGGAGGAGAGAGGGACTCGCAAGCCGAGTCCACCCACCGGCCAACTTCTTGGGAAATGACTCCCCTGAGAGCCCTAGGAAGGGCAACAACTTCATGTAACCTATGGGTCGTGTCGTGGTTTTGTCACGACAGATGTCCTTGTGAAAGGACTAAGTCTTGAGGCCATCGCAACTAGATGGTAGCTTGGATGGGGTTGATCTGAAACAAAGGACACGAGTTACCCAGGTTCGGCCCCTCATGGTGGAGGTAAAAGCCTACTCTTGCTTGATTGATATAGATGATGATCTCGATTACAAGGATTCGATTTCGCTGCCTAGCTTTCGGGAGGTTGCAACTTAGTCTTTGGGTCCTAGGAGCTCCCCTTTATATAATAGGATGAGTCCTTAGTCTTACAGAAGATTCCGGATCGTACTCTTAACCCGTATCCTACTCTATCTCATAATGATCTTGCTCTCCAAGTTACGAAAGTTTTTCTCCTGGGCCTCTTCTTGAGCCGGCCCGCTTGATTCATTAGAGAGCCGGCTGTCATGGGACAGGTCTCGTTTGATCCCTTGGTATTAGTTTAATTCCTCTGTGGCTCGGAGGTAGTGCGACCCATAGAGCATGTTTCAGTATTACCAGGCTAAGAGCCGGGTCTCACGACACCGGTTCTCTTCCTTGGGGAACATCCCCAACAGGCCGGTTGTATATAAGGTCAATTTAGGGATCCCAAAAGGTGGCACGAAGGTGCATAATCCGGTCAGTACCCTCGAAAGGGTTGCTAACGTGGCCGGAACTACCAGATCAGAGGTCGCACAAGGATTTTTCCCAGGTTCAGGCCTCCGGTGAGGAGTAATACTCTACGTCCTGCTTCTTGTTGTTATTCATGGTGGGTATACCTCGTGCGAGGGATTACATAGGAGTGTATGACATGCTACCGAGAGTCTAGTATGGAGATTAGATGGGAATGGGAGCCCCATGGCCTCCACCATATGTGAACGGTGGGGCCTAGAGTTTTACAAGAGGTTGGTCCGATCTAGTCACCCACGGTGCATATATGGACATCTACGGATCTCTTATTTTTTCTAGGGAAAATGGAGATATATGAACAAAGGCCACACAAGGCCAGGTGCCGCGCCCTGGGGTGTGTGTGTGTGTGTGTGGGGGGGGGGGGTGGCCGCAACACCTGCCCTCGTGGGTGGCTGGTGGGCCCCTTGAAGGAAATATGCCCTAGAGGCAATAATAAAGTTGCTATTTATATTTCCTTATATCATGATAAATGTTTATTATTCATGCTAGAATTGTATTAACCAGAAACTTAGTACATGTGTGAATACATAGACAAAACTGAGTGTCCCTAGTATGCCTCTACTTGACTAGCTCGTTAATCAAAGATGGTTAAGTTTCCTAACCATAGACATGTGTTGTCATTTGATGAACATGATCACATCATTAGAGAATGATCTGATGGACAAGACCCATCCGTTAGCTTAGCATTATGATCGTTTAGTTTTATTGCCATTGCTTTCTTCATGACTTATACATATTCCTCTTACTATGAGATTATGCAACTCCCGAATACCGAAGGAACACTTCGTGTGCTATCAAACGTCACAACATAACTGGGTGATTATAAAGATGCTCTACAGGTATCTCCGAAGGTGTTTGTTGAGTTGGCATAGATCAAGATTAGGATTTGTCACTCTGTATATCGGAGAGGTATCTCTGGGCCCTATCGGTAATGCACATCACTATAAGCCTTGCAAGCAATGTGACTAATGAGTTAGTTACGGGATGATGCATTACGGAACGAGTAAAGAGACTTGCCGGTAACGAGATTAAACTAGGTATGATGATACCGGCGATCGAATCTCGGGCAAGTAACATACCGATAACAAAGGGAATAACGTATGTTGTTATGCGGTTTGACCGATAAAGATCTTCGTAGAATATGTAGGAGCCAATATGAGCATCCAGGTTCCGCTATTGGTTATTGACCGGAGATGTGTCTCGGTCATGTCTACATAGTTCTCAAACCCGTAGGGTCTGCACGCTTAACGTTCGATGATGATTTGTATTATGAGTTATGTGTTTTGGTGACCGAAGTTTGTTCGGAGTTCCAGATGAGATCACGGACATGACGAGGAGTCTCGAAATGGTCGAGAGGTAAAGATTGATATATTAAAAAGTTAATGGGCCTAATGGGCCATAGTGGAGGAGAGGAGGCAGGCCACGGGAGGTGGCGCCCCCCACTTGTCCAATCCGAACTGGACAAGGGGAGGGGGCGCGGCCCCCCTCTTTCCTTCTCCTTCTCCGTCCTTTCCCCTTTCCCCCTCTCCGTTGGAAAAGGGGGGATCCTACTAGGAACGGAGTCCTAGTATGAACGGAGTCCTAGTAGGACTCCCCCCTCTTGGCGCGCCCCCCTTGGGCCGGCCTCCTCCTCCCCCCTCCTTTATATACGTGGGCAAGGGGGCACCCCAAAGGCACAACAGTTGTTTCGTAGCCGTGTGCGGTGCCCCCTCCACAGTTTACTTCTCCGGTCATAGCGTCGTAGTGCTTAGGCGAAGACCTGCACGGATCACATTACCAACACCGTCGCCACGCCGTCATGCTGAGGGAACTCTCCCTCGACCCTCTACTGGATCAAGAGTTCGAGGGACGTCATCGAGCTGAACGTGTGTTGAACACGGAGGTGCCGTACGTTCGATACTTGGATCGGTTGGATCGTGAAGACGTTCGACTACATCAACCGCGCTAACATAACGCTTCCGCTTTCAGTCTACGAGGGTACGTGGACACACTCTCCCCATCTGGGTGCTATGCATCTCCTAGATAGATCTTGCGTGATCGTAGGAATTTTTTTGAAATTGCATGCTACGTTCCCCAACACCCCTCTGGTCCATTCTTGCTCCAGTATTTTTCATATATTCCAAAATAATTCTCCAACAAAAATCTTGCTACATTTTGAGCTCCGGAGAATTGCTATCTGTGTTGTAACTTTTTCATGTCAGAATTACAGCTGCCGGTAATCCCTCTCTCTTGGTGTATCTTGCATTTTAAGAGAGAAAATGCATTAGAATTGCATCATAAAGTGAAAACTAGCGGACAACTAGAGAGATAAATGGAGTACTATGTTTAGAGCATCTACAACTATAATGTACAAACTAGCGGTTGGGACGTCACCCTGTGACGCCGCCTGATAGGAAGCTATACGCTTGTTTTTATCTAAAAGTATGTAGGTTCTCACCTTTCTCTAAAAAATAAAACCAAATCTTCATCTTAAAGAAAAATAATCTTCATCTCAGAAAAAAAACTCACCTCCACCTAAAAACAACTTCTCACAAAAAAACCTCACGACTTCGATCCAAAAAAAAGGGAAAAACAAAATCTTCCGCACCGCGCCGACGAGGTACTCCGTGAGGCACATGAGGCAGGCTGCGAGTTTGACCGCCTCATGGAGCAATTCGACGAGCTCTAGGAGACGCAAGACATCCTGGCTCTAAACGTGGTACATGAGATGCTCTAAACGTGGTACTCCATTTATCTCTCTAGTTGTAGACGCAAGACATCCTGCCTTTGTCAACATCCTTTCTAGCTGCTTCTTCTCTTTAGGAAAAGTGAGACTTTTTTTGACCCACTGGGTCAGAGATGGTGTTGACAAAGATAGCCCACGAAGGATAGATACCATCAACCAGATAGTAGCCCATGTTGCACATTGACAGTATAGTGGCAAGGATGAGCTTTTCCTTCACTCAAACAATGGTGATCGCTATAGCACATTGATGTCATTATGAGACGTGGACATGCCAAAAAAAGCAAGCCAAATCCACGGATCGTGTGATACAACTGTTTGAAGAATGATGGTGGGCTTCTTAACATGACCCTGATATTGAGCTTTTGGGCAGTTCTTCCATTCCAATGCATGCAGTCAAGAGATCCGAGCAAACATGGGCACCCTCTTGCTTTCGAGAATGCCAAGAGCCTCTTGGTGTCTGATACGTCCATTTTGCATCATGCTTTTATATCGATATTTATTGCTTTATGGGCTGTTATTATGCATTATGTCACATTATTCATGGCTATTCTCTCTTATTTTACAAGGTTTAAATAAGGAGGGAGAATGCCGGCAGCTGGAATTCTGGGATGGAAAATGAGCAAATATTAGAGACCTATTCTGCACAACTCCAAAAGTCCTGAAACTCCACAGAATATCTTATAATAAATAATGAAAAATCCTTGCCAAAGATGAAGGCCAGGGGGCCCACACCCTGTCCACGAGGGTGGGGGGCGCCCCCCTAGGGCGCGCCCCCTACCTCGTGGGCCCCCTGGTGGCTGTGCGATGCCCATCTTCTGCTATATGAAGTCTTCCGTCGAGGAAAAAACAAGAAGTAACCTTTCGGGACAAGATTCCGTCGCCACGAGGCGGAACCTTGGCGGAACCAATCTAGGGCTCCGGCGGAGCTGTTCTGCCGGAGACACTTCCCTCTGGGAGGGGAAATCATCGCTATCGTCATCACCAACGCTCCTCTCATCGGGAGAGGGCAATCTCCATCAACATCTTCACCAGCACCATCTCATCTCCAAACCCTAGTTCATCTCTTCTATCCAATTCTTGTCTCCAAGTCCGGCATTGGTGCTAGTAGGTTGCTAGTAGTGTTGATTACTCCTTGTAGTTGATGCTAGTTGGTTTATATGGTGGAAGATCATATGTTCAGATCCTTTATGCATATTATTACCCCTCTGATTATGAACATGAATATGCTTTGTGAGTAGTTACGTTTGTTCCTGAGGACATGGGAGAAGTCTGGCTATTAGTAGTCATGTGAATTTGGTATTCGTTCGATATTTTGATGAGATGTATGTTGTCTAGCCTCTAGTGGTGTTATGTGAACGTCAACTACATAACACTTCACCATTATTTGGGCCTAGAGGAAGGCATTGGGAAGTAATAAGTAGATGATGGGTTTCTAGAGTGACAGAAGCTTAAACCCTAGTTTATGCGTTGCTTCGTAAGGGGCTGATTTGGATCCACATGTTTCATGCTATGGTTAGGTTTACCTTAATACTTTTGTTGTATTTGCGGATGCTTGCAATAGAGGTTAATCATAAGTGGGATGCTTGTTCAAGTAAGAACAGCACCCAAGCACTGGTCCACCCACATATCAAATTATCAAAGTAGTGAACGCGAATCATATGAACGTGATGAAAACTAGCTTCACGATATTCCCATGTGTCCTCGGGAGCGCTTTTCCTTATATAAGAGTTTGTCCAGGCTTGTCCTTTGCTACAAAAGGATTGGGCCACCTTGCTGCACTTTATTTACTTTTGTTACTTATTGCTCGTTACAATTTATCTTGTCACAAAACTATCTGTTACCACTTATTTCAGTACTTGCAGAGAATACCTTGCTGAAAACCGCTCATCATTTCCTTCTGCTCCTCGTTGGGTTCGACACTCTTACTTATCGAAAGGACTACGATAGATCCCCTATACTTGTGGGTCATCAGTGTCTGCCACAGTTGGTTCTCTCGGGTACAAAGGTCCAAACACCTCGACCATGGCAGTTGCAAACCTAACAATTGCATCTCCGCATGTGCCTTCAAACATCCGTAGGTACTCATCCCACGAATCAACGACTGTGCCATATGCAAGCATCCGCAGTGTTACCGTGCACTTCTGGTAACCAGAGAACCCAGTCCTTCCCACGACGTCCTTTTTCAAGATGAAGTATTCATCAAAGGACCGAATGTCGTGGTAGAGCCGATCGAAGACATTTTTGTGCACCCGGAAGCACCGGCGAAATTGTCAATGAATAGGTGATGCGGAGCATCCTATGGTCATCCCCATGGACCTACCATCGTCTCATCAAGTGCCAAGAGGACCCATGACACGAGCACGAGGTAGAGCTCTCGAGACCAAGGTGACTTCCTTCCTTAGTGATATCACATATGATCCACTCGAGACATGGCTACTACCTCAAACGGAAATGCTATGCGTGCTCAGGTACCTAGAAGACCCTCGTGGAGATGCACATGGAGACGGACACGTCGCCAAGTCCATGGATGAAGAGAACCAACGGAAAGAGGCAAGAGCACCTCCCAGGCCCCGGACATCCGGCCCCTGGAGCGACCACCTCAGCTGCAGTCTGATGTCTACTACACAACCTTCTTCTTGTAGACGTAGTTGGGCCTGCAAGTGCACAGGTTTGTAGGACAGTAGCAAATTTCCCTCAAGTGGATGACCTAAGGTTTATCAATCCGTAGGAGGCGTGAGGATGAAGATGTTCTCTCTCAAGCAACCTTGCAACCAAATAACAAAGTGTCTCTTGTGTCCCCAACACACCCAATACAATGGTAAATTGTATAGGTGCACTAGTTCGGCGAAGAGATGGTGATACACGTGCAATATGGATAGAAGATACAGGTTTTTGTAAACTGAAAATATAAAAACAGCAAGGTAACAAGTGGTAAAAGTGAGCGTAAACGGTATTGCAATGATAGGAAACAAGGCCTAGGGTTCATACTTTCGCTAGTGCAAGTTCTCTCAACAATAATAACATAGATAGAACATATGAAAAGCCCTCAACATGCAACAAAGAGTCACTCCAAAGCCACTAATAACGGAGAACAAACGTAGAGATTATGGTCGGGTACGAAACCACCACAAAGTTATTCTTTCAAATCAATCTGTTGTGCTGTTCCTATAAGTGTCACAAACAACCCTGGAGTTTTTACTAGAATAACACCTTAAGATACAAATCAACCAAAACCCTAATGTCACCTAGATACTCCATTGTCACCTCAAGTATCCGTGGGCATGATTATACGATATGCATCACACAATCTCAGATTTATCCAACCAACATAAAAGTACTTCAAAGAGCGCCCCAAAGATTCTACCGGAGAATCAAGAATGTGTGCCAACCCCTATGCATAGGTTCCCAATGTCACGAAACCCGCAAGTTGATCACCAAGACATACATCAAGTGCTCTCATAAAGACTCAATCCGATAAGATTACTTCAAAAGGGGAAACTCAATTCATCACAAAGGAGTAGAGGGGGAGAAACATCATAAGATCCAACTACAATAGCAAAGCTCGGGATACATCAAGATCGTGCCATAGAGGAACACGAGAGAGAGAGATCAAACACATAGCTACTGGTACATACCCTCAACCCCGAGGGTGAACTACTCCCTCCTCGTCATGGAGAGCACCGGGATGATGAAGATGGCCACCGGAGATGGATCCCCCCTCCGGCAGGGTACCGGAAAGGGGTCCCGATTGGTTTTTGGTGGTTCTGGAGGCTTGTGGCGGCGGAACTCCCGATCTATCTACTGTTCTGGAAGTTTTAGGGTACAACGGTATATATGGGTGAAGGGGGAACGTCGGTGGAGCTACGGGGGCCCCACGAGGCAGGGGGCGCGCCCAGGGGGGAGGGCGCGCCCTCCACCCTCGTGACCGCCTCGTGGATCTTCTGATGTGGGGTCCAAGTCCATCAGGTGGGTTTCCTTCCAAAAATAACTTCTCCAGTTGATTTCGTTCCGTTTTGACTCCGTGTGATATTCCTTTTCCTCGAAATACTGAAATATGCATAAAACAACAAATGTGGGCTTGGCCTCCGGTTAATAGGTTAGTCCCAAAAATAATATAAAAGTGGATAATAAAGCCCAGTATTGGCTAAAACAGTAGATAAAGTAGCATGGAGCAATAAAAAAATTATAGATACGTTGGAGACGTATCAAACATCCCCGATCTTAATTCCTACTCTTCCTCGAGTAGGTAAATGATAAAAAGAAGAATTTTTGATGCGGAGTGATACTTTGGCATAATTTCAATGTAATTCTTCTTACTTGTGATATGAATATTCAGATCTGGAAGATTTAAGACAAAAGTTCATAATGACACAAAAATAATAATACTTCAAGCATGCTAACTAAGAAATTATGTCATCTCAAAATAGCATGGCCAAAGAAAGTTCATCCCTACAAAATCATATAGTTAGGCTATGCTTCATTTTCGTCACACAAAGATGTTCCCAACTTCTATACCCCCGATGACAAGCCAAGCAATTGTTTCATACTCAAATAATGTCAAACTTTTTCAACCTTCACGCAATACATGAGCGCGAGCCATGGACATAGCACTATGGGTGGTATAGAATATGATGATGGGGATTGTGTGGAGAAGACAAAAAAAGGAGAAAGTCTCACATCAACGAGGCTAATCAATGAGCTATGGAGATGCCCATAGATTGATGTTAATGCAAGGAGTAGGGATTTCCATGCAACGGATGCACTAGAGCTAAGAATGCTCAACAAAAGAAAACTAGTGGGTGTGCATCCAACTTGCTTGCTCATGAAGACCTAGGGCATTTTGAGGAAGCCCATCGTTGGAATATACAAGCCAAGTTCTATAATGAAAAATTCCCACTAGTATGAACAAGACAACTTATGAGACTCACTATATGAAAATCACGGTGCTACTTTGAAGCACAATATATGAGACTCACTTCATGAAGAACAAGATGCTACTTTGAAGCACAAGTGTGGAAGAAGAGATAGTAGCATTGCCCTTTTTATTTTCTCTTTTTTTTGGGCCTTTCTTTTTTTCTTTTTGGCCTTTCTCCTTTTTTTGATTGGGCGATGCTCTAATAATGATGAACATCACACTTCTATTGATTACAACATAATGATTACAACTCGATACTAGAACAAGATATGACTCTATTATGAATGCCTCCGGCGGTGTACTGGGATGGTGCAATGAATCAAGAGTGACATGTATGAAAAATAATGCATGGTGGCTTTGCCACAAATACGATGTCAACTACAAGATCATGCAATGGAAATATGACAAAAGTAAAGCATGTCATCATGATGATGATGATGGTGGAAGTTGCGTGGCAATATATCTCAAAATGACTATGGAAATGCCATGATAGGTAGGTATGGTGGCTGTTTTGAGGAAGATATAGGGAGGTTTATTTGTGAAAGAGCGTATCATATCACGGGGTTTGGATGCACCGGCGAAGTTTGCACCAACTCTCAATGTGAGAAAGGGCAATGCACGGTACCGAAGAGGCTAGCAAATGGCGGAAAGGTAAAAGTGCGTATAATCCATGGACTCAACATTAGTTAAAAGAACTCATATACTTATTGCAAAAATTTATAAGTCATCAAAAATCAAGTAATACGCGCATGCTCCTAGGGGGATAGATTGGTAGGAAAAGACCATCGCTCGTCCCCGACCGCCACTCATAAGGATGGACAAGCCAGGTACACTTCATGCTTCAAATTTGTTACACAACTTTAACCATACGTGCATGCTACGGGACTTGCTAACTTCAAAACAAGTATTTCTCAAATTCAAAACTAACATTAAGCAAATTACCATGCTATTAACGACTCTCAAAATAATATAAGTGAAGCATGAAAGATCAAGTTTCTTTAAAACAAATCCACCACCGTGCTCTAAAAGATATAAGTGAAGCACTAGAGCAAACAACAAGCTACTCCGAAAGATATAAGTGAAGATCAATGAGTAGCTAAATAATTATGTAACTATGCGAAGACTCTCCCATTTAGGAATTTCAGATCTTGATACTTTATTCAAACATCAAGCAAAGCTAAAGAAAACTATATTGCAAGGATAGCACAACTCATGTGAAGAAGCAAAAAACTTAGGCTCAACCGATACTAACCGATAGTTGTTGAAGAAGAAAGGTGGGATGCCTACCGGGGCATCCCCAAGCTTAGATGCTTGAGACTTCTTGAAATATTATCTTGGGGTGCCTTGGGCATCCCCAAGCTTGAACTTTTGTGTCTCCTTAATTCCTCTCATATCATGATTTCTCTTTTTATCAAAAGCTTCATTCACAACAAACTCAACAAGAACTCATGAGATAGGTTAGTATAAACCAATGCAAAACCTTATCATATTATACTGTAACAAATCACTTAAATTATTATTAAACATTGAATACTAAATGCCTCTGCATATTTAATACTGCTATCATCAAATAGAATCATTAAACAAGCAAACATATGCAAACAACGCAAACATAGCAGCAATCTGTCAAAACAGTACAGTCTGTAAAGAATGCAAGAGTATCAATACTTCCTTGACTCTAAAAATTATGAAATAAAATTCCCACTGTAATAAATTTATCAGAGCTCAATATGCAAAAATATTCAACGTTATACCATGCTCTGACGTTTCTAGGTAATTTTTGCAACAACGGTAAACTTTCTGTTTTCAAACAGCAACATGCAAACTAGCAAAATAAGCATGGCAAAGGCTATCCTTGACTTTTTTTATTGAAACTAAAGAGGCAAAACATTATTCTAACTACATCAAGAAAATACTAACAAAAGAAAATGACGCTCCAAGCAAAACACATATCAGGTGGTGAATAAAAATATAGCTCCAAGTAAAGTTACCGATGAACGTAGACGAAAGAGGGGATGCCTTCCGGGGCATCCCCAAGCTTAGGCTCTTGGTTTTCCTTGAATATTACCTTGGGGTGCCTTGGGAATCCCCAATCTTAGGCTCTAGCCACTCCTTAGTCCATAGTCCATCGAATCTTTACCCAAAACTTGAAAACTTCAACCACACAAAACTCAAAACAAAACTCGTAAGCTCCGTTAGTATAAGAAAATAAAACCACCACTTAGGTACTGTAATGAACTCATTATAAATTCATATTGGTGTAATATATACTGTATTCTAACTTCTCTATGGTTCATACCACTTAATACTAGCCATAGATGCATCAAAATAAGCAAACAACACATAGAAAACAGAATCTGTCAAAAACAGAACAGTCTGTAGTAATCTGTATCAAACGTATACTTATGGAACCCCAAAAATTATGAAATAAATTGATGGACCTGAGAAATTTTCCTATTAATCATCTTAAAAAAGAATCAACCTAAAATCACTCTCCAGTAAAAAATGGCATCTATTCTCGTGAGCGCTAAAGCTTCTGTTTTTCACAGCAAGATCACATAAACTTCACCCAAGTCTTCCCAAAGGTTCTACTTGGCACTTTATTGAAAAAAAATCTATAAAACATGATTAATACAGTAGCATAATCATGTGAACACACAAAAACAGTAAGGATAAGTATCGGGTTGTCTCCCAACAAGCGCTTTTCTTTAATGCCTTTTAGCTAGGCATGATGATGACAATGATGCTCACATAAAAGATAAGAATTGAAACATAAAGAGAGCATCATGAAGAATATTACTAGCACATTTAAGTCTAACCCACTTCCTATGCATAGGGATTTTGTGAACAAACAACTTATGGGAACAATAATCAACTTGCATAGGAAGGTAAAACAGGCATAACTTAGAAAATTTAAGCACATAGAGAGGAAACTTGATATTATTGCAATTCCTACAAGCATATGTTCCTCCCTCATAATAATTTTCAGTAGCATCATGAATGAATTCAACAATGTAACAAGCACCTAAAGCATTATTTTCATGATCTACTTGCATAGAAATTTCATTACTCTCCACATAAGCAAAATTCTTCTCATTCGGAATAGTAGTGGGAGCAAACTCAACAAAATAACTATCATATGATTGAGAATTAAGATCAAGATGAAAATTTTCATGGTTATCATTATTCTTTAAAGCATACGTGTCATCACAATAATCATCATAGATAGGAGGCATGCTTTCATCATAGTAAATTTGCTCATCCAAGCTTGGGGGACAAAAAATATCATCTTCATCAAACATAGCTTCCCCAAGCTTGTGGCTTTGCATATCATTAGCATCATGGATATTCAAGGAATTCATACTAACAACACTGCAATCATGCTCATCATTCACATATTTAGTGCCAAACATTTTATAGATTTCTTCTTCTAGCACTTGAGCACAATTTTCCTTTCCATCATACTCACGAAAGATATTAAAAAGATGAAGCGTATGAGACAAACTCAATTCCATTTTTTAGTTTTATTTTATAATACTAACTAGTGATAAAACAAGAAATAAAAAGATTCGATTGCAAGATCTAAAGATATACCTTCACTTACCTAGCCTCCCCGGCAACGGCGCCAGAAAAGAGCTTGATGTCTACTACACAACCTTCTTCTTGTAGACGTTGTTGGGCCTGCAAGTGCAGAGGTTTGTAGGACAGTAGCAAATTTCCCTCAAGTGGATGACCTAAGGTTTATCAATCCGTAGGAGGCGCGAGGATGAAGATGGTCTCTCTCAAGCACCCCTACAACCAAATAACAAAGAGTCTCTTGTGTCCCCAACACACCCAATACAATGGTAAATTGTATAGATGCACTAGTTCGGCGAAGAGATGGTGATACAAGTGCAATATGGATAGAAGATATAGGTTTTTGTAAACTGAAAATATAAAAACAGCAAGGTAACAAGTGGTAAAAGTGAGCGTAAACGGTATTGCAATGATAGGAAACAAGGCCTAGGGTTCATACTTTCGCTAGTGCAAGTTCTCTCAACAATAATAACATAGATAGAACATATGACAAGCCCTAAACATGCAACAAAGAGTCACTCCAAAGCCACTAATAGCGGAGAACAAACATAGAGATTATGGTCGGGTACGAAACCACCGCAAAGTTATTCTTTCAAATCAATCCGTTGGGCTATTCCTATAAGTGTCACAAACAACCCTGGAGTTTTTACTAGAATAACACCTTAAGATACAAATCAACCAAAACCCTCATGTCACCTAGATACTCCATTGTCACCTCAAGTATCCGTGGGCATGATTATACGATATGCATCACACAATCTCAGATTTATCCAACCAACATAAAAGTACTTCAAAGAGCGCCCCAAAGTTTCTACCGGAGAATCAAGAATGTGTGCCAACCCCTAAGCATATGTTCCCAATGTCACGAAACCCGCAAGTTGATCACCAAGACATACATCAAGTGTTCTCATAAAGACTCAATCCGATAAGATTACTTCAAAAGGGGAAACTCAATTCATCACAAAGGAGTAGAGGGGGAGAAACATCATAAGATCCAACTACAATAGCAAAGCTCGGGATACATCAAGATCGTGCCATAGAGGAACACGAGAGAGAGAGATCAAACACATAGCTACTGGTACATACCCTCAACCCCGAGGGTGAACTACTCCCTCCTCGTCATGGAGAGCATCGGGATGATGAAGATGGCCACCGGAGATGGATCCCCCCTCCGGCAGGGTACCGTAAAGGGGTCCCGATTGGTTTTTGGTGGTTCTGGAGGCTTGTGGTGGCGGAACTCCCGATCTATCTTCTGTTCTGGAAGTTTTAGGGTACGACGGTATATATGGGTGAAGGGGGAACGTCGGTGGAGCTACGGGGCCCCCACGAGGCAGGGGGGCGCGCCCAGGGGGGAGGGCGCGCCCTCCACCCTCATGACCGCCTCGTGGCTCTTCTGACGTGGGGTCCAAGTCCATCAGGTGGGTTTCCTTCCAAAAATAACTTCTCGAGTTGATTTCGTTCCGTTTTGGCTCCGTCTGATATTCCTTTTCCTCGAAATACTGAAATAGGCATAAAACAACAAATCTGGGCTGGGCCTCCGGTTAATAGGTTAGTCCCAAAAATAATATAAAAGTGGATAATAAAGCCAAATATTGCCTAAAATAGTAGATAAAGTAGCATGGAGCAATAAAAAATTATAGATACGTTGGAGACGTATCACAGTCCAGCCGCCCAACATCTACAGGCCCCGGACATCCGGCCCCAACCCGGACATCCGGCCCGAGCCCGGAAATCCAGCCAGAAGCCCGAACATCCGGCGCCACGCACACGAACTTGCAGAAGCTGCCCCCAACAGCTCGGACATCCAGCCCCCTAGCCCGGACATCCGGCCCCTCGGGAAGGCCCGGACATCCGGCCCGTCGCCCAGACATCCACCCCCCTGTCTGTGCACAGTAACGGGCCGAGGCCCATGTACCCCTCGCCCCGTAGATTATATATACTCCTTCTCATCCATCTTTCTAGGGTTAGCATTGGTTTAGCTCATATGTGAGACAGAGCATTGCTCATCCACACGGATCTCCTCCTTGAGAGAGACTGCGACCCCTCTTCGGAGACGATCCACGTTGGATTAAAGACCCCCTCTTGGATGGCCCCATTGTCGGTGTCAAAACCGGCGGATCTCGGGTAGGGGGTCCCGAACTGTGCGTCAAGGTCGGATGGTAACAGGAGACAAGGGACACGATGTTTACCCAGGTTCGGGCCCTCTCGATGGAGGTAAAACCCTACTCCTGCTTGATTAATATTGATGATATGGGTAGTACAAGAGTAGATCTACCACGAGATCAAGGAGGCTAAACCCTAGAAGCTAGCCTATGGTATGATTGTGTATGATGATTCTGCTCTACGGACTACAACCCTCCGGTTTATATAGACACCGGATAGGGTTAGGGTTACACAGAGTCGGTTACAATAGTAGGAGATCTTGAATATCCGCATCACCTAGCTTGCCTTCCACGCCAAGGAAAGTCCCTTCCGGATACGGGACGAAGTCTTCAATCTTGTATCTTCATAGTCCAGGAGTCCGGCGAAGGTATAGTCCGGCTATCCGAACACCCCCTAATCCAGGACTCCCTCAGTAGCCCCCGAACCAGGCTTCAATGACGACGAGTCCGGCACGCAAATTGTCTTCGGCATTGCAAGGCGGGTTCTTTCCCGAATTCTATGTACCTGTACGAATAACGTCCGATTTTTATAACGCTCCTCGGCTTCTGCGCCCAATAATGGCTGTCTTCCATGTGTTGAACGAATACGAAAAGCCCGGGGCGTTCTTACATCCACACCCCTAGCCATACAAATGAGCCGCCTATTTAATGGGATGGGGATTTAGATCCGAACCGCATCTTCTCCTCTCCGCGAGTTGTCATCAGAGCTTTCCCAGCTAAGGTCCATTCCAACATGGCCAGCCGTCGCAGCTCCTCCCCTCGCACTTCCGGTCCCAAGCCCGGGGATTGGGAGAGTTGCACCATTCCACATAGCGAGTTAGTGTCGCTTCAGGCCAAGGGATTCCTCCCTCAGGCATACATGGTCCCGGTCCGAGCCGGTCTCGCCACCTACCGTGGCGGGAAACAAGCGGAGAACACCCCCAATCCTTCTAAAGGAGAACGGGTGTGCCTTGTCCCCTATCTGATAAGGGGGTTGGGATTTCCAATCCATCGATTTCTCCGAGGGCTTTTGGAGTTCTACGGCCTCCAGCTGCATCATCTCACGCCCGGCTCCGTGCTACACATTGCGGGCTTCATTGCTCTTTGCGAGCTATTCTTAGGCGTCGAGGCTCATTTCGCGATGTGGAAGAAGATATTCTGCCTGGTGCCCCGTTCTCCAGAGGGGTCTATATACCAAGTGGGCGGAGCCGAAATATGGCGCATCGCCAGGACCGGATACCTATCCGGAACCCCGAAGAAGGCGTTCGAGGACTGGCCTTCGGAATGGTTTTACATAGACGACGTCCCACTGTCGGACCCAATCCGAGCCGGTCTCCCTGAGTTCAACAGTGCTCCCTTGAAGAAACGCCTGAGCTGGCGCCCACGGAGCTCTCAGAGAGAAAGCGACAGGGAAGTCCTTTACCTGATGGGCCGGATAAGACTGTTAGCTCATTTCGGACTAACCTTGATCCGAGTCATGGCCGCGTGTATTACGCGAGGGGTGCAGCCGCTTCAATACAGAGGCCTCCCTATGTGGGATTTCAATGGGGAGGATGACGCCATCCGTTACGGCCGTAGAGGGCCGGACTCGGCTGCCTCCCTAATAAAGGTTCTGTCCTCTTTGTACAAGGGAGAGAAGGAGGAGTTCCTCCGCGTTAACCCGCGGGCTGGATTCACTATGTATGAACCTCCAAGTTGGGTAAGCGAACAACTGCGCTTGCCCCTTTATTTGATACTTCCATGGTCAGATACGTAGTCTAACGACTTCAATGCAGGAACTGCGACAGGACGTGAAAGATATAAGCAGCCGTCCTCCACAACCCGAGGACCCAGAACGGTCCCTCGATCCGGACTCTGAAGAGGATCCGGACATATCGGTGGAGCTTATCGACAGGGTGTTTCATCATCTAAGCAAGGACAACACCTTGGTCGCTATTGTGGCAGATTACCCCGGGTTAATCCCGGCCTCCCAGGTGACAGGAACCGGAGTCTTTATTCCCTTGAAGGGGATTCCATTTTTCTGTATTCCGGCGTTTCTAACAACAACCGTCTTTCACAGGGGAGATTCCCGAGGCGGGAAGGCGAACCTGTGGCGGCTAGCCCACGAGGGGCCGCAGGGCCCCGTGGGGAAAAAGAGATGCAGTTCGGACCGAGGTGCCGGAGCAAAGGTAACGCATTCTCCGTTTCCGCGGCATTATTCCGCCAGGGCATATTAACATTTGTGCCTTTTTCAGGACGAAGAGACCTCGCCGGACTATATCCGGAGAGGATGCCAATCGCGCTTCCACCAGCCAGGTTCCAGTGACCAGCCAGGAAACGGAGGCGAGCACAAGGTGTGCACCGGGCGCTCCTCCGACAGAGGATGCGGGCAGGCTGTCTGCCACAAATTCTGAAGTGGAGAGTGCCACGAACCACAGGTGTCGCCGGATAATTTTACGCGACGCTTGTTTCTCCCGAGAGGCTTTAGATGCCTTTAATTCAGGAGATGCGTACCTCCATGCTGCTCAAGATGGTTTAGCCAGAGCCATGGAGCAGTATGTGAAAGACATACGGGTAAGAAAATTTTGGTTAAATATATGTATACCAGTAGCCCTCCAGACCTGAAACAGTTAAATTAACTGATTTAAGGATCATATAACATGCAGGTTCTTACCGAGAAGAACACCGTGCTATCCCAGGAGCTGGAAAAGTGCAAGGCCCAACTAGAGGCCGCACTGGCCGCAGCAGGGGAGCCTAAAGGGACCCCCTCAGGTAAGATACACTTCGAAAGATTAGTATTGTGCGGTTTGGGTGAAAATCTAACAATTGATGTTGCAGATGGCGCCGGACTTGATCCGGAGAAGCAACAACTCTTGCGCCGGTTAGAGTCCGGCGAGAGTATGTTGACAAAGGTGAGGCGAGAGAAGAATGATCTCCAGGATGCCAACACCAAGCTGGATGTTGAACTTAAGGACGTTCGTGGCCAGCTGTCGGACTCCACGAAGAAGAATCAGCGGCTTCGACGCGGCATATTTAGTAAGTGCTTGAACGAACTTCGAAAAATGAGTTTGGCGAGGAAGTCGAATAACAGAGTAATTTCTGTAGGTATGCTCACAGGTCGTCCTGCAGAGGAGATGCCCGGTTCTACGGGTGACCTTCTTCCCGAACTCCTACAACTGCACGAGCGAATTCGGCAGGCAATGCAAGGCATTGCCCAAGCCTTATGGCCTGCCCACTCCATGCCCGATGGCCTTGGAGAGCTTGCGGAGAAGCTGAAGGGAGCTCGGCGGCGCTTCCGGTTGTGGAAGATATCGGCCTGCCGACAAGGCGCTAGAGAGGCCTGGGCTATGGTGAAGACCCGTTTTACGAGGTCTGACCCAAAACATATGGCCGAGGTCGGACCGGTGGGGCCTGACGGGAAGGAGATCCCTGTAAGCTTAGTGTACGGCCAAGTGGAATTGGCCGCAAAGTATTCCCAGGAGGACTGTAAATTAGTCAGCCTGTTAGATGGTATAGAGGAGGAATACAATCAGTCGAAATGACTGTGTAATTTTGAATTGACATATGTAATGCCTTCTAGCCGGATTGTAGATCGTTTGTCGTTGCCGACCTTTTCGCTTCAACCTCGGGACCTGACGGTCCGGAGTGTGTCCGAATACCATAGCGGTTATACAAGAACCGTGGTATGCATGGAGACCAGGCGTATGGGTCATTAGTGCTTTATCAGACAAGTGCCCAACTAGTTATGTTATATTACATGGTTAGTAAGAAACATCTTCCAGAGAGAATAGTTCTGTTAAGAGTTCCTTTCGCTGGGGAGGCATGCCCTAAAGTGCATGTCCGGACTGCGTAAAATGCAGAAAAAGCATATGGGTCGCATGAAAATTAATTAAAAGATCATCTTTATTCCACCGACCGAATATTCCCTTAAGAACGCTAGCTTTCGGGTTCACCCAGTCTGAGGTACACATCCGGCTGACCCGATAGTAACAATCGCAGAGGTGCTCCCTTTACCACCTAGCCGAACAATCGGGAATGTAGGGGTAAGCACAGGAGCCAGGAAACCCAGCTTGGCCAAAACTTAAGTCATATCGATGCATATAATGGTGAGAAAAAAGGTACATGTGGAAGTTTAACACATGTGTGGGGCATGAAGCCCGTATAAATTAGCTTCTGTTAAAGAAGCCCCCGGGTTAAATGAACGCGAGTGCGCATCATGTAGTGAGCCTTTTAAGGGCTATAAAGGAAAAAGAGGGGAAGAAGAGAAATATAAGACAGAAAAATGTAAAAAATGGACAGGGGAAGGAGACGAACACGGAGTCCGGCGCTAGGCATAGTATCTTCGGAGACGTGTGGCGTTCCACGGGTTCGGCTCGAGTTGGTTATCCGACGCATCTCGTAGGCGGTACGCTCCACCAGTCAGGACTTGGTCGACTATAAATGGACCTTCCCATTTGGGCTTGAGTTTGTCCTTTTTCTTATCAGGCAGACGTAAAACTAGTTCACCAACATTGTAATTTTTGGCCCGTACTTCTCTGCTTTGGTATCTTCGGGCCTGTTGTTGATAAAATGCGGAACGGGCTTTTGCAACGTCACGCTCCTCCTCCAAGGCGTCCAGGTTGTCCTGCCGATCGAGCTCGGCTTCTCTTTCTTCGTACATGCGCACTCTAGGTGAGTCATGAATTATGTCGCAGGGCAGAACTGCCTCTGCGCCGTACACCATAAAGAATGGTGTGTATCCGGTGGTGTGATTGGGCGTGGTTCGCAGCCCCCAGAGTACGGAGTCGAGCTCCTCTACCTAGTGCGTGTTAGATTTCTTGAGGGACCGCACTAGTCTGGGTTTGATGCCGCTCACGATAAGACCATTTGCACGTTTGACCTGGCCGTTGGTTTGTGGGTGATAGACTGAAGCATAGTCGAGCTTGATGCCCATGTTTTTGCACCATAGTTTTACCTCGTTGACTGTAAAATTTGTACCGTTATCGGTTATGATGCTGTGGGGGACGCCGTAACGGTGTACAACCCCGGATATGAAGTCTATCACGGGTCCGGATTCAGCCGTTTTGACAGGCTTGGCTTCCATCCATTTGGTGAACTTATCCACCATGACCAATAAGTATTTTTTCTTATGGGTTCCACCTTTAAGGGGTGCGACCATGTCAAGCCCCCAGACCGCAAAGGGCCAGGTGATGAGTATAGTTTGGAGTGCGGTGGGTGGCATATGGCTTTGGTTGGCAAAAAGTTGGCAACCAACGCATCGTTGGACTAGGTCCTGGGCGTCTGCTCGGGCCGTCGGCCAATAGAAGCCTGTGCGGAAAGCCTTGCTAACAAGGGACCGAGCAGCAGCGTGATGGCCACCGAGTCCGGCGTGAATTTCGGCCAGAAGATTCCGCCCTTCCTCTTCGGAGATGCACCTTTGAAGGACTCCGGTAGTGCTTTTCTTATAAAGCTCCCCCTAGTGGACTTTGTAGGCTTTAGATCGCCGCACTATGCAGCGGGCCTCATTTTGGTCCTCTAGGAGTTCCTGCCTAGTAAGGTAGGCTAGGAATGGTTCTGTCCACGGGGTGATAACCGCCATTATTACGTGGGCTGAAGGTGTAATTTCGTTGGCAGGACTCCGATTATGTCAGGTTGTTCGGCGTCGAGTGGTTCGGCTGCGTCCGGGATGTTAATTGCGGGCTCCCCCTCCCATGTTATGGATGGCTTAAACAATCTTTCCAAAAAGATGTTGGGGTGGACTGCATCGCGTTTTGCTCCGATGCGTGCCAGGACGTCCACTGTTTGATTATTTTCGCGGGCTATATGGTGAAACTCCAGCCCTTCGAACCGAGCTAACATTTTTAGGATGGCATTGCGGTAAGCTGCCATTTTTTGATCCTTGGCGTCGAAGTCGCCATTTATTTGGGAGATCACGAGGTTTGAATCCCCACGTACCTCTAGGGGTTGAATGCCCATGGATACTGCCATCCGGAGACCATGTAGGAGCGCCTCATATTCGGCTGCATTGTTGGAGTCCGTGTACATAATTTGGAGTACATATTGGACTGTGTCTCCCGTGGGGGACATCAAAACGACGCCAGCCCCCAGTCCGGCCAACATTTTGGAGCCGTCGAAATGCATGATCCAGTTTGAGTATGTGTCGTACTCTTTAGGGAGTTCGGCCTCCGTCCATTCCGCGACGAAGTCGGCCAATATTTGTGATTTTATAGCTCGCCGTGGCTTGTAGGTTAGGTCGAACGGGAGGAGCTCGATGGCCCATTTTGCGATCTGGCCCGTTGCATCGCGGTTATTGATAATGTCATTGAGTGGTACTTCCGAGACTACTGTAATCGAACACTCTTGAAAGTAGTGTCGTAGCTTCCGGGATGCCATGAATACTGCGTATGCAATTTTCTGATAGTGTGGGTACCGTGATTTGCATGGAGTGAGGACAGTGGACACGTAGTAGACCGGCCTTTGAAGGGGGAATTTGTGTCCGTCCGTTTCCCGCTCGACGACGAGCACTGCGCTGACAACTTGATGGGTTGCCGCGATGTATAATAGCATTGGCTCGCCGGTGTTTGGCGCGGCCAGGACTGGGTTTGTTGCTGCCAGGGAAAAGCTGGCTCCACGAGCACCTATGGGGAAAGATCCCCTTTCGGTTCGGCGGGGGACGGAGGCCGCACGAAGAGCAGATCGAGGCGGGGCACGCGAGCGGTTTTTACCCAGCTTCGGAGCTCTCCGGAGAGATAATACTCCTACTGCTGCTTTATGATTTGTATTGAGTTCTTGCTCGGGAGCGCTGAGTGCTACAGTACACTCAAGCAGCTAACGAGACCGAGCGTTCTTATGTTCGTCCTCCTCTTTCCATGTTGTGCATGGGCCTCCTTTTATATGCTCAAGGGGTCTCCAACAGGTGGCAACGTGGGCAAGGGCAAAAATGGAAAGGTGCTGCGGTAGGTACAGCTACCTACACAGTGTATCATACCTAACCCTGACTGCAGGGGACAAGGGCATTAAATGCCTATCTACGTCACCCAAACAGTGCAGAAAAGGGACCGTTAGGGACGCCACCGTTCGCCACGATGGCGATCTTGTCAGCGTTGTTTGCCATGGTGCACCCCTGGCTACACAGCCTCCCGCCACGTGCGCCTGGAAGGGTCCCAGAGCGACACGCTGATGGATGTGCTGGAGCGCGGGTACAGAGTGGCTGCTTGCCGCGGCAAGCGCCTTGCCGCGGTCGTTGTCTTGTCGCGTCCGGAAGCTTGTCGCTCGTCGGGTCCTTGAGATGCCTTGGTTGGCCTTCCCGGCAAGTTCCTCTTTCCGAGGCTTTGTCTCCTTGGCTTAAATACTTCATTCTTGAATGGCTCCAAAGGAACCAAGTAGGTCCTTGGCGGTAACCTGGCAGGCCTTGCCGCGGGACGCTGCGACTGCCCGTGCACAAGTTCGGGATACTAGGGTACCCCTACTCTAGTACACCGACAGGAGCCCCCGGGCCTGGGCCATACACGGTGCCGAGCGCTGTTGGGCCAGTCCCAAAACAGGGCACGGGCACTCGTGGCCAGGGTCACGTCGCATCTGACTCCGTATCCACCGCGCCCTCCCCGGACGGCACGCGTCAATCGCGGCGTCGTGGGAGTAATCGTGGGTGGCTTCTTCTTCTGGAAAGGCGGAACGTCCGCCCCCTCCTTCCTTATAAGCAGGGGAAACAGGGGCAGACCGCCCATCCGCCCGTTGCTACTCCAGACTCGAAAACCTCCGCCGTTCCCCTTCTTCTCAAAGCCGAAAGAGAGCAGCGCTCCGCCTCCATCGCCACCAGCACCACCAATGCCGTCGCCCTCCCTTACCACTCTCGCCATGGCTCCGAAAACCGAGAAGGTGAAGTCGGCCGAGGCGCAGCGGCTCGTGGCGCTGTGAAAGGAGCGGCCAGTCTTCCCTCCTAGGCTTGCCGCGGCGGAGCTGAAGGAGTTCTACTACCTCTTCTGGTCGACAGGGACGCGAGCGCACCCGCGCACGAAGGTATTCCCAGCCACTGCTCGGGAAAAGGCCCCCACGGGGTACCCTTTCTTTGCCTTGTTCTTCTACTGCGGGATCAGCCCGCCCTTTTCTGAATTCTTCTGTGACATCATGAACACCTACGGGCTCCGCCTCCTTGACTTCACCCCCAATGCTGTCCTGGCCATGGCAGTTTTCGCACATCTCTGCGAGAACTTTGTCGGAGTCCACCCAAATGTAGACCTCTTCCGCCACTTCTTTTCGCCTCGAGTTGAGAAAGGAGAGCCTCTATCTAGCGGAATCGCCTGGATCTCAAAGGCCGGCAAGAAGGATGCTTATCTGGATGGAGAGTTCCGCAGCAAGTGGGAGGAGTGGAGGGCGGACTGGTGCCTGATTGTCGAGGAGAACCCACAGCCGTTTACCGCCCAGCGCGAAACTCCAGTAGTGCGCGGCAGTGATTGGAGTAGCCTGGCCCTGGAAGACGACAGACTGAAGATTGCCGTCGCCAGGATCCTACGCCTCAGGATTGCCGGGCTTACTGTAGGAGCGGTTGGCGCAGATTTCCTTCGCCGCCGCATCGCCCTCCTGCAGGAGAGGAGGAGACCTGCCTGGGAGTTCCAGAACGCGGCGGATATCATGAGGTTGCGGCCGGGCCTCAACTTCAACTTCACTGTCCTGGAGCTCACCGCGATGCTCTAGGAGCTGTTCAAGTACGACCCTCAGCATCCCGAAGTGTTCAGATTGCCGAGGGGCATCGTTCCGCTGTGTAACAACTCCTCGCTCGACCGCATCCGTGCAATGATGCCGCTGTGCGACTCGCATGGAATTAACCCAGCCTGGATAGAGCCTACAGACGATGTCGTGCGGGCGTTCTTCGATAACTTGGTAGAAGTGCCGGTCGACGCCGATGAGCAGAGGGGCCTCACCCGGGACACCACCGACGACGAGCTCAAGCGCATCGCCACCAGGCTGGAAGAGGCGGCGGCAGCTGCAGCTGCGGGCGAGTTTGGGTTCACCGTGGAGGAGGCGGAGGCAGCGGAGGCGGCAAGCCTTGCCGAGCGAGAAGAACTCGCCGGCGAGGAGAGGTCCGCCAGGCATGACGTCCGGCCGAGTGGGCCCGCTGAGGATTCGAGCGGCTCGTTGGAGATCGGCTCCTCCTCTTCTTCGTCTTCGGGCAGCTTGCCGCAAGCAGATCCCCCGGCTCCACAAGCAGAGCCCCCGGCTCCACCAAGAAGGCGTCTTTGCAAGGCCGGGGACGTAGTGGAGCGGCGAACGGGTCAATCCCCGCCGCGCCGCACGACGCGCTCCATCGCGGCAAGTTCTGTTGCCACGGAAGCGCCTCCCGCTGCAGCGTCAACTGGAGCGGGGTCCTCCCGATCCGCCGCTCCAGCTCCCGCCAAGTGGCCAAGGGATCCTACTCCTCCGCCTCCTCGCGCCGGAGGTGGGCCAGGCTTCGACTTCTCCGCGCTCAGCTCCGACGAGGAAGACGAAGAGTAAGATTCTTGTTGTACTTGTATGTCTTGTATCTCATTTGCTCTACTCTGAACTTATTCTTTTTTTAGGACTCTGGCCCAGAGAGCGGCAAAGAAAGCCAAGGTCCCGGTGATCGTCATCGAGGACGATCCCACCGTGTCAGCAGGGGATGCGCCCGAGACAAACTTGCCAGACCCGGCAGCTGCTCTTCAGAGTAGCCCCTAGCGCAGCCCCCAGCGTAAGTATACGGTTTGCTTCCCGCTGTTGGTCGCCCATGGATATTCTTTGTTTGCTGATATCTGACTGTTGATTTGTGCAGGAGCAGAGCAGTTCCACCAGGAGCGCCTGGAGGCCACCCCTGACGTGCCACCTGCTTCGACTACGCCGCCAAGGGAGAGTTCTCCGGCAAGGGAGGATCCTCCGACAAAGGAGAGCTCTCCGGCAAGGGGGAGCTCTCCGGTAAGGGAGGAGTCTCCAGCAAGGGATAGCACCAGCGGTCCTCCGGTGGTGGAGACCACAACTGCAGAGCCCGGTGCAGGTAAACCTCTTGCTTCGAACTTCCCTTGGGTTCTTCTTTTTGGATATTAGCTTGACTTTTCTTCCTTTTCGGCCGTCAGATCCATCTGCTGCGGAGCCGATGGAGACCGAGGTTGTCATTGATGATGCCGCCGCCACCGAAGAAACGACCGGTGCTGATGATCCCGCCGGCGAAGAGGTCGCCAAGGCCGCCGCCGCAGCAGCTGACGAGGGGTCTGGCGATCGTACTGACGACCCTAAGGCCGTAGGAGCGACAGGTGCTACACCGACCGCCGATCCTCCCGCCGCTGCCGCAGCGTCAGGCTCCGAAGAGCCCCAGCCAGGCGTCTACTTGAAGGCCGGCGAGGGCGTCTTCATCAACCTCCCCTGGGTGTCAACGTCCAGGGCGCCAGTCGAGGGAGAAAGCTTTGACGCGGAGGTGCTTGCCTCCGCTGGGCTGACGCTGGTCGACGCGCCAAGTAGTAGCAGCGACGAGCCTGAGGAGGAGCGACTGCTGCGGAAGCTGCTGTCGCTTTACCGCGCTCGACAAGCCAAACTGGAGTCCCGCGAAGCGCTTGTCGCGAAGGCGGGGGTGGACATGAAGAGGCATGCGGAGGAGCTCCGGGGTCTCAACCAGGCAGCTCTCCGATCGCTGGCGGCGGAGCGTGAGCAGCTCAATGAGGCGCAGAAGGCCTTCATCCTCGAGAAGGCACAAGTTGCAGAGCAACAGCGGCTTACCGCCAAGGAGCTATCTGCGCGGGAGGGCGAGTTGGTGCAGCTGAAGGCCAGCCTGGACAACCACGAAGAGGAGCTTGCTGCGCGCGAGCAAACACTCGGCGGAGCCCTCAAGGAAGCAAAGGACGCTGCCACAGCTGCCGAGGCCGCCAAGGAGGAGCTGGAGACGAAGGTGGCGCAGCTGGAGGCTGATCTCAAGGCAAGCGGTGAAGAGCTTGCCGCGCTCAAGCGTGAGCGTGAGAAGGACGCCTACACCTTCGGCGAACTGCAGGGTCGTCTCGCCAAAAAGATCAAGGAGCTTGCCGCCGCCAAGGACTCCAACGCTGATCTTGAGCTGAAGCTGGCTGCTCTGACCAAGACGCTGGACGGCGCCACGGAGCAGGAGGCCGCCTTGAAGAAGGAGATCAAGGCCGACAAGGCGCTGCTGGAGAACATTGCCGCCACCCAGAACGATTTTAGAGGAACTGTGGAGCGGTGGACGGAGGGTCTCGTGAATGTTGCCGCAGACATCGACAAGTTGCTGGCGCAGCTGGGGATGGAGGATCTCGGGTATCCCTCCGATGAGACCCTCCCATCCAGCGCCAAGCTCACCCTGTTCTTCAAAAGCGTGGCGACGTCCCTCCAGCGACTCCGGGAGAGGATCCCAAGGCAACTGGCCGACGAGTCGCGCAGGAGCTCTTCAGAAGGTGTTGGTGAAGGTGGCCTTCCGCAATCCGGGTCTCAACCTCACCAACGTCCTCAGATCCCTGCCGGTGGAAGCTGATCTGGAGGCGCTCAAGGACCTTGTTGCACCCATTGTGGACAAGGTGAGCGGGATCAAGAGGGTTGAGGGCGATCGCATGGACAAGGTCGCCCGTTTTCTTCTTTTCCTGTCGCCGCTGATTATGAAACAATCTATTAGAGTCGCGACAAGCTATCTTGTAATATAACTCTATTTCGGGTCATGATTGCAATGTTATTCCCTTTACTTGATTCCTTCCGTTGTATGTTTTTGCCCTACGCTTTTAGGGAACTTGCCGGCGTAGGCACCTTTGCCGCGAGCGCTGAGTGCGGGACGTCAGCAGCCTGCTGGCGGTGCCGTTACCGACAAGAAACCTTGTCGCGACTAGTCGCAACCCGCTTAAGTTGTTGAGCGAACTCGAAACAAAGTAAGGGCGCGACTCTAGTCGCAACATGCTTAAACTGTTGAGTGAACTCGAAACAAAGTAAGGGCCCAACCAGCCACGAGCTGGTTCCTTCACGCACAGGTTTTCCATACAAAGCGTGGTCGTTCAAGGGAGATAACTTAAAAAAAAATCTGATTGCTCAAACTTTGGCGACTTAGCTTTTCTGTTGTTTGCTCTCCGGCAAGGCGAAACTTTCTTGAACGACGCCTGGTCCACACCATTATCTTCTCCTTCCCCCCGGCAAACTTGTGGGCGAGAGGAACCTTCCTTTCCTTGAGAAAAGAGAGAAAAGAAAACAATGATATGGAGCCTTATGGCTCGTTATTGCTTACCGGGGTTTGGCGCTGCACAAAGTGTCAGATAACTCATGCAAAAAATAAAAAGCATGAAATTGACAAGATGTGCGGAGCACATGAGCTTTATTTATGCACAGGGTCTGCGCCTGATTTGTACAAAGGATCACATGCAACAGCGGTAAGACTTGTACAAAAGGTGGTTGCCGGAACAGGGTTCGACAACCGCGCCTTACGGGTAAAACTTACAAAGATGCTCGATGTTCCAGGAGTTGCTCACCGGAATGCCATCTTCGGTCTCAAGGCGGACAGTGCCAGGCCTAGTGACTCATTTCACCCGATAAGGGCCTTCCCACTTTGGCGTCAACTTGTTGGAATTCTTGGCGGAATGAACGCGCCGAAGAACAAGGTCGCCTTCCTCGAGACTTCTGGCGTTAACTTTGCGGCTATGGTAGCGGCGCAAAGCTTGCTGGTAGCGAGCAGCTCGCACAGCAGCCTGAAGACGGTCTTCCTCAAGGAGCAGCGCATCATCTTCCCGCAGCTGCTCTTGCTCAAGCTCATCATAAGCGAGCACTCGAGGTGACCCGTATACGAGTTCCGTGGGGATAACTGCCTCTGCTCCATAGACTAGAGCGAAAGGTGTCTGGCCAGTGGCTCGATTTGGCGTCGTCCTGATCGACCAAAGAACCACTGGCAGCTCCTCAATCCAGTTTCTTCCGCACCTGTGCAACCTGTCGAAAGTCCTGGTCTTGAGTCCGCGCAACACTTCAGCATTTGCCCTCTCCGCTTGACCATTGCTCCTGGGGTGAGCAACAAAAGTGAAGCAGACCTTGCCGCCAAGGTCTTGGACGTACTGCATGAAGGTGCGACTCCTGAATTGCGTACCGTTGTCGGTGATGATCCTGTTAGGGATCCCGAAGCGGCAAACAATCGACCTGAAGAACTTGACTGCTGACTGTGCTGTCACCTTCCTCACTGCTTCCACTTCCGGCCACTTTGTGAACTTGTCAATTGCAACGTACAAGAACTCAAAGCCCCCGACTGCTCGGGGGAAGGGGCCGAGGATGTTGAGCCCCCAGACCGAAAATGGCCAGGATAAAGGGATCATTTGGAGAGCTTGAGCTGGCTGGTGTATCTGCTTGGAATGGAACTGGCACGCTTCACACTTGGTTACTTGTGCAGTTGCATCCTTGAGGGCTGTCGGCCAAAAGAAACCTTGCCGGAACGCTTTGCCGGCAAGTGCTCTGGCGCCAATGTGGTGACCACATATGCCTCCATGTATCTCCGCCAACAGCTTCTGTCCATCTTCCCGGTGAATACACTTCAATTTCACACCATTGAGTCTTCTTCTGTACAGTTCATTGTCGACGAACTGGTACATACTAGACTGCCGGGCTACTCTTTCCGCTTCTTCTTGCACTTCAGGAAGTTCTCCTGTCTGAAGGAAACGGACGATCTGCTGTGCCCATGCTGGAGCTTGTGGCTCGACAACAAGGACTAAAGGCATATCTGCTGCTGCGGGAACATCAGCTTCTACGGCGAGAACCTGCGGCTCAGCCGGAGCTTGACGTTCCCCGACAAGCTTGCCGGAGCAAAACTTGTCGGGAGCGTCTGCTTCAACAAAACAAATCCTGGGACTTGTCGGAGCAGACTGCCCCACAACACTCTTGGTGTTGATCTTGGGGACCTTTTTGGCGGCGGCTTCGGGAAGCTCTGCCAGAAGATAGTCACCAGAAATCAACTTCCTCTTTTTGCACTGTCCAGTTGATGGCGTAATAGACGGTTGAGTCAGCTTGAGCAGAAAGATCCCTGGTTCCACATGTAACTTAAATGCTGCGCACTTTGACAGGCCGTCGGCAATGTCGTTCTGAGCTCTTGGAACATGTTCCATCTGTAGGCCGACAAAGCGCTCTTCTAGCTTCCTCACCTCATCAACATAAGCTTCCATCAACGGACTCTGATAATTCTTGTTCACTTGGCGGACGACAAGCTGCGAGTCACCCCTGACAATGAGCTTCTTGATCCCAAGGTCTGCCGCGATCCTGAGGCCGGCAAGCAATCCTTCATATTCTGCGGTATTGTTTGTTGCTTGCTCCTTGGCAAAGTGCATCTGGACTACGTACTTGAGGTGCTCTCCGGTGGGTGCGACAAGCAGCACACCAGCACCGGCGCCTTGCAGCGAGAAGGCACCATCAAAGTACATCAGCCACTCTTTGCCTGCTTCCTTGACGGGGATGCTCGTCTCTGGAATTTCTTCATCTGGTGTTGGCGTCCACTCTGCTATGAATTCTGCCAATGCTCTGCTTTGGATAGTTGAAGTGCTCTCAAACTTGAGGCCAAAGCTTGACAGTTCCAGTGCCCACTCAACAATCCTGTCGGTTGCTTCTGGATTTTGTAGTATCCTCTTCAACGGAAAGCGAGTGACAACTGTGATCTCATGTGCTTGGAAGTAATGGCGCAGCTTTCTCGAGGCCATGAGAAGGCCGAAAAGCAATTTCTGCACACCAGAGTACCTTGACCTAGCCCCCTGCAGAAGGGAACTGACAAAGTAGACTGGGCACTGCACCATTTTCTTCTGTATCTCCTCGGGAGCTTGCGCAGACCCATCTTTGCCGGGACCAGAGCTTGTCGAGGAAGCCCCCTGCTTGTCGCTGGATGCGCTTGCCGTGGTTGCTGGCTCATCATCTGCCTCCCTCTCCGCTACTAACGCAGCACTAACCACTTGATTGGTTGCCGCCAGATATAGCAGCAACTTCTCTTGTGGCTTAGGTGCGACAAGTATTGGAGTGGAGGACAGGTATCTCTTCAAGTCCTGCAGCGCATCCTCCGCTTCCGGAGTCCATCTCATTGGACCTGCCTTTTTCAAAATTTTGAAAAATGGCAGGGCGCGCTCAGCCGACTTAGAGATAAACCTGCTGAGAGCCACCACGCAGCCGGCAAGTCTTCGTACATCCTTGACGCGCTTCG
The DNA here is from genome assembly GCA_032464435.1 of Aegilops umbellulata. Lineage (NCBI taxonomy): Eukaryota > Viridiplantae > Streptophyta > Magnoliopsida > Poales > Poaceae > Aegilops > Aegilops umbellulata. Next base: position 614,564,438 of record CP136058.1, on the reverse strand, counting down.
GTGCTTCAATCTGCTCAATGGCCTTGATCTTGTCGGGATTGGCTTCAATCCCCCGCTAAGAGACGAAGAACCCGAGAAGCTTGCCGGAAGGGACTCCAAACATGCACTTCTCAGGGTTGAGCTTGAGGCTGATCTTGCGCAGATTTGCAAAAGTCTCTTCTAAATCTTGGATCAGGGTTGCTTTGTCCCTGCTCTTGACCACTATATCATCCATGTAGGCTTCCACATTTCTATGTATTTGTGGCTCAAAAGCAGTGTGGACTACCCTTGCAAATGCTGAACCAGCATTCTTCAAACCGAAAGGCATCCGTACGAAACAGTACGTGCCACATGGAGTGATGAACGCGGCTTTCTCCTCATCCTCTTCTGCCATGAAGATCTGATGATATCCTGAGTATGCGTCAAGAAATGAAAGCAAGTCACATCAGGCCGTGGAGTCAACAATCTGGTCAATGCATGGCAAGGGAAATGGGTCTTTGGGACAAGCTTTATTGACATCGGTGAAGTCGATACAAAGCCTCCATTTTCCGTTCGCCTTGCGCACGACTACAGGATTGGCCCACCACGTGGGATGGAGCACTCCTCTAACGAGGCCTGCTTCTTCCAACCTCTTGATCTCTTCTGCGATGAACTCTTGGCGCTCCACTGCTTGCTTCCTGACTTTCTGCTTGACGGGCCGCGCATGAGGACAGACAGCAAGGTGGTGCTCAATTACTTTCCTGGGAACACCGGGGATGTCATACGGTTGCCACGCAAACACATCGACATTCGCCCGCAGGAAAGCAATGAGCGCGCTTTCCTATTTAGGGTCAAGGGTGGCACTGATGGTGAAAGTACCACCAGTGCCGTCCTCCTTGGCGGACACCTTCTTGGTCGCTGGTGGATCTGCCATCGTCTTCTTACACTTGCCGGTGGAGCTCGATGGTGCATCCTCGACGGTAGCGCAGCACTCCGAAGAGGTGCGCTTGCCGGAGTGGGCATCAGAGCTCTTGCCGGACTTGGTCTTCTTCTTCCCCCAGGGTGGACGTCTGGGATGTTGCATTGCACTTGGCTGAATCTCTGGATGTACTTGCGCAAGGGCTCTCCTTCCTTCTGGGCAAGCAGATGAAGATCACTCTCCTGGCCATGAGGTTTGTGGCCGCCTGTAAAGGCGCCGACAAACTGATGGCACAGGTCTGCCCAGGAAGATATGGAGTTTTCCGGCAAGTGCATGAGCCAGGACCTGACGTTGGGCTTGAGCACCAGTGGGAAGTAGTTGGCAAGGATCTTGTCGTCGCGCCCCCTAGCAGCTTGCACCGCGATGGTGTATATGCTGAGGAACTCCGACGGATGCAACTTGCCGTCGTACTTCTCGGGTACGTCTGGCTTGAAGTTCTTCGTGCTGGGCCACTGGACTTGCCGCAGCTCATGGGTGAACGCAGGGCAACCTACCGCGTACGGCAGGTCGCCTGGTTCCCCTGGCGCATGCATGTCGACAGTGGGCCCAGCGCGCTTGTCTGATTGACGCCGCGCTTCTCTTCGGCGCTCGATGCGAGTACGAGCGTCTTCTTGCTGTCGTTCATGAAGAACTTGGCGTTGATCGCGGCGAGCTCGGGGATCTGATGAAGCAGTGGAGTCGCTGTCGTGGCGGACCCGGCGAGTCGGCGATCTTGGCCTTCGGGGAGGAGAGTGCACGGTGGTTGCACCCCACCGGTCTTGTCGCCATCGGTTCGCACCTGGCTGGCTTGCCGCGGCTGCGATGTGGTCGCCTACCGTGGAGTGTTGCCGTTGGCGAAGCCGATGAGACTCTGAATGGTGGCCCTCCAGTCGTCGATCTTGTCTGGCGTTGGAGGGAAGTCTAGGAGCAGTTGAGCTCGCGCTAAGCTTCTGCTGGAGTGGCGGGAAGCGGTGGCGAACGGTGCGAGGAGCGGGATATGCTCGGACATCCAACTACGTTAGAAGGAGCAGTATTCTGTCCAGGCGACCGTGCCTCGGTCGTGCCAGCACGTTGGCGCGTATGCTGGCCTGGAGCATCCCGAGATCCGCCAGCTCAATCTGGGTCCAGCGAGCGTATGGTACCGTGAGTACCACGACGCTGCTGGTCCTGCGCCTCCTGAGATGGGCGCGGTGCGTCTACGGACGCCCGGTCGTCGTGGGAGCCGGCTACACCGCCGACGGGCAGCGCAGTCTTGTCCTTGGACTTGGTGACACCGTGGGCTCCCTCGCCGACACCCGTTCTTCCGCCGGCGTCTTCCCCACCAGCCGTTTGCTCCGGCGGTGGTGGATTCGACGCGGACGGAGCAACCGCTTCCGAAGCCTTCTTCTTCGGCGGCATGTCGATGAAGTCGATGAAGATCTAGCTCGCGTGAACGCCGGATCAGGTTCACACAACCTCGACGCCCCCTACCTGGCGCGCCAAAGATGCCGGGCAAAAGCTGGCTCCACGAGGACCTATGGGGACAGAGCCCCTTTCGGTTCGGCGGGGTGCGGAGGCCGCACGAAGAGCAGATCGAGGCGGGGCACGCGAGCGGTTTTTACCCAGCTTCGGAGCTCTCCGGAGAGATAATACTCCTACTGCTGCTTTGTGATTTGTATTGAGTTCTTGCTTGGGAGCGCTGAGTGCTACAGTACACTCAAGCAGCTAACGAGACCGAGCGTTCTTCTGTTCGTCCTCCTCTTTCCACGTTGTGCATGGGCCTCCTTTTATATGCTCAAGGGGTCTCCAACAGGTGGCAACGTGGGCAAGGGCAAAAATGGAAAGGTGCTGCGGTAGGTACAACTACCTACACAGTGTATCATACCTAACCCTGACGGCAGGGGACAAGGGCATTAAATGCCTATCTACATCGCCCAAACAGTGCAGAAAAGGGACCGTTAGGGACGCCACCGTTCGCCACGATGGCGATCTTGTCAGCGTTGTTTGCCACGGTGCACCCCTGGCTGCACAGCCTCCCACCACGTGCGCCTGGAAGGGTCCCAGAGCGACACGTTGATCGATGTGCTGGAGCGCGGGTACAGAGTGGCTGCTTGCCGCGGCAAGCGCCTTGCCGCGGTCGTTGTCTTGTCGCGTCCCGAAGCTTGTCGCTCGCTGGTTCCTGCTGGGACGCGTGGCGCGTCGCGGCAAGTTCCTTGAGATGCCTTGGTTGGCCTTCCCGGCAAGCTCCTCTTGCCGGGGCTTTGTCTCCTTGGCTTAAACACTTCGTTCTTAAATGGCTCCAAAGGAACCAAGTAGGTCCTTGCGGTAACCTGGCAGGCCTTGCTGCGTGACGCTGCGACTGCCCGTGCACAAGTTCGGGATACTAGGGTACCCCTACTCTAGTACACCGACATGCCAATATGAATTTTATTTCATCGAGTCCGGCTGTGGCGGCATCTGTCCACTCAAAGTGTTCGGTGCACCGTAGGAGGCGGTAAAGGGGCAGCGCCTTTTCTCCCAGGCGGGAGATGAAGCGGCTTAGAGCCGCGACGCATCCGGTTAATTTCTATATTTCTTTGAGGTCTTTTGGGACATCCAATTGTGACAAAGCTCGGATCTTGGCTGGGGTTGCTTCGATTCCTCTACTGGATACAATGAAGCCCAAGAGCTTTCCGGCTGGAACGCCGAAAACGCATTTTTCCGGATTCAACTTGATGTCGTATTTTCGGAGGTTATCGAGTGTGAGCCTCAAGTCGTCTACTAGAGATTCGACATGTCTTGATTTGACGACCACATCATCCACGTACGCTTCCACTGTTTTGCCGATCTGGGTTGCCAGACATGTTTGAATCATGCGCTGATATGTTGCGCCGGTGTTTTTTAGCCCGAAGGGCATTGTGTTGAAGCAGAATGGGCCATATGGTGTGATGAATGCCGTTGCGGCTTGGTCTAATTCTGCCATCTTGATTTAATGGTAACCGGAGTATGCGTCGAGGAAACACAATGAATCGTGTCCTGCAGTGGCATCGATAATTTGATCTATGTGAGGGAGGGGGAAGGGATCCTTTGGGCAGGCCTTATTAAGGTCTTTAAAATCGACGCACATGCGCCAGGATTTGTCCTTCTTTGGTACCATCACCAGGTTTGCTAGCCAGTCCGGATGTTTTATATCTCTTATGAATCCGGCGTCCAATAACTTGGCTAGCTCCTCTCCCATAGCCTGTCTCTTCGGTTCGAAAAGTGCCGAAGGGCTTGTTTGACAGGTTTGAATCCTTTCTGGATATTTAAGCTGTGTTCGGCCAGCCTGCGTGGGATGCCTGGCATGTCTGAAGGGTGCCAGGCAAAAATGTCCCAGTTCTCTCGTAGGAACTCTCGCAGTGCGGCGTCTGCATCAGGGTTCAATCGTGCCCCGATGGAGGCTGTTTTATTGGGGTTCGTTGGATGGACCTGGAATTTGACTATTTCGTCCGCTGGTTTGAAGGATGTGGATTTGGATCTCTTATCGAGTATCACATCATCCCTATTAACCGTGGAGCGCAGTGCGGTCAGTTCTTCGGCCGCTAAGGTTTCGGATAGTGCCTCAAGGGCCAATGCAGTTGTCTTGTTTTCGGCGCGGAGTGCTATGTCCGGATCACTAGCGAGAGTGATAATTCCGTTTGGCCCAGGCATCTTGAGCTTCATGTACCCGTAATGGGGTATGGCTTGGAAAACTGTGAATGCCTCCCGTCCTAATATAGCATGATATCCTCTTTTGAACGGGGCCACCTGGAACATGACTTCTTCGGACCTGTAATTATCCGGCGTGCCGAACACCACATCTAGTGTGATCTTTCCAGTGCAGCGTGCTTCCTGACTGGGGATTATTCCTCTAAAGGTTGTGCTGCTTTGCTCAATGCGGTTCCAGTCCATTTCCATCTTTTGGAGGGTTTCCTCGTAAATGAGGTTCAATCCGCTGCCTCCATCCATGAGTACCTTTGCGAGGCGACAACCGTCCACTATGGGACTGAGGACCAATGCGGCTGGTGCTCGGGCTGTTCGGAATTTAGGTTCGTCACTCGCGTTGAAGGTGATAGCAGTGTTACTCCATGGGTTTATTGTTGCTACTTGATAGACTTCGGTGAGGCTGCGGAGTGTTCTTTTTCGCATATTATTTGATGCGAAAGTCTCGAAGACTGTGAGAACGGTACTGGTGTCCTCGTGCTGGCTTTCTTCGGCCTCTGAAATTAGGAGGTCCTCGCCAATTTTGGCCACCTGCCGGAGTATCCAACATGCTCTAAGGCTATGTGTTGGTGTGGCGTCCTCTATACTGTGAATCCTACATGGTCCATCAAGCCACCTTTCCAGTACGGTTCCATGCCCTCTCGAGAGTTTTGGCTTTTTGATATTTAATCTGGGTGCCTTACTGTGGTGCACCCTCTTAGTTCGGACGGGATTTCTATTCAAGGCCGGATTATCCCAAAATTTTATTTTGGTTTTCCAAGCGCTTTCCAACGCACAGTACTTTTGTACTATGGACGCCAATCAGCGAATCGTGTAATATCACGATGACTTATGGCGTTAAGTATTCCCTCATCCGTGCAATTACTGCAAAAGATTGAAATTGTGTCTCCCTCGCAGCAGTCCTTTGTCCTGTTCATAACCAGGAGGAATCTGGCCCAGTAGTGATGTACTGTTTCTTCGGGCTTTTGCCTGATTTGGGAAAGATTGCTTATGATCGGACGGGCGGGTGTCATTGAATCTGAGACCTCACCCAATTTACGATTCGGAGGCCGAACAACTTCCGAACTCTGAAGACCGGAGTCTTGGATGTTGTCCGATGAGTCTAGCCCGTTGCCTGATTCTAAGCTCAGGTCTTGGATTGTATCCTCCCCTCCGCGGGTGTCCGGCCTGGAGGTTTCGGGAATTTGGACGTAGCTAGTCCTTAGGATAGATGAAGGGTCGCCGCACTGCGCCTCTACCACGGCAACGTGGTGGGTGACTTGGGGAGAGTTAATTTCTCTTAGATCGGGTTTAAGCCCAACCTGATCGTAATTTGTGGCGACCCCCAGTGCGGCGATGCGATCCAAGAGCTCGTTTACGGAAGAGAGCTCCATCAGATCCAATTGCTCGACGAGTTTTGAGCTGACGTGAAGGTTGCTTTCGATGACCCGAGAGGTCACCGTCGGCGCAACGGCCGAACAGGCGGTCGTGAGAAAACCACCTAGTCGGAGGGTTTGGCCGACAGCCAAGGCTCCCTTAGTAATGGCGCCGTCTTTAAAGACGGGAAGAGGCATCCTTCCTGATCGCGACGGCACAGAGGAACTCTCAATGAAAGCACCAATGTCGGTGTCAAAACCGGCGGATCTCGGGTAGGGGGTCCCGAACTATTCGTCAAGGTCGGATGGTAACTGGAGACAAGGGACACGATGTTTACCCAGGTTCGAGCCCTCTCGATGGAGGTAAAACCCTACTCCTGCTTGATTAATATTGATGATATGGGTAGTGCAAGAGTAGATCTACCATGAGATCAAGGAGGCTAAACCCTAGAAGCTAGCCTATGGTATGATTGTGTATGATGATTCTGCTCTACGGACTACAACCCTCCGGTTTATATAGACACCGGATAGGGTTAGGGTTACACAGAGTCGGTTACAATAGTAGGAGATCTTGAATATCCGCATCACCTAGCTTGCCTTCCACGCTAAGGAAAGTCCCTTCCGGACACGGGACGAAGTCTTCAATCTTGTATCTTCATAGTCCAGGAGTCCAGCGAAGGTATAGTCCGGCTATCCGAACACCCCCTAATCTAGGACTCCCTCACCCATCAAGAACTCCTTTAGGAGAAGAATCGCTTACCTCTTGTATCGTCCCTTGTTGGATTCGGATCATGTATCTCTTTGTGTTTCGAGGATCTAGCACATGTGTGATCGTTCTTGTTGGTTTGAGTGATTCTCTCGTGTTTCCCCTCGTTTTCCTCCTCGTGTTCATCCGGGATCCGCCCCTTTCATGAAAGATCGGCCATTAGTGTTCCACCTACATCATCTTGGTATCATGAGCCACGTTGATCATGATTTCGGAGCCTTCCCCCTTTGTTTGCTAGCCTTGTTTTGTTGATTTTGTCCCTAATTCGAAAATTCCCCACAAAAATAGCCCCCCAATTTTTTTTGTGATTTGTTGGTGTGATGAAGTTTTTTTGGATTTGATCTGCGGATTTCATGTGTTGCAGCTAGATCTAGCTTTCCCCCCATCTTTTCCCCGATTTCCATCCACAAATTCGTCCAAATTTTGCCCCGGATTTCACCTCTCCACGCGGAGTTCAGCGTGTTTGTCCACGGATCCAGAGCCCGGACATCCGGCCCGACAGCCCGGACATCCGGCCACCCCGGGCATTCGGCCCTCAACCCGGACATCCGGCCTTTGGCAGCACCACTTCACTAAGCCGTTCCGTTTCCTGCCTAACTCTCGCCAAATTTTGCCCCGGTGCCCATTCCAACTTCCGCATACCACCATCACTTCCGCATAGTGCTACCTCTTTAGCACTGCATTGGTTTTCCCTTGAAGAGGAAAGGGTGATGCAGCAAAGTAGCGTAAGTATTTCCCTCAGTTTTTGAGAACCAAGGTATCAATCCAGTAGGAGACTACGCGCGAGTCCCTTGCACCTACACAAACAAATAAATCCTCCCAACCAACGCGATAAGGGGTTGGCAATCCCTACACGGTCACTTACGAGAGTGAGATCTTGTAGATATGATAAGATAATATTTTTGGTATTTTTATGATAAAGATACAAAGTAAAATAAAAGCAACAAAAATAACTAAGTGCTGGAAGATTAATATGATGGAAAATAGACCCGGGGGCCATAGGTTTCACTAGTGGCTTCTCTCAAGAGCATAAGTATTTTACGGTGGGTGAACAAATTACTGTTGAGCACTTGACATAACTGAGCATAGTTATGAGAATATCTAGGTATGATCATGTATATAGGCATCACGTCCGAGACAAGTATACCGACTCCTGCCTGTATCTACTACTATTACTCCACACATCGGCCGCTATGCAGCATGCATCTAGAGTATTAAGTTCATAAAACAGAGTAACGCTTTAAGCAAGATGACATGATGTAGAGGGATAAATTAATGCAATATGATAAAAACCCCATCTTGTTATCCTCGATGGCAACAATACAATACGTGCCTTGCTGCCCCTACTGTCATTGGGAAAGGACACCGCAAGATTGAACCCAAAGCTAAGCACTTCTCCCATTGCAAGAAAGATCAATCTAGTAGGCCAAACCAAACTGATAATTCGAAGAGACTTGCAAAGATAACCAATCATACATAAAAGAATTCAGAGAAGATTCAAGTATTGTTCATAGATAAACTTGATCATAAACCTACAATTCATCGGTCTCAAAAAACACACCGCAAAAGAACATTACATCGAATAGATCTCCACGAGAGAGGGTGAGAATATTGTATTGAGATCCAAAAAGAGAGAAGAAGTCATCTAGCTAATAACTATGGACCCGAAGGTCTGAGGTAAACTACTCACACTTCATCGGAGAGGCTATGGTGTTGATGTAGAAGCCCTCCGTGATCGATGCCCCCTCCGGCGGAGCTCCGGAACAGGCCCCAAGATGGGATCTCGTGGGTACAAAAGGTTGCGGCGGTGGAATTAGGTTTTTGGCTCCGTATGTGATCGTTTGGGGGTACGTAGGTATATATAGGAGGAAGGAGTACGTCGGTGGAGCAACGTGGGGCCCACTAGGGTTGAGGGCGCGCCCAGGGGGGTAGGCGCGCCCTCTACCTCGTGGCTTCCTGGAAGCTTCCTTGACGTAGGGTCCAAGTCTCCTGGATCATGTTCGTTCCGAAAATCACGTTCCCGAAGGTTTCATTCCGTTTGGACTCCGTTTGATATTCTTTTTCTGCGAATCTCTGAAATAGGCAAAAAAATCAATTCTGGGCTGGGCCTCCGGTTAATAGGTTAGTCCCAAAAATAATATAAAAGTGAATAATAAAGCCCAATAATGTCCAAAACAGAAGATAATATAGCATGGAGCAATCAAAAATTATAGATACGTTGGAGACGTATCAAGCATCCCCAAGCTTAATTCCTGCTCGTCCTCGAGTAGGTAAATGATAAAAACAGAATTCTTGATGTGGAATGCTACTTGGCATAATTTAAATGTAATTCTTCTTATTATGGCATGAATGTTCAGATTTGATATGATTCAAGATAAAAGTTTAATGTTGACATAAAAACAATAATATTTCAAGCATACTAACTAAGCAATTATGTCTTATCAAAATAACATAGCCAAAGCAAGTTATCCCTACAAAATCATATAATCTGGCTATGCTCCATCTTCCCCACACAAAATATTCATATCATGTGCGACCCCGGTTTTAGCCAAGCAATTGGTTCATACTTTTAACGCGCTTCAGCCTTTTCAACTCTTACGCAATACATGAGCGCAAGCCATGGATATAGCACTATGGTGGAATAAGGTATAATGGTAGGGGTTATGTGGTAAGACAAAAAGGAGAAAGTCTCACATCAACGAGGCTAATTAATGGGCTATGGAGATGCCCATCAATTGATTTTAATGCGAGGAGTAGGGATTGCCATGCAACGGATGCACTATAGCTATGAGTGTATGAAAGCTCAAAAAGAAACTAAGTGGGTGTGCATCCAACTTGCTTGCTCACGAAGACCTCGGGCATTTGAGGAAGCCCATCATTGGAATATACAAGCCAAGTTCTATAATGAAATTTCCCACTAGTATATGAAAGTGACAAAATGAGAGACTCTCTATCATGAAGATCACGGTGCTACTTTGAAGCACAAGTGTGGTAAAAGGATAGTAACATTGTCCCTTCTCTCCTTTTCTCTCATTTTTTTCTTTTTTTTGTTTGGGCCTTTTCTCCCTTTTTTATGGCCTCTTTTTTTAGTCCGGGGTCTCATCCCGACTTGTGGGGGAATCATAGTCTCCATCATCCTTTCCTCACTTGGGACAATGCTCTAATAATTATGATCATCACACTTTTATTTACTTACAACTCATGGATTACAACTCAATACTTAGAACAAAGTATGACTCTATATGAATGCCTCCAGCGGTGTATCGGGATATGCAATGAATCAAGAGCGACATGTATGAAAGAATTATGAATGGTGGCTTTGCCACAAATACAATGTCAACTACATGATCATGCAAAGCAATATGACAATGATGGAGTATGTCATGATAAACGGAACGGTGGAAAGTTGCATGGCAATATATCTCGGAATGGCTATGGAAATGCCATGATAGGTAGGTATGGTCGCCGTTTTGAGGAAGATATAAGGAGGTTTATGTGTGATAGAGCGTATCATATCACGGGGTTTGGATGCACCGGCGAAGTTTGCACCAACTCTCAAGGTGAGAAAGGGCAATGCGCGGTACCGAAGAGGCTAGAAAATTACGGAAAGGTAAGTGTGCGTATAATCCATGGACTCACAGTAGTCATAAAGAACTCACATACTTATTGCAAAAATTTATTAGTCCTCGAAGCAAAGTACTACTACGCATGCTCCTAGGGGAAGGGTTGGTAGGAGTTAACCATCGCGCGATCCCGACCGCCACACAAAGGAAGACAATCAACAAATACTTCATGCTCCGACTTCGTTACATAACAGTTCACCATACGTGCATGCTACGGGAATCACAAACTCCAACACATGTATTTTTCAATTCCACAATTACTCAACTAGCACAACTATGATATTACCACATTTATATCTCAAAACAATTATCAAGCATCAAATTTCTCATGATATTAATCAAAGCAAATTTCCATTCTATTTTAAGATTATCAAAATAATATAAGTGAAGCATGAGAGATCAATAGTTTCTATAAAAAAAATCCACCACCGTGCTCTAAAAGATATAAGTGAAGCACTAGAGCAAAACTATATAGCTCAAAAGATATAAGTGAAGCACATAGAGTATTCTAATAATTTCCGAATCATGTGTGTCTCTATCAAAAGGTGTGTACAGCCAGGATGATTGTGGTAAACTAATAAACAAAGACTCAAATCATACAAGACGCTCCAAGCAAAACACATATCATGTGGTGAATAAAAATATAGCTCCAAGTAAAGTTACCGATGGAAGTAGACGAAAGAGGGGATGCCTTCCGGGGCATCCCCAAGCTTTGGCTTTATGGTGTCCTTAGATTATATTGGGGGCGCCATGGTCATCCCCAATCTTAGGCTCTTGCGTTCCATAATCCATCAAATCTTTTACCCAAAACTTGAAAACTTCACAACACAAAACTTAGCAGAAAATCTCGTGAGCTCCGTTAGCGAAAGATAACAAAAGACCACTTCAAGGTACTGTAAAGAACTCATTATTTATTTATATTGGTGTTAAACCTACTGTATTCCAACTTCTCTATGGTTTATAAACTCTTTTACTAGCCATAGATTCATCAAAATAAGCAAACAACACACGAAAAACAGAATCTGTCAAAAACAGAACAGTCTGTAGTAATCTGTAACTAACGCAAAGTTATGGAACTCCAAAAAATCAGCAGAAATAGGACGACCTAGGAAATATTTTAATTGATCAGAAGCAATTGGAATCAATATTTTATCACGTTCTGGTGATTTTTAACAATTATTTTCGTGAACAGAAAGTTTCTGGAATTTTCTGCAAGATCAAATAACTATCATCCAAGAAGATCCTATAGGTTTAACTTGGCACAAACACCAATTAAAATATAAAAACACATCTAACCAGATGCTAGAACTAATATTTATTCCTAAACAGAAGCAAAAAGCAAAAAACTAAAAAAATAAAATTGAGTTGCCTCCCAACAAGCGCTATCGTTTAACGCCCCTAGCTAGGCATTGAGATTTCGATGATGCTCACAAGAAAGACAAGAATTGAAGCGCAAAGAGAGCATCATGAAACACGTGACAAACACATCTAAGTCTATCATACTTCCTATGCATAGGCATCTTATAGGCAGAAAACTTATCATAGCAAGCAAAAACTAGCATATGCAAGGAAGCGGAAAGAAACAATAGCAATCTCATCCTAACGAGAGGTAATTTATTATCATGAAAATTTTTACGACCATATTTTCCTCTCTCATAATAATTACATGTGGGATCATAAGAAAATTCAATAAAATAGCTATCACATAAAATATTTTCAACACGATCCACATGCATGCAAAGTTGACACTCTTCCGAAATAGTGGGATTAACATTAACTAGTCATGACCTCTCCGAACCCACTTTTATCCAAAATTTCATAAGATTGAAAATTCTCCAAATATGTGAGATCTAAAGTTGACACTCTTCCAGACCCACTTTCAATATTATTGCAAACAACATTATCAACCTCATATTCATCATGGGGATTAGATAAATCTATTATATAATTAAGACAGAAGTAAAACGAGCCATCACGTTTATCCACATATGCTAATATTATTTGCATCGTTGGATCAAAATAATAATGGCTAAGATTTAAAGTTGTTACGTAACATGGTAAACATGTATATACGGTCGCATTGAACCATCACGTGTATATATATGCATATATAAGGCAACTACATCTGGAATCATAAACCGAAGCGTGCGGCAGTTAAAATTAACAAATAAAAAAGTTACATGCAAATATATCTATCACGTGCCTACATAGAAGAAGTACACAACTATACGTTTTCGTGCATCTAAAGAAAAACTACCAAGGGACATGCACAGTTTTAATCGGACACGGCCACACGCCAACCCACCAAGCGGCCGGTAATCAACCGATTAAAAAATTATAAATATGTAAACCGGAGCCACCCTATAAAAAAAGCTAAGACCAGCCCGTACATGAAAATGTTAATGTTAGAAAATGAAAAAACAAGCCACCACATCCGTTCGTAGTACAAAATTATTTAATCCATTGATTATCAAAATTTATGGTCTAGATTAAAATATATTTTAAATAAATAGAGGATGTGTATGTTCCTGCCTGTAAAATGGACACGATCAAACAATTCTTCCTAGCTTAACTATTTTGCCTCCCTAAAAAAGATTATAATATCCCATTGAGAGCAGAAAATCGCTTCACCGCAAAAAGGAGAAAGAAAGAAAAGTACAATAAATCATTTGGTGGCCAATCTAAGCCCAACGCCAACGTGAACAGATGTTGCTGATGTGCTCCAACAAACAATTGTAAAAAATGTATTCCAACGAAAATTAAATAGCCAAAGCATTCAATTGCCTGCAAAACAACCAAATTAGTCAATAAAAAAGAGTCTTCACACTTCAAAAAAGATGTTGGACCGTGTTTATTAACAACCAGAACTATAAAATTATTTCTCTAAAAAAAACTATAAAATTACAACTAATACAATTATAAAAAAACTATATCTGATATACTGTCTTGATATCAGGTGCATGTCCATTGGTAGAAGTCGAGCAAGTAATTCTAGAAGACATTATACAGTACATGTATTTACGAGTCAATGTAAATAATTATTTATGGTGACACAAATTAAATATTTTTCAATTTGTGGGAGATAAAAATAATATTTGTCAACTCTCCAACTCTAAATCTTCTATAGGATTTACTTTTATTTAGAACGCTAAATATTCTCTAGAGCTATTCTGCATGTTGCGGGTGGATGGCATGCCTGGTCATAAGGACCATAGAGGCCGATTGGGATAACTGAGATTCACATGTGGTGACTAAATTTACTATCTAGAATACATGCAAGATCAACTACTAGCATTTCCATATTGCTTATGTGATGATTAATGGTGATAAGTAGGGGGCTTCGCAAAGCAATGATTAACAACAGACGACACATGGTCCTTTAGGGGCAAAATCATAAATTCAAAACATAATTTCCAATAATCCATCCAAGTGCAATTAATTTCATATATGAAGTCAAAATAAAGGGAAAAGACAAATTATATTTTCTGAGATTACCATATAGAGAGTCCATATAGAACTAAAATTAAAATGTTTCTATTCGAAATTGAATCTAGACAAGGCATGAACTTATCGTTTTGATTATTATTTTCAAGATGCCATGTGAAGTAACATGCGGAAAAAGTCTGCAAAATATGTCATGCAGAACTGGTAAAAGATAAATCATGTTGAGTCTATGATTTGGCATCACATGTAGTAGAGTGGAGGCAATCATGGATTGATGGCCACTCGGGAGATGCAATGGAAAGGATGCTAGAAACATTGTAAGTTTCGTCTCTGTTTTACCATGCTAGGTTGCTTATCTCACCGACACCACTCATTTGTTGTCATAGATATATCAATGTTCTTACCAACAAATACAATTGTTAGAAGGATCTCTAACACAACTCCAATGATGATTTATGTAGATATTGGCTCCAATACTTCTATGTATTTTAGACCCTCTATATTTGAAATAGGGGAAAACATGGTACTATGTTCTTCCACATAGGCTAAATTATCACAACTTTTGATCGTGATGAGTTCAAAATTACAGCGGCGTAGGTAGAACCATTTGGGTGGTCATAAATATTCCATTTTACAAGACTTCATATGTAGTTCAGAAGTAAATAGCAGGAAGAACTACATTTTCGTTTTTGTGCGCATTCCATATAAAGTCCATGGACAAATGAGGGGTTTCAAAGTAAAAAAGCTTCGGCTTAGCAGAGTACTTACCGACAACACACGTGCATAATGTGTTTGTGCTAAAGTCTAATCACATTGTGTGAAATTAAATTGATTAAAATTCACTATGGGGCCAATGATCAGACGGACATAAAAATACAAGATAATTTCATGCAGGTTATGTCATGCCTCCATGGTCTAATACAATTTAGAATGCTTATCTAATAGAAAACCAGTAGTTCATGACTAAATTATGTCATGTGGCTCCATGTATATACACGTAAAAATATGAACATGAAAATACCTTATATATCTAGCCGCGCAAATGCGCGGGTCACGCCGCTAATTTTCAAGATCATAAGAAGAATCACCGCAATCATGATCATTGCAACAAGTAGTAGACATAGCAAAACTAGCATCCCCAAGCTTAGGGTTTTGCATATTATTAGCACAATTGAAATCAAGAGAATTTATAATAAAATTATTGCAATCATGCTTTTTATTCAAGGAGCTATCGTGAATCTCTTCATAAATTTCTTCATCACAATTTTTAGATTCACAAATTTCAAGCAAAACTTCATAAAGATAATCTAGTGCACAAAAATCACTAGCAATTGGTTCATCATAATTGGATCACTTAAAAAGATTAGCAAGCGGATGAGGATCCATAGCAATAGATTTTTAGCAAGCGAAGATGTAAGCAAATAGAAGGCACATGATAACACAAGCAAACAATAGATCTGGCGAGAAAAGGCAAACGGAAAAGAAGGCGAATAAAACGGCAAAGGTGTAGTGGGGAAGAGGAAAACGAGAGGCAAATGGCAAATAATGTAATGCGAGAGATAAGGGTTTGTGATGGGTACATGGTATGTTGACTTTTGCGTAGACCTCCCCGGCAACAGCGCCAGAAATCCTTCTTGCTACCTCTTGAGCACTGCGTTGGTTTTCCCTTGATAAGGAAAGGGTGATGCAGCAAACTAGCGTAAGTATTTCCCTAAGTTTTTGAGAACCAAGGTATCAATCCAGTAGGAGGCTACGCGCGAGTCCCTCGCACCTACACAAACAAATAAATCCTCGCAACCAATGCGATAAGGGGTTGTCAATCCCTACATGGTCACTTACGAGAGTGAGATCTGATAGATATGATAAGATAATATTTTTGGTATTTTTATGATAAAGATGAAAAGTAAAATAAAAGCAACGGAAATAACTAAGTGTTGGAAGATTAATATGATGGAAAATAGAACCGGGGGCCATAGGTTTCACTAGTGGCTTCTCTCAAGAGCATAACGGTGGGTGAACAAATTACTGTTGAGCAATTGACAGAATTGAGCATAGTTATGAGAATATCTAGGTATGATCATGTATATAGGCATCACATCCGAGACAAGTAGACCGACTCCTGCCTGCATCTACTACTATTACTCCACACATCGACCGCTATCTAGCATGCATCTAGAGCATTAAGTTCATAAGAACAGAGTAACGCTTTAAGCAAGATAACATGATGTAGAGGGATAAATTCATGCAATATGATAAAAACCCCATCTTGTTATCCTCGATGGCAACAATACAATACGTGCCTTGCTGCCCCTACTGTCACTAGGAAAGGACACTGCAAGATTGAACCCAAAGCTAAGCACTTCTCCCATTGCAAGAAAGATCAATCTAGTAGGCCAAACCAAACTGATAATTCGAAGAGACTTGCAAAGATAACCAATCATACATAAAAGAATTTAGAGAAGATTCAAATATTGTTCATAGATAAACTTGATCATAAACCTACAATTGATCGGTCTCAACAAACACACCGCAAAATAAGATTACATCGAATAGAACTCCATGAGAGAGGGGGAGAACATTGTATTGAGATCCAAAAAGAGAGAAAAAGCCATCTAGCTAATAACTATGGACCCAAAGGTCTAAGGTAAACTACTCACACTTCATCGGAGAGGCTATGGTGTTGATGTAGAAGCCCTCCGTGATCGATGCCCCCTCCGGCGGAGCTCCGGGACAGGCCCCAAGATGGGATCTCGTGGGTACAGAAGGTTGCGGAGGTGGAATTAGGTTTTTGACTCCGTATCTGATCATTTGGTGGTACGTAGGTATATATAGGAGGAAGGAGTACGTCGGTGGAGCAACATGGGGCCCATGAGGGTGGAGGGTGCGCCCAGGCGGGGTAGGCACGCCCCCTACCTCGTGGCTTCCTGGTAGCTTCCTTGACGTAGGGTCCAAGTCTCCTGGATCATGTTCATTCCGAAAATCACGTTCCCGAAGGTTTCATTCCGTTTGGACTCCGTTTGATATTCTTTTTCTGCGAAACTCTGAAATAGGCAAAAAACAACAATTCTGGGCTGGGCCTCCGGTTAATAGGTTAGTCCAAAAAATAATATAAAAGTGAATAATAAAGCCCAATAATGTCCAAAACAGAAGATAATATAGCATGGAGCAATCAAAAATTATAGATACGTTGGAGACGTATCACATAGCACCACCATTCACTTACCCGCTACCAACTCCGACAATTTTGACACATTTTGCTTTGAGAATTTGAGTTGCGGTTCCTATTGTGTTTCGGCTATTTAGGTACGGTGCGACAACAACATCACCGCCGCTCATCTTCGTCAAGGACTCGACATCGACTGCTTCGTCAACTTTGACACCTCGACCGTAAGCAAGGACGGTAAACTCGACGACATCTTTGTCTAATCCTTGCCATTACATTGATAACAACTTAGCCCATCTTTGCGTACCTTACCCATCGAGACTAGCCTTTGAGTATTGCCGACAACGTGACTTGTGCACATTAGTGATCATACTTCCCATAGCATACATACCATATAACCGTGGTTCATATCTTGGCATCATCTCTTGTGTCACAAAGTGGCCACCGCATATACTCAATTGCTATCTTGGTTCGTGAAGTTTTGCATGAGAAAAGAGCTCAAAAGAGAAAGAGCCAAACAAGCTTTTAAGCAAAGAGCTTATAAGCAAGAACCATAGCATCATACTACATTAAGATTCTCATACTCGACCATCTTGGATCATATCACCGAAATACCATACATATAGCATACTTGGGATAGAAGTCGTTGCATTTTTTCTTAGTTGGTTGTGCACAAGTCTCGTATCCGCCTATTGTGCAATCGTGCTAGCGTCTCTCTAGTGTTGTGCAACAAGAGAATTTTCGAGGATGCCACATTTTGGCTCATTCCTTGGTTGCACGACCCCACTTATCTATTTGCGTGTGTGTTTCCGTGTACCATATCTGCTATTGGCCTACTTGTTGCATTTGCAAATTTGTGAATCTTTCCCAACATTATTGAAGCTCACTAACAATTGCATCAAATTTTGTGCCACCATCCTAACCAAGCTCCACCATAAGCTTTTACTTGTGTAGGTGTGAGAAACCGACAAGAATTGGTACCAATTGTGCTATTTCCTTGTTCCACATTTGAGTGATCATTGATCCATCTTCAACATCGGTGAAGGTACATTTGGTATAAGTTCTTATCTTTCTCCCACTCACATATTTGCTTGGAATGATGGATAGGCAAACTACTTCTACCAACCCACTCTTCTTGGAGCAAGACGATGACATGTCATCCTACGTCACCAAGAGCCACCTTTTTGGTGCATAACGAGCTTTGCATCAAGAGCAACAAGCAATGAGCGACCGCATCGACAACCTCGCCACCAACTTGCGACTCTCCAAGAAACGCACAAGAGACTACTTTGACCACAAGATCGACGAACAAAAGAAAGAGAGCAATGCAAGAATGGACGAGATTCGCGCCTTGTTGGTCAACCGCTCTTCTACAACTTCGTCCTACTCAAGAAGGAGCCGCTCAAGTCGACACTCCGACGACACTATCTCCGGTTCAAGTACACCGACATCGAACACTCTTCGTCGTGCCGCGCGTTAAGACCGTCAAACTAACCGCAATCCTCTACACGACAACAACTCTCAAGAGCACCTTCATGCACAAGAGCATCGACACCGTCTAAACCAAGCTACTTTCACGCAAGCACAAGAACGGCAACGCCAACGCCAATGAGAGCAAGCGCAACAACACCAAGATGCACAACATGCCGAGGCACAACGTCAAGAACAACAACTACGTGAAGCTCAAGCACTTGATGCGCAACGTGCCCTTCGAGATTCTAGTCGTGTCGTCGCCAACCGAGGCCGACAAGCTCGTGAGCATCAAGAAGCGCGTCGTGAGGAAGTTCAAGAAAGGATCTATCAATCACGTGTGCATCGGCAAGTTCCTCAAGCTCCTCGTCAAACTCGACAAGTTCCTCCTCAAGCTAGACAAGAACCTCAAGTTCGCCAAGAGCATGAAGACAACG
Source organism: Aegilops umbellulata (assembly GCA_032464435.1). Taxonomy (NCBI): domain Eukaryota; kingdom Viridiplantae; phylum Streptophyta; class Magnoliopsida; order Poales; family Poaceae; genus Aegilops; species Aegilops umbellulata. The sequence goes on along the minus strand of CP136058.1, from coordinate 614,545,565 downwards.
GAAATCCCCCAAGACAAGAGCAACATGAGGAAGACAACCCTCCTCACTAAGAGCAACATGAGTTTGTCAATCCTCAACGACAAGGGCGTCATCATCCCCGTCCCCAACACAATGAAGAGCAACGATATGAAAAGCTAAATTTCACCATGCCCAAGTTCTCCGAAAGCAATGATCCCGAAGAGTATCTTTCATGGGCATTGAAGGTTGAGAAAATCTTCCGCTTGCACAACTATGAAGAAGAGAAGATGATCGCGATGGCATCTCTTGAGTTTCAAGATTACGTCCTCATTTGGTGGGAACAAGTGCTTGATCATCGAGACGCAAATGGTGAACCACCCATCACAACTTGGGCGCAAATGAAGGATGTCATGAGAGAACGTTTCGTGCCAACCTACTACAACCGCGACCTCTTCAAGAAACTCCAACTCCTCAAGCAAGGAACCAAGAGCGTTGAAGAATACTACAAAGAGATGGAGATTGCCATGATAAGAGCCAATGTCAATGAAGATGATGAGCACACAATGGCACGTTTCTTGAATGGACTCAGTCATCCTATCAAGACGATCGCCGACTTCCAACCATACTCAAACCTCATCGAGCTAGTGCATCAAGCTACCAAAGCGGAACGTTGAGTGCAAGATGACTTCAAATATTCCAAGTTCTCATCCAAGTCCTAGGGCTTCTCCAACCATCAAGAGTCAACGACTCCAACAATTTCAACCTCAACCAAGCCATCTACAAGCAATGGCGACAAGTCAAGTTACAAGAAAACTTCGATAACCGCAAGCCGTCCTCATACTACAAGCAACTTCAAGCTGAAAGCTTCATCATCAACAACCCCAACCGATGAGACCGTCAAGACAAGTTCCTTCAAATGCTTCACATGCGGAGGCCGAGGCCACAAGTCCAATGAGTGTACAAACAAGCGCACCATGATCCTCAACGATGATGGAACCTATGACTCCATGAGTGAAGGAGAAATGGAAGCCCTTGACCAAGTGGCCATGCACCGGCAAGTGAATGACGACGATGATACATCTCCAACGTATCTATAATTTTTGATTTCTCCATGTTATATTATCTACTGTTTTGGACCATATTGGGATTTATTTTCCACTTTTATATTACTTTTGGGACTAACCTATTAACCGGAGGCCCAGCCCAGAATTGCTGTTTTTTTTGCCTATTTCAGTGTTTCGAAGAAATGGAATATCAAACGGAATGAAACCTTCGGGAACGTGATTTTCTCACCGAATATGATCCACGAGACATGGACTCCACGTCAAGAAAGAAGGGAGGCGGCCACGAGGGTGGGGGCGTGCCCACCCCCCTAGGGCATGACCCCTGCCTCGTGGGCCCCCCTTTGCTCCACCGACGTACTCCTTCCTCCTATATATACCTATGTACCCCCAAATGATCAGATACGGAGCCAAAAACCTAATTCCACTGCCGCAACCTTCTGTATCCACGAGATCCCATCTTGGGGCCTGTTTCGGAGCTCCACCATGGAGGGCTTCTACATCAACATCATAGCCCCTTCGATGAAGTGTGAGTAATTTACCTCATACCTTCGGGTCCATAGTTAGTAGCTAGATGGCTTCTTCTCTCTTTTTGGATCTCAATACAATGTTCTCCCCCTCTCTCGTGGAGATCTATTCGATGTAATCTTCTTTTTGCGGTGTGATTGTTGAGACCGATGAATTGTGGGTTTATGATCAAGTCTATCTATGAACAATATTTGAATCTTCTCTGAATTCTTTTATGTATGATTGGTTATCTTTGCAAGTCTCTTCGAATTATCAGTTTGGTTTGGCTTACTAGTTTGGTTTTTCTTGCAATGGGAGAAGTGCTTAGCTTTAGGTTCAATCTAGCGGTGTCCTTTCCCAGTAACAGTAGGGACAGCAAGGCACTTATTGTATTGTTGCCATCGAGGATAACAAGATGGGGTTTTTATCATATTGCATGAATTTATCCCTCTACATCATGTCATCTTGCTTAAGGCGTTACTCTGTTTTCTTGAACTTAATACTCTAGATGCATGCTGGATAGCGGTCGATGAGTGGAGTAATAGTAGTAGATGCAGGTAGGAGTCGGTCTACTTGTCTCAGACGTGATGCCTATATACATGATCATACCTAGATATTCTCATAACTATGCTCAATTATGTCAATTGCTCAACAGTAATTCGTTCACCCACCGTAAAATACTTATGCTCTTGAGAGAAGCCACTAGTGAAATCTATGGTCCCCGGGTCTATCTTTATCATATTAATCTCCCAACACTTTATTATTGCTTTTTATTACTTTGCATCTTTATACCAAAAATACCAAAAATATTATCTATCATCTCTATCAGATCTCACTCTCATAAGTGACCGTGAAGGGATTGACAACCCCTAATCGCGTTGATTGCGTGAAGCTATTTGTTTTGTGTAGGTAGAAGGGACTCGCGCGTAGCCTCCTACTGGATTGATACCTTGGTTCTCAAAAACTGAGGGAAATACTTACTCTACTCTGCTGCATCACCCTTTCCTCTTCAAGGAAATCCAACGCAGTGCTCAAGAGGTAACAGGAAGATTTCTGGCGCCGTTGTCGTGGATTCTACGAAAAAGTCAACATACCAAGTTGAAGGAAATATGCCCTAGAGGCAATAGTAAAGTTATTATTTATTTACTTATATCATGACAAATGTTTATTATTCATGCTAGAATTGTATTAACCGGAAACATAATACATGTGTGAGTACATAGACAAACAGAGTGTCACTAGTATGCCTCTACTTGACTAGCTCGTTAATCAAAGATGGTTAAGTTTCCTAGCCATAGACATGAGTTGTCATTTCATTAACGGGATCACATCATTCAGTTATCTTAGCACTCGATCGTTTAGTATGTTGCTATTGCTTTCTTCATGACCTATACATGTTCCTATGACTATGAGATTATGCAACTCCCGTTTACCGGAGGAACACTTTGTGTGCAACCAAACGTCACAACGTAACTAGGTGATTATAAAGGTGCTCTACAGGTGTCTCCGAAGGTACTTGTTGGGTTGGCGTATTCCGAGATTAGGATTTGTCACTCCGAATGTCGGAGAGGTATCTCTGGGCCCTCTCGATAATGCACATCACATAAGCCTTGCAAGCATTACAACTAATATGTTAGTTGTGAGATGATGTATTACGGAACGAGTAAAGAGACTTGCCGGCAATGAGACTTGTTGGAATTCTTGGCGGAATGAACGCGCCGAAGAACAAGGTCGCCTTCCTCGAGACTTCTGGCGTTAACTTTGCGGCTATGGTAGCAGCGCAAAGCTTGCTGGTAGCGAGCAGCTCGCACAGCAGTCTGAAGACGGTCTTCCTCAAGGAGCAGCGCGTCATCTTCCCGCAGCTGCTCTTGCTCAAGATCATCATAAGCGAGCACTCGAGATGACCCGTATACGAGTTCCGTGGGGATAACTGCCTCTGCTCCATAGACTAGAGCGAAAGGTGTCTGGCCAGTGGCTCGATTTGGCGTCGTCCTGATCGACCAAAGAACCACTGGCAGCTCCTCAATCCAGTTTCTTCCGCACCTGTGCAGCCTGTCGAAAGTCCTGGTCTTGAGTCCGTGCAGCACTTCAGCATTTGCCCTCTTCGCTTGACTGTTGCTCCTGAGGTGAGTAACAGAAGCGAAGGAGACCTTGCCGCCAAGGTCTTAGATGTACTGCATGAAGGTGCGACTCCTGAATTGCGTACCGTTGTCGGTGATGATCCTGTTAGGGATCCCGAAGCGGCAAACAATCGACCTGAAGAACTTGACTGCTGACTGTGCTGTCACCTTCCTCACCGCTTCCACTTCCGGCCACTTTGTGAACTTGTCAATTGCAACGTACAAGAACTCAAAGCCCCCGACTGCTCGGGGGAAGGGGCCGAGGATGTCGAGCCCCCAGACCGAAAATGGCCAGGATAAAGGGATCGTTGGAGAGCTTGAGTTGGCTGGTGTATCTGCTTGGAATGGAACTGGCACGCTTCACACTTGGTTACTTGTGCATTTGCATCCTGGAGGGCTGTCGGCCAAAAGAAACCTTGCCGGAACGCTTTGCCGGCAAGTGCTCTGGCGCCAATGTGGTGACCACATATGCCTCCATGTATCTCCGCCAACAGCTTCTGTCCATCTTCCCGGTGAATACACTTCAATTTCACACCGTTGAGTCTTCTTCTGTACAGTTCATTGTCGACGAACTGGTACATACTAGACTGCCGGGCTACTCTTTCCGCTTCTTCTTGCACTTCGGGAAGTTCTCCTGTGTGAAGGAAACGGACGATCTGCTGTGCCCATGCTGAAGCTTGTGGCTCGACAACAAGGACTAAAGGCATATCTGCTGCTGCGGGAACATCAGCTTCTATGGCGAGAACCTGCGGCTCAGCCGGAGCTTGACGTTCCCCGGCAAGCTTGCCGGAGCAAAACTTGTCGGGAGCGTCTGCTTCAAGGAAACAAATCCTGGGACTTGTCGGAGCAGACTGCCCCACAACACTCTTGGTGTTGATCTTGGGGACCTTTTTGGCGGCGGCTTCGGGAAGCTCTGCCGGAAGATAGTCACCAGAAATCAACTTCCTCTTTTTGCACTGTCCAGTTGATGGCGTAACAGACGGTTGAGTCAGCTTGAGCAGAAAGATCCCTGGTTCCACAGGAAACTTAAATGCTGCGCACTTTGACAGGCCGTCGGCGATGTCCTTCTGAGATCTTGGAACATGTTCCATCTATAGGCCGACAAAGCGCTCTTCTAGCTTCCTCACCTCATCAACATAAGCTTCCATCAACGGACTCTGATAATTCTTGTTCACTTGGCGGACGACAAGCTGCGAGTCACCGCGATCCTGAGGCCGGCAAGCAATCCTTCATATTCTGCGGTATTGTTTGTTGCTTGCTCCTTGGCAAAGTGCATCTGGACTACATACTTGAGGTGCTCTCCGGTGGGTGTGACAAGCAGCACACCAGCACCGGCGCCTTGCAGCGAGAAGGCACCATCAAAGTACATCAGCAACTCTTTGCCTGCTTCCTTGACGGGGATGCTCGTCTCCGGAATTTCTTCATCTGGTGTTGGCGTCCACTCTGCTATGAATTCTGCCAATGCTCTACTTTGGATAGTTGAAGTGCTCTCAAACTTGAGGCCAAAGCTTGACAGTTCCAGTGCCCACTCAACAATCCTGCCGGTTGCTTCTGGATTATGTAGTATCCTCTTCAATGGAAAGCGAGTGACAACTGTGATCTCATGTGCTTGGAAGTAATGGCGCAGCTTTCTCGAGGCCATGAGAAGGCCGAAAAGCAATTTCTGCACACCAGAGTACCTTGACCTAGCCCCCTGCAGAAGGGAACTGACAAAGTAGACTGGGCACTGCACCATTTTCTTCTGTATCTCCTCGGGAGCTTGCGCAGACCCATCTTTGCCGGGACCAGAGCTTGTCGAGGAAGCCCCCTGCTTGTCGCTGGATGCGCTTGCCGTGGTTGCTGGCTCATCATCTGCCTCCCTCTCCGCTACTAACGCAGCACTAACCACTTGATTGGTTGCTGCCAGATATAGCAGCAACTTCTCTTGTGGCTTAGGTGCGACAAGTATTGGAGTGGAGGACAGGTATCTCTTCAAGTCCTGCAGCGCATCCTACGCTTCCGGAGTCCATCTCATTGGACCTGCCTTTTTCAAAATTTTGAAAAACGGCAGGGCGCGCTCAGCCGACTTAGAGATAAACCTGCTGAGAGCCGCCACGCAGCCGGCAAGTCTTCGTACATCCTTGACGCGCTTCGGTGCTTCAATCTGCTCAATGGCCTTGATCTTGTCGGGATTGGCTTCAATCCCCCGCTGAGACACGAAGAACCCGAGAAGCTTGCCGGAAGGGACTCCAAACACGCACTTCTCGGGGTTGAGCTTGAGGCTGATCTTGCGCAGATTTGCAAAAGTCTCTTCTAAATCTTGGATCAGGGTTGCTTTGTCCCTGCTCTTGACCACTATATCATCCATGTAGGCTTCCACATTTCTGTGTATTTGTGGCTCAAAAGCAGTGTGGACTACCCTTGCAAATGCTGAACCAGCATTCTTCAAACCGAAAGGCATCCGTACGAAACAGTACGTGCCACATGGAGTGATGAACGCGGCTTTCTCCTCATCCTCTTCTGCCATGAAGATCTGATGATATCCTGAGTATGCGTCAAGAAATGAAAGCAAGTCACATCAGGCCGGGGAGTTAACAATCTGGTCAATGCGTGGCAAGGGAAATGGGTCTTTGGGACAAGCTTTATTGACATCGGTGAAGTCGATACAAAGCCTCCATTTTCCGTTCGCCTTGCGCACGACTACAGGATTGGCCAACCACGTGGGATGGAGCACTCCTCTAACGAGGCCTGCTTCTTCCAACTTCTTGATCTCTTCTGCGATGAACTCTTGGCGCTCCACTGCTTGCTTCCTGACTTTCTGCTTGATGGGCCGCGCATGAGGACAGATGGCAAGGTGGTGCTCAATTACTTTCCTGGGAACACCGGGGATGTCATACGGTTGCCACGCAAACACATCGACATTCGCCCGCAGGAAAGCAATGAGCGCGCTTTCCTATTTAGGGTCAAGGGTGGCACTGATGGTGAAAGTACCACCAGTGCCGTCCTCCTTGGCGGACACCTTCTTGGTCGCTGGTGGAGCTGCCATCGTCTTCTTACACTTGCAGGTGGAGCTCGATGGTGCATCCTGTTGGGGAACGTTGCAGAAAATTAAAATTTTTCCTATGGTTTCACCAAGATCCATCTATGAGTTCATCTAGCAACGAGTATTCAGATTAGATAGCATCTACATACCACTTTGTAGATCGCAACGGAAGCGTTCAAGTGAACGTGGATGAGGTAGTCGTACTCGCCGTGATCCAATTCACCGATGATCTAGTGCCGAACGGACGGCACCTCCGCGTTCAACACACGTACGGAAAGCGTGACGTCTCCTCCTTCTTGATCCAGCAAGGCAAAGGAGAGGTTGGGGAAGAAGGCTCCAGCAGCAGCACGACGGTGTGGTGATGGTGGAACTGCAGTACTCCGGCAGGGCTTCGCCGTGCTCAATGGAGGAGGAGGAGGTGTTGGAGAGGGAGAGGGAGGCGCCAGTGCAATGGGTGATCAGCCCCCTCTCCCCTCCCCCCTTTATATAACCCCCAAGGGGGGGCGCCAGCCCTAGGAGATGAGATCTCCTAGGGGGGCGGCGGCCAGGGAAGGGGGCTTGCCCCCCAAGCAAGGGGGGCGCCCCCTTTAGGGTTTTCCCTCCCCCCAAACCCTAGGCGCATGGGCCCATGGGGGGGAGGCGCACCAGCCCACTATGGGCTGGTTCCCTCCCTCATACATCCCATGGGGCCCTCCGGGATAGGTGGCCCCACCCGGTGGACCCCCCGGGACCCTCCGGTGGTCCCGGTACAATACCGATAACCCTGAAACTTGTCCCGATGTCCGTATGATGACTTTCCATATATAAATCTTTACCTCCAGACCATTCCGAAAGTCCTCGTGACGTCCGGGATCTCATCCGAGACTCCAAACAACATTCGGGTTACTGCACATACATATCCCTACAACCCTAGCGTCACCGAACCTTAAGTGTGTAGACCCTACGGGTTCGGGAGACATGCAGACATGACCGAGATGGCTCTCGGGCAATAACCAACAGCGGGATCTGGATACCCATGTTGGCTCCCACATGCTCCACGATGATCTCATCGGATGAACCACGATGTCAAGGATTCAATTAATCCCGTATACGATTCCCTTTGTCAATCGGTATTTTACTTGCCCGAGATTCGATCGTCGGTATCCCAGTACCTCGTTCAATCTCGTTACCGGCAAGTCACTTTTCTCGTTACCGTAATGCATGATCCTTGTGATCAAACACTTTGATCACCTTGATCTCATATGATGATGCATTACCGAGAGGGCCCGGTGATACCTCTCCGTCAAGCGGAGTGACAAATCCCAGTCTCGATCCATGTAACCCAACAGACACTTTCAGAGATACCCGTAGTATACCTTTATAGTCACCCAGTTATGTTGTGACGTTTGGCACACCCAAAGCACTCCTACGGTATCCGGGAGTTACACGATCTCATGGTCTAAGGAAAGGATACTTGACATTGGAAAACTCTAGCAAACGAACTATGCGATCTTATGCTATGTTTAGGATTGGGTCTTGTCCATCACATCATTCTCCTAATGATGTGATCCCGTTATCGATGACATCCAATGTCCATAGTCAGGAAACCATGACTATCTGTCGATCAACGAGCTAGTCAACTAGAGGCTTACTAGGGACATATTGTTGTCTGTTATTCACACATGTATTACGATTTCCGGATAACACAATTAGAGCACGAATAAAGACAATTATCATGAATAAGGAAATATAATAATAATGCTTTTATTATTGCCTCTAGGGCATATTTCCAACAGTCTCCCACTTGCACTAGAGTCAATAATCTAGTTACATTGTGATGAATCGAACACCCATAGAGTTCTGGTGCTGATCATGTTTTGCCTTAGGGAGAGGTTTAGTCAACGGATCTGCGACATTCAGATCCGTGTGCACTTTAAAAATTTCTATGTCTCCATCTTGAACATTTTCACGAATGGAGTTGAAGCGACGCTTGATGTGCCTAGTCTTCTTGTGAAACCTGGGCTCCTTTGCAAGTGCAATAGCTCCAGTGTTGTCACAGAAGAGCTTGATTGGCCCCGACGCATTGGGTATGACTCCGAGGTCGGTGATGAACTCCTTCACCCAAATTGCTTCATGTGCTGCCTCCGAGGCTGCCATGTACTCCGCTTCACATGTAGATCCCGCCACGACGCTCTGTTTGCAACTGCACCAGCTTACTGCCCCACCATTCAAAATATACACGTATCCGGTTTGTGACTTAGAGTCATCCAGATCTGTGTCGAAGCTAGCGTCGACATAACCCTTTACGACGAGCTCTTCGTCACCTCCATAAACGAGAAACATTTCCTTAGTCCTTTTCAGGTACTTCAGGATATTCTTGACCGCTGTCCAGTGTTCCTTGCCGGGATTACTTTGGTACCTTCCTACCAAACTTACGGCAAGGTTTACATCAGGTCTGGTACACAGCATGGCATACATAATAGAACCTATGGCTGAGGCATAGGGGATGACGCTCATCTCTTCTATATCTTCTGCCGTGGTCGGACATTGAGCTGAGCTCAATTTCACACCTTGTAATACAGGTAAGAACACTTTCTTAGATTGATCCATATTGAACTTCTTCAATATTTTATCAAGGTATGTGCTTTGTGAAAGACCTATGAGGCGTCTCGATCTATCTCTATAGATCTTGATGCCTAATATATAAGCAGCTTCTCCAAGGTCCTTCATTGAAAAACTTTTATTCAAATAGGCCTTAATGCTGTCCAAGAGTTCTATATCATTTCCCATCAAAAGTATGTCGTCTACATATAATATGAGAAATGCTACAGAGCTCCCACTCACTTTCTTGTAAACACAGGCTTCTCCATAAGTCTGTGTAAACCCAAACGCTTTAATCATCTCATCAAAGCGAATGTTCCAACTCCTAGATGCTTGCACCAACCCATAAATCGAGCGTTGGAGCTTGCACACCTTGTCAGCATTCTTAGGATCGACAAAACCTTCCGGCTGCATCATATACAATTCTTCCTTAAGGAAACCATTAAGGAATGCCGTTTTGACGTCCATTTGCCATATCTCATAATCATAGTATGCGGCAATTGCTAACATGATTCGGACGGACTTCAGCTCGCTACCGGTGAGAAAGTCTCATCGTAGTCAATTCCTTGAACTTGTCGATAACCCTTAGCGACAAGCCGAGCTTTATAGATGGTCACATTACCATCCGCGTCTGTCTTCTTCTTAAAGATCCATTTATTTTCTATGGCTCGCCGTTCAACGGGCAAGTCAGTCAAAGTCCATACTTCGTTTTCATACATGGATCCTATCTCGGATTTCATGGCTTCCAGCCATTTGTCGGAATCCGGGCCCGCCATTGCTTCCTCATAGTTTGAAGGTTCACCGTTGTCTAACAACATGATTTCCAAGACAGGGTTGCCGTACCACTCTGGTGCGGAACGTGTCCTTGTGGACCTTCGAATTTCAGTAGGAGCTTGATCAGAAGCATCTTGATCATCATCGTTAATTTCCTCTCTAGTTGGTGCAGGCACCTCAGAAACGTTTTCTTGAGTTTCACCATTTTCCGGTTCAAGAGGTAACACTTCATCAAGTTCTACTTTCCTCCCACTTACTTCTTTCGAGAGAAACTCTTTCTCTAGAAAGGATCCATTCTTGGCAACAAAGATCTTGACTTCGGATCTGAGGTAGAAGGTATACCCAACAGTTTCTTTAGGGTATCCTATGAAGACGCATTTTTCCGATTTGGGTTCGAGCTTTTCAGGTTGAAGTTTCTTGACATAAGCATCGCATCCCCAAACTTTTAGAAACGACAGCTTAGGTTTCTTCCCAAACCATAATTCATACGGTGTCGTCTCAACGGATTTCGACGGAGCCCTATTTAAAGTGAATGCGGCAGTCTCTAAAGCATAGCCCCAAAAAGATAGCGGTAAATCGGTAAGAGACATCATAGATCGCACCATATCTAATAGAGTGCGATTACGACGTTCGGACACACCATTACGCTGAGGTGTTCCAGGCGGCGTGAGTTGTGAAACTATTCCACATTTTCTTAAGTGTGTGCCAAATTCATGACTCAAGTATTCTCCTCCACGATCTGATCGTAGAAACTTGATCCTTTTATCACGTTGATTTTCAACCTCACTCTGAAATTCCTTGAACTTTTCAAAGGTCTCAGACTTGTGTTTCATTAAGTAGACATACCCATATCTACTCGAGTCATCAGTGAGGGTGAGAACATAACGATAGCCACCGCGAGCCTCAACACTCATTGGACCGCACACATCAGTATGTATGATTTCCAATAAGTTGGTTGCTCGCTCCATTGTTCCTGAGAACGGAGTCTTGGTCATTTTACCCATGAGGCATGGTTCGCACGTGTCAAATGATTCATAATCAAGAGACTCTAAAAGTCCATCTGCATGGAGCTTCTTCATGCGTTTGACACCTATGTGACCAAGGCGGCAGTGCCACAAATATGTGGGACTATTGTTATCAACTTTAACTCTTTTGGTACTCACACTATGAATATGTGTATCATCACGTACGAGATTCATCAAGAGTAAACCATTAACCATCGGAGCATGACCATAAAACATATCTCTCACATAAATGGAACAACCATTATTCTCTGATTTAAATGAGTAGCCATCTCGAATTAAGCGAGATCCAGATACAATGTTCATGCTCAAACTTGGCACTAAATAACAATTATTGAGGTTTAAAACTAATCCCGTAGGTAAATGTAGAGGCAGCGTGCCGACGGCGATCACATCGACCTTGGAACCATTCCCGACGCGCATCGTCACCTCGTCCTTCGCCAGTCTCCGTTTATTCCGCAGCTCCTGCTTTGAGTTACAAATGTGAGCAACTGCACCGGTATCAAATACCCAAGAGCTACTACGAGTACTGGTAAGGTACACATCAATTACATGTATATCACATATACCTTTGGTTTTGCCGGCCTTCTTGTCCGCTAAGTATTTGGGGCAGTTCCGCTTCCAGTGACCACTTCCCTTGCAATAAAAACACTCAGTCTCGGGCTTGGGTCCATTCTTTGGCTTCTTCCCGGCAACTTGCTTACCGGGCGCGGCAACTTCCTTGCCATCTTTCTTGAAGTTCTTTTCACCCTTGCCCTTCTTGAACTTAGTGGTTTTATTCACCATCAACACTTGATGCTCCTTCTTGATTTCAACCTCTGCTGATTTCAGCATAGCATATACCTCAGGAATGGTCTTTACCATTCCCTGCATATTGTAGTTCATCACAAAGCTCTTGTAGCTAGGTGGAAGTGACTGGAGGATTCTGTCAATGACCACTTCTTCCGGAAGATTAACTTCCAGTTGAGTCAAGCGGTTGTGCAACCCAGACATTCTGAGTATGTGCTCACTGACAGAGCCATTTTCCTCCATCTTACAGCTAAAGAATTTGTCGGAGACTTCATATCTCTCGACCTGGGCATGAGCTTGGAAAACCATTTTCAGCTCTTCGAACATCTCATATGCTCCATGTCTCTCAAAACGTTTTTGGAGCCCCGGCTCTAAGCTGTAAAGCATGCCGCACTGAACGAGGGAGTAATCATTACAGCGTGACTGCCAAGCGTTCATAACGTCTTGTTCTGCAGGGAGAATAGGTGTGTGACCCAGCAGTGCTCTTAGGACATAATCTTTCTTGGCAGCTATGAGGATGATCCTCAGGTTCCGGACCCAGTCCGTATAGTTGCTACCATCGTCTTTCAGCTTGGTTTTCTCTAGGAACGCGTTGAAGTTGAGGACTACGTTGGCCATTAGATCTACAAGACATATTGTAAATATTTAGACTAAGTTCATGATAATAAAGTTCATTTAATCAAATTATTTAATGAACTCCCACTTAGATAGACATCCCTCTACTAGTCATCTAAGTATTACATGATCCGAGTCAACTAGGCCGTGTCCGATCATCACGTGAGACGGACTAGTCAACATCGGTGAACATCTTCATGTTGATCGTATCTTCTATACGACTCATGCTCGACCTTTCGGTCTTCTGTGTTCCGAGGCCATGTCTGTACATGCTAGGCTCGTCAAGTCAACCTAAGTGTTTTGCGTGTGTAAATCTGTCTTACACCCGTTGTATGCGAACGTGAGGACCTATCACACCCGATCATCACGTGGTGCTTTGGAACGACGAACCTTAGCAACGGTGCACAGTTAGGGAGAACACTTTCTTGAAATTATTATGAGGGATCATCTTATTTACTACCGTCGTTCTAAGTAAACAAGATGCAAAACATGATAAACATCACATGCAATCAAATAATAAACGTGACATGATATGGCCAATATCACATAGCTCCTTTGATCTCCATCTTGGGGCTCCATGATCATCTTGTCACCGGCTTGACACCATGATCTTCATCATCATGATCTTCATCATCGTGTCTCCATGAAGTTGCTCACCAACTATTACTTCTACTACTATGGCTAACGCGTTTAGCAATAAAGTAAAGTAATTTACATGGCGATTCTCAATGACACGCAGGTCATACAAAAAATAAAGACAACTCCTATGGCTCCTGCCTGTTGTCATACTCATCGACATGCAAGTCGTGATTCCTATTACAATAGCATGAACATCTCATACATCACATATAGATCATTCATCATACATCACAACTTTGGCCATATCATATCACAAAGCACTTGCTGCAAAAACAAGTTAGACGTCCTCTAATTGTTGTTGCAAGTTTTACGTGGCTGAATTAGGGTTCTAGCAAGAACGTTTTCTTACCTACGTTAAAACCACAACGTGATTTGTCAACTTCTATTTACCCTTCATAAGGACCCTTTTCATCGAATCCACTCCAATTAAAGTAGGAGAGACAGACACCCGCCAGCCACCTTATGCAACTAGTGCATGTTAGTCGGTGGAACCGGTCTCACGTAAGCGTACGTGTAAGGTTGGTCCGGGCCGCTTCATCCCACAATACCGCTGAAGCAAGATAAGACTAGTAGTGGCAAGAAAAGTTGACAACATCTACGCCCACAACAAATTGTGTTCTACTCGCGCAAGAAGAACTACGCATAGACCTAGCTCATGATGCCACTGTTGGGGAACGTTGCAGAAAATTAAAAATTTTCCTACGGTTTCACCAAGATCCATCTATGAGTTCATCTAGCAACGAGTATTCAGATTAGATAGCTTCTACATACCACTTTGTAGATCACAACGGAAGCGTTCAAGTGAACGTGGATGAGGTAGTCGTACTCGCCGTGATCCAATTCACCGATGATCTAGTGCCGAACGGACGGCACCTCCGCGTTCAACACACGTACGGAAAGCGTGACGTCTCCTCCTTCTTGATCCAGCAAGGCAAAGGAGAGGTTGGGGAAGAAGGCTCCAGCAGCAGCACGACGGCGTGGTGATGGTGGAACTGCAGTACTCCGGCAGGGCTTCGCCGTGCTCAATGGAGGAGGAGGAGGTGTTGGAGAGGGAGAGGGAGGCGCCAGGGCAATGGGTGATCAGCCCCCTCTCCCCTCCCCCTTTATATAACCCCCAAGGGGGGGCGCCGGCCCTAGGAGATGAGATCTCCTTGGGGGGGTGGCGGCCAGGAAAGATGAGATCTCCTCCGGTGGTCCCGGTACAATACCGATAACCCCGAAACTTGTCCCGATGTCCGTATGATGACTTTCCATATATAAATCTTTACCTACGGACCATTTCGAAACTCCTCGTGACGTCCGGGATCTCATCCGGGACTCCGAACAACATTCGGGTTACTGCACATACATATCCCTACAACCCTAGCGTCACCGAACCTTAAGTGTGTAGACCCTACGGGTTCGGGAGACATGCAGACATGACCGAGACGGCTCTCGGGCAATAACCAACAGCGGGATCTGGATACCCATGTTGGATCCCACATGCTCCACGATGATCTCATCGGATGAACCACGATGTCAAGGATTCAATTAATCCCGTATACGATTCCCTTTGTCAATCGGTATTTTACTTGCCCGAGATTCGATCGTCGGTATCCCAGTACCTCGTTCAATCTCGTTACCGGCAAGTCACTTTTCTCGTTACCGTAATGCATGATCCTTGTGATCAAACACTTTGATCACCTTGATCTCATATGATGATGCATTACCGAGAGGGCCCGGTGATACCTCTCCGTCAAGCGGAGTGACAAATCCCAGTCTCGATCCATGTAACCCAACAGACACTTTTAGAGATACCCGTAGTATACCTTTATAGTCACCCAGTTACGTTGTGACGTTTGGCACACCCAAAGCACTCCTACGGTATCCGGGAGTTACACGATCTCATGGTCTAAGGAAAGGATACTTGACATTGGAAAACTCTAGCAAAGGAACTATGCGATCTTATGCTATGTTTAGGATTGGGTCTTGTCCATCACATCATTCTCCTAATGATGTGATCCCGTTATCGATGACATCCAATGTCCATAGTCAGGAAACCATGACTATCTGTCGATCAACGAGCTAGTCAACTAGAGGCTTACTAGGGACATATTGTTGTCTGTTATTCACACATGTATTACGATTTCCGGATAACACAATTAGAGCACGAATAAAGACAATTATCATGAATAAGGAAATATAATAATAATGCTTTTATTATTGCCTCTAGGGCATATTTCCAACACATCCTCGACGGTAGCGCAGCACTCCAAAGAGGTGCGCTTGCCGGAGTGGGCATCAGAGCTCTTGCCGGACTTGGTCTTCTTCTTCCCCCAGGGTGGACGTCTGGGATGTTGCGTTGCACTTGGCTGAATCTCTGGATGTACTTGCGCAAGGGCTCTCCTTCCTTCTGGGCAAGCAGATGAAGATCACTCTCCTGGCCATGAGGTTTGTGGCCGCCTGTAAAGGCGCCGACAAACTGATGGCACAGGTCTGCCCAGGAAGATATGGAGTTTTCCGGCAAGTGCATGAGCCAGGACCTGACGTTGGGCTTGAGCACCAGCGGGAAGTAGTTGGCAAGGATCTTGTCGTCGCGCCCCCCAGCAGCTTGCACCGCGATGGTGTATATGCTGAGGAACTCCGACGGATGCAACTTGCCGTCGTACTTCTCGGGTACGTCTGGGTTGAAGTTTTTCGTGCTGGGCCACTGGACTTGCCGCAGCTCACGGGTGAACACAGGGCAACCTACCGCGTACGGCAGGTCGCCTGGTTCCCCTGGCACATGCATGTCGACAGTGGGCCCAGCGCGCTTGTCTGACTGACGCCGCGCTTCTCTTCGGCGCTCAATGCGAGTACGAGCGTCTTCTTGCTGTCGTTCGTGAAGAACTTGGCGTTGATCGCGGCGAGCTCGCAGATCTGATGAAGCAGTGGAGTCGCTGTCGTGGCGGACCCGGCGAGTCAGCGATCTTGGCCTTCGGGGCGGAGAGTGCACGGTGGTTGCACCCCCACTGGTCTTGTCGCCATCGGTTCGCACCTGGCTGGCTTGCCGCGGCTGCGATGTGGTCGCCTGCCGTGGAGTGTCGCCGTTGGCAAAGCCGATGAGACTCTGAATGGTGGCCCTCCAGTCGTCGATCTTGTCTGGCGTTGGAGGGAAGTCTAGGAGCAGTTGAGCTCGCGCTAAAGCTTCTGCTGGAGTGGCGGGAAACGGTGGCGAACGGTGCGAGGAGCGGGATATGCTCGGACTTCCAACTACGTTAGAAGGAGCAGTATTCCGTCCAGGCGACCGTGCCTCGCTCGCGCCAGCACGTTGGCACGTATGCTGGCCTGGAGCATCCCGAGATCCGCCAGCTCGATCTGGGTCCAGCGAGCATATGGTACCGTGAGTACCACGACGCTGCTGGTCCTGCGCCTCCTGAGATGGGCGCGGTGCGTCTACGGACGCCCGGTCGTCGTGGGAGCCGGCTACGCCGCCGACGGGCAGCGCAGTCTTGTCCTTGGACTTGGTGACACCGTGGGCTCCCTCGCCGATGCCCGTTCTTCCGCCGGCATCTTCCCCACCAGCCGTTTGCTCCGGCGGTGGTGGATTCGACGCGGACGGAGCAGCCGCTTCCGAAGCCTTCTTCTTCGGCGGCATGTCGATGAAGTCGATGAAGATCTAGCTCGCGTGAACGCGGGATCGGGTTCACACAACCTCGACACCCCCTACCTGGCGCGCCAAAGATGCCGGGGAAAAGCTGGCTCCACGAGCACCTATGGGGAGAGAGCCCCTTTCGGTTCGGCGGGGGGCGGAGGCCGCACGAAGAGGAGATCGAGGCGGGGCACGCGAGCGGTTTTTACCCAGCTTCGGAGCTCTCCGGAGAGATAATACTCCTACTGCTGCTTTGTGATTTGTATTGAGTTCTTGCTTGGGAGCGCTGAGTGCTACAGTACACTCAAGCAGCTAACGAGACCGAGCGTTCTTCTGTTCGTCCTCCTCTTTCCACGTTGTGCATGGTCCTCCTTTTATATGCTCAAGGGGTCTCCAACAGGTGGCAACGTGGGCAAGGGCAAAAATGGAAAGGTGCTGCGGTAGGTACAGCTACCTACACAGTGTATCATACCTAACCTTGACGGCAGGGGACAAGGGCATTAAATGCCTATCTACGTCGCCCAAACAGTGCAGAAAAGGGACCGTTAGGGACGCCACCGTTCGCCACGATGGCGATCTTGTCAGCGTTGTTTGCCACGGTGCACCCCTGGCTGCACAGCCTCCCGCCACGTGCGCCTGGATGAGTCCCAGAGCAACACGTTGATGGATGTGCTGGAGCGCGGGTACAGAGTGGCTGCTTGCCGCGGCAAGCGCCTTGCCGCGGTCGTTGTCTTGTCGCGTCCCGAAGCTTGTCACTCGCCGGGTCCTGCCGGGACGCGTGACGCGTCGCGGCAAGTTCCTTGAGATGCCTTGGTTGGCCTTCCCGGCAAGCTCCTCTTGCCGGGGCTTTGTCTCCTTGGCTTAAATACTTCGTTCTTGAATGGCTCCAAAGGAACCAAGTAGGTCCTTGCGGTAACCTGGCAGGCCTTGCTGCGGGACGCTGCGACTGCCCGTGCACAAGTTCGGGATACTAGGGTACCCCTACTCTAGTACACCGACAGGCCAATATGAATTTTATTTCATCGAGTCCGGCTGTGGCGGCATCTGTCCACTCGAAGTGTTCGGTGCACCGTAGGAGGCGGTAAAGGGGCAACGCCTTTTCTCCCAGGCGGGAGATGAAGCGGCTTAGAGCCGCGACGCATCCGGTTAATTTCTGTATTTGTTTGAGGTCTTTTGGGACATCCAATTGTGACAAAGCTCGGATCTTGGCTGGGGTTGCTTCGATTCCTCTACTAGATACAATGAAGCCCAAGAGCTTTCCGGCTGGAACGCCGAAAACGCATTTTTCCGGATTCAACTTGATGTCGTATTTTCGGAGGTTATCGAGTGTAAGCCTCAAGTCGTCTACTAGAGATTCGACATGTCTTGATTTGACGACCACATCATCCACGTACGCTTCCACTGTTTTGCCGATCTGGGTTGCCAGACATGTTTGAATCATGCGCTGATATGTTGCGCCGGTGTTTTTTTAGCCCGAAGGGCATTGTGTTGAAGCAGAATGGGCCGTATGGTGTGATGAATGCCGTTGCGGCTTGGTCTAATTCTGCCATCTTGATTTGATGGTAACCGGAGTATGCGTCGAGGAAACACAATGAATCGTGTCCTGCAATGGCATCGATAATTTGATCTATGCGAGGGAGGGGGAAGGGATCCTTTGGGCAGGCCTTATTAAGGTCTTTAAAATCGACGCACATGCGCCAGGATTTGTCCTTCTTTGGTACCATCACCAGGTTTGCTAGCCAGTCCGGATGTTTTAATCTCTTATGAATCCGGCCTCCAATAACTTGGCTAGCTCCTCTCCCATAGCCTGTCTCTTCGGTTCGAAAAGTGCCGAAGGGCTTGTTTGACAGGTTTGAATCCTTTCCGGATATTTAAGCTGTGTTCGGCCAGCCTGCGTGGGATGCCTGGCATGTCTGAAGGGTGCCAGGCAAAAATGTCCCAGTTCTCTCGTAGGAACTCTCGCAGTGCGGCGTCTGCATCAGGGTTCAATCGTGCCCCGATGGAGGCTGTTTTATTGGGATCCGTTGGGTGGACCTGGAATTTGACTATTTCGTCCGCTGGTTTGAAGGATGTGGATTTGGATCTCTTATCGAGTATCACATCATCCCTATTAACCGTGGAGCGCAGTGCGGTCAGTTCTTCGGCCGCTAAGGTTTCGGATAGTGCCTCAAGGGCCAATGCAGTTGTCTTGTTTTCGGCGCGGAGTGCTATGTCCGGATCACTAGCGAGAGTGATAATTCCGTTTGGCCCAGGCATCTTGAGCTTCATGTACCCGTAATGGGGTATGGCTTGGAAAACTGTGAATGCCTCCCGTCCTAATATAGCGTGATATCCTCTTTTGAACGGGGCCACCTGGAACATGACTTCTTCGGACCTGTAATTATCCGGCGTGCTGAACACCACATCTAGTGTGATCTTTCCAGTGCAGCGTGCTTCCTGACTGGGGATTATTCCTCTAAAGGTTGTGCTGCTTCGCTCAATGCGGTTCCAGTCCATTTCCATCTTTTGGAGGGTTTCCTCGTAAATGAGGTTCAATCCGCTGCCTCCATCCATGAGTACCTTTGCGAGGCGACAGTCGTCCACTATGGGACTGAGGACCAATGCGGCGGGTGCTCGGGCTGTTCGGAATTTAGGTTCGTCACTCGCGTTGAAGGTGATAGCAATGTTACTCCATGGGTTTATTGTTGCTACTTGATAGACTTCGGTGAGGCTGCGGAGTGTTCTTTTTTGCATATTATTTGATGTGAAAGTCTCGAAGACTATGAGAACGGTACTGGTGTCCTCGTGCTGGCTTTCTTCGGCCTCTGAAATTAGGAGGTCCTCGCCAATTTTGGCCACCTGCCGGAGTATCCAACATGCTCTAAGGCTATGTGTTGGTGTGGTGTCCTCTATACTGTGAATCCTACATGGTCCATCAAGCCACCTTTCCAGTACGGTTCCATGCCCTCTCGAGAGTTTTGGCTTTTTGATATTTAATCCGGGTGCCTTACTGTGGTGCACCCTCTTAGTTCGGACGGGATTTCTATTCAAGGCCGGATTATCCCAAAATTTTATTTTGGTTTTCCAAGCGCTTTCCAACGCACAGTCCTTTTGTACTATGGACGACAATCAGCGAATCGTGTAATATCACGACGACTTATGGCGTTAAGTATTCCCTCTCCGTGCAATTACTGCAAAAGATTGAACTTGTGTCTCCCTCGCAGCAGTCCTTTGTCCTATTCATAACCAGGAGGAATCTGGCCCAGTAGTGATGTACTATTTCTTCGGGCTTTTGCCTGATTTGGGAAAGATTGCTTATGATCGGACGGGCGGGTGTCGTTGAATCAGAGACCTCACCCAATTTACGATTCGGAGGCCGAACAACTTCCGAACTCTGAAGTCCGGAGTCTTGGATGTTGTCCGATGAGTCTAGCCCGTTGCCTGATTCTAAGCTCAGGTCTTGGATTGTATCCTCCCCTCCGCGGGTATCCGGCCTGGAGGTTTCGGGAATTCGGACGTAGCTAGTCCTTAGGATAGATGAAGGGTCGCCGCACTGCGCCTCTACCACGGCAACGTGGTGGGTGACTTGGGGAGAGTTAATTTCTCTTAGATCGGGTTTAAGCCCAACCTGATCGTAATTTGTGGCGACCCCCAGTGCGGCGATGCGATCCAAGAGCTCGTTTACGGAAGAGAGCTCCATCGGATCCAACTGCTCGGCGAGTTCTGAGCTGACGTGAAGGTTGCTTTCGATGACCCGAGAGGTCACCGTCGGCGCAACGGCCGAACAGGCGGTCGTGAGAAAACCACCTAGCCGGAGGGTTTGGCCGACAGCCAAGGCTCCCTTAGTAATGGCGCCGTCTTTAAAGACGGGAAGAGGCATCCTTCCTGATCGCGACGGCACAGAGGAACTCTCGATGAAAGCACCAATGTCGGTGTCAAAACCGGCGGATCTCGGGTAGGGGGTCCCGAACTATGCGTCAAGGTCGGATGGTAACAGGAGACAAGGGACACGATGTTTACCCAGGTTCGGGCCCTCTCGATGGAGGTAAAACCCTACTCCTGCTTGATTAATATTGATGATATGGGTAGTACAAGAGTAGATCTACCACGAGATCAAGGAGGCTAAACCCTAGAAGCTAGCCTATGGTATGATTGTGTATGATAATTCTGCTCTACGGACTACAACCCTCCGGTTTATATAGACACCGGATAGGGTTAGGGTTACACAGAGTCGGTTACAATAGTAGGAGATCTTGAATATCCGCATCACCTAGCTTGCCTTCCACGCTAAGGAAAGTCCCTTCCGGACACGGGACGAAGTCTTCAATCTTGTATCTTCATAGTCCAGGAGTCCGGCGAAGGTATAGTCCGGCTATCCGAACACCCCCTAATCCAGGACTCCCTCACCCATCAAGAACTCCTTTAGGAGAAGAATCGCTTACCTCTTGTATCGTCCCTTGTTGGATTCGGATCATGTATCTCTTTGTGTTTCGAGGATCTAGCACATGTGTGATCGTTCTTGTTGGTTTGAGTGATTCTCTCGTGTTTCCCCTCGTTTTCCTCCTCGTGTTCATCGCGGGATCCGCCCCTTTCGTGAAAGATCGGCCATTAGTGTTCCACCCTACATCATCTTGGTATCATGAGCCACGTTGATCACGATTTCAGAGCCTTCCCCCTTTGTTTGCTAGCCTTGTTTTGTTGATTTTGTCCCTATTTCGAAAATTCCCCACAAAAATAGCCCCCAATTTTTTTTGTGATTTGTTGGTGTAATGAAGTTTTTTTTGGATTTGATCCGCGGATTTCGTGTGTTGCAGCTAGATCTAGCTTTCTCCCATCTTTTCCCCGATTTCCATCCACAAATTCGTCCAAATTTTGCCCCGGATTTCACCTCTCCACGCGGAGTTCAGCGAGTTTGTCCACAGATCCAGAGCCCGGACATCTGGCCCGACAACCCGGACATCCGGCCACCCCGGGCATTCGTCCCTCAGCCCGGACATCCGGCCTCTGACAGCACCACTTCACTCCGCCGCTCCGTTTCCTGCCTAACTCTCGCCAAATTTTGCCCCGGTGCCCATTCCAACTTCCGCATACCACCACCACTTCCGCATAGTGCTACCTCTTGAGCACTGCATTGGTTTTCCCTTGAAGAGGAAAGGGTGATGCAGCAAAGTAGCGTAAGTATTTCCCTCAGTTTTTGAGAACCAAGGTATCAATCCAGTAGGAGACTATGCGCGAGTCCCTTGCACCTACACAAACAAATAAATCCTCCCAACCAACGCGATAAGGGGTTGGCAATCCCTTAACGGTAACTTACGAGAGTGAGATCTGGTAGATATGATAAGATAATATTTTTGGTATTTTTATGATAAAGATACAAAGTAAAATAAAAGCAACAGAAATAACTAAGTGCTGGAAGATTAATATGATGGAAAATAGACCCGGGGGCCATAGGTTTCACTAGTGGCTTCTCTCAAGAGCATAAGTATTTTACGGTGGGTGAACAAATTACTGTTGAGCAATTGACATAACTGAGCATAGTTATGAGAATATCTAGGTATGATCATGTATATAGGCATCACGTCCGAGACAAGTATACCGACTCCTGCATGTATCTACTACTATTACTCCACACATCGGCCGCTATGCAGCATGCATCTAGAGTATTAAGTTCATAAAACAGAGTAACGCTTTAAGCAAGATGACATGATGTAGAGGGATAAATTAATGCAATATGATAAAAACCCCATCTTGTTATCCTCGATGGCAACAATACAATACGTGCCTTGCTGCCCCTACTGTCACTGGGAAAGGACACCGCAAGATTGAACCCAAAGCTAAGCACTTCTCCCATTGCAAGAAAGATCAATCTAGTAGGCCAAACCAAACTGATAATTCGAAGAGACTTGCAAAGATAACCAATCATACATAAAAGAATTCAGAGAAGATTCAAATATTGTTCATAGATAAACTTGATCATAAACCTACAATTCATCGGTCTCAACAAACACATCGCAAAAGAACATTACATCGAATAGATCTCCACGAGAGAGGGGGAGAATATTGTATTGAGATCCAAAAAGAGAGAAGAAGTCATCTAGCTAATAACTATGGACCCGAAGGTCTGAGGTAAACTACTCACACTTCATCGGAGAGGCTATGGTGTTGATTTAGAAGCCCTCCGTGATCGATGCCCCCTCCGGCGGAGCTCCGGAACAGGCCCCAAGATGGGATCTCGTGGGTACAGAAGGTTGCGGCGGTGGAATTAGGTTTTTGGCTCCGTATGTGATCGTTTGGAGGTACGTAGGTATATATAGGAGCAAGGAGTACGTCGGTGGAGCAACGTGGGGCCCACTAGGGTGGAGGGCGCGCTCAGGGGGTAGGCGCGCCCCCTACCTGGGGCTTCCTGGAAGCTTCCTTGACGTAGGGTCCAAGTCTCCTGGATCATGTTCGTTCCGAAAATCACGTTCCCGAAGGTTTCATTCCGTTTGGACTCCGTTTGATATTCTTTTTCTACGAATCTCTGAAATAGGCAAAAAAATCAATTCTGGGCTGGGCCTCCGGTTAATAGGTTAGTCCCAAAAATAATATAAAAGTGAATAATAAAGCCCAATAATGTCCAAAACAGAAGATAATATAGCATGGAGCAATCAAAAATTATAGATACGTTAGAGACGTATCAAGCATCCCCAAGCTTAATTCCTGCTCGTCCTCGAGTAGGTAAATGATAAAAACAGAATTTTTGATGTGGAATGCTACTTGGCATAATTTAAATGTAATTCTTCTTATTATGGCATGAATGTTCATATTTGATATGATTCAAGATAAAAGTTTAATGTTGACATAAAAACAATAATATTTCAAGCATACTAACTAAGCAATTATGTCTTATCAAAATAACATAGCCAAAGCAAGTTATCCCTACAAAATCATATAATCTGGCTATGCTCCATCTTCCCCACACAAAATATTCATATCATGTGCGACCCCGGTTTTAGCCAAGCAATTGGTTCATACTTTTAACGCGCTTCAGCCTTTTCAACTCTTACGCAATACATGAGTGCAAGCCATGGATATAGCACTATGGTGGAATAAGGTATAATGGTAGGGGTTATGTGGTAAGACAAAAAGGAGAAAGTCTCACATCAACGAGGATAATTAATGGGCTATGGAGATGCCCATCAATTGATTTTAATGCGAGGAGTAGGGATTGCCATGCAACGGATGCACTATAGCTATGAGTGTATGAAAGCTCAAAAAGAAACTAAGTGGGTGTGCATCCAACTTGCTTGCTCACGAAGACCTCGGGCATTTGAGGAAGCCCATCATTGGAATATACAAGCCAAGTTCTATAATGAAATTTCCCACTAGTATATGAAAGTGACAAAATGAGAGACTCTCTATCATGAAGATCACGGTGCTACTTTGAAGCACAAGTGTGGTAAAAGGATAGTAACATTGTCCCTTCTCTCCTTTTCTCTCATTTTTTTTCTTTTTTTGTTTGGGCCTTTTCTCCCTTTTTTATGGCCTCTTTTTTTAGTCCGGGGTCTCATCCCGACTTGTGGGGGAATCATAGTCTCCATCATCCTTTCCTCACTTGGGACAATGCTCTAATAATGATGATCATCACACTTTTATTTACTTACAACTCATGGATTACAACTCAATACTTAGAACAAAGTATGACTCTATATGAATGCCTCCAGCGGTGTATCGGGATATGCAATGAATCAAGAGCGGCATGTATGAAAGAATTATGAACGGTGGCTTTGCCACAAATACAATGTCAACTACATGATCATGCAAAGCAATATGACAATGATGGAGTATGTCATGATAAACGGAACGGTGGAAAGTTGCATGGCAATATATCTCGGAATGGCTATGGAAATGCCATGATAGGTAGGTATGGTCGCCGTTTTGAGGAATATATAAGGAGGTTTATGTGTGATAGAGCGTATCATATCACGGGGTTTGGATGCACCGGCGAAGTTTGCACCAACTCTCAAGGTGAGAAAGGGCAATGCGCGGTACCGAAGAGGCTAGAAAATTACGGAAAGGTAAATGTGCGTATAATCCATGGACTCACAGTAGTCATAAAGAACTCACATACTTATTGCAAAAATTTATTAGTCCTCGAAGCAAAGTACTACTACGCATGCTCCTAGGGGAAGGGTTGGTAGGAGTTATCCATCGCGCGATCCCGACCGCCACACAAAGGAAGACAATCAACAAATACTTCATGCTCCGACTTCGTTACATAACAGTTCACCAAACGTGCATGCTACGGGAATCACAAACTCCAACACATGTATTTTTCAATTCCACAATTACTCAACTAGCACAACTATGATATTACCACATTTATATCTCAAAACAATTATCAAGCATCAAATTTCTCATGATATTAATCAAAGCAAATTTCCATTCTATTTTAATATTATCAAAATAATATAAGTGAAGCATGAGAGATCAATAGTTTCTATAAAAAAATCCACCACCGTGCTCTAAAAGATATAAGTGAAGCACTAGAGCAAAACTATATAGCTCAAAAGATATAAGTGAAGCACATAGAGTATTCTAATAATTTCCGAATCATGTGTGTCTCTATCAAAAGGTGTGTACAGCCAGGATGATTGTGGTAAACTAATAAACAAAGACTCAAATCATACAAGACGCTCCAAGCAAAACACATATCATGTGGTGAATAAAAATATAGCTCCAAGTAAAGTTACCGATGGAAGTAGACGAAAGAGGGGATGCCTTCCAGGGCATCCCCAAGCTTTGGCTTTATGGTGTCCTTAAACTATATTGGGGGCGCCATGGTCATCCCCAAACTTAGGCTCTTGCGTTCCATAATCCATCAAATCTTTTACCCAAAACTTGAAAACTTCACAACACAAAACTTAGCAGAAAATCTCGTGAGCTCCGTTAGCGAAAGATAACAAAAGACCACTTCAAGGTACTGTAAATAACTCATTATTTATTTATATTGGTGTTAAACCTACTGTATTCCAACTTCTCTATGGTTTATAAACTCTTTTACTAGCCATAGATTCATCAAAATAAGCAAACAACACACGAAAAACAGAATCTGTCAAAAACAGAACAGTCTGTAGTAATCTGTAACTAACGCAAACTTATGGAACTCCAAAAAATCAGAAGAAATAGGACGACCTAGGCAATTTTTTTATTGATCAGAAGCAATTGGAATCAATATTTTATCACGTTCTGGTGATTTTTAACAATTATTTTCGTGAACAGAAAGTTTCTGGAATTTTCTGCAAGATCAAATAACTATCATCCAAGAAGATCCTATAGGTTTAACTTGGCACAAACACCAATTAAAATATAAAAACACATCTAACCAGATGCTAGAACTAATATTTATTCCTAAACAGAAGCAAAAAGCAAAAAAATAAAAAAATAAAATTGAGTTGCCTCCCAACAAGCGCTATCGTTTAACGCCCCTAGCTAGGCATTGAGATTTCGATGATGCTCACAAGAAAGACAAGAATTGAAGCGCAAAGAGAGCATCATGAAACACGTGACAAACACATCTAAGTCTATCATACTTCCTATGCATAGGCATCTTATAGGCAGAAAACTTATCATAGCAAGCAAAAACTAGCATATGCAAGGAAGTGGAAAGAAACAATAGCAATCTCATCCTAACGAGAGGTAATTTATTATCATGAAAATTTTTACGACCATATTTTCCTCTCTCATAATAATTACATGTGGGATCATAAGAAAATTCAATAAAATAGCTATCACATAAAATATTTTCAACACGATCCACATGCATGCAAAGTTGACACTCTTCCGAAATAGTGGGATTAACATTAACTAAAGTCATGACCTCTCCGAACCCACTTTTATCAAAAATTTCATAAGATTGAAAATTCTCCAAATATGTGGGATCTAAAGTTGACACTCTTCCAAACCCACTTTCAATATTATTGCAAACAACATTATCAACCTCATATTCATCATGGGGATTAGATAAATCTATTATATAATTAAGACAGAAGTAAAACGAGCCATCACGTTTATCCACATATGCTAATATTATTTGCATCGTTGGATCAAAATAATAATGGCTAAGATTTAAAGTTGTTACGTAACATGGTAAACATGTATATACGGTCGCATTGAACCATCACGTGTATATATATATATGCATATATAAGGCAACTACATCTGGAATCATAAACCGAAGCGTGCGGCAGTTAAAATTAACAAATAAAAAAGTTACATGCAAATATATCTATCACGTGCCTACATAGAAGAAGTACACAACTATACGTTTTCGTGCATCTAAAGAAAAACTACCAAGGGACATGCATAGTTTTAATCGGACACGGCCACACGCCAACCCACCAAGCGGCCGGTAATCAACCGATTAAAAAATTATAAAACTGTAAACCGGAGCCACCCTATAAAAAAAGCTAAGACCAGCCCGTACTTGAAAATGTTAATGTTAGAAAATAAAAAAAACAAGCCACCACATCCGTTCGTAGTACAAAATTATTTAATCCATTGATTATAAAAATTTATGGTCTAGATTAAAATATATTTTAAATAAATAAAGGATGTGTATGTTCCTGCCTGTAAAATGGACACGATCAAACAATTCTTCCTAGCTTAACTATTTTGCCTCCCTAAAAAAGATTATAATATCCCATTGAGAGCAGAAAATCGCTTCACCGCAAAAAGGAGAAAGAAAGAAAAGTACAATAAATCATTTGGTGGCCAACCTAAGCCCAACGCCAATGTGAATAGATGTTGCTGATGTGCTCCAACAAACAATTGTAAAAAATGTATTCCAACGAAAATTAAATAGCCAAACCATTCAATTGCCTGCAAAACAACCAAATTAGTCAATAAAAAAGAGTCTTCACACTTCAAAAAAGATGTTGGACCGTGTTTATTAACAACCAGAACTATAAAATTATTTCTCTAAAAAAAACTATAAAATTATAACTAATACGATTATAAAAAAACTATATCTGATATACTGTCTTGATATCAGGTGCATGTCCATTGGTAGAAGTCGAGCAAGTAATTCTAGAAGACATTATACAGTACATGTATTTACGAGTCAATGTAAATAATTATTTATGGTGACACAAATTAAATATTTTTCAATTTGTGGGAGATAAAAATAATATTTGTCAACTCTCCAACCCTAAATCTTCTATAGGATTTACTTTTATTTAGAATGCTAAATATTCTCTAGAGCTATTCTGCATGTTGCGGGTGGATGGCATGCCTGGTCACAAGGACCGTAGAGGCCGATTGGGATAACTGAGATTCACATGTGGTGACTAAATTTACTATCTAGAATACATGCAAGATCAACTACTAGCATTTCCATATTGCTTATGTGATGATTAATAGTGATAAGTAGGGGGCTTCGCAAAGCAATGATTAACAACAGACGACACATGGTCCTTTAGGGGCAAAATCATAAATACAAAACATAATTTCCAATAATCCATCCAAGTGCAATTAATTTCATATATGAAGTCAAAATAAAGGGAAAAGACAAATTATATTTTCTGAGATTACCATATAGAGAGTCCATATAGAACTAAAATTAAAACGTTTCTATTCGAAATTGAATCTAGACAAGGCATGAACTTATCGTTTTGATTATTATTTTCAAGATGCCATGTGAAGTAACATGCGGAAAAAGTCTGCAAAATATGTCATGCAGAACTGGTAAAAGATAAATCATGTTGAGTCTATGATTTGGCATCACATGTAGTAGAGTGGAGGCAATCATGGATTGATGGCCACTCGGGAGATGCAATGGAAAGGATGCTAGAAACATTGTAAGTTTCGTCTCTGTTTTACCATGCTAGGTTGCTTATCTCACCGACACCACTCATTTGTTGTCATAGATATATCAATGTTCTTACCAACAAATACAATTGTTAGAAGGATCTCTAACACAACTCCAATGATGATTTATGTAGATATTGGCTCCAATACTTCTATGTATTTTAGACCCTCTATATTTGAAATAGGGGAAAACATGGTACTATGTTCTTCCACATAGGCTAAATTATCACAACTTTTGATCGTGATGAGTTCAAAATTACAGCGGCGTAGGTAGAACCATTTGGGTGGTCATAAATATTCCATTTTACAAGACTTCATATGTAGTTCAGAAGTAAATAGCAGGAAGAACTACATTTTCGTTTTTGTGCGCATTCCATATAAAGTCCATGGACAAATGAGGGGTTTCAAAGTAAAAAAGCTTCGGCTTAGCAGAGTACTTACCGACAACCCACGTGCATAATGTGTTTGTGCTAAAGTCTAATCACATTGTGTGAAATTAAATTGATTAAAATTCACTATGGGGCCAATGATCGACGGACATAAAAATACAAGATAATTTCATGCAGGTTATGTTGTGCCTCCATGGTCTAATACAATTTAGAATGCTTATCTAATAGAAAACCAGTAGTTCGTGACTAAATTATGTCATGTGGCTCCATGTATATACACGTAAAAATATGAACATGAAAATACCTTATATATCTAGCCGCGCAAATGCGCGGGTCACGCCGCTAGTTTTCAAGATCATAAGAAGAATCACCGCAATCATGATCATTGCAACAAGTAGTAGACATAGCAAAACTAGCATCCCCAAGCTTAGGGTTTTGCATATTATTAGCACAATTGAAATCAAGAGAATTTATAATAAAATTATTGCAATCATGCTTTTTATTCAAGGAGCTATTGTGAATCTCTTCATAAATTTCTTCATCACAATTTTTAGATTCACAAATTTCAAGCAAAACTTCATAAAGATAATCTAGTGCACAAAAATCACTAGCAATTGGTTCATCATAATTGGATCACTTAAAAAGATTAGCAAGCGGATGAGGATCCATAGCAATAGATTTTTAGCAAGCGAAGATGTAAGCAAATAGAAGGCACATGATAACACAAGCAAACAATAGATCTGGTGAGAAAAGGCAAACGGAAAAGAAGGCGAATAAAACGGCAAAGGTGTAGTGGGGAAGAGGAAAACGAGAGGCAAATGGCAAATAATGTAATGCGAGAGATAAGGGTTTGTGATGGGTACATGGTATGTTGACTTTTGCGTAGACCTCCCCGGCAACAGCGCCAGAAATCCTTCTTGCTACCTCTTGAGCACTGCGTTGGTTTTCCCTTGATAAGGAAAGGGTGATGCAGCAAAGTAGCGTAAGTATTTCAATCAGTTTTTGAGAACCAAGGTATCAATCCAGTAGGAGGCTACGCGCGAGTCCCTCGCACCTACACAAACAAATAAATCCTCGCAACCAATGCGATAAGGGGTTGTCAATCCCTACATGGTCACTTACGAGAGTGAGATCTGATAGATATGATAAGATAATATTTTTGGTATTTTTATGATAAAGATGAAAAGTAAAATAAAAGCAATGGAAATAACTAAGTGTTGGAAGATTAATATGATGGAAAATAGAACCGGGGGCCATAGGTTTCACTAGTGGCTTCTCTCAAGAGCATGACGGTGGGTGAACAAATTACTGTTGAGCAATTGACAGAATTGAGCATAGTTATGAGAATATCTAGGTATGATCATGTATATAGGCATCACATCCGAGACAAGTAGACCGACTCCTGCCTGCATCTACTACTATTACTCCACACATCGACCGCTATCTAGCATGCATCTAGAGTATTAAGTTCATAAGAACAGAGTAACGCTTTAAGCAAGATAACATGATGTAGAGGGATAAATTCATGCAATATGATAAAAACCCCATCTTGTTATCCTCGATGGCAACAATACAATACGTGCCTTGCTGCCCCTACTGTCACTTGGAAAGGACACCGCAAGATTGAACCCAAAGCTAAGCACTTCTCCCATTGCAAGAAAGATCAATCTAGTAGGCCAAACCAAACTGATAATTCGAAGAGACTTGCAAAGATAACCAATCATACATAAAAGAATTTAGAGAAGATTCAAATATTGTTCATAGATAAACTTGATCATAAACCTACAATTGATCGGTCTCAACAAACACACCGCAAAAGAAGATTACATCGAATAGAACTCCATGAGAGAGGGGGAGAACATTGTACTGAGATCCAAAAAGAGAGAAAAAGCCATCTAGCTAATAACTATGGACCCAAAGGTCTAAGGTAAACTGCTCACACTTCATCGGAGAGGCTATGGTGTTGATGTAGAAGCCCTCCGTGATCGATGCCCCCTCCGGCGGAGCTACGGAACAGGCCCCAAGATGGGATCTCGTGGGTACAGAAGGTTGCGGCGGTGGAATTAGGTTTTTGACTCCGTATCTGATCGTTTGGTGGTACGTAGGTATATATAGGAGGAAGGAGTACGTCGGTGGAGCAACATGGGGCCCATGAGGGTGGAGGGCGCGCCCAGGCGGGGTAGGCACGCCCCCTCCCTCGTGGCTTCCTGGAAGCTTCCTTGACGTAGGGTCCAAGTCTCCTGGATCATGTTCATTCCGAAAATCACGTTCCCGAAGGTTTCATTCCGTTTGGACTCCGTTTGATATTCTTTTTCTGCGAAACTCTGAAATAGGCAAAAAACAGCAATTCTGGGCTGGGCCTCCGGTTAATAGGTTAGTCCAAAAAATAATATAAAAGTGAATAATAAATCCCAATAATGTCCAAAACAGAAGATAATATAGCATGGAGCAATCAAAAATTATAGATACGTTGGAGACGTATCACATAGCACCACCATTCGCTTACCCGCTACCAACTCCGACAATTTTGACACATTTTGCTTTGAGAATTTGAGTTGCGGTTCCTATTGTGTTTCGGCTATTTAGGTACGGTGCGACAACAACATCACCGCCGCTCATCTTCGTCAAGGACTCGACATCGACTGCTTCGTCAACTTTGACACCTCGACCGTAAGCAAGGACGGTAAACTCGACGACATCTTTGTCTAATCCTTGCCATTACATTGATAACCACTTAGCCCATCTTTGCGTACCTTACCCATCGAGACTAGCCTTTGAGTATTGCCGACAACGTGACTTGTGCACATTAGTGATCATACTTCCCATAGCATACATACCATATAACCGTGGTGCATATCTTGGTATCATCTCTTGTGTCACAAAGTGGCCACCGCATATACTCAATTGCTATCTTGGTTCGTGAAGTTTTGCATGAGAAAAGAGCTCAAAAGAGAAAGAGCCAAACAAGCTTTTAAGCAAAGAGCTTATAAGCAAGAACCATAGCATCATACTACATTAAGATTCTCATACTCGACCATCTTGGATCATATCACCGAAATACCATACATATAGCATACTTGGGATAGAAGTCGTTGCATTTTTTCTTAGTTGGTTGTGCACAAGTCTCGTATCCGCCTATTGAGCAATCGTGCTAGCGTCTCTCTAGTGTTGTGCAACAAGAGAATTTTCGGGGATGCCACATTTTGGCTCATTCCTTGGTTGCACGGCCCCACTTATCTATTTGCGTGTGTGTTTCCGTGTACCATATCTGCTATTGGCCTACTTGTTGCATTTGCAAATTTGTGAATCTTTCCCAACATTATTGAAGCTCACTAACAATTGCATCAAATTTTGTGCCACCATCCTAACCAAGCTCCACCATAAGCTTTTACTTGTGTAGGTGTGAGAAACCGACAAGAATTGGTACCAATTGTGCTATTTCCTTGTTCCACATTTGAGTGATCATTGATCCATCTTCAACATCGGTGAAGGTACATTTGGTATAAGTTCTTATCTTTCTCCCACTCACAAATTTGCTTGGAATGATGGATAGGCCAACTACTTCTACCAACACACTCTTCTTGGAGCAAGACGATGACATGTCATCCTACGTCACCAAGAGCCACCTTTTTGGTGCATAACGAGCTTTGCATCAAGAGCAACAAGCAATGAGCGACCGCATCGACAACCTCGCCACCAACTTGCGACTCTCCAAGCAACGCACAAGAGACAACTTTGACCACAAGATCGACGAACGAAAGAAAGAGAGCAATGCAAGAATGGACGAGATTCGCGCCTTGTTGGTCAACCGCTCTTCTACAACTTCGTCCTACTCAAGAAGGAGCCGCTCAAGTCGACACTCCGACGACACTATCTCCAGTTCAAGTACAACACCAACGCCAATGAGAGCAAGCGCAACAACACCAAGATGCACAAGATGCCGAGGCACAACGTCAAGAACAACAACTACGTGAAGCTCAAGCACTTGATGCGCAACGTGCCCTTCGAGATTCTAGTCGTGTCGTCGCCAACCGAGGCCGACAAGCTCGTGAGCATCAAGAAGCGCTTCGTGAGGAAGTTCAAGAAAGGATCTATCAATCACATGTGCATCGTCAAGTTCCTCAAGCTCCTCGTCAAGCTCGACAAGTTCCTCCTCAAGCTAGACAAGAACCTCAAGTTCGCCAAGAGCATGAAGACAACGGAAATCCCCCAAGACAAGAGCAACATGAGGAAGACAACCCTCCTCGCTAAGGGCAACATGAGTTTGTCAATCCTCAACGACAAGGGCGTCATCATCCCCGTCCCCAACACAATGAAGAGCAACGATATGAAAAGCTAAAGTTCACCATGCCCAAGTTCTCCGAAAGCAATGATCCCGAAGAGTATCTTTCATGGGCATTGAAGGTTGACAAAATCTTCCGCTTGCACAACTATGAAGAAGAGAAGATGATCGCGATGGCATCTCTTGAGTTTCAAGATTACGTCCTCATTTGGTGGGAACAAGTGCTTGATCATCGAGACGCAAATGGTGAACCACCCATCACAACTTGGGCGCAAATGAAGGATGTCATGAGAGAACGTTTCGTGCCAACCTACTACAACCGCGACCTCTTCAAGGAACTCCAACTCCTCAAGCAAGGAACCAAGAGCGTTGAAGAATACTACAAAGAGATGGAGATTGCCATGATAAGAGCCAATGTCAAGGAAGATGATGAGCAAACAATGGCATGTTTCTTGAATGGACTCAGTCATCCTATCAAGACGATCGCCGACTTCCAACCATACTCAAACCTCATTGAGCTAGTGCATCAAGCTACCAAAGCGGAACGTTGAGTGCAAGATGACTTCAAATATTCCAAGTTCTCATCCAAGTCCTAGGGCTTCTCCAACCATCAAGCGTCAACGACTCCAACAATTTCAACCTCAACCAAGCCATCTACAAGCAATGGCGACAAGTCAAGTTACAAGAAAACTTCGACAACCGCAAGCCGTCCTCATACTACAAGCAACTTCAAGCTGAAAGCTTCATCATTAACAACCCCAACCGATGAGACCGTCAAGACAAGTTCCTTCAAATGCTTCACATGCGGAGGCCGAGGCCACAAGTCCAATGAGTGTACAAACAAGCGCACCATGATCCTCAACGATGATGGAACCTATGACTCCATGAGTGAAGGATAAATGGAAGCCCTTGACCAAGTGGCCATGCACCGGTAAGTGAATGACGACGATGATACATCTCCAACGTATCTATAATTTTTGATTTCTCCATGTTATATTATCTATTGTTTTGGACCATATTGGGATTTATTTTCCACTTTTATATTACTTTTGGGACTAACCTATTAACCGGAGGCCCAGCCCAGAATTGCTGCTTTTTGCCTATTTCAGTGTTTCGAAGAAACGGAATATCAAACGGAATGAAACCTTCGGGAACGTGATTTTCTCACCGAATATGATCCACGAGACTTGGACCCCACGTCAAGAAAGAAGGGAGGCGGCCACGAGGGTGGGGGCGTGCCCACCCCCCTAGGACACGCCCCCTGCCTCGTGGGCCCCCCTTTGCTCCACCGACGTACTCCTTCCTCCTATATATACCTATGTACCCCCAAACGATTAGATACGGAGCCAAAAACCTAATTCCACCGCCGCAACCTTCTGTATCCACGAGATCCCATCTTGGGGCCTGTTCCGGAGCTCCGCCGGAAGGGGAATCCACCACGGAGGGCTTCTACATCAACATCATAGCCCCTTCGATGAAGTGTGAGTAATTTACCTCATACCTTCGGGTCCATAGTTAGTAGCTATATGGCTTCTTCTCTCTTTTTGGATCTCAATACAATGTTCTCCCCCTCTCTCGTGGATATCTATTCGATGTAATCTTCTTTTTGCGGTGTGATTGTTGAGACCGATGAATTGTGGGTTTATGATCAAGTCTATCTATGAACAATATTTGAACCTTCTCTGAATTCTTTTATGTATGATTGGTTATCTTTGCAAGTCTCTTCGAATTATCAGTTTGGTTTGGCTTACTAGATTGGTTTTTCTTGCAATGGGAGAAGTGCTTAGCTTTAGGTTCAATCTAGCGGTGTCCTTTCCCAGTAACAGTAGGGACAGCAAGGCACTTATTGTATTGTTGCCATCGAGGATAACAAGATGGGGTTTTTTATCATATTGCATGAATTTATCCCTCTACATCATGTCATCTTGCTTAAGGCGTTACTCTGTTTTCTTGAACTTAATACTCTAGATGCATGCTGGATAGCGGTCGATGAGTGGAGTAATAGTAGTAGATGCAGGTAGGAGTCGGTCTACTTGTCTCAGACGTGATGCCTATATACATGATCATACCTAGATATTCTCATAACTATGCTCAATTATGTCAATTGCTCAACAGTAATTCGTTCACCCACCGTAAAATACTTATGCTCTTGACAGAAGCCACTAGTGAAATCTATGGTCCCCGGGTCTATCTTTATCATATTAATCTCCCAACACTTTATTATTGCTTTTTTTACTTTGCATCTTTATACCAAAAATACCAAAAATATTATCTATCATCTCTATCAGATCTCACTCTCATAAGTGACCGTGAAGGGATTGACAACCCCTAATCGCGTTGATTGCGTGGAGCTATTTGTTTTGTGTAGGTAGAAGGGACTCGCGCGTAGCCTCCTACTGGATTGATACCTTGGTTCTCAAAAACTGAGGGAAATACTTACTCTACTCTGCTGCATCACCCTTTCCTCTTCAAGGAAATCCAACGCAGTGCTCAAGAGGTAACAGGAAGATTTCTGGCGCCGTTGTCGTGGATTCTATGAAAAAGTCAACATACCAAGTTGAAGGAAATATGCCCTAGAGGCAATAATAAAGTTATTATTTATTTACTTATATCATGACAAATGTTTATTATTCATGCTAGAATTGTATTAACCGGAAACATAATACATGTGTGAGTACATAGACAAACAGAGTGTCACTAGTATGCCTCTACTTAACTAGCTCGTTAATCAAAGATGGTTAAGTTTCCTAGCCATAGACATGAGTTGTCATTTCATTAAGGGGATCACATCATTCAGTTATCTTAGCACTCGATCGTTTAGTATGTTGCTATTGCTTTCTTCATGACTTATACATGTTCCTATGACTATGAGATTATGCAACTCCCGTTTACCGGAGGAACACTTTGTGTGCTACCAAACGTCACAACGTAACTAGGTGATTATAAAGGTGCTCTACAGGTGTCTCCAAAGGTACTTGTTGGGTTGGCGTATTTCGAGATTAGGATTTGTCACTCCGAATGTCGGAGAGGTATCTCTAGGCCCTCTCGGTAATGCACATCACTTAAGCCTTGCAAGCATTGCAACTAATGAGTTAGTTGCGGGATGATGTATTACGGAACGAGTAAAGAGACTTGCCGGTAATGAGATTGAATTAGGTATTGAGATACCGACGATCGAATCTCGGGCAAGTAACATACTCATGACAAAGGGAACAACATATGTTGTTATGCGGTCTGGCCGATAAAGATCTTCGAAGAATATGTGGGAGCCAATATGAGCATCCAGGTTCCGCTATTGGTTATTGACCGGAGACGTGTATCGGTCATGTCTACATTGTTCTTGAACCCGTAGGGTCCGCACGCTTAACGTTATGATGACATTTTCATTATGAGTTTATATGTTTTGATGTACCGAAGGTTGTTCGGAGTCCCGGATGTGATCACGGACATGACGAGGAGTCTCG
Organism: Aegilops umbellulata; assembly: GCA_032464435.1. NCBI lineage: Eukaryota > Viridiplantae > Streptophyta > Magnoliopsida > Poales > Poaceae > Aegilops > Aegilops umbellulata. The sequence continues at coordinate 614,508,907 of CP136058.1, read as the reverse complement.
AAATGGTCGAGACATGCAGATTAATATATTGGACGACTATATTCGGACACCAGTAATGTTCTGGATGGTTTCGGAGAAAACCGGAGTGCCGGAGGGGTTACCGTAACCCCCCGGGGAAGTATTGGGCCTTAGTGGGCCTGAGGGAAGAGAGAGGGCAGAAGCCCAGGAGGTGGCGCACCCCCTCCCATGTGGAGTCCGAATTGCACTAGGGGAGGGGGGCGCGGCCCCTCTTTCCCTCTCCCTCTCCCTCTCTTTCCTTCCCCCTTCTCTCTTCCTAGTTGGACTAGGAAAGGGGAGTCCTACTCCTACTAGGAGGAGGACTCCCCCCTCCATGGTGCGCCCCAAGGGCTGGCCGGCCTCCCCCCTTGATCCTTTATATATGGGGGTAGGGGGCACCTCTAGACACACAAGTTGATCTTCGTGATCGTTCTCTTAGCCGTGTGCGGTGCCCCCCTCCACGATAATCCTCGATAATATTGTAACGGTGCTTAGGCGAAGCCCTGCAACGGTAGAACATCAACATCGTCACCACGCCGTCGTGCTGACGGAACTCATCCCTGACACTTTGCTGGATCGGAGTCCGGGGATCGTCATCGAGCTGAACGTGTGCTAAAACTCGGAGGTGCCGTAGTTTCGGTGCTTGATCGGTCGGGCCGTGAAGACGTACGACTACATCAACCGCGTTGTCATAACGCTTCCGCTGTCGGTCTACGAGGGTACGTAGACAACACTCTCCCCTCTCGTTGCTATGCATCACCATGATCTTGTATGTGCGTAGGAATTTTTTTGAAATTACTATGTTCCCCAACAGTGGCATCCGAGCCTAGGTTTTATGTGTTGTTGTTATATGCACGAGTAGAACACAAGTGAGTTGTGAGCGATATAAGTCATACTTCTTACCAGCATGTCATACTTTGGTTCGGCGGTATTGTTGGATGAAGCGGCCCGGACCGACATTACGCGTACGCTTACGCGAGACTAGTTCTACCGACGTGCTTTGCACACAGGTGGCTGGCGGGTGTCAGTTTCTCCAACTTTAGTTGAACCAAGTGTGGCTACGCCCGGCCCTTGCGAAGGTTAAAACAGCACCAACTTGGCAAACTATCGTTGTGGTTTTGATGCGTAGGTAAGAACGGTTCTTGCTAAGCCCGTAGCAGCCACGTAAAACTTGCAACAACAAAGTAGAGGACGTCTAACTTGTTTTTGCAGGGCATGATGTGATGTGATATGGTCAAGACGTGATGCTATATTTTATTGTATGAGATGATCATGTTTTGTAACCAAGTTATCGGCAACTAGCAGGAGCCATATGGTTGTCGCTTTATTGTATGCAATGCAATCGCCCTGTAATGCTTTACTTTATCACTAAGCGGTAGAGATAGTCGTAGAAGCATAAGGTTGGCGAAACGACAACAATGCTACGATGGAGATCAAGGTGTCGCGCCGGTGACGATGGCAATCATGGAGGTGCTTCGGAGATGGAGATCACAAGCACAAGATGATGATGGCCATATCATATCACTTATATTGATTGCATGTGATGTTTATCTTTTATGCATCTTATCTTGCTTTGATTGACGGTAGCATTATAAGATGATCTCTCACTGAATTTCAAGATAAAAGTGTTCTCCCTGAGTATGCACCGTTGCCAAAGTTCGTCGTGCCCAGACACCACATGATGATCGGGTGTGATAAGCTCTACGTCCATCTACAACGGGTGCAAGCCAGTTTTGCACACGCAGAATACTCGGGTTAAACTTGACGAGCCTAGCATATGCAGATATGGCCTCGGAACACTGAGACCGAAAGGTCGAGCGTTAATAATATAGTAGATATGATCAACATAAAGATGTTCACCATTGAAAGCTACTCCATTTCACGTGATGATCGGTTATGGTTTAGTTTATTTGGATCACGTGATCACTTAGAGGATTAGAGGGATGTCTTTCTAAGTGGGAGTTCTTAAGTAATATGATTAATTGAACTTAATTTATCATGAACTTAGTACCTGATAGTATCTTGCTTATCTATGTTGATTGTAGATAGATGGCCGTGCTGTTGTTCCGTTGAATTTTAATGCGTTCCTTGAGAAAGCAAAGTTGAAAGATGATGGTAGCAATTACGCGGACTGGGTCCGCGACTTGAGGATTATCCTCATTGCTGCACAGAAGAGTTACGTCCTGGAAGCACCACTGGGTGCCAGGCCTGCTGCTGATGCAACTGATGACGTTAAGAACGTCTGGCAGAGCAAAGCTGATGACTACTCGATAGTTCAATGTGCCATGCTTTACAGCTTAGAACCGGGACTTCGACGACCTTTTGAACGTCATGGAGCATATGAGATGTTCCAGGAGTTGAAGTTAATATTCCAGAAGAATGCCCGGATTGAGAGATATGAAGTCTCCAATAAGTTCTATAGCTGCAAGATGGAGGAGAACAGTTCTGTCAGTGAGCATATACTCAAGATGTCTGGGTATTGTAATCACTTAATTCAACTGGGAGTTAATCTTTCGGATGATAGCATCATTGACAGAATTCTCCAATCACTTCCACCTAGCTACAAGAGCTTCGTGATGAACTATAATATGCAAGGGATGGATAAGACAATTCCCGAGCTCTTCGCAATGCTAAAGGCTGCGGAGGTAGAAATCAAGAAGGAGCATCAAGTGTTGATGGTCAACAAGACCACTAGTTTCAAGAAAAAGGGCAAAGGAAAGAGGAAGGGGAACTTCAAGAAGAACAGCAAGCACTTCAAGAAGACCACTAGTTTCATGATGAACCTACGAACTATGAAGAAGCGATGGTGAGCCCAGATTCCGCAAAATGGCTTGAAGCCATGAAATCTAAGATGGGATCCATGTATGAGAACAAAGTATGGACTTTGGTTGACTTGCCCGATGATCGGCAAGCAATTGAGAATAAATGGATCTTCAAGAAGAAGACTGACGCTGACGGTAATGTTACTGTCTACAAAGCTCGACTTGTTGCGAAAGGTTTTCGACAAGTTCAAGGGATTGACTACGATGAGACCTTCTCACCCGTAGCGATGCGTAAGTCTGTCCGAATCATGTTAGCAATTGCCGCATTTTATGATTATGAAATTTGGCAAATGGATGTCAAAACTGCATTCCTGAATGGTTTTCTGGAAGAAGAGTTGTATATGATGCAACCAGAAGGTTTTGTCGATCCAAAGGGAACTAACAAAGTGTGCAAGCTCCAGTGATCCATTTATGGACTGGTGCAAGCCTCTCGGAGTTGGAATAAACGTTTTGATAGTGTGATCAAAGCATTTGGTTTTAAACAGACTTTTGGAGAAGCCTGCATTTACAAGAAAGTGAGTGGGAGCTCTGTAGCATTTCTGATATTATATATGGATGACATATTACTGATTGGAAATGATATAGAATTTCTGGAGAGCATAAAGGGATACTTGAATAAGAGTTTTTCAATGAAAGACCTCGGTGAAGCTGCTTACATATTGGGCATTAAGATCTATAGAGATAGATCAAGACGCTTAATTAGACTTTCACAAAGCACATACCTTGACAAAGTTTTGAAGAAGTTCAAAATGGATCAAGCAAAGAAAGGGTTCTTGCCTGTGCTACAAGGTGTGAAGTTGAGTAAGACTCAATGCCCGACCACTGCAGAAGATAGAGAGAAAATGAAAGATGTTCCCTATGCTTCAGCCATAGGCTCTATCATGTATGGAATGCTGTGTACCAGACCTGATGTGTGCCTTGCTATAAGTCTAGGAGGGAGGTACCAAAGTAATCCAGGAGTGGATCACTGGACAGCGGTCAAGAACATCCTGAAATACATGAAAAGGACTAAGGATATGTTTCTCGTTTATGGAGGTGACAAAGAGCTCATCATAAATGGTTACGTTGATGCAAGCTTTGACACTGATCCGGACGATTCTAAATCGCAAACCAGATACGTGTTTACATTAAACGGTGGAGCTGTCAGTTGGTGCAGTTATAAACAAAGCGCCGTGGCGGGATCTACGTGTGAAGAGGAGTACATAGCTGCTTCGGAAGCAGCAAATGAAGGAGTCTGGATGAAGGAGTTCATATCCGATCTAGGTGTCATACCTAGTGCATCAGGTCCAATGAAAATATTTTTTGACAATACTGGAGCAATTGCCTTAGCGAAGGAATCCAGATTTCACAAGAGAACCAAGCACATCAAGAGACGCTTCAATTCCATCCGGGATCTAGTCCAGGTGGGAGACATAGACCCGTTGACCCGTTGACTAAGCCTCTTCCACGAGCAAAACATGATCAGCACCAAGGCTCCATGGGTGTTAGAATCATTACTGTGTAATCTAGATTATTGACTCTAGTGCAAGTGGGAGACTGAAGGAAATATGCCCTAGAGGCAATAATAAAGTTATTATTTATTTCCTTAATCATGATAAATGTTTATTGTTCATGCTAGAATTGTATTAACCGGAAACATAATACATGTGTGAATACATAGACAAACAGAGTGTCACTAGTATGCCTCTACTTGACTAGCTCGTTAATCAAAGATGGTTAAGTTTCCTAGCCATAGACATGAGTTGTCATTTGATTAACGGGATCACATCATTAGGAGAATGATGTGATTGACATGACCCATTCAGTTAGCTTAGCACTCGATCGTTTAGTATGTTGCTATTGCTTTCTTCAAGACTTATACATGTTCCTATGACTATGAGATTATGCAACTCCCGTTTACCGGAGGAACACTTTGTGTGCTACCAAACGTCACAACATAACTGGGTGATTATAAATGTGCTCTACAGGTGTCTCCGAAGGTACTTGTTGGTTTGGCGTATTTCGAGATTAGGATTTGTCACTCCGAATGTCGGAGAGGTGTCTCTGGGCCCTCTCGGTAATGCACATCACTTAAGCCTTGCAAGCATTGCAACTAATGAGTTAGTTGCGGGATGATGTATTACAGAAGGAGTAAAGAGACTTGCCGGTAACGAGATTGAACTAGGTATTGAGATACCGACGATCGAATCTCGGGCAAATAACATACCGATGACAAAGGGAACAACGTATGTTGTTATGCGGTCTGACCGATAAAGATCTTTGAGGGAGTCCTGGATAAGGGGGTGTTCAAATAGCCGGACAATACCTTCAGCCGGACTCCAGGACTATGAAGATACAAGATTGAAGACTTCGTCCCGTGTCCGGATGGGACTTCCCTTGGCGATGTGGATATTCAAGATCTCCTACCATTGTAACCGACTCTGTGTAGCCCTAACCCTATCCGGTGTCTATATAAACTGGAGGGTTTTAGTCCGTAGGACAACTTCATCATACAACAATCATACCATAGGCTAGCTTCTAGGGTTTAGCCTCCTTGATCTCGTGGTAGATCTACTCTTGTACTACCCATATCATCAATATTAATCAAGCAGGAGTAGGGTTTTACCTCCCTCGAGAGGGCCCGAACCTGGGTAAACTTCGTGTCCCTTGTCTCCTGTTACCATCCGGCCTAGACGCACAGTTCGGGACCCCCTACCCGAGATCCGCTGGTTTTTACACCAACATTGGTGCTTTCATTGAGAGTTCCACTGTGCCGTCGCAATCAGGAAGGATGCCTCCTCCGGTCTTTAAAGACGGCGCCGTCACTAAGGGAGCCTTCGCTGTCGGCCAAACTCTCCGGCTAGGTGGTTTCCTCATGACCACCTGTTCGGCTGTTGCGCCGACGGTGACCTCTCGGGTCATCAAAAGCAACCTTCATGTCAGCTCGGAACTTGTCGAGAAGCTAGATCCGATGGAGCTCTCTTCCGTAAACGAGCTCTTGGATCGCATCGCCGCCCTGGGGGTTGCCACGGATTACGACCAGGTTGGGCTTAAACCCGATCTAAGAGAAATTAACTCTCCCCAGGTCACCCACCACGTCGCCGTGGTAGAGGCGCAGTGTGACGACCCTTCATCTATTTTAAGGACTAGCTACGTCCGAATTCCCGACCGCTCCAAGCCGGATACCCGCGGAGGGGAGGATGTAACTCAAGACCTGGGCATAGAATCAGGCAACGGGCTAGACTCATTGGACAACATCCAAGAATCCGAACTTCAGAGTTCGGAAGCTCTTCAGCCTCTGAATCTTATATTGGGTGAGGTTTCAGATTCAACGCCACCCGCCCACCCGAACATAAGCGATCTCTCCCAAATCAGGCAAAAGCCCGAGGAAACAGTACATCATTACTGGGCCAGATTCCTCCTGGTTATGAACAGGATAAAGGACTGCCGCGAGGGAGACGCAATCTCAATCTTCTGCACTAATTGCACGGACGAGGGAATCCTTAACGCCATAAGTCATCGTGATATTACACGCTTCGCTGACTTGGCGTTCATCGTACAAAAGTACTGTGCGATGGAAAGCACCTGGAGAACCGAAATAAAATTTTGGGATAATCCGGCCCTGAATAGCAATCTCGTCCGAACTAAGAGGGTGCATCATCGTAAGACACCCGGGTTAAACACCAAAAAACCAAAATCCTCTATAGAGCATGGAACCGTACTGGAAAGATGGCTTGATGGACCCTGTAAAATTCATAGTACAGCGGACGCCACACCAACTCACTGCCTTAGAGCATGTTGGATACTCCGGCAGGTGGCCAAAATTGGCGAGGACCTCTTAATTTCGGAGGACGCAGAAAGCCATCCCGGGGACACCAGTACCGTTCTCACAGTCTTCGAGACTTTCGCATCAAACAATATGCGAAAAGGAACACTTCGCAGCCTTGCCGACGTCTATCAGGTGGCAACAATAAACCCATGGAGCGACACAGTTATTACCTTCAACGCAAGCGATGAACCTAAATTCCGAACAGCCCGAGCACCAGCGCATTGGTCCTCAGTTCAATAGTGGACGGCTTTCGCCTCACCGAGGTACTCATGGATGTAGGCAGCGGATTGAACCTCATTTACGAGGAAACCCTTCAAAAAATGGGATTAGACCGGAACCGCATCGAGCGAAGCAGCACAACCTTTAGAGGAATAATCCCCAGTCAGGAAGTGCGCTGCACAGGGAAGATCACACTAGATGTGGTGTTCGGCACGCCGGATAATTACAGGTCCGAACAGGTCACGTTTCAGGTGGCCCCGTTCAGTAGCGGATATCACGCCCTACTATGGCGGGAAGCATTTACAATCTTCCAAGCAATACCCCATTACAGGTACATGAAGCTCAAGATGTCCGGGCCGAACGAAATTATCACTCTCGCTAGTGATCCGGACATAGCGCTCCGCGCCGAAAACAAGACAGCCGCATTGGCCCTTGAGGCACTATCCGAAGCCTTAGCGGCTGAGGAACTGACTGCGCTGCGCTCCACGGTTAACAGGGATGATGTGATACTCGACAAGAGATCCAAGTCCACATCCTTCAAGCCAGCGGACGAAATAGTCAAATTACAGGTCCATCCAACAGACCCCAATAAAACAGCTTCCATCGGGGCACGATTAAACCCTGATGTGGACGCCGCACTGCGAGAATTTCTACGCGAAAATTGGGACATCTTCGCCTGGCACCCTTCAGACATGCCAGGAATCCCACGCAGACTGGCCGAACACAGCTTAAATATCCTAAAAGGATTCAAACCTGTCAAACAAGCCCTTCAGCGTTTTTCCGAACCCAAAAGACAGGCCATGGGAGAGGAGCTAGCCAAGCTATTGGAGGCCGGATTCATTAGAGACATAAAACATCCAGACTGGCTAGCAAACCTGGTGATGGTACCAAAAAAGGACAAATCCTGGCGCCTGTGTGTTGATTTTAAAGACCTTAACAAGGCTTGCCCCAAGGATCCCTTCCCCCTCCCCCGTATCGATCAAATTATCGATGCCACCGTAGGACACGATTCGTTGTGTTTCCTCGACGCATACTCCGGTTACCATCAAATAAAGGTGACGGAATCAGACCAAGCTGCAACGGTATTCATCACTCCATACGGCCCATTCTGCTTCAACACAATGCCCTTCGGGCTGAAAAATGCCGGCAACTTATCAGCGCATGATTCAGACATGTCTGGCAAACCAGATCGGCAAGACAGTAGAGGCGTACATGGATGATGTGGTCGTCAAAACAAGACATGTCGAATCTCTAGTAGACGACTTGAGGCTAACATTTGATAACCTCCGAAAATACGACATCAAGCTCAACCCAGAAAAATGCGTTTTCGGCGTTCTAGACGGAAAGCTCTTGGGCTTCATTGTATCCGGTAGAGGAATTGAAGCAAATCCAGCTAAGATCCGAGCCTTGTCGCAATTGGATATCCCAAAGGACCTCAAACAAATACAAAAGTTAACCGGATGCGTGGCGGCTTTAAGCCGCTTTATCTCCCGCTTGGGAGAAAAGGCACTGCCCCTTTATCGCCTCCTTCGGCGCACCGAACACTTCGAGTGGTCGGATGCTGCCATAGCCGGACTCGATGAAATAAAAGCCATATTGGCAACAAACCCAGTCCTGGCCGCGCCAAACACCGGCGAACCAATGCTATTGTACATTGCAGCAACCCATCAAGTTGTCAGCGCAGTGCTCGTCGTCGAGCGGGAAACGGACGGACACAAATTCCCCCTTCAAAGGCCGGTCTACTACGTGTCCACTGTCCTCACTCCATGCAAATCACGGTACCCACATTATCAAAAGATTGCATACGCGGTATTCATGGCATCCCGGAAGCTACGACACTACTTTCAAGAGTGTTCGATAACAGTAGCCTCGGAAGTGCCACTCAACGATATTATCAACAACGGCGACGCAACAGGCCGGATCGCAAAATGGGCCATCGAGCTCCTCCCGTTCGATATAATCTATAAGCCACGGCGAGCTATTAAATCGCAAGTTTTGGCCGACTTCGTCGCAGAATGGACGGAGGCCGAGCTCCCTAAAGAGTACGACACATATTCCAACTGGATCATGCATTTTGACGGCTCCAAAATGTTGGCCAGATTAGGGGCCGGCGTCGTCTTGACATCCCCCACAGGAGACACAGTTCAATATGTGCTCCAGATCATGTACACGGACTCCAACAATGCAGCTGAATATGAGGCCCTCCTCCATGGTCTCCGGATGGCAGTATCCATGGGCATTCAGCGCCTAGAGGTACGCGGGGATTCGAACCTTGCGATATCCCAAATAAATGGAGATTTCGACGCCAAGGATCCAAAAATGGCAGCTTACCGCAACACCGTCCTCAAAATGTCAGCTCGGTTCGAAGGGCTGGAGTTTCATCATATAGCCCGAGAAAACAATCAGGCAGCGGATGTCCTGGCACGCATTGGAGCAAAACGCGATGCAGTCCCCCCAACATCTTTTTAGAAAGACTATTCAAGCCATCCGTAACATGGGAGGGGGAACCCGCAGATAACAGACCGGACCTACCCACACCACTCGACGCCGAAAAATCTGACATAATTGGAGGCTCTGCCACTGAGATTACACCCTCATCCCACGTAATAATGGCGGTCATCGCCCCGTGGACAAAACCATTCCTAGCCTACCTTACTAGGCAGGAACTCCCAGAGGACCAAAACGAGGCACGCTGCACAGCGCGGCGATCTAAAGCCTATAAAGTCCACGAGGGAGAGCTTTAAAAGAAAAGAACTACCGGAGTCCTTCAAAGGTGCATCTCTGAAGAGGAAGGGCAGAACCTGCTGACTGAAATTCATGCCGGACTCGGTGGCCACCACGCTGCAGCTCGGTCCCTTGTAAGCAACGCTTTCCGTACAAGCTTTTACTGGCCGACGGCCCGGGCAGACGCTCAGGACTTGGTCCAACGATCCGTCAGTTGCCAGCTTTTCGCAAACCAAAGCCATATGCCACCCACCGCCCTCCGAACTATCCCCATCACGTGGCCGTTCACGGTCTGGGGGCTTGACATGGTTGGACCCCTTAAAGGCGGAACCCACAAGAAAAAATACTTACTCGTCATGGTGGATAAATTCACCAAATGGATAGAAGCCAAGCTTGTCAAGACGGCCGAATCCGGACCTGTGATAGACTTCATATCCGGGGTTGTACACCGTTACGGCGTCCCCCACAGCATCATCACCGATAACGGCACAAATTTTACTGCCGACGAGGTAAAACTCTGGTGCAAAAACATGGGCATCAAGCTCGATTATGCTTCTGTCTATCACCCACAAACTAACGGCCAGGTCGAACGTGCAAATGGTCTTATCATGAGTGGCATTAAACCCAGACTAGTGCGGTCCCTCAAGGAATCTAACACGCACTGGGTAGAGGAGCTCGACTCCGTACTCTGGGGGCTACGGACCACGCCGAACCGCACCACCGAATACACGCCATTCTTTATGGTGTACGGCGCAGAGGCAGTTCTGCCTTGCGACATAATTCATGACTCACCTCGAGTGTGCATGTATGAAGAAACAGAAGCCGAGCTTGATCGGCAGGACAACTTGGATGCCTTGAAGGAGGAGCGTGACGTGGCAAAAGCCCGTTCCGCATTTTATCAACAGCAGGCTCGAAGATATCAAAGCAGAGAAGTACGGGCCAAAAATTACAATGTTGGCGAACTAGTTCTACGCCTGCCAGATAAGAAAAAGGACAAACTCAAGCCCAAGTGGGAAGGTCCCTTCATAATCGACCAAGCCCTGACTGGTGGAGCGTACCGCCTGCGAGATGCGTCGGATAACCGACTCGAGCCGAACCCATGGAACGCCGCCCGTCTCCGAAGATTCTATGCCTAGCGCCGGACTCTGTGTTTGTCTCCTTCCTCTGTCCATTTTTTACATTTCCTGTCTTACATTTCTCTCCTTCCCCTCTTTTCTCTTATAGCCCTTAAAGGCTCATCAAGTAACGCGCTACCCGCGCTCATTAAACCTGGGGGCTTCTTTAAACAGAAGCTTATTTATATGGGCTTCACGCCCAACACATGCGTCAAACTTCCGCATGTACCTTTTTTTTCACCATTATATGCATCGATATGACTTAAGTTTTGGCCAAGCTGGGTTGCCTGGCTCCTGTGCTTACCCCTACGTTCCCGATTGTTCGGCTAGGCAGTAAAGGGAGCTCATCTGCGATTGTTACTGCCGGATCAGCCGGATGTGTACCTCAGACTGGGTGAAGCCGAAAGCTAGCGTTCTTAAGGGAATATTCGGTCGGTGAACTAAAAGACAACCTTTTTTACTTATTTATATACATGCCCCCAGATGATTTTCCTGCATTTGTAGTCAGGACATGCACTTTAGGGCATGCCTCCCAGAGAAAGGAACCCTTAACGGAACTATTCTCTCTGGAAGATGTTTCTTACTAACCATGTAATATAACATAACTAGTTGGGCACTTGTCTGATAAAGCACTAATGACCCCTACGCCTGGTCTCCATGCATACCCCGGTTCGTACATAACCGATAGGGTATTCGGACACACTCCGGACCGTCAGGTCCCGAGGTAGAAGCGAAAATGTCGGCAATGACAAACGATCTACAATCCGGCTAGAAGGCATTCCACATGTCAATTAAAAATTACATAGTCACTCTGACTGATTGTATTCCTGTTCTATACCATCTAACAGGCTGTCTAATTTACAGTCCTGCTGGCAATACTTTGCGGCCAATTCTACTTGGCCGTATACTAAGCTTATAGGTATCTCCTTCCCATCAGGCCCCACAGGTCCTACCTCGGCCATGTGGTTTGGGTCAGACTTCGTAAACCGGGTCTTCACCATGGCCCAGGCCTCCCTAGCACCTTGTCGGCAGGCCGATATCTTCCACAACCGGAAGCGCCGCCGAGCTCTCTTAAGCTTCTCCGCAAGCTCTCCAAGGCCCTCGGGCATGGAATGGGAAGGCCATAAGGCTTGGGCAACGCCTCGCATCGCCTGCCGAACTCGCTCGTGCAGTTGCGAGAGCTCGGGACGAAGGTCACCCGTAGAACCGGGCATCTCCTCTGCATGACGACCTGTTAGCATTCCTACAGACATTACTCTGTTAGTCGACTTCCTCACCGAACTCTTTTTTCAAAGTTCGTTTAAGCACTTACTAAATATGTCGCGTCGAAGCCGCTGATTCTCCTTCGTGGAGTCCGACAGCTGGCCACGAACATCTTTAAGTTCAACGTCCAGCTTGGTGTTGGCATCCTGAAGATCATTCTTCTCCTGCCTCACCCTTGTCAGCATACTCTCACCGGCCTTTAGCCGGCGTAAGAGTTGTTGCCTCTCCGGATCAATTCCGGCGTCATCTGCAATATGATTTGTCAGATTTACACCCACGCCGCACTTTGCAACATATTTATCTTTCGAAGCATGGATTACCAGAGGGGGTCTCTTTAGGCTCCCCTGCCGCGGCTAGTGCGGCCTCAAGTTGTGCTTTGCACTCTTCCAGCTCCTGGGACAGTAGGGTATTCTTTTATGTAAGAACCTGCATAACAAATGATCCTTAAATCAGTTGTTCTAACTGTTTCAAGTCTCGGGGGCTACTGGTATATACATATATTTACCAAAATTTTCTTACCCGTATGTCTTTTACATATTGCTCCGTGGCTCTGGCTAAACCATTTTGAGCGGCACGGAGGTACGCATCTCCCAAATTGAAAGCATTCAATGCCTCCTGGGAGAAACAAGCGTCACGAAGAACTGTCCGGCGACGCCTGTGGTTCATGGCACTCTCCACTTCGGAATTGGTGGCAGACAGCCTGTCCGCATCCTCTGTTGGAGGAGCGTCCGGTGCGCGCCTTGTGTTCGCCGTCGCTTCCGGGTCAGGCGTCGGAGCTTGGCTGGTGGAGGCGCGATTGGCAACCTCCCCAGATATAGTCCGGCGAGGTCTCTTCGTCCTAACGAGAGCACGAGCGTTAGTATGCCCTGAAGGGATAACACCAGAAAAATAGATGGTGCGCTATACCTTTGCGCCGGCATCTCAGTCCGGACTAAATTTATTTTTTTCCCACAGGGCCCCGCAGCCCCTCGTTGGCTATCCGCCGCAGGTTCGTCCTCCCGCCTCGGAAACCTTCCCTGCAAAACACGGTTGTCGTCAGAAAAACCAAAATGCGTGAGAATGGAATCCTTCTCAAGGGAACAAGGCTTCGGTCTTTGTCACCTGGGAGGCCGGTATTAACCCTGGGTAATCGGCCATAATGGCCACCAAGGTATTATCCTTGCTTAGCTGATGAAACACCCCGTCAATTAGCTCCACCGATATGTCCGGATCCTGTTCAGAGTCCGGATCAAGGGATCGTTCTGGATCCTCGGGCTGTGGAGGACGGTTGCTTATATCCTTTACTTCCTGACGCAGTTCCTGCATCAAAGTCGTCAGACTACATATTTAATCATGGGAGTATAAAGCGGATGGGCGAGCAAAATCGTCCACTTACCCAACTCGGAGGGTTATACATAGTAAATCCGCCCTGCGGGTCGACGCGGAGGAATTCCTCCTCTTCTCCCTTGTACAAAGAGGATAAGATCTTTACTAGAGCGTCAACCGAGGCCGGCCCCTTACGGCCGTAACGGGTGGCATCGTCCTCCCCGTTAAAATCCCACATGGGGTGGCTCCTATATTGAAGCGGCTGCACCCCCCGCATAATGCATGCGGCCATGACTCCAATCATGGTTAGTCTGCAGTGAGCCAATAGTCTTATCCGGCCCATCAGGTAAAGGACGTCCCTGTCGCTTTCCCTTTGAGAGCTCCGCGGACGCCAGCTTAGGCGTTTCTTTAATGGGGCGTTGTTGAACTCGGGGAGACCGACCCGGATAGGGTCCGGTAGCGGGACATCATCTATATAAAACCATTCCGAAGGCCAGTCCTGGGACGCCTTCTTTGGGGTTCCAGATAGGTATCCGGTCCCGGCGATGTGCCACACTTCGGCTCCGCCCACTTGATATATAGACCCCTCTTGAGAACGGGGCACCAGGCAGAATATCCTCTTCCACAGGGCGAAATGAGCCTCACCACCTAAAAATAACTCGCAAAGGGCGACGAAGCCCGCGATGTGCAATATAGAGGCGGGCGTGAGATTGTGCAGCTGGAGGCCGTAGAACTCCAGAAGCCCACGGAGAAATGGATGAATTGGAAATCCCAGTCCCCTTATTAGATAACGGACGAGGCACACCCGCTCTCCTTTGGAGGGATTGGGGGTGCTCTCCGCTTGTTTTCCGCCATTATAGGTGGCGAGTCCGGCTTGGACTGGGACCATATAGGCCTGAGGAAGAAATCCCTTGGCCTGAAGCGACACTAACTCGCTGTGCGGGATGGAGCAACTCTCCCAGTCTCCAGGTTTAGGACTGGAAGGGCGAGAGGAGGAGCTGCGACGGTTGGCCATGTTGGAATGGACCTTTGCTGGAGGCGCTGTGATGATTACTCGCGGAGAGGAGAAGGTGTGGTTTGGATCTCAATCCCCATTCCATTAAATAGGCGGCTCGTTTATGCGGCTAGGGGTGTGGATGTAAAAACGCCCCGGCTTTTCGCATTCGTTTGACACGTGGAAGACGGCCATTATTGGGCGTAGAAGCCAAGGAGCACTACATTACAAAAATCAGACATTATTTCAACAGGTACACAAAATTTGGAGAAGAACCCGCCTTGCAATGTCGAAGACAATCTATGCGCCGGACTCGTCGCCATTGAAGCCTGGTTCGGGGGCTACTGAGGGAGTCCTGGATAAGGGGGTGTTCGGATAGCCGGACAATACCTTCAGCCGGACTCCAGGACTATGAAGATACAAGATTGAAGACTTCGTCCCGTGTCCGGATGGGACTTTCCTTGGCGTGGAAGGCAAGCTTGGCGATGCGGATATTCAAGATCTCCTACCATTGTAACCGACTATGTGTAACCCTAACCCTATCCGGTGTCTATATAAACCGGAGGGTTTTAGTCCGTAGGACAACTTCATCATACAACAATCATACCATAGGCTAGCTTCTAGGGATTAGCCTCCTTGATCTCGTGGTAGATCTACTCTTGTACTACCCATATCATCAATATTAATCAAGCAGGAGTAGGGTTTTACCTCCATCGAGAGGGCCCGAACCTGGGTAAACTTCGTGTCCCTTGTCTCCTGTTACCATCCGGCCTAGACACACAGTTCGGGACCCCCTACCCGAGATGCGCCGGTTTTGACACCGACAATCTTCGTAGAATATGTGGGAGCCAATATGAGCATCTAGGTTCCTTTATTCACTAGTAGAAAAAGGGTCAAACGTGAAGCACATTAGTGTCGGTTTGTATTTGAGCCGGTACTAATGGTACCATTAGTGCCGGTTCAAACGGATTTGCATTAATGCTGGTTCGTGTTGAACCTTTAGAACCGGTTCGTGGCGCGAACCGGTACTAAAGGGGTGGTGGCAGGCTGGCGTTAGGCCGGGGCCCCACGATCACCTTTGGTACCGGTTCATGGCACGAACCGGTACTAAAGGTCTAACCTTTAGTACCGGTTCGTGCCATGAACCGGTACTAAAGGGGTCTGACCTATAGTACCGGTTGGAGACACAAACCGGCACTATAGGGCAATTTTCAAACTTGAAAAAATCATAACTAAATCATCCTAATTCAGAAAAATACATATAATATATCAAAATTTGCAGAACAAAAAGATTGATCCGCTGAAACAACCAATTTTCTGTTTCGACAATTTTTTAAAATCACAAAATTCCAAAGGGAAAATAGAGTTTTTGGGCGTTTTAGACGTTTTTTGGACGTTTTTAGCGTTTAGTGCTAGGGTTTATATTTCAGCGTTTAGGGTTAGGTTTTATGGTCTAAACCCTTAGTTTTTACTGTTTAGCATAGAGTTTCCGACGTTTTAAGTCCCGGGTTTAGGGTTTAGGACAATTTTTGAAATGACAAATTGTAAAAGGAAAAAAAGATATGCTCTAATTTATGTTTTTTTTAATTTCGGTTAAATCTTGTCAAACCGGTCAAACAACTGATTCAAGAAATATAGAGTGTTACTAAATAATTACGCAATAATATTAGTGTTACTAAATAAGTATCTCAGTTTTTTTGAATTTTGTTCAAATCTGGTCAAACTGTGGTCAAACTATGGTCAAACTACTTATTCAAGAAATATTAGTGTTACTACATAATTATTCAAGAATATTAGTGTTACTAAATAATTATTTCAATTTTTTAAATTTTGGTCAAATCTGGTCAAACTGTGGTCAAACTGTGGTCAAACTATGGTCAAACTTATTCAAGAAATATTAGCGTTACTAAATAATTACTTTTTTTTAGAATAATAGTTTCAAACTCAAACGGTGGAATGTGTGACTTCATGCTCAAGCTAAACTTCTGAGGGTTAATAGGATTGACATCTTACTATTGTCAGGAAAACAACAAGTGCAGACTCGGAAACGAAGGAGAATAGAACCTGAAAGTTAAGCATGCACGGGCTGGAGTAGTGAGAGGGATGGGTGACCGGTCGGGAAGTTAGATGATTTGGAATGAGTGATCCACACTTGAGCAATTAAGAGAGGTGATTAGAGACTAAATCATCAAATAATTCAGAAAAATTAAAAATAAAAAAAATCCAAAATTTTCAAAAAAAAAACCTTTAGTACCGGTTGGTAACACCAATCGGTACTAAAGGTCCCCCGTACCAGGGCGCGAGCTCACGCCACGTGGTGGCACTTTAGCGCCGGTTCGTGTCGAACCGGTACTAAAGGGGGGGGGCCTTTAGTGCTGAAACTTTAGTGCCGGTTCCATAACCGGCACTAAAGGCCCTTACAAACCGGTACTAATGGTCCGTTTTCTACTAGTGATTGGTTATTGTGACACCCCGAAAATTTGACCTTGTTTTAATGAATTAAAATTTTGTCAGGAATTAAAACTTTGAATTTCTGAGCTCCATTTTGAATTTTTTTATCATTTTCTTCCCTGTTGTTATGGAGTTTTTCCCCAAAAAGAGAACCTTTCAAATATGTTTTTGGGCTTGTTTAAACCTCTCAAGAAAAACTTTTCTTTTATTAGTAGAACAAATTTACATAATTAATTTGCTTTCTCTTTATTTTCTTGAAAATGGTTTTTACAAGTTAAATGGCCATATTTGAACTACAACCATTTGATAAATTCATTTAAAATTCCAACCAAAATTTGGAGATGTCAGGTGATGTTTTTAAATCACTTTTATGCAAAAATAACTTTGATTCATAAAATATTTTGAGCTCTACACCCTATTTCCTTCTCTGGTCCAGAGTGCAAATTTGCACTACAACCCATTTAAATACTTCTTTCTAGCCTCCACCAAAATTATGGGATGTTAGTAGCAGCATATGTTTCAACTTTATGCAAAAACCCAGTGTTGTTCCTTGAAAGTTTTGAGTGTTTCAACCTCATCTTCATTCTGGTCCAACATGATGGTTTGTACAGCAACCACATTTTTGCTTGTTCTGTTATCCATGATAACTCTTCCTGCTTTTAGCCCTCCCTGTTAAACCCCTAAGTCCAGGAGCATGCAACCATTGGCATATTTTTGATTCACGAAATAATGGCATCCTCCTCCTGTCCAGATTTGGAGTTCTCTAAAATTTGCACTAGCAAGTTTGTGCTTTCCACAAACTAACCTTACCACCCTCTCTTGCACCTAAAGAGACACTGATCTGGAGAATTTGACCCCTCCAAGAACTACCTAGATGACCTTAGCATTTTATCAAACACCCTATGGGCATGATCAGTTTTGTCATGAGTTTTTGTTTGCACTATGATCTTGACCACCTGACCAGACCACCTTGTCCTTTGAGTTTCCCTCCAGCTCTGACCTAGCCCTGTTGCGTGCCAACCTCACCTGTGACATGTAGCATGCCACGGCATTGCGTCGAACACCTTCCGTGCGTGCACTAGACGCGCCCAGAGCTCGCGTATTGCACGAACCTGACCGAGCCGACACGCTGGCCCCCCTGGTTTTGGCTTGCTCTGCGGCACCACGCCACGCGCTACCCTCCTCACAGCATCGCGCCAAGCCGCCCTGGCAACCAACAGCGCCACCGCCAGAGCATTTTGGCGGCATGCCGGCGTCGTCCGACAGCCACTGCTTCGTCCAGCGCCACCCAAGCCACCCCGGCTCGCCACCTGGCCCCTTGTACAGCCCGAGCTCATCCGCAGCCTTGTCCACTAGCGCCCGTCGCTGCCACGTCGCCCTGCAGCACAGAGAGGCAGTTCGCCGCCGTTCTTATCCCCACCGCCAAAGCACCGACCTCGTCGAGCTATAAAAGAGGTCCCCGAACTTCCCCGAGCACGCAGGCGACCTCAGGCCACCCGTATGGTGCTCCCCTAGCTCGCATTCGACCCAGGGAAGCTTTCTTCCCCGTCTCCGGCAACTCCTGCCGCCGCCATTGCCCCGGCCGTTCCAGCGCCACCAAGGCCTCCCCCGGTTCGTTCTCTTCACCAGAACACTCCCCTTCCTCCCACGAACCCAACTCCCTACTCAATTTTGATTGGGAACCACCGTGGCCCAAAAATCACTCCGCTCCCGAAGCCTCCTCCGCCGCGATGCTCGCCGCCAGCAGCTCCCGTCGCCCCCACCTGCCTGGCAACCACCGGGAGGATCGCCCTGGAGTGGCGGATCTATCCCCGCCCTCGAAGCCCCGCGAGGAGCCGCCAGTCGCCGGCGACGATCGCCGGAGCTCCGCCTCCGCTCGCGACAGAGGGAGGAGAGAGAGAAGGACTAGTCAAACCTGACTAGTGGGCCCCCTGGACCCACTGTCAGTAGCAACCGCGCCGTCCACGTGTTTGAGTGGAAGCGTAAACCCCACAGTGCGTCTCCCCTACACCGAAAGCGTATTCTGTCCGAATCGTTTTCTTTTATATATTTATTTTGAAAACAGATTTGACTAAACTTTGACCGGCTGTAACTTTTTAAATATAACTCCAAATGAATTAATTCTTTTTCCTATGTCTCTCAAATTCTGTCTAGTTTATTTTAAGATTTATTTGAAAATTTTCCAAACAACTTTTTTGTACTGTTTTTGAAATATGTGTTGTTTGCATATTTTTTTAAAATAGGATTTTTGGAAGAGAAGAAAAACTTCCAAAAGTTTTGGAGAGCACCCCCGCCTCTCCACACCTTTAAGGCAAGCATTCTGAACCCCGGAATAATATGTTGGTGTGATGATTGACACGTTTATAAATACCACCTCGTTTCGGAGTAGTGTTATTTCATGTGATATGATCTTTTGCATGGATGCATTATGTGGATTTTCCTTGCTGTTGGAAATGAGCATACCCGTGTGATGGCAATCATCTTCATGTGCCTTACATGCATGCAGGTAAGGAATCCGGGAAAGCCTCTGCCTTGGGTAGGTGTGAACTTGTCGCCGGTCTCCGTCGGGACGGTTACATCCGGTATGGCATGGTAAGGTATATTGAGTGGTGAGTTGTTGGTTGAAGTATTTTTGTTGTGCTAACCATGCAGGGAACATTTATGAACCTCCTGAGTCGGCCATAGATCGAGTCTTGTTCCGGTAACCCCCATACTTGTTTTCGTACTGCCACAGGTCCCCACCGTAGGTGGGGTATGGTTCAGTAAGTTGCTAACCCTTGTCTTGGCACACACCGTACAGAGAGGCCATGGTGGAAGATACCGGCTGCATCCGGTAGGCATGCCACCTGGTCCGGGGGCATGGGTGTATCCGGTTGGGACCGAGAGGGGGATACCCCTTAGAGCGCGCGAATAGAAATTTGATCCCATGCTACGTCGAGGTTGTAGCCTCCCCACTTAGAGTTTGCTTGACAGGTGTCGTGGGTGATTCCAGACACCGATGAGTTGAGCTGGTGTGTGCAAGTCAGGTGTGTTTTCAATTAAAAGACCATAGACGGAATTAGTCCCGATGGACTAAAGGTATCCGTTACTCGTGGGTAAAGAGTACACCCTCTGCAGAGATTTTTTTTAAACCTATTCGAATAGTCGTGTCCTCGGTTAAGGATTACAGTCTGGGATGGGTCAAGTGTTGGTCTTAGTGTCGGTCTTCGGAGGAGAAACTACTAAACCCGAATATTGAATTATTACTTGTGATATATGATGGTTATGATTATTATCATTATGGACTAACCGTTTGCATGATTTGAAATAAAGAATATCCCTGGGACGGTACTACCTCCTGGATATTCACCATGATTGTTTCATTTCTTTTAAAATCCCTTTCTGTGGTGTCACTCAGACGCCCGGCTGTGGCATTTCTTTTAAAGCCCTTTCTGTGGTGTCGCTCAGATGCCCGGCTGTGGCATTTCTTTTCAAAGCCCTTTTGCGGTGTCGCTAAGACGCCCGACTGTGGCATGCTTGTTGATTATTTTATAAATATCACCACTACTATACTATTACTTATTCATAAATAACATGCTTGCATGCATCATAGTTTCATTGATCTTTTGTGGCTAACGTCATGAGCATGAAACATTTCCAGTACATCGTTGTTATATTATACCCGTGTTCATAATGTTTGCGAGTACATTCAAAGTACTCACTGGCTTGTCCCTGGCTATTGTCTTGGCCAGATTACTTGCTTGGAGAGGAGCGTTGCGACGACAGCCTCGGAACCTAAGCAACGGTGATAGCAGCCTCACAAAGATAGGAGTTAACCTGGTCAGCTGTTCCCGTGGGAAATGGAGTCCCACAGATCGTGGTGATCCACAAACCGCTTCCGCCCTCAACCACTAGAAACCATTTGTTGTACTCATAGGCCACAATGGTCTTGTACTACATATTTTGTAATTTTGCTTGGAATATCTGTATCAAGTTGATGCCTCATCAGCTAACAGTTATCCTGGGGCTGATGAGCTCGACGGCCATTTTTCTAGAAGTTTGCGTCCGGAAAAACCGGTCGCGACAGACTTGGTACCAGAGCCAGGCTGACCATTGGCTAATCCTATCTTAGCCAGGTCAATAAACCTAGGCAAAACAACCCACCAAGCCTTAACCAAACCCCAGCCGAGCTTCTCCTGCAAGATAGCCCCACAGTGACCCGACACCTTTTGGCAGTCGGTGCCCAACCTACCAGCATAGCCGTCAATCACGCGCCAGTGACCGGCCCCCTAAATAGTCCTTTCTCGCAAGCGTACGAAGGAAGACTCCGTCCCCTTTTTCCTATAAAAAGGGCACGCTAGCCTTAACCCAGCACAACACGGACGCTATCCCAAACCGAGCCGCAATGCCTGGTCCTATCGTGCACCATGAGACCACAGCAACCAACCTTGGAGGTTTTGTGACCATATCGCAAACCTCACCCATCGTGCCTATGCGTTAGAAGAGGCCCCAGAATATGTTGTGTACCAAGGGCCCGTAAGCGGTGAAAGCCGTCAATTCTGGGCCACTGTACACATCTACGGTAGGGGTCTCGCACCCGAACGCCCCTACAGGTTCACCGGAAGAACAACTTCCTTTGAGCCACAAGCCATCCAACTAGCTGCTCGAGAAGCTATAGTTCATCTCCGGCACTTGTCGCCCAGAGTTGACTAGCGCTCGTTCCACTACTATCCCAGACGCGAAGGGTATGGTAGGCCACCCCAAGTTGCCAACGGAGATCACGAAACAGATCCTGCATTGTTGCACCTAGTGCGCTATGTGAATGCACTAGAGGAACTGTGTGATCAGGTCACTATTGATCTTATCGCAGCTCGTGGAGAGCTGGTTCGTCGAGCCCCGGCGAGAGAAGAGGACGAGCCCAACGCCGACAACCCAGTCGTGCTGTTTGGACAACCGATCGAGCCCCTGAGGTCTACCCCAGCCATCGGCCAAAGTGTTGCAATAACCCCAGAAGTGCTACGTCGCATTTTGGGAACACACTCCAACGGAGTGGTGACCAACAATCCCCGAGATGGCCATCATCGCTACCCCGAGCCTGCAGCCCCTCAACCCACTCCAGTTAATTCCGACGGCGAGACCCGTGGAGAAGCCTCAGCATCCACAAGGCACGCCCGCATGGATGCAAACGAGGTAGACTAAGTAACCCGAGTTGTATCGAGTCTCAGTGTATCCTCTCTTTGTAACCGTGTGGCCTTGTGAATAAACGCTGCTAGTTGTCATGCCTCTGCTTTAATAATAACCTTGTCTAAACACCCAATACCAGTGTGAGATTGCTACCCCTGGCGCAGTTACCTAAAGCCTTCCCGACACCCCCACAGTCACACGTCACCTCGGTGAAGTATGTGTATATGTGGCATTGACTTTGACCCGCGGAACAGAGCTGGAAGTTTCGTTACCATTCACCACGGTAGAAATGACCCAGCTCCGGTGCTATAAACAGGCCGCCGCGTGACCTTGCCAAACACTTCTCAGCTTGTGCACCATACTCACAACCATTTCTTGCCATGCCGACACCCAGCATTTACCTAAGAACCCCAGATGCAACCCCGGGTAGTTTTGTCAGGATATTGTGGGATTTTTCCTGCAGTACCATGGGCGCTACCCAGCCACCCCAGTACGAGCTGTTCAAATCGAGGATCACCCCTTCCACCTCGAGATATTGGGCAGCAGTGCACATCCCTCCCGTGGATTCAAACCAAGACCAGACAGAGGTCTCTTTCGTGGGGAAATCTATGTCAACCCCACAAATGGCCATGGAAGCTGCGGCTTACGAAGCACTTGCCCGCCTTCGATTCGCGGTGCCCTATGCCAGCGAACAAGGGTATTACTACTTCCCGAGCCGTGCAGCGCCCGGAGGAGTAAAATCGTTTCCCGGTATGCGAATCGAGAGAGACCCCATCCTGGCCAACCTTGTCCAGTACGTCATCGCTGAAGAGAGTTTGATCCAACGCGTGATGGGTTATCTCCAGAGCCTCGCGGATTTAAATCCTCAGATCGCCATCGGCAGATCACTGAGGCCCGACCAGGAGAGACACATGCATCGACTGGTCAATCCACTGTCCCCGATAGAAGAAGAATGTGTCTCAGTGCCAGAAACATTCTCTCGAGACCCCGTTCAGCTACCCTTTGCACTATAAGACGTCGCTGCTACATTTTAATTTGTTGCAACATTTAATTATCCGATGTAACTTGTGCGTGGTAACCGAGTGTGCGCATTGAGTAAAGCTTATTTAATGAGTGATCCTGTTGCATTATTGTTTTCTCCCGCAATTAATCCTGGAATAAGTTTTCTTTTCGCTAAACCGCTACTTCTGCATCTTCTCACGACATGGACTATTTTATTACACACAGCACAACGACCACAGACTCTCGACCATCATCAACCAAGCACATACACTGTTTACAAAAACTTTGCAACAGTGTTACATCTGGCTAACCACCCTCTAACAACAGTTAGCACCCGACACACCCCACCTACTCCTCATGATCGTCACCACCGCGGAGAGCCAACACCCGAGCAGCAGCATCACCACGCTCGTCGAGGATCATCGCGCATAGGAGCACGGAGAGCCCCAGCAGTGTCGCCAGCCCTCCGCATATAAGGATCGCGAACCAGTCCGGCACCGCCTCCGCCATTAGAGCCTCACCCGAGCTCCGGTAAGCAGAAATGGAGGAAGAAGGAGGAAGAGAAGCGAGGCCAGGTGTGAGGAAGAAGAGAGAGAGAGACACCTCGGCCGTTTTATAGCTCGAGCTCGGTGTTCGGTGGGCAAAGTCCACCAACGCCGCTCGTCGCCCGATCGCCGGTGCTCGGAGTCGAATCCGCAAGCAGTGCCGACAGCACGCTGGCCCGCGAGGTGAGTGCACACTGCCGCGGCAGCTAGCACGCCGCGCACTACTGCGGTACGGCCTAGATGCCCTACGCGCTAGACATTGCCGGTGGAGAAATCATGGGAAAACGCGCGGGAGAGAGGAAGAGGAGAGAACAGAGGGAGAAGAAGAGGCCGACAGTGGACCCTGGGTCCACCTGTCAGCCAGAGAGAGCACTGTGCTCTCGGGTACGACCAGCGTATATTTAAATTTAGAAATTATTCTAAATTTATTTCCAGTGTAGAAATCTCACGTTTTTGTCTCAAACCGTAGATTTTTTTTTCACGCAGCGCCAGTTTTTTCACTATGGTTTTTCACCACTTATTGCCCTCTCACTGTAGCCACATTTTTTTTGCATATTTTATTTTCTTGAAAACAGCTTTTAACAAATCTCGAGGACGAGATTTTTCATAAGGGGGGTAGTATTGTGACACCCCGAAAATTTGACCTTGTTTTAATGAATTAAAATTTTGTTAGGAATTAAAACTTTGAATTTCTGAGCTCCATTTTGATTTTTTTTTATCATTTTCTTCCCTGTTGTTATGGAGTTTTTCCCCAAAAAGAGAACCTTTCAAATATGTTTTTGGGCTTGTTTAAACCTCTAAAGAAAAACTTTTCTTTTATTAGTAGAACAAATTTACATAATTAATTTGCTTGCTCTTTATTTTCTTGAAAATGGTTTTTACAAGTTAAATGGCCATATTTGAACTACAACCATTTGATAAATTCATTTAAAATTCCAACCAAAATTTGGAGATGTCAGGTGATGTTTTTAAATCACTTTTATGCAAAAATAACTTTGATTCATAAAATATTTTGAGCTCTACACCCTATTTCCTTCTCTGGTCCAGAGTGCAAATTTGCACTACAACCCATTTAAATACTTCTTTCTAGCCTCCACCAAAATTATGGGATGTTAGTAGCAGCATATGTTTCAACTTTATGCAAAAACCCAGTGTTGTTCCTTGAAAGTTTTGAGTGTTTCAACCTCATCTTCATTCTTGTCCAACATGATGGTTTGTACAGCAACCACATTTTGCTTGTTCTGTTATCCATGATTACTCTTCCTGCTTTTAGCCCTCCCTGTTAAACCCCTAAGTCCAGGAGCATGCAACCATTAGCATATTTTTTATTCATGAAATAATGCCATCCTCCTCCTGTCCAGATTTGGAGTTCTGCAAAATTTGCACTAGCAAGTTTGTGCTTTCCACCAACTAACCTTACCACCCTCTCTTGCACCTACAGAGACACTGATCTGGAGAATTTGACCCCTCCAAGAACTACCTAGATGACCTTAGCATTTTATCAAACACCTTGTGGGCATGATCAGTTTTGTCATGAGTTTTTGTTTGCACTATGATCTTGACCACCTGACCAGACCACCTTGTCCTTTGAGTTTCCCTCCAGCTCTAACCTAGCCCTGTTGCGTGCCAACCTCACCTGTGACCTGTAGCATGCCACGGCATTGCGTAGAACACCTTCCGTGCGTGCACTGGACGTGCCCAGAGAGCGCGTATTGCACGAACCTGACCGAGCCGACACGCTGGCCCCCCTGGTTTTGGCTCGCTCTGCGGCACCACGCCACGCGCTACCCTCCTCACAGCATCGCGCCTAGCCGCCCTGGCAACCAACAGCGCCACCGCCAGAGCATTTTGGCGGCATGCCGGCGTCGGCCGACAGCCATTGCTTCGTCCAGCGCCACCCAAGCCACCCCGGCTCGCCACCTGGCCCCTTGTACAGCCCGAGCTCATCCGCAGCCTTGTCCATTAGCGCCCGTCGCCGCCACGTCGCCCTGCAGCACAGAGAGGCGGTTCGCCGCTGTTCTTATCCCCACCGCCGCAGCACCGACCTCGTCGAGCTATAAAAGAGGTCCCCGAACTTCCCCGAGCACGCAGGCGACCTCAGGCCACCCGTATGGTGCTCCCCTAGCTCGCATTCGACCCAGGGAAGCTTTCTTCCCCGTCTTCGGCAACTCTTGCCGCCGCCACTGCCCCGGCCGTTCCGGCGCCACCAAGGCCTCCCCCGCTTCGTTCTCTTCACTAGAACACTCCCCTTCCTCCCATGAACCCAACCCCCTACTCAATTTTGATCGGGAACCACCGTGGCCCAAAAATCACTCCGCTCCCGAAGCCTCCTCCGCCGCGAAGCTCGCTGCCGGCAGCTCCCGCCGCCCCCACCTGCCTAGCAACCACCGGGAGGATCGCCCTGGAGTGGCGGATCCATCCCCGCCCTCGAAGCCCCGCGAGGAGCCGCCAGTCGCCGGCGACGATCGCCGGAGCTCCGCCTCCGCTCGGGACTGAGGGAGGAGAGGGAGAAGGACTAGTCAAACCTGACTAGTGGGCCCCCTGGACCCACTGTCAGTAGCAACCGCGCCGTCCACGTGTTTGAGTGGAAGCGTAAACCCCACAGTGCGTCTCCCCTACACCGAAAGCGTATTCTGTCCGAATCGTTTTCTTTTATATATTCATTTTGAAAACAGATTTGACTAAACTTTGACCGGCTGTAACTTTTTAAATATAACTCCAAATGAATTAATTCTTTTTCCTACATCTCTCAAATTCTGTCTAGTTTATTATAACATTTATTTGAAAAATTTCCAAACAACTTTTTTGTACTGTTTTTGAAATATGTGTTGTTTGCATATTTTTTTAAAATAGGATTTTTGGTAGAGAAGAAAAACTTCCAAAAGTTTTGGAGAGCACCCCCACCTTTCTACACCTTTAAGGCAAGCATTCTGAACCCCGGAATAATATGTTGGTGTGATGATTGACACGTTTATAAATACCACCTCGTTTCGGAGTAGTGTTATTTCATGTGATATGATCTTTTGCATGGATGCATTATGTGGATTTTCCTTGCTGTTGGAAATGAGCATACCCGTGTGATGGCAATCATCTTCATGTGCCTTACATGCATCCCGGTAAGGAATCCGGGAAAGCCTCTGCCTTGGGAAGGTGTGATCTTGTCGCCGGTCTCCGTCGGGACGGTTACATCCGGTATGGCATGGTAAGGTATATTGAGTGGTGAATTGTTGGTTGAAGTATTTTTGTTGTGCTAACCATGCAGGGTACATTTATGGACCTGCTGAGTCGGCCATAGATCGAGTCTTGTTCCGGTAACCCCCATACTTGTTTTTGTACTGCCACAGGTCCCCACCGTAGGTGGGGTATGGTTCAGTAAGTTGCTAACCCTTGTCTTGGCACACACCGTACATAGAGGCCATGGTGGAAGATACCGGCTGCATCCGATAGGCATGCCACCTGGTCCTGGGGCATGGGTGTATCCGGTTGGGACCGAGAGGGGGATACCCCTTAGAGCGCGCGAATAGAAATTTGATCCCATGCTACGTCGAGGTTGTAGCCTCCCCACTTAGAGTTTGCTTGACAGGTGTCGTGGGTGATTCCAGACACCGGTGAGTTGAGCTGGTGTGTGCAAGTCAGGTGTGTTTTCAATTAAAAGACCATAGACGGAATTAGTCCCGATGGACTAAAGGTATCCGTTACTCGTGGGTAAAGAGTACACCCTCTGCAGAGATTTTTTTTAAAACCTATTCGAATAGTCGTGTCCTCGGTTAAGGATTACAGTCTGGGATGGGTCAAGTGTTGGTCTTAGTGTCGGTCTTCGGAGGAGAAACTACTAAACCCGAATATTGAATTATTACTTGTGATATATGATGGTTATGATTATTATCATTATGGACTAACTGTTTGCATGATTTGAAATAAAGAATATCCCTGGGACGGTACTACCTCCTGGATATTCACCATGATTGTTTCATTTCTTTTAAAAGCCCTTTCTGTGGTGTCGCTCAGACGCCCGGCTATGGCATTTCTTTTAAAGCCCTTTCTGTGGTGTCGCTCAGACGCCCGGCTGTGGCATTTCTTTTCAAAGCCCTTCTGCGGTGTCGCTAAGACGCCCGACTGTGGCATGCTTGTTGATTATTTTATAAATATCACCACTACTATACTATTACTTATTCATAAATAACATGCTTGCATGCATCATAGTTTCATTGATCTTTTGTGGCTAACGTCATGAGCATGAAACATTTCCAGTACATCGTTGTTATATTATACCCGTGTTCATAATGTTTGCGAGTACATTCATAGTACTCACTGGCTTGTCCCTGGCTATTGTCTTGGCCAGATTACTTGCTTGGAGAGGAGCGTTGCGACGACAGCCTCGGAACCTAAGCAACGGTGATAGCAGCCTCGCGAAGATAGGAGTTAACCTGGTCAGCTGTTCCCATGGGAAATGGAGTCCCATAGATCGTGGTGATCCACAAACCGCTTCCGCCCTCAACCACTAGAAACCATTTGTTGTACTCATAGGCCACAATGGTCTTGTACTACATATTTTGTAATTTTTCTTGGAATATCTTTATCAAGTTGATGCCTCATCAGCTAACAGTTATCCTGGGGCTGATGAGCTCGACGGCCATTTTTCTGGAAGTTTACGTCCGGAAAAACCGGTCGCGACCGTTATTGACCAGAGACGTGTCTCAGTCATGTCTACATTGTTCTCGAACCCGTAGGGTCCGCACGCTTAAGGTTACGATGACAGTTTCATTATGAGTTTATATGTTTTGATGTACCGAAGGTTGTTCGGAGTCCCGGATGTGATCACAGACATGACGAGGAGTCTCGAAATGGTCGAGACATAAAGATTCATATATTGGACGACTATATTCGGACACCGGAAATGTTCTGGGTGGTTTCGGAGAAAACCGGAGTGCCGGAGGGGTTACCGGAACCCCCGGGGAAGTATTGGGCCTTAGTGGGCCTGAGGGGAGAGAGAGGGCAGCAGCCCAGGAGGTGGCGCGCCCCCTCCCATGAGGAGGCCGAATTGGACTAGGGGAGGGGGGCGTGGCCCCTCTTTCCCTCTCCCTCTCCCTCTCTTTCCTTCCCCCTTCTCTCTTCCTAGTTGGACTAGGAAAGGGGATTCCTACTCCTACTAGGAGGATGACTCCCCCCTCCTTGGCGCGCCCCAAGGGCCGGCCGGCCTCCCCATTGCTCCTTTATATACGGGGGCAGGGGGCACCTCTAGACACACAAGTTGATCTTCGTGATCGTTCTCTTAGCCGTGTGCGGTGCCCCCCTCCACGATAATCCTCGAAAATATTGTAGCGGTGCTTAGGCGAAGCCCTGCGACGGTTGAACATCAATATCGTCACCACGCAGTCGTGCTGACAGGACTCATCCCTGACACTTTGCTGGATCGGAGTCCGGGGATCGTCATCGAGCTGAACGTGTGCTAAAAATCGGAGGAGTCGTAGTTTCGGTGCTTGATTGGTCGGGCCGTGAAGACGTACGACTACATCAACCGTGTTGTCATAACACTTCCACTGTCGGTCTACAAGGGTACATATACAACACTCTCCCCTCTCGTTGCTATGCATCACCATGATCTTGTGTGTGCGTAGGAATTTTTTTGAAATTACTACGTTCCCCAACACAAGTACCCATCACAATCCCTTATCTCTCGCATTACATTATTTGCCATTTGCCTCTTGTTTTCCTCTCCCCCACTTCACCCTTGCCATTTTATTCGCCCTCTCTTTTCCGTTTGTCTTTTCTCTCTTTCTTGTCGTCATGGCTAGTCTGATATCTTCTCCGTTGTCTCCGGAGAATGAAGTCTTAAATTTTAAACAAAGGGAGGGAGAAAATCTAAAACAAGCTTGGCATAGAATTTGCAATGCTCAAAATAGATCTACCAGGAAGCAATCTACTTCAGTTCTTCTCCGCAATTTTTATGTAGGTACTAATCCTTGGTATAGATATATCCTTGATACCATTACCGGAGTGAATTTCTTGGGTAGCCACACTTTTGACTCTTATAATGCTATGATAGATTTATTTGGCTCACCACCTCTTTTGGTTAATGAAACTATGTTAACTTTGGAGCATGTAATGCAAAGACTTGAAATTATTGAAAATAAAGTTGCTGCCGTTGAGTTAATTGGAAATCTAGATAAAAAGATCCACAACTAAATTACCCAATATGGATCTAAGGTAGGAGTAACTTTGAAAAATATTAAGGAAAAGGAACCCAAAGTTAATGAGAGAATAAATCAAGATTCCAATAGAATCGATAAACTTGAGGGTATCATTACTAACTTGGGAACCACTTTTTCTTCCGTTAAGAGTACCCCAGGTCCTTCTAATAAAGTTGCTAAGCTTATGTATGTTCCTAAAAACAAGGGTGAATCCTCTAGTAAGGAAACTGTGGATCTTAAATCTATAAGTATTCATCTAAATCTTTTTGCTATCATTAAGGAACCATTTGCTACAAATGAATTTTTCGATCTTGTGCCTAAAACTTTGATAATTACTAGAAAGAAAGAAATTTCTAAGGAAGGTAGATGCCTCATTGAAGAATTGCCTACCAAAGATGGCAATACCTAGCTAGATCTATCCTTGCTTTTATGCCTAGCTAGGGGCGTTAAACGATAGCGCTTGTTGGGAGGCAACCCAATTTTATTTTTAGTTTTTTTATTTTTCTTCTGTTTAGGAATAAATAATCCATCTACCTTCTATTTAGATGTGTTTTCATGTTTTAATTAGTGTTTGTGCCAAGTTAAACCTATAGGATCTTCTTGGATGATAGTTATTTGATCTTGCTGTAATTTCCAGAAACTTTCTGTTCACGAAAACAATTGTTAAAAATCACCAGAACGTGATAAAATAGTGATTCCAATTGATGCTGATCAATAAACAAATTTACTAGGTCGTCCTATTTTTTCTGAATTTTTGGAGTTCCATAAGTTTGCGTTAGTTACAGATTACTACAGATTGTTCTGTTTTTGACAGATTCTGTTTTTCGTGTGTTGTTTGCTTATTTCGATGAATCTATGGTTAGTAAAATAGTTTATAATCCATAGAGAATTTGGAATACAGTAGGTTTAACACCAATATAAATAAAGAATGAGTTCATTACAGTACCTTGAAGTGGTCTTTTGTTTTCTTTCGCTAACAGAGCTCACGAGATTTCTGTTGAGTTTTGTGTCGTGAAGTTTTCAAGTTTTGGGTGAAATCTTTTGATGGATTTTGGAATAAGGAGTGGAAAGAGCCTAAGCTTGGGGATGCCCATGGCACCCCCAAAATAATCCAATGACACCAAAAAGTCAAAGCTTGGGGATGCCCCGGAAGGCATCCCCTCTTTCGTCTACTTCCATCGTTAACTTCACTTGGAGCTATATTTTTATTCACCACATGATATGTGTTTTGCTTGGAGCGTCTTGTATGATTTGATTATTTGCTTTTTAGTTTACCACAATCATCCTTTCTGTACACACCTTTTGAGAGAGCCATACATGAATTGGAATCTGTTAGAATACTCTATGTGCTTCACTTATATCTTTTGAGTTATATAGTTTTGCTCTAGTGCTTCACTTATATCTCTTAGAGCACGGTGGTGGATTTGTTTCAAAGAAACTATTGATCTCTCATGCTTCACTTAGATTATTTTGAGAGTCTTAAATAGCATGGTAATTTTCTTAATAATAATAATATGCTTGGTATTCAAGATTTGTAAAACTTTCTTTTGAGTGCGTTGGATACTAAGAAATGTTTGATGCTTGATAATTGTTTTGAGATATGGAGGTGATAATATCAAAGTCGTGCTAGTTGAGTAGTTGTGAATTTGAGAAATGCTTGTGTTGAAGTTTGCAAGTCCCGTAGCATGCACGTATGGTAAACGTTATGTAACAAATTTTAAACATGAGGTGTTATTTGATTGTCCTCCTTATGAGTGGCGGTCGGGGACGAGCGATAGTCTTTTCCTATCAATCTACCCCCCTAGGAGCATGCGCTAGTACTTTGGTTTTTGATGGCTTGTAGATTTTTGCAATAACTATGTGAGTTCTTTATGACTAATGTTGAGTCCATGGATTATACGCACTCTCACCCTTCCATCATTGCTAGCCTCTTCGATACCATGCATTGCCCTTTCTCACATTGAGAGTTGGTGCAAACTTCACCGGTGCATCCAAACCCCGTGATATGATACGCTCTTTCACACATAAACCTCCTTATATCTTCCTCAAAACAGCCACCATACCTACCTATTATGGCATTTCCATAGCCATTCCGAGATATATTGTCATGCAACTTTCCACCATACTGCTACCTCTTGAGCTTGCGTTGGTTTTCCACGAAGAGGAGAGGATGATGCAGTAGAGTAGCGTAAGTATTTCCCTTAGTTTTTGAGAACCAAGGTATCAATCTAGTAGGAGGCCACGCTCAAGTCCCTTGTACCTGCACAAAACGATAGCTACTCGCAACCAACACGATTAGGGGTTGTCAATCCCTTCACGGTCACTTACGAGAGTGAGATCTGATAGAGATAGATTTTTTGGTATTTTTGGTATAGAGATGCAAAGTGAAAATTAGAAGGCAAAGTAAAAAAGCAAAGCAAGATTAAAGTGATGGAGATTGATATGATGAGAATAGACCCGGGGGCCATAGGTTTCACTAGTGGCTTCTCTCAAGAGCATAAGTATTCTACGGTGGGTGAACAAATTACTGTTGAGCAATTGACAGAATTGAGCATAGTTATGAGAATATCTAGGCATGATCATGTATATAGGCATCATGTCCGTGACAAGTAGACCAAAATGATTCTGCATCTACTACTATTACTCCACTCATCGACCGCTATCCAGCATGCATCTAGAGTATTAAGTTAAAAACAGAGTAACGCTTTAAGGAAGATGACATGATGTAGAGAGATAAATTCATGCAATATGAAATAAACGCCATCTTGTTATCCTCGATGGCAACGATACAATGCATGGCTTGCTGCCCCTTCTGTCACCAGGAAAGGACACCGCAAGATCGAACCCAAAGCTAAGCACTTCTCCCATGGCAAGAACTACCAATCTAGTTAGCCAAACCAAACAGATAATTCGAAGAGACTTGTAAAGATAGCCAATCATACATAAAAGAATTCAGAGAAGATTCAAATATTATTCATAGATAGACTTGATCATAAACCCACAATTCATCGGTCTCAACAAACACACTGCAAAAAGAAGAAGATTACATCAAATAGATCTCCACAAGAGAGGGGGAGAACTTTGTATTGAGATCCAAAAAGAGAGAATAAGCCATCTAGCTAATAACTATGGACCCGAAGGTCTGAGGTAAACTACTCACACTTCATCGGAGAGGCTATGATGATGTAGAAGCCCTCCGTGACGACAGCCCTCTCCGACGGAGCTCCGGAACAGGCCCCAAGATGGGATCTCGTGGATACAGAGAGTTGCAGCGGTGGAATTAGGTTTTTGGCTCCGTATCTGTTCGTTTGGGAGTACGTAGGTATATATAGGAGGAAGAAGTACGTCGGTGGAGCTTTGGTGGGCCCACGAGGGTGGGGGCGCGCCTGGGGGCATAGGGCGCGCCCCCTACCTCGTGTCCACCTCGAAGCTTCCTTGGCGTAGGGTCCAAGTCTCCTGGGTCATATTCAGGAAGAAAATCACGTTCCGGAAAGGTTTATTCCGTTTGGACTCCGTTTGATATTCCGTTTCTTAATAGAAAAAAAACAGCAATTCTGGGTTGGGCCTCCGGTTAATAGGTTAGTCCCAAAAATAATATAAAAGTGGAAAATAAAGCCCAATATAGTCCAAAACAGTAGATAATATCGCATGGAGCAATCAAAAATTATAGATACGTTGGAGACGTATCAGGCATCCCCAAGCTTAATTCCTGCTCGTCCTCGAGTAGGTAAATGATAAAAAGAGAATTTTTTTATGCGGAGTGCTACTTGGCATAATTTCAATGCAAATCTTCTTAATGGTGGTATGAATATTCAGATTAGAAAGATTCAAGACAAAAGTTCATATTGACATAGAGAATAATAATACTTCAAGCATACTAAATAAAGCAATTATGTCTTCTCAAAATAACATGGCCAAAGAAAGTTATCCCTACAAAATCATATAGTCTGGCTATGCTCTATCTTCACCACACAAAGTATTTAAATCATGCACAACCCCAATGAGAAGCCAAGCAATTATTTCATACTCTAACTTTTTCAAAACTTTTTCGATCTTCACGCAATACATGAGCGTGAGCCATGGATATAGCACTATAGGTGGAATAGAAGGGTGGTTGTGGAGAAGACAAAAGGAGGGGAAGATAGTCTCACATCAACTAGGTGTATCAACGGGCTATGGGGATGCCCATCAATAGATATCAATGTGAGTGAGTAGGGATTGCCATGCAACGGATGCACTAGATCTATAAGTATATGAAAGCTCATCAAAAGAAACTAAGTGGGTGTGCATCCAACTCGCTTGCTCACGAAGACCTAGGGCATTTTGAGGAAGCCCATCATTGGAATATACAAGCCACGTTCTATAATGAAAGATTCCCACTAGTACATGAAAGTGACAAAATGAGAGACTCTCTATCATGAAGATCATGGTGCTACTTTGAAGCACAAGTGTGGTAAAAGGATAGTAACATTGTCCCTTCTCTCTTTTTCTCTCATTTTTTATTTGGGCCTTTTCTCTTTTTCAATGGCCTCTTTTTTTCTTTTCTTTTTTTTTTATTTTTCGTCCGGACTCTCATCCTGACTTATGGGGGAATCATAGTCTCCATCATTCTTTCCTCACTTTGGACAATGCTCTAAAAATGATGATCATCACACTTTTATTTTTCTTACAACTCAACAATTACAACTCGATACTTAGAACAAATATGACTCTATATATATGAATGCCTCCGGCGGTGTACCGGGATATGCAATGAATCAAGAGTGAGATGTATGAAAGAATTATGAACGGTGGCTTTGCCACAAATACGATGTCAACTACATGATCATGTTAGCAATATGACAATAATGGAGCATGTCATAATAAACGGAATGGTGGAAAGTTGCATGGCAATATATCTCGGAATGGCTATGGAAATGCCATGATAGGTATGTATGGTGGCTGTTTTGAGGAAGGTATATGGTGGGTGTATGATACCGGCGAAAGGTGTGCGGTATTAGAGAGGCTAGTAATGGTGGAAGGATGGGAAAAAGTGCGTATAATCCATGGACTCAACATTAGTCATAAAGAACTCATATACTTATTGCAAAAATCTACTCCCTCCGTTCCTAAATAATTGTCTTTCTAACCATCTCAAATGGACTACAATATACGGATGTATGTAGACATGTTTTAGAGTGTAGGTTCACTCATTTTGCTCCGTATGTAGTCACTTATTGAAATCTCTAGAAAGACAATTATTTAGGAACGGAGGGAGTAGAAGTTATCAAAGCAAAGTATTACGTGCATGCTCCTAGGGGGATAGATTGGTAGGAAAAGACCATCGCTCATCCCCGACCGCCACTCATAAGGAAGACAATCAATAAATAAATCATGCTCTGACTTCATCACATAACGGTTCACCATACGTGCATGCTACGGGAATCACAAACTTTAACACACGTATTCTTTAAATTCACAACTACTCAACTAGCATGACTCTAATATTATCACCTCCATATCTCAAAACAATTATCATGCTTCAATCTTTTCTTAGTATTCAACGCACTCAAAAGAAAGTTTCACAAATCTTGAATACCAAGCATATTAATATTAAGCAAATTACCATGCTATTAAGACTCTCAAAATAATCTAAGTGAAGCATGAGAGATCAATAGTTTCTTTAAAACAAATCCACCACCGTGCTCTAAAAGATCAAGTGAAGCACATAGAGCAAAATTATAACGCTCAAAAGATATAAGTGAAGCACATAGAGCAAAACTACATAGCTCAAAAGATATAAGTGAAGCACATAGAGCAAAACTACATAGCTCAAAAGATATAAGTGAAGCACATAGAGTATTCTATCAAATTCTAATTCATGTATGACTCTCTCAAAAGGTGTGTACAGCAAGGATGATTGTGGCACACTAACAAACAAAGACACAAATAATACAAGACGCTCCAAGCAAAACACATATCATGTTGGTGAATAAAAATATAGCTCCAAGTAAATTATCGATGGAAGTGGACGAAAGAGGGGATGCCTTCTGGGGCATCCCCAAGCTTTGACTTTTTGGTGTCCTTGGATTATCTTGGGGGTGACATGGGCATCCCGAAGCTTAGGCTCTTGCCACCCCTTGTTCCATAATCCATCAAAAGAATTCACCCAAAACTTGAGAACTTCACAACACAAAACTCAATAGAAATCTCGTGAGCTGCGTTAGAGAAAGAAAACAAAAGACCACTTCAAGGTACTGTAATGAACTCATTATTTATTTATATTGGTGTTAAACCTACTGTATTCCAACTTCTCTATGGATTATAAACTATTTTACTAACCATAGATTCATCAAAATAAGCAAACAACACACGAAAAATAGTATCTGTCAAAAACAGAACAGTCTGTAGTAATCTGTAACTAACGCAAACTTATGGAACCCAAAAAATTCTACCAAAATAAGAAGACCTAGAAAATTTGTTTATTGATCAGCATCAATTGGAATCAGTATTTTATCACGTTCTGGTGATTTATAACAATTCGGCCACTGAATGCAATGTTTTTGGAAATTACAGCAAGATCAAATAACTATCATCCAAGAAAATCCAATAGGTCTAACTTGGCACAAACACTAATTAAAACACAAAACCACATCCAAACAGAAGGTAGATGGGTTATTTATTCCCTAACAGAAGAAAAACACAAAAACTAAAAATAAAATTGGGTTGCCTGCCAACAAGCGCTATCATTTAAGGCCCCTAGCTAGGCATTAAAGCGAGGATAGATCTAGGTATTGCCATCTTTGGAAGGCAATCCATAAGTGGCTCTCATGATAGTTTCATATGGCAATTTTATTTTATTTCTTGGAAAGTGTTCCATGCCCTTTTTTAATGGAAATTGGAATCTAATATTCCCTTCCTTCATATCAATAATCGCACCAACCGTTCTAAGGAAAGGTCTACCAAGAATAATAGGGCAAGAAGGATTGCAATCTATATCAAGAACAATGAAATCTACGGGCACGTAATTCCTATTTGCAACAATAAGAACATCATTAATCCTTCCCATAGGTTTCTTAATAGTAGAATCCGCAAGATGCAAGTTTAGAGAGCAATCATCAAAATCGCGGAAATCTAGCAAATCACACAAAGTTTTGGGGATAGTGGAGACACTAGCACCCAAATCACACAAAGCATAAAACTCATGATCTTTAATTTTAATTTTAATAGTTGGTTCCCACTCATCATAGAGTTTTCTAGGGATAGAAACTTTTAACTCAAGTTTTTCTTCATAAGATTGCATCAAGGCATCAACAATATGTTCGGTGAAGGCTTTCTTTTGACTATAAGCATGTGGAGAATTTAGCACGGATTGCAACAAGGAAATACAATAAATTACAGAGCAACTTTCATAATTAAATTCCTTGAAATCCAATATAGTGGGTTTAGCAACATCTAGGGTTTTATTTCTTTCAATCCCACTTTCATCAATTTCATCATAAAGATCTAAATACTTCGAATTTTTAGAACGCCTTCTAGGTAAAGGAAGATCATATTCAGTTTCATCAAGTTTCATATTGCAAAACAAAGATTTGATAGGGGACACATCAATAACTTTTAGATCTTCATCTTGATTTTCATAGGAATTGGAAGAACACGCTTTAATAAAGGCATCTTTGGAAGCACGCATCCTAGCGGTTCTTTCCTTGCACTCATCAATGGAAATTCTCATAGCTTTGAGAGACTCAATGATATCATGCTTAGGAGGAATAGATCTAAGCTTTAAAGAATCAACCTCAAGAGAAATTCTATCAACGTTCCTAGCCAAATCATCAACTTTAAGCAATTTCTCTTCAAGCAAAGCATTAAAAAAAATTTGTGAATTCATAAACTCTTTAACACTATTCTCAAATTCAGAGGGCAACTTATTGTAATTCCATAAGAGTTGTTGTAGGAATTCCCATAATTATTAGAAGGATTACTAGGATATGGCCTAGGATTAAAATTCCCTCTATATGCGTTGTTACCAAAATTATTCCTACCAACAAAATTCACATCGATAGATTCATTGTTATTCTCAATCAAAGTAGACAAAGTCATATCATTAGGATCGGAAGAAACACTCTTAGTAGCAAATAATTTCATAAGTTCATCCATCTTTCCACTCAAAACATTGATTTCTTCTATCGCATGCACTTTTTATTAGAAGATCCTTCAGTATGCCATTGAGAATAATTAACCATAATATTATCTAGGAGTTTAGTAGCATCTCCTAAAGTGATTTTCCATAAAACTGCCTCCCGCGGCCGAATCTAAAAGATTTCTAGAAGCAAAATTCAATCCGGCATAAATTTTTTGTATAATCATCCACAAATTCAAACCATGAGTAGGGCAATTACGTATCATTAATTTCATTCTCTCCCAAGCTTGTGCAACATGTTCATGATAAAGTTGCTTAAAATTCATAATATCATTTCTAAGAGAGATGATCTTAGCGGGAGGAAAATACTTAGAGATAAAAGCATCTTTGCACTTGTTCCAAGAACTAATACTATTTTTAGGCAAAGACGAAAACCAAGCTTTAGCACGATATCTAAGCGAAAAACGAAATAGCTTCAATTTAATGACATCATTATCGACATCTTTTTTCTTTTGCATATCACATAAATCAATGAAGCTATTCAGATGACTAGCGGCATCTTCACTAGGAAGGTCGTCGAATTGATCTTTCATGACAAGATTCAACAAAGCAGTATTGATTTCACAAGATTCAATATTAGCAAGAGGAGCAATCGGAGTGCTAAGGAAATCATTATTATTGGTATTGGTGAAGACACACAATTTGGTAGTATCTTGAGCCATTGCGACAAACAAGCAATCCAACACACGAGCAAACAAAAGGCGAGCGAGAAAAAGGCAAACGGAGAAAGGAGGAGGAGAAGGAGAAGGAGATTGGGAAAGAGAGGGCGAATAAAACGACATGGGTGAAGTGGGGGAGAGGAAAACGAGAGGCAAATGGCAAAAAATGTAATGCGAGAGATAGGGATTGT
Organism: Aegilops umbellulata; assembly: GCA_032464435.1. Taxonomy (NCBI): domain Eukaryota; kingdom Viridiplantae; phylum Streptophyta; class Magnoliopsida; order Poales; family Poaceae; genus Aegilops; species Aegilops umbellulata. Next base: position 614,470,279 of record CP136058.1, on the reverse strand, counting down.
GATGGATACTTGGTATGTTGACTTTTTGCGTAGACTCCCCGGCAACGGCGACTGAAATTCTTCTTGCTGCCTCTTGAGCTTGCGTTGGTTTTCCCCGAAGAGGATAGGATGATGCAGCAGAGTAGCGTAAGTATTTCCCTCCGTTTTTGAGAACCAAGGTATCAATCCAGTAGGAGGCCACGCTCAAGTCCCTTGTACATGCACAAAACGATAGCTACTCGCAACCAACGCGATTAGGGGTTGTCAATCCCTTCACGGCCACTTACGAGAGAGAGATCTGATAGAGATAATATTTTTGGTATTTTTGGTATAGAGATGCAAAGTGAAAAGTAAAGGCAAAGTAAAAAAAGCAAAGCAAGATTAAAGTGATGGAGATTGATATGATGAGAATAGACCCGGGGGCCATAGGTTTCACTAGTGGCTTCTCTCAAGAGCATAAGTATTCTACGGTGGGTGAACAAATTACAATTGAGCAATTGACATAATTGAGCATAGTTATGAGAATATCTAGGCATGATCATGTATATAGGCATCACGTCCGAGACAAGTAGACCGAAACGATTCTGCATCTCCTACCATTACTCCACTCATCGACCGTTATCCAGCATGCATCTAGAGTATTAAGTTAAAGAAAATAGACTAACGCCTTAAGCAAGATGACATGATGTAGAGAGATAAATCCATGCAATATGAAATAAACCCCATCTTGTTATCCTTGATGGCAACGATACAATACGTGCCTTGCTGCCCCTTCTGTCACTGGGAAAGGACACCGCAAGATCGAACCCAAAGCTAAGCACTTCTCCCATGGCAAGAACTACCAATCTAGTTGGCCAAACCAAACGGATAATTCGAAGGGACTTGCAAAGATAACCAATCATACATAAAAGAATTTAGAGAAGATTCAAATATTATTCATAGATAGACTTGATCATAAACCTACAATTCATCGGTCTCAACAAACACACCGCAAAAAGAAGAAGATTACATCGAATATCCACAAGAGAGGGGGAAAACTTTGTATTGAGATCCAAAAAGAGAGAAGAAGCCATCTAGCTAATAACTATGGACCCGAAGGTCTGAGGTAAACTACTCACACTTCATCGGAGAGGCTATGATGATGTAGAAGCCCTCCGTGACGACGGCCCTCTCTGGCGGAGCTCCTAAACAGGCCCCAAGATGGGATCTCGTGGATACAGAAAGTTGCGGCTGTGGAATTAGGTTTTTGGCTCCGTATCTGTTCATTTGGGAGTACGTAGGTATGTATAGGAGGAAGAAGTACGTCGCTGGAGCTTCGGTGGGCCCATGAGGGTGGGGGCGCGCCTGGGGCCATAGGGCGCGCCCCCCTACCTCGTGCCCACCTCGAACCTTCCTTGGCGTAGGGTCCAAGTCTCCTGGGTCATATTCGGGAAGAAAATCACGTTCCAGAAAGGTTTATTATTCCATTTGGACTCCGTTCGATATTCCGTTTCTTCGAAACACTGAAATAGGCAAAAAAACAGCAATTCTGGGTCGGGCCTCCGGTTAATAGGTTAGTCCCAAAAGTAATATCGAAGTGGAAAATAAAGCCCAATATAGTCCAAAACAGTAGATAATATAGCCTGGAGCAATCAAAAATTATAGATACGTTGGAGACGTATCACATACCGTTCTTCATGACACATTCATCATTGTCATATTGCTTAACATGATTATGTAGTCGACATAGTATTTGTGGCAAAACCACCATTCATAATTCTTTCATACATGTCACTCTTGATTCATTGCATATCCCGGTATACCGCCAGAGGCATTCATATAGAGTCATACTTTGTTCTAGTATCGAGTTGTAATCATTGAGTTGTAAATAAATAGAAGTGTGATGATGATCATTTAATAGAGCATTGTCCCAATAAAAAAAGAGAGGAAGACCAAAAAAGAAGGCCCAAAAAAAGGGCAATGCTACTATCCTTTTTTCCACACTTGTGCTTCAAAGTAGCACCATGATCTTCATGATAGAGAGTCTCCTGTTTTGTCACTTTCATATACTAGTGGGAATTTTTCATTATAGAACTTGGCTTGTATATTCCAACAATGGGCCTCCTCAAGTGCCTAGGTCTTCGAGAGCAAGCAAGTTGGATGCACACCCACATAGTTTATTTTGTTGAGCTTTCATACATTTATAGCTCTAGTGCATCTGTTGCATGGCAATCCCTACTCCTTGCCTTAACATCAATTGATGGGCATCTCCATAGCCCAGTGATTAGCCTTGTTGATGTGAGAGTTTCTCATTTTTTGTCTTCTCCACATAACCCCCATCATCATTTTCTATTCCACCCATAGTGCTATATCCATGGCTCACGCTCATGTATTGCGTGAAGGTTTATAAACTTTGAGATTACTAAAGTATGAAACAATTGCTTGGCTTGTAATCGGGGTTGTGCATGATGAGAGCATTCTTGTGTGACAAAAATGGAGCATGACTAAACTATATGATTTTGTAGGGATGAACTTTCTTTGGCCATGTTATTTTGAGAAGACATAATTGCTTAGTTGGTATGCTTGAAGTATTATTATTTTTATGTCAATATTAAACTTTTGTCTTGAATCTTTCGGATCTGAATATTCATACCATGATTAAGAAGAATTACATTGAAATTATGCCAAGTAGCACTCCCCATTAATTTTTTTTATCATTTACCTACTCGAGGACGAGCATGAATTAAGCTTGGGGATGCCTGATACGTCTCCAACGTATCTATAATTTTTGATTGCTCCATGATATATTATCTACTGTTTTGGACCATATTGGGCTTTATTTTCCACTTTTATATTACTTTTGGGACTAACCTATTAACCGGAGGCCCAGCCCAGAATTGCTGGTTTTTGCCTATTTCAGTGTTTTGAAGAAACGAAATATCAAACGGAGTCCTAACGGAATGAAACCTTCGGGAACGTGATTTTCTCACCGAATATGATCCAGGAGACTTGGACCCCACGTCAAGAAAGAAGGGAGGCGGCCACAAGGGTGGGGGCGCGCCCACCCCCCTAGGGCGCGCCCCCTGCCTCGTGGGCCCCCCTTTTCTCCACCGACGTACTCCTTCATCCTATATATACCTACGTACCCTCAAACGATCAGATACGGAGCCAAAAACCTAATTCCACCTCTGCAACCTCTGTATCCACGAGATACCATCTTGGGGCCTGTTCCGGAGCTCCGCTGGAAGGGGAATCCACCACGGAGGGCTTCTACATCAACATCATAGCCCCTCCGATGAAGTGTGAGTAGTTTACCTCAGACCTTCGGGTCCATAGTTAGTAGCTAGATGGCTTCATCTCTCTTTTTGGATATCAAGACAATGTTCTCCCCCTCTCTCGTGGAGATCTATTCGATGTAATCTTCTTTTTGCGGTGTGTTTGTTGAGACCGATGAATTGTGGGTTTATGATCAAGTCTATCTATGAACAATATTTGAATCTTCTCTGAATTTTTTTATGTACGATTGGTTATCTTTGCAAGTCTCTTCGAATTATCAGTTTGGTTTGGCCTACTAGATTGGTTTTTCTTGCAATGGGAGAAGTGCTTAGCTTTGGGTTCAATCTTGCGGTGTCCTTTCCCAGTGACAGTAGGGGCAGCAAGGCACGTATTGTATTGTTGCCATCGAGGATAACAAGATGGGGTTTTTATCATATTGCATGAATTTATCCCTCTACATCATGTCATCTTGCTTAAGGCGTTATTCTGTTTTCTTGAACTTAATACTCTAGATGCATGCTGGATAGCGGTCGATGAGTGGAGTAATAGTAGTAGATGCAGGCAGGAGTCGGTCTACTTGTCTCGGACGTGATGCCTATATACATGATCATACCTAGATATTCTCATAACTATGCTCAATACTGTCAATTGCTCAACAATAATTCGTTCACCCACCGCAAAATACTTATGCTCTTGAGAGAAGCCACTAGTGAAATCTATGGCCCCCGGGTCTATCTTTATCATATTAATCTCCCAACACTTTATTATTGCTTTTGCTTTTTTACTTTGCTTTTATTGTACTTTGCATCTTTATACCAAAAATATTATCTATCATCTCTATCAGATCTCACTCTCGTAAGTGACCGTGAATGGATTGACAACCCTTAATCGCGTTGGTTGCGTGGAGCTATTTGTTTTGTGTAGGTACGAGGGACTCGCGCGTAGCCTCCTACTGGATTGATACCTTGGTTCACAAAAACTGAGGGAAATACTTACTCTACTCTACTGCATCACTAGGGATGGCGACGGGGCCCCATACCCGCCAAACCCATGGGGATTTCATCTATTAGGGGGTGGGGATGGGCAAAAAACATCCCCATGGGGATATTTACCAAACTATTTTATTCCCCATAGGGTACAACGGGGATGGGGACGATATCCTATTCCCAGACCCAATACCCATCAGGGACCCGGTTAGTAACTGTGATACTGCGGTCAACCTTAAAATATTCACAAACAAACTTGTGAAAACAAAAAAAGCTCTGAAAAGACATTAATCCTATCTCACATCCTCACCTCAGCTGCCACCATGACCAAGAAGTCAATACGACTGAGGGAGTCCTGGATTAGGGGGTGTTCGGGTAGCCGGACTATACCTACAGCCGGACTATATCTTCAGCCGGACTCCTGGACTATGAAGATACAAGATTGAAGACTTCGTCCCGTGTCCGGAGGGGACTTTCCTTGGCGTGGAAGGCAAGCTAGGCGATGCGGATATTCAAGATCTCCTACCATTGTAACCGACTCTATGTAACCCTAACCCTATCCGGTGTCTATATAAACCGGAGGGTTGTAGTCCGTAGGGGAGAATCATCATCATACACAATCATACCATAGGCTAGCTTCTAGGGTTTAGCCTCCTTGATCTCGTGGTAGATCTACTCTTGTACTACCCATATCATCAATATTAATCACGCAGGAGTAGGGTTTTACCTCCATCGAGAGGGCCCGAACCTGGGTAAAAACATCGTGTTCCTTGTCTCCTGTTACCATCCGGCCTTGACGCACAGTTCGGGACCCCCTACCCGAGATCCGCCGGTTTTGACACAGACATTGGTGCTTTCATTGAGAGTTCCTCTGTGTCGTTGCCTTTAGGCCCGACGGCTCCTCTGATCATCAACAACGATGAGGTCCAGGGTGAGACTTTTCTCCCCGGACAGATCTTCGTCTTCGTCGGCTTCGCTCTGCGGGCCAATTCGCTTGGTCATCTGGAGCAGATCGAAAGCTACGCCCCTGGCCATCAAGTCAGGTTTGGAAGCTTAAACTACACGGCTGATATCCACGGATACTTGATCTTCGACGGGTTCGAGCCACAGCCAAGCGCGCCGCACTATCTCGAGGGGCATGATCTAGCTCTTCCTCCGAACAGTGTCTTGGAGGCCGCACACGCACCGGTTCCGACCCTTAACTCGGAGCCTATTGCGCCAATTGAGGATGAGCGGTTGGACGTCACCTCGGGGGCTGCGATCTCAAAGGCAATTGAGCCGAACGCCAGCCCCGCACTCCGCACGGCCAGTGACTCCGAGGGCCCGGACTCCTATCCGGACTCCGAACCCCCCGTGCCCCTGCCAATCGAATCCGATTGGGCACCCATAATGGAGTTCACCGCCGCGGACATCTGTCAGCACACGCCTTTTGGCGACATCCTGAATTCTCTCAAGTCTCTCTCTTTATCAGGAGAGCCCTGGCCGAATTACGGTCAGCGAGGATGGGATACGGATGATGAGGAAATTCAAAGCCCACCAACCACCCACTTTGTAGCCACCGTCGAGAGCTTAAACGACGTGCTCAACTTCGACTCCGCAGACATCGATAGCATGGATGATGATGCAGGAGACACCGATGAACCAACGCTCATAGGGCAATGGAAACCCACCGCATCTCACGATGTATACATGGTGGATACCCCTAAGGGAAACGATAACGAGGAAAAAGGAGATGGAACGGGAGATAGACCCCCGGGAAGCAATCAAAGCGTCGGCACAAACGCCGACCCAAGCCCCGCCTCGATAAAAATCCAGCCATAGAGCAGGACAAGCTGGTAGACGACGAGCAAGACTTAAAGCAGCCGTCCGAATAGGGCAACACGGATAGAGAAACCGAAACTCCCTCCCCCGACGAAAACGGCATTCCGGACAACCTTACGCCGGATAAATCCATGGAGCAGAAAAGTCTCCACAAGAGGCTCGTTGCAACTGCACGAAGCCTGAAAAAGCAGAAGCGGAAGCTAAAGAGAGCGGAAGATGCACTCCGTATTAAATGGAACAAAGTAATCAACACCGCAGACAGATACGGTGACGATCGCCGTACTAAAAGCTATCCAAAGAGAAAGCTACTGCCAGAATTCGACGAAGAGGCCCTAGAGCCCTCGCACTCAAAAAAATAAAAAAGCCATACGGGCAGATAGACGACCCAATAAGGCGGCAAGTAGCATCGCACTCAAATCGGTATGCGGCCCACCTAAGGAGTCGCATCATGGCCCAGCCAGGTCCATTTATGGGCCAAGAAAGCAAGCTCTTGCGAGCAATGCAAAAAAGCCATCATCAGAATCCGGCACACCCAAATACAGGGGCGTCGCACACCCCCTATGCTTCACCGATGAGGTTCTGGACTATGAATTTCCAGAGGGATTCAAACCCGTCAACATAAAGGCGTATGATGGAACAACAGACCCCGGAGTCTGGATCGAGGATTATATCCTCCACATACACATGGCTAGAGGAGATGATCTCCACGCCATCAAATATTTACCCCTTAAGGTTAAAGGGCCAGCCCGGCACTGGCTTAAAAGCCTTCCCGAAAACACAATTGGAAGTTGGGAAGAGCTCGAGGATGCTTTCCGAGCAAATTTTCAAGGGACCTATGTCCGCCCTTCGGATGCAGACAATCTCAGTCACATAACTCAACAGCCCGGAGAATCAGCTCGGCAGTTCTGGAACAGATTCCTTACTAAAAAGAATCAGATAGTCGACTGTCCGGACGCCGAAGCCTTAGCAGCTTTCAGGCATAATGTCCGAGACGAATGGCTCGCCAGACACCTCGGCCAGGAAAAGCCAAGAACAATGGCCGCACTCACAAGCCTCATGACCCGCTTTTGCGCAGGAGAGGACAGCTGGTTGGCAAGATGCAGCCCCAGCGCCCAAGTACATCCAAAATCAGGGATGGAAACGGAAAACCACGACGCAACAAGGATCTTCGCCGAACTAAAGAAAAAAGTCCGAAGAGCACGGTAGTCAATGCCGGATTCAAAGGCTCGCGACCAAATCAGACAAAACCACCCCTCCAGCATAATAGGGATGATCTGTCCAACTTGAATAGAATCCTGGACAGGATATGTCAGATACACAGTACTCCGGGAAAGCCTGCTAACCATACCCACAGAGATTGTTGGGTTTTCAAACAATCCGGCAAACTGAATGCCGAACACAAGGGGCTCGACACACCAAGCGAAGACGAGGACGAACCCCAGAAGCAGAGCACCAGGAGACAAAAGAACTTCCCACAAGAAGTAAAAACAATGAACTTACTTCACATAACAAAACGTGTGGCACTCATAAAGGTACGCACAATACGACCTATCCCCAAGGGGTCCCGCCACTGGTTATTAAAACCAATCACTTTCGATCAGCTAGACTATTCTAGAAATATCAAAAACGCAGGCTGGACTGCCCTGATACTCGACCCAATAATTGGCGGATTCCAGTTTACAAATGTCCTTATGGACGGCGGTAGTGGACTAAACCTGATATATCAGGATACAATCCATCACATGGGGATAAACCCAGCAAGAATTCGTCGCAGCAAAACCTCCTTTCAAGGGGTAGCACCTGGTCCGGACACCCATTGCATGGGTTTTCTCCGGCACGAAGTTATATTCGGCTCCGCCGATAACGTCTGTCGCAAAAAGCTGACCTTCCATGTCGTCCCGTTTTCAAGTTGCTATCAAGCACTACTAGGACGCGAACCTTTCGCTCGCTTTAATGCAATACCGCACTATGCATCTCTCACGCTTAAGATGCCCGGTCCACGAGGCATCATTTCTTTGAAGGGGACGCACTAAAGTGCGCCTCCCCCAAGCGGAGGACTGTGTGGCCGCTTAGACAGCCGCACAATAAAATGGCCTCACCAGCCAAAAGACTTTTCGACATAGGTCATTAAAGGCCACGGACCCGGAATAGACGAGTTCGGCACAAGTCCATCATCAACGCAGGCTTAGAGGCCATATACCCCCGTACTAGGGGCTATACGCAGAGAAAATAAAGCTCAATTTTACATTTTACTTTATATTTCATTTATTTTAAAACCTTTTGTTTGGCACGACCCGTTTTCAGTTTAGTTCCTCTCTTTTACAGATGAACGTCGTGCGGCGCCCGTCCAGGATACGGCACAACGGAGACACAGGCGCAGACGTGCAGTAGGGACCCGTCCTAAAGGATTCTTTTCAGATTAAGACCCTGCGTAAACCTTTTTTACTGTCTCTTGTTGCAATACACCCCCTGGTTCTTTCCTACATAACCAAGGACGAGGCTGGCGTCTTGGCATGTGGCCACGTCAGAATTTTTGCACGTACCTGGACACTAGGGGCTTTTTTAGCAAGGAGTGTTGTTTAGCCTGCACTCATAACGACCGAACACCTTAGGGAGTGTTCGGCGTCGCGAGTTTTGGCATTATATGCATGAGCTACGAATCATTTTCTTTGGTCAAATGTTGGGTTGCCCGGCTCCTGAGTTCGGCTACCTTACGTTCCGCTCTATCGGCTAAGGTAGCACCAGGAGAACTACTGCGATTGTGCCCCGGTTCGGCTGGGCGAGCACCTCAGTAGAGAAAGCCGAAAACTGACTGTCATGATGTAGCGTGAGACTGGTCAGCCACTCGATGACCTATTGGAATCTATCGGATTCCTCCGCTTTAATGAAGGGCCGCTTCCCGGTCAGGCACATACGCGCCCCGAACTCGGGCGAACGTAGTCGCCACCAATGGGCTACCTAAATAGTCCCACTGTCAACCTCCTATGGCTAAGTGAAAGTGTTAAAGCATTATAGTCCGGTTGCCTGGCCCGCTGCGCTATCACCTCCTTTGTGGGACCAAGACGTTGGGTTAAGTGTGAAAATGCGTCTTCTGCGAGCACCCCCACACTATGTGCGAGGGGGTTGAAGCCAACGACTGCAATCTTTCAGATTTTATACATATATTTTAAACGGCCGCACAGGAGGTGTTCACAATACTTGAAGGCACAAGTATAAAAAGGCCACTACAGTTTATAAAGATATTACTTCATCATTACATATACTATAATAACATAGCATCCTTCGAGCATTGCGACTCTATTACACGAGCGCCTTCAAGGACTTCCTGAAAATAGTGCTCGGATGGTACTCGGCTTTTCTCCGAATCTCGGGACGCAATAACGGTGGTCTCCATCTCTGCCCAGTATGTCTTCATTGCATTGATGCGCGGCACTGCATCAAGGAATTGCTACACCAAACTAAAATAACTCTTCGGCTCCGACCTCCCCGGCCACAGATGACCCATGACATACTTCATGGCGAGTCCGGACAACCTATTAAGTTCGGCCCATTGAGCCAAACGATCGTCCACTGCTTGTAGACGCTCTGGATTGTGAAATTGCGACCAGAACAGTTTTTCCACTTCACGATCTTCTAGATCTCAGAAGTGTTCGGTTGCATCAGCAGCACTCGCTGCTAAATCCAGATAGGTGTCCTCCACACTCCACATCCGGTCCAACGGAGCAAACTTCGGATCGCAAAATTTTCTCCGCAGCATGAAGGGCTTTCCAGCCGCAATCTGTTCGGCCTGACGCAGCTCCTCCTTCGCAGCTCTCATTGCAGAGCGCGCATCCTTGGCATCAGCAATGGCCTTTTCTAGGACCGCCTGTCTCGCCGGGTCTTCTTTCTCAAGAAGTATGCAACGGTCTGCAGTGCTCTTTAACTTTTCGGCCATAGTGGACATCTCTTCCTTGCTTCGGCAATGAGAAGCCTGTTCGGCTCTCAGCTCTTCAAGGGCCTTCTTGGCAGCCGCATCACTTCTCCTGGCTTCATCTTTAGCTCGGGCAAGTTCTGCCCTAATACTCTCCACGGCGGCAGCACCATCTGCGTCAAGCACACATATCGTAAGACGCTGGCATAAAACTCTTCTTACCTAATGCTGCCCGAGGGATCACATACCTTGAGCCTCATCCAAACGCTTGTTGACAAGCGTGATGTCGGCATCTGCCACGTCCAGTTGCCGCTTTAGTTCGGCAAAACCAGCAGTTCGGCTTGACTCCGAACACCCTGCAACCTACATTAAAAGGCGAAATTTTAGACTTGGGATTATGATCCTCCGCGTGCCGTCATTTCTTGACGACATGCAAAGTCTCAGGGGCTACTATCTACATAGGGCGCATCTTATTTACGCGCAACTAACAAAAGTATACATTATCTAATGTACCTCAAAACCCGTCAATAAACTTTCGGCGGCCTCACGCAGTCCGCTCTCGGCGGACGAAATCCTTTCAATCACCGTGCCCATTAATGCATGGTGCTCCTCTGAAATAGAAGCTCGCCCTAGCAGAACCCTTAGCTCCTCCAGCCGAGCACCAGAAGGTGCCGGACTCGTCCCATGGCCTCTTTCGAAGGCCGGACGCGGAGAACTTCGGGGGGCCCCATCGCTATGTTCCGCCCCTGCCGAACTCGGAGAAACCCTCCGTGACGACACCTCAGGGTCGCCCGCCTTGCTAGGCGGCCCAGCAGAAGAAGGCGTCCCGCTCTCCATCATCTCCGGAAGAAGATCCCCCGAAGACGAGCTCGGCTGAGAAGGGCTGAGGTCCGAACTACAAGGTAAGAATTCGGTTAAAATTCTCAGATATAAATCATAGATTTCTCTCATCCCTTGAAAGGAAAATCTTTCTCTACTTACGGGTCGCTGGAGGGCTGATCTCCTTGAGTATGCAGTCCGGCCAAGGAACTCCCCGGCGCCGGACCCTCTGATGAGGATCTTTTCCCCCACTTCGAGACCGCGGTCTTCGGATCGTCAGAGGCGGCTCTCTTCTTTTCCCTAGGAGAGGAATCGTCGGTTCCTCCCTTCAGAATAGCCTCCTTCGAGGAGGCCGTAGTTTCCTTGTCCTCCCCCTTGCTTCCCTCCAAAGGCACTACCTCCAGCATCCTGACTAGCACGGGATCCGGCCTGGTTTCGGGAAGGGGAGCCGGACACCTGATCAGCTTCGCCTTCGCTATCCACTCCTGTTTAAAAGGAGAGCTCTGTTAAGGGCAAGTTAATTATATGGATAGAAGGTCCGGGCACAAGGTTACTTACTTGGGTATCCGGGCGATTGCGGCTTAGGCCTGCATCCTCGGTCAAATCCGGACACACTTCTTGTGATCCGAAGAAAAGTTTATACATCTCCGCGGGCGTCGCGCTCATAAAATCCCGGAGAGCTCGTGGTCCCTCTGGATTGAACTCCCACAGGCGAAGGGGCGACGTTTGCCGGGCAGTATCCGGCGAATCAGCATGACCTGTGTCACCTTGACCAGGTCGAGGTCTCCTTCCAAGAGATCCTTAATGCGGCCCTGCAGCAAGGGTACGTCTTTGGGCAAGCCCCAATCTAACCCTATGATAATCCACGACGCTAGCCGTGGTGGGAGACCCGAGCGAAAGGCAGGAGGCGCCACCCATGTGGTGCCCCGAGGAGCGGTGATATAAAACCACTCTCGTTGCCACAAGCCAAGCTCCTCTTGAAAAGAGCCTTCGGGCCATGGAGCATCGGCATTTCTTCTTATGACAGCGCCTCCGCACTCTGCGTGTCGCCCTTCGATCATCTTCGGCTCCACTTTGAAGGTCTTGAGCCATAATCCGAAGTGAGGGGTAACATGGAGGAATGCTTCACACACTACGATAAATGAGGAGATATGGAGGATGGACTCCGGAGCTAAGTCATGAAAATCTTGCCCGTAATAGAACAACAGTCCCCTCACAAAGGGATCCATGGGGAAGCCTAACACTCGGAGGAAGTGAGACATGAATACACGCTCTCGTCGGGCTGGGGACTGGGAATAACCTGTCCTTGAGCAGGCAACCTATGCGAAATCTCGCCGGTCAGGAACTTAGCCTCCCTCAACCTTAAAACGTCCTCCTCCATGACGGAGGAAGGCATCCATCGGCCTTGTAGGTCAGAACCGGACATTGTCGAAAGTCCGAAGCGCCTGGAATCTAAAGCTGGGGGTGTTGGAACTCGAGGCGACAGGCGAACTCGTTTGAGATTAAGAAAAGGAGCGAGGCCTTGGTCTCTTTATAAGAGGCTGAATACCAACAGCCCTCCCCGTAACCGTTTTGGACTCACCTTTAATTAAGGGAACGTGCTAACGGGCACGATTGGGTTACCCACGTCCGTATTGATGAGAATCCCGTTAAAAGGGGGCACACGATCTCTGCTTTGACAAGACGTGCCAAGGAAACTGCCTCGCTAAACGCGCTGAGGTGGAAAAGTAAAAACAATTTGTATAAAGAGCTTGGCCGTAGTGTGTTGACGCACTGCGGAATACGTCAGCAGATTTGATTTGTGTTAATACTATTCTCTCTATTGCAATATGTGGAAACTTATTTTGCAGAGCCGGACACTATTTTTGGTGCTTACAATCTTCTATGAAGGACTTGGAGGAGGAACCCGCCTTGCAATGCCGAAGACAATCTGCGCGCCGGACTCGTCGTCATTGAAGCCTGGTTCAGGGGCTACTGAGGGAGTCCTGGATTAGGGGGTGTTCGGGTAGCCGGACTATACCTTCAGCCGGACTCCTGGACTATGAAGATACAAGATTGAAAACTTTGTTGGAAATATGCCCTAGAGGCAATAATAAAAGCATTATTATTATATTTCCTTATTCATGATAATTGTCTTTATTCGTGCTATAATTGTGTTATCCGGAAATCGTAATACATGTGTGAATAACAGACAACAAACATGTCCCTAGTGAGCCTCTAGTTGACTAGCTTGTTGATCGACAGATAGTCATGGTTTCCTGACTATGGACATTGGATGTCATCGATAACGAGATCACGTCATTAGGAGAATGATGTGATGGACAAGACCCAATCCTAAACATAGCATAAGATCGCATAGTTCGTTTGCTAGAGTTATCCAATGTCAAGTATCCTTTCCTTAGACCATGAGATCGTGTAACTCCCGGATACCGTAGGAGTGCTTTGGGTGTGCCAAACGTCACAACATAACTGGGTGACTATAAAGGTATGCTACGGGTATCTCTGAAAGTGTCTGTTGGGTTAACATGGATCGAGACTGGGATTTGTCACTCCGCTTGACGGAGAGGTATCACCGGGCCCTCTCGGTAATGCATCATCTATTGAGCTCAAGGTGATCAAAGTGTTTGATCACAAGGATCATGCATTACGGTACGAGAAAAGTGACTTGCCGGTAACGAGATTGAACGAGGTATTGGGATACCGACGATCGAATATCGGGCAAGTAAAATACCGATTGACAACGGGAATCGTATACAGGATTAATTGAATCCTCGACATCGTGGTTCATCCGATGAGATCATCGTGGAGCATGTGGGAGCCAACATGGGTATCCAGATCCCGCTGTTGGTTATTGCCCGAGAGCCGTCTCGGTCATGTCTGCATGTCTCCCGAACCCGTAGGGTCTACACACTTAAGGTTCGGTGACGCTAGGGTTGTGAAGATATGTATGTGCAGTAACCCGAATGTTGTTAGGAGTCCCGGATGAGATCCCGGACGTCATGAGGAGTTCCGGAATGGTCCGTAGGTAAAGAATTATATATAGGAAGTGCTATTTTGGCCATCGGGACAAGTTTCGGTGTTATCGGTATTGTACCGGGACCACCGGAGGGGTCCCGGGGGTCCACCAGGTGGGGCCACCTACCCTGGTGGGCCACATGGGCCTTAGGGGGTGCGCCTTGGCCTGCTTGGGCCAAGGGGAACCAGCCCCAAAGGGCCCATGCGCCTAGGGTTCCATCTAGGAGGAGTCCTAGTGGTGGAAGGCACCTCCTAGATGGCTTGGGGGGGAGGGAAACCTCCCTGGCCGCCGCCCCCTTGGGAGATTAGATCTCCCAGGGCCGGCGCCCCCCCCCCCAAGAGGCCTATATAAAAGGGGACAGGGGAGGGGGGCAGCGCACCTATTGCCCTGGCGCCTCCCTCTCCCTCTCCAACACCTCCTCCTCCTCCGTAAGAGCACGGCGAAGCCCTGCCGGAGTACTGTAGTTCCACCATCACCACGCCGTCATGCTGCTTCTGGAGCCTTCTTCATCAACCTCTCCTTCCCCCTTGCTGGATCAATAAGGAGCAGACGTCACGCTTTCCGTACGTGTGTTGAACACGGAGGTGCCGTCCGTTCGGCACAAGATCATCGGTGAATTGGATCACGGCGAGTACGACTACCTCATCCACGTTCACTTGAACGCTTCCGTTGCGATCTACAAAGTGGTATGTAGATGCTATCTAATCTGAATACTCGTTGCTAGATGAACTCATAGATGGATCTTGGTGAAACCGTAGGAAAAATATTAATTTCCGCAACGTTCCCCAACAGTGGCATCATGAGCTAGGTCTATGCGTAGTTCTTCTTGCGCGAGTAGAACACAATTTGTTGTGGGCGTAGATGTTGTCAACTCTTCTTGCCGCTACTAGTCTAATCTTGCTTCAGCGGTATTGTGGGATGAAGCGGCCCGGACCAACCTTACACGTACGCTTACGTGAGACCGGTTCCACCGACTAACATGCACTAGTTGCATAAGGTGGCTGGCGGGTGTCTGTCTCTCCTACTTTAGTTGGAGCGGATTCGATGAAAAGGGTCCTTATGAAGGGTAAATAGAAGTTGACAAATCACGTTGTGGTTTTAACGTAGGTAAGAAAACGTTCTTGCTAGAACCCTAATTCAGCCACGTAAAACTTGCAACAACAATTAGAGGACGTCTAACTTGTTTTTGCAGCAAGTGCTTTGTGATATGATATGGCCAAAGTTGTGATGTATGATGAATGATCTATATGTGATGTATGAGATGTTCATGCTATTGTAATAGGAATCACGACTTGCATGTCGATGAGTATGACAACCGGCAGGAGCCATAGGAGTTGTCTTTATTTTTTGTATGACCTGCGTGTCATTGAGAATCGCCATGTAAATTACTTTACTTTATTGCTAAACGCGTTAGCCATAGTAGTAGAAGTAATAGTTGGCGAGCAACTTCCTGGAGACACGATGATGAAGATCATGGTGTCAAGCCGGTGACAAGATGATCATGGAGCCCCAAGATGGAGATCAAAGGAGCTATGTGATATTGGCCATATCATGTCACGTTTATTATTTGATTGCATGTGATGTTTATCATGTTTTGCATCTTGTTTACTTAGAACGACGGTAGTAAATAAGATGATCCCTCATAATAATTTCAAGAAAGTGTTCTCCCTAACTGTGCACCGTTGCGACAGTTCGTTGTTTCGAAGCACCACGTGATGATCGGGTGTGATAGATTCTAACGTTCACATACAACGGGTGTAAGACAGATTTACACACGCAAAACACTTAGGTCGACTTGACGAGCCTAGCATGTACAGACATGGCCTCGGAACACAGAAGACCAAAAGGTCGAGCATGAGTCGTATAGAAGATACGATCAACATGAAGATGTTCACCGATGTTGACTAGTCCGTCTCACGTGATGATCGGACACGGCCTAGTTGACTCGGATCATGTAATACTTAGATGACTAGTAGAGGGATGTCTATCTAAGTGGGAGTTCATTAAATAATTTGATTAAATGAACTTTATTATCATGAACTTAGTCTAAATATTTACAATATGTCTTGTAGATCAAATGGCCAACGTAGTCCTCAACTTCAACGCGTTCCTAGAGAAAACCAAGCTGAAAGACGATGGTAGCAACTATACGGACTGGGTCCGGAACCTGAGGATCATCCTCATAGCTGCCAAGAAAGATTATGTCCTACGAGCACCGCTGGGTGACACACCTATTCTCCCTGCAGAACAAGACGTTATGAATGCTTGGCAGTCACGCTGCGATGATTACTCCCTCGTTCAGTGCGGCATGCTTTACAGCTTAGAGTCGGGGCTCCAAAAGCGTTTTGAGAGACATGGAGCATATGAGATGTTCGAAGAGCTGAAAATGGTTTTCCAAGCTCATGCCCGGGTCGAGAGATATGAAGTCTCTGACAAATTCTTTAGCTGTAAGATGGAGGAAAATGGCTCTGTAAGTGAACACATACTCAAAATGTCTGGGTTGCACAACCGCTTGACTCAACTGGAAGTTAATCTCCCGGATGAAGCGGTCATTGACAGAATCCTCCAGTCGCTTCCACCTAGCTACAAGAGCTTTGTGATGAACTACAATATGCAGGGGATGGTTAAGACCATTCCTGAGGTATATGCTATGCTGAAATCAGCAGAGGTAGAAATCAAGAAGGAGCATCAAGTGTTGATGGTGAATAAAACCACTAAGTTCAAGAAGGGCAAGGGTAAAAAGAACTTCAAGAAGGACGGCAAGGAAGTTGCCGCGCCCGGTAAGCAAGTTGCCGGGAAGAAGCCAAAGAATGGACCCAAGCCCGAGACTGAGTGTTTTTATTGCAAGGGAAGTGGTCACTGGAAGCGGAACTGCCCCAAATACTTAGCGGACAAGAAGGCCGGCAAAACCAAAGGTATATGTGATATACATGTAATTGATGTGTACCTTACCAGTACTCGTAGTAGCTCTTGGGTATTTGATACCGGTGCAGTTGCTCACATTTGTAACTCAAAGCAGGAGCTGCAGAATAAACGGAGACTGGCGAAGGACGAGGTGACGATGCGCGTCGGGAATGGTTCCAAGGTCGATGTGATCGCCGTCGGCACGCTGCCTCTACATTTACCTACGGGATTAGTTTTAAACCTCAATAATTGTTATTTAGTGCCAAGTTTGAGCATGAACATTGTATCTGGATCTCGCTTAATTCGAGATGGCTACTCATTTAAATCCGAGAATAATGGTTGTTCTATTTATATGAGAGATATGTTTTATGGTCATGCTCCGATGGTTAATGGTTTATTCTTAATGAATCTCGTACGTGATGATACACATATTCATAGTGTGAATACCAAAAGAGTTAGAGTTGATGACAATAGTCCCACATATTTGTGGCACTGCTGCCTTGGTCACATAGGTGTCAAACGCATGAAGAAGCTCCATGCAGATGGACTTTTAGAGTCTCTTGATTATGAATCATTTGACACGTGCGAACCATGCCTCATGGGTAAAATGACCAAGACTCCGTTCTCAGGAACAATGGAGCGAGCAACCAACTTATTGGAAATCATACATACCGATGTGTGCGGTCCAATGAGTGTTGAGGCTCGCGGTGGCTATCGTTATGTTCTCACCCTCACTGATGACTTGAGTAGATATGGGTATGTCTACCTAATGAAACACAAATCTGAGACCTTTGAAAAGTTCAAGGAATTTCAGAGTGAGGTTGAAAATCAACGTGAAAGAAAGATCAAGTTTCTACGATCAGATCATGGAGGAGAATACTTGAGTCACGAATTTGGCACACACTTAAGAAAATGTGGAATAGTTTCACAACTCACGCCGCCTGGAACACCTCAGCGTAATGGTGTGTCCGAACGTCGTAATCGCACTCTATTAGATATGGTGCGATCTATGATGTCTCTTACCGATTTACCGCTATCTTTTTGGGGCTATGCTTTAGAGACTGCCGCATTCACTTTAAATAGGGCTCCGTCGAAATCCATTGAGACGACACCGTATGAATTATGGTTTGGGAAGAAACCTAAGCTGTTGTTTCTGAAAGTTTGGGGATGCGATGCTTATGTCAAGAAACTTCAACCTGAGAAGCTCGAACCCAAGTCGGAAAAATGCGTCTTCATAGGATACCCAAAAGAAACTGTTGGGTATACCTTCTACCTCAGATCCGAAGGCAAGATCTTTGTTGCCAAGAATGGATCCTTTCTAGAGAAAGAGTTTCTCTCGAAAGAAGTAAGTGGGAGGAAAGTAGAACTTGATGAAGTATTACCTCTTGAACCGGAAAATGGCGAAACTCAAGAAAACGTTTCTGAGGTGCCTGCACCGACTAGAGAGGAAATTAATGATGATGATCAAGATCAAGCTCCTACTGAAATTCGAAGGTCCACAAGGACACGTTCCGCACCAGAGTGGTACGGCAACCCTGTCTTGGAAATCATGTTGTTAGACAACGGTGAACCTTCGAACTATGAGGAAGCAATGGCGGGCCCGGATTCCGACAAATGGCTGGAAGCCATGAAATCCGAGATAGGATCCATGTATGAAAACAAAGTATGGACTTTGACTGACTTGCCCGTTGAACGGCGAGCCATAGAAAATAAATGGATCTTTAAGAAGAAGACAGACGCGGATGGTAATGTGACCATCTATAAAGCTCGGCTTGTCGCTAAGGGTTATCGACAAGTTCAAGGGGTTGACTACGATGAGACTTTCTCACCGGTAGCGAAGCTGAAGTCCGTCAGAATCATGTTAGCAATTGCCGCATACTATGATTATGAAATATGGCAAATGGACGTCAAAACGGCATTCCTTAATGGTTTCCTTAAGGAAGAATTGTATATGATGCAGCCGGAAGGTTTTGTCGATCCTAAGAATGCTGACAAGGTGTGCAAGCTCCAACGCTCGATTTATGGGCTGGTGCAAGCATCTCGGAGTTGGAACATTCGCTTTGATGAGATGATCAAAGCGTTTGGATTTACACAGACTTATGGAGAAGCCTGTGTTTACAAGAAAGTGAGTGGGAGCACTGTAGCATTTCTCATATTATATGTAGATGACATACTTTTGATGGGAAATGATATAGAGCTCTTGGACAGCATTAAGGCCTACTTGAATAAAAGTTTTTCAATGAAGGACCTTGGAGAAGCTGCTTATATATTAGGCATCAAGATCTATAGAGATAGATCGAGACGCCTCATAGTTCTTTCACAAAGCACATACCTTGATAAAATATTGAAAAAGTTCAATATGGATCAATCTAAGAAAGGGTTCTTACCTGTGTTACAAGGTGTGAAATTGAGCTCAGCTCAATGTCTGACCACAGCAGAAGATATAGAAGAGATGAGTGTCATCCCCTATGCCTCAGCCATAGGTTCTATTATGTATGCCATGCCGTGTACCAGACCTGATGTAAACCTTGCCGTAAGTTTGGTAGGAAGGTACCAAAGTAATCCCGGCAAGGAACACTGGACAGCGGTCAAGAATATCCTGAAGTACTTGAAAAGGACTAAGGAAATGTTTCTCGTTTATGGAGGTGACGAAGAGCTCGTCGTAAAAGGTTACGTCGACGCTAGCTTCGACACAGATCTGGATGACTCTAAGTCACAAACCGGATACGTGTATATTTTGAATGGTGGGGCAGTAAGCTGGTGCAGTTGCAAGCAAAGCGTCGTGGCGGGATCTACATGTGAAGCGGAGTACATGGCAGCCTCGGAGGCAGCACATGAAGCAATTTGGGTGAAGGAGTTCATCACCGACCTCGGAGTCATACCCAATGCGTCGGGGCCAATCAAGCTCTTCTGTGACAACACTGGAGCTATTGCACTTGCAAAGGAGCCCAGGTTTCACAAGAAGACTAGGCACATCAAGCGTCGCTTCAACTCCATTCGTGAAAATGTTCAAGATGGAGACATAGAAATTTGTAAAGTGCACACGGATCTAAATGTCGCAGATCCGTTGACTAAACCTCTCCCTAAGGCAAAACATGATCAGCACCAGAACTCTATGGGTGTTCGATTCATCACAATGTAACTAGATTATTGACTCTAGTGCAAGTAGGAGACTGTTGGAAATATGCCCTAGAGGCAATAATAAAAGCATTATTATTATATTTCCTTATTCATGATAATTGTCTTTATTCATGCTATAATTGTGTTATCCGGAAATCGTAATACATGTGTGAATAACAGACAACAAACATGTCCCTAGTGAGCCTCTAGTTGACTAGCTTGTTGATCGACAGATAGTCATGGTTTCCTGACTATGGACATTGGATGTCATCGATAACGAGATCACGTCATTAGGAGAATGATGTGATGGACAAGACCCAATCCTAAACATAGCATAAGATCGCATAGTTCGTTTGCTAGAGTTATCCAATGTCAAGTATCCTTTCCTTAGACCATGATATCGTGTAACTCCCGGATACCGTAGGAGTGCTTTGGGTGTGCCAAACGTCACAACGTAACTGGGTGACTATAAAGGTATGCTACGGGTATCTCTGAAAGTGTCTGTTGGGTTGACATGGATCGAGACTGGGATTTGTCACTCCGCTTGACGGAGAGGTATCACCGGGCCCTCTCGGTAATGCATCATCATATGAGCTCAAGGTGATCAAAGTGTTTGATCACAAGGATCATGCATTACGGTACGAGAAAAGTGACTTGCCGGTAACGAGATTGAACGAGGTATTGGGATACCGACGATCGAATCTCGGGCAAGTAAAATACCGATTGACAAAGGGAATCGTATACAGGATTAATTGAATCCTCGACATCGTGGTTCATCCGATGAGATCATCGTGGAGCATGTGGGAGCCAACATGGGTATCCAGATCCCGCTGTTGGTTATTGCCCGAGAGCCGTCTCGGTCATGTCTGCATGTCTCCCGAACCCGTAGGGTCTACACACTTAAGGTTCGGTGACGCTAGGGTTGTGAAGATATGTATGTGCAGTAACCCGAATGTTGTTCGGAGTCCTGGATGAGATCCCGGACGTCACGAGGAGTTCCGGAATGGTCCGGAGGTAAAGAATTATATATAGGAAGTGCTATTTTGGCCATCGGGACAAGTTTCGGTGTTATCGGTATTGTATCGGGACCACCGGAGGGGTCCCGGGGGTCCACCAGGTGGGGCCACCTGCCCTGGTGGGCCACATGGGCCTTAGGGGGTGCGCCTTGGCCTGCTTGGGCCAAGGGGAACCAGCCCCAAAGGGCCCATGCGCCTAGGGTTCCATGTAGGAGGAGTCCTAGTGGTGGAAGGCACCTCCTAGATGGCTTGGGGGGAGGGAAACCTCCCTGGCCGCCGCCCCCTTGGGAGATTAGATCTCCCAGGGCCAGCGCCCCCCCCCTAAGAGGCCTATATAAAAGGGGGCAGGGGAGGGGGGCAGCGCACCTATTGCCCTGGCGCCTCCCTCTCCCTCTCCAACACCTCCTCCTCCTCCGTAAGAGCACGGCGAAGCCCTGCTGGAGTACTGTAGTTCCACCATCACCACGCCGTCGTGCTGCTGCTGGAGCCTTCTTCATCAACCTCTCCTTCCCCCTTGCTGGATCAAGAAGGAGGAGACCTTACGCTTTCCGTACGTGTGTTGAACACGGAGGTGCCGTCCGTTCGGCACTAGATCATCGGTGAATTGGATCACGGCGAGTACGACTACCTCATCCACGTTCACTTGAACGCTTCCGTTGTGATCTACAAAGTGGTATGTAGATGCTATCTAATCTGAATACTCGTTGCTAGATGAACTCATAGATGGATCTTGGTGAAACCGTAGGAAAAATATTAATTTCCGCAACGTTCCCCAACAGACTTCGTCCGGTGTTCGTAGGGGACTTTCCTTGGCGTGGAAGGCAAGCTAGGCGATGCGGATATTCAAGATCTCCTACCATTTTAACCGACTCTGTGTAACCCTAACCCTATCCGGTGTCTATATAAACCGGAGGGTTGTAGTCCGTAGGGGAGAATCATCATCATACACAATCATACCATAGGATAGCTTCTAGGGTTTAGCCTCCTTGATCTCGTGGTAGACCTACTCTTGTACTACCCATATCATCAATATTAATCAAGCAGGAGTAGGGTTTTACCTCCATCGAGAGGGCCCGAACCTGGGTAAAAACATCGTGTTCCTTGTCTCCTGTCACCATCCGGCCTTGACGCATAGTTCGGGACCCCCTACCCGAGATCCACCGGTTTTGACACCGACAACGACTGATAGGCATTAGTAGGATAAGGACAACACCATGTATGTATGTTGATTATAGGGTGTCATATTATATATATGAGTATTTGTTTATGGGGATGGGGACCCTAATGGGGCCCCATTCCCTAGTGAGTCATGGGTATGGGGAAATTTCATCCCCAGTCATGTAAATGGGGATGGGGATGGGATGATAGGGAATAGATGGGGATGGGGATGTTGTAGGTATCCCCATAGGGGATTGTCCCCATTGCCATCCCTATGCATCACCCTTTCCTCTTCAAGGAAATCCAACGTAGTGCTCAAGAGGTAGCAGGCGACGATCATCAAGTCTTTTGTGACGAAGATTCAAGCCCCGCTCTCGTTGCCTCCAAGATCTTAACACTTCAACATCAACAATACGAGGATCAAAGATGCCATATCTTCCACACCAAGGCCGGCATAAATGGAAGGTCTGTCAAGGTCATCATCGATGGAGGGAGTTGCCATAACTTGGCAAGTGAAGAACTATGCTCCAAGCTCCAATTGGTCAAGACGAAGCACCCGCACCCCTACAAGGTTAAATGGCTAAGAGACTCCGGTACTATCCAAGTCGAGCATACGGTCAATGTCTCCTTCAAGATCGGAGCTTATGAAGACACTTTAGAGTGTGATGTCGTTCCGATGTCCGTTTGCCACCTCCTCCTTGGACGACCATGGAAATTTGACCGATGTGTCATCCACAACGGGCGTACAAATCACTATAGCTTCAAAATGAAATGAAAGGAGTACGTTCTACGTCCTATGTCTTTAAGTCAAGTAATCGCCGACAAGCAAGCCACCCATCGTGGAGAGTCTAGTGAGAGAGCGAACCACCAAAAGAGAGTGAGCGCCACAATCCCAAATTGAGTGCCTCCATGATGAGCGGCAAGAAGAATCTAGTTCTATTTGCCACTAAACGTGAGATGAGAGAAGTGTGTGAGAACCCATCAAGTGTTATGCACTATGTCCTCTTGTGCAAGGACGAGGCACCAAAAGCTAACACCTCTCACAATCTACCTCTAGTATTGTCTTCTCTTTTGCAGGAATTCCAAGACATTTTCCCCGATGAGCTACCTCCGGGTCTACCTCCACTACGAGGCTTTGAGCACCGAATCGACCTCATCCCCGGAGAACCTCTTCCTAACAAGGCTCCATACCGTGTCAACCCCGAAGAAACTAAGGAGATCCAATGGCAAGTACAACAACTCATCGACAACGGCCATGTACGTGAAAGCTTAAGCCCTTGTGTCGTTCCAGTTATACTTGTGCCTAAACAAGATGGTTCTTTTTTCATGTGCTCTGATTGTAGACCTATCAATGCTATCACCGTTAGATATAGGCATCCCATACCTCGCCTTGACGATATGCTAGATGAGCTTAGCGGTGCCACAATTTTCTCCAAAATTGATCTTAAAAGTGGTTACTATCAAATACGCAGACAAGAGGGTGATGAATGGAAAACTGCTTTGAAAACAAAATTTGGTTTGTATGAGTGGTTAGTCTTGCCTATGGGTTTATCGGAAGCACCCGGTACTTTCATGCGTCTTATGCATTATGTGTTCCGCCCTTACATTGGTGAATTGTTTGTTGTCTACTTTGATGATATTCTTGTGTTTAGCAAATCTCTCAGAGAACATATTACACATCTTAGAACCGTGCTACAAACCCTAAGGAAAGGACGTCTTTTTGCTAATATGAAGTAATGCACCTTTGGTGTTGATAAGCTTGTTTTCTTGGGTTTCATTGTGTCTTCTAAGGGTGTTCATGTTGATGAATCTAAGATCAATGCTATTAAAACTTGGCCCCAACCAACCAACTTGCAACAAGTGCATAGTCTTCTTGGTTTAGCCAGTTTCTACCGTAGATTTGTGAAGGATTTTAGCACCATTGCTTCACCTTTGCATGCTTTGAGCAAGAATAATGCACCTTTTGTTTGGGGACCATCCCAAGATACCGCATTCAATGAGCTTAAGAATTTGCTTACTCATGCCCCCGTGCTTGTGTTACCCAACTTTGACAAACCTTTTGAAATCCATTGTGATGCTAACGGTAATGGCATAGGAGGTGTGTTAACGCAAGAGAAACTCTCCGGCGCTCAACTCAATTATCCCATCTATGACAAAGAGCTATATGCTTTAGTGCGAGTTTTGCGTGAATGGGAACATTACCTTCGCCCTCATGAATTTATCATCCATACCGATCACGAAACGCTTAAGTATCTTAAGGTTCAAACTAAGTTGAACAAGCGTCATGCTAAATGGAGTGAGTTTATTGAGTCTTTTCCTTATGTCATCAAGTACATTAAAGGTAAGGAAAATGTTGTGGCGGATGCACTTTCCCGCATATGCATGCTTGTTACTCAACTTGAGTTGAATGTCATTGGTTTTGAGCACATTAAAGACTTGTATGAGCATGACCCTACTTTTGCTAGTACTTATGCCAAGTGTTTGACGCATACTTCTTGGGATCGATATTACCTCAAGGATGGTTATATTATGAGAGCTAACAAACTTTGCATCCCCGAGTCTTCTCTTCGTTTGTTACTTTTGCAAGAATCGCATGGAGGAGGACTAATGCGACACTTTGGACGCGACAAGACATTTGCTATGCTCTCCAAGAACTACTTTTGGCCCAAGATGTTTCGCGACGTCAATCGCTTCACCAACCGATGCTCTACATGTCGCAAAGTTAAGTCTAAAGCTCAATCTAATGGACTCTATATGCCTCTTCGAATTCTGTACCAACCATGGGAAGATATTAGCATGGATTTTGTGCTTGGTTTGCCTAGAACTAGAAATGAAAAGGATTCCGTTTTTGTTGTTGTGGACCGATTCTCCAAAATGGCTCATTTCATTCCTTGCAACAAGATTGACGATGCTTCACATGTTGCAAATTTGTTTTGTAGGGAAATCTTGCGCCTACATGGAGTGCCAAAGACAATTGTCTCGGACCGCGACGTCAAGTTCCTAAGCTACTTTTAGAAGACCTTGTCCGCCAAGCTCGGAATCAAGCTACTCTTCTCTTCGTCATACCATCCACAAACCAACGGCCAAACGTAGGTGACGAACCGAACACTCTCCACTCTCCTACGCGTGTTGATCAAGAGGAACATCAAGGAGTGGGAGGAGTGCCTACCTATCGCCGAGTACGCCTACAATCGTGCAAGACATTCGACTACCAGCAAGTCCCCTTTCAAAGTCGTCTACGGATTCAACCCGTTGGCCCCATTGGACATTCTTCCTCTACCACTACAAGAGCGCATCAACATGGACGCGAGTGCACGAGTGACTTACCTCAAGAAGATGCATGAAGATACAAGGCACACCATCGAGCGCCAAGTACAATGACTCGCGACCAAGCTCAACGTCAACAAACAACCCATGATATTCAATGTTGGAGATCTTGTGTGGCTACACCTTCGCAAGGACCGCTTCCCTCAAGAACGCAAGTCCAAACTTCTACCATGTGCCGATGGACCCTTCAAGGTGCTTGCACGCTACAACAACAACGCCTACAAGATCGACATCCCACGCGACAAGTACTCCGTGAGCGACATCTTCAACATCAAAGACCTTTCCCCGTACCATGGTGATGAGGATTTTGGTCCGAGGTCGGATCTTTCCCTAGGGAAGGGAGATGATGCGGAGCATCCTATGGTCATCCCCATGGACCTACCATCGTCTCATCAAGTGCCAAGAGGACCCATGACACGAGCACGAGCTAGAGCTCTCGTGACCGAGGTGACTTCCTTCCTTAGTGATATCACATATGATCCACTCGAGACATGGCTACTACCTCAAACGGAAATGCTATGCGTGCTCGGGTACCTAGAAGACCCTCGCGGAGATGCACATGGAGACAGACAAGTCGCCAAGTCCATGGATGAAGAGAACCAACAGAAAGAGGCAAGAGCACCTCCCAGGCCCCGGACATCCGGCCCCTGGAGCGACCACCTCAGCTGCAGTCCAGGCGCCCAACATCTACAGGCCCCGGACATCCGTCCGGCCCCAGCCCGGACATCCGGCCAGAACCCCAGACATCCGGCGCCACGCACCCGAGCCTGCAGAAGCTGCCTCCAACAGCCCGGACATCCGACCCCCTAGCCCGGAAATCCGGCCACCCTGTCTGCGCACAGTAACGGGCCGAGGCCCATGTACCCCTTTGCCCCCTAGACTATATATACTCCTTCTCCTCCATCTTTCTAGGGTTAGCATTGGTTTAGCTCATATGTGAGATAGAGCATTGCTCATCCATACGGATCTCCTCCTCGAGAGAGACTGCGGCCCCTCTTCGGAGACGATCCACGTTGGATTCAAGACCCCCTCTTGGGTGGCCCCATCAAGACACTACTTGGAAAAGGGCTACTAATGGCGCACCGGTTTTGCCTACTAATGGCGCATCACTGGTGCGCCATTAGTATCACGCCACTAGAATTTTTTTCTAATGGCGCACCACTGGTGCACCATTAGTATCTGATATACTAATGGCGCTCCATGCAGTGCGCCATTAGTTTTGCCCACGGTGCGCCACTAGTGTTTGCTATACTAATGGCGCACCACACTGTAATGCGCCATTGGTAACAATTTTTTTAATTTTTTTTCTTAATCTCAGGTCACTATTTCACCTATGAGATATCCAACACGTATATATACAATAAGCATCCATATAACAATCATAGCCAACACACAAGTTCCATCATATATACATAGATAGACAACACACAAGTTCCATCATATATAATACATACATAGCCAACACACAAGTTCCATCATATATACATACATAGCCAACACATAGTTCCATCATTACAATTACAAAAGTTTCACATTGTTCATCCAACACCGTTCAGTTCTCATGCATTGTTCTTCTCCTTCTCCTTCCTCAGCCTGATGCGGCAAGAGCAGCGGGGCGGTGGAGGCGGTGGAGGCATGGGATGTAGTCTTCTACCTGAATTGGCGTGGTCATGTCGCCCAGCTGTGGGATCGCCGGCGCCACCACCAGTGTGTGGTCATTGTCAGGCACCACCACCATCGCGAGGCCACCTTCAGGCACGACCATCGCTAGGTCATCCTCAGCCACCTCCATCTCTTACCCTTGGCCAGCCACCACCAGCGCTAGGTCATCCTGCAGCTCCTCATCCCCACTCTGCTCCTCTTCTCCCGCACTCCAGTCCGGATCATCCTTCTTGTTGTCTATGCTGCTGCCAGAATCGCTGCTGCTTTCGCTACAGCCATGGTCGCTGCTGCTTTGGCTGTAGCCATTGTCACTGCTGCTGCTCCCCTTACCTGTCCAAATGCAACAATGACCGTTAACAATCAATGTGAGACAAAGCCAAATGTAGAGGAATAACAAGAGGCAGAACGTATTGGCATCATAATCTTCAGCGTAGCGCATGCGACACATAGTCGTGTTGAACACCTTCACGATGAGCGTGGTGGCGTCGTCGTCGTACCTGAAGAGAAGGAAGTACCCCAGCCGCAGGTCGTAGGCACGGCAGAACTTCTCCCACCCACGAGACAAGTACATGTGGCCCTCCTTGATCATCAACTCCACATCCCACAGCCTACGAAACCCGCTGCCGGCCTGTCGCACCTTCACATTATTTGGCGGATCTTCACCCATCAGCATGTTCTTAAAACTGTCAGGCAGCCTCTGCAGTTTGGGGCAATGAGTGATGTAGGCAAACAACAGATATCATAATAAGATGGGTGAAGCTAGGGGAGATCTCTCATTTTATATACCTGCGTCATGGATGATACTGAAGTCCCAAGTATGATAGATAGTGAAGAACTCGAAAGCATCCAACTCGTACTGCGGTGTCGTAGAGCGGCGGTGGCTGCTTCCCGCCATGCTTAAACTCTGAGCAAGTATACTGTTATGGTCAAAACTGAAAATCATGGATTGTTGTTAACTGAGAATTAGTGAAAGAAACTGTTGCTGATCATGGAGCAGTTGTACACTACACATGCTTAAACTCTGAGCAAGTATACTGTTATGGTCAAAACTGAATGTTGATTGCTTGCATCATCTACTCTGAATGATATTAATTAGTCAAAGAAGAAAGCAAATAGATATTTTCTCTCACAACTCAGATTGCTCACTGTCTTGTTCCGCTACATATTAATATTCAAAATTATTTGTTGCAAACAGAAATAATTCATGAGATCCTTTTTGTTCTTCTCTAATCCTTCAATTTCAGGTATGTTCCCTATATCATACATTAATTCAAGATTACTTAAAAAGTCACCGTGCAGTCAGAGAATCTGGGTACAGAGAGAAAAAAGGGTATAAAGTATGGACTGTGACTATTGTCAAGTGTGGTACTACCGAACACATACATATCAAGATTCAAGAGCACATCCTGGTGCATATGTGGGGTTTTTTACTTAGAAAATACAAAACTTCTATTATTTTTTTATTTTTAACCAGAGCC
Source organism: Aegilops umbellulata (assembly GCA_032464435.1). Classification (NCBI taxonomy): domain Eukaryota; kingdom Viridiplantae; phylum Streptophyta; class Magnoliopsida; order Poales; family Poaceae; genus Aegilops; species Aegilops umbellulata. The sequence continues at coordinate 614,441,828 of CP136058.1, read as the reverse complement.
TAACCACCTCTACAGTTTACAAACTAATTCAGATAACCACTAATCAGGCATGGAAAATTATTTTAGCCATGTTCCCTGAGGATTAGAGCATCCACAAGTTAGAGAAAATTAGTGTCTCCACTTATGTTGTCAATGTTTGTTGTATGTTTGGCTTAAGGGTTTTCCTTTTCAAATTCCGACTCTGTTTCTAAACAAAGTAGGCTTCTATCCTGTCTAGAATGTAATGAAGATGTCTTGGATAAGCTGAGTGTTGTAATGAAGATGTCTTGGTGAGACTTGATATATGTCCAAAATTCTAAGCATACTAATTGACTAATAATAGAAAGCCCATGACAGTTTATGAAATTGACACAAACCAATTTGGTTAGCAAGTCACGGCAGCACATGACAGTGAGGTAGCGGTCGCGGTGCTGTGAGCGCGCCTGGGCAGGGCCAGGGCGCGGCCCGAGCGTAGTGGAGGCGCGGTAGCATTGCGGTGAGCACGCCTGGGCGGGGCCAGGGCGCGGCCAGGGGCCGAGGGGAGCACGGCCACGGGGGGCGGCAACCAGGAGCTGGACGCGGTTGTGCGACAGTCTACGGCGACGAAATTGAAGGGGGGGAAGGGGAGATTTGGTTGCTTCATATATATGACTAAATTAATAGATGAGTTCAGAGGGGGGAGGTTTGGCTAAAACACTACCTGCACTCCACTTAATAGATGAGTACAGTCTAACCTCGTGCACCATGCATGAACATTTACAGTAATGATTTTTGACACTGACAACACATATATGAAGTGAACATGTAGTACAAGAGCATAAGTTCTGAACATACTAGGTTCACAAATTTACCAGTCTTATGATCAGCACAGTGATCATAAACAAAACATAGCCATTACAGAGCAGGGAGTGGTCATTTTTATCCTCTAACAGTATGATCTAGCAATATATGGAAGTATGAAACTAGAAAAATAAACAGAGCACATGCCCTGCAGATCTGAAGCAGATGGCTTTCTAGAACAACAAAAGGCTAAAATGCAATATAAGTAGGGAATGGGCAACTAGAATGACCTTGTAGGGAACATGCCCTGAAGATCTGAAGCAGCAGGCTTTTTATACCAACAAAAGTTCTATCATGCAAGGGAAATAGCCATGGCACATGGCACACTTTTTCAAGTATGAAACCCAAATACCACAATACATCACATAACTCGTTACAGGAGTGAATGATAAAAAAGACCTTCAGTTACATTTATCCAGAGGTTTGTAAGAGCACACAATATATAAAAATTATAACCCGTACACACAAAGTACTACAGACTCAAGGAGATGCTGGCAGAACAGAATGACAATAACAATGCATATATCCAGTGACTGAATTTTTGAAACTATACGTGAACCTCTTCAGCAAACGCAAAACAGTTAACTAGTGCTAGCTAACTAGGATGTTGTGATCTCTGCTATTGCACTAGAATTTGCGTTGTGATCTCCGCTAGTACTCAGTGTAAGGATTAAATGCAACTAACTAGGATGTTGTTACAAGGGAGCAAGAAGCCTGCCGCCATGGCCCTAGGGTTTACAGGGGAGGGGTGGAGGAGAAGGGAGAAATCACCTTGGGGGAGGGGATGGAGGAATGGAGGAAGACGTCGGGGGCGCGGGCGCGGGCGAAGGGGCTTGGGCGGGAGGACGTCGAGGGCGCGGGCGCGGGCGGAGGGGGACGGCGAGGGAGGCGGCGCTCGGCTCGGCGTCGTGTGCCCTGGCTGAGCTGAGGTGGAGGCGGTCGTCGTCTCCTCCTCCTCGTCGTCCTCCTCCTTGTCCTCCTCCTCCGGCTCGGGGCGCGGGGGCAGCGGCGCGGGGGAGCTGCAGTGGTGGGGGCGCGGGGGCGGCGGCGCGGGGGAGCTACGATGGTGGGGGTGCGGGGGCGGCGAGGCGGGGGAGCTGCGGTGGTGGGGGGCGCGGGGGCGGCGGGGGTGGAGTCCGGCGGGGGTCGGGGCGGCGGCGACGGGGCAGCGCGCGGGTGGATCTGGCGAGGGAGAGGGATGAAGGGGATCTGGCGAGAGGGAGAGGGAGGAATTAGCTAGGGGGAAGCTTACTAATGGCGCACCCGCGGTGGGTGCGCCATTAGTAATATTTTTTTACATAGTAATGGTGCACCAGACAGAGGTGCACCATTAGTAATCTTTTTTATATATATAGCAATGGTGCACCAGCCAGAGGTGCGCCATAAGTAATTTTTATTTTACTTTTTGTTGCATCTAATAACTTTTTAGAAAATGAATATGAATATGAAACAATAATGATTTTTAATACAAACAGTAATAATTTTTTTAAAATATAATCAAATTTATTATTTGAAAATATCATCAAATTTGTTATTTGAAAATATAATCAAATTTATTTATTTTTTGCAATTTTAGTTGCATTCATTTGTGACGGTGGAGCGGGTCTGGGAGGGTGCGGGGGGTCATCGGCGGCAGTGGAGCGAGGGAGGGGTGCGGTGGGTCATCGGCGGCGGTGGAGCGGGGGAGGGTGCGGGGGGTGCTCGTCGGCGGTGGTGGAGCGGGGGAGGGTGCGGGGGCTGGTGCTCGTCGGCGGCGGTGGAGCGGGGGAGGGTGCGGTGGGTCGTCGGCGGCGGTGGAGCGGGGGAGGGTGCGGGGGGTGCTCGTCGGCGGTGGTGGAGCGGGGGAGGGTGCGGGGGGCTGGTGCTCGTCGGCGGCGGTGGAGTGGGGGAGGGTGCGGTGTGGGTTGTCGGCAGCGGTGGAGCTAGCGGGAGAGGGTGCGGGGGGTGCTCGTCGGCGGCGGTGGAGTGGGGGAGGGTGCGGTGGGTCGGCGGCGGCAGTGGAGCTAGTGGGAGAGGGTGCGGGTGGGATCGAGATCGAGATGAAGGGGGATAGCGATCGAGATATGGAGGGGGATCGAGATCGAGGGGGGAATTTACAGTGATGGCGCACTATCTGTGTGGTGCGCCATTACTAGTTAGAACTAGTAATGGAGCACTGCCTGCCTGATGCGCCATTAGTGTGTACTAGTCGTCAACCCGTGCACCTGCACGGGCTAGCAATTAAGAAACATCAAATATTGAAAATGTGGATTAGTATATGCATATCTCACCAACTGGTACATCTGTATTTCCGTAGTCTTTGCTTGATTGGATATACAATATATGTGCATTTATGTACATAGAACATGTATATGAGATTCTGTATTTAGATGGTTTAATTTTCCTTGGTGGTAAGTGGAAATCCAATATATTTTCTTGATTGACAGCTATAGTAATATAGTACTCTACCATTCACGTTGTCTATGTGAACAGAAGCATTATATCGAATGCTTTTGTGACGGGCAATATAAGCTTCATGTATATAAATGACGACATACCGGAGCTGGATATATTCTAATACTTACTTGACATGTATTCTAAATATAGTACATGTATACCTGATATTTATGTAGTAAAACAATAGGCTACAAACATTCAATACTTAAACCGTTAAATGATTTGTAGAATTACCATCAACCAATCATTCTGTACATCTGAAACTAATTTTTAACATAATAACATATGGGGAGAATCTTAGGGTTACAGTTACATTGAAGGGCGAATTACACAATTGTCTTTTGCTGATCCATGAACATGCACGCTTCCTTGAAATTTCTTGAGGAAATTATTTTCAATAAAAGAATATTTGCAGTAAATCCTTTTAGTTGAATATGAAAGATAACTACTTCGAAACAATTATTGGTTAACTTGAAGGATAACCCCAAGTGGAACTTTTGCAAAAACAACTTTAATTTCTTTTTAGGTATTGTCTTGTTGGCATCTGCTGTAACAGAAAAGGGTATTGTCAATCGAGGTACAGAAAATCAACCTTTGTTGGTATCTTCAGAAAACCTAATAGCAAAACATTATGTTAAAATGCAAAAAATAATAAATCAAATCAATAGTCATCAATTTCGATATTCTGGCCTATGAAACTATATTTGTCAGCTATTATCCAGCAAAAACATTATGTACAATACAAAGATTTAACCATGTGGCTTGTTCATCTGACGGATGTCCAGAGGATATAATCCTTTTTTTTCCTCTCATGCCTAGCTCGGTTTCCCTACTCCTTACTTTGTATTGTTCTGAATGAAAAATGCAATGATGTTGTGTTTTGTCAGGAAAAAGAACGGCTCTTAGTGTGCAGTAATCTGCGAACATAAAACAATCATGGTATGTAAGGTAAACTTCCTTTGAATCTAGTGAAATCAAATATATGTCAAAGATAGTGCTTGTTTACAAATAATAAGCATGTAGGCTGTACAGTACACCATGTAATGAAGTATATGCCGGATAACGTAGATCTAGGAATGGTTTAGCTGAACAATTTTTGTGCAGTAAATATGTTTAATAGCCCTACAACTAATCCGCTCACCTTTAATAGGACCATGTTTGTTAAGACCATCATAACCTCTGAAGTTAATTCCTGCATTATCATTTCAGATTATAACGAAGGTTAATACTTGATGAGACACAAATAGGCAAACTAAATTTTACATATAACCCAGGGCATTGTAAATTGTGTCTGGGGTATGTGGAGATACTTGGACATATTTAGTATAGAAAATAATGCCCCAGAGTGTATAAAATGCTCAAAAGTCTATAAGAAATCAGGTCTGGCTTTTACAACTAATTTTGGTTCAGAAATTTGCTCTACCGGGCCAACTCGATACATACTCATATACCCATGAATACGTTCTCAAATAATAAATTAATATAGCGAGGATAGAATATATATGGATTAGTAGGTCAATATCTTTGCTTTCAAATAGGTTCGAAATGTCATGTGCAAAATATACCATGAACGTTCTACAGAAATAGCAGCTCAAATAATAAATTAATACAGCGAGGATAGAAAATATATGGATTAGTAGGTCGATATCTTTGCTTTCAAATAGGTTCGAAATGTCATGTGCAAAATATACCATGAACGTTCTACAAAAATAGCAGAACACACGACACATAATCAAAAGCAGCACTGGTTATATATGCAAGCTTAAAAAAATATCTGGCATAGGGGCATTATTGAACATACACAATATATGTTATGCATTATATAAACTTGACCATGGATCACACTGGATTGAGAATTACCTGTAAAGGTAATGAGTAGGCACAATGATCAACAAAGCAAGAATTAATCGTCGGCTGATAAACTGCTAGCTATATCATTGCCTGGGGCATCCTGCCAGAAATTGCTTGATCAGGTACTGTTCTGGATTGCGGGAGCCCATCCGACTCGTCTCAACATTTGTGATACCGATGTCGTGGCTGCTCCTGTTGTTGTAGCCTTCGGCATTGGATTATTCTCTTCTCACCATTTGGCTGCAAGATCTGCAACTACATTAGATAGATCGACTAAGGAGAAGTATCAAAGACCATGATTGTAGCTCTGTGAGAGAGTTTTGTGGAAGTGGTCTATTATGAATTTTTTTTGTAATATATCTCGGCGACGATCTACAATTTGAATCTGCATGTGACTCCTTTTTCCAAGAAAAAACAGGTATTAAATGAACGTGTACAGGTTGTTAAGAGGAGAAATTAGTACAGTATGACTCCATGCTATTTGATAATCACGTGGTGGGAAAGGGCTTATATCTTCCTGTCAAGGCACAAACAGTTTTTTGTGCCCGTCAGGGCTTGTATCTGTGGTTCCAGTGCATGCCTGGATAAGAGTTGAGAGTTGAGACAGACAGCAAAGCAAATCGGACAAAACCCATGCTCTAAAAAAAATCACTGTACCATGCATCATACAGAAGTAGCAAGGTAAAAAGCAGCAAACTAAAATAGAAGCACACATGCAAAATAATAGCCGACCCTCCAAGCTTTAGCATGAGCACGTGTATAAAGTTGTATAGATCGAGCCTGCATGGTGGAATTTCTTCACAAATGGAGGATGGAGCCGGCGCCCGACACGCACAGCAGGAACTCCTCGAGCTGGCTGGCACTGATTTTGGGCGATGAACATAGGTGATCAGGACTGCTTATTAGTGTCGGCATCACATAAATGCATCGAGCACTGGAACATGTAGAAACTAATATATCTGGAGCAAAAACAACAGTCAACTATGTCATCGAAAAGAATGAAAGCAAAAAAGAAAAACAGGTAATACCTCAGGCCAACATGAGTTATGTAGACATGATATGAAATTGCTTGTCTTGCGGACGCAAAGTAGCCGACAACTGATGGATGTAGAGAAGTTGAACATAAAAAAAAATAAACTCCATGGGCACTAGCACCCACGGTTTTATTGATATAGAAGAAGCATCCCTCATGAGAATTCCAGAAATTCGTCCCCGACGTGGATCGAACTCTGGTCGTTAGGTTTACAATCATGCGCCCCCAACCACTGGGCTATGCCCACGTCCTCGTAGAGAAGTTGAACATGTTTGTCTATTAATCTGACAGTGCCGGGCCGCAATCCACAAATTTGAGCTGGGGGAAAGAACTTGTGCCTGCATTGGCTATTACCTGACTACCTGTATACTGCAATGATGGTCTATTCAATTTGGAGAGAAAACAGAAGATTGAGAGCAGGGATACACAAATCAACAGTCTGGATCCTGGAGCTTAGCAGGAGAAGCATACAATTTTCACAAATTCTTTTTGCTCTTGGAGGAAAGGGTGGCTGGGTGCCAGGGAAGATCGAGAAGGCGCTGGTTTAGCGACGATAAGCTGCCGTCGGCGATGCTTGGAGGAGGAGATCATGGCAACGCGGGGTAGATCGGGGGGTTGCCACCAGGCGGCAGCTACGGAGAGGAGATCGGAGGCAACACGGAGGGAATCGACTTGGGTTTCCCTTTTTTTTCCAACAAAACGAACTGACCTAGGATTAACGTGGATCCTATTTTTTGTGAATGATTAACGTGGCTCCTTGTTATGGTCTTTTTTTCTAGATAACCTTGAAAAGGTCTTTGGTACATGTGAGTTAGGTCAGGTCGTTGGCTCTTTTCTCCCCTCAAAACAGTCACGAGAGAGAGTTGTGTACGTGACAGTCTTTGAGATTTTTTTTTGTGGGGGAGATGTACGTGTGTTTTTTTTGCCGGTGAGATTTATTTTTCTCTTTTGAGAGATAGATGAGATATTGGGAGTGCTGGACGATGGGAGTTTTTTTGAGGATGTGACGAAATCTCCTATTCACGGAACTATGTTTTAAAAAAAATTGGACTTCGCTTTTTTCTGCTAGAAATTAGACAGATGTATCCACACTGTAATAATTTGGCCCCACCAGATTAACGGCTCATAAAATCTAATTAATGTGAGAATTTCTAGGAAGTCAAGAATTAGTATAGGTATAGAGGTATAGATATAGATAGATAGATAGATATAGATAGATAGATGGAAAAATGGAAAAAAAATATTTAACACTAGTGGCGCACCACCTTTCTGGTGTGTCATTAGTGTCTTCCACACTAATGGCGTATCACCAGCAGGTGCGCCATTAGTATATACTAGTGGCGCACTGCTTCCCTGGTGCGCCATTAGTATCAATCCTATCTATAGCCCTTTTTGCTTGTAGTGAGACCTCCTTTCGGAGAAGAACCGGTTACCTCTTGTATCGTCCCTTGTTGGATTCGGATCGTGTATCTCTTTGTGTTTCGAGGATCTAGCACATGTGTGATCGTTCTTGTTGGTTTGAGTGATTCTCTCGTGTTTCCCCTCGTTTTCCTCCTCGTGTTCTTCGTGTTCATCGCGGGATCCGCTCCTTTCGTGAAAGATCGGCCATTTAGGGTTCCACCCTACATCAATAGGGCACCAGGAACAATGTAGTCATCCATCAGCGTCAAATGGAAGCGCCCGATTGCGGTTGAGCGCTCGATGACCCTTAATCGATCCCTTGAAGTTGAGAACATGCTCCTCCACACGCTCTGCGTTTGCAAGCACCGCTACATAATCGCTGGCTCATCCGTGTAGTCCTCCTCGTTAGACGAGTCAAAAGACTCAACACAGTGCTCGTATATGTATTCCATGTTTGAATCCATTGCTTCAAAGAAGAGAAGACAAAAAAATAGCTCGGGCAATTCACCGAACAGTTGCCGGACATGGTAAGCATCGTAGGAGCGGATGGTACCATCGCGGCGGTCGGAGGAGAGGTGTGGAATGGTGACGGAGGGGAAACGACGTGGAGCCCGCGTGTACCATTGGAGGTGATGAACTCGTCGAGCTCCAGCAGGGGTGTGGCATGGCGGCCGGGGTGATGGGGCGGCGGAGAAGACAAGAGACAGAAAATGAAGAAGAGAAAATGGGAGGATGGAGGTGCGGGGTTCGAGAGGGGTTTTAGGCTGGCCGCCGGTGTTAGAGTCTTACGTGGCTGCTGTCCGAATTCCCGCAAAGCCTCCTTTGGTTTGTCTAGGTTTGCCGAAAAAAATACGTTCGGCGGACCGATACAGGCCCTTGTTGGATCACAAAATACGTCTGGACCGTGCAGTCCGGACGGTTACGCGTTGTTTGGGGTTCGCTTTGGAGATGCGCTAAGATACTCCTACTGGTTCGCCGGGCACGTTCTTGTATTAATGTAGGAGGTGATGCAGATGTAGATGTGGTGTGAACATGGACAAACAAATAGATTATCAAGTTGTTAAAAAAAAGATTATCAAGTTCAACGGGTCGAGGTCATCAAATGGGGCATATGGTACTTTGAAATATATGCACATGACTGTATGCGATGTGTGATGGGTTTGGTGGCATCATCGTTAGAATAAATCAACATGTACAAGTGGCGTGTGAGATGGACAGACCTAGCTAGCTTAATAATCTGGCCTTCCAGCTAGCGACCAAGCTATCCTTTTTGTCCAGTTTAACACAAGAGAGAGAAACGCTGGCTTGCTGTGGCTGGTGATCGACCGACCGATCCATGGAAGCCGCGGTGGTCGCCGGTGTTGCCGGTAAGATCACCCCGAAGCTGTTGGAGTTCTTGGAAGCAAATCGCAAGCTGCGGCACAACCTGGAGCATGACATCAAACGCATCAAAAGTGAGTTTGCCATGATCTATGCCACCATCGAACAAGACGATGCTCGGGGCGGCGGCGGCGACGACCAGGTGCAGAAGGCCTGGATCGAGATAATACGCGACTTGGCGCACGCCATTGAGGACTGCATCGACCGCTTCACGCACCGCGTGACGATGCCGGAGACGGGCAAGGCCGACGCGCCGTCGTCGTGGGTCCGTCGGGCTGCCCGCCGGTTGACGACGGTGAAGGCCCGCAACGAGTTCGCCTCGGCGATCCACGAGCTCAAGAATATCTCCAAGGATGCGTCCGATCTGAGAACAACCTACGGCATCACCGGCATCTTCTCCGCGACACCGTCTGAGACGGCGGCCGCGGAGGAGGACGACGACGCTCTTTCTGCCGGCGGCCCCGTGGGCATGGACTCTCCCCGGGACGAGCTTCTGCAGCTGATCCAACAGCAGCAGCAGCAGCAGCTCAAGGTGATCTCCATTGTTGGGTTCGACGGTATAGGTAAAACTCTCCTCGCCAGGCATGTGTACGAAAGTGCCGCCGTTGCTAGCGAATACGAGGCGCGAGCTTGGGTCACTGCGCCGGAGGTAGGGGGCACAGCCGCGGCTGTTCTCAAGGAGATACTCCGGCAACTTGCCCAGCAGCACCAGCCCATGCCCGCCAATCTCCGCCTCCTCCGCGCAAGCCTTAGAGAGCTCCTTCGCAACAAGAGGTACTCCTAATTCTTCACTCCTTGACTTCTCTGCCTCTAGCTGCTAGTAGCTTAGAGCATCTTCAACAGCCGTGCTACAGCGCCGGGTGAGCCAGGTTTTACGCGCGACGGTGCGCTGGCTCCAGCAGCCGCCGCAAAATAAAGCGTGTCCGAGCCGCTCCAGCAAGCGCGCTATATTTTTTTTTTCTTGTGTGAACTGCGATTCGAGGTTCCGATAGACAGTATAAATATGAAGATAGTTCGGCACATAGCCTGCTTCTACGATACAAAATGCGTACATAGGATTCTCCTACGATAGATGGTTCATCATAGTTCGTCACATAGCATGCTTGTATGATAAAAAATAAAATGAAAAACTACTACTACTCATCATTCTCCGACTCGGACTCTGCCTCGGTGATGTCCTCCTCCGACGTTTGAGCATAGGCGTCAAGGAACCGCTCGTCGCGGGAGTCCCAGGACGACGCATCTCCTAGCGCGATGTTATATTTAGCGACCGCCTTCCGCGTTCGCTTGTCCTCGCGATAGGCGGCTCGCTCCTTCCTACTCTCCTCCCTCCTCTCGGCGAAGAACTGTTCCTCGTTGATGATGTCTTGCGGGAAGCGTTGCCTCCACAGCGCCATGGCTTCCTCGTCCATCTCGGCCAGGCTGAGACGCCACTCCCGCCTCCGGGTTTTGCGGCGATCCTCGTCGGTGATAAGTCGCGGGAAAGGCGCCAACTCCTCTGCCCGCTCCCGCGTCGCCATGTCGGTGAAGTTCATGTCCCAACGGGGCCGCCGGAGGCGCCACGCCGCAGCGTCGTACGCGCGGGCGCCATCCTGGACGGTGTCGAAGGTTCCGAGGCCGAGGCGCACGCCGCCGCCCGACCGAATAGAGGCGGCGTAGGTGCCGGACGGACGCATGCGGACGCCGCGGTAGCCCGAACCTCCCCGGCGGCGAGGCGCCTTGGTGGCGCGGTGGTGTCGTGTCGGCGGCGAAGAGAGAAAGCGGTAGAGGGAGCGAGAGAGAGCGGCAGAGAGCGCTGCAATTTTATAGGCGCGCCGGACGCTGTGCGCCAAATCTAGCGCGCGGGCTGCCGCCTTTTCCCGCGCGCGCAATCGTTTCCCGCGCGCTAGTTTCCCGCCACCGCTGGAGCGCACGAAAACGTCCCGCGTGCGCTAAAAAACCAGTTTACCGCGCGCGCACGTCTTTTGGCGCGGCTGTTGGAGATGCTCTTAGTAATCAAAACTACTACTACTACTTCAATTTCTTACATATATCCATCCATAATTCTCTAAAGTAAAAAACTAAAAGTCTCTGTTTAATTTCTGTAGGTTTTTTGTTGTGATCGATAACATGCGGAAACCATTTTGGTACGAAATAAGAGACGCCTTTGTGGGGCTGCGCGGCATAGTCGTGGTGACCACGCCCATCCAGTCTGTAGCAAATGCCTGCGCAGCAGCAGCTCATGGCCATGTCTACGCAATGGCCACTCTCGCCGTCCAGCACTCGAGACGCCTCTTCTTCAACGAAGCTTTCCAAGACGACGATTGGCCCACCAACGGCGACGACACGCGGGAGCTTGGCTCGGAGGCGCTCAAGAAATGCGACGGCCTGCCGCTGGCTCTCGTTACAACGGCACGCTTCTTGCAGAGCAATGGCGATCCCACACCGGCGAACTGGGCAAGACTGTGCGACGACCTGGGCATGCACCTGGAAACAAATGAGATGCTAGCGAGAACCAAGTGCGTGCTCGCCCGCAGCTACACCGGCCTCCGTGGCCACGATGTCAGGACATGCTTGCTGTACCTGGGCATCTACCCGATTGATCGTCCAGTCAGGAGAGGGAGCCTATTGAGGAAATGGTTAGCCGAAGGGTTCATCCAAGGGGATCATGCACGCAGCGCCATGGATGCCGCTATCGGCAACCTCCAGGAGCTGGTCGACCGGAGCATCATCATCCACCCTACCACTGGCAGTGACCATGCAGCAGCTGCCGGCAGCAGCTGCCATACTCATGGCATGATGCTCGAGTTCATCCTGCGCAAATCCCACTCTGATAACTTCATCACCTTGTTACGTGATCAGCACATGGACCATACCACTAGAAAAAGAAAAATCCGTTGGCTCTCCCTGCATCATGCAAATGCCACAGAGGTGGATGATCTGTCCCTTGTCCGATCTCTGACGGTCTTCGGCAAGGCACACGAATCCATGTTCGACTGCTCAAAGTATCAACTGCTGCGAGTCCTGGATCTCGAAGAGTGCCATGATCACTTGGGGGACAGCCATCTCAAGGAGATTTGCAGCAAGCTGTTGTTGCTGAGGTACCTAAGCCTCGGGGCCGCTGTGAAGGTCACGATGCTACCAGAGGAGATCAAGAAGCTCCAACTGTTGGAGACACTGGATGTGAGAAGAACCGGCATAGATGTCATGCCCCCACAAGTCATGGAGCTGCCATGCCTGATCCACCTGTTTGGAAAGTTCAAGCTCCAACCAGGGTTAGGAGGCCGGCGAATGCGCAAGCTTCAGGCATGGTTGGAGCAGAAGAGCCACTGGTGGAAAAAGGGCCTTTGGTCGCGGTTCGCAACTGCCATTAGTCGCGGTTGCGCAACCGCGACCAAACAGGCGGGACTAAAGGCTCCACCCTTTAGTCGCGGTTGCTTAAGAACCGCGACTAAAGGCCCGTCCACATGGGCGCCAGGTGGCCGTCGGGGCGGAGGACTTTTAGTCGCGGTTCTTCTGGCCAATCGCGACTAAAGACCGCCGCAGGTTTAGGGTTTTAGCCCCCCCCCCCCTAAACCTGCCCCCCCTAAACCTGTTTTCTGTTTAATTTGTATTGTTTTACTTCTTTTATGCTTTATTTTAATTTTGAAGGAGTTTCACATATTCTACGCTACTACATACATGCATATGATTGTACAATTTCAAACAAATTTGAAATTAGAACCAAAAAGAATTCAAGAGGAATATACAGTATATATTAAATATCATCGGATGACCATATACAATTTTGAACAAGTTTCCATACATAATTTAAGGCATATAAAGTTCTACGTCCTCGTAATGGTGTTCTCCTTTAGGATGGAGGACTTCCCTCCTGAACCATCCAGCTAGTTCCTCTTGAAGTGGTCGGAAGCGAGCTTCTGGACTAAGCATCATCCGGAGGTTATTCCTCTGAGCATTGGTATCACTCGGAACCCGCTCAGAGGTGTATCTCCGGATCATCTCACAGACATAGTATCCACATAGATTGGTCCCCGCTGGCTGAATATCCCCAGCATTCTTAGCCTTTGACTTTTTGAATTCTATCTCTTTTTTGAATTCACCGACCTTTGTATCTACGAACCGTCTCCAAACCCTACGAGGCAAAGAAAATTAAATGAACAAGAGAGTTATTAGTTACTTGATATTAGGAAATGAACGAAATAGGCCGATTGATATAGAGCGCAAATGAATGAAAATAATTACTTCTGCATCATTTTTCTCAGGTCGCCCCAAAGCTTTGGATCCATATTCAGAGAGTCGTGGACGAGACATTCTCAGGTGTCAACTTTAATTACTAGCAGAATCCAGTGGAACCTGCGGACACGATACATGCACAGTACGTCATGCATAACTCATCGATTAGCCGGCCACATACCATGTATGGAGTAAACAAAAGAGAATGTGCTCAAGACAGAAACACTCACCCAAAATGGTAAGGAAATAGAATATCACTTTTGAGTTCCTGCTTTGTAAGAAACTGCCACAGGTCTGCCTCCATGTCGTCGGGGTGATGCCGCAACACATATCCATTAACGATGTGTGGGTCAATGAACCCAACATCATGGATGTTCCTTACTCTGCATTCCTTAATCTTCATTCTTCATGTATAATAGCGGACACAACAATATAGTTAGGACATATATATAGTGCAGGCAATATGAACGAGATGGGGTAGAAATAAATCACTTACAGAACGTAGCAACTGATGATAGATTTGTCGAGCTCGCGCAGATTGAAAAGCTGGAACAATTCACTCAGATGAATTTGTACATAGTAATGTTTGAAGTGATGCTCATGTCTAACTTCCGCATAAATATATTCGTTGGCGTTTTTATTTTTTATGTAACCCTTGTACCATTTCAGCAGACCTTTCATTTGTGGAGGTAGATCCTGTTCCTGCGCAGGCTCGACGAGAGGCCCATTCTTCACATATGTAATTACTACCTCCTTCACTGGCGCCTCATCAAGGCCTAACAGTTCACGAAGAGTAATACCTAAGTTGGCCGCTTGTTCTCTGGCACTCGTTGCAGTCAATCCAAGTGCTGCCGCAGCTGCTATGATATCGGGGTCATCCGGACTGGCGGCTTTCACTATAAGCGGGGCAATTGATTGTTTACTTTGTTCCCCGAGCTGGGCAACTCGTTTACTTTGTTCCGGATCGGGGTCATCCGTCCGCCCTTTCTTCTCCTTCAACATGAGTGCCTGCCTACGAAGTTCACGTGCATAGTCCTCAGGCAGATTCTTCGCGGCTTGGGACGGTGTGCTCAAAAATGACTTAGCCCACTTCTTTTGCTCATCAGAAAATACTGGCTTGGGCTCGGGCTCTCTTTTCTTCTTGTAGTCCGCCTTCCATTTCTCAAGATCAGCAGCCGCGGCCGCGGCAGTTTCCTCGGCACTACGTTCCCAAGGCCTTGTGGGGAGAGGCTTCAGTGATGGCTCCGGTACCTTTGTGGTCTTAGGTACATAAGGGTCCGGGTTAATAATCCAGGACTGCTTCTGCTTCTTTGCCGGAGGTGGATTGGGGGGCGGCGTCTGATCACCCGCCGGACGAGGACTGGGGGGCGGCGTCTGATCACCCGCCGGACGTTGTGGACTGGGAGGCGTCGGCTGACGTGACGGAGGTGTAGGTGAACCGCCACCACCACCACCACCGCCGCCGCCGCCATCGCCACCACCACCACCGTAGGGGGGTGGACTTGTTGTCCTTGGCGCCTCGCCTGGAAACTTGATAAACTTCTTTTGCCATAGAATGAAATGGCGCTTGACATCTCCAAGTCTTTTCTCCCCTTCAGGTGTAGCAATGTCAATCTCCAGGTCCTCAAACCCTTGGACTATGTCCTCCACCGTGACACGAGCATAGCCATCTTGAATGGGGTTGTTGTGGTGGAGTGCTCCAGGTAAACATGGTAAAGCACTGCAGATGGCTACCTTCATGGACATGTTCCCGATAGGATAATACAGATGACATTCTTTCCTCTCCTTTATATCGTCCACGGGGTAGCGAGGAGGCTCCGGTGCAGTAATTTCGACCACCAGAGGCTCCGGTGCAGTAATTTCGATCGTCGGTGCATCTGCACCAGCCGGTGGGGCCTCCGTGGAAGCCACGCTGCTTCTCCGCTGCTGGCTATCGAGATCCGCTGGATGATCTTCATGCTGCGCCCAAGTTGCATCTCTTTAGGCTACTAGTACACTCACGGTTTTCTTCATCACATCCATTTCCGATGCCAACCGCGCCACAACATCTGCTTCCCGATCCATCTTTCTCTTACGGCTTCTGTAACCGTACGGGTCATCGTTCTGGGGGAACCCTATTTTCCACGGAATGTGCCCCATGCCTCGTACACGTCCTCCGTGTTCAGGATTCCCGAGGGCTTTTGTCAGTGCGTCGTTCTCTCTGTTGAACTTGATCTTCCCCTCTTGAGCATCCCTCATTGCGTCAATAAGGGCTTGGGTGGGTTTCATTATTTTGCCCTGGTAAACACACTCCCCTGTCTCCGGGTTCAGCGTTCCCCCATGCCCGTACCACCAGCTTTTGGCCCTTGGGTCCCATCCCTCCGTACCTGGACGGATTCCTCGCGCCCTCAGCTCGTTCTCCATCTTCGCCAACCTAGGCTGCCAAAGGCGATACCCTCCTGGCCCCATAATATGATTGTACTCCTTCTTAGCCGCATTTTCCTTATTTTTTTTCGATATTTGAATGAACTGCTCCGATTTCTTTTGCTTCACAAATTCTGGCCAATCATGTTTCAGTTTCTCATATTGTCCTTTGAAATCCGGAGTCTTGTTCTGCTTGACAAAGTCATGGTTTAGATTTTGCTTGAATTTCCGGAATGCGTCGGCCATCTTATGAAGAGCGAACTGTTTGACTAGCCTCCTCCTCTCCTTGTTTTCCTCAATCTTGTTACCCTCCTCATCGAATTTGTTGTATTCCGGAGGTAGAACGAAATGTTCCATAAGCTTCTTGAAGCAATCTTTTTTTGTTCTCTTATCGACAAAAGTGAAACCAGCAATTCGTGCCTTCTTTGGCTCATTCCACTCCTGGACGGTGATCGAGACGTTGTCTCTAACAACGGCTCCGCATTGGCTGTCAAACTTGATGGCGTTCTTGCGGGGCTCCAGCGGCCTGCCGGTTGCACTGTCGACAACCTCGATGGTGCATGTTTCCCCTTGTTTCATCGTCTTGGTTGCGCCACGCTTTGACGACGTACTCGATTGTTTCGACGATCCGGCCGAGGGCTAAAATAAGAAAGAGAGTCGCGCCCGTTAGTACACACATATTTATTCAAATCAGTTAGTTTGTATCACCAGAGGCTCAATGTATATATATACCTCGGCGCCGGAGGTGGTCCGCCACACCAACCGCGACTAAAGGTCTGTGCTGGCACTGGCGCGGTGCGGTGGGATGTTTAGTCCCACCTCGCTAGCCGAGAGGCTTCGACAGTGGTTTATAAGCGCGGCTGCGCTGACCACTTCGAGCTTCTCTCAAATGCAGGCTTACGGGCCTATTCTGTTACTACTAGCCTGTGGGCCTACTGGGCCTTCCTGCGGGCCTGATTCCTGGCCCAATAATGGGTTTCTAGTCGTATTCAGGCCGTGGTGGCCCAGTAGGTGGCATACTTTTTATTTTTTACCTGTTTTTTGTTTTCATTTTTGCTTTATTTATTTTGTTTTGTTTCTACTTACAACAAAAAACTTATTTATTTTATTTTATTTTGTTTCTAATTACTTAATTATTTTACTTTATGATAATTATTTTTGCTATTAAAGTTTCTAATTACTTATTTATTTATGTTATTAAAATCTTAAAAATACAATTATATATCAAAAAAATCAGAAAATAAAACTAATTCATTTTAAATTCTTGTTTTTCTTCTGTTTTTTTATTCCTTTTTTCTTCTATTTTTTTCTTCTGTTTTTTTCTTCCTTTTTCTTGTTTTTCTTCTTTTTTTTCTTCCTTTCTTTCTTTTTCCTTTTTTCTTCTGTTTTTCTTCTGTTTGTTTTTTTCTTATGTTTTTCTTCTGTTTGTTTTTTCTTCTGTTTTTCCTTTTTTCTTCTGTTTGTTTTTTTCTTCTGTTTTTCCTTTTTTCTTCTGTTTTTTTCCTTTTTTCTTCTGTTTTTTTCTTTTTTCATTTTAAAATCAGAAAAATAAAACTAATTCATTTTAAAATCTTAAAAATACAATTATATATCAAAAAAATCAGAAAAATAAAACTAATCCCTTGAAGGTTTGACAAAAGGTTTGATACATCATTCAGTTCATCGACCAAATACAAAGTTGGGTACAATAAATTATTACACATCAATTCTTCCCTTGTGTCCCTGCTTGCTTACGATTGTGCCGTATCCATGGAGCATCCTCATCATTTAACTTAATGCTTGGGTCGGTGTTCACTTTGAAGGGCGGAATTTCACCAAACATATTATAATCTTCTGACATGTCTGTCTTGTCCTCCACTCCCACGATGTTTCTTTTCCCTGAAAGAACAATGTGGCGCTTTGGATCATCGCATGATGTACTGATCGTTTTCTTATCTTTCCGTTTCCTCGGTTTGCTACTCATGTCCTTCACATAGAAAACCTGAGCGACATCTTTCGCTAGGACGAATGGTTCGTCAAGGTAACCAAGATTGTTGAAATCCACCATTGTCATTCCGTATTGCTGGTCCACCTTTACCCCACCTCCTGTTAGCTTGAACCATTTGCACCGGAACAAAGGGACCTTAAAGGAGGGTCCATAGTCAAGTTCCCATATCTCCTCTATGTAACCATAATATGTGACCTTTTGCCCATTCTCGGTTGCTGCATCAAAGCGGACACCACTGTTTTGGTTGGTGCTCTTTTTATCTTGGGCGATCGTGTAAAATGTATTCCCATTTATCTCGTACCCTTGGAAAGTCGTTATAGTCGAAGATGGTGTCTTGGCCAACATGTACAGCTGATCTACAACATCATTGTCATTCATTAAATGTTTTCTCAACCAACTGCCGAAAGTCTCCATGTGGGCCTTCCTAATCCAGGATTCAGGCTTCCCCGGGTTGTCCGAGCGTAAAATATTCTTGTGTTTCTCAAAGTACGGAGCCACCAAGCTGGAATTGGTCAGTACAGTGTGGTGTGCTTCAGTCAGAGAATGGCCGTCCATACATATCGTTGATTTCCTTCCGATCGTGCCTTTTCCACTTAGTCTCCCCTCGTGCCGCGATCGAGGAAGTCCAATCGGCTTAAGGTCAGGAAAAAGTCAACACAAAACTCAATTACCTCCTCATTTCCATAGCCCTTGGCGATGCTTCCTTCTGGCCTAGCACGGTTACGAACATATTTCTTTAATACTCCCATGAACCTCTCGAAGGGGAACATATTGTGTAGAAATACAGGACCGAGAATGAAAATCTCTTCGACTAGGTGAACCAGGAGGTGCGTCATAATATTGAAGAAGGATGGCGGGAACACCAACTCGAAACTGACAAGACACTGGACCACATCGTTCTGTAACCGTGGTAGATCTTCTGGATTGATTACCTTCTGAGAGATTGCATTGAGGAATGCACATAGCTTCACAATGGCTACTCGAACATTTTCCGGCAGGAGCCCCCTCAAAGCAATCGGAAGCAATTGCGTCATAATCACGTGGCAGTCGTGAGACTTCAGGTTTTGGAACTTTTTCTCCGCCATGTTTATTATTCCCTTTATATTGGACGAGAATCCAGACGGGACCTTCATACTTCTCAGGCATTCAAAAAAGATGACCTTCTCTTCTTTGGTCAGAGCGTAGCTGGCACAACCTTGAAACCATTCCGGATGCCGGTCATCAGGGTCTTTCAAACGTTGCTGGTCCTGCCGTGCTTCCTTTGTATCATTTGTCTTCCCATACACGCCCAAGAAGCTTAGGAGGTTCACGCAAATATTATTTGTAACGTGCATCACGTCGATTGCAGAGCGGACTTCTAGAACTTTCCAATATTCTAGCTCCCAGAATATAGATTTCTTCTTCCACATGGCTGCGTGCCCGTCAGCTCCCTTCGGAACTGATTGTCCGCCAGGACCCTTTCCAAAGATGACTTTCAAATCCTTGACCATATCAAATACCTCAGCACCAGTGCGTTCTGCAGGCTTCGGCCGGTGATCTGCCTTGCCGTTGTAATGCTTGCCTTTCTTTCTTACTGGATGAATTTTCGGAAGAAATCGACGATGCCCAAGGTACACGTTCTTCTTACAATTTGGCAAATGTACACTTTCAGTCTCATGTAAGCAGTGCGTGCATGCATTGTATCCTTTATTTGACAGTCCCGAAAGGTTACTAAGAGCAGGCCAATCATTGATGGTTACGAAAAGCAACGCTCGTAGGTCAAATTCCTCTTGTTTGTGCTCATCCCACACACGGACACCAGGTCTGCCCCACAGCTGTAAAAGTTCATCAACTAATGGCCTTAGGTACACATCGATGTCGTTGCCGGGTTGCTTAGGACCTTGGATGAGCACTGGCATCATAATGAACTTCCGCTTCATGCACAACCAAGGAGGAAGGTTGTAGATGCATAGAGTCACGGGCCAGGTGCTATGGCTGGAGCTCTGCTCGCCAAAAGGATTCATGCCATCTGTACTTAGACCAAATCTTATGTTCCTTGCGTCAGCTGCAAAATCTTTGAACTCTCTGTCGATCTTTCTCCATTGCGTTCCATCTGCGGTGTGTCTCAACTCCCCGTCCGACTTACGGTCCTCTTTGTGCCATCGCAACAACTTGGCATGCTCTTTGTTCCTGAACAGACGTTTCAACCGTGGTATTATAGGAGCATACCACATCACCTTGGCGGGAACCCTCTTCCTGGGTTTCTCGCCCTCAACATCGTCACCAGGGTCATCGCCTCTGATCTTATAACGCAATGCAGTGCATACCGGGCATTCATTCAAATTCTCGTATTCACCGCGGTAGAGGATGCAGTCGTTGATGCATGCATGTATCTTCAGAACCTCTAAACCTAGAGGGCAGACAACCTTCTTTGCTTCGTACGTACTGGCGGGCAACTCGTTATTCTTTGGAAACATATTCTTCAACATTTTCAGCAAGTTTTCAAATGCCGAGTCAGCTACACCTGCCTGTGCCTTCCATTTCAGCAAATCCAGTGTGCAGCCCAGCTTTTTCAGACCATCATCGCATCCGGGGTACAACGACTTTCTGTGATCCTCTAACATGCGATCCAAATTCTCCCTCTCCTTTTCAGTTTCGCAGCGTCTCCGTGCATCAGCAATGGTCCGACCAAGATCATCAACGATCTCATCACGTGCCTCTTCTTCACCTTCACCTTCCCCTTCACCTTCCCCTTCACCTTCAGCATCCTCCATGAAAGTATCACCGAAATCAGCAAGATAGCTTTCATCGATGAAATCATCCCCTTCTTCATCTTCTTCCATTATAACCCCTCTTTCTCCATGCTTGGTCCAACAATTATAGCTTGGCATGAAACCGTGCCGAAGCAGGTGCAGGTGAACTTCTCTTGAGGAAGAGTAACCCTTCTGATTCTTACAGTCAACACATGGACAGATAACAAAACCCTTCTGCTTGTTCGCATTAGCCACTACGAGGAAATCTTTCAAACCCGTAGTGAACTCGCGGGAGAGTCGGTTACCGTACATCCATTGCCGATTCATCTGCATTATTATAATATAAAATATATAATTAACCATCATGCATTTGTTAAACTAACTAGCTATAAACAATAGAAATTAAACAATGAACAACACACATGCATATTTTATCAATGACACACATGCATGAAAGGTTCAAGTTGCTAACCGCGATCGAGGAGGAAAAAAATGAATGAGGAACCTCAAGTGTGGCTCTTGGGGCATTTCATCAAACACCTTGTGTGCATAAGAGGAACCAAAAGCAAACCTACACCCCTTGTGAAGCTTGTGAAGAGAAGTGGCACCAAATGGCTAAGTGAGTGCGCTGAACTGGTATATATAGGGGAGGAGCTTTAGTCGCGGTTGGCCTGGCCAACCGCGACTAAAGGCCTTTGGGCACCTTTAGTCGCGGTTGGCCTGGCCAACCGCGACTAAAGCCCCTCACGTGCACCAGCTGGCCACCGAGCGCCCTGGGCGCAGGCATTTGGTCGCGGTTCGTCTGCCGAACCGGGACTAAAGGCCTCATTAGTCGCGGTTCCTACAGTTCCGCGACTAATGGGGCTGGACGGAAGCCTCTTTTTCTACCAGTGAGCAAACTGCAGACGGCAGCTGGATTTGTCGTCGATGACGACAGGAGCCAAGGATTTGCACAGCTCATGGATCGAATGAAGAAACTAGCAAAGGTGAAAATATGGTGTGAGCAGTCCTCCAGCAGCAGCAGCAGCAACAACAACAACAATGGCAATTTGAGCCACCTATCAAAGGCCATCAAGGCCTTCATCAGGAGAAGCACTCGTCTGAAAGAAGCTCGTTCACTCTCTCTGAATTTCAGCGACCAATGGTTCCAAGACATGCTCATCAACTTGTCCATACAGAAGGAAGAAGATGCCTCCTACTATCTTAGATCGCTCAAGCTAGAAGGAGGCAAGATACCCAGCCTACCTCCGTTTGTCACCATGCTGGCTGGCCTCACCAAGCTGTGCATCTCGTCCCCTCACCATCAGCTGAGCCGGGAGGTTCTTGCCGCCCTGAGCAGAGTGCGCGGCCTGGAGTACCTCAAGCTGATTGCCACCCACCTGGACAAGCTCGTCATCGGACACGGTGCACTCGGATGCCTGCGACGCCTATGCGTCGTGGTGGAATCCATGACTGAGCTGGAAATTCAAGAGGGAGCTCTGCCACTCCTCGGATCGCTCCGGCTGCTGTGCAAGGATCTCAAGGGCTTTAGCGGCGCAAAGATCCAACTCCTTCCACGTCTTAAGGAGATCGCCCTCCATGATGGACTGAGCGACGGAACAAAACTGGAATGGAAAGAAGCGGCAAAGAAGCACCCCCGACATCCCAAGCTTTTGTTCGTCAGGACGGCCGTTGATGTGAAAGGTGAGGAACCTGAGGAGAATCCCGAGAACCCTGCTGATACGACGTTATCAGCGACACCTCCGTCGCCCGATGCCATTTCAAACGGAAGGTCTGGTAATTAAGCGGTGGGCATCTTATTTATACTGGCTTAACTGTTGCACTAACATTTTCTTATGTGCAGTACTACAATTTGTCACTTCTGAGACGGTTGGTGATCAGAAACTGATGGGAAGTGAGCCTGCTACTGCGGGAACCCCGATGGCACCATCTACTACTGATATACTCCCTCCGTTCGAAATTACTCGTCTTAAAAATGAATGTATCTAGAACTAAAATACGTCTAGATACATCCATTTCTACGACAAGTAATTCCGAACGGAGGGAGTACTTGATACTGATGACAATACATTGTTGTCGGTGAACCACGACACCGTCACTAATGGTAACTAATTTAGTGTTGTATATGTGCACCTTATTTTGCTTAATTATTACTTTGATTAATTTAGTTCTATTGTGTATATACTCTCTTTTCATTCGCTCATGTGTATACATGTGGCATTTTCCCTATTATGCAGTACAAGTTGCTACTTGCTGATGGTGGGTTTCATGCATGTGGATGCTGCTGCTGCTACTACTACTACATGAGTGTACCAGAGTGCTACAACTATGGTATCGTCACTTGAAGATGATCGAGTGCTTCCCAGTTCCAATAAGCTTCTCCTCTTTGTACTTGTGATGATGCAACATGAGTTCATTTTCCCGCATGCCAATTTGGTGGCTAACTTTCCGCCGCACGTAACAAGATTAAGTTTCACCGTGTATATTGTACGATATATTTTATATGGTCCTAGTCAACTTTCACGCCTATTTTTTATGTGGCCGTTCTTCAGTCGATCGGTTACAAGACCATTGTAGAGGGCACAAAAACCCTAGCCGTCAGTTCCCGCAGTTCCTTCCTTCCTCCCCTCCGTCGCACCGGAGGAAGCCGTTGGGCTAAGCGGCGGTGGTGGGGGGTCGCCTCCCTCTCGTGGCAGTCTGCTGGCGCGGGGAACCCAGGCTCGCGGGGGTGCGTCCCCAATCTGATCCACGGCGGCTGCTCCCGGCGGTGGCGTAGGGCGGCTATGTGGAATTGATGGCTGGTTGCGGTGGCGTAGGGCGGTTGTGTGGAACTGATGGCTGGGTGTGGCGGTGCGGATGCGGAGCCTTGGGGGTCGTCGGGTGGTGATGTGCACCTAGGGGGTGTTGGAGGGCTCGTTCCGGCCAGATCCGATCGGATTTGGCATCAGGGGCTCGATGTGCGTCCGGCTATCCGCTAGATGTAGACTGGGGCGGTGAGGTGCTGGCCTTCTGCACATTTGGTGGCTGGCCGGCAGCGCTACAAACCATGGCTTGGTGGTGGTGATTCATATCTGATCGGCCGGATGGTGGTGACTGTGAATTGTACTGCAACGACTCTTATGGTGGTGACCAACAACACTCATATGTTGTCGCCGCCACTTTTTCGCGACCCCGACAACTACAAATGATGTGACCTTCGCCACTGCACAAACGGGTCCATAGTTTGTATCTTACTGCCGAAGTCAACCACCAGATCAGGAGAGATGACTCCTAAAGACCTTTTGATGACCACTACTATCATGGAGCCGGTCTTGAGCTCTGGGGAGAAAACCTAGGTCAGACCCGAGTGGGTATACCTGGCAATGGCGATGATTCTTGTGTTGTTACCTTGTTGAAGACATTGCTCAAATATGCTCGTACTATTTCTTCAGAGTGAAAACCTAGATTCTGGGCTTATGGTTTGATCCGGTGACAGCGGCGCTTGCGTGTGGCTCCCTTCCTGAGGGTGTTATTATTGAAGAACCTCTTCGTCCATGTGATGCCATGAGATGGTTGGTGCGGATATGGTCATTGTTGTAGTTTGCCGATCGCAGATCTGATTGGTTTGAGTTTTTTTTCCTTTTTCCTCGCCTATGCTTATCTTTGACCTTATATGATTTGCTCAGATTTAGTGAAGATATGGTCATCGTTGTAGTTTGCTGATCACCGCGGGGTGGGGGGTGTTGGAGGGCTTGTTCCGGCCATATCCTATCGGATTTGGCATCATGGGCTCGATGTGCATCTGGCTCTTCACTGGATGTGGACCGGGACGGTGAGGTGCAGGCCTTCTGCACATTTGGTGGCTGGCCGACAGCGCTACAAACCATGGCTTGGTGGTGGTGATTCATATCTGATCGGCGGATGGTGGTGACTGCAAATTATACTGCAACGACTTCTTATGGTGGTGACCGGCAACACTCATATGTTGTCGCCACCACTTTTTCGCGTCCCCGACAGCTACAAACAACGCGACCTCCGCCACTGCACAACCATTTCTCCATGTCAAGCCGCGTCCATAATTTGTATCTTGCCGCCGACGTCAACCACAAGATCAGGAGAGAAGACCCCTCCTAAAGACCTTTTGATGACCACTGCCATCCTGGAGCCAGTCTCGAGCTCCGGGGTGAAAGCCTAGGACAGACCCGAGTGGGTATACCTGGCAATGGCAATAATTCTTGTGTCGTTACCTTGTTGCATTGCTCGGATATGCTCGTATTGTGAAAACCTAGATTCTAGCCTTATGGTTGGATCCGGCGATAGCGGCGCTTGAGTGTGGCTCCTTTTCTGAAGGTGTTGTTGTTGAAGAACCTCCTCGTCCATGTGATGCCATGAGATGATTGGTGCAGATGTGGTCATTGTTGTAGTTTGCCGATCGCAGATCTGATTGCTTTGAGTTTTTTTTTCCTTTTTTTCTCGCATATGCATATCTTTGAGCTTATATGAGGCCAGTGTGTGCTCATCGTGTTATGTATCTTTTTAATGCTCCATTTTAAGCTAATAAAATTTACCCTTTATAAAAAAAGCTAGTATATGAAATTTATAGAATGAAAAATGTCGTTTGTTAGATTCTGCACTCGCTGAAACTCCCATAACAGCACGGTGGAGAATGGGTTGCGCTGATGTTTATTTTGTTTTAGGAATGATTAGCAGGTCGACTGTGCATCGATTGATGTTGCAACCTTTGTAGTAGCCCACGTGCCATTCCCAACAGCTACAACCTGCAGGGAGCATTATCTTATTTTTCAGGGAAATTTTTGATTTATTCATCTTCAAACATGGCAGTACAGTGAACACCAAAATTAATGAAAATTACATTCAGATTTATAGATTACCTAGTGACGACTACAAGCATTGAAGCAAGCTGAAGACGCGTCGCTGTCATCGCCCTCCCCTCGTTGCAGTCAGGCATAACTTGTTGTAGTAGACAGTCGGAAAATCGTCATGCTAAAACCTCATAGGATCAACGCACCAGAACAACAACCGCCGCTAATAAAGAGAAAATTAGATAGGAAAAATGCAACTTGAAGTCACGTGAACAAAGAAAAGCAAAGACCGGATCCGAATAGATCCAGTAAAGACAACTACCAACCGAATCCTACATTATCATACCTTATTGAGCTAATCCAACTGATGAGGTACATACCCCGATTTTCCACAGTTTTGTTGCACACTCCGCCCAAGCTTTTGAAACTCAATAATAGCTAGCTCGTCTGATAAACGGTTTTCAAAGATCTACGGCAAGTACCTCAAAGTGGGGATTCAATTTTTACTACTTCAGAAAGTGAGAAGCTTTTGGCTTGATTTCTTCTGTGGCTTCTTTATGTTTACCCTCACGCTCATCAAGACTAGGAACTTAGTGATGAGTGCGGTTGTTGACGCTCAAAAGTGGCACGATCATAAAGCAGCATGTCGGGGAGAAAACTTTGCCGGGGTAAAACCTTGCCGGTGTGTGAAGGCTTGCTGGCGTGGAAAGCTTGCCGGCGCAGAAAGCTCGTTCATGTGTGGAAGCTTGCCGGTGTGAAATCTTGCCGGGGGCGAAACCTTGCCGGGGAGGAATCCTTGCCGGGGTAGAAACCTTGCCGGGGTGAAACCTTGCCGGTGTGAAAGCTTGCCGGGTAGAAACCTTGCCGGCGTGAAAAGCTTGCCCGGGTGGAAAGCTTGCCGGGATGGAGGCTGTGATAGTCAATCGGACGAGAAGTTGAAGATGGACTCAAAAGGTTATTCAGATGATCTTGGCTGGAAAAGTGTTCTACATGGAAGTTGTGTGTCTCGTCGAAACGATCGATTTTGATATAAAGATTGTCCCAATCCGAGGTCGTATGCAAAAGTTAGAGCCCGCACAGCGTGACCCTCCAGTGAGCAAAATATGACGCCCGGAACCAGACACATATGTGGGTATGTCTGATGAGCTGCGTGAATAATTAGCTGTTTTGCGCGAGCGATTTGACCCTCGAGATGACCTCTTATGAAAAAACGTTCAACATGAAAGTTATTCATCTCATCAAAACGGTCAAGATTTCTTTTGGACTCATTTCCATCCGAGATCGTTTACCACCACAAAAAGGACCCGCAAGGTACAGCCAGTATAAACTGAACAGTTTTGGAAAGTTCGGATAAAACCAATCCGAATTTGACTAGGGTTTCTGGACGTGAATTAATGTAATTTTCTTGTAACGAAAACCTAGATGAATCCTTTGCTTGTACGGGAAGTCCAGCCGCCTCTTATATATGTTGGGGGTGAAGGCCGATTGAAACAACACCAATCGAACCAACCAATCTATTACACTTTTGTGTTCATCTATCTTTATCCCCTACCCTTGTATCTTTCTTTCTCGTTCTTCGTTCGTTCTTCGTGTTGGAGGGCAGCGATCCACGAGGCTCTAGGGGCGAGCGAATCGAATTAGGGCAGCCCATAGTTGCCGCACTCCCTAGCGGGGTCCTTCCCGGGGGTGTGGGGTTTTGGGTCTTCAAAAGCGCCCGCCGACTGTCATGCGTATCGCGCTGTCGGTCGGGTCTCCTTCGACGTGAGGTGCGGTGCATCACCCCCGGCGTTGAGGGTACACGTGACGTGTTCGTGTGCCAACACACTTTTTGGCGACTCCGCTGGGGACGAAGCTTTGAACAGTCTCCAGCCTGTTCTTGGTACGAGGAGAGCATCATCAAGTGGCTGCAATCTACAACGGTAACATGTATCATCAATCTCCTTGCGTAGATGCAAATAGCCATTATGTTGATGTTGCTAGATCTTTCAATGGACATGTGATGTCGGCCAGCCCTAATGAGCAAAGGCCGACTAGTTATTCCGTTGGAGAAGCTTGGAGTTTACAGAATCGTGACATGCAACTTATGAATCTGAACTTTCGTGCATCGGCAACATCTTTCAATATGCTGGTCAACAACACGATTTGTTCGAGTGATCAATATAGGACACCTCATGTACAGGAGGGAATCTCAAAGTTTTATCCATCGGCAGCCGACTCGCAATATGCGGGTTCATCCCCAAACATGCCGATGAATGGGGGAATCGGCCATGCTTCTGTTAGCTATTTGGCCGGTTATCCTCAAACATCATATACTACACCTCGTCAAATCAATTGTTCAGTGGCGTATGAAACTAAAAATATTCATGACTCGGCTCACCTTCATGGTCATGGCCAAGTGAATGGAGATTCTATAGGAGCATATGTGCCTAATATTGCAGGAGATGAGGTGGCTCTCGCTGCATTAAAAATTTTAGCCCAAAATAAGAAGATTAGTGCTATTTGCCTTCACCAACATGACAGGGGATTGGTTCCTGATTATGAGGCAATAAGAGCTAGGGTTTTGAAAGAAGACGAAGTGTTGCCGATTGATCAAATTGTCGAGAGAAAACATTCAACAGCTATGCACATGCCTTCACCTATCATTGCAACATGTTATACACCCCCTATACAAGCGCAAAATTTTGGCAACATCAATTCATTGCCGAAAGATCCTAAAAGTATTGGGGGGCAAGCCGATCCAAGCAGAGTTGAGTTTAAAGAAAAATATCTGGCCCAAGTGGACAAGATCAATCCAAAACTCACAGGGAATAGAGTCAACGAATTTACTACACCTATCCTTGAGGAATTACCAGCAGAATATCGACAGGCCTATGAAGCACTCAAGAAGAAGCGTGGAGAGGGATATTTGCAAGAGTACGTCAAGTGCCTTCCTCCATGTAGCAACCATGTTGGCCCTTCTGCACTTTTGAGGCAAGATAAAAAAGAAGCTTTGCAAGCAAACCAGCAAAAAGGGATTCATTCGGCTAATACGGTGGATTCGGTTGAAACCGGACTGAGCACCGAGATGTTTAAGGCCGAGTGTGTTGCATCGTACCAGACGAGTGCATCGCCAGCTAAAGCCGAGTACATCAAGCCAACTATTGCCGCGTGTACCAAAATAGAAGATGCAAGATTCGCTGAGCAAAGGAACGACAAACGCAACAAATTGGCTGTGCTCGATTTTTCTGGATGTAAGGGAGCTTACATGCTACCCTATGAGTTTCATGCTAAAGATAACGATGAGCATCAAGACCAAGAAAATGCGGCCGAGAAAAGTTCAACTGATAGAGCGTCTGAGTGAGATCCACTCGGGCAATTCTACTGAAATGTACTCGGGCAATTCGAGTGAAATATACTCAGGCAATCTGAGTGATGAGGCATGAGATCCAGAAAAAGAGGAAGAGGTGTTGGAGGATTATTCAGAAGTGGAGCAATGTATTGTTCCAGTGGTGCAACCATCTTCTCCTTCCAACGTCTTCACAAAGGTACACCTAGCAGATAGTTTACTCAATTTTCGATTCGGTCAAAATCATATTGTTGATGCACCTGTTAGTAAGATTCTAATTAATTTTGAAAGACCAATTGAAATGAGTAATCTATTTGTTAGGAATGATCTTGTCACTAATCATGATAGTCAACACATGGTATCATTCATAGAGGCTAATAGTGACAACTTATCAAAACCAAAGTTGTTCCTGTCATGCCAATTGAACTTTGTATTCATATGGACAACTTTGTTTGTTTCGTGCTTGGTTAACATTTGGTCTCGGATGAGACGTATATTCTGTAATTATTTTGGTTGCAGTAACATAAAGCCAGGTCCAAAGTCCTTCGAAGCCGATTCAAAAGCATCAGGAAAAGAGGATGAAAATCAATGCATAGCCGAGTTGGATGACGCTAGGCCAACACTGCTCGGTTGTTCTGTTTCAGAGCTAGTATCACAGTATCAGTTAATGGACGAGCAGTGTACCTTCAGTCCGGGCATAGGTGATCACATCGTTGGTGCATCGTCAACTAATCCTATTATAATTGATCACGATGTCGAGCCATCAGGACAAGAACAAATGCAATGTTTGTTTGAAGAGAATATCAAAGACAACAATGTGATTCATCAAGCCGCACAATCGAGACGATTGAAGTTTGTTGAGGCACGATCATATGACCAGTCGGATCAGATTGGTTTTGATGGAGATCAAATGTTGACTCGGCTATCTCAAGCCGATTCACCTAAAGGTCAACAGGTACACACCAATGATGATGGGGTCAAGTCTACGAGCAAGGATATGGTTAAAAAGTGCATCAACAACAATCTTGAAGATGGGAATTCCATCAAAGCTACAATGGCGACATCTAGCACTGGGGGGCAACAAGAAAATTCAAAGACCGATGCACGCACAGTTAAAGAAAGCAAAGGAAATGGTAAGCACCAAGGTAAAAAGCCAAAAGTCACTCTCGCGCAGTTATTAGAAAAATATCAAAAGATAAGTGAGGCAAAGAGTGCTTATCGGTCGAGTGAAACAAAAGCATCGAAGTCACCCCTAAGGCATAAATTTGAGGACCGGGGTTGGCGAAGGAAGAAGTTGAGCAAACAGACTCCATATCCTCCTTTTGGGCCACCAATGCCGATGTCATGGATACATCCCCATGTTGTCTATTATTTAGATCAATCATGGAACAAGTATAAATCAAGGGCACACCGTCCATCATATTCTAAACCACATCACCAAAATTATGCAGCTCCGAGAGGATCATCATTTGTTCAACAACCACATATGAAAGACCGACTCAACCAAAAAGAATCGGTCTGGGAGTCAGCAAAGAAGATGGACGTGGTCAAGCAAGTGTACCGAGTAAAAAAAGGATGGCCGCACGTGTGATGTTTCAGATCCGACTCCGGACGACAAAAAGCCAGCCGGGTCTACGTTGGCTACTAAGGGAAAGGAAGTGAAGCGGGTAACTTTCAAGGACCCAATCATCGAGTCTGGACAGGCCAAGCCAGAGGTGCCAATGGTTAGGGAAGAGTTGCTAGTGCACAAAACAAAATCACAGCCGGGATGCTCACTCGGCTTATCACATTGGCAAGAAAGAAAGCTAAAGCGGCTCAGGGCCAAAGAGTTGGAGAAGAGGAATATGGCATGGGTCCCCAAGGGAAGCCGTCCAGGCGAGAATGATGTGCCAGCTCCTGTTGTGAAGCCAGCAGGAGTAAGGGAGGACAAGCGGGAAGCCGGTAGGCGAAAACAACGATTTTCATGTCAGTATACGAGACTCCAAACGGCGCATCGTACATGTTCTTCGACCGTTCCATCAAAGCCAGCGTCCCAGAGCTTATCCCCAGCTGAAAAATCTAAATTATTTCGGTTATGCACACTTTGGTGGACGGGTTATCCAGGTCCTATGAGATAAGACGTTTGGCCGATATTTGCATATCACCCTAAGAGTACATTGTGTTGACAAAGCTGGCATCCGGCTAATCGTGTTTGCTGTGGTGTATGTCATATTCCCAAAGCCAATTCTTAGTTTTGCCAACACTGGAAGGCCGACTAATTATTCGGCCACTATACGAGGGTCTAGTGCAGCAAAAGTTGTCGACTCCTGTTGTTGGTTGATTGCAGGATCCGGAGAAAGTGAGTCACCGAAATGAACAAAGGTCTATTGACTCGGGGAGCGAGGCAATGTTGACTCAGGAGACCGAAGATCAGGCCGAATATGCTTTGCCATTCGTGCTATAGGACTTCTAGTCACTACACGGTTGCGTGAATAGAGGTTCACAATGATTCATTGCCAACTGTCTGTTGGGGAACGTTGCAGAAAATAAAAAAATTCTACGCTTCACCAAGGTCAATCTATGGAGTCATCTAGCAACGAGAGAGAGGAGTGCATCTACATACCCTTGTAGATCGTGAGCGGAAGCGTTCAAGAGAACGGGGTTGATGGAGTCGTCCTCGCCGTGATCCGAATCACCGATGACCAAGTGCAGAACGGACGGCACCTCCGCGTTCAACACACGTACGGTTGGGGAAGACGTCTCCTCCTTCTTGATCCAGCAAGGGGAGGGAGAGGTTGAT
Organism: Aegilops umbellulata; assembly: GCA_032464435.1. Taxonomy (NCBI): domain Eukaryota; kingdom Viridiplantae; phylum Streptophyta; class Magnoliopsida; order Poales; family Poaceae; genus Aegilops; species Aegilops umbellulata. The sequence continues at coordinate 614,410,665 of CP136058.1, read as the reverse complement.
GGAGATCCAGCAGCACGACGGCGTGGTGGTGGAAGTAGCGGGATCCCGGCAGGGCTTCGCCAAGCACAAGCGGGGAGGAGAGGTGGTACGGACGGAGAGGGAGGCGCCAGGAGCAAGGGTACGGCTGCCCTCCCTCCCTTCCTATTTATATAGGGGCCCTGGGGGGCGCCGGCCCTAGGAGATCCAGTCTCCAAGGGGGGCGGCGGCCAAGGGGGTGGCTTCCCCCCAAGCCAAGTTGGGCGCCCCCCCCCCACCCCTAGGGTTTCCAACCCTAGGCACAGGGGAGGCCCAAGGGGGGCGCACCAGCCCACCAGGGGCTGGTTCCCCCTCCCACTTCAGCCCATGGGGCCCTCCGGGATAGGTGGACCCCCGGGACCCTTCTGGTGGTCCCGGTACAATACCGATGACCCCCAAAACTTTCTCGATGGCCAAAACTGGACTTCCTATATATAAATCTTTACCTCCGGACCAATCCAGAACTCCTCGTGACGTCCGGGATCTCATCCGGGACTCCGAACAACTTTCTGGTTGCCGCATACTAATGTCTCTACAACCCTAGCGTCACCGAACCTTAAGTGTGTAGACCCTACGGGTTCGGGAGACACGCAGACATGACCGAGACGACTCTCCGGTCAATAACCAACAGTGGGATCTGGATACCCATGTTGGCTCCCACATGCTCCTCGATGATCTCATCGGATGAACCACGATGTCGAGGATACAAGTAATCCCGTATACAATTCCCTTTGTCAATCGGTACGTTACTTGCCCGAGATTCGATCGTCGGTATCACAATACCTCATTCAATCTCGTTACCGACAAGTCACTTTACTCGTACCATAATGCATGATCCCGTGACCAAACACTTGGTCACATTGAGCTCATTATGATGATGCATTACTGAGTGGGCCCAGAGATACCTCTCCGTCATACGGAGTGACAAATCCCAGTCTCGGTCCGTGTCAACCCAACAGATACTTTCGGGGATACATGTAGTATACCTTTATAGTCACCCAGTTACGTTGTGACGTTTGGCACACCCAAAGCACTCCTATGGCATCCGGGAGTTACACGATCTTATGGTCTAAGGAAATGATACTTAACATTGGAAAAGCTCTAGCAGACGAACTACACAATCTTGTGCTAAGCTTAGGATGGGGTCTTGTCCATCACATCATTCTCCTAATGATGTGATCCCGTTATCAATGACATCTAATGTCCATAGTCAGGAAACCATGACTATCTATTGATCAACGAGCTAGTCAACTAGAGGCTCACTAGGGACATGTTGTGGTCTATGTATTCACACATGTATTACGATTTCCGGATAACACAATTATAGCATGAATAATAGACAATTATCATGAACAAGGAAATATAATAATAATAACCATTTTATTATTGCCTCTAGGGCATATTTCCAACAGTCTCCCACTTGCACTAGAGTCAATAATCTAGTTACATTGTGATGAATAGAACACCCATAGAGTTCTGGTGTTGATCATGTTTTGCTCGCGGATGAGGTTTAGTCAACGGATTTGCGACACTCAGATCCGTATGTACTTTGCAAATATCTATGTCTCCATCTTGAACATTTTCACGAATGGAGTTGAAGCGACGCTTGATGTGCCTGGTCTTCTTGTGAAACCTGGGCTCCTTAGCAAGTGCAATAGCTCCAGTGTTGTCACAGACGAGAGTGATCGGCCCCGGTGCATTGGGTATGACTCCTAGGTCGGTGATGAACTCCTTCATCCAGATTGCTTCATGCGCTGCCTCTGAGGCTGCCATGTACTCCGCTTCACATGTAGATCCCGCCACGACGCTTTGCTTGCAACTACACCAGCTTACTGCCCCACCATTCAAAATATACATGTATCCGATTTGTGACTTAGAGTCATCCAGATCTATGTCGAAGCTAGCGTTGACGTAACCCTTTAGGACGAGCTCTTCGTCACCTCCATAAACGAGAAACATATCCTTAGTCCTTTTCAGGTACTTCAGGATGTTCTTGACCGCTGTCTAGTGTTCCATGCCGGGATTACTTTGGTACCTTCCTACCAAACTTACGGCAAGGTTTACATCAGGTCTGGTACACAGCATGGCATACATGATAGACCCTATGGTTGAGGCATAGGGGACGACACCCATCTTTTCTCTATCTTCTGCCGTGGTCGGACATTGACCTGAGCTCAATTTCACACCTTGCAACACAGGCAAGAACCCCTTCTTGGACTGATCCATATTGAACTTCTTCAATATCTTATCAAGGTATGTGCTTTGTGAAACACCTATGAGGCGTCTCGATCTATCTCTATAGATCTTGATGCCTAATATGTAAGCAGCTTCTCCAAGGTCCTTCATTGAAAAACATTTATTCAAATAGGCCTTAATGTTGTCCAAAAGTTCTATATCATTTCCCATCAAAAGTATGTCATCCACATAATATGATAAATGCTACAGAGCTCCCACTCACTTTCTTGTAAACGCAGGCTTCTCCATAAGTCTGCATAAACCCAAACGCTTTGATCATTTCATTAAAGCGAATGTTCCAACTCCGAGATGCTTGCACCAGCCCATAGATGGAGCGCTGGAGCTTGCATACCTTGTTAGCATTCTTAGGATCGACAAAACCTTTCGGCTGCATCATATAAAATTCTTCCTTAAGAAAGCCGTTAAGGAATGCCGTTTTGACGTCCATTTGCCATATCTCATAATCATAGTATGCGGCAATTGCTAACATGATTCGGACGGACTTCAGCTTCGCTACGGGTGAGAAGGTCTCATCATAGTGAACCCCTTGAACTTGTCGATAACCCTTAGCGACAAGTCGAGCCTTATAGATGGTGACATTACCATCCGCGTCCGTCTTCTTCTTAAAGATCCATTTATTCTCTATCGCTCGCCGATCATCGAGCAAGTCTGTCAAAGCACATACTTTGTTTTCATACATGGATCCTATCTCGGATTGCATGGCTTCAAGCCATTTGTTGGAATCTGGGCCTGCCATTGCTTCTTCATAGTTCGAAGGTTCACCGCTGTCTAACAACATGATTTCCAGGACAGGGTTGCCGTACCACTCTGGTGCGGAACGTGTCCTTGTGGACCTACGAAGTTCAGTAGCAACTTGATCTGAAGTTTCATGATCATCATAATTAACCTCCTCTCTAGTCGGTGGAGGCACCACAGAAACATTTTCTTGAGCTGCGCTACTCTCTGGTTCAAGAGGCAATACTTCATCAAGTTCCACTTTCCTCCCACTTACTTCTTTCGAGAGAAACTCTTTCTCCAGAAAGGACCCGTTCTTGGCAACAAAGATCTTGCCTTCGGATCTGAGGTAGAAGGTATACCCAATGGTTTCCTTAGGGTATCCTATGAAGACGCATTTTTCCGACTTGGGTTCGAGCTTTTCAGGTTGAAGTTTCTTGACATAAGCATCGCATCCCCAAACTTTTAGAAACGACAGCTTAGGTTTCTTCCCAAACCATAATTCATACGGTGTCGTCTCAACGGATATTGACGGTGCCCTATTTAAAGTGAATGTAGCTGTCTCTAGAGCGTATCCCCAAAATGATAGCGGTAAACCACTGAGTGACATCATAGATCGCACCATATCCAATAGAGTGCGATTACGACGTTCGGACACACCGTTACGCTGAGGTGTTCCAGGCAGCGTGAGTTGTGAAACGATTCCACATTTCCTTAAGTGCGTACCAAATTCGTGACTTAAATATTCTCCCCCACGATCTGATCGTAAGAATTTTATCTTTCGGTCACGTTGATTCTCTACCTCATTCTGAAATTCCTTGAACTTTTCAAAGGTCTCAAACTTGTGTTTCATCAAATAGACATACCCATATCTACTTAAGTCATCAGTGAGAGTGAGAACATAACGATAGCCACCGCGAGCCTCAAAGCTCATTGGACCGCACACATCAGTATGTATAATTTCCAATAAGTTGGTTGCTCGCTCCATTGTTCCGAAGAACGGAGTCTTGGTCATTTTACCCATGAGGCATGGTTCGCACGTGTTAAATGATTCGAAATCAAGAGACTCCAAAAGTCCATCTGTATGGAGCTTCTTCATGCGTTTGACACCTATGTGACCAAGGCGGGAGTGCCACAAGTATGTGGGACTATCATTATCAACCTTACATCTTTTGGTATTCACACTATGAATATGTGTAACATCACGTTCGAGATTCATTAAGAATAAACCATTCACCAGCGGGGCATGACCATAAAACATGTCTCTCATATAAATAGAACAACCATTATTCTCGGATTTAAATGAGTAGCCATCTCGCATTAAACGAGATCCAGATACAATGTTCATGCTCAAAGCTGGCACTAAATGACAATTATTGAGGTTTAAAACTAATCCCGTAGGTAAATGTAGAGGTAGCGTGCCGACGGCGATCACATCGACCTTGGAAGCATTCCCGACGCGCATCGTCACCTCGTCCTTCGCCAGTCTCCGTTTATTCCGCAGCTCCTGTTTTGAGTTACAAATATGAGCAACCGTACCGGTATCAAATACCCAGGAGCTACTACGAGTACTGGTAATGTACACATCAATTACATGTATATCACATATACCTTTAGTGTTGCCGGCCTTCTTGTCCGCTAAGTATTTGGGGCAGTTCCGCTTCCAGTGTCCCTTCCCCTTGCAATAAAAGCACTCAGTCTCAAGCTTGGGTCCATTCTTTGGCTTCTTCCCGGCAACTGGATTACCGGGCGCGGAAACTCCCTTGTCGTCCTTCTTCTTACCCTTGCCTTTCTTGAACTTAGTGGTTTTATTCACCATCAACACTTGATGTTCCTTTTTGATCTCCACCTCCGCTGATTTCAGCATTGAATATACCTCAGGAATGGTCTTTTCCATCCCCTGCATATTGAAGTTCATCACAAATCTCTTGTAGCTCGGTGGGAGGGACTGAAGGATTCTATCGACGACCGCGTCATCCGGGAGATTAACTCCCAGCTGAGTCAAGCGGTTGTGCAACCCAGACATTTTGAGTATGTGCTCACTGACAGAACTATTTTCCTCCATCTTACAACTGTAGAACTTGTCGGAGACTTCATATCTCTCGACCCGGGCATGAGCTTGGAAAACCATTTTCAGCTCTTCGAACATCTCATATGCTCCGTGTTGCTCAAAATGCTTTTGGAGCCCCGGTTCTAATCTGTAAAGCATGCCGCACTGAACGAGGGAGTAATCATCACCACACTGCTGCCAAGCGTTCATAACGTCTTGGTTCTCTGGGATGGGTGCTTCACCTAGCGGTGCTTCTAGGACATATTGTTTCCTGGCAGCTATGAGGATGATCCTCAAGTTCCGGACCCAGTCCGTATAGTTGCTGCCATCATCTTTCAGCTTGGTTTTGTCTAGGAACGCGTTGAAGTTGAAGTTGACATTAGTGTGGGCCATTTGATCTACAAGACATATTACAAAGTTTTAGACTAAGTTCATGATAATTAAGTTCATCTAATCAAATTATTCAATGAACTCGCACTTAGATTAGACATCCCTCTAGTCATCTAAGTGATACATGATCCGACTCAACTAGACCGTGTTCGATCTTCACGTGAGACGGACTAGTCATCATCGGTGAACATCTCCGTGTTGATCGTATCTTCCATACGACTCATGTTCGACCTTTCGGTCTCTTGTGTTCCGAGGCCATGTCTGTACATGCTAGGCTCGTCAAGTCAACCTAAGTGTTTTGCATGTGTAAATCTGGCTTACACCCGTTGTATGTGAACGTTAGAATCTATCACACCCGATCATCACGTGGTGCTTCGAGACAACGAACTTTCGCAACGGCGCACAATTAGGGGGAACACTTTCTTGAAATTATTGTGAGGGATCATCTTATTAACTACCGTCGTTCTAAGAAAATAAGAAGCAAAAACATGATAAACATTACATGCAATCAAATAGTGACATGATATGGCCAATATCATATTGCTCCTTTGATCTCCATCTTCGGGGCGCCATGATCATCTTTGTCACCGGCATGACACCATGATCTTCATCATGATGATCTCCATCATCGTGTCTTCATGAAGTTGTCTCGTCATCTATTACTTCTACTACTATGGCTAACGGTTTAGCAATAAAGTAAAGTACTTACATGACGTTTATGTTGACACGCAGGTCATAAATAAATTAAGACAACTCCTATGGCTCCTGCCGGTTGTCATACTCATCGACATGCAAGTCGTGATTCCTATTACGAGAACATGATCAATCTCATACATCACATATATCATTCATCACATCTTTTGGTCATATCACATCACACGGTACATGCTGCAAAAACAAGTTAGACGTCCTCTAATTGTTGTTGCATGTTTTTACGTGGCTGCAATAGCACTAGTAGGAAAAGGGTCAAATGTTCACCCCTTTAGTCCCGGTTTGTAGTTGAGCCGGCACTAATGTGACCATCAGTGCCGGTTCGAATGACTATGCATTTGTGTCGGTTCGTAATGAACCTTTAGTACCGGTTCGTGCCACGAATCGGTACTAAAGGGGTGGTGGCAGGCTGGCGTCAGGCCAGGGCCCCACGAGCCCCTTTAGTGACGGTTTGTGACACAAACCGGTACTAAAGGTCTAACCTATAGTACCGGTTTGTGTCACCAACCGGCACTAAAGAGTCTTAACCTATAGTCCCGGTTGAAGACACAAACCGGCACTATAGGGCAATTTTCAAACTCTACCCCCCCTCCCCCGTGTATCACCATTTTAGTTTAGAAAAAACAAAAGAAAATGATAAAAACTTCAAAAAATAAAATCCTTTGAGAGGTAGTTATATTAGTACATCTAATAGTTAGGAAAATTTGAAAACTTAAATTTGGACATGTTTTGCAAAAAGTGTAGGGAAAATGTAAAACGGCTATAACTTTTGCATACGATATCGGAAAAAAACATATAATATATCAAAAAATTCAGCACGAAAATCCGCATCCGATGGAGACCGCCTACGGCCTGTTTGCAATTTTTTAGAATCCTCAAATTCCAAAACGAAAAAAATATATGGTCAAATTTCAGTTTTTTTAAAAAAATTTGGTTAAATTTGGTCAAACTACTTATTCAAGAAGTATTAATGTTACTACATAATTATTCAAGAATATTAGTGTTACTAAATAATTATTTCAATTTTTTGAATTTTGGTCAAATTTGGTCAAACTATGGTCAAACTTATTCAAGAAATATTAGTGTTACAAAATAATTAGTGTTTTTTAGAATAATAGTTTCAAACTCAAACAGTGAAATGTGTGACTTCATGCTCAAGCTAAACTCCTGAGGGTTAATAGAATTGACATCTTACTATTGTCAGGAAAACAACAAGTGCAGACTTGGAAACGAAGGAGAATAGAACCCGAAAGTTAAGCGTGCTCGGGCTGGAGTAGTGAGAGGGATGGGTGACCGGTCGGGAAGTTAGATGATTTGGAATTAGTGATCCACACTTGAGCAGTTAAGAGAGGTGATTAGAGACTAAATCACCAAATAATTCGGAAAAAATAAAAATCGAAAAAAATCAAAAAAATTCCAAAATTTTCAAAAAAAAATTCAAAAAAAAACCCTTTAGTACCGGTTGGTAACACCAACCGGTACTAAAGGTCCCCCACACCAGGGCGCGAGCTCACGCCATGTGGTGGCACTTTAGCGCCGGTTCGTGTCGAACCGGTACTAAAGGGGGGGCCTTTAGTGCCCACCCTTTAGTGCCGGTTATGGAACCAGCACTAAAGGCCCTTACGAACCGGTTTTAAAGCTCCATTTTCTACTAGTGTAGGGTTCTAGCAAGAGCGTTTCTTACCTACGTCAAAACCACAACGTGGCATGCCAATTTCTATTTACCCTTCATAAGGACCCTTTTCATCGAATCCGATCCGACTAAAGTGGGAGAGACAGACACGCGCTAGCCACCTTATGCAACTAGTGCATGTCAGTCGGTGGAACCTATCTCACGTAAGCGTACGTGTAAGGTCGGTTCGGGCCGCTTCATCCCACGATGCCGCCGAATCAAGAGAGGACTAGTAACGGCAAGCAAATTGACAAAATCGACGCCCACAACATCTTGTGTTCTACTCGTGCATAGAAACTACGCATAGACCTAGCTCATGATGCCACTATTGGGGAACGTTGCAGAAAATGAAAAAAATTCTACGCTTCACCAAGATCAATCTATGGAGTCATCTAGCAACGAGAGAGAGGAGTGCATCTACATACCCTTGTAGATCGCGAGCGGAAGCGTTCAAGAGAACGGGGTTGATGGAGTCGTACTCGCCGTGATTCAAATCACCGATGACCAAGTGCAGAACGGACGGCACCTCCGCGTTCAACACACGTACGGTTGGGGAAGATGTCTCCTCCTTCTTGATCTAGCAAGGGGAGGGAGAGGTTGATGGAGATCCAGCAGCACGACGGCGTGGTGGTGGAAGTAGCGGGATCCCGGCAGGGCTTCGCCAAGCACAAGCGGGGAGGAGAGGTGGTACGGAGGGAGAGGGAGGCGCCAGGAGCAAAGGTGTTGCTGCCCTCCCTCCCCCCTCCCGCTTTATATATAGGGGCCCTGGGGGGCGCCGGCCCTAGGAGATCCAATCTCCAAGGGGGGCGGCGGCCAAGGGGGTGGCTTCCCCCCCACAAGCCAAGTGGGGCGCCCCCCACCCCACCCCACCCCTAGGGTTTCCAACCCTAGGCGCAGGGGAGGCCCAAGGGGAGCGCACCAGCCCACCAGGGGCTGGTTCCCCCTCCCACTTCAGCCCATGGGGCCCTCCGGGATAGGTGGCCCCACCCGATGGACCCCCGGGACCCTTCTGGTGGTCCCGGTACAATACCGATGACCCCCAAAACTTTCTCGATGGCCGAAACTGGACTTCCTATATATAAATCTTTACCTCCGGACCAATCCGGAACTCCTCGTGACGTCCGGGATCTCATCCGGGACTCCGAACAACTTTCGGGTTACCGCATACTAATATCTCTACAACCCTACGGGTTCGGGAGACACGCAGACATGACCGAGACGACTCTTCGGTCAATAACCAACAGCGGGATCTGGATACCCATGTTGGCTCCCACATGCTCCTCGATGATCTCATCGGATGAACCATGATGTCGAGGATTCAAGTAATCCCGTATACAATTCCCTTTGTCAATCGGTACGTTACTTGCCCGAGATTCGATCGTCGGTATCCCAGTACCTCGTTCAATCTCGTTATCGGCAAGTCACTTTACTCGTACCATAATGCATGATCCCGTGACCAAAAACTTGGTCACATTGAGCTCATTATGATGATGCATTACTGAGTGGGCCCAGAGATACCTCTCCGTCATACGGAGTGACAAATCCAAGTCTCGATCCGTGTCAACCCAATAGATACTTTCGGGGATACCTGTAGTATACCTTTATACTCACCCAGTTACGTTGTGACGTTTGGCACATCCAAAGCACTCCTACAGCATCCGGGAGTTACATGATCTCATGGTCTAAGGAAATGATACTTAACACTGGAAAAGCTCTAGTAGACGAACTACACGATCTTGTGTTAAGCTTAGGATTGGGTCTTGTCCATCACATCATTCTCCTAATGATGTGATCCCGTTATCAATGACATCTAATGTCCATAGTTAGGAAACCATGACTATCTGTTGATCATGTCCATAGTCAGAAAACCATGACTATCTGTTGATCAACGAGCTAGTCAACTAGAGGCTCACTAGGGACATGTTGTGGTCTATGTATTCACACATGTATTACGATTTTCGGATAACACAATTATAGCACGAATAATAGACTATTATCATGAACGAGGAAATATAATAATAATAACCATTTTATTATTGCCTCTAGGGCATATGTCCAACACTGTCCAACAGATGTCATCTTTATATGCATCGACGAATCGCACAAATGTTGAACTTGTTGACTCGCCAAACGCGTTAGTGCAATACACATCTGGTTATTACAACAGATGCTTTGTGTGGTCGACTTGTGTAGGGAAAGTTCACAACCGACTTACTATTAAAGTCGGTCCAAGAGGAGTTACAGCCGACTCTAGAGTTGACTCGGCCATTGACGGATCTAGTGCGAGTCATATGGCCAGCTGGAGAAAATATCTCTTATCTGCAGGATCCAAGTTATGAGACAGACGTTGTTTGGCGGAGGCTTGACGGAGTATTTTGATCAATAATGAGTTGAGTCACAGAATAGTTGATGGTTCCTTTGAGGAGCATGGACATAATTATTCGACAGCTGGTATCGCCGAACGGTTCTCCTATCCCCATGGATTATTTGGATAAAGGCCTGTCAGGATTTACATGAGAAACATACCTGAAGGCATTCGTGACATCTGTTATATGAAGAGGCTCTACCCAAGCAACAACAACCCTGAGCATATGGCCGATAAAAAATTATCGTCCTCAGCATGCATAGCCGATGGAGTGTTGACATCATGCTTAAAAGAAATATTTTCTGGCACGCAAGCTCTGCCAGAAAACAGGAGGGCATGTGTTGACGCTCAAAAGTGGCACGATCATAAAGCAGCATGCCGGGGAGAAAACTTTGCCGGGGTAAAACCTTGCCGGTGTGTGAAGGCTTGCCGGCGTGGAAAGCTTGCCGGCGCAGAAAGCTCGTTCATGTGTGGAAGCTTGCCGGTGTGAAATCTTGCCGGGGGCGAAACCTTGCCGGGGAGGAATCCTTGCCGGGGTAGAAACCTTGCCGGGGTGAAACCTTGCCGTGGTGAAGCTTGCCGGGTAGAAACCTTGCCGGCGTGGAAAGCTTACCCGGGTGGAAAGCTTGCCGGGGTGGAGGCTGTGATAGTCAATCGGACGAGAAGTTGAAGATGGACTCAAAAGGTTATTCAGATGATCTTGGATGGAAACGTGTTCTACATGGAAGTTGTGCGTCTCGTCGAAAAGATCGATTTTGATATAAAGATCGTCCTAATCCGAGGTCGTATGCAAAAGTTAGAGCCCGCACAGCGCGACCCTCCAGTGAGCAAAATATGACGCCCGGAACCAGACACATATGTGGGTATGTCTGATGAGCTGCGTGAATAATTAGCTGTTTTGCGCGAGCGATTTGACCCTCGAGATGACCTCTTATGAAAAAACGTTCAACATGAAAGTTATTCGTCTCGTCAAAACGGTCAAGATTTCTTTTGGACTCGTTTCCATCCGAGATCGTTTACCACCACAAAAAGGACCCGCAAGGTACAGCCAGTATAAACCGAACAGTTTTGGAAAGTTCGGATAAAACCAATCCGAATTTGACTAGGGTTTCTGGACGTGAATTAATGTACTTTTCTTGTAACGAAAACCTAGATGAATCCTTTGCTTGTACGGGAAGTCCAGCCGCCTCTTATATATGTTGGGGGTGAAGGCCGATTGAAACAACACCAATCGAACCAACCAATCTATTACACTTTTGTGTTCATCTATCTTTATCCCCTACCCTTGTATCTTTCTTTCTCGTTCTTCGTTCGTTCTTCGCGTTGGAGGGCAGCCATCCACGAGGCTCTAGGGGCGAGCGAATCGACCTAGGGCAGCCCATAGCTGCCGCACTCCCTGACGGGGTCCCTCCCGGGCGTGTGGGGTTTCGGGTCTTCAAAAGCACCCGCCGACTGTTCTGCGTATCGCGTTGTTGGTCGGGTCTCCTTCGACGTGAGCTGCGGTGCATCACCCCCGGCATCGAGGGTACACGTGACGTGTTCGTGTGCGAACAGCGGTGACCCAGCATACCACTGTATGGTGTAATATGCAAGTATATAACTCCCATAAGACATTGTTTCGTGCACATTTTTATATCTCATAGAGTGTACAAGAGAAACATAGCGGGTCCAAACCATCTTATATATTACAAGTTTATTCAAACCAATTTCCAAATGTCAAATGATTCAAACTATTGGTACCGAAATGCATGGTACCACTATTGCTCATGCGATCACTTATTGAGTTCAGATCACGTCTCACATGGCCAGTCTTGCTGCTATCACTACTCCACTACTCTTGTTGCTCTAGGTCCTTGCTCCATATGTGATGACATAGTCGACTCCTCCTATAGTCGACTCCTCCTGAAAGGTCTTACTCCTCATACCTCGGCAGTGTTGGCGTATTCTGGCATGTCCTCCAAATATTCAGTGTCTGGGGTTTATGAATACAAATGGATGAGTACAGGGGGCACTTAGCAAGTCCATAAATATTGTGAGGTGGATATGCACTATAGCTACTACTGATTCCAAATAGGTCTCAGTAATGGTTTTGTAAAATATCTTATAGAAGTCAAGTTTTATCTAAAACATGTGATCATCATACTTCGTGGGTTGCTAGAATCTCCGATAGACTCCTTTCCTACCTCGTTCGTAGATCTTTCCCAAATCAGGAAGTGACAAGTCACAATTCCTTACACTCTACAGAGGTGCGCTACTTTACCCACGAGTGATTAATTAGCCCTTCTACAATATATGAAATATAAAATATATGAAGAATAAGCCCTTCCGCAATAGATTTGGGTATGAACCAACTACTATATGTACTGGCGGAGTTTGCTGGGAAAAAATCCAATCTAAGCTCGCCCCAAAAAAAAATCCTTCACATTGATCCAAGGTTGGGGGGCAATGCCCCCCTCGATACGTGCTGCTCTACCTTGGATTGTTTGTACAATCTCATACTATCTGGTAAATTATAACATTCAAAAAATGAAAATAAGGAACCGAAAGTTAAATAAAACTACAGGGTGAATAAATATCGGTTGAATAAAAACGTAAACCACATAAAGATAGTACCCCCTCCTAGGCAACATCTTGCTCCAAAGCAGCTTCAATGCTCATCACAGCTCCAAAGCAGCTCCTCCATGGCGCCTGTAGTGCAGATTACAAGTTTTCAAAGATCGATCAATTACCTTGTGGCAAGCTAGATGAGAACCAAGGCCGCGGTGACGAGAAGTGCGACGAAGATTTGAAATTGGATGGTAGTAGCTCCCGAGAAATAGAGCGACTTTGGCTGGCGGTGGCCTTTCCCTGGAGTAGTGGGTGGCACGAAAAACTATCAACATAGGCTGGCGGTGGGCATTCCTTGGAGCAGTGGGTGGCGCTGCCACAACCATCTCTATGGGGACCTCGGAGAGAAGTGAAGTGGCCAGCAGCACAACCGCTGCGACATCGAGAATGCCACCCGTGTGCATCAATCTATCGACCTAGGCTCGCTAATGATCTCTAGAGAGGAACAGTAGGAGAAAGTAGGGCAGAGGTAGGGAGGGAGGAGGCGGAGGAAGGATAGAGGCAAAATGGGACTGGGGAGAAATATACAGGTGCCACCTACCTAATAACTTTGCATTCTCTACTAAAAATATTGTGCAAACCAACCGAACCTTCCTTTTGACACCATTTATGCCTTTGAACTACAAATACCATATGTCTTGTTCTAATAGGGCTCAAACCTCACCAAATTAGAGCAAGTACAATAGCAGGCTTAAGGGAAAAAGGAAATAGGTGCAACTTTAAAGCAGTTGGTTCATAATCTTTGATACGTGTCATATCACAAAGTTTAGTGGAAGTATATAAATGCATGTCGGTATCTAAGGGAGTCCTCGATTAGGGGGTGTCCGGACAGCCGGACTATAACCTTTGGCCAGACTGTTGGACTATGAAGATACAAGATTGAAGACTTCGTCCTGTGTCCGGATGGAACTTTCCTTGGCGTGGAAGGCAAGCTAGGCAATACGGATATGTAGATCTCCCCCTGTTGTAACCGACTTTGTGTAACCCTAGCCCCTCTGGTGTCTATATAAACCGGAGGGTTTAGTCCGTAGAACAACAACAATCATACCATAGGCTAGCTTATAGGGTTTAGCCTCTCTGATCTCGTGGTACATCTACTCTTGTACTACCCATATCATCAATATTAATCAAGCAGGAGTAGGGTTTTACCTCCATCGAGAGGGCCCGAACCTGGGTAAAAACATCGTGTCCCTTGTCTCCTGTTACCATCCGCCTAGACGCACAGTTCGGGACCCCCTACCCAAGATCCGCCGGTTTTGACACCGACATTGGTGCTTTCATTGAGAGTTCCACTGTGCCGTCGCCAGAAGGAAGGATGTCTCGTCTCGTCTTTAAAGACGGTACTACTGTTGGGGGAGCTTTGGCTGTCAGCCAAACTCTCCGGCTAGGCGGTTTCGTCATGACCGCCTGTTCGGCCGCCGCGCCGACGATGACTTCTCGGGTCATCAAAAACAGCCTCCACGTCAAATCGGCACTCGGCGAACAGATGGATCCAATGGAGCTCGCTTCCTTAAACGAGCTCTTGGATCGCATCGCCGCCCTGGGAGTCGCTATGGACTATGATCGGATTGGGCTTAAACCTGATCAAAGGGAGATTAACTCTCCGCCGGTCACCCATCATATTGCAGTGGTGGAGGAACAATGCGGCGACCTCTCCTCCATCTTGAGGACCAATTATGTCCGGATTCCAGAGCTCTCTGAGCCGGATACCCGTTCGTGGGAGGACAGCATCCAATCCCTGAACTTAGAGTCAGGCAGCGGACAAGGATTATCGGGCAACACCCCGGAACCAGAATTTCCAAAATTGGAAACTCCTCGGCCCCTGGATCCCAGATTGGGTAAGAGTTCGGATTCAATTCCACCCGCCCACCCAAACATAAGCGATCTTTCCCACATCAGGACAGAGCCCCAGGAAACAGTACATCACTATTGGGCCAGATTCCTCCTTGCGATGAACAAGGTTAAGGACTGTCGCGAGGAAGACGCGATCTTATTTTTCTGCAATAAATGCACGGACAAGGGAATCCTTAACGCCATAAATCACCGTGAGATATCATGCTTCGCTGACTTGGCGTCCATAGTACGAAAATACTGTGCGATGGAAAGTGCGTGGAAAACCGAAACAAACTTTTGGGGTAATCCGGCCCTAAATACGAGCCCAGTCCGAAATAAAAGGGTGCACTTGTTGGAAATATGCCCTAGAGGCAATAATAAAAGGATTATTATTATATTTCCTTGTTCATGATAATTGTCTATTGTTCATGCTATAATTGTGTTATCCGGAAATCGTAATACATGTGTGAATACATAGACCACAATATGTCCCTAGTGAGCCTCTAGTTGACTAGCTCGTTGATCAACAGATAGTCATGGTTTCCTGACTATGGACATTGGATGTCCTTGATAACGTGATCACATCATTAGGAGAATGATGTGATGGACAAGACCCAATCCTAAGCCTGGCACAAGATCGTGTAGTTCGTTTGCTAAAGCTTTTTCAATGTTAAGTATCATTTCCTTAGACCATGAGATCGTGTAACTCCCGGATGCCGTAGGAGTGCTTTGGGTGTGCCAAACGTCACAACGTAACTGGGTGACTATAAAGGTATATTACAGGCATCCCCGAAAGCATCTGTTGGGTTGACACGGATCGAGACTGGGATTTGTCACTCCATATAATGGAGAGGTATCTCTGGGCCCACTCGGTAATGCATCATCATAATGAGCTCAATGTGGCCAAATGGTTGGTCACGGGATTATGCATTACAGTACGAGTAAAGTGACTTGTCGGTAACAAGATTGAACGAGGTATTGGGATACCGGCGATCGAATCTCGGGCAAGTAACGTACCAATTGACAAAGGGAATTGTATACGGGATTACTTGAATCCTCGACATCGTGGTTCATCCGATGAGATCATCGTGGAGCTTGTGGGAACCAACATGGGTATCCAGATCCCGCTGTTGGTTATTGACCGGAGAGTCATCTCGGTCATGTTTGCATGTCTCTCAAACCCGTAGGGTCTACACACTTAAGGTTCGGAGACGCTAGGGTTGTATAGATATGAGTATGCAGTAATCCGAAAGTTGTTCGGAGTCCCGGATGAGATCCTGGATGTCACGAGGAGTTCCGAAATGGTCCGGAGGTGAAGAATTATATACAGGAAGTGCAGTTTCGGCCATCGGGAGAATTCGGGGTCACCGGTATTGTACCGGGACCACCGGATGGGTCCCGGGGGTCCATCGGGTGGGGCCACCCATCTCGGAGGGCCCCATGGGCTGAAGTGGGGAGGGAACCAGCCCATAGTGGGCTGGTGCGCCCCCCTTTGGGCCCCCCTGCGCCTAGGGTTGGAAACCCTAGGGTGGGGGCGCCCCACTTGCCTTGGGGAGCAAGGCCTCCCCTTGGCCGCCGCCCCCTAGGAGATCCCATCTCCTAGGGTCGGCGCCCCCCAGGGGGCCTATATAAAGGGGGGAGGGAGGGCCGCCGCACCTGAAGTCTTGGCGCCTCCCTCTCCCCTGCTACACCTCTCCCTCTCGCAGAAGCTCGGCGAAGCCCTGCTGCGATCACTGCTGCATCCACCACCACGCCGTCGTGCTGCTGGATCATCATCAACCTCTCCTTCCCCCTTGCTGGATCAGGAAGGAGGAGACGTCTTCCGCTCCGTACGTGTGTTGAACGCGGAGGTGCCGTCCGTTCGGCACTTGGTCATCGGTGATTTGGATCACGACGAGTACGACTCCATCATCCCCGTTCTCTTGAACGCTTCCGCTCGCGATCTACAAGGGTATGTAGATGCACTCTCCTCTCGTTGCTAGTTGACTCCATGGATTGATCTTGGTGGAACGTAGGGAAAATATTTTTGTTTTCTGCAACGTTCTTCAATAGAGGCATCATGAGCTAGGTCTATGCGTAGTTCTCTTTGCACGAGTAGAACACAAATTTGTTGTGGGCGTAGATGTTGCCAACTTTCTTGCCGCTACTAGTCTTATTTTGCTTCAGCGGTATTGTGGGATGAAGCGGCCCGGACCGACCTTACACGTACGCTTACGTGAGACAGGTTCCACCGACTGACATGCACTCGTTGCATAAGGTGGCTAGCGGGTGTCTGTCTCTCCCACTTTAGTTGGAGCGGATTCGATGAAAAGGGTCCTTATGAAGGGTAAATAGAAGTTGGCAAATCACGTTGTGGCTTTTACGTAGGTAAGAAAACATTCTTGCTAGAACCCTATTGCAGCCACGTAAAACATGCAACAACAATTAGAGGACGTCTAACTTGTTTTTGCAGCAAGTGCTTTGTGATGTGATATGGCCAAAAGTCATGATTAATGATATATGTGATGTATGAGATGATCATGTTATTGTAATAAGAATCACGACTTGCATGTCGATGAGTATGACAACCGGCAGGAGCCATAGGAGTTGTCTTAATTTATTTATGACCTGCGTGTCAACATAAACGTCATGTAATTACTTTACTTTATTGCTAAAGCGTTAGCCATAGTAGTAGAAGTAATAGTTGATGTGACAACTTCATGAAGACACGATGATGGAGATCATGGTGTCATGCCGGTGACGAAGATGATCATGGCGCCCCGAAGATGGAGATCAAAGGAGCAATATGATATTGGCCATATCATGTCACTCTTTGATTGCATGTGATGTTTATCAAGTTTTGTTTCTTATTTGCTTAGTACGACGGTAGTAAATAAGATGATCCCTCATAATAATTTCAAGAAAGTGTTCCCCCTAACTATGCACCGTTGCTAAAGTTCGTTGTTTCGAAGCACCACGTGATGATCGGGTGTGATAGATTCTAACGTTCACATACAACTGGTGTAAGCCAGATTTACACATGCAAAACACTTAGGTTAACTTGACGAGCCTAGCATGTACAGACATGGCCTCGGAACACGGAAGACCGAAAGGTCGAACATGAGTCGTATAGAAGATACGGTCAACATGGAGATGTTCACCGATGATGACTAGTCCGTCTCACGTGATGATCGGACACGGTCTAGTCAAGTCGGATCATGTATCACTTAGATGACGAGAGGGATGTCTAATCTGAGTGGGAGTTCATTATATAATTTGATTAGATGAACTTAATTATCATGAACTTAGTCTAAATAAACTTTGCAATATGTCTTGTAGATCAAATGGCCCACGCTAATGTCAACCTCAACTTCAATGTGTTCCTAGAGAAAACCAAGATGAAAGATGATGGCAGCAACTATACGGACTGGGTCCGGAACCTGAGGATCATCCTCATAGCTGCCAGGAAACAATACGTCCTAGAAGCACCGCTAGGTGAAGCACCCATCCCAGAGAACCAAGACGTTATGAACGCTTGGCAGCAGCGTGCTGATGATTACTCCCTCGTTCAGTGTGGCATACCTTACAGCTTAGAACCGGGGCTCCAAAAGCGTTTTGAGCAACACAGAGCATATGAGATGTTCGAAGAGCTGAAAATGGTTTTCCAAGCTCATGCCCGGGTCGAGAGATATGAACTCTCCGACAAGTTCTACAGTTGTAAAATGGAGGAAAATAGTTCTATCAGTGAGCACATACTCAAAATGTCTGGGTTGCACAACCGCTTGTCCCAACTGGACATTAACCTCCCGGATGAGGCGGTCATTGACAGAATCCTTCAGTCGCTCCCACCTAGCTACAAGAGCTTTGTGATGAACTACAATATGCAGGGAATGGAAACGACCATTCCTGAGGTGTATTCAATGCTGAAATCAGCAGAGGTAGAAATCAAAAAGGAACATCAAGTGTTGATGGTCAATAAAACCACTAAGTTCAAGAAAGGCAAGGGTCAGAAGAACTTCAAGAAGGACGGCAAGGAAGTTGCCGCGCCCGGTAAGCTAGTTTCCGGGAAGAAGCCGAAGAATGGACCCAAGTCTGAAACTGAGTGCTTTTATTGCAAGGGAAAGGGACACTGGAAGCGGAACTGCCCCAAATACTTAGCAGACAAGAAGGCCGGCAACACTAAAGGTATATGTGATATACATGTAATTGATGTGTACATTACCAGTACTCGTAGTAGCTCCTGGGTATTTGATACCGATGCGGTTGCTCGTATTTGTAACTCAAAACAGGAGCTGCGGAATAAACGGAGACTGGCGAAGGACGAGGTGACGATGCGCGTCGGGAATGGTACCAAGGTCGATGTGATCGCCGTCGGCACGCTACCTCTACATTTACCTACGGGATTAGTTTTAAACCTCAATAATTGTTATTTAGTGCCAACTTTAAGCATGAACATTGTATCTGGATCTCGTTTAATGCGAGATGGCTACTCATTTAAATCCGAGAATAATGGTTGTTCTATTTATATGAGAGAGATATTTTATGGTCATGCCCCGCTGGTGAATGGTTTATTCTTGATGAATCTCGAACGTAATGTTACACATATTCATAGTGTGAATACCAAAAGATGTAAGGTTGATAATGATAGTCCCACATACTTGTGGCACTGCCGCCTTGGTCACATAGGTGTCAAACGCATGAAGAAGCTCCATACAGATGGACTTTTGGAGTCTCTTGATTTCGAATCATTTGACACGTGCGAACCATGCCTCATGGGAAAGATGACCAAGACTCCGTTCTCCGGAACAATGGAGCGAGCAACCAACTTGTTGGAAATCATACATACTGATGTGTGCGGTCCAATGAGTGTTGAGGCTCGCGGTGGCTATCGTTATGTTCTCACTCTCACTGATGACTTGAGTAGATATGGATATGTCTACTTAATGAAACACAAGTCTGAGACCTTTGAAAAGTTCAAGGAATTTTAGAGTGAGGTTGAGAATCAACGTGAAAGAAAAATCAAGTTCTTACGATCAGATCGTGGGGGAGAATATTTAATTCACGAATTTTGTACGCACTTAAGGAAATGTGGAATCGTTTCACAACTCACGCCGCCTGGAACACCCCAGCGTAACGGTGTGTCAGAACGTCGTAATCGCACTCTATTGGATATGGTGCGATCTATGATGTCACTCACTGATTTACCGCTATCATTTTGGGGATACGCTTTAGAGACAGCTACATTCACTTTAAATAGGGCACCGTCTAAATCCGTTGAGACGACACCGTATGAATTATGGTTTGGGAAGAAACCTAAGCTGTCGTTTCTAAAAGTTTGGGAATGCAATGCTTATGTCAAGAAACTTCAACCTGAAAAGCTCGAACCCAAGTCGGAAAATGCGTCTTCATAGGATACCCTAAGGAAACCATTGGGTATACCTTCTACCTTAGATCCGAAGGCAAGATCTTTGTTGCCAAGAACGGGTCCTTTCTGGAGAAAGAGTTTATCTCGAAAGAAGTAAGTGGAAGGAGAGTGGAACTTGATGAAGTATTGCCTCTTGAACCGGAAAGCAGCGCAGCTCAAGAAAATGTTTCTGTGGTGCCTCCACCGACTAGAGAGGAGGTTAATGATAATGATCATGAAACTTCATATCAAGTTGCCACTGAACTTCGTAGGTCCACAAGGACACATTCTGCACCAGAGTGGTACGGCAACCCTGTCCTGGAAATCATGTTGTTAGACAACGATGAACCTTCGAACTATGAAGAAGCAATGGCGGGCCCAGATTCCAACAAATGGCTTGAAGCCATGCAATCCGAGATAGGATCCATGTATGAAAACAAAGTATGGACTTTGATAGACTTGCCCAATGATCGGCGAGCGATAGAGAATAAATGGATCTTTAAGAAGAAGACGGACGCGGATGGTAATGTTACCATCTATAAGGCACGACTTGTCGCTAAAGGTTATCGACAAGTTCAAGGGATTGACTACGATGAGACCTTCTCACCCGTAGCGAAGCTGAAGTTCGTCCGAATCTTGTTAGCAATTGCCGCATAGTATGATTATGAGATATGGCAAATGGACGTCAAAACGGCATTCCTCAACGGCTTTCTTAAGGAAGAATTGTATATGATGCAGCAGGAAGGTTTTGTCGATCCTCAGAATGCTAACAAGGTATGCAAGCTCCAGCGCTCCATTTATGGGCTGGTGCAAGCATCTCGGAGTTGGAACATTCGTTTTGATGAGATGATCAAAGCATTTGGGTTTATGCAGACTTATGGAGAAGCCTGCGTTTACAAGAAAGTGAGTGGGAGCTCTGTAGCATTTCTCATATTATATGTGGATGACATACTTTTGATGGGAAATGATATAGAACTTTTGGACAACATTAAGGCCTACTTGAATAAGTGTTTTTCAATGAAGGACCTTGGAGAAGCTGCTTATATATTAGGCATCAAGATCTATAGAGATAGATCAAGACGCCTCATAGGTCTTTCACAAAGCACATACCTTGAAAAGATATTGAAGAAGTTCAAAATGGATCAGTCCAAGAGGGGGTTCTTGCCTGTGTTACAAGGTGTGAAATTGAGTTCAGCTCAATGTCCGACCACGGCTGAAGATAGAGAAAAGATGAGTGTCGTCCCCTATGCCTCAGCCATAGGGTCTATCATGTATGCCATGCTGTGTACCAGACCTGATGTAAACCTTGCCGTAAGTTTGGTAGGAAGGTACCAAAGTAATCCCGGCATGGAACACTGGACAGCGGTCAAGAATGTCCTGAAGTACCTGAAAAGGACTAAGGACATGTTTCTCGTATATGGAGGGGACGAAGAGCTCGTCGTAAAGGGTTACGTCGACGCTAGCTTCGACATAGATCTGGATGACTCCAAGTCACAAACCGGATACGTGTTGGTTTTGAATGGTGGGGCAGTAAGCTGGTGCAGTTGCAAGCAAAGCATCGTGGCGGGATCTACATGTGAAGCGGAGTACATGGCAGCCTCGGAAGCAGCACATGAAGCAATATGGATGAAGGAGTTCATCACCGACCTAGGAGTCATACCCAATGCGTCGGGGCCAATCGCTCTCTTCTGTGACAACACTGGAGCTATTGCACTTGCCAAGGAGCCCAGGTTTCACAAGAAGACCAGGCACATCAAGCGTCGCTTCAACTCCATTCGTGAAAATGTTCAAGATGGAGACATAGATATTTGTAAAGTGCACACAGATCTGAATGTCGCAGATACGTTGACTAAACCTCTTCCGCGAGCGAAACATGATCAACACCAGAACTCTATGGGTGTTCGATTCATCACAATATAACTAGATTATTGACTCTAGTGCAGGTGAGAGACTGTTGGAAATATGCCCTAGAGGCAATAATAAAAGGATTATTATTATATTTCCTTGTTCATGATAATTGTCTATTGTTCATGCTATAATTGTGTTATCCGGAAATCGTAATACATGTATGAATACATAGACCACAATATGTCCCTAGTGAGCCTCTAGTTGACTAGCTTGTTGATTAACAGACAGTCATGGTTTCCTGACTATGGAAATTGGATGTCATTGATAATGGGATCACATCATTAGGAGAATGATGTGATGGACAAGACCCAATCCTAAGCCTGGCACAAGATCGTGTAGTTCGTTTGCTAAAGCTTTTTCAATGTTAAGTATCATTTCCTTAGACCATGAGATCGTGTAACTCGCGGATGCCGTAGGAGTGCTTTGGGTGTGCCAAACGTCACAACGTAACTGGGTGACTATAACGGTATATTACAGGCATCCCCGAAAGCATCTGTTGGGTTGACACGGATCGAGACTGGGATTTGTCACTCCATATAACGGAGAGGTATCTCTGGGCCCACTCGGTAATGCATCATCATAATGATCTCAATGTGACCAAATGGTTGGTCACGGGATTATGCATTACAGTACGAGCGAAGTGACTTGCCGGTAACGAGATTGAACGAGGTATTGGGATACCGACGATCGAATCTCGGGCAAGTAACGTACCAATTGACAAAGAGAATTGTATACGGGATTACTTGAATCCTCGACATCATGGTTCATCCGATGAGATCATCGTGGAGCTTGTGGGAACCAACATGGGTATCCAGATCCCGCTGTTGGTTATTGACCGGAGAGTCGTCTCGGTCATGTCTGCATGTCTCTCGAACCCGTAGGGTCTACACACTTAAGGTTCGGAGACGCTAGGGTTGTATAGATATGAGTATGGAGTAATCCGAAAGTTGTTTGGAGTCCCGGATGAGATCCTGGACGTCACGAGGAGTTCCGAAATGGTCCGGATGTGAAGAATTATATATAGAAAGTGCAGTTTCGGCCATCGGGAGAATTCGGGGTCACCGGTATTGTACCGGGACCACCGGATGGGTCCCGGGGGTCCACCGGGTGGGGCCACCCATCTCGGAGGGCCCCATGGGCTGAAGTGGGAAGGTAACCAGCCCATAGTGGGCTGGTGCACCCCCCTTTGCCCCCCCCCTGCGCCTAGGGTTGGAAACCCTAGGGTGGGGGGGCGCCCCACTTGCCTTGGGGAGCAAGGCCTCCCCTTGGCCGCCGCCCCCCTAGGAGATCCCATCTCCTAGGGTCGGCGCCCCCCCCCCCAGGGGGCCTATATAAAGGGGGGAGGGAGGGCAGCCGCACCTGAAGTCTTGGCGCCTCGCTCTCCCCTGCTACACCTCTCCCTCTCGCAGAAGCTCGGCGAAGCCCTGCTGCGATCACTGCTGGATCCACCACCATGCCGTCGTGCTGCTGGATCATCATCAACCTCTCCTTCCCCCTTGCTGGATCAAGAAGGAGGAGACGTCTTCCGCTCCGTACGTGTGTTGAACGCGGAGGTGTCGTCCGTTCGGCACTTGGTCATCGGTGATTTGGATCACGGCGAGTACGACTCCATCATCCCCGTTCTCTTGAACGCTTCCGCTCGCGATCTACAAGGGTATGTAGATGCACTATCCTCTCGTTGCTAATTGACTCCATAGATTGATCTTGGTGGAACGTAGGGAAATTTTTTTGTTTTCTGCAACGTTCTCCAACAGCACTATCAAAAGACACCCGGGTCAACTACCAAAAAGCAAAAACCCTCTATAGGGCATGGAACCGTACTGGAGGGATGGCTCAACGGACCCTGTAAAATTCACAGTACAGAGGGCGCCATACCAACACATAGCCTTAGAGCATGTTGGATACTCCGGCAGGTAGCCAAAAGTGGCGAGGATCTCCTAATTCCAGAAACCACAGAGCACCATCCCAGAAATACCAGTACGGTATTAACAGTCTTCGAGACCTTCGCATCAAATAACAATCGAAAGCGAACACTCCGCAGCCTTGCCGAAATCTACCACGTGGCAACAATAAACCCATGGAGTGACATGGCTATTACTTTCAATGCCAGTGACGAACCTAAAATCCGAACAGCCCGAGCACCAGCCGCATTGGTCCTCAGTCCAATTGTGGACGGCTTTCGACTCACCAAGGTACTCATGGACGGCGGCAGCGGATTAAACCTCATCTATGAGGAAACCCTTCAAAAAATGGAAATAGACTGGAACCGCATCGAGCGAAGCAGCACAACCTTTTGAGGAATAATCCCCAGTCGGGAAGCGCGCTGTACAGGCAAAATCACACTAGATGTGGTGTTCGGCACTCCAGAGAATTACAGGTCCGAAGAGATTACGTTCCAAGTGGCCCCGTTCCGTAGCGGTTACCACGCTCTGTTAGGGCGGGAAGTGTTCACAATCTTCCAAGCCATACCCCATTACGGGAACATGAAGCTCAAAATGCCCGGGCCCAATGGAATTATCACGCTTGCTAGTGATCCGGACACAGCACTCCGCACCGAAAACAAGACAGACGCACTGGCCCTCGAGGCATTATCCGAAGCCCTAGCGGCTGAGGAACTGACTGCGCTACGCTCCACGGTGAATAGGGACGATGTGATACTCAATAAGAGATCCAAGTCCACCTCCTTTAAACCGGCGGATGAAATAGTCAAATTCCAAGTCCATCCAACGGACCCTACAAAAACAGCTTCCATCGGGGCACAATTAAACCCTGACTTAGATGCCGCACTACGAGAGTTCCTACGCGAGAACTGGGACATTTTTGCCTGGCACCCTTCAAACATGCCAGGAATCCCATGTAAGTTGGCCGAGCATAGCCTCAATATTCTAAAGGGATTCAAGCCAGTCAAGCAGGCTCTTCGGCGTTTCTCTAAACCTAAGAGATAAGCCATGGGAGAGGAACTAGCCAAGTTATTGGAGGCCGGATTCATTAGAGAGATAAAACATCCGGACTGGCTAGCAAACATGGTGATGGTACCAAAGAAGGACCAATCCTGGCGCATGTGCGTCGATTTTAAGGACCTCAACAAGGCTTGCCCAAAGGATCCCTTCCCCCTCCCCCGCATCGATCAAATTATCGACACTACCGCAGGACAAGATTCATTGTGTTTCCTCGATGCATACTCCAGCTACCACCAAATTAAGATGGCGGAGCCCGACCAAGCCGCAACGGCATTCATCACACCATACAGCCCCTTCTGCTTCAACACAATGCCCTTTGGGCTCAAAAACGCCGGCGCAACATATCAGCACATGATTCAGACATGTCTGGCAAACCAGATCGGCAAAACAGTGGAGGCATACGTAGATGACGTGGTCGTCAAAACTAAACATGTTGAATCTTTAGTAGACAACTTGAGGCTCACATTCGATAACCTCCGAACATATAACATCAAGCTCAACCCGGAAAAATGCGTTTTCGGTGTGCCAGCCGGGAAGCTCTTGGGCTTCATTGTATCCGGCAGAGGAATTGAAGAAAATCCGGCCAACATCCGAGCTCTGTCACAATTGGATATCCCAACGGACCTCAAACAAATCCAGAAATTAACTGGATGCGTGGTGGCTCTAAGCCACTTTATCTCCCGCCTAGGAGAAAAGGCATTACCACTTTATCGCCTCCTTCGGCGCACCGAACACTTTGAGTGGACGGATGCTGCCACAACCGGATTGGAAGAAATAAAAGCCATATTGGCAACCAACCCAGTCCTGGCCATGCAAAAAATTGGCGAACCAATGCTTTTATACATTGCGGCAACTCATCAAGTTGTGAGCGTAGTGCTCGTCGTCGAACGAGAAACGGACGGACATAAATTCCCCCTTCAAAAGTCGGTCTACTACGTATCCACTGTCCTTACTCCATGCAAGTCACGGTACCCGCATTATCAAAAGATATCATACGCGGTATTCATGGCATCCCAGAAGATGCGACACTACTTTCAAGAGTGTCCGATAACAGTAGCCTCGGAAGTGCCACTTAATGATATTATAAACAACCGCGACGCCACGGGCCGGATTGCCAAATGGGCCATTGAGCTCCTCCCGTTCGACATAACTTACAAGCCGCAGCGAGCCATTAAGTCGCAAGTATTGGCCGACTTTGTCGCCGAATGGACGGAAGCCGAACTGCCTAAAGAGTACGGCGCATATTCCAACTGGATCATGCACTTTGACGGCTCCAAAATGTTGGTTGGTCTGGGGGCTGGCATCGTTTTGACGTCTCCAACCGGAGATACAGTTCAATACGTACTCCAGATAATGTATACGGACTCCAACAACGCAGCCGAATATGAGGCCCTTCTACATGGTCTCCGGATGGCAGTATCCATGGGCATTCAACGCCTAGAGGTGTGGGGGGATTCGAACCTCGCAATATCCCAAATAAATGGACACTTTGATGCCAAGGATCCGAAAATGGCACGACGTCCTAAAAATGTCAGCTCGGTTCGAGGGGCTCGAATTTCACCATATAGCCCGCGAAAACAATCAGGCGGCAGACGTCCTCACACGCATCAGCGCAAAACGTGATGCGGTCCCCCTAACATCTTTTTGGAAAGGCTTTTCAAGCCATCCGTGGTATGGGAAGGGGACACTGGTAACAACAAACCGGACCCAACCGCAATGCCCGATACCGAACACTCTGACATAATCGGAGGCCCTGCCACTGAAATAACATCCTCAGCCCATGTTATAATGGCCGTCATCGCCCCGTGGACAAAACCATTCCTGGCCTACTTAACTAGGCAGGAACTCCTTGAGGACCAAAACGAGGCATGCTGCATAGTGCGGCAATCTAAAGCCTACAGGGTCCATGAGGGAGAGCTTTATAAGAAAAGCACCACCGGAGTCCTTCAAAGGTGCATCTCCGAAGAGGAAGGGCGGAAGCTCCTGGCAGAAATTCATGCCGGACTTGGCGGCCACCACGCCGTAGCCCGGGCCCTTGTAAGCAAGGCCTTCCGTACAGGTTTTTACTGGCCTACGGCCCGGGCAGATGCACTGGACCTGGTCCAACGCTGTGTGGGTTGTCAGCTTTTTGCAAATCAAAGCCATATGCCGCCCACCGCCCTCCACACAATCCCCATTACCTGGCCCTTCGCGGTCTGGGGGCTTGACATGGTTGGACCCCTTAAAGGAGGAACCCACAAGAAAAAATACTTGCTGGTCATGGTAGATAAATTCACCAAATGGATAGAAGCCAAGCCTGTTAAGACGGCCGAATCCGGACCGGTGATAGACTTCATATCCAGGGTCGTACACCGTTATGGCGTCCCCCACAGCATCATCACTGATAACGGCACGAACTTTACGGCCGACAAGGTAAAACTCTGGTGCAAAAACATGGGCATCAAGCTCGATTATGCTTTCGTCTATCACCCACAAACTAACGGTCAAGTCGAACGAGCAAATGGTCTTATCATGAGCGGCATCAAACCCAGATTAGTGCGGTCCCTAAAGGAATCTAACACGCACTGGGTAGAGGAGCTCGACTCCGTACTCTGGGGGCTGCGGACCACGCCGAATCGCACTACCGGATACACACCATTCTTTATGGTATACGACGCAGAGGCGGTTCTGCCCTGCGACATAATTCATGACTCACCTAGAGTGCGCATGTACGAAGAAAGAGAGGCTGAGCTCAATCGGCAGGACAGTCTGGACGCCCTAGAGGAGGAGCGTGACGTGGCAAAAGTCCGTTCCGCATTCTATCAACAGCAGGCTCGAAGATACCAAAGCAGAGAAGTACGGGCCAAAACCTATGATGTTGGCGAATTAGTTCTACGCCTACCGGAGAAGAAAAAGGACAAACTCAAGCCCAAATGGGAGTGTCCCTTCATTATTGACCAAGTTCTGACTGGTGGGGTGTACCGTCTACGGGATGCATCAGATAGCCGACTCGAGCCGAATCCATGGAACGCAGCCAGACTCCAAAGATTCTACGCCTAGCGCCGGACTCTGTGTTCGTCTCCTTCCCCTGTCCATTTTTATACACTATCTGTCTTTTATTTCTCTCCTCCTCCCCTTATTTTCTCTCACAGCCTTTAAGGGCCAATTTGTGCCTTGTTTGCACACAACTGACGCGCTATCCGCGCTCTTATACCGCTAATTTTTTTAAATAATACATTTTTTCATTAATTTTCAGAAATAATACACGGCTTTGATATTTTTCAAAAATAATACGGCCTCGTCTTCCTGGAGGACGACTGGACCTAATCGTCCTCCAGGAAGATGATTAGGCTCCAGTCGTCCTACAGGAAGATGATAAGCTCTAGTCGTCCTCCAGGAAGATGATTAGCTCCAGTCGTCCTCCAGGAAGATAATTAGCTCCAGTCGTCCTCCAGGAAGATGATTAGTGGAAAGAACTCCTCAGGTTGCACGTTAGGTGGAAGAAGCAACATTTATGGATTGAGGAAAGCGAAAACGAAGACGATATCTTCATGCTGAGCAGCAAGGCCAAGACACCTGTATCGTCGAAGGGCAAGAGTGAATCATCGTCGAAGGGCAACAATGCCTCATCATCGAAGGGCAACAGTGCCTCATCATCGAAGGGCAAGAGTGCTGCATCGGCGGAGGATGATGATGATATCTTCATGTAGTTTGTATGTTGTATTATCTAAGCTAAGTCGTACGGTTTAATTTTGATGTACTTGTATCTTAATTATCTGTAAAAATGTTGTATTATCTAAGTTAAGTCATATCGTTTAATTTCGATGTACGTGGAGGTGGTGGAGGCAGCGTAGGCCACATATACATGTGGGGTGCCCGAACGTTACGGGGAGGAAGCTCAGACCATTCCTGGTCATACTGTGTTTCCTGTGTGGGAGGTGGTGCCGGAGTCGAATACATGTCCACCCACTCGTTGTGCCGCGACAACTAATCATCTTCCTGAAGGACAACTGGAACTAATCATCTTCCTGGTGGACGACTGGAACTAATCATCTTCCTGGAGGACGACTGAAGCTTATCATCTTCCTGGAGGACGACTGGAGCTTAATCATCTTCCTGGAGGACGATTAGGCCCAGTCGTCCTCCTGGAAGACGAGGCCATATTATTTTTGAAAAATATCAAAACCGTGTATTATTTCTGAAAATTAATTAAAAATGTATTATTTAAAAAAAAATAGCCATTATACCTGGGGGCTTCTTTCACAGAAGCTTATTTATTTATACGGGCTTCATGCCCAGCACATGTGTCATCCTTCCGCATGTACCTTTTATTCACCATTATATGCATCGATATGACTTAAGTTTTGGCCAAGCTGGTTTGCCTGGCTCTTGTATTTATGCCCTACGTTCTCGTTAATTCGGCTAGGGCATAAGGGGAGCACCTCTGCGATTGTTACTGCCGGTTCAGCCGGATGTGTACCTCAGACTGGGTGAAGCCGAAAGCTAGCATTCTTAAGGGAATATTCGGTCGGTGAACAAAAGACGATTTTTTACCTATTTTCTATATATGCCCCCAGATGATTTTTCCTGCGATTCTTTTCGCAGTCCGTACATGCACTTTAGGGCATGCATACCCAGGGAAAGGAACCCCTAACGGAACTATTCTCCCTAGAAGATGTTTCTTACTAACCATGTAATATAACATAACTAGTTGGGCACTTGTCTGTTCAAGCACTAATGACCCCTACGCCTGGTTTCCAAGCATGCCCCGGTTCTTATATAACCGAGAGGGTATGCGGATACACTCCGGACTATCGGGTCCTGAGGTTGAAGCAAAAAGGTCCGCCATGACAAATGATCTACAATCCGACTAGAAGGCATTATACATGTCATTTTAATTACATAGTCAACTGGACTGGCTAAATTCCTCTTCTATACCATCCAACAGGCTGTCTAGTCTACAATCCTGTTGGGAATACTTTGCGGCCAATTCTACTTGCCCGTACACTAGGCTAACAAGGATCTCTTTCCCATCGGGCCCCACAGGTCCGACCTCGGCCATGTGGTTTGGGTCAGCCTTGGTATACCGCGTCTTCACCATGGCCCAGGCTTCCCTGGCACCTTGACGGCAGGCTGATATCTTCCACAATCAAAAGCGCCGCCGTGCTCCCTTCAGCTTCTCTGCAAGATCTCCAAGGCCTTCGGGCACGGAGACGGATGGCCACAAGGCCTGGGCAATGCCTAGCATCGCCTGTCGATCTCGCTCGTGCAGCTGTAAAAGCTCGGGCAGAAGATCACCCACAGACCCGGGCATTTCTTCCGCGGGACGACCTGTTAGCATACCTACAGACGTAGCTCTGTTAGTCAACTTCTTCGCCGAACTCTTTAAAAGTTCGTTCAAGCACTTACTGAAAATGCCGTGTCGAAGCCGCTGGTTCTCCTTCACGGAGTCTGACAGTTGGGCACGAACATCCTTTAGTTCCACGCCCAGCTGGGTGTTGGCATCCTGGAGATTATTCTTCTCCTGCCTAACCCTCGTAAGCACGCTCTCGCCAGCCTTTAGCCGGCGTAGGAGATGTTGCTCATCCGGATTCCCTCCGACGTCATCTACAATTTCATTGTCAGATTTGCACATATGCCACACTTTATATGGTATCTATCATTTTAAATATGTGTTACCAGAGGGGGGTCTTCTTGGACTTCTCTTCTGCGGCCAGTGCGGCCTGAAGTTGGGCTTTGCACTCTTCAAGCTCATGGGACAGTTGGGTATTCTTTTCTGTAAGAACCTGCATAACAAAGGATCCTTAAATCAGTTATTCTAACTGTTTCAAGTCTCAGGGGCTACTGATATATACAATCATCAAATTTTCTCACCCGTATGTCCTTTACATACTGATCCGTGGCTCTGGCTAGACCATTCTGAGCAGCATGAAGGTACGTGTCTCCCGAGTTGAAGGCATCAAATGCCTCTTGGGAGAAACAAGCGTCACGGAGAACGGCTCGGCGACGCCTGTGGTTCATGGCGCTCTCCACCTCGGAATTTGTGGCGGACAGTCTATCTGCATCCTCTGTCGGAGGAGCATCCGACGTGCGCCTCGTATTCGCTTCCGCTTCCGGGTCCAGCCTTGGAGCCTGACTGGTGGAGGCGTGATTGGCGACCTCTTCTTCCTAAGAAAGCGCGGGCGTTAATATGCCTTTAAAGAATGATATCATGGAGTAAGGCAGCGCGCCATACTGTTGCGCCGGTGTCTCAGTCCGGACTGCATTTCTCTTCAGCCTGCCCGGCCTCGCAGCCCCTTGTTGGCTAGTCGCCGCGGGCTCGGCATGACGTCCCAAGGGCCTCCCCTACAAAACACCGTTGGTATACGGTAAGCAAAGTACACAAGGACGGGTCCTTTTCAAAATGTCGGGACTTCGGTCTCAGTTACCTGTGAAGCTGGGAGCAGCCCAGGGTAATCGGCCGCAATGGCTACCAAGGCATTATCGCTGCTTAATTGGTAAAATACCCTATCAATTAGCTCCACAGATATGTCCGGATCCTCTTGGGAGGCCGGGTCGAGGGACCGTTCCGGATCCTCTGGTTGTGGGGGCGGACTGTTGATCTCCCTTACAGCCTTACGTAGCTCCTGCGTTGAAATCGCAAGGTAAAATACTTAACTGTGGGAATATGGAACAGATGGGCATGAAAAGTGTCGACTTACCCAGCTCGGAGGACTGTACATAGAAAATCCACCCTGTGGATTGACACGGAGGAATTCCTCCTCTTCTCCCTTGTACAAATCGGACAAGATTTTTGCTAGAGCAGCGGTCGAGTCCGGCTCCTTGCGGCCGCAGCGGGTGGCGTCATCCTCCCCGTTGAAATCCCACATGGGGCGGCCTTGATATTGAAGCGGTTGCACCCCCCCGCATAACGCATATCGCCACGACTTCGATCATGGTCAGTCCCGATTGAGCCAATAACATTATCCGGCTCATCAGGTAAAGAACATCGCTGTTATCTTCCTCCTGGGGGCTCCGTGGACGCCAGCTCAGGCGCTTCTTCAAAGGAGCATTATCGAACTCAGGAAGGCCTATCCGAATAGGATCCGGAAGGGGGACGTCTTCTATATAAAACCACTCTGAAGGCTAGTCTTCGGACGCCTTCTTCGGGGTTCCAGATAGGTATCCGGTCCCGGCGATGCGCCATACTTCGGCTCCGCCCACTTGATATATTGACCCCCTCTGAGAACGGGGCACAAGGCAGAACAGCTTCTTCCACAGTGCGAAATGAGCCTCGCAGCCCAAAAACAGCTCGCAAAGGGCTACGAAAGCCCGCGATATGCAGTATGGAGGCAGGCGTAAGGCTGTGCAACTGGAGGCCGTAGAACTCCAGGAGCCCCCGGAGAAACGGATGAATTGGAAATCCGAGTCCTCTTATCAAATAAGGGACAAGGCATACCCGCTCTCCCTTAGAGGGATTGGGAAGGCTCTCCGCTTGCTCTCCGCCATTGTAGGTGGCGAGCCCAGCTCGAACCGGGACCATATACGCTGAGGGGAGAAATCCCTGGGTCTGAAGCTTCACTAGTTGGTTGTGCGGGACGGAACACCTCTCCCAATCTCCGGGCTTGGGGCTGGGGGAGCGAGAGGAGGAGCTGCGTCAACAGGCCATGATGGAATGGATCTCTTTCGGGTGCGCACCGATGAATGCTCGCTAAGGGAGGATGGTGTGGTTTTGATCTGAATCGTCTTCTCTTTAATAGACAGCTCATTTACATAGCTAGGGGGGTAAATGTAAAAACCCTGGCTCTTCACATTCACTTGACATGTGGAAGGTGGCCATTATTGGGCGTGGAAGCCAAGGAGCGCAGCATTCACAAGAAGTCGGACACTATTTAACAGGTATTCGGAAGTTGGAGAAGAACCCGCCTTGCAATGCCGAAGACAATCTGTGCGCCGGACTCATCGTCGTTGAAGCCTGGTTCGGGGGCTACTGAGGGAGTCCTGGATTAGGGGGTGTCCGGACAGCCGGATATAACCTTTGGCCGGACTGTTGGACTATGAAGATACAAGATTGAAGACTCCGTCATGTGTCCGGATGGGACTTTCCTTGGAGTAGAAGGCAAGCTTGGCAATACGGATATGTAGATCTCCCCCTGTTGTAACCGACTTTGTGTAACCCTAGCCCCCTCTGGTGTCTATATAAACCGGAGGGTTTAGTCCGTAGAACAACAACAATCATACCATAGGCTAGCTTCTAGGGTTTAGCCTCTCTGATCTCATGGTAGATCTACTCTTGTACTACCCATATCATCAATATTAATCAAGCAGGAGTAGGGTTTTACCTCCATCAAAAGGGCCCGAACCTGGGTAAAAACATCGTGTCCCTTGTCTCCTGTTACCATCCGCCTAGACGCACAGTTCGGGACCCCCTACCCGAGATCCACCGGTTTTGACACCGATAGTATGTTTCGATGCGGAGCATCCAAATTGGTTTTCCTGAACAATAATAACAAGATGGGGGTTCAAATTCTTTAGGAGCAACACTAGGTAATGTGATTGGTGCACGCATAAACTTTGCGTTGGAAGCAGTGCGGTCTCCGAGTTTCTGAGCCATGATTGTTTGGGGTTTCGGTTGGAACACAAACTAATAAAAACCAGTAAAGACAGGAAAAAAACTGAAACAAAAACTCTAATCAAATGACTAGTGACACGATGTCTCCCCGGCACGACCGCCAGAAAAGGTGGTTGATGACCCTTTGTGATCCGGTTTGGATAGCAAAAAGTATCCATAGTATCCATACCTTTTGCCTAAGGAGTGACCCTGAGTATTGAACTCACAAGAGGATGTGCAGTACGACAAAGACTCAAACAAGGTATTGTTCTTGCAATAAATTTTAGTTTTTCTAACCGGACCTTTAATAACCTTTGGAATGTAAGTAGTGATATGAAAATAGGCATGGGTGTAAGATCTTATACTTACAACCTTGCACTTGTGCATGAGATTCTCTTGGATACCTTGAAATTATCCGTTTAAAACAATGATGTGATGAGTGAAAAAATATCACTCATCAGACATAGAGGAGGGAGGGGGTCGTTTGGTCGCCGCTCTTCTGGAGTGATGGATATGGTTGTGTCTTCATGTTATGCATGTAGTCTTTGAATGTGTTTTCCGATGCAGTCGATGACACTGCTTCGTGTCTTGGTCTTCTGGATCCTTCTCCGGTCGATGATTTGGGTCATCTTCGATGTCATCATGGAATTTATGAGGTTAGGCCTCTCTAGATATGTCTGGCAGTCTTCCGATGGAGTGGATGGCATTGTTGTTGTTAGAATAAATCAGTGGGACTAGTCGATCATCCGAGGACCAAGCAATCACATGAGGCATGACACCGAGATTTGTTAACGAGGTTCGCCAATATGGCTACATCCCCGGGGCATGACTACGGGCGCTCCTCCCCGTGACACCGTCACAATACCGCACACCAGCCACCCGGGCGCCGACACATGTCGCTAGATCCCCCTGTGCGCATGTGCTATTATGCTGGCATAGGTTACATCGTGTGTCTACCCCTATTATATATGAGAGGCCTAGGATACAAGTGTCCTACTAGAAGACGACTCCATACCCTATAAACACAATACAACTAAGGGTCCAAGTGTAACCTACCTTGTACACAATATTCGACATAACTCTAACAAACTCCACCTTTTGCCCATGAGGGGGGCGTTGACCGAATTTTGGTATGACGACTAGTCGATCATCGGAGGGCCAAGCAAACACACGAGACACGACACTGAGATATGTTAACGAGGTTCATCAATATGGCTACATCCGGAGCATGACTACGGATGGTCCTTCCCGTGACACCATCACAATACTGCACACCGGCCATCCGGGCGCCGGCACACACGCCACCGGGTCCTCCTGTGCGCCTGTGATATTATGTTGGCATAGGTTACATCGTGTGTCTACCCCACTATATATAAGAGGTCTACGATAGAACAGTCCTACTAGGACACGACTCCATACCCTGTAAACACAATACTACAACTCAAGGTCCAGCTGTAACCTACATTGTACGCAATATTCAACACAACTTTAACATGTTCCTAGAAACTTTATGAGAGTGGAAAGTTGACCATATGTTAAAGTAGAACATCCTTGAAAGGTGAATCATATATTAAAATGAACTGCAAAAACGTCTTATATTAAAAACTAAAGATAGTATTATACATGTTGGCTATTTGCATTGACTATATATGACACGAGAATATGCTATGCTATAAGGCAAAACTTAAAGCAAAGCAAATCAAAGCACATAAGCAAGGAGATGTCGGCCTGTATAGTAAGAGCATCTACAACAACATCCATCTAATTTCATCCCTCAAACGCCCGCGGACGTGCCCGGTAAGTGTCGGGCACGTCCATTTTCATCCCCACTTTCTCTCTTCAAAACAATCACACTCCTCAAACCGCCTCCTCAGATTATGGCATTTCGACGAACAGATTGTGTGCGACATTGTCAGAGCACGCAGCACGGCGGTTGCCGGCCGAGCAGCGGATGCGGTGGTGGCGGCGGCGAGCTCCGCTTGCGCATGCGCGAGGGCGTCGGCCAGCATGCCAGCATGCGGCGGCAGCAAGCACGGGCCAGCACGCATGGCCAACACGCGTGGCACACACGACACACACGGCTGCGCGCACGGCCAACACGCGCAGCACGCCCGGCTGCGTGCACGCGCCGGCCAGCACGACCAACACGGACGGCACACACGCCTGCGCGGCGGCGAGCACTCACGGCTAGCACGGTCAACACGTGGGTCTCCGCGGTGACTCGCATGGCGGCTTAGCACGCACGGCCAACACGCGCGGCACGCACGGCATGCACGGCTGCGCGGCGGCGAGCACGGTCAGCACGTCGGCTCGCATGGCGGCTTAGCACGCACGGCTAGCACGGCAGCACACGCGGCGCGCACGCGTCTCGCACGGCGGCACCCAGCACGCTACGGCCAGGACGCACGCACAGACAGCACGCGGCCATGGCCTCGGTCGTGAGCTCCGTACACCGGGCCAAGCCAAAGGAAGCCCCGGCCGTCATGTCCAGTATGCGCCGGCCAGCACGCGGCTGCGGATGCGCTCGCACGCGGCGGCCAGCACGCACAGCACACGGCTGCACGGCTGTGAGGAGGACGCCACACAGAGCACCGCACAGAGAAGGACGCATGCAGCGGCGGCGGTGGGCTGGGCAGGAGCAGCAGCAAGGGCGCGTGTGCGACCTCCAGCCCCGGCGGCGCATCGACGGCGTCCGTCCGAGGAGGCGGCGACTGGCGGGAGAGGGTGAGCCCCGGCGCCGTGCGTACGCGAGCTCCGGCCCCAGCATGGCGCGTGTGCGAACTTGTGGCCGTCGTGGTCTTCTCTGTGGCTGCAGGTGGGGTCTTCCGTTCGATGTGGATGACGTGGAGCATTGTCCGGACGTGACCGGGTAGCCTCGTATGACCCTAGATCTGAGACGGGTTTAAGATATGCCGGTCAGTCCGAACGTTTAGCGAGCAAATAAGAGATCCGATTGGATCAACTTTTTTTGACAGGGCACATCAGGAGGTTCGGATGTAGATGCTCTAATACTAGCTGCTAGCACCTCTGTACCTGGCCGTACCCAGTGTGTCCCAAGGATGTGGCTGACCAGCCAGAAGCTACAGATGGATATCACCCTTTTTCTTTTTGAGCATAGATGGATATCACCCTGTACGTGCTGCTTCTATTCTATACGGATGCCGTTTGTTTTCGCCGAATATAATTCCGAAAACTATGTGGTGCTATCGTTGGCTGAAGATACATCACAGGCAAGGGACAACCCCAACCTCTTGCTTGCATCGCCCCAGCATAGTAGCAGCTGGTCCTCCAGTCAAATGGTGGTGTGGTGGTGAAAAGTCCCGGCAACTACCAATTGCAATGCCACCAAGTCGATTGGTCTCCATGGATTGTACACGACCACGTTTTTTTTAACAAGTGTACACGACCACGTGAGATCAGTTAGGGCATGCACATGGGCAGATAACAGGGTTTCTTCATGTTACCCAAAGATACTACTTCCTTCGTAAAGAAATATAAGAGTGTTTACATCACTATTTTAGTGATCTAAGCGCCTTTATATTTCTTTATAGAAGGAGTACTTACTATATATCCGTGGGTTTTGATCTCTTACGGTTTACTGTTTATACACGCCTCTAGTTTTTGTGGTGTTCAATATCTAACCCAGACAATAGATGTGATTAAAAGACGACTCTAATACAATCGAGAAATATATGTAAGAGAAAGAAGCCGTTTTTTAAGAATTGGTCTACTTGTTCTATTCAGATGCCAAAAGAGAATTACAAGCTGAAAAGCGCTTGACACCCCAAAGTAAAATCACACCCCAAGCCCTTTGCCCTCATGCCACCCGCTTCGGCACTGCCGAGACGTACACTAAGAAAAAAGATAGGAGCAAAACCTTTTACACCCGACATTGGTGTAATTACAATGGCTTGTCTTCGATTGTGTGGACCTCAAAAGAAGCTCACCGGGGTGCAGAGGGAAGCCATGGTCTTCGTGGCATGTCGGTAGGTTGGGGTGAGCCTGCCGGGCAAACCCTATACAACCTCCTTGTTTCGCGACTAGCCGACGGTATAGATTAGCCCTGTAGTCCTCCTTGTTTTTTATGGACTACTCTCTAGGGTCATGTTTGAATCGCAGTTATGATTAAGGCATAAAAAACCAAACAAGAAAAAAGGATGAAATGGCCCTGCAACACATGAAAATTCAGAGCCATCCGGTCGCCGCGGAAGATGTTTGGAATGGATGTCACAATTGGCATAGGTAGAACCGCATGACCGCAATCATATTCACTAAGCATAACAAGCAGTATAAAATCCTCTAAATACTACTATACATCTGTGGGTTATCTATCTCTTACAGTTTACTGTTTACATATGTCTCTAATTTTTGTGGTGTTCAATAATGACCCAAACAACAGATGTGATTAAAAGACAACACCTAATACGGTTGAGAAACATATCTACGAGAAAGAAGTCTTTTTTAAGAATTGTTGTACATGCTCGATTCGGATGCTGAAAGAGAATTACAAGCCGAAAAACGCTTTAACGAACAGGTGTTCTACACACACGAAAAAAATACAGAAGAACCCCAAAGTAAAATCACACCCCAAGCCCTTTGCCCTCACGCCACCCGCTCCGGCACTGCCGAGACGTACACTAAGAAAAAAGATAGGAGCAAAACCTTTTACGCCCGACCTTGGTGTGGTTACAATGGCTTGTCTTCTATTGTGTGGACCTCAAAAGAAGCTCACCGGGGTGCAGAGGAAAGCCATGGTCTTCGTGGCATGTCAGTCGGCGTGAGCCCGCCGACCAAACCCTATACAACCTCCTTGCATCGCAGCGGTCTGACGGTACAGGTTAGCCCCCTCTAGGGGCATGTTTGAATCGCAGTTACGATTAATGCATAAAAAAAGAAAATAAAACAAGAAATCCAATAGATAATGCAATGTTTGAAACATACCGCAACACACAAAAATTCAGAGTCACAATTGGCATTGTAGAATCGCACGCTCGCAACCATATCCACGAAGCATAACGAGTATACTAGTATAAAATCCTCTAAACATCATGACATATTAAAGGAGGAAAAAAAAACCTCAATACGGGTTTAACCTCGGAACCCCAAGGAGTTTTCGCGCGGAAGAACAATCCGCGTAAATTTTAGAGAATCATTTCCATAGACCAGTAGAAGAATCATAATATTGCTTCGATCCAAAATGCCATGAACAAGAATGGATATGCATAGATTTGCAAAAAAAGAAAAAGGAAAATAGAATGGATATTGTGTATTGTAAATGGTTGCCGTCGCCATGATTTGGAGTTTGACTGACCAATCGATGGGTCCTATGCTGAGGTGGAGCACACGCAGATGAGCAGAGCAGTGTGGTTTCCTCTCCGGTCCATCTGCGGGGGCAAAAAAATAGTCCATCCGTAGATCCGTCGTCCGTACACCGGCCGTCGTCCCCGAGGCGGGCGGGGAGAGTGACCTAGCTAGATAGTAGTACTGGTGGTGGGCGCCGACGGCGGCGAGACCGAAGGCGGGAGAAGACGACAGTCGAGGGGACCTAGGCGCCCCGCCTTGGCCGCTTGCCCGCTGCCAGCCACGGAGCCACGACCGATGCCGATGGCCGCCGGAACCCTCTCGATCGCCGCCGCCCGCCACATCCCCCCATTTATACGCCCGCCCCCGCCTCCGCCTCCTCCACCACCTGCTCCCCGTCTCCCTCCTCGCCCCCTTCCGGTCGCCGTCTCCGGTTGCAGCAGAGCAGCAGCAGCGAGCTGGTGGTACTGGTAGCTGACCGCCCGTCGCCATGGACTCCAAGGAGGAGCAGCCGCCCGCCGCCGAAGCCAATGGCCTCTCCGACCTCAACAAGGAGACCGTCGATCTGGTACCCGCTCCTCCTCCCTCCCCACTCCTTGTTAATCATCTGGCAATCATTTTTCGACAAAGGGCGGATTTTTTTATTAGCTCAAAATGAAGCATTAAGAGGATACAAACGCAATGAGCAACACCCCCGGCTTCTGCATAGTTACTACTGTAGTTAGGATGCACAACAACACGCACGCACACACACACAAAAATCACACCGACGACTACCAAAGTCAAGCAAGACCGAAGCTATGTCTTATTAGAGTAATAAAAAGAAAAAAGAAAACGAACTACAGAATCATGGAGGAACTCTTGACTGTATCGATTAATTGCAGGAGCACATCCCCGTTGAGGAGGTCTTCGAGCACCTCAGGTGCACCAAGGAGGGCCTCACCACCGAGGGCGCCCAGCAGAGGGTCGAGATCTTCGGGTACAACAAACTCGAAGAGAGAAATGTATGTATATGCTCTCCGCGCTCTTCGATTTCATTTCTCCCACAACTAGCACTAACCGTCTGTTAATCAATTGCAATGCAGGAGAGCAAGATCCTCAAGTTCCTGGGCTTCATGTGGAACCCGCTCTCCTGGGTCATGGAGGCCGCCGCCATCATGGCGATCGCCCTCGCGCACGATGGAAAGGACCTCAGGGGAAGGGTAACCTACTACTGCTCCTATTGCCATAGTAGATTATATGCTGTTACCCCTAGGCTACCATGGTCCCATACTAACTATGAACTGCAATTGGCGTTGACGCAGCCGATGGGTGTAGACTACCACGATTTCGTCGGAATCGTCATTCTCTTGGTCGTCAACTCCACCATCAGCTTCGTAGAGGAAAACAACGCCGGCAATGCCGCTGCTGCGCTCATGGCCCGCCTCGCACCAAAGGCTAAGGTAATTTCTACCTACATATATAGCTTTCTTCAAATACTACCTACCAGCACTACTAGTACTCAAGGATCAAGTTACATGGCCGGTGCCCCTGTTTTCTCATACTTATGTTATGATGATGATGATGATGATGTTACCTTCTTTTGTAGGCTCTGCGTGATGGCACCTGGAATGAATTAGACGCATCGTTGTTGGTTCCGGGTGATATAATCAGTATTAAGCTTGGAGACATCATTCCTGCTGATGCACGCCTTCTGCAGGGCGATCCGCTGAAAATTGATCAGGTCTTTCAGCCAGCTCAACTATGTCCTCTGCACGTTGCATATTAGTACTAAATTAGTCCTGCTAAATAAAAGAACATGGAGCAGCAAGTGCTAATGCCATATGTCAATTGCTTTGCAGTCTGCACTGACAGGAGAATCACTGCCCGTAACTAAGCATCCTGGGGGTGGAGTTTACTCTGGTTCGACCTGTAAGCAGGGTGAAATAGAAGCAGTTGTTATTGCCACTGGGATCCATACCTTCTTTGGAAAAGCTGCTCACCTCGTTGAGTCAACCACCCACGTCGGCCACTTTCAGAAGGTAGAGTATTATTCAGCAATCAGTGTGTCTTCAGTTAGTCTAGCGTCAGCTGAAATTCATGATATGGGCTGCAATTTGTGGATGCTTTCAGGTTCTCACATCAATCGGAAACTTCTGCATTTGCTCCATTGCCATTGGGATGACTATCGAGTTAATTGTCATGGCGGGTGTTCAACACAGACCGTACCGCCAGACAGTTGATAACCTTCTGGTGCTTCTCATTGGAGGGATTCCAATTGCGATGCCCACGGTTCTGTCTGTAACTATGGCTATTGGATCACATAAGCTTGCACAACAGGTTTGAATATTCATCTATGGCTAGAGCTCTCTGACTACCACTGAAATAAAAGGCATGTAACTATATCCTAGAAAGTGACCGCTTTTCTTAACTGTTGACTTCAGGGCGCTATTA
The DNA here is from genome assembly GCA_032464435.1 of Aegilops umbellulata. Lineage (NCBI taxonomy): Eukaryota > Viridiplantae > Streptophyta > Magnoliopsida > Poales > Poaceae > Aegilops > Aegilops umbellulata. Next base: position 614,369,498 of record CP136058.1, on the reverse strand, counting down.
CCAAGAGAATGACTGCAATTGAAGAGATGGCCGGAATGGACGTGCTTTGCAGTGACAAAACAGGAACATTGACACTCAACAAACTGACTGTAGACAACAATATAATTGAGGTCATAACTCCCACAACTTGTACTTTTGAACATAGTTACATTGTCTTCATGTTCCTAAGGTCTGAAAGATAAGCATTTTTCTCTAGGTTTTTACTAGAGGTTACGAAAAGAGTGATGTCGTGTTGATGGCCGCAAGGGCCTCAAGACTGGAGAATCAGGATGCTATTGATTTCGCTATTGTTGCCATGCTTCCAGACCCAAAAGAGGTAAAAATCTCTCCTCTCTGATATATCTATGACTTTAGCCTGTTCCAGTGATTCCTGGCTTGTGCTTCACTCAGCTAGGGAAACAAATAACTGCGTCACCAAACAACAATCTTAACCGCAATAGATACCATCTTGACCATATATTCATCAGTAGATTCTGTTCCCTGTACATTTTGAAAACAAAAGTAGCATGTCAAGAATTTTCAGTGTACAGGGAATATATTGACTAATCTAGAGGATTTGAACAAACATGTATTCCATAGCAGGGGGTATCATCATGAATTTTGTAATGCCTTCTAGCTCAGTTTTATACCACTGAAAAGTGATTCTTTTGCTCTAATCTTTAGAAGTTTCCATTCATACATTACTGAGTCAGTTAATAGTTATGCTTTTAGGCACACTGTACACTAGTTATATTCCATTCTATCTGCTGTTAGGCACGTGCTGGCATCGAGGAAGTCCATTTCCTTCCATTTAACCCAACGGACAAGCGGACAGCTCTCACGTACTTGGATGCTAAGGGTAAAATGCACAGGGTTAGCAAAGGTGCTCCTGAACAGGTATAGAAATTTACATCAGCTGATTTTTTGTCCAAGGATACATTATTTTGTTATGAAATAAACAGTCACATCATTTTCTTATGTTTCATTTAATTCTCTTGCAGATTCTGAACCTGGCAGCAAATAAATCTGAGATCGAAAGAAAGGTCCATCAAGTAATTGACAATTTTGCTGAGAGGGGGCTGCGGTCGCTTGCTGTTGCATACCAGGTTATTGGATGCTAGTCTTCTGCTTATCTGCTGGTCAGTTTACCTACAAAACTTGCTAATTTCCTTCAACATGCAGGAAGTTCCTGAAGGTACCAAGGAAAGTGCTGGTGGACCTTGGCAATTTATTGGTCTTCTCCCACTCTTTGATCCTCCCCGCCATGATAGTGCGGAAACCATACGCCGAGCTCTAGACCTTGGAGTCAGTGTGAAAATGATTACAGGTATCTTTTTAGTACACTAAGTGGGAACAGACCACTTTCTTGCACCGCAATCATCACATAAGCTTTGATAATGGACTGCTGTTTATTCGCTTGGATTGTCTGTTCCCCAGAGGCTGATAACATGGTGAAGTCAATCTGAGAATGTTAGCTTTTAAATTTTAATGTGCCCTGATGTTCCCGGAAAAGAAGTGCTAAAGTGTCGATCCACGCATTAGCCTGCTAGTACTAGCACTAGTAGCAGTGGCAGCCTCAGGCTTTGCTTAGCTGTCCTGAGCTTCAGAATAATCTGTTAATATTGACTGCTATACGTTTCCCTGGACCCACTATCTTTATGAATTATGAATATGCTCCTTGGACAAAATTTCAGGTGATCAGTTGGCTATTGGTAAGGAAACTGGGCGGAGGCTAGGGATGGGCACCAACATGTATCCTTCATCATCTTTGCTTGGTGACAAAGTAGATAGTGACATCGCGGTCCTACCAGTGGACGAACTGATTGAGCAGGCAGATGGTTTTGCCGGAGTGTTCCCTGGTGAGCTTTAGTTTTCTCTTGTGCCAGTTTGTGATTGTGTGCTTCACTCTAACTTGTTTCCCCTCCCAGAGCACAAATATGAAATTGTCAAGAGGCTCCAAGCCAGAAAGCACATATGCGGGATGACAGGAGATGGAGTTAATGATGCACCTGCTCTGAAGGTAGCAGACATTGGGATTGCGGTGGCTGATGCAACTGATGCTGCTCGCGGGGCCTCTGATATTGTTCTGACAGAACCTGGGTTGAGTGTGATCATCAGTGCTGTTTTAACGAGTCGCGCCATTTTTCAGCGGATGAAAAATTATACAGTTGAGTTTGTGTTTACAATTCGTTTTTTCTTTCTTTTTGTTTCAAACTTGCCATCTTTAGCAATAATTTCCATACCATGCTAGTTCTCCTTTTCCAACATTATGGCTTTCGTATGTCTTCGAAGAGGAATATGTTGTTCTTTTTCGTGTTTTGCGGAAAGCTATTTTATTCAGGTAACTAGGGGCTGATGCCAATCATTTATGTTTTTGTTTTGCAGATATACGCTGTTTCTATAACCATCCGTATTGTGGTAAGTTTGTGTCGCCAATATATGTGCTTACTAGTTACTAGTAGCATCTGGCTAGCCAAAGTCATCATCTGGCTAGCAAATAGGTTTAGTGGATGACGTATATTCCATTAAGACTTATAAAGCCGATGCTCATTTTGGAATTCACATCAATGATAAAAAATCTCACCTGTTTGTAGCTTGGTTTTTTGCTCTTGGCGTGCCTTTGGAAGTTTGACTTCCCTCCAATGATGGTTCTTCTGATAGCCATCCTTAATGATGGTAAGAACATTGCTGTCTTAACTTACCAGAGATGTTTTTACCAATATGTATTCATTTGTTTTTAACTCTGGTGATGACTACTGCTGCTCAGGGACCATTATGACCATATCCAAAGATAAGGTGAAGCCGTCTCCGTGTCCAGACAGTTGGAAGCTAGCAGAGATCTTCGCAACAGGAGTGGTACTGGGGGCTTACTTGGCCGTAACAACCGTTCTGTTCTTTTGGGCGGCTTATAAGACAGACTTTTTTCCGGTAATTACTATTTCTTTGACGCAGTTCATTAGGCAGTACCTATCGCGTACCTCTTCTAGCAACAAGGCTATACCTTTTTGCATCTTGCAAAGCTATACTAGTGCATAAGCAGTTCTTGGAAGGACTAGGTAGCTGTGCTGTGCAAACTCACTTGTATTTTCCATGCTACTTGCAGAATCACTTCCATGTCCGCACGTTGAATGTAAATAGGATCGGTCACGACATGGACTCGATCGCCAGGAACACAGAGATGCTGGCCTCGGCCGTGTACCTCCAAGTGAGCACCATCAGCCAGGCCCTGATATTCGTGACGCGGTCGAGAGGCTGGTCCTTCACAGAGCGGCCTGGCTTCCTGCTTATGTTTGCGTTCGTCTTGGCTCAGCTGGTGAGTTCCTCACACAGTTCACCTTTTTGCTTGAGGTTTGTGGTGTGACTTGTGAACGCTAATAAATCGATCGATCGACGGTGCAAAATGTATTATTGTGATGCAGATTGCGTCCTTGCTGTCTGCATTGTTGGACTGGGAACTGGCCGGCATCAGAGGCATCGGGTGGGGCTGGACGGGCGTCATCTGGCTGTACAACATCGTCATCTACATGCTCCTGGACCCAATAAAGTTCGCCGTGCGGTACGGTCTCAGCGGGAGGGCCTGGAACCTCGTCACCGACAACAAGGTGAGTCGGTCGGTCGAAGGACAGGATGATGGATCCATGCCATGATGAACCGAGCTCGCGTTGCTGACACTCTGGGTTTGGGGCGTGTTTGTGTTTTCAGGTGGCGTTTTCGAACCAGAAGAACTTTGGGAAGGAGGCGTCTCAGGCGGCGTGGGCGCACGAGCAGCGCACGCTGCACGGGCTGGAGTCGGCGCCTGGGCGGGAGAAGGCGGCGTCCATGGAGCTGGGCCACATGGCGGAGGAGACAAAGCGGCGCGCGGAGATCACGAGGCTGCGGGCGGTCCACACGCTCAAGGGCAAGGTGGAGAACGCCGCCATACTCAAGGGGCTCGACCTGGACAACATCAACAACCAGCATTACACCGTGTGATGTGTGGTTGATTCATTCGGCTGCCCCTGCCCCTGCCCCTGCACCCATTGTGTTGCTCTATGTTTAGTGCTGTGCTGTACTGTACTTTCAAGCATTGATTTGTGATAAATAAAACTTGGTGGATTTATTCGCAATAATTAATTAAATCGATGAATTAGCAGCGGTACTCGTTTTGTGCTGGAAGAATGTCCGTCCAGATATATAGTCAAGTTAATGCATTTGAGTTTTTCTCTCTTTTGAGGCCTATAAATATCTCTATAACATACTCCTTAGTTCCAAAATACTCTCTCCGTCTGGAAATACTTGTCAGACAAAGGGAAATTGAGTTGTTCCAATCAAACATCTTTAAGTTTGACTAAGTATGTTAAAAAGATGCACCAGCAACTACGACTTGGAATTATTTTCATTAGTTTCATGATGATAAAACATACTGTTACTATATCTATTTGATATTGTGGATGTTAATATTCTTTTTAGAGTAAAATGCATCATAAGTCCTATAACTATTCGAGGTGTGTCAAGTTAGTCCTAAAACTTTAAAAGTGCATATTTAGGTCCTAAAAGTTTATAAGTTGTTCATCACAGGTCCTACGCAGGCCAGACCGTGTGATTGGTTGATTCATTCGGCTGCCCCTGCCCCCATTGTGTTACTGTACGTTTAGTGCTGTGCCGTACTGTACTTCCAAGCATTAATTTGTGATAAATAAAACTTGGTGGATTTATTCGCAATAATTAATTAAATCTACTCGTTTTGTGCTGGAAGAATGTCCATCCAGATATATAGTCAAGTTAATGCACTTGAGTTTTCTCTCTTTTTGGGCCTATAAATATCTCTATAATATAGTACTCCCTAGTTTCAAAATACTCCCTCCATCAGAAAATACTTGTCAGAGAAGTAGATGTATCTAGACATATTATTAAGTATGTTAAAAAGATGTGCCAACATCTACAACTTGGAATTATTTCCATTAGTTCCATCATAAAATATACTGTTACTATATATATTTGATCATGTGGATGCTAATAATCTTTTTATCTGTATATATGTACAAATGGTCAACCTTAAAGAAGTTTTACTTGGGACAAACCTAAAACCTCATGTATTTTACTCCCTCTATCCCATAATACAATAGCAAGCGTATTCGACACTGCACTAGTGTCAAAAACACTCTCATCTTATGAGACGGAGGGAGTAGAACCGAGGTACTTTCTTTGTGAAGAAGAAATGTAAGAGCATTACTAGTAGTGCCCTCAAACCCTCAAACCCCTAAAAATAACCGCTTTTTTTTTTACAGTTTTCGCCGAAAAAACGCCGTAGACTAGAACCTCTAAACCCTCAAACCCGTAAAAAAATCTAGAGGTCCAACCCTCAAACCAATTTGCAATCTGTAGAAGTAGGGGTTGAGGGGAAAATCTCCCCCCAACCCGCACTCCTCCTCGTCGCTGGCTCCTCGTTCGCGCGGGAGCAAACCGCTCCCCTCCCGCCCGCGTCCCGCCGCACTGCTCCTCGTCGCCGGCCATGGAAGGGTCCTCCGCCGCCGCGCCCCCGCCCGCCGCGGCCGCCGCTCCCGCCCCGCCCGTCCCGCCCGCGTCGCCCGCCGCGTCGCCCGCCCCCGCCCCCGCCCAACCGACCGTCGCCGACCTGGTGGCGGCGACCCACGTCGGGGCCAAGCGGCGGCGGGCGGGCCTCGCACCACCTCCTGCCGCCCCCGCCCCGGCGCCCGCCCCCGTCACCGCCCCGCCCGCCTCGCCCGCACCGGCTCCCGCCCTCGCCGCCTCACCGCCGCTTGCCGCCCCTGCTACCAAGAAGAGCCGGCAGAAGGCGGCCTCCCTTGGGCCGCGAGGGGCGGCCTCGAAGCCGCGGAAGAAGCCCGCGGCGCGGAAGAAGCCCGCGGCGGCCGCCGTCGCCCAACCTCCTCCTGCCGCGCACGAGGTGTTCGAGGAAATGGCAAACCCATCCTCGTTCATGGACCTCCTCCAAAACGCGGAGGTGGACCTTGGAGCTCCGCCTCTAGACCCCTTTAGGGTTGGTGACGACTTGGAGGAGAAGGAGGAAGATGAGGAGGAGGTGGGGGATGACGAGGAGGAGGTGGCCGAGATAGGGGAGGAGGCATTCACCGCCGCTTCCCGCCCACACGCGCGGTCGACAAACTACACCGAGGCGGAAGATGTCCTCTTGGTTCGTGCTTGGGCAGCTGTGGGAATGGATGCAACCACTGGCACCGATCAAACCGGTAAACGGTATTGGCAAAGGATCGAGGACGTCTATTGTAAGATCAAGCCAAAGAATAATGGGTTCATCCATCGCTCTTTCCGGTCGCTTCAAGGCCGGTGGGAGTTGATCAAGCCCGCTTGTTCTCGTTGGAGTGCGGCCATGGACCAAGTGATAGATGCACCACCTAGTGGAACCGTGGAGAGTGACTATGTGAGTACATATTTCTTCACTATTCTGATTATGTGTGTGCACTATGCTATTGGTGGGTTCTTATGTGATTTATGTGTGGTTGATAGGAGACAATTGCCGGCATGAGGTACAAGGAGATGGCCGCTTCCAAGGGCAAGGCATTCCCATTTAAGCATGTTTGGTCAATTCTTCAAACCTTTGACAAGTGGAAGTTGAGGGATCAAGAGACCGCACCCAAGAAGTTGGCCATGCTAAGGATGGATGATAGTGAAGATGAGGAGGAGAGGAACTTGGGCAAGCCCGAGGGAACCAAGAAGGGCAAGCTAAGGGTGAAGATGGAAGAAGAGGCGTCAAGCCTAAGGGAGAAGATGGACCACATGATGAAGGCAAGAGAGGAATTGACAACGAAGACATTGGAGACAAAGCTTCTTATCACCGAGAAGAAGAAAGAGGTCAAGCTTGCACAAGTTGAAGCAAAGCGTGAAGAAGCAAAGCGCAAGGCCGAGTTGGAGGAGAGGATGATCAAGCTCAAAGAGGCAAAGGTATGGAAAGAACTCATGGTGGAGGAGAAAGAGCACATGATGATGTCCAAGAAGGACATGGATGAAGACCAATTGCAATGGTGGAAGGACTACAAGGAAGACATCGCGGAGAGGAAGCGGATGTTCCGTGTTGCGTCCTCTACTTTTCGAGGTGACACTCCGATGAGTAGTTGTGGTGATGGCGGTGTGTACGACTCCACCGGTGCCGATGGAGATGCTTGATGGAGCCCGCTTGTGGTCTATGAGATGGCGCCGAGGTGCAACTTTTGGGTGATGGTGCCGATGAGAGGAGGAAGAAGATGATTTTGTGATGTAAACTATTAAACTATGCATCAATGATTGTCATTTGGTAGTTTGTTTGGAAGTTGATTGTGTTCTTGTTGTCATGAATTGTGAGATGTCAAATGATAGATTTAAAGGTTGGGGTCGAGGCAAAGACTAGAACCCTCAAATCCAATCCTTAAAGCAGTTTACGGGTTGGGTTTGAGGGTTCTAGTATTTGCCCCTGTTTTTCAACCCTTAAAAGTGTCAAAAAGTGGCACAACTCAACCCTTAAAACTGCTTTTAAGATTTGAGGGTTTGAGGGTTCTACTAGTAATGCTCTAAGAGCGTTTAGATCACCATATACTACTCCACCCGTTCCTAAACATTTGTCTTTCTAGTCATTTCAAATGGATTACCACATACAGATGTATATAGACATATTTTAAAGTGTAGATTCACTCATTTTGTTTCGTATGTAGTCATTTGTCAAAATATCTAGAAAGACAAATATTTAGGAAGTGAGGGAGTATACTTGTACATGCTTGATTCATTTAGCTGGCCCCACCCTCATTGTTGTGTTGGTGTAGTGTTGGTGTTGGCATCAGTCCCGGACGTACGTCGTTTAGCCTGTGATGGGTAGCATATGTCGCTATGCGGTCTGTCTTTCTTTCTGCCCGTGTGTGTGATTTGATTCTGATACCCACCTGTTAAACTGAATTAGCCAGCAGCAGTTGATACTTAGGAGTGTAGTATATATCTCTATTAGCCTGCCTGCCTGAATGAATGAATCATGATTCATGCTTAGGTTAGGCTGTCACTCTCCCTCCCTGCCCATTTCCCTTTACCCCTCCTTTTCTCTTGGTTGAAAGCCTTACCGTACCAACCACCGCAGCACAACAACAACAGCAGCAGCAATGATAATAATATTAAAGACTTTTGCTGGTTGCTACTGGCACGCATGTCTCAAGAACTAATACGCACTAGATTAGTTTAGCAGAGGTAGTACACAGATAGTTTCCGGCAAAAGGAAAAAAGTACAGGTGGTTGACGCAGACTAGGACAGATCCCTGAACATCGAATAAAGATCTCTTCCCACGATGCCCTGGCGTTGCCAGACCGGACGGGCGTGTGGAGATATGTCTTCGGACAATGCTTGTCTTGGTGGATCCGTTTGCGTCTACTTCACAGGTTGGAACCTTTCGCTTTATTAGTATGCGTTGGTCTTTCGGGGCCTTAGCACGGTGACTTTGCGACTGTCTACGACAACAACATTTGCTCAGCCTCGATGAGGAAGGGGGTGTATGACGACAGCGCACCACCGGCTCGCTCCGGTGCTTGTGGCCGTCGCCGGATGGCGTGCGCGCCTCGATGCGGTTTTTGGTGCCTCTGATACTCTGTGTGCTTTCATGACAGAAGAGGTTATGAATAGATAGGAAGTTCTTTCTAGGAATAAAAATTAAATAACAATAGTAATAATAAAATCGTTTCGGTGCTTACTATGGATGGGCATGTCTTGTAAAGTAGTATCATCTCCGTGAGTAGGGTGTTTTGGTGCGCAGGCTCATCTGCACCCGGTTAGAAAACAATTTGTAAAAAATTCAAAACAAAATAAAAAAAAATTCAATTTCAGCAAAAAAGACAAATCGGGCCAAAACAGTACATGAACAGTAAACATTTTTACAGACCCCCAGTTTGTCTTTTTTGGCTGAGAGCTCCTCAGATGTCCAAATGATTTAAAAATTGAAGCGGAGCTCACACATCAAATTTTCTACCGCACAAAAATATTTGGATTTTTTTTTAATTTTTTCTAGTATTTGTTTTGATTTTTTTCGTGAGCTCGGGTGCAGAGATGGATTTTCCCAGCTCCGTAAACTAAATTAGTGATCTAGAATGGAGCCTTATATGAGTTGTAGAGGGAGTGTAATGTAGTACTAGAGGTGGTTGTCTTGATGTGCCTCCAGCATGATTCTATGACTTGATTATACTTTGTACTGCTATGTTGGATGCTTGGCTCTGTGCGGGGAGAAACCCTGTTATTCTAGTACTAGAGAGATGTGGTTGACGCGAAGTAGGACGGGGCAGAAACGGGTTAGCAGGAGTATCTCAGTGAGTTGAGTTGACGACGGCAAGTTGGTGGTGCAGCCAGCATAGCATAGCACAGCACAACCAGAAAAGAAAAAGAAAAAGAAAGAAAAGACTAGTAGTAGAAGACAGCAGCAGGCGAGCAAGCAACAGCTGCGGCTGCTTTGCTTTCTGCTTTCCCTTCTTTCTTTCTTTCTTTCGTTCGTTCTTTCCCAATCAATCAATCAACCCATCCATCCAGATAAAAATCCAACCCGCACCATCTCTTCTTTCTTTCTTCTTCTTCTTCTTCCTCCCCAATTTGCCCTCCCTCCCTTCCTTCCCCAAAAGTTTCCCCAATCTCTCGCTTCTCCTCCTCCTCGCATCCTCAATTGGGGAGCTCCAATCCAATCCAATCCAACTGGACTGGAGCCAGCCGGAGACATACGACTCAGATCCGTGTCGTCCGCGGGCGCGCGCATGGAGAAGACGAAGCTGCTCTCCTCTCCTTGTGCTTGAGCTAGGCACGACTCTGCTTCGTGTCCGGGAGGGAGGGAGGAAGATGCGCATGCGGGTGCTGCCCGCCTTCAGCTTCAGCACCGCCGCCCCCGCCCCGGCTCCTCCGTCGGATCCTCCTCCTTCGGTTGCTCCGGCTCCGGCACCGGCGCCGGCGCCGACTCCTGCTGCAACCTACGCGGTCTACCTCAACATCTACGACATCTCCCCCATCAACAACTACCTCTACTGGTTCGGCCTCGGCATCTTCCACTCCGCCGTCGAAGGTACCACTACCCTACCTCTTTATTTCACATCTCTTCATCGCCAATAATAAACACCACCGATAACACAAGAAATAATTCTACTTCTAGTGCTGCAACTCACAAAAAAGTATGTTTATGAGGCGGATACAGCCATTTAAGATTTATTATAAGCTCCCTTTTTATTTATTTTCTGGGGTACATCCATTCATTCACTCAGTTCAGGCAGCTTCCTTTAATTTCCTTGCTACCGTGCTCTGCTTCTGCTTGCTTGCCCCAATTATGCTACCTAGTACATACACTGCCTGCCTTCCTTCCTTACATGCCCAATCATGGTGATGGTACAATTCGCACACGCCCGTCTTCTTGACAGGATCCAACCATTCAAGATTTAAGCTCTTTTATTTCCCTTCCCGGTTGGTACGTCCATTCACTTCTCTTCAGTTCACGCAGCTTCCTTTAATTTTCCACTCAATCATGGTACCATGCCCGTGCCCCCAGAACCGCCGGCCTTACATGCACAATCATGGTACAATTTGCTCAAGCATGTGAGTTTTTTTGCCACCGATTTGTCGCTATGCTAGTAATACTCGCTAGATACGGAGCGTTTCCTAATGTCAAACATCCTAGGGTACCCAATGACGTGACACAAACTGGGCTGCGCAATCGAACCGCCACAAATTGCTTTCCAAATGGGAGATACATCTAGTATAGTATTTAATACCCTATATATCTGTGTTGGGGCATTTATCCCCCTAACCTATCTTTTGGTATATAGTATATAATTAACCCCCATAGCCTAATTGTACCGGAACACTGTCCCCCCCTATAAACCCAGGTTTGTCAGCTGCTTCGACTTACGTGGCGCCACTTTGCTTCTTTTGACGCGCCATTTGTTGCTACTGGATCAACCCATTCGCACATTTCTCGTCCCACGCGCTAATTTTTGACACATTTAGTACGGTCCATCACATTCTGGTCCTCTCGAGCTCAGCTGCTCCACACCAAGCCCTTTCAAACTCTTCTTGGAATCACAACTTTGATATGCTCTGCCTGCTTGCCATATTTTTTAGGGCCTCAATTTTCTGGATCAACTTAAATATGTGTCAAGTGTGTCACGAGGTCTTGTGCATACGAGTTTCATGCAGTCATCTATAAGCTCGACACATCCAAGACTGACCATTCCAATAAACTTTTTCTGCAGTGCATGGTATGGAGTTTGGGTATGGAGCCCACGAATACGCGACCAGCGGAGTGTTCCAAGTAGAACCGAAAAGCTGTCCTGGTTTTATCTTCAGGCGCTCCGTGTGTATGGGTACCACCAATATGTCGCGCGCTGAAGTCCGCACTTTCCTAGAGGATCTTGCAGAGGATTATCATGGGGACACCTATCACTTGATTGTCAAGAACTGTAACCATTTCACAGCTGACGTCTGCAAGCGTTTGACCGGAAAGCCAACTCCTGGATGGGTGAATCGACTTGCCAGATTAGGTTAGGATAGATCTTAACAGTTTTTCATAATCTATTGCTCCTGGCCTATGTAGATTCTGAACTGTTTCTGCCTTTACATTTGTGGCACCAGGTTCCGTCTGCAACTGTGTTCTGCCTGAAAACATCAAGGTTTCAGCGGTCAGAGATGAAACTGCACACCTTGAATTTTCCGGTAAATTTGCCTAACCTCCCTCTCTCTACATGTTTTGTACACACTCGAACGCTGCCTTGTGTGGAAACATTTTGGCGCGGTCGTTTACTTTACTGTACACATCCATTTTGACACTGCTTAGCTACTTTGATGTTGTTTCCAGTCCTTGCGCAAGGTTGTGTTTATTGACTGTAACCGACCATTTCAATCTATGATTTTACACTTCTAGTTGTCTTACAATGGAATGGTGATTGTGAACCAAGCTAGAATTATCAGGATATTATGTAATTATTTATACCCATTTCTACCAAGTTGAAATAGTGTGGACATTTGAGGTTTTAAGTAATCTGCAACCTGAAGCCTGAGATGTTGTATCTGCTTGAATTTCTGTGAACATTTGAGAAGTTGTGCTATTAAAATTGGAGTGTGTGCGACAGCCAGTTGTCAACATACATTACTTGACTAGCCAGAATCCCTGAAGTCCAGAACCACTGCTTCATCCGTATAACCAAATAACTTGTATGGTTCACTTTACTGCTCTCAGTACGTGTTGAATCGTGACTGCTATATGAGCATAAGATAGTTTAAGGTACAACAGTGCAACAGCTGGTGTAGTCTCCTGTCTTGTAGTACTATTACCTTATTTTGTACTGGTACTAATGGTTAGAGTGTTCTTTTCTAAAAAAAACTAATGGAGTGTTAGACCATGTGCTGTGAATGGATTAAGCATTTACAATACGGTGAGGGCTTGTGCTTTGCAACTGATACCATGCTATTGCTTCAGATGATGATTTGGAGTCGGACACGTCAATCATCGACAGTGACATCGGTGATCTAGATCACCTCCTCACAACACCAAATAGCGATGTCGTACCCCCGAAAGACAAGACGTTAACTCCTGGAAGGGATAGCTTGTAATTGTTTCAGGTTATTTATGCACAGCATTACCTGCTTCCGGGTTGTTTGCTGAGGATGGGAGATCTTAGCCGTGGCGCTGATGTCCTCTTGCCAATGGCGGTGGCAGATCCTGATACTGATCCGTTTGAAGTTGCTGCTATATATATGTTGATGTAGAGAGGGAGGTAGTGGGTGTGGTTTGTCTAATTGTGGCGAAGGCCAAGTTAACCAACACGTGTGAGATGGCTGCGTGCATAGTTGATTGTAACTTTTAATTGTTTTTGAGAGTAGAGTGTTGCAGGTGTATAGTGCTTGTGAAACTAGCTGTTGGGTTTATTTTATGGTGATTGACAATTGTTTTGTTGTGTAAGTACAGAATGGCTTGACTTGATTTTGTTTTCTTCACTGAAATTAAGGCAGCATGTATCTAAATTTGCACTTCATCCACCCCATACTATAGGGCCATTGCTTCTATTAAAAAAATCAATCTTCAAAACTGTGAACAAATATTATATAGAAATTTATCTATATGTACAATAGCAAATATATATCATCTTTTGGGGAGCAAATATATGTCATATGAGAAGATGGGAGGATCTCTTGCATTGATGGCTTTTACTCTCCCGTCGAATCTGGGCCGGCCTGATTCGATGTTTTTTTTGTTCATTGGTTTCTTTTGCTTGATCGCTACCGTTTGTTGGTTTGGTCCAGTTTTTATAGTTTTATTTTGTTTTTTTCTTTCCGTTCTTCCTTAATTTCTTCATGGTTTTATTTGGCTTTCTGTTTTTTTGACCGGTTTTCTTCATTTCTTCACGTTTTTATTGGTATTTTCCTATTTATTTATTTATTTTCTTTGTTTTTCTTGTTTCCTTTTCTGTTTTCATGTTTCTTTTGCTTTTCTTTTTTTCTTCATTTTTCTTTATTTCTTTTCTCGGTTTTCTTTGTTTTTCCTTGTTCCCTTCTCGGTTTCATTGTTTCCATCTTTTTCCATTGGTTTTCTTCGGTTTTCATTTTCATTTTCCTTTTTTTTGGTTTCTATTAGGATTCTGTGTTTTTTCTTTGTTTCTCTGTTGATTTTCACCTGTTTCCTTTTTGTTCAACACATGTTCACCTTTTCTTTCCAGTACACAATATACTTTGTAACGTCATCTGTTTACGCTGGTAAGGGATAACGTTGAATCTTGTTTGGATCGACCCGGCCGTAATAAGATAACGCGGTATCAGGTCCCAGCCTAGTTGTAATCATTACGCCCAATATGCTGTGTAATCGAAAACCGCCGCACGATGCTTCTCCCGTCTGCTCTGTTTCCTCCGCATGAAGCGCCATGAACTGATCCTCTCACCACATGCTACCGCCGCACGATGTCCGTATATGCTGCGCCGGAAGGGCGTGGTTTTTCGTGGAGGCCGGCGCGGACATCGCCGTCGACGAGCTCAGCGACGCGAGGTGCCCGCCGTTCCTGTTCTTCGAGGAGTTCATCGGCGACCACGTCTACAGGGCGTCGCCGCCGGGCGTGCTGCTCGCAGCGGTCGCCGACCAGCCCCTGGTGTCCGTAGGCCGCCGGACTTCCCACGGCATCAGCGACGTTCCTGGTGTGGCGCCCCTCTGCGTCAGCCCATGCCAGACCCAGAGAAGAGCCCTGCCATGGCTGCTCTTTTGAGATTTGTTAGCTTTTTTTTTATTTCAGCAGATGAATTGATTACGTTACAGTCCGCTATCAAACAAGTTTGAGTTTCGTTCGTTTACGTTTACGGTACCCGCGTAACTCCATTATGTTTACGTTTGCGGTGTTTCTCTGGAACCAAACACCTCCTTAGTGTGCATGTGAAACATTTTTTTGATACACGTTGAACATTTGCCAAGATGATGTACATTTTCTTCTTAATACATGTTTTAAACACTTCTTTCAATAAATGGCCCAAAAAATTCAAATACACGTTGAATATTCTTTGTATGGTAATAAACATTTTCTAAAACTATGCTAACATTTTTTGGATACATGATTAACATTTTTCTCAAATATATGTTTTGGTTTGTACTTTCTCCAGAAGCATTGTACACTGTTTCTATAAATATGGAACATTTTTTATATACACATTTAACATTTTAAAATACGTAATTAATATTTCGTCAAACATATAGTTATTTTATCTCTACACTTTCCATACACATTGTACATATTTTGTATAGAACAGGAACATTTTTTTACATACATGTTTAACATCACAAATAGATGATTAATATTTTTGAAAAAATATATATTATCATATCTAAATTTCAAGAAAATTTATTATATATATATATATATTAAAGAAATTCAAATACATGATTAACACTTTTTAAATATTCTTTGTCAACTTATTTTCTTACACGGTGTACATTTTTTGTATATATTTGGGTCATTTGTTTATGCACATTTATAATTTTTCATATACATGATTTTAATTTTGAAATATATATGTGTTTGAACATTTTTTGAATATATCTATCAATTTTAATTTTAATATGTGTTCAACATTTTAAATGTCAACAAATGAACATTTTTTAAAATTTACAGTTAAAATTCTTTTACATTGTTATAACTTTTTTCAAATCCATGATTTTGAAGAAAATTTCAGTAACTTCAAGTTTTGAAAAATAAATAAAAATAAAAGACAAATCGAACCAACATGATGGAAGTGACTAGATGAAATCCCCGTGTGCCCTCAAGAACGCTTTGCTTATTATAAGAGACCATTTTGGCATGTCCTTTGACTCAAAAGGATTGGGCTACCTTGCTGCACTTTTGTTACTATTATCGTTACTTTCTCATTACAAATTATCTTGCTATCAAACTACTCTGTTACTTTCAATTTCAACACATGCAGACATTACCTTGCTGAAAACCACTTGTTATTTCCTTCTGCTCCTCGTTGGGTTCGACACTCTTAGTTATCGAAAAGGCTACAATTGATCCCATATACTTGTGGGTCATCAAGGCTATTTTCTGGCGCCGTTGTCGGGGAGTGAAGTGCTCTTGGTAAGTGGAAACTGGTAAGGAAAATTTATTACTATGTGCTGAAATTTGCTGTCACTTGTTACTATGGAAAACAATCCTTTGAGGGGTTTGTTCGGGGTATCTTCACCTCAATCGGAACCACAAGTAGTTACCCCTCAACCTACTGCACCTACTGAAAATATTGAACATGAAATTCCTTCGGGTATGATAGAACAACTGCTAGCTAATCCTTATGCAGGAGATGGAACTGAACATGCTGATATGCACTTGATATATGTGGATTAAATTTGTGGATTGTTTAAGCTTGCAGGTTTACCCGGAGATGTAATTAAGAAGAAGGTTTTCCCTTTATCTTTGAAGGGAAAAGCATTGGCATGGTATAGGCTATGCGATGATATTGGATCTTGGAATTGAAATCGATTGAAATTCGAGTTCCATCAAAATTTTTATCCTATATATATAATTTTTGCCCTCGTGAAGGGGAAAGTATCGCTCTAGCTTGGGGGAGGCTTAAGTCAATGTTATATTAATGCCCCAATCATGAGCTCTTAAGAGAAATTATTATTCAGAATTTTTATGCTCGGCTTTCTCACAATGATCGATCCATTCTCGATACTTCTTGTACTGGTTCTTTTATCAAGAAGACTATTGAATTTTGGTGGGATCTTTTGGAAAGAATTAAATGCAACTCTGAAGATTGGGAACTCGACGAAGGTAAAGAGTCAGATATTAAGCTTTGCTACCTCTTGAGCACTGCGTTGGTTTTCCCTTGAAGAGGAAAGGGTGATGCAGTAAAGCAGCGTAAGTATTTCCCTCAGTTTTTGAGAACCAAGGTATCAATCTAGTAGGAGGCCACGCACGAGTCCCTCGCACCTACATACACAAATAAATTCTCGCAACCAACGCGATAAGGGGTTGTCAATCCCTACACGGTCACTTACGAGAGTGAGATCTGATAGATATGATAAGATAATAATTTTGGTATTTTTATGATAAATATGCAAAGTAAAATAGAAGGCAATAAAAATAACCAAGTGTTGAAAGATTAATATGATGGAAAATAGACCCGGGGGCCATAGGTTTCACTAGTGGCTTCTCTCGAGAGCATAAGTATTACGGTGGGTGAACAAATTACTGTTTCGCAATTGATAGAATTGAGCATAATTATGAGAATATCTAGGTATGATCATGTGTATAGGCATCACGTCCTAGACAAGTAGACCGACTCCTGCCTGCATCTACTACTATTACTCCACATATCGACCGCTATCCAGCATGCATCTAGAGTATTAAGTTCATAAGAACAGAGTAACGCCTTAAGTAAGATGACATGATGTAGAGGGATAAACTCATGCAATATGATATAAACCCCATATTGTTATCCTCGATGGCAACAATACAATACGTGCCTTGCTGCCCCTACTGTCACTGGGAAAGGACACCGCAAGATTGAACCCAAAGCTAAGCACTTCTCCCATTGCAAGAAAGATCAATCTAGTAGGCCAAACGAAACTGATAATTCAAAGAGACTTGTAAAGATAACCAATCATACATAAAAGAATTCAGAGGAGATTCAAATATTGTTCATAGATAAACTTGATCATAAACCCACAATTCATCGGTCTCAACAAACACACCGCAAAAGAAGATTACATCAAATAGATCTCCACGAGAGAGGGGGAGAACATTGTATTGAGATCCAAAAGAGAGAAGAAGCCATCTAGCTAATAACTATGGACCCGAAGGTCTGAGGTAAACTACTCACACATCATCGGAGAGGCTATGGTGTTGATGTAGAAGCCCTCCGTGATCGATGCCCCCTCCGGCGGAGCTCTGGAACAGGCCCCAAGATGGGATCTCATGTGTACAGAAGGTTGCGGCGGTGGAATTAGGTTTTTGGCTCCGTATCTGGTAGTTTGGGGGTACGTAGGTATATATAGGAGGAAGGAGTACGTCGGTGGAGCAACGTGGGGCCCACAAGGGTGGAGGGCATGCTTGGGGCGGGAGGCGCCCCCTACCTCGTGCCCTCCTGGTTGATGTCTTGATGTAGGGTCCAAGTCCTCTGTATTACGTTCCTTCCAAAAATCACGTTCCCGAAGGTTTCATTCCGTTTGGACTCCGTTTGATATTTTTTTCTGCAAAACTCTGAAATAGGCAAAACGCATCAATTCTGGGCTGGGCCTCCGGTTAATAGGTTAGTCCCAAGAATAATATAAAAGTGTATAATAAAGCCCAATAATGTCCAAAACAGAATATAATATAGCATGGAACAATAAATTTTTTTAGATACGTTGGAGACGTATCAAGCATCCCCAAGCTTAATTCCTGCTCGTCCTCGAGTAGGTAAATGATAAAAACATAATTTTTGATGTGGAATGCTACTAGGCATAATTTCAATGTAATTCTTCTTAATTGTGGTATGAATATTTAGATCCGAAAGATTCAAGAAATAGTTCAATATTGACATAAAAATAATAATACTTCAAGCATACTAACTAAGCAATTATGTCCTCTCAAAATAACATGGCCAAAGAAAGTTCATCCCTACAAAATCATATAGTTTAGTCATGCTCCATCTTCGTCACACAAGAATGCTCTCATTATGCACAACCCCGATGACAAGCCAAGCAATTGTTTCATACTTTAGTAATCTCAAACTTTTTCAACCTTCACGCAATACATGAGCATGAGCCATGGATATAGCACTATGGGTGGAATAGAATATAATGATGGGAGTTATGTGGAGAAGACAAAAATGGGAGAAAGTCTCACATCAACGCGGCTAATCAATGAGCTATGGAGATGCCCATCGATTGATGTTAATGCAAGGAGTAGGGATTGCCATGCAACAGATGCACTAGAGCTATAAATATATGAAAGCTCAACAAAAGAAACTAAGTGGGTGTGCATCCAACTTGCTTGCTCATGAAGACCTAGGGAATTTGAGGAAGCCCATTGTTGGAATATACAAGCCAAGTTCTATAATGAAAAATTCCCACTAGTATATGAAAGTGATAAAATAAGAGACTCTCTATCATGAAGATTATGGTGCTACTTTGAAGCACAAGTGTGGTAAAAAGGATAGTAACATTGTCCCTTCTCTCTTTTTCTCTCATTTTTTGGGCCTTCTCTTTTTTATGGCCTTTCTCTCTTTTTTCCTCACTTGGGACAATGCTCTAGAAAATGATGATCATCATACTTCTATTTATTTACAACTCAATGATTACAACTCAATACTAGAACAAAGTATAACTCTATATGAATGCCTCCGGCGGTGTACCGGGATATGCAATGAACCAAGAGTGACATGTATGAAAGAATTATGAATGGTGGCTTTGCCACAAATACTATGTCAACTACATGACCATGCAAAGCAATATGACAATGATGAATGTGTCAAGAAAAACGGAACGGTGGAAAGTTGCATGGCAATATATCTTGGAATGGCTATGGAAATGCCATAATAGGTAGGTATGGCGGCTGTTTTGAGGAAGATATAAGGAGGTTTATGTGTGAAAGAGCGTATCATATCACGGGGTTTGGATGCACCGGCGAAGTTTGCACAAACTCTCAATGTGAGAAAGGGCAATGCACACTAGTAGAAAAAGGGGCATTGGTCCAGCCAGAAAAGAGCATTAATCCCGGTTGCATTACGAACCGGGACTAATGTGAGCATTAGTCCCGGTTCAAGTGGCGAGGGCACCATACAGGCATTACTCCCGGTTCAAATGGGACCTTTAGTCCCGGTTCGTGGCACGAACCGGTACTAAAGGGTGCGATGCCCATTAGTACCGGTTCATGCCATGAGCCGGTACTAATGGGGTTGAGACCTTTAGTACCGGTTCGTGCCACGAACCGGTACTAGTGGTGCAATTTTCAAATCCTACCCCCTTGGTGTATCGCCTTTTCAGTTTTGTAAAAAGCAAAAGAAAATGATAGAAACTTCAAAATTTAAAATCCTTCGAGATGTAGTTATGTTACTACATCTACTAGTTAGGAAAATTTAAAAACTTGAATTTGGACATGTTTTGCAAAAAGTGTAGGGAAAATGTAAAACGGCTATAACTTTTGCATACGATGTCAGAAAAAACGTATAATATATCCAAATGTTCAGCACGAAAAATCCACATACAATGGACACCGCCTACGGCCTGTTTGCAAATTTGTAGAATCCTCAAATTCCAAAAGGAAAAAAAGTTATGCTCAAATTTCAGTTTTTTTTAAATTTTCATTAAATCTGGTCAAACTATGGTCAAACTACTTATTCAAGAAGTATTAGTGTTACTAAATAATTATTCAAGAATATTAGTGTTACTAAATAATTATTTCAGTTTTTTTGAATTTTGGTCAAATCTAGTAAAACTGTGGTCAAACTACTTATTCAAGAAATATTAGTGTTACTAAATAATTATTGTTTTTTAGAACAATAGTTTCAAACTCAAACAGTGAAATGTGTGACTTCATGCTCAAGCTAAACTCCTGAGGGTTAATAGGATTGACATCTTACTATTGTCAGGAAAACAACAAGTGCAGGCTTGGAAACGAGGGAGAATAGAACCCGGAAGTTAAGCGTGCTCAGGCTGGGGGAGTGGGAGGATGGGTGACCGTCCGGGAAGTTAGATGATTTGGAATGATGAGGGGTGATTAGAGATTAAATTGAGCAGTGATGAGGGGTGATTAGAGATTAGAGGTTAAAATAATTCGGAAATTTGAAAATCAAAAAAAATTGAAAAAAATTGAAAAAGAAAATCATAAAATTTCCTTTAGTACCGGTTGGTGTTACCAACCAGGACTAAAGGTGGACCTCCAGGCAGCGGCCACGTGGAGGGCCTTTAGTCCCGGTTCGTATAAGAACCGGGACTAAAGGGGGAAGCTTTAGTAACAGCCCTTTAGTCCCGGTTCTAGAACTGGGACTAAAGGCCCTTATGAACCGGGACTAAAGGCCCTTTATCTACTAGTGACACAGTACCGAAGAGGCTAGCAATGATGGAAAGGCGAGAGTGCGTATAATCCATGGAATCAACATTAGTCATAAAGAACTCACATACTTATTGCAAAAATCTACAAGTTATCAAAAACCGAGCACTACGCGCATGCTCCTAGGGGGATAGATTGGTAGGAAAAGACCATCGCTCGTCCCCGACCGCCACTCATAAGGAGGACAATCAAAGAACACCTCATGTTTCAAATTTGTTACATAACATTTACCATACGTGCATGCTACGGGACTTGCAAACTTCAACACAAGTATTTCTCAAATTCACAACTACTCAACTAGCACAACTTTGATATCACTACCTCCATGTCTCAAAACAATCATCAAGCATCAAACTTTTCTTAGTATTCAACACACTCATAAGAAAGTTTTTTTACTAGTCTTGAATACCTAGCATATTAGGATTATTTAAGTAAATTACCATGCTGTTTAAGACTCTCCAAATAATGTAAGTGAAGCATGAAATAATAATAGTTTCTATAAAACAAAACCACCACCGTTCTCTAAAAGATATAAGTGAAGTACTAGAGCAAAAACTATATAACTCAAAAGATATAAGTGAAGCACATAGAGTATTCTAATAATTTCTGAATCATGTGTGTCTCTCTCAAAAGGTGTGTACAACAAATATGATTGTGGTAGACTAAAAAACAAAGACTCAAATCATACAAGACGCTCCAAGCAAAACACATATCATGTGGTGAATAAAAATATAGCTCCAAGTAAAGTTACCGATGGAAGTAGACGAAAGAGGGGATGCCTTCCGGGGCATCCCCAAGCTTTGGCTTTTAGGTGTCCTTAGTTTATCTTGGGGTGCCATGGGCATCCACAAGCTTAGGCTCTTGCCACTCCTTGTTCCATAATCCATCAAATCTTTCACCCAAAACTTGAAAACTTCACAACACAAAACTCAGCAGAAAATCTCGTGAGCTCCATTAGCGAAAGAAAACAAAAGACCACTTCAAGGTACTGTAATGAACTCATTGTTTATTTATATTGGTGTTAAACCTACTGTATTCCAACTTCTCTATGGTTTATAAACTCTTTTACTAGCCATAGATTCATCAAAATAAGCAAACAACACATGAAAAATAGAATCTGTCAAAAACTGAACAGTCTGTAGTAATCTGTAACTAACACAAACTTCTGGAACTCCAAAAAATCTACAAAAATAGGAAGACCTAGACAATTTGTTTATTGATCAGCAGCAATTTGAATCAATATTTTATCACGTTCTGGTGATTTTGTTAACAATTATTTTCGTGAACAGAAAGTTTGTGGAATTTTCAGCAAGATCAAATAACTATAAGATCATATAGGTTAGACTTGGCACAAACACTAATTAAAACATAAAAAGACATCTAACCAGAGCTAGACCAAAGATTTATTACTAAACAGAAGCAAAAATCAAAAAACTAAAAAACAAAATTGGGTTGGCTTCCAACAAGCGCTATCGTTTAACGCCCCTAGCTAGGCATAATAGCAAGGATAGATCTCAGTATTGCCATCTTTGGTAGGAAATCCATAAGTGGCTCTGATAATAGATTCATAAGGTAATTTTATTTTCTTTCTAGGGAAGTGTTCCATGCCTTTCCTTAACGGAAATTGGAATCTAATATTCCCTTCCTTCATATCAATAATTGCACCAATCGTTCTAAGGAAAGGTCTACCAAGAATAATAGGACATGAAGGATTGCAATCTATATCAAGAACAATAAAATCTATGGGCACATAATTCCTATTTGCAACAATAAGAACATCATTAATTCTTCCCATAGGTTTCTTAATGGTGGAACCCGCAAGGTGCAAGTTTAGAGAGCAATCATCAAAATCACGGAAACCTAGCAAATCACATAAAGTCTTTGGAATTGTGGAAACACTAGCACCCAAATCACACAAAGCATAGAATTCATGATCTTTAATTTTAATTTTAATAGTAGGTTCTCACTCATCATAAAGTTTTCTAGGGATAGAAACTTCCAACTCAAGTTTTTCTTCATAAGATTGCTTCAAAGCATCAACGATATGTTTGGTAAAGGCTTTATTTTGACTATAAGCATGAGGAGAATTTAGCACGGATTGCAACAAGGAAATACAATCTATCAAAGATCAATTATCATAATTAAGTTCCTCGAAATCCAAAATAGTGGGTTCATTAATATCTAGAGTTTTGATCTCTTCAATCCCACTTTTACCAATTTTTGCATCAAGATCTAAAAACTCCGAATTTTTGGAACGCCTTCTAGGTAAAGGTGGATCATAATCAGTCCCATCATTATCAAGATTCATATTGCAAAACAAATATTTAATAGTGGACACATCAATAACTTTTAGATCCTCATCTTTATTTTCATAGAAACTAGAAGAACACGCTTTCACAAAACAATCTTTCTTAGCACGCATCCTAGCGGTTCTTTCTTTGCACTCATCAATGCAAATTCTCATGGCTTTGAGAGACTCATTGATATCATGATTAGGAGGAATAGATCTAAGTTTTAAAGAATCAACATCAAGAGAAATTCTATCAACGTTCCTAGCCAATTCATCAACTTTAAGCAACTTTTCTTCAAGCAAAGCATTGAAATTCTTTTGCGAATTCATAAATTCCTTAACACTAGTCTCAAATTCATAAGGCGTCTTATTAAAATTTCCATAAGAATTGTTGTAGGAATTACCATAATTATTAGAGGAATTAACACTAGCCTAGGATTAAAGTTTCCTCTATACGCGTTGTTACCAAAATTATTCCTACCAACAAAATTCACATCCATAGAATCATTATTATTCTCAATAAAAGTAGACAAAGGCATATCATTAGGATCAGAAGAAACACTCTTAGCAGCACATAATTTCATAAGTTCATCCATCTTTCCACTCAAAGCATTAATTTCTTCTATCGCATGCACTTTTTTACTAGTAGATCTTTCAGTGTGCCATTGAGAATAATTAACCATAATATTATCTAGGAGTTTAGTAGCTTCTCCTAAAGTGATTTCCATAAAAGTGCCTCCCGCGGCCGAGTCTAAAAGATTTCTAGAAGCAAAATTCAATCCGACATATTTTTTTGTATAATCATCCACAAATTCAAACCATGCGCAGGGAAATTACGTATCATTAATTTCATCATCTCCCAAGCTTGTGCAACATGCTCATGATCAAGTTGCTTAAAATTCATAATATCGTTTCTAAGAGAGATGATCTTAGCGGGAGGAAAATACTTAGAGATAAAAGCATCTTTGCACTTATTCCAAGAATCAATACTATTTTTAGGCAAAGACGAAAACCAAGCTTTAGCATGATCTCTAAGCGAAAAAGGAAATAGCTTCAATTTAACAATATAATTGTCCACATCTTTATTGTTTTTCATATCACACAAATTGATGAAGCTATTTAGATGGGTAGCGGTATCTTCACTAGGAAGGCCGGCAAATTGATCTTTCATGACAAGATTCAACAAGGTAGCATTGATTTCACAAGATTCAATATCGGTAAGAGGAGCAATCGGAGTGCTAAGAAAATCATTGTTGTTGGTATTGGTGAAATCACACAATTTAGTATTATCTTGAGCCATCGTGACAAGCAAGCAATCCAACACACGAGCAAACAAGAATCGAGCGAAAAAAGCGAATAGAAAATAGAGGGCGAATAAAACGGCAAGGGTGAAGTGGGGGAGAGGAAAACGAGAGGCAAATGGCAAATAATGTAATGCGGGAGATAAGGGTTTGTGATGGGTACTTGGTATGTTGAATTTTGCGTAGACTCCCCGGCAACGGCGCCAGAAATCCTTCTTGCTACCTCTTGAGCACTGCGTTGGTTTTCCCTTGAAGAGGAAAGGGTGATGCAATAAAGTAGCGTAAGTATTTCCCTCAGTTTTTGAGAACCAAGGTATCAATCCAGTAGGAGGCCACGCACGAGTCCATCGCACCTACACAAACAAATAAATCCTCGCAACCAACGCGATAAGGGGTTGTCAATCCCTACAAGGTCACTTACGAGAGTGAGATCTGATAGATATGATAATATAATATCTTTGGTATTTTTATGATAAAGATGCAAAGTAAACTAGAAGGCAATAAAAATAACTAAGTGTTGAAAGATTAATATGATGGAAAATAGACCCGGGGGCCATAGGTTTCACTAGTGGCTTCTCTCGAGAGCATAAGTATTACGGTGGGTGAACAAATTACTGTTTCGCAATTGATAGAATTGAGCATAATTATGAGAATATCTAGGTATGATCATGCATATAGGAATCACGTCCGAGACAACTAGACCGACTCCTGCCTGCATTTACTACTATTACTCCACACATCGACCGCTATCCAGTATGCATCTAGAGTATTAAATTCATAACAACAGAGTAACACCTTAAGTAAGATGACATGATGTAGAGGGATAAACTCATGCAATATGATATAAACCCCATCTAGTTTTCCTTGATGGCAACAATACAATACGTGCCTTGCTGCCCCTACTGTCACTGGGAAAGGACACCGCAAGATTGAACCCAAAGCTAAGCACTTCTCCCATTGCAAGAAAGATGAATCTAGTCACTACAAAAAAAAATACACTTCCGTGATGATACGTGTTTGTCACAGTAGGTTGCGTTTTTTGTCATGCATGTACATCCATGACAAATTTATGACAGAATCAAGATAGTAATACCTGTGCTGTCGTAGAAGTGTTCCATGACATTACAAAATTATCATCACGAAAGTGTCCACTTCCATGATGATAAATCGCGCGTCACAGAAGTGCTTTCGTCAAGGGTGACCGACATGTGGCATCCACCGTAACGGAACGCCGTTAAGCTATCAGGTCGGGTTTTGGATCCGATAACCCGTTAATAGCCCCGACCAATGGGGATTATCCACGTGTAAAATCATCATTGGCTAGAGTAAACACGTGTCGGCTCATCGTTGGGACAGATGTCATCCACTCACTGGACAGAAGGCGCCTATGATACGTCGACACGTGGCACGACCCAACAGTGGCCCATTCCCGTGAAAAGGTCGGCCCGTTTGACTTGGTCAAAAGCTGGCGGGCCGGCCCATGGAAAGCCTGTTAACGGCCTGTTCGCATATAGCCCATTTACAGCCCGCTAACCCAAGGCCCGTTATGCCCTATCCGAATTAGGCCCAGTAGCGTCATTTGGGCCATACAATATGATCCCAGCCCGTTTTCACTTCTGGCCCCTGTATAGCCCATGACGTCTTTCGGCCCATATGAGGCCCTTTGTAACTCTTAGCCCATTAGCGTCCCGTGCTGAAACTGGCCCGTAATGAACAGTGTATTACTTTACACCCATTAATGGCCCGTGGTGAAACTGGCCCGTAATGAATAGTGTATCACTTTATACCCATTAACGGCCCGTTATTCCGTTGGGCCGTTTCCAGCCCAAGTTAACTTTCGGCCTTCTGAGGGCCCATTTATTCTTGGGCTCATTTGCAGCATTTGGTTACTTACGGCCCGTTACTGTCATTTTCTGCTTGTGGGCCAAAATTCAGCCCGTCGTTACAGTCGGCCCATTTGTGGACCGTTAGTCTGTTGGGCCATTTTCATAGCATCACCAAATACGGCCTATTAACGGACCGTTATGGTCATCCCATTAAACGTACGATTTCCATTGAAGGCCCGTCTATGGCCCATTAAAGGCCGTACAAGACCCATAAATGAGTCGGCGGCCCATGGATCCTACGAGACGTAGAAGGCCCATGGATCCTATGAGACATAGAAGGCCCATGGATCCTACGAGACGTACAAGGCCCATAGATCCTACGAGACGTAGAAGGCCCATGGATCCTACGAGACGTAGAAGGCCCATGGATCCGACGGCCCGTGAAGGGCCATGGTCGGGCGAGTTGGCCCCCGTTTGAACGATATAGCATATTCAAAGAATTATCCTACTCAATACTATCACCTCTAAAAAGCATACACTATACAACAAAGAGACCAAGGCATAGAAAGGTAGAATAATCCTACACTATACAATAAAGAAATTATAGCCGATTATACCCACTAGGCATTATGGTTCGGCACAGGTGATAATAAAGCATACACAAACAACAAATTACATACACTGGGCAAATACAGCTCATACATCATGGACGCGCATCAACTTAACTCCATTTGAACTATAATCTCTTCAGAAAATAGGATTGGCCGGATTCAGATAGCACAAATTTCAGTCTGCGAAATCTCCAATTCCTTCATGGTTACCTCAGTGTCTTGTTTCATTTTTTTGACTCCTGCATCTAATACCTGCATGTCCAGTCTCAACTTGTTTGATTATACGTTGACAATCATGTACACGTCGTCTTGCCACCTCTAGTTGATGCTCGAGAACATCAGCACATTCCAATTCCTATCCATAATCATTCAGTAACGGCCATGCCGCACTACTCGCAGATCTTTGTGTTGATGTCACTTCATCCTGAAATGTTTCTATAAGTACACATGACTAGGGAAAAAATATAGTTACAACAGTGAAGTGAACAAGACACTATTTTGTACTACATGGCAAAACAGGACTAACAATAATGTTACACGTCACTTTAAAAAAATGTTACACATCATGAAGCATAAGCAGGTGATATTTTAAAATTATAAAAATGATAGTCTGTGCAGCCTGCATACAGAAATCCCTTTTAGCTCACCAGAGGAGCATGATGTTGGGGCCCAATCGAAAACACACACAAGTTACAAATTTAGATAACACGTTGCGTATAAGTAAGCAAGCAGTTGGCCATTCTGTGCCTCAATTAAAGTCTTAGGGAGCATAATGAACAGCAAAGGGTTTCATACAAACATACTACAACAGGCAAAACTATGCAATCATTAGCGTAGTATAAACTAGATTGTGAGCCTCATGCAATAATAGTTGGTTAATAGACTTCAAAGCTTCAGGCACACTTCGGTAGAGTAATTAAATGGTAAGGCCTTTAATTATGTCAACTAATAGTGATACAAGTACCGAACATCAGGCATGATTATTTGGGCATCTCATTAACTGAGGACAAATAAAGCAATTGAAAAGAGAAAATTATCTACCTGAAACAAACAAGGAATTGAACTGTTGAGTTGCATACAGTGACTTACCTTAGCAGGTTGAAGAGGCTCAGTGCAGCTCCTACTTCTCTTGCAAGGCTCCTTCCTAACATCTTGTACTTGCAAATCCTCAATCATATCTTCATTGCACCCCCTCTGCAAGGTGACACAAACTAGTTACTCGTCTCCTTGGAAGATAAATATGCATACTTTCCAGTCT
The DNA here is from genome assembly GCA_032464435.1 of Aegilops umbellulata. Classification (NCBI taxonomy): domain Eukaryota; kingdom Viridiplantae; phylum Streptophyta; class Magnoliopsida; order Poales; family Poaceae; genus Aegilops; species Aegilops umbellulata. The sequence continues at coordinate 614,341,716 of CP136058.1, read as the reverse complement.
GTGAACACAAAAGGATGATTTTATAACAAAACAACACCACATAATGAAACATGCCGCATCTCTTGCACTTGCACACAACGAAATGAGCATTTACTATGTCTGCACTATGTAAAAACTGGGCATACCTTCGAACTGGATCTCCAGGTACTCTTGGAGAGCCTACTGTAGTGTACAACCAAACCTTTATGTCGCCTATGAGTTAGACAAGGCCCCACTACAGCAGCCCTTAGTGTTTAAATTGTTGACAAGCTCTGTTGGAGTGTTAGGTCAAGAACAACAAGTAATCAAAGCAAACAGTCCTAGTATGGCTGGCTGATGCAAACAAGCAATTGAACAGATGTGTGAGCAAATCTTACATATCAAGAAAAGAAGCAAAGAAGGAGGCTTAAAGACCATCACTTGACTGACCAGATTTAAGGGGCATTTAAACATCATGTACAACGTATGAAATAACATAAACATTGCATATTCCAGATTCTACAATGGAATGCACATGTATTAGGTTATGCCATGTATGATGATGCCTAAATGTACAAATAGCAAGCAAGAGTGATTCATCATTGCACGCACAATTGAATTGCAGGTTAAGGGCTAGTTCGATTCCGCCTTTTCAGGGCATATTGTCAAAATAAGCCATAAAAGACGTAAAGAAGTCATTTTTGAGTTATGGTCTTGGGCTTAACTAATTTTGCTTTGGAGGGGGGGGGGGGTGTTTCGGGTAGAACCTCACTAAAAATTGAAGGGAAGGGGAATAGTGAAATGACTCTGTTGTCTGCCTATATTACACTCAAAATGCAACTGCTGACGCCCGTGTCACACCTGACCCTCAAGTAAAAACATACACGCAAGCATTCATTGCCCTGCCCGCTTGCATCTCCTCTCCCCTTTCCCTCTACCTCGATCCCCTGCCTGCAGCAATAGGGTTCCTCCAGCGAGCCATCGCCACTGGTCCCTTCTGGCCTGGTCCTCGACGATGCTATGTCCAGCTAGGCTACATGGCTGGCGGGTAGGGGCAAATCTCCCTGGATGCTCCTCCCTCTGGCGCTGCCCCTCAAACTCATGGTCTCCAGCAGCTGCTCCACTGTGGTTCGTCCAACGCACTACTCCGGCGGGCGCTGCACAACTACGACTGATGCCACACTATGGCATAAGGCACCTTATTCCCCCTCCCCTCCTCCCAGGCCATGGCCTTGAGGTGCTGTTGAAGGATGAGCTCATCCAACAAGGTGAGGATCTCCTTTGATTTTTTGCCAAATTTTCATTCTGATCCACTATACGATGAATTGCTATGAGCTACTTCTGCTGCTGCTATATGATGCATTGCTATGAGCTGTTCCTGCTGCTGCTATATGATGAATTGCTATGAGCTACTGCTACTGTATGATGAGTTGCTATGAGCTGCTGCTACTATATGATGAATTGCTATGAGTTGCTGCTGCTGCTATATGATGAGTTGCTACAAGCTGCTCCTGCTGCTGCTATATGATGAATTGCTATGAGCTGCTCCTGCAGCTGCTATATGATGAATTGCTATGAGCTGCTCCTGCTGCTGCTATATGATGAATTGCTATGAGCTGCTGGTGGTATATGATGAATTGCAGACTGCTGCTGCTGTATGATGAGTTGCTATGAGCTGCTGCTGCTGCTATATGATGCTTTCAGGTGGTGCTGCTATATGATAATAACCAGCTACTTGGACCATCGAATTTCAGTAAATAATTGTTCTTCATTTAAATGTGGGTCATGCGTTCTTCGTTTAAATTAGGCAATGGGATCTCTATGGAAAACATTGACCAAAGTAGATTGTGCCAAGTAGATGGTATCTTTGTATTTGCATTTTGAGCAAATAGTGATCGTCTAATTTTCCTATCATATTAATTACTGCACTAGGTTCAATTTGTGATGTTTGCAAGTCAAATTAATTTCCATATGGGCATCAAAATGAAAAAAATATAATGCAATCTAGACTTTCCACTGATCATACCAAAGACAAGCTGAAAACGCAATGAAAATAACTGGTTGGCTTATTACATGGAGCTTATATTCACAGGTGCTTATTTTCTTAGGATAAGTCGTAATAACTGTCCCTAGGAAACTTGGCTAATAGAACTGGCATACAAATAACATGTCACGATGATTGCAATGGAGGAGTGACGTACCATAGCACACTGTATAGGCTCACCGCTGCCTCTCCTTTTTTTGCGATGTTCCATGAAATTGCCACATACATCTTGTACTTTTTCATTGTGTAACCCTATCTGCAAGTTGACACAGCTAATTTCAGACATCTCTACTTGATACTACATTGCATATCCCTTGCGCATATTTAAACCACCAATTAACGATTGTGTGCGTACCATAAAGTAGCCATGACTCTGTATGTTGGACTAGCAGACACTCTAAGGGAGCCTAATGTAGTGCACTGGAATTCCTACATGCCACCTATAATTTTGTGTAATGTACTGCCCCTGTTCCTAAATATATGTCTTTGTAGAGATTCCAGTATGGACCACATACAGATGTATGTAGATGCATTTTCGAGTGTAGGTTCACTCATTTTGCTCCGTATGTAGCCTATAGTGGAATCTCTAGAAAGACTTATATTTAGGAACAGAGGTATGAGGTAGTATCATGTATGACATCTACATATCTAATTTAGCAGCTAGTAGTAGAAATCATTGTCTGCACAAAGGGATTACTGGTCGAAAATCCTAGCAAAGCACGCTGGCAGGCACAAAACAATACAAGAGAGAGAGACACGCTTACAAGATCATAGCAATGCCTCAGTCCAGGATATTGGTTGGCCAAGCTGTGAGATCCAGAAGAAACATCGTCCTTGTAGTTTTTGCCAGCTACATAACAGGAAACATCGACCGGTTAGTATATTTGAAGTACATCGGGCAGGTGATGCTGGACGGGTTTAAAGGTGACAAGTACCTAGGCCGTGGCGGGTGCTTGGCATCTCTCCAGACGGTGGGAATCAGGTTAGAAACGTCGAGGGTGATGACGCTGCGCTGGCTGTCGGGGTCCGGTAAGGAGATCTAGAACCGTCGAGTAGGGTGTTTGTGGAGCGGCTCCGGTAGGGTGGACTACAGTGTGGGCTAAGCGGATCTTTGGCCGTGGACGAGGGCGTAGGTGAAGCTGCTCCGGTGGTTGGGTTAAGGATGGTGTCGACAACGTGGATCTGCGGTCGTGGATGGGGCATCAGAAGCTGCTCCGGTGGTTGGTTTAAGGATGGTGTCGACGATGCGGATCTGCGGTCGTGGACAGGGCGTCAGAAGCTGCTCCAGTGGTTGGGTTAAGGGTGGTGTCAACGATGCGGATCTGAGGCTATGGACGGGGCGTCAGAAGCTGCTCCGATAGGTTGGATGAGGGTGCGAGGAAGCGGATTTGAGGCCGTGGACTTGTGAGTTGGCAAAGTGGCCCCGGTAGGGTTGAGAATGGTATAGGCGAAGCTACTCCGGTAGGGTTGACGATGGTGTCGGCGAAGCGGCTCCGGTAGGGTTGAGGAAGGTGTCGGCGAAGCGGCTCCGGTAGGGTTGAGGAAGGTGTCGGCGAAGAGGATCAGAGGCCGTCGACGGGGGCGTCGGTGGGGCGGCTCCGGGGGGTGTGGACGAAGTGTCTCCGGTGGGGAGTACGAATGAGCCGCTGCAGATGCGCGGCGGTTGACGAGAGTACCAGCGAAGCAGATCCGGCATCGTGAACAAGGCCGGTACTGAATGGGCTGTGGTACAGTGGTGGCTGAGCAGTCTACTTGTTTCTAGGGGAGGTGGGAGGGGTAGATGCGGCCGCAGAAGCAGTCTGTGGAGGTGGACGCCGCTGGCAGTGAATGGGCTATGGTACGCCGGTGGATGAGCAGTCTAGGGTTTCGAGAGGGGAGGGGAGAAAGGGCGATGAAGTACAGACGGCGTGATGTAAGATGCTCTGGTGCTGTGGAGTTAGTTGTTTTTGCGGGGGGGGGGGGGGGGGAGGAAATGGGGGTGCCGTGTAGTGGGGGAACCGGAAGTTACCAAAGCAGCCCCGACCTATCATGTAGATGAGGGCGGTATTGTAACTGTTGGTCTCCGTGCACCAAGGAAAAAAGGGGGATTTCGCATGCTAAAGACTAAGGTGGCGGAAATTTTAGAAGGAGGCGGGAGATTTTGCCGCCCGCGGGATCGTTCGTATCTAGTTTCAACTAATTTTGGACCGTGCTAGCAGGAAGGTCATGCTAGACTGTGTACACGGGGCACGCGTGAGCAGTTAATAACTGGTGTGAAGTCCACCCCAGAAAAAAGACAATAACTCGGGATGATGCGCCAATAACTTGGACGTTCACACGGGCGCGGCCAATCGTACGGGTGTAGTGGCGCGTTCACAAAAAAGGGATCAAACGCTCAGCCTATATATTTCTCGTGTAAATAGATAATTTAGTGCCATTGGTTATTTACTTTAAACGTAATGCATTGGCGTGTTAGTGTAGAGGCGCACAAAAAGAAATGGATATTGTAGTCAGCTACTTAAAAGTGTTACCTCATATGATTACATAGTCTCCATTTCATAAATTGCGTACCCGTTGAATTCATATATGAATATTACATATATTACTTCAAAATAGAAACTTAATGTTGGAAATATGCCCTAGAGGCAATAATAAAAGCATTATTATTATATTTCCTTGTTCATGATAATTGTCTTTATTCATGCTATAATTGTGTTATCCGGAAATCGTAATACATGTGTGAATAATAGACACCAACATGTCCCTAGTAAGCCTCTAGTTGACTAGCTCGTTGATCAACAGATAGTCATGGTTTCCTGACTATGGACATTGGATGTCATTGATAACGAGATCACATCATTAGGAGAATGATGTGATGGACAAGACCCAATCCTAAACATAGCACAAGATCGTATAGTTCGTTTGCTAGAGTTTTCCAATGTCAAGTATCCTTTCCTTAGACCATGAGACCGTGTAACTCCCGGATACCGTAGGAGTGCTTTGGGTGTGCCAAACGTCACAACATAACTGGGTGACTATAAAGGTATACTGCGGGTATCTCCGAAAGTGTCTGTTGGGTTGACACGGATCGAGACTGGGATTTGTCACTCCGTATGACGGAGGGGTATCACTGGGCCCACTCGGTAATGCATCATCATTATGAGCTCAAAGTAACCAAGTGTCTGGTCACGGGATCATGCATTACGGTACGAGTAAAGTTACTTGCCGGTAACGAGATTGAACGAGGTATTGGGATACCGACGATCGAATCTCGGGCAAGTAACATATCGATTGACAAAGGGAATTGCATACGGGGTTGCTTGAACCCTCGACATCGTGGTTCATCCGATGAGATCATCGTGGAGCATGTGGGAGCCAACATGGGTATCCAGATCCCGCTGTTGGTTATTGCTCGAGAGCCGTCTCGGTCATGTCTGCATGTCTCCCGAACCCGTAGGGTCTACACACTTAAGGTTCGGTGACGCTAGGGTTGTAGGGATATGTATATGCAGTAACCCGAATGTCGTTCGGAGTCCCGGATGAGATCCCGGACATCACGAGGAGTTTCGGAATGGTCCGGAGGTAAAGAATTATATATAGGAAGTGCTGTTTTGGCCATCGGGACAAGTTTCGGGGTCACCGGTATTGTACCGGGACCACCAGAAGGGTCCCGGGGGTCCACCGGGTGGGGCCACCTGCCCCGGGGGGCCACATGGGCTGTAGGGGGTGCGCCTTGGCCTACATGGGCCGAGGGGCACCAGCCCCAAGAGGCCCATGCGCCTAGGGTTCAAGAAGGGAAGAGTCCCACAAGGGGAAGGCACCTCCTAGGTGCCTTGGGGGGGAGGAAATCCTCCCTTGGCCGCCGCCCCCTAGGAGATTGGATATCCTAGGGCCGGAGCCCCCCCTTGGCCCTCCTATATAAAGACGGGAGGGGAAGGGGGCAGCCGCACCCTTTGCCTTGGCGCCTCCCTCTCCCTCTCCAACACCTCCTCCTCCTCCATAGAGCTCGGCGAAGTCCTGCCGGAGTACTGCAGCTCCACCATCACCACGCCGTCGTGCTGCTGCTGGAGCCATCTTCCTCAACCTCTCCTTTCCCTTGCTGGATCAAGAAGAAGGAGACGTTACACTGACCGTACGTGTGTTGAACGCGGAGGTGCCGTCCGTTCGGTGCTAGGATCTCCGGTGATTTGGATCACGTCGTGTACGACTACCTCATCCCCGTTCTTTTGAACGCTTTCGCTCGCGATCTACAAAGGTATGTAGATGCATCCGATCACTCGTTGCTAGATGAACTCATAGATGGATCTTGGTGAAACCGTAGGAAATTTTTTGTTTTCTGCAACGTTCCCCAACACTTAAATCATCCAAGACTAATGAATTTGAATGCAAGAGTAACAATGGTGCATGTACATGATAGCTACATTGGTTGTTTGAAGAAACATCACTGTAACTTTGGCATGCACAACTGAAAAGGTTTATTTAAATAGAAAAAGTGTAATATGTGAGTGTCCAATCTTTATAGCGTTGAATCAATATTGTACCTTTGGCCACGATACGAAGTGGATATTGACTTATGTTCAAGCGATACACGTCCACGATCGCTAGATAGTGATACGTGAATGAATTGTGCAATCTCTCTCTCACACGCATACATATTTCATTTCCCTGTGGGCATCGGAATCACACACGTGCACTTCGTGTATTTCTCTCCCTCCGTCAGGGTTAAATTCGGCTTTCTACCCCGTCCTACAAGTCTCTCACACAGAAACACACACACTCTCTATGTCCAACACGCCCACCCCTTTAATTCCGCCCACCCACAGCCACTAAAGTCTCTCACACATATGCTATCTACCTATCTCTTAATATAGCTAGATATGTGTCACACAAACTCCTTCTACCTACTAGCAAGATGCCCGTTCGTTGCACGGAACATCAAGATGCATTTGTATGATAAGTTTATCTTGTGGGAGAAAAGGATGAACGAGGGAGTGCCTTATTTGCAAATGCGGAGAGGGGTGTGGGTATCTTTTTGCAAAATTGCCATAGTTTCCTTCCTATCCGTTGGATATAAATCGGATTGCATATATTGCAGGATGGCAGGAACACCATCATCACGAACTCTGTTTTTTATAAGAGTAGAGATATGTGAGTGTCATTGCCCCCCCCCCACACCCACACTTCCCAACACCGAAGGAGTAGGGTGACACCTCGATCTTGGTACTAATCTATCGACTGGCTTCTCTCTCAAACATACACACACACACACACACAACCCGGCACCAAAGGAGTAGGGTGGCACATGGATCTTGATAATAATCTATCTACTCCTCTTTCAAACACACACACACACACACTCGCTAGTTGGGCCTCTGTGCCTACCACGCACACTCTCGATACGTCTTTCTCTCCCTCCCCCCCAACAATGACAGCAGAAGGGTGACAACTCGATCTAATCATAATCTGTTAATTGGTTTCTCTCTCAAACATTGTGTCTCAGTGCCTCGCTCGGTAGCCCCTCGATATGTAGACTTCTCTCGCGCGCACAGCTGTAGTGACGATAACGCTGAACCCAGTGTGCCTTGTTTTTACCGGCCTCATGTGATAGTTTTCACCCTGTTTTCTGTTAATTAGCAAGGCAACCTTTTCTTTGTTACTACTAGTGAATCTGAAATCATTCGGGGCAGACATAAAATATATCACTTCAACCCAATTATCGCAGCAACTATTTTAAAAGAAATTAGCTAGCTGCCCGTGCGTTGCACGGAACATCAAGATGCATTTGTATGAGTAGTTTATCTTGTGAGAGAAAAGGTTGAACGAGGGAAGGGCTTATTTGCGAACATGGAGAGACGTGTGGGTATATTTTTGCAAAATTGCCATAGTTTCTTTCCTATCGGTTAGATATAAATCCGACGGCCTATATTGCAGGATGGCACGCACACCATCATCACCAACTCTTTTTCTACTCTCTCCGTCCGAAAATACTTGTCATCAAAATGGATAAAAAGAGATGTATATAAAACTAAAATACGTCTAGATACATTTCCTTTTATCCATTTTGATGACAAGTATTTCCAGACGGAGGGAGTATTTGTCTTTTTTAGAGATTTCAACAAGTGACTATGACCGGACCTTACGAACATACTCAAAAAAGTAGTCCATAATTTTGATGTTACCCTCTTTTCTTGGCGGTGCAGTGCCATCTGGATACCTCATAAATAAATCAAGGACAAATCTGACCCCTTCCTGAAAAGACATAAATGAGTCAATCTACACTCTAAAATATGTCTACATACACATCCGTATGTGGTAGTCCATTTGAAATCTGAAAAAGACAAATATTTAGGAACAAATGGAGTATATATAAGAGTAGACATGGAGATATATCTCCAGCATAGTCTACAACAAAAATGTTCTGGGCTGGTTAGCATCGGATGCTCGCAACGCGATGACATGAGTTCGAATTCTGTCTTTTAACTTTATATTTTTATATTATATATTACTCTACTTATTTAATATATACTTCTTTCGCTACTGTACTGACAGTGGAACCCACAGAGTACTTAGAATACAAGATTAAGGATGGACTTGTTTCTTTTTAACTTTCTGTACGAAGCTGTAGCCACCCTGCAAGTCACGTGTACACTGTACATGCAATTAACTTTTTATAGAGGGACAATCATACAGGCAATTAACTCAAATGGATTGGATGTCACTCTATTATTTCTAGCATAAAGAGCATCTCCAACGGCAGCCGACAAATTTCCTCCCGCTTCCTTAAGCGGAGGACGACATCAAATGCCAGCGGCATACATTTTTACAAATCTAACAAACCAGATGAAATTCGTGCAAACACGGACTAATTTCATATAAGCATGAAGGATTTCGTATAAAAAAGTCGGATCTTCATATAAACATGATGGATTTCATTACATTTACATGAACTAAGAGGTGCCAATCCGGCTCTCCTGTATAATTAATACTCCCTCCGTCCGGAAATACTTGTCCTAGAAATGGATGTATGTAGACTTATTTTAGTTCTAAACGGCCACCCGCGGATCCCTTTGTCTTCCTCATGTCCGTCGGACGCTTGCGGGGTCGACGAAGGTCCTCGGAAGAGACGAAGCAGCAAAGAAACCACCTGAATCCGCGGTCGTCGCCTCGGCGGTGGCCTTCATGGGTCCCAAGTGGCGGCGGCCTCCCGTGTTCTACTTCTCCTCGATGATGGCGACGGACACGGAGAAGCTGGCCACCGACTCGTCGCTCTCCACGCACCCGGCTTCTATCTCTGCCTGCATGGCGCGCCCACAGACACTGGTGGCGCGGTACGACGCGGCAGCGACGGCGCCCGTACCGGCATGCTCGCCGTCGTGCAGGCGTGGAGCAACTCGCCACTCCTCATCAAGCTGAACTGGAGCAGCGAGTTGCTGAACCACGCGCCTACTTGGGGCAGCAACTGGCTCCGTTGGGCCAAGCGAGGTTGGTGAAGCACCGAGCGGCCTCGCCCGTATCCGGAGGGCTCGGCGGGCCACCCAAACAGGTAATATGCCCGAGAACGGCTCATCGGAAGCCATCAGAAGAGTGGAAAAAATGGTGAAGGAGGAGATGGGGGAGCGGCGGAGGGGTGCGATTCTTGCCCGCTGTCTGTCTGGCCTCATGTAAATAGAGTGCGGACGGTAGGAGCTTGGCCGGCGTCTGGCCTCGTTTAAACTGAGGGAGGACGGGAGGAGGTCGGCCGGTGTTGCATTTAATTCCGGCCCGCTCATGAATGGACGTGTGGCCGGAGTAGGATTCTCGATTTGCATGCGGGTTTAACGGAGGGGTTTAATGGAGGCGCCGGGCATGCAGCGGGCGGCGCAGTACTATTCGATTTGGCAGCAGTAATGAGCCATCAAATCACAAAGGCCCTCGCCTCTCGTGAAACCGACCGAGCTAGACTGCCCCACCCTCTAGCCTTTTAAAAATGTATATACTCCACTTTTGTATAGTAGTAGTATTGATGGATTGCGCCATGGAGCAAAACTTGAAATTAAAAAAAGGTGGTACATATAGAGAGCGCTCGTCGCCAAATTATGCATATAGTACTATTAAAAAGGCTTGTCACAATAATGGTGTCCAGCACAAGTGCACAACCCACCCCTCAAATAAAACTAAGCACCCTGAAATTCTTTGACAAAACTAAGCACCCTGAAATTCTTTGACAACTAAACTGCTGGCTATATGATGTTGGCCATATATATTGTACGTATATAATGTGAAGAAACGAGTGGTAGTACTATACCAACTAAAAAAATGAAATGTAAGAAATACTAGTTTGTACGTACTGAAGAGTTAAAGTAACAAGAAGAAACATAACATAGTTCTGCTGGGGGCTCAGCACAACACACCCCTCAAATTAAATTAAGCACACCTGAAATTAAACCTTGCAACTATTCCGGTAGACACTGCATTAGAACCACCATGAGCAACGACACTGCCACCTTACTCGGAGTCCTCGTCCACGTCCTCGACTTCGTCCTTGTCCCTCTTCCTCTTGGCCGATACTTCTTTGCTTAAACCGCACACTTGGCTGTTGCTCTTCATCCAACCCTTGTAGATATTGAAGCAAAGGTAGCCATCCACTGCCGCGTAGTGGATGTGGTCTATATCTAGTACATTCCGCTGCCATGCATGACGATGAAACGTGTATGGAGGTTTCTCCAGTTTACCGTACGAAGGATGAACCATGGATCCTGCCAGGGTCAGCATTGAAGGCTGACGAGAGGACACCGACCGATTCTTCTGGAGGTCGAACGTGTTGCCTACAACGAGGCCTATCTGACGCAGGACTTCTTTGTCGTTACCAAAGTCTACAGTAACGAATTTGACTAGGTTGCTCTCGAGGAAGTCCTTAAAATCCTGGCACTCAATGTCGGCATGGCATATGTGGTAGACCAAGCATAAGTCATGCACGCAAACCTGGATCACGACGGGCTTCTTCCTTTCTTTGTCCTTAAGATCCTTCTCTCGTCCCAGGACTGTGGTGTACTCAACATCTAGCCCAGCGACCCACTCATCATCTGAGTCCTCGAACATGCGTCTGAAGCGAGAAAGGCATCCTTTCACCGTCGCGGAAGAACGGGTGTAGATGACGTCGAACTCATCGCCGGTGATGGTTCTAACATTGTACTCACCGCCGATCGGGGAGATTTGGGACGCCATGGATTTGGGAGGAGGGTTAGGATTAGTGGAACTGCCGTAATGTGAATGGACGGGACGACTAGGAGCGAACCGCCGTAGTATTGAAGGACGTGCGGGGACGAGTAGGAGCGAACTGCCAGTGTGCGAACGGCGGGGTAGTGGTTTTCCATTCTCCCATGATACGGGCTTCCGAGAGCCCTTGGATCTGAGATCGAATGGTTGTATGGCGTGATTCTAGACCTATGGGTGAATATCCTATCCTGGAGGGTTATTCTGCAAATTTTCAGCAACTTAGCATGCGACCGTTTGATCTCAGATCCAAGGGCTGCTAGCAGTCCGTATCGTGGTCGCGCCTACCACGACCGTCGCGTCGCTCGTGCTGTCGCGCCCTTGGAGATTTAACACGGTGCGTTAGGCTATCTGATGTTGGCATGTCATACATAGTCATCACTTAGTCACTCATACTACAACAAGGTTTTGGCTATAAGGTTGGCTATAAGGTTGGCTATAAGTGTATTTTTTACTTCTCTCTATATCTTTCTTCGTACTCCCTCCGTCCCCGATATGTTGTTAAGGCTAGTACCATTACAACCAGTCTTAGCAAATAGTACTAAACATTAAGTACTACATGGCAATAAATAAAGTACTACATGATACTAATATATGATACATGGCACAGGAGTACTAAGTATTATTAATGCAGTTTTGCTAGAACTCATCTAGATGAGATATAATTTGGTCTCATTCATCTTTTATAGCCATTGGATGTGATGCTATATAAGATGCGTGTGTGCTGACGTGGGTTGTATTTGTTCTTGTGCAACGAACTGATCACTTCATGTCTATGTTTGATAGTCTCAAGTCATTAAAAACATACAAGCCCCACATCTCTTCTTGGTTGATTCCTCTATTTATAATGTCAAAAGGTAAGAAACAACGTGAGAGTTAATGCACGACGCCTATGTGTTTACTATTTGGTTTTCGTAAGATGACTTAATACTCACCTAGACAGAGGGAGTATTCGATTTGACAGCGGGCGACGCAGTTCCCGATACGGCTTTAATGCAGACAAGGGAGGGAGTAGCGGTTCCCGATATGTTGAACGTCCAATGCATCCTCCTTCAATTAATGCATGAGGGAAGTAATGGGAGGAGGTCCGGGAAAAGAGGCTGCACGATGTGAATGCAATGCAGTTTGCCCTCATTGCCCTCATATAAAGGCGCCCCTCCATTCCAATGCATCTACCACATCGTACGCACCTAAGTATTTGCCTAAGCACCTACACTAAGCGCAAAAGAGCTCACTCCAGACCCGTGGCGGCGATGCGCGTGAGCAGCCAGTGACTGCGCCAGATGGTCCACGGCGCCGGCCTGTGGCATGGCGCCGAGGATCGTCTCCAGACGGTGTTGGAGACCGGCTGGTGGATGGCCGCCGTCGATGCCAACTACGACTCTCAGTTGGACAAGATGATCGTTGCCACCAGCAACAAGTTCACCGTCCTCAAGAAGCTTGCGAACGGCATCACCGTACTCCTCCAGCCCGTGCGCCCGGGCTCCTCATTGCCTGCCACCCTAATCGGCCTCCATGGCCGGAACCTCTTTCAAGCACTGGTGGCCCTGCGACTGCCCGCCGACGCCACGAAGAATGTCCACCTGGAGGTCGCTGAGGGAGTCCGGGATTAGGGGGTGTTCGGCCATCCGACCTAACCTTCAGCCGGACTCCAGGACTATGAAGGTACAAGATTGAAGACTTCGTCCCGTGTCCGGAAAGGACTTTCCTTGGCGCGGAAGGCAAGCTAGGCGATGCGGATATTCAGATCTCCTACTCTTGTATCCGACTTTGTGTAACCCTAACCCTATCCGGTGTCTATATAAACCGGAGGGTTTTAGTCCGTAGGACAACAACTCCAACATACAACAATCATACCGTAGGCTAGCTTCTAGGGTTTAGCCTCCTTGATCTCGTGGTAGATCTACTGTTGTACTACCCATATCATCAATATTAATCAAGCAGGACGTAGGGTTTTACCTCCATCGAGAGGGCCCGAACCTGGGTAAACTTCGTGTCCCTTGTCTCCTGTTACCATCCGGCCTAGACGCACAGTTCGGGACCCCCTACCCGAGATCCGCCGGTTTTGACACCGACATTGGTGATTTCATTGAGAGTTCCACTGTGCCGTCGCAATCAGGAAGGATGCCTCCTCCCGTCTTTCAAGACGGCGCCGTCGCTAAGGGAGCCTTGGCTGTCGGCCAACCTCTCCGGCTAGGTGGTTTCCTCATGACCGCCTGTTCGGCCGTTGCTCCTACGGTGACCTCTCGGGTCATCAAAAGCAACCTTCACGTCAGCTCGGAACTTATCGAGCAGCTAGATCCGATGGATCTCTCTTCCGTAAATGAGCTCTTGGATCGCATCGCCGCCCTGGGGGTCGCCACGGATTACGACCAGGTCGGGCTTAAACCCGGTCTAAGAGAAATTAACTCTCCCCAAGCCACCCACCACGTCGCCGTGGTAGAGGCGCAGTGCGGCGACCCTTCATCTACTTTAAGGACTAGCTACATCCGAATTCCCGACCCCTCCAAGCCGGATACCCGCGGAGGGGAGGATGTAACTCAAGACCTGAGCATAGAATCAGGCAATGTGCTAGACTCATTGGACAACATCCAAGAATCCGAACTTCAGAGTTCGGAAGCTCTTCGGCCTCTGGATCTTAGATTGGGTGAGGTTTCAGATTCAACGCCACCCGCCCACCTGAACATAAGCGATCTCTCCCAAATCAGGCAAAAGCCCGAGGAAACAGTACATCATTACTGGGCCAGATTCCTCCTGGTTATGAACAGGATAAAGGACTGCCGCGAGGGAGACGCAATCTCAATCTTCTGCAGTAATTGCACGGACGAGGGAATCCTTAACGCCATAAGTCGTCGTGATATTACACGCTTCGATGACTTCGCGTCCATAGTACAAAAGTACTGTGCGATGGAAAGCGCCTGGAAAACCGAAATAAAATTTTGGGATATTCCGGCCCTGAATAGCAATCCCGTCCGAACTAAGAGGGTGCATCATCGTAAGACACCCAGGTTAAACACCAAAAAACCAAAATCCTATATAGAGCATGGAACCGTACTGGAAAGATGGCTTGATGGACCCTGTAAAATTCATAGTACAGAGGACGCCACACCAACTCACAGCCTTAGAGCATGTTGGATACTCCGGCAGGTGGCCAAAATTGGCGAGGACCTCCTAATTTCGGAGGCCGCAGAAAGCCATCCCGGGGACACCAGTACCGTTCTCACAGTCTTCGAGACTTTCGCATCAAATAATATGCGAAAAAGAACACTCCGCAGCCTTGCCGAAGTCTATCAAGTAGCAACAATAAACCCATGGAGCGACACAGCTATTACCTTCAACGCAAGCGATGAACCTAAATTCCGAACAGCCCGAGCACCAGCCGCGTTGGTCCTCAGTCCAATAGTGGACGACTTTCGCCTCACCAAGGTACTCATGGACGGAGGCAGCGGATTGAACCTCATTTACGAGGAGACCCTTCAAAATATGGGATTAGACTGGAACCGCATCAAGCAAAGCAGCACAACCTTTAGAGGAATAATCCCCAGTCGGGAAGCACACTGCACAGGAAAAATCACACTAGATGTGGTGTTCGGCACGCCGGATAATTACAGGTCCGAAGAGGTCACGTTTCAGGTGGCCCCGTTCAGTAGCGGATATCACGCCCTACTAGGGCGGGAAGCATTTACAATCTTCCAAGCAATACCCCATTACGGGTACATGAAGCTCAAGATGCCCGGGCCGAACGGAATTATCACTCTCGCTAGTGATCCGGACATAGCGCTCCACGCCGAAAACAAGACAGCCGCATTGGCCCTTGAGGCACTATCCGAAGCCTTAGCGGCTGAGGAAATGACTGCGCTGCGCTCCACGGTTAACAGGGATGATGTGATACTCGACAAGAGATCCAAGTCCACATCCTTCAAGCCAACGGATGAAATAGTCAAATTCCAGGTCCATCCAACAGACCCCAATAAAACCTTCCATCGGGGCACGATTAAACCCTGATGTGGACGCCGCACTGCGAGAATTTCTACGCGAAAATTGGGACATCTTCGCCTGGCACCCTTCAGACATGCCAGGAATCCCACGCAGGCTGGCTGAACACAGCTTAAATATCCTAAAAGGATTCAAACCTGTCAAACAAGCCCTTCGGCGTTTTTCCGAACCCAAAAGACAGGCCATGGGAGAGGAGCTAGCCAAGCTATTGGAGGCCGGATTCATTAGAGACATAAAATATCTGGACTGGCTAGCAAACCTGGTGATGGTACCAAAAAAGGACAAATCCTGGCGCCTGTGTGTTGATTTTAAAGACCTTAACAAGGCTTGCCCCAAGGATCCCTTCCCCCTCCCCCATATCGATCAAATTATCGATGCCACTGCAGGACACGATTCGTTGTGTTTCCTCCACGCATACTCCGGTTACCATCAAATAAAGATGGCAGAATCAGACCAAGCCGCAACGGCATTCATCACACCATACGGCCCATTCTGCTTCAACACAATGCTCTTCGGGCTGAAAAACGCCGGCGCAACATATCGGCGCATGATTCAGACATGTCTGGCAAACCAGATCGGCAAGACAGTGGAGGCATACGTGGATGATGTGGTCGTCAAAACAAGACATGTCGAATCTCTAGTAGACGACTTGAGGCTAACATTTGATAACCTCCGAAAATACGACATCAAGCTCAACCCAGAAAAATGCGTTTTTGGCGTTCCAGCCGGAAAGCTCTTGGGCTTCATTGTATCCGGTAGAGGAATTGAAGCAAATCCAGCTAAGATCCAAGACTTGTCGCAATTGGATATCCCAAAGGACCTCAAACAAATACAAAAATTAACCGGATGCGTGGCGGCTTTAAGCCGCTTTATCTCCCGCTTGGGAGAAAAGGCACTGCCCCTTTATCGCCTCCTTCGGCGCACCGAACACTTCGAGTGGACGGATGCTGCCATGGCCAGACTCGATGAAATAAAAGCCATATTGGCAACAGACCCAGTCCTGGCCGCGCCAAACACCGGCGAACCAATGTTATTGTACATTGCAGCAACCCATCAAGTTGTCAGCGCAATGCTCGTCGTCGAGCCGAAAACGGGCGGACACAAATTCCCCCTTCAAAGGCCGGTCTACTACGTGTCCACTGTCCTCACTCCATGCAAATCACGGTACCCGCATTACCAAAAGATTGCATACGCGGTATTCATGGCATCCCAGAAGCTATGACACTACTTTCAAGAGTGTTCGATAACAGCCCGGACCTACCCGCACCACTCGACGCCGAACAATCTGACATAATTGGAGGCTCTGCCACTGAGATTACACCTTCAGCCCACGTAATAATGGTGGTCATCGCCCCGTGGACAGAACCATTCCTAGCCTACCTTACTAGGCAGGAACTCCCAGAAGACCAAAACGAGGCACACTGCATAGTGCGGCGATCTAAAGCCTATAAAGTCCACGAGGGAGAGCTTTATAAGAAAAGCACTACCGGAGTCCTTCAAAGGTGCATCTTCGAAGAGGAAGGGCGGAACCTGCTGGCTGAAATTCATGGCGGATTCGGTGGCCACCATGCTGCAGCTCGGTCCCTTGTAAGCAAGGCTTTCCGTACAGGCTTTTACTGGCCGACGGCCCGGGCAGACGCTCAGGACTTGGTCCAACGATGCGTTGGTTGCCAACTTTTTGCAAACCAAAGCCATATGCCACCCACCGCCCTCCGAACTATCCCCATCACTTGGCCTTTCGCGGTCTGGGGGCTTGACATGGTTGGACCCCTTAAAGGCGGAACCCACAAGAAAAAATACTTACTGGTCATGGTGGATAAATTCACCAAATGGATAGAAGCCAAGCCTGTTAAGATGGCCGAATCCGTACCTGTGATAGACTTCATATCCGGGGTTGTACATCGTTACGGCGTCCCCCACAGCATCATCACTGATAACGGCACAAATTTTACTGCCGACGAGGTAAAACTCTGGTGCAAAAACATAGGCATCAAGCTCGATTATGCTTCTGTCTATCACCCACAAACTAACGGCCAGGTCGAACGTGCAAATGGTCTTATCATGAGTGGCATCAAACCCAGACTAGTGCGTTCCCTCAAGGAATCTAACACGCACTGGGTAGAGGAGCTCGACTCCGTACTCTGGGGGCTACGGACCACGCCGAATCGCACCACCGGATACACACCATTCTTTATGGTGTACGGCGCAGAGACAGTTCTGCCTTGCGACATAATTCATGACTCACCTCGAGTGCGCATGTACGAAGAAAGAGAAGCTGAGCTCGATCGGCAGGACAACTTAGATGCTTTGGTAGAGGAGCGTGACGTGGCAAAATCCCGTTCCGCATTCTATCAACAGCAAGCTCGAAGATATCAAAGCAGAGAAGTACGGTCCAAGAATTACAATGTTGGCGAACTAGTTCTACGCTTGCCGGATAAGAAAAAGGACAAACTCAAGCCCAAGTGGGAAGGTCCCTTCATAATCGACCAAGTCCTGACCGGTGGAGCGTACCGCCTGCGAGATGCCTCGGATAACCGACTCGAGCCAAACCCATGGAACGCAGCCCGTCTCCGAAGATTCTACGCCTAGCGCCGGACTCTGTGTTCGTCTCCTTCCTCTGTCCATTTTTTACATTTTCTGTCTTACATTTCTCTCCTTCCACCCTTTCTTTTATTTTTTATTTTTTCTCTTTTATAGCCATTAAAGGCTCAACAAAGTGACGCGCTACTCGCGCTCACTATACCTGGGGGCTTCTTTAAACAGAAGCTTATTTATACGGGCTTCACGCCCAAAACATGTGTCAAACTTCCGCATGTACCTTTTATTCACCATTATATGCATCAATATGACTTAAGTTTTGGCCAAGCTGGGTTGCCTGGCTCCTGTGCTTACCCCTACGTCCCTGATTGTTCGGCTAGGCGGTAAAGGGAGCACCTCTGCGATTGTTACTGCCGGGTCAGCCGGATGTGTACCTCAGACTTGGTGAAGCCTAAAGCTAGCGTTCTTAAGGGAATATTCGGTCGGTGAACTAAAGATGACCTTTTTTACTTATTTATACATATGCCCCCAGATGCTTTTCTTGTGTTTGCAGTCCGGACATGCACTTTAGGGCATGCCTCCCAGAGAAAGGAACCCTTAACGGAACTATTCTCTCTGGAAGATGTTTCTTACTAACCATGTAATATAACATAACTAGTTGGGCACTTGTCTGATAAAGCACTAATGACCCGTACGCCTGGTCTCCATGCATACCCCGGTTCTTACATAACCGATAGGGTATTCGGACTGACTCCGGACCGTTAGGTCCCGAGGTCGAAGCGAAAAGGTCGGCAACGACAAACGATCTACAATCCGGCTAGAAAGCATTACACATGTCATTTAAAAAATTACATAGTCACTCTGACTGATTGTATTCCTCTTCAATACCATCTATCAGGCTGTCTAATTTATAGTCCTGCTGGGAATACTTAGCGGCCAATTCTACTTGACCGTATACTAAGCTAACAGGGATCTCCTTCCCATCAGGTCCTACAGGTCCGACCTCGGCCATGTGGTTGGGGTCAGCCTTTGTGTACCGCATCTTTACCATGGCCCAGGCCTCCCTCGCGCCTTGGCGGCAGGCCGATATCTTCCACAAACGGAAGCGCCGCCACGCTCCCTTTAGCTTCTCTGCAAGCTCTCCAAGGCCCTCGAGCCTGGGGAGGGATGGCCATAAGGCTTGGGCAACTCCTTGCATCGCCTGCCGAACTCGCTCGTGCAGCTGCGAGAGCTCGGAAAGAAGGTCGCCCGTTGAACTGCCAGGACGACCTGTTAGTATACCTACAGACATAACTCTGTTAGTCGACTTCCCCGCCGAACTTCCTTTACAGAGTTCGTTTCAGCACTTACTATATTTGCCGCGGCGAAGCCGTTGATTCTCCTTAGTAGAGTCCGATAGCTGGGCCCGAACATCCTTCAGTTCAACGCCCAACTTGGTGTTGGCATCTTGGAGATCGTTCTTCTCCCGCCTCACCCTTGTCAGCATGCTCTCACCAGCCTTCATCTGGCGTAGGAGTTGTTGCTTGTCCGGATTTAATCCGGCGCCATCTGCAATGTTCTTTGTCAGGTTCGCACCCATGCCGCACTTTGCAACATATTTATCTTTCGAAGCATAGATTACCAGAGGGGGTCTCTTTGGGCTCCCCTGCCACGGCTAGTGCTGGCCTCAAGTTGGGCTTTGCACTCTTCCAGCTCCTGGGAGAGTAGGGTATTCTTTTCTGTAAGAACCTACATTACAAATGATCCTTAAATCAGTTATTCTAATTGTTTCAAGTCTCGGGGGCTACTGGTATATACATATATTTACCAAAATTTTCTTACCCGTATGTCTTTTACATATTGCTCCGTGGCTCTGGCTAAACAATTTTGAGCAGCACGGAGGTACGCATCTCCCGAGTTGAAGGCATCCAATGCCTCTTGGGAGAAACAAGCATCGCGGAGAACTGTCCGGCGACGCCTGTGGTTCATGGCACTCTCCACTTCGGAATTGGTGGCAGACAGCCTGTCCGCATCCTCTGTCGGAGGAGCGTCCGGTGCGCGCCTTGTGTCCGCCGCCGCTTCCGGGCCAGGCGTTGGAGCCTGGCTGGTGGAGGCGCGATTGGCAACCTCCCCGAATATAGTCCGGCGACTCTCTCTTCGTCCTAGAGAGAGCACGAGTGTTAATATGCCCTGAAGGGATAACACCAGAGAAATAGATGGTGCGCTATACCTTTGCGCCGGCGTCTCAGTCCGGACTACATTTCCTTTTACCCCACGGGGCCCTGTGGCCCCTTGTTGGCTATCCGCCGCAGGTTCGGCCTCCCGCCTCGGAAACCTTCCCTGCAAAACACGGTTGTCGTCAGAAAAACTGAAATGCGTGAGAATGGAATCCTTCTCAAGGGAATGAGACTTCGATCTCTGTCACCTGGGAGGCCGGGATTAACCCTGGGTAATCGGCCGTAATGGCCAACAAGGTATTATCCTTGCTTAGCTGATGAAACACCCCGTCAATTAGCTCCACCGATATGTCCGGATCCTCTTCAGAGTCCGGATCAAGGGACCGTTCTAGATCCTCGGGCTGTGGAGGACGGCTGCTTATATCCTTTACTTCCTGACGCAGTTCCTGCATCAAAGTCGTTAGACTACATATTTAATCATGGGAGTATAAAACGGATGGGCGAGCAAAATCGTCCACTTACCCAACTCGGAGGGTTATACATAGTAAATCCGCCCTGCGGGTCAACGCGGAGGAATCCTCCTCTTCTCCCTTGTACAAAGAGGATAAGATCTTTACTAGAGCGGCAGCCGAGGCCGGCCCCTTACGACCGTAACGGGTGGCGTCGTCCTCCCCGTTAAAATCCCACATGGGGTGGCCTCTATATTGAAGCGGCTGCACCCCCCGCATAATGCATGCAGCCATGACTCCAATCATGGTCAGTCCGGAATGAGCCAATAGTCTTATCCGGCCCATCAGGTAAAGGACGTCCCTGTCGCTTTCCCTCTGAGAGCTCCGCGGACGCCAGCTTAAGCGTTTCTTTAATGGATCACTGTTGAACACGAGGAGACCGACCCGGATAGGATCCGGTAGCGGGACATCATCTATATAAAACCATACCGAAGGCCACTCGTCGGACGCCTTTTTTGGGGTTCCGAATGGGTATCCGGTCCCGGCGATGCGCCACACTTTGGCTCCGCCCACTTGATATATAGACCCCTCTTGAGAACGGGGCACTAGGCAGAATATCCTCTTCCACAGCGCGAAATGAGCCTCGATGCCCAGGAATAGCTCACAAAGGGCGACGAAGCCTGCGATATGCAATATAGAGGCGGGCGTGAGATTGTGCAGCTGGAGGCCGTAGAACTCTAGAAGCCCACGGAGAAATGGATGAACTGGAAATCCTAGTCCCCTTATTAGATAAGGGACAAGGCACACCCGCTCTCCTTTGGAAGGATTGGGGGTGCTCTCCGCTTGTTTTCTGCCATTATAGGTGGTGAGTCCGGCTCGGACCGGGACCATATAGGCCTGAGAGAGAAATCCCTTGGCCTGAACCGACACTAACTCGCTGTGCGGAATAGAGCACCTCTCCCAGTCTCCAGGTCTAGGACTGGAAGGACGAGAAGAGGAGTTGCGATGGCTGGCCATGTTGGAATGGACCTTTGCTGGAGGCGCTCTGATGATTACTCGTGGAGAGGAGAAGGTGTGGTTTGGATCTGAATCCCCATCCCCTTAAATAGGCGGCTCGTTTATATGGCTAGGGGTGTGAATGTAAAAACACCCCGACTTTTCGCATTCGTTTGACAGTGGAAGACGGCCATTATTGGGCGTGGAAGCCAAGGAGCGCTACATTACAAAAATCGGACATTATTTTGACAGGTACACAGAATTTGGAGAAGAACCCGCCTTGCAATGCCGAAGACAATCTGCGCGCCGGACTCGTCGTCATTGAAGCCTGGTTCGGGGGCTACTGAGGGAGTCCGGGATTAGGGGGTGTTCGGCCATCCGAACTATACCTTCAGCCGGACTCTAGGACTATGAAGATACAAGATTGAAGACTTCGTCCCGTGTCCGGAAAGGACTTTCCTTGGCATGGAAGGCAAGCTAGGCGATGCGGATATTCAGATCTCCTACCCTTGTAACAGACTTTGTGTAACCCTAACCCTATCCGTTGTCTATATAAACCGGAGGGTTTTAGTCCGTAGGACAACAACTCCAACATACAACAATCATACCGTTGGCTAGCTTCTAGGGTTTAGCCTCCTTGATCTCGTGGTAGATCTACTCTTGTACTACCCATATCATCAATATTAATCAAGCAGGACGTAGGGTTTTACCTCCATCGAGAGGGCCCGAACCTGGGTAAACTTCGTGTCCCTTGTCTCCTCTTACCATCCGGCCTAGACGCACAGTTGGGGACCCCCTACCCGAGATCCGCCGGTTTTGACACCGACAGTCGCGCTCGCCGCGAGGCGCCCCGCCCTGCAAGAATTCGTCGACCTACACATCCACGTGCATGAGCAAATCGTGTACATAGGTATCTACAAGGCCTGTGAGGATGCTACGACGTTGGCCTTCCTCAACCGGCTGGAAGCCTTGGATGCCTTTGCTGAGAAGCACCTCGACCTCGCCACAAAAGCCGCCTCTCCTTAGCCGCCGGTCGGTGGCCCGGCGCACTAAGTTGAGGAGGAGGAGGTCGTACGTTCGTGGATCCATCTTTCTTCTTGCCTTCTGTAACCACCACTGTGATCGCATCATCATGCCTTAATTCTTATTGTGCTATTGCATATTCTCATTCCAGTCAATACCGACATGTGCGATCCCTTTGCTTAATTATATGCATCACTGTAACTAGTACTCCATCCATCAATTTATAAGTTGTGCTTACGTTTTCCATCAACTTCATGCAACACGCGGGCATCTTGCTAGAAACACTAGAATATGTCTATATAATCCATATGTGATAGTCCATTTGAAATCTCAAAAAAGACAAATATTTAGGTACGGAGGGAGTAATATATTAGGAGTATATCAAAACAATAGTGATTTCTTTCAAGTTTGTGAACAAATACTACTATTCTACTACTTTGGATCCGTCGCAACGCATGGGCACATTGCTGGTAAAAGGAAAAGGCCTGCCGCGTTCGCGTCGCACCCCCACACGCCCGGGAATCGGGAGTACAACACGGCCCGTCCGGCATGACACATAGCTTAGGAAGGCGTGTTGCCTAGCATTTTCACTTTCATGTGGGACCGCATTGAGCAAACCTACACCCCGCCCGCCTCCGGGTTGGAAAACAGAAACGAGGGGAAGATCTAGCTGTAGCACAGAAGCCAAGAAATTTGTGTCAGACGGGGCTCGTTGATAGAGTAGGAGCATTCCGTACTAGTACTATTCCTACTAGTACCAAGTTTGTACTCCTAATACTATATTACTAGTACTACCACTATACAACTAGTAGGTACGTGCACGGCACAACATCATAGGAACAAAAAAGGGGAAGATCTTGTTTTGGGTGATTTATCTTTTTTTCAATCTACGTAGTATGAATAATATGATGTGGGGGGCACCCATGAAGCTTATGTGGCTTGGTTGCTTGGCTACGGAAGGTTAGAGAAAAATAAATAGATAATGTGTTTAGAGTGCATTCCACTAAATAGATATACTTTGGATCCATTGCAATGGACCAGCACATCTATATCTATACCCCTATATAGTGTGTGAGAAACTTTGAAAGTTGGTCGTTGGATGAAGCCAATCTGACAGTACAAAGATGGCAAATCCGAGCACTACTGGCCGTTGGATATCATCCACCAGATTCTGCCACATGTATAATCTAGAAGACTCCATGGTTGAACTTAATTCATGACTAACTTTGCCACAACTAAGCTTAGGCAAAGTTATTAGTTCTTCAAAATGAGAGCCACAAGTTCGCAAGCCTAAGGGAATCTTGCCACATTTTTGTGTGTATGTCATGTGGGGCCTTAGAGTGGCTTGCCTAAGGTGTGGCTTGAACCAAACACTCACCTAAGTTAATCAACTTGCCTAACCTTACATTCCACCAGATTTTGCCACATGTTAGAATCCAGAAAGCTCCACATGTAGAAGCATAATGCACAAACCACCAGAATCTCATGCGTGCAATGCACGTGTACCTTACTAGTACT
Source organism: Aegilops umbellulata (assembly GCA_032464435.1). NCBI lineage: Eukaryota > Viridiplantae > Streptophyta > Magnoliopsida > Poales > Poaceae > Aegilops > Aegilops umbellulata. The sequence goes on along the minus strand of CP136058.1, from coordinate 614,317,807 downwards.
AGTTGGTAGTAGTAAGAAACAAATTCCAGTTTTGGCACGAGCTCATATTGTGGGAGCACCACAAGGCCTGCCGCAGGAGTTACATTTCCCTCTCGGGCCCCATGGGACCGAACTTTAGTGGCTTAGTGCCCGACCTATTAGTCAATGACATGCGGACCTTAAATGCGACTGGCCCACATGTCATTCTCATGGTGGTGGCGTGGTTCGCGACTCACTCGTTCGAGATGAACGTTGGTGGCGTGGCCGTGGCGAGGGTAAGATGAGCAGGTAAGATGAGTTTGATCATGTAGTAAATGCATTCTAAAGACTACTTCCGTGTCCATTTCCTAATTCTCCCCCTGCCAACTGTTTCACAGGTTAGGCTCGGTGCGAGTGGAGATTGGCTTGCATATGTACGGGAGGGTACCAACATCAATTTGCACAACATTTACAATGCCTTTGTCCAACATTGGGATCAGCCAGCAATGGGCCACCGCATGAATTGGTACGATGGAACCACGGTGAGATTGAATAAGATAGCACGAACCTTGCACATGGCGGTCAAAGGCGACCATGCTGTCTGCGGCCGATTTGTTGATGTACGAGTAGGAAGGCGTTGTGCTCCTTTCTAACTGCATCTTCGGCGGTGACAAACCAGGGGACTTATTTTGTATGGACACATCCTACGATATACTTCCTCTTTCCCAGTTTATTTGTTTTGAATCTTTTCGTTTTATAAGTTTCAAATTCAAATTTAGAGCTCCCCATCACATGTTGAGATTACAATGTCCATTAAATCGTTGCGTGCATGTATAGTAAAGAAACAAATCTCGAGTTTGGCACGAGTTCATGCTGCGAAAGCAGCACAAGCCCTAGCGCAGGAGTTACATTTCCCTCTCAGGGCCGTCGGGACTGAGCTTCAGCGCCTTACTACACCTACCTTTGAGTCAATAACATGTGGACCCGATAGGTGACTGGTCCACATGTAATGCTCTAGTAGGCAGAGGGGCAGTGGGGCCGAGAGGGGTGAGCCGCAGGTCAGGGGACGTGTGGTTTCATGGGTTCGAACGACGGTGTGGGAATCGCGGGTGGCTGTGGTAGAAACTTGATGCTCGCCGCATTTTAGGTGGCCCACATGTCATGCACACAAAGGCAGAGGGGCGGTGCGGCCGAGAGGGGTTAGGCGCATGTCAGGGGGCGTGGTGCCGTGGGTTGGTGAGGTGTCGTGGGAATCGTGAGATGAAACATGATGGTCGCCGTAGTTGAACTTCCATGGACAAGCTGTCATGTCTACAGACACATGCACTGCATACTGATCACTGGAAGGAGTAGCAGAGAAAGCTATATATGCGGATAAATAGTTCCTTATAGTCAAGCGGACCCACGCTACTACTCTGTTCCAAAGACATGCACACCATCGAAATAGTCCATCTATATCAATATACATCGAGAGGGAATAATTTTTTTTTACAAGAGAGGAAATAGTTCACCCATCCATAATGCCCTCCTGCTGGTGCAGCCTTTTCTTCTTCTTCTTCTTCTTCTTTCTTCTTCTTCTCTTCTTCTTCTTCTTTCTTCTTCTTCGTCTTCTTCTTCTTCGTCTTCTTCTTCTTCTTCGTCTTCTTCTTCTTCTTCTCTTCTTCTTCTTCTTCTTCTTCTTTCTTCTTCTTCTTCTTCTTCTTCTTCTTCTTCTTCTTCTTCTTCTTCTTCTTCTTCCTTCTTCTTCTCTCTTCTTCTTCTTCTTCTTCTTCTTCTTTCTTCTTCTTCTTCTTCTTCTTCTTCTTCTCTTCTTTCTCTTCTTCTTCTTCTTCTCTTCTTCTTCTTCTTCTCTCTCTTCTTCTTCTTCTTCTTCTTCTTCTTCTTCTTCTTCTTCTCTTCTTCTTCTTCTTCTTCTTCTTCTTCTCTTCTTCTTCCTTCTTCTTCTTCTTCTCTTTTCTCTTCTTCTTCTTCTTCTTCTTCTTCTTCTTCTTTTCTTCTTCTTCTTCTTCTTCTTCTTCTTCTTCTTCTTCTTCTTCTTCTCTTCTCTTTCTTCTCTTCTTCTTCTTCTTCTTCTTCTTTCTTCTTTTCTTCTTCTTCTTCTTTTCTTCTTCTTCTTCTTCTTCTTCTTCTTCTTCTTCTTCTTCTTCTTCTTCTTCTTTCTTCTTCTTCTTCTTCTTCTTCTTCTTCTTCTTCTTCTTCTTCTTCCTTCTTTCTTCTCTTCTTCTTCTTCTTCTTCTTCTTCTCTTCTCTTCTTCTTCTTTCTTCTTCTTTCTTCTTCTCTTCTTCTCTTCTTCTTCTTCTTCTTCTTCTTCTTCTTCTGTCTCTTCTTCTTTCTTCTTCTTTTTTCGTTTCTTCTTCTTCTTTCTTCTTCTTCTTCTTTTTCTTCTCTTCTTCTTCTTCTTCTTCTTTCTTTTCTTCTTCGTCTTCTTCTTCTTCTTCTTCTTCTTCTTCTTCTTCTTCTTCTCTTCTCTTCTTCTTCTTCTTCTTCTTCTTCTTCTTTCTTCTTCTTTCTCTCTTCTTCCTTTCTCTTCTTCTTCTTCTTCCTTCTTCTTCTTCTTCTTCTTCTTCTTTCTTCTTCTTCTCTTCTTCTTCTTCTTCTTCTT